>OZ024929.1:31276687-32655687 GCA_964017235.1 Sabellastarte sp. h YS-2021
CGCGTGATCCGGCATGCGGTATACGGCATGCGATACGCGGCTATTTTAACTTTGCAATAAAAATGTAAGAGGTGTTTCTATATATGCGTGTACGGTATGCAGATCCGGTACTTATACTTTATGTAGAACTCATCAGGCTTCTAGTACTTTGAATAGCCGCATACCGCATGCCGTATACCGCATCACGCGTTTATGGAATAGGGGCTTAAATTGTGGTCTGCGGCTTGTGTTTTAAAAATCAGTCAGTGCTCGAATTTGGCCGAAAGCCGCATGCGGCTATGTTTATTTAAAAATTTTATAAAGTTAGAATTGGTTTCCAAAACTGTATAGACATATTTGGTATCAAAATTTTCAGAGTTTCATACACAATTCAACTGGATACATTGCATTCATGAAATATCTTTAGATTACGTTTTGTAGGACACAGAAAGAAATATATCTTATTTAAATTATTGTAGTTTCTATCATATACAAAAAGTTAGAGATTGGATTAATGGAATAATTGCCATATATTTTGCTCTGTCACAACCTTATAAGCTTGTAAGCTAGCTGTTCTAGGATAAATAAATGAATTCCCTACACACTAATAATAAAATAGACTATAGATCAACTACACAAAATAGCCACAAGTATGGAAACACTTCAGCCGCAAGCCGCAGCAACAAGCTGCGCATGAGGAAACCTAGACTAAGCTTATAGCTACAAATATGTATTCTGCATTAAACATAAACATTGACATGCTGTCCTTGATTGAATTTGGTTAATATGATTGGTTTATGCCAGGGAATGTAAACACAAATGAGCTGTTGGTCTCACGCTACAGGTGCCACTTTGAAAAAAAACAATAAATGGGAAGTGCCTATGCACTGAGCAAATCATATCAATTGTGATGCTTAAGTTACATGTATGTCAAGGTCAGTAAACAAAGCATATTTCTGGAGAAAAAGACAACTTAAAGTATTTAATATTAATTATTTTACATCAGTTTGGTGTATAGTACGTAGTGCTCTTGCTATTTTTGTAGGATATATAATTGTAAATCTTATTCATATTTATTTTAGGTTATTATATATAATAAAATAGTTGCACCAAATGGATAAAATAATTTGAAAAGTGAAACTAAAACTTTCACAGTGGGATATGTACATAAAGTCCATGTAAATATATATATTCAATTGGATATGTGCTGCTAAATGCTGTTGATGTATACATACTCTAATCTTGTGGATATATATTTCTCAGAATATGTTGATGTACACTGTAAAACTTGTCCACCTACTGTTGACACTTGGATCAGAAAGGGATAAGTTTTGCAGTTGAGAACCTTCTAACCTCTTAAAAACATACAAAAAAAACTAATATAGAGGGGTGTATATTTTTAACTTAATTCTAGCCATTTGAAATTTGAAGTGGGGAAAATATACATGGCGGCCATATTTAAAACCATGCAGTCAACAAGATAGCATAAATCATTCACTTCAGTCTTTATCTGTAAATATAAAGCTCTTGTAAAAAAATCATGCTGATCAGAAAAACAAACAAACACTGGATTTGTTTGGTCATAGAAAAAAAATGTCTATTTGCATGCAAAATGCATAAAAAATATGAAATATATCACATTTTGCTTAACTTAAGTAAAGTCTTGATCATTCTTAGATTTGAACATAATTCTTAGAAAAAAATTCTAAGAATAAGAAAAAATTCTAAGAATAAGAATTTAGTGATCGAATACCAAAAATACTTATTCTTAGAATTTTCTAAGAAAAATTCTAAGAAAATTCTTATTCTAAGGATAAGAATGTTAGTGAATACGGGCCCTGGTGTGGGAAATGATCCTCAATATTCATTCTATAGGATTATTATTATTCAAAATAAACTTATTAAAACCTGTCATTTATAACAAAAATAAATAACAGAAATGCCATGAACAGCAAACACAACCAGTATTTTTTAAAGGGATGATGTTTTTGTAGAAGTTAATGCATTTCAAAAGCGCTCATCATATCAATAAAGTAATGTAATTAGAGCAAGGAGGTATGAAAAAACATTGACAAGGCCTCTCGGTAAATAATTGTGTTCATGCTTACAATACACGGAGGTCCTCAGTGGCCTAGTGGTCAGCAAGTTTGGCATCTAATCACAAGCTGTCACCTCTGTGTGGGTTTGACTCCCACAAGCATAATGCTTTGGACCTGTTCTAAAATTACTCTAGCTATTAAACAAGATGTAAAATCTCAATTTTAACCTTTGGTGAAGCTTACATACTAAATGCACAGAATGTACATATCAAGTGTAATTAAAGTAAGAATTTTTTTTTTTCAGAGACGACACTCCGCATATCTGGAATGATACAATTCTGAACCCACAAATTGTTCTTGAGGTAGGAATCGCAGATTTTTTTATTAAGTTCTATATATATATTGAGAAGAATTACAAAACTTCTATTACAATAATTAAGTCATAAACCAGAATTAAATGATGAATCTGGAAAAAATTGCAATTTTATTAGCAATTTATATTTTTATGCTTAGACTTTCTGTAATTTCTCTGTAATAAATGTATCTTTATAAAAACATTCAGATTCTAACTTAGCTGTATAGATTATATATCAAATCATAATTTTATTTAATTGACCACTCTTGACAAAGCCAACTGTAGCTTACCTTATGATGTAGATTTTTTTTCTAAGTTTACTCAAGAAATCATACACTAACTAGAATTCCTTAACTTGCTTTGTCACAAAAATACTATATATATTTCAATATATGAACTTAAATTAATTAATTTACATTTAAAACTTGGTACATGTGTATGTTATGTTCCTTAACTTCAATAAATTTATTTTTCACCAAATGTGATATCATTTTTATACCAGATAATTTTCAACCAGACAGACATATTGAAGGAGCATTTCCCAGGCACTATAGTGTATTCAGCCTTGGGTAATCATGACTGGAGTCCTAAAAGCCACTTTCCCCCGCGTTATGATGAGAGATATGATGAAATAGCAGAGTACTGGAAAGACTGGCTGCATACACCAGAGTCTCAGCAATCATTTAGCAAGGGTACTTCTTGTCAATTACAGTTGTTGTTTTAACTGAGTAATTAATCTATCTATTGACATCATGATGCTAAACTAAACCATTTAATCCACCAAAAATGCATAATCAAGAAATTCTTTGTCATTCAGAATGGAACTTCCATTGGTGTGGCAGCCATTAATGAAAGATTTACCATGTCCAGTGTATTCTCTGCTTCACAGATGATTAGCTGCAGTTCAACTGTCAGCTAATCAGAAAACCAAGGCATCTTGCAGTGTATCATGATGATCATCTAATCTCCATAAGTTTTTAAATAAGAATCTGATAAATTTTTTAATTTGGTAGAGTAAGAAATCTAAAATTCGTCACATATCTGAAATTCGCCACAGGTGAAAATACTAATAAAATAAATGAATTGTGGTGAGATTTGTTGACTGTATAGTAAATTAAGGCTTTTTGAACTGAAAAATACCAATTTTTAGACAAAACATCATTTTCTTTATAAAATTAACTAAGGTTTTAGAGGTGGTGAATTTTAGATTCCTGGCGAATTTTAGATTTCTTACTCTATTACAAGTACATTTTCATGAGGTAAAGTTTCTATCAAGTTCCAGTTAAGTTGTGCTTCAACCAACCAACTGAATGGAGAAAAAGATCATTTATTGAGTTATTCACAGATTTATTTAAGAAGTTTTACTGCTTTGTTGCATTTGCACAACAGGAGGTTATTACAGCATGCATCTTGAAGGCACAAATCTGACAGCCGTCATACTGAACACCAATCTGTACTACAAAAGTAACCCGTTGACAGAACACATGCCAGATCCTGCCAATCAGTTCCAGTGGTTTGATGACAAGTTGACAGAAGCTAACCTAGCCAATGAAAAGGTCTGAATATTAAAATTGTAACCAATGGAGAAGTCTGTTTTTAAATAAAATTCAATTCAAATGACTGCATATTCAAAAGATGTGAATCCACAGTACAAGCCATATAGCATTGAATGAAATTTGTCTGAAAAAAAACACCAGCAACAAATTGGTCTAAATAGTAACCCATGAAACAGTCTCAGTATTACAAGGACCAGCAATGAAGTATGTAAAGGTCAGCGGATTGAAAAATCAGTTAAAAAGTTGCATCTTCAGATGGCAGTCAATCAAAATTTTATGTAAATTCTAATATCATCCAGTGACAGAATTCATTTGTAGTTCTTTAATTATTCTTCACTGCCATAAAATAATGGCGCCTCCATACCATGGATGATAATTGTCAGTAACTTATGATTTTGCATTAATATCTTGGAAACTATGTTGCCTAGAAATATGTTTTACACATCATTAGAAATGTCTTTTTACAGTGCAACTGCTCCTGTTTGTTCCATAGCAATCCATGCAGAAATGACTGAGATATTGCAAGTTAATCATTGAAGTTTTTATATTTACTGTTGCCCATGCTTTTTGACAGCCATTTTCACATTCTATCATTAAATATTCATTTACTTAACCCATAAATCATACAAAATGGTAGATAATAAAAGTAAAACATCCCTCATTAGACACACCATTTTTTTTTCTATTATAAAGTACATCTTCCATGTTATCAGGAAATCCTGAGTAAGTGGAAGTTTAGAAGTAATTTTTTTTGTCTCTTGAAATTCGATTCGGGGTTACACTGTAGAATAAGTGACAACTACATGTCTTGCAGGTTATTGTTATTGCACATATACCCCCTGGGATGTTCGAGAAACACAGGGACTACAGCTGGTTCTACCCAGTGTTCAATGAGATGTTTCTGGCACTTCTCACCAAGCATAAAGACACCATTGGCAGTATTCACTTTGGTCATCATCACACGGACACTTTCAGAGTGCTGTACTATCAGGGTAAGTCAGCAGTCATTAAAGTAAGGGATCTTGGTTTTAAACTGCTTATGTTTCTGTTAATGAACGTCAGGATTCCTTTTGATAACAGTTAAGGCTCAAGTTTACTTGGAGTATCATTTTTTGATGTAAGCTTGTAGTGCTTTAGGTTCCTGTTAACTGCCAGGGATAGTTTGAGACAGGCCCTCAGTATTATCTACAGCTTATGAACTGGAGTTGAACTCAAAACTACAAAAGGTTACAAGAAAGGTGATAATTTACAAAACTTGAAATGACCGATGCCCCCATTGGTATCACAGAATGACTCCTATTTAAATTCCATGTCTTCATTATTATCTTCTTTAAACTCACAATAAACTAACTAGTTTACTTTAAGAATGTTACGTTTTCTCAATGTTCATCTCCAATTTATTTTTTGATTATATATTTTGTTCTAACAGTGGCTTGTGTATATGACACAAATAAGCTGTTTAGTTATC
The DNA here is from genome assembly GCA_964017235.1 of Sabellastarte sp. h YS-2021. Classification (NCBI taxonomy): domain Eukaryota; kingdom Metazoa; phylum Annelida; class Polychaeta; order Sabellida; family Sabellidae; genus Sabellastarte; species Sabellastarte sp. h YS-2021. The sequence goes on from OZ024929.1 coordinate 31,282,085, forward strand.
AGAATCAGGGGCCTTCTTAAGATAAAGGTCATCTTAAGATAAAGGTCAACTTAAATTTTAGGATTTCCTTGAATTTCTCCCTCCTTTAAAAATTCTCAGTTTCACAAAGCCTCCCTCCTTAAAGGAGACCTTTAAAACTCCCTTAAATTTCAAGGAAGCTAAGGACCTACCTTAAAGTTAAGGAAGTGTCCTTCAATGAATGTTTATTAACTTCTATAAACATTTGCTCCCTCCTTAAATTTCAAAAGGAAGACCTTTGGTAAGGACAGTTAAAGGAGGCTTTGTGAAACTGAATTTTAAGGTGGCCTTTCCAAAGGAATAAAAATGACCTTCCTTTATTAAAGGAGGTCCTTTCCAAAGGAGGCTTCATGAAACTGGCCCTTAATTGAACTTAAAAAATCTTTCATGCCTGTTAAAACACTACAATGAAAATGCGCAAAGTGTGGCTTTCATCTAGTACCTCCATGTCTTTTTACATTTGAGTTACAGCAAGAAAGTTACTAGCCAGAAAATACAAGGAAATATGATAATGTTACAGATGATCCAGTGACCTCAATGTTTCTGGCTCCTGCTGTTGCACCCTGGGAAACAACTCTAGATGGAGTGATGGGTGGTAAAGGCAACAATCCGAGTGTAAGATTGGTGGAATATGACAGAACTACTGGCATGGTTTATGACATCTTCCAGTATTACCTTAACCTGACCAAAGCCAACCAAGAAAACATGACCACATGGGAGCTGGAGTATCAGGCCACTGAATTGTACTCACAGCCAGATATGGGCACAGAGTCTTTACACAATGTAGCACAGGGTCTGATAGACAACAATGAACTGTTTGGCAAGTACTACAAAGCCAATGGAGTGTTATACGACCCAGAAGAAACCTGGGATCGAGAGATGCAAGCAGTTCATTATTGCTCAGCAACAAGGCTGAGATATGAAGAATATGCGGAGTGTTATGGTGTGTATTCAGTGGTTAGTGGTGCAGTCAAAGTAAACTGGAACTTACTGTTTTGTTTCATTTGTTTGATGATGGTTAAAGCTTCAGAATAGTATTAAACATGAGAAAAATTAAAATGATTGACGTCCTCAAGTGCTTATTAGCCCCTTTCCACACTGTGCAGGGGAGGGGTGGTGGTTTGATTGGCATAGTGTAACAAGTGTATAAATCTTGTACTAATGGTAAAAACCAAAGATTTCCAAACTTAACAATTAATTAGGTAATGTAAAAGAACTTATAATTTTGTTTACGAATGTATATTTTTTTTCCATTTTTCCATAGCAGTACAAATACAGTAGTCAACAATACAAAGTAAAAATTAATAATAACTATACAACTGGTTATTCTTGGCACATTTTTTTTTTTTTTTTTGTTCAAAAAAGAAACAATAGTAATCCAGCATTAAGAGCTACAAGAAGAGGCTCACATTAAATGGTTTCACTATGATGAATCAGGTTCAAAAAGTTCACTGAAATCTAACCAATTCTTTCTGAACTCTTCCTCTTCACCTGTATTAGTGCTCAATAAAACTTGTTCTTGATATCACATCTTTAATTTCATACTAGGCTTGTTAAAGCTTGGGGTTTTCAATTTCACAGCACATACAAAAATGTAATATTTTGTTACCAAAATTAGGGTGTTAATAGGAAGGAAATGATGGTCATTCCTTAGATGACCTAGCAGGATTTCAAGCGGTGCTTGACTCAAATGCTTATTTAGTACTCGTTCCAACCAGTTTTTCAGATCTGTCCATAATTGTTTCTCACGATCAAATAAAATCGTACAAATCTTTGCAGTCTATTTGTTATGTCTCTATAATTTTCATAAATGCTTTATAAAATATACTGTATATAACCCTGACCTTGGTGTTCACTCCAACAATTTATTTGAATGAACAGACTTACATTTTTAAAATATTGCTTTCTGTTAAAGGTTTCAAATTTTCTGGCCAAGAAAGCGAAATGATCTGAGTTTACCAATTTACAAACTGTTTTACATCACAAAATGTTGACTTTCACATTGTACGAAGAGCAAAGTTCAAGCAAAATATAAGAAAAGTGTTATGTTTTAGTACTTAACATGTTTTAAATAAGAAAAGTCAGCAGCGTATACTGGTTTTGAATTTATTAATTTTTCAGAATACACACAAAAATACTGTACAAGAAATCGGTTCCAGAAATATTCGACTGACATTTAAGGTTCATATTTACACTGAATTTACACAAGACAACAGAAATGAACAGATATCAAGCTAAAGTAATAGATACCGACAAAACTCTACATATAGCAAATTTCTGAATTTCTTTCCAAACCAGTTCTTAATGTCCCTGATTAGCAAAAAACCTTTTTAAAGACATAATTCTAAAGTAACCACAATGGACAACATTGCATATTTACAGAACAGAAGGAACTGAACAAAATAGGGATAAAAATTATTTTAAAAATCTAATCGCTATCTTATTTGTCAGGAGTAACACACCTGATGCCACAACTATTGTCATTCCCCAAAACAAAAATGTTTAACTATTACCATAAAAGACATACATAGAGTGAAGCATCGGAAAAAATATGTCCAGTGACCCAATAAATCATTCCCATACATTGGTTTTTCAAAGAAGTGAAGGTTACAAAACACTCAAAGGGAAGTAAGAATAACAATATGACTAAGTGAATCTTTGTAGTTGTTAAAGTTCAAAGAATATATGGATACAGTATTTTTGGTGGAGAACACAGAATATTATGCATACTCCTGTTGTCATAACTTGAAAATTGTTATTACGATTCCTCCATGTAAAGTGTGTCACATTGTCATTGTATTGTTACTGTATCACTAAGTCAATTACCAGTGTAAAACTACAGAGTCGTGAGTATAGAGTAAGAAATCTAAAATTCGCCAGGAATCTAAAATTCGCCACCTCTAAAAGCTTAGTTAATTTTATGAAGAAAATGATGTTTTTGTCCAAAAATTGGTGTTTTTCAGTTCAAAAAAGCGTTAATTTACTATACAGTCAACAAATCTCACCACAATTCATTTATTTTATTAGTATCTTTACATGTGGCGAATTTCAGATATGTGGCGAATTTTAGATTTCTTACTCTACAATTAAAACCTCTACTGTCTGAACACATTTCAGCAGGAAACTATACGTGGAAACAAAAAGAATACAATTACATATCAGAACTTGATACCGCTAGTCAGAAAAATAAAACAATAAATAAAAACTTGACAATAAGTTTTAGACCAGCGGCCACATGGGTATTTCAAGGGCAGACCCCAACCGGCAGTAGAGCAAGACACATCCTATTTTGTTTTGTTCTTTGGTGTGTCAGGGATTGGGAAAATATGGATGTGGGAAAAAAGTATTGTTAAAACATATAAAAAATGACGTGTTTCCATGGTAACCTCTTTCTTCACACACAATGCTGAAAAACTCATTTTTAGCAAGAACACGGATTTTATAATAACTGAAATTCTAATTTTAATGTCCATACTAATGTTTATCAGCTCAAGGTATTCAATTAACCAGTATACAACACTCTGTTTTACAATATTACATGAGAAAAACTGGAAATAATCTTTAATTTTAGGGACAAAACAGTGTTTTCCTCTTAATTTATGGAAACCATTGTTTTATGAATGAAACTATTTGCTGCAAACATAGATTCTTTATCCCCTAACCTCTGTTGGTACAAATTGTAAAAATGAATACAAAACATGTCCAATTTGACAATTTTAGAGAGGTTACGACATTTTCAAAAACCTCTAAAGATACGAGGTTACATTTGGATTTTGGACTAGTTATCAGACTCGTCATCATCACTTTCTGAATCTGATGGCGTCATACAGTTTTGACAATCATCACAGTAACACAAACACATTTCAGTACATTGAAAACCTGACTAAAGGTATTGACACTTTCTGTAATCACTGCAGCCACTATCTGTACAGTACATGTGTGTGAGATCTCGGACTTGAATGGGAGCAACAGGTTTGGTGAACATGACTGGAACCAGACCATTTTCCGAAGACTTCCATCCATTTCCCTCTGGATTCCATAAAGCAGACCTCTGGAAATGACTCTGACACCAGATCGAGACTTGGTACCGGGCCCTTTTGACATGTTCCATGAATATGTCTTCAGTTGGTGGAAGTTTTGCTGCAGATTTATCTGTGGTGGAGGCAAAGATGTATCTTAGCTTATCCAAGCTCACACACTGAATCTTCTTGCTCAAATACAGACTAAAAATGTAGGTTTGGGCCCCAGAGAAATCATCAGTGATGTTATCAGATAGTCCAATGCCTTCAGAATATTTGCTTTAGTCTTGACCACTTCCACCAACTTTGAATAAGCTGTTCATTTCCCAATCTGGAAGAAGGCACCAGTTGTATCTGATCCTGTAAGGGCATGTGCTGCAGGTAATTTCTGGCAGATGTCTTTGCCCACTTTGTTAACAAATGTACATATTGGTATGTATCTTCTCTGGTCTCTGAACTGTGATATGTGTCCAGCATGCATGTAGACAGATGACCCAAGCTTTTCTTTACTTGCATAGTAGAGCAACAGGAGAAGCACATCAGTGTCATTGCTCCTGACAATTATACGTTCATAGTTTGAAGACAGATGTACAGCATGGAGTAACATACCGGTGTCAGCCTCTTCTTGAGGACTGAAAAGCTCTGGCAAGCTGGTTACACTTGCTTTGGTGACCTTTTTGACCATGGAACCTTCATTAAAACCACCAGCAAGAACTTTGGACTTTTCATCAACAATAGAAGGACCCATTGATACAAAGTAATCAGAGACAAATGCAGCTAAAGCAGCCTTGTTCTTAACATTGAGCAAGAATTTTCGATAGTTAAGCACTGTGCGACTACCTTTGATCATATGGGAGGGACCTGTCTCTGCTCCACGCCGCAAACACTCTGACTGTTTTATTGATTGTGTGTTGTCATATTGATCAAATACGAGAGTGATGCATGATATTGCAAGATCATTCATCAACAAAGACTTGACAAGCTGCAGAACCTGATTGGCTAAGTCATTAAATGATGTGAATGAAGTCTCTCTCAGACTCTGCAAAGTGACATACCATCAATGATGTATGCAGTGGTAACTGCTGGGGGCAATCTCTGTAGTACTGTACAAGTTTCTTCAAGCTTTTTAGCCAGGTCAGACTTGACAGTTTTTCTCATCATGCCATCATCATGAACAGGGATGGTGGTACAGTGGTCACCTCATGTTGTAGTACAGTTTCAAGATTAACATCGCGAAATTTTTATACAAACAGCATTCTGTGAAAGAGTAGTTCAGAGTCTACAGCAAGCTTGTTTTTGGTCATGCTCAGCAATGGTTTCCTCATATCAGAAAATGAGAGTAGTTTGGTACGAGGCACTGGGTCCCAGAAACCCTTAGATTTGGTATTTTCCACAATACGTTCACTCATGAAAACCTGACTTTTCTTTGTCCCTCTTTCTAGGAATGAGCATAAACTATTGCTCACAACCTCAGAAGCTACATGTCCAGAAGCAATGTTGATAAGCTCTGGTGGGACTGTGTTTAGGTCAAATGGGTTTTGACAGTGTGTAACAACATCCACGATGTGTTGAACATCATGCTCATCTTTGATTAGCCTTGTTTTCCCAAGGTCTTGATGCTGCTGATTTGGTCTGGTTTCAGAATGAGTTAGTGACTTGAATGCTTCCCTATATTCAGCAGTGATGTGTCGTGTGATCAACCAGTGGGACAGTGCACTTTTACGCAGAATGAACCCAACTACTACACCTTTGCTTTTACCATCTCTGTTTGCAGTCTGTTCTAAGGTTTGATCAGTTGCTACATAATTGAATCTATGGTTGTCTGTCCTCCGTACAACAAACCCACCACTCTGCATGTGTTGGTAACTGTCTGGGTGCTTTTGTGCCAATGCTCTCATATTGGCAATATACATTGGAAGAAACTTTGCATATGTGTGTCTTCCAGCAGCATGCATCCATGGAATGACTTCACAAATTGTATTCAAGTGAAGATCAAAGTTGGCATCATGTTCAGCTCGTAACAAATGCAGAAGTAGATCTCCTCCAAGCAAGAAGTCATCTACCAACCTCCCTGAATTCTTCAATGGCTCATTGGATGAATGGAAACTGCTTCTCTTCAATTTCCTCCATCCGTGTTGAAGCAGATTCCAGATTATTAGTGTGAAATAGTTCATAAAGTTGTTCTTTTGATTGAGCTCTGGTGACTGGATGGTCCTCTCTTGTGATTCACACCATGTGATCATAGATGTAAAGAACATGCAAGAAAGAGCTTCATGCACAGGCTTTATGCCCCTGATACCCGTGAGTATTGCTTTCCCTGCAGCATCTTCTTTGCTGTTTCTGTAGCATAGACATCAGAGTCACACAGCGAATGCAAAAGACCTACATCCCCAAACAATGTACTAAGACTTGCCTGAAAAACCATCGTGAGGTGCATGCCACCAACTCACATTGTTACCTTTCCAGCTAAGGTTGCAGGTTGTGGCCAAAGTATTTCCTGAGCCCTTGAGTGAATTGCCATATCTGCTGTGACAAGGATATGTGACTGGTCAAGAGTTTCTGCTAGCTGGACCAACTGAATTAGAATTGTGTAGATGGTATCAAGATCTGTTGGTGGGGCTCTGATGAAGGGCAGATACCGAACAATCGCAACTGGTTGGCTGGTGTCAGATGTGAGTGAATTGAACCCATTCCAAGATGGTAGAGGCTGACTGTCTCTGGTTTATTAAGACGACTGACCTTCCAAAGAAGGTCTTTCTTCTCCGCTGCAGCATGCTGCAGAGAGAGATTTGCATCAATAATGTCATTGTGTAAAACTGAAGTAGGCTGTGGATGCTCACATGGCTTGTGGTATCTAAATGGAAAACAAAGCAAGCAAGCACTATACCCAACACCTTTATATTCCTATGTTTCATACCACAGTTATGTACAACATAAAAATTTTTATGCTGGGTCATTGTTGTTTATGATGACTAGGTAAATATTAGATCTACATTCTACAATTTACTTAGTTCAGTGAGATCTATTGTGCCATATTTCTGATTGAGATCTATTGTGCCATATTTCTAATTTTTTGAAGGTATCAATGTATCCCACAGCTTCAGAGTATTTACCTTGTATTGGAGTATCAGCATCTAATTTGCTTGTGGACTTTTGTGGTGGTCATGGAAACATGTTCATCAGTATGATTGACAGCACATCGCTTGTACACAACTGCTGCCATGGCATGTGTGGTTGACTTCCCATCCAAGGTTTTCTCGTTTTGATCAAAGTTGTCTATTGCAGCATCTTTTTGTACTCTTCCATTACCAGAATCTTGCAGGCCTGTTGGTACATAAACATCTTGTCTCTGTTGGTTTATGGCTGCTGAAGTCAGGAATCTGCAAACTTCATCATATGAAATGCTGTGAGCCATAGCATGGAGCTCTTGCAAAAGTTGTTTACTCCCAAACTCATGATGAATATATAGAGCCAAACCAAGAGTTATAGGTGACCTGATGCTTTGTGACTTGCTAATGATATCATGGCAGATTGAAATGGTGGCAACATCATTTTTGGTTGCGTTATCATCGCTACATTGTGTGACATTGCAAAATGATGTACCATCTGTGAGCCAACTAAAGAAATCATACAAGTCTGGTACAAATTTGGCACATTGATCAATGCTGATTTATGATGATGGATCATAGTGCCTTCTTGATTCTGCTATGTCTGACATTTGTCTTCGGAGTATGCCAGCTGCCGTATGCAAAAGCTGTATTTCATCAATATGTCTTGTCTCTGGCTTATCAAAATATTCTGCATCATCTTTCTGTTGTAAAGTTCGTAGTTCTGAAGCTTTGCGAAGTGCATCTCCCACAGTAACTGTGGTTGAACAAACCAGATCAGAAACTCCTCATCGTTCAATGAAAACAATTCTTTCTGAAAAGTAATTTCTAAGTTTGGCTTTCAATTTCCAGGAATAGACATCAACAACTATGTTCAAAGTTTTTAGTTCACTCAAAAAGTTGAAGCGTATCTGTGACAGAGTTGTCACTTAGTGGTTGTAGAAGCAGAGTTACTGGTAAAAATGTGATTTTTACAAGCATAAATGTTGACGGGGGTTACCATGGAAATATGTCATTTTTTATCATTTTTAGCTAATTTTTTTTCCCACATCCATATTTTTCCAAGCCCCAATACTCTAAAGAACAAAATAAAATAGGATGTGGCTTGCTCTACTGCTGGTAGGGGTTACTCCTATTTTAGGCCTCTTTTTCAGAATAGCCACTAGTCTATTTATACTCTGGTGGTCACAATAGTGTTCGGTTCATAATAATGTCCGATTTTTACTGGAGTTTATTTTAAAAATTTTGCAACCAGAATTTTGAATATTTTTTTCAAATAATTCCCCTTCAGATCGATTTTATTTCATGAAAATTTTAGAAATTGAACCAAACACCCAAACTGAGTACATTCACTTTCACTAGAAAAATTAAAGGACACAATTATGACCCGAACACAACTGTGATCACCCGCGTATAATATGGCACACAAGGCAGAGAAATGGACTGAACATAACCAAATTTGGCGGGTTTATGATTGTATGGCTGATGCCACTACAGATAAGACATAGAGGATATGATAGATATTTCACAGGACAAGTGAAAAAAGCTAACTGAAATAATTTTTAAGGCTGAAGCCAACAAATTATTTTAACCGAAGGAACCACCAGTTTTATACAAGTCCATTCCAAAAACACAAAACTTTTTTAACATTTTGAAAAACATACAGTAAATCGACAGCCAATAAGCATGTGGGCATATTGACAGAAGCATCTTTTTGGTCAATATTATTAACTAGAACATGATTTTCATGTTGTTCACATTCTGTTAGAGGGCCTATTCAGTATTTACCAAATTGTAAAATATGCTGCTCACCTTGCCCAATTAATTACCAGAATTTATATCTTGCATGTTATTTTGTACTTCACACAAATGAACACTGAGCAAGTGTTGCAGATTGTTTTAAGACCTTCACACAAAGTTTTGCTTTATTTATAACTTGACTTTCGATAGTTTCATATGCATGCTGTTTATAGTTCTGTACAAACACTGCTTTACTGAAATGCCTTAAAACATTTCTATTTTACCCTTGATACCCATAAGAACTGTAAAACGAATAACTGTTTCTAGTAATTACTGATACATTCAGACACCTTAACCAAGATGTAAAATAATGCATCTTTTAAAATGTACAATGCCATTATATTTACACAGCCTATGATTGTATTTTTACAAACACTGACATTTCATTTTATTTTTTTTCCAAATTTTCTTTTAACATCTTACATATATTAAGCAATACACTTAGCGACACTTTGACAAATAACATCATTTTACACATCGGTATTTTAGCTGCTTAAAATAGATTAAAATAGTTGATAAAATAGATGTTTTTTGTCATTTTGTAGTTTTTTAATTCCGGGATATCTGTTTTTCATCATCTTTTGTTTATCTGTTCAATACAAACATAAAACTAGAGGATCGCTCGCAAAAAAAAAGATAATGTTTTTGCATAGCAAAAACAAAGCGTCCCGAAAAGGATATAAAGGTGAGTGCTAAAGTGTTAAGAAAATGCTTCGTTTCTAGCCTTATACTGTTGTGGCAACCAAAGTCAGCGCAGTCTGCTCTATCTAGCACGGTTTTCAAGATATAAGCATTTTTGTGTTTTGCAAAAAAATTAAAAATGTCCGCTATATTTGGCGAGACAAAAATATTTTGAAAATTGGCATGGCTACTCTGCAGAGATACCCAGCAGGTCAAAAATTTTGTTGAGTTCGCTCCATATAGCACGGTTTTCGAGATATAAGCATTTTTGTGTTTTGCAAAAACTTTGAAAATTCAAAATGGCCACCATTTTTGGGGAGACAAAAATTTTTGTCAAGACCACTGCCGCGGTGTGTATCTCCCGCCGAGCATTAAAGCAGAAGAAATAGCTTTTCCGAGATATTCAAAATTTTTCATTTTCGTGTGTGAAAGCTCTTCCAAAAGTAGGTGAATGAGTTATTTGAGAAAAATTGGCTATCTGCAATACTATTAAGAGATAATTCACATTTACTCATTTTGAGTAGGTGAATAATTATCTATGGGTCTGAAACTTCACCAAGTGAAAGCTCTCCCAAAAGTAGGTGAATGAGTTATTTGAGAAAAATTGGCTATCTGCAATACTTTTAGAGATAATTTGCATTTACTCATTTTGAGTAGGTGAGTAATTAGCTATGGGTCTGAAACTTCACCATGTGAAAGCTCTCCCACAAGTAGATGAATGAGTATTTGATAAAAATTGGGTATCCGCAATACTTTTACAGATAACTAGCATTTACTCATTTTGAGTAGGTGAATAAATAGCTATGGGTCTGAAACTTCACAGAGTGAAAGCTCTCCCAAAAGTAGGTGAATGAGTTGAGAAAAATTGGCTATCTGCAATACTTTTAGAGATAATTCACATTTACTCATTTTGAGTAGGTGAATAATTAGCTATGGGTCTGAAACTTCACCAAGTGAAAGCTCTGCCAAAAGTAGGTGAATGAGTTATTGTAGAAAAATTGGCTATCTGCAATACTTTTAGAGGTAATTCGCATTTACTCATTTTGAGTAGGTGAGTAATTAGCTATGGGTCTGAAACTTCACAGAGTGAAAGCTCTCCCAAAAGTAGGTGAATGAGTTATTTGAGAAAAATTGGCTATCTGCAATACTTGTAGAGATAATTTGCATTTACTCATTTCGAGTACGTGAGTAATTAGCTATGGGTCTGAAACTTCACCAAGTGAAAGCTCTCCCAAAAGTAGGTGAATGATTAATTTGAGAAAAATTGGCTATCTGCAATACTTTTAGAGATAATTCGCATTTACTCATTTTGAGTAGGTGAGTAATTAGCTATGGGTCTTAAACTTCACAGAGTGAAAGCTCTCCCAAAAGTAGGTGAATGAGTTATTTGAGAAAAATTGGCTATCTGCAATACTTTTAGAGATAATTCGCATTTACTCATTTTGAGTAGGTGAGTAATTAGCTATGGGTCTGAAACTTCACCAAGTGAAAGCTCTTCCAAAAGTAGGTGAATGAGTTATTTGAGAAAAATTGGCTATCTGCAATACTTTTAGAGGTAATTCGCATTTACTCATTTTGAGTAGGTGAGCAATTAGCTATGGGTCTGAAACTTCACCAAGTAAAAGCTCTTTGGGATAGCTGCTCTGCAGAGATACCCTGAAGATAAAAAATTTCGTCGAAATTGCTCTATGTAGCACGGTTTTTCGAAATATTAGCATTTTTGTGTTTTGCAACTTTTGCGCAAAAATTCGAAAATTCAAAATGGCCGCCATTTTTGGCAAGATAAAATTTTTTTGAAAATTGGCATGGCTACTCTGCAGAGATACCCTGTGGGTCAAAAATTTCGTCGAAATCGCTCTATCTAGCAGGGTTTTCGAGATATAAGCATTTTTATGTTTTGCAATATTTGCGAAAAATTCGAAAATTCAAAATGGCCGCCATTTTTGGCGAGACAAATTTTTTTTTTAAAATAGACATGGCTACTCTGCAGAGATACCCTGTGGGTCAAAAATTTCGTCGAAATCGCTCTATCTAGTACGGTTTTCGAGATATAAGCATTTTTCTGTTTTGCAATTTTTGCGAAAAATTCGAAAATTCAAAATGGCCGACATTTTTGGCGAGACAAAATTTTTTCAAAATTGGGATAACTAATCCGCAGAGATCACCTGTGGGTCAAAAATTTCGTCGAAATCGCTCTATCTAGCACAGTTTTCGAGATATAAGCATTTTTGTGTTTTGCAATTTTTGCGAAAATTTCGAAAATTCAAAATGGCCGCCATTTTTGGCGAGACAAAAATTTTTTGGAAATTGGGAAAACTACTCCGCAGAGATATCCTGCGGGTCAAAAATTTTGTCGAAATCGCTCTATCTAGCACGGTTTTTGAGATATAAGCATTTTTGTGTTTTACAATTTTTGCGAAAATTTCGAAAATTCAAAATGGCCGCCATTTTGGGCGAGACAAAAATTTTTTGAAAATTGGGAAAACTACTCCGCAGGTCAAAAATTTCGTCGAAATCGCTCTATCTAGCACGGTTTTCGAGATATAAGCATTTTTGTGTTTTCCTTATTTGGAAAATTCGTAATGATTAATTAATCATAAATTACTCGGCCATTTCTTAACCAATCAATGCCAAAATCTAATGATTTCCAGATTTTAATAGAATGAATGTATTTGCCAAGTTTCAGGTGAATTGATAAAATTCCTTTCAAGTTATCATCCGGACAAGCTTCCCCATCGAAAAAAGACATTTTTGGTCATGTGACCTCTCTGATTGGTTGAAATGTCACTGCAGCATATTCAAAAAAATTCCCCAAGGCTACTGCCTAAACCTGCCAAATTTGAAAAGAATCCGCCTAACGGTTAGAGAGTTATAAGGAAAACAAAATGCGGAGCCGGCGGAGCCTAAAGGTCTCCCATACACAAACAAGCGTCCCTTGCGGGATGCTTATTGACCAGTACCAGATCATTTTTAAGAAGGCATCAACACCTTATTTATGTGCAACATTCTTTGGATGTTTAAGAAAGAGTTAATTTTTGGTCACTGTGTTCAAACATGGCCAAGATTTACTGAATCAAATAAGAGCTTAGCCATGGCTGGAATCAAATCCTATGGATTTCTTGAGTGACTATTGTTTTCATTTTTCACTTGTATAGAGGTTTTCAAAGTCTCATTAACTCTTTATGAGAGAGAACTCTTAAATCTGACATGAAAAAAAGAAAAGTGAAATTTGGAAAATATAATTTTTGCTAAATCAAGGTTATATATTAAGTGGTAAAAGGTCGACATTTTTCACAATACAAAGAGTCATAGGTCACAACCATGGTGCAAGTTTATAAGCAGGACAAAATTCCATACCCACACAGCCAGTACCAAGCAAATTTCAATTTCTGTAGACTGTTACAAACTGAAATTTGTATTAAACTTGGAAAGATATCTGTTTATTTTGTACAGAACAGTGTCAACAGGTGAATATTTTGATTAAATCATTTCATTGCTTTTCATCTGTGAACACTGCACTACAAATGGGGAGTCAAATGCATCCTCTTTTACTGGTAACAGTTTATTTTCATCTTTCTTTTTACCAGGTAGCAGAGTCCATATAAAGACACACACACTGTACAGGAAACTTGCCTGGAACGGCCTTCAGCAAAACTGAAATGTGTAAACACAAAATATCAATAGAAGATGCACATTTTGTTAATACAATAGAACCTCTATTATTTGGCCCTCTATAATCCAAATTTCTGGATTAACCAATCCTTGACTCCCTCCATCCAAATATAATGCATAGTATGGCATGACTTATAATACAGGATTCTACACATTCTCGGGAACCATTAATTCTAGTACTTTATAAAACATACAGTACACAAAAAGCCTCACTTCTGTGATCTTAACACCATTGTTTCAATAGGGGAAGGATTAATTCCTTTTCACAATCCCACTACCTAACTTCTTTGATAAAACGCCAATCACTGAAAGTACGTTCAATTGGGTTTTGCATTAATAATCTCGTGGAGTAGGTAAATTTACAAACTTGTATCCAAAGAATAATGTCAGCAATTATTTACCAACCGAAGATACCGAATCGCTGAGTTTTTCAATTGACAAAATGCATGATGACATTTATCAAAATTTAAACGTCAATAATGCATGTATCAACCAACACACCCAGCTCAGGTCCCCGCAAAATATGTTGAATAAAGTTACATTTAAGTGTAGACAAAGCCTTAAAACAAGGGAGTAATGAAAACACTGTAAAAACTGGTTATCAAATTACACTTTGATATTATGCCTCATCGCTATTTAGTGCCACAAGTTATAATTTACAGATTATCACCCACACTACCCATGTATTTGGCGCAATAATACTTCATTTTACCTATCAATTATCTGATCCGATTGTATGTCCCCCAATAAGTTTGGATAAATGAGGTTCTACTGTTAGTATGAAAAAACTTCAAATACTTAAATATAGGAATTAAGGGGCGTGATATAAATATACAAATATATACCACAGATATGATTTCCCTTGTAAGCAGATATTATAAAATATGTTTGTGCAATTATTTTTCACCAAAATAACAGGCATTAATCTGAAACATTGAAATGGCATTTACATGCCTTATTTTAATTGAGAATCTATTCAACAAATGGAAATATCTGAAAATGTTCTCAACAGGTCACATTTAATAATTGAAAAAAATATAATATGAAATAATCTAATAGTACTTAAGAATACCTGAATAACAACTTTCTGCAGATGTTGTTTTATCTCAAACACGCATTCATTCAAATGTGAGCAATATTTAAAAACAAAACCCCATGTGGTTGTATAACCTACCTTCCATCTGTTTCCACACTCATTACACACCACAAATGTGGTCATCGGTTCATCAGAGCTTCTTGTCTGGAGCTGCAACATTGAACAGTTAAAAGCTTCAAATACTAGTTGATAAACCCAGTGACCGACACAGAAGAAGTAGTGGCATTGTTTTGAAAATCCAAGGCTGTGAAATATAGTTTAGTAATTTATTCAGCTTCTGAGTATTCTACTGACTGGTCAGACAGCCTTTACATGAGCAACATGTTACAAACTGAAGAACATTTAAAAAATCAATATTTGTTTTTTGGATGCTCCGTATGTACACTATGTGGTAAAACATACAAGTACAGGGGGCAATTTAAGTACTCGTGTTTATGCAATGACAACACCGCCAAAATGTGAGCAATTAGGAGAAAGGCGAGCAATTTTCCTGCAATCTGGCAAGTACTTGGGTTCTAAAATATTTCACGTTAAAATATCATTGAAATATTTGCAGTTTTCGACTACCTTACAAGGCTTACATTAACCGTGTATCTGTATTAGCAAAGAATCAACAATATATCAAAACTGTCTATAATCTTCTTGTTTTGGCCAGGTTTTCTCAAACATACTGATATCAATTTAGACAGAGTAACTACTTACCCTAAATATATACAACATATATATCTTTACACACAATATATATCATTACAAGTTTTATTACTTCCCTATTTTGTGAGCAGTAAGAGATGTCTTTCAAGGCAAGTATATATTAAGGGTTTTATGGAACTGGAAAATATTCTAAATATTTTGAAAGCTTTACAGAGATTTTGTGTGCATGTTTTACTTTCATCAATTCCATTGTTACCAGGCCTCCTCAACTGGTAATAACACTAGAATATCTTTTCTGGTATACAAAAATGAATGGGGGGGGGGGGGGCACGGTGGCAGAGTGGTAACACTCTTGCCTCCCACCTCTGAGGCCGGGGTTTGGTTCCTGGCACAGCCTCAAGTGGGAAAGCTGGTAGTTGCTTGCCGTTGGTGGGCAGTTTACAGTACAGAACCCTGACGAACTGTATGTACTGGTTTCCTCTGCCCTTCCAACTACCCATCGTGATATGACCTGTACAGTGTTGAAAGCAACGTAAAACCCCAAATAAATAAATGACCTTGTTACGGATATGATTTGACCTATATTATAGTTTACTGACCTGTGTATATGTACAGTTTCTCTTCTGACATTTGCCACACTTGAACAGGTCTGTCTGAGTTCCTCCATTTGTGGCCATCTGATGGTCATTTATGGCTTCTTTTGTCAATTTGGCCCGCAATTCTTTCAACTCATCACTGGCCATTTCCTGTTAAAATATTTTAAGCATGAAATTACTTTCAATTGATTATGGGGGTGGGGGGGGTGGGTGGGGGGTGGGGTCACATCATGGAGCGTTTAGTTTAACACCAGAGGAAACCAATAACCTTCAGCAAGTAAAGTGCCATTTTTTTATCAAAAGTACATGTATCCCTTGGCATAGATTTTAACTCTGACTGCAGCATATAATTGGGCCTTTCACACTCCATCCCAGGGGAAATCACACCAATTAAGAGCTGATCTATTGGACGATGCCTGGCAGTGAAAGTGCTATAACATTACACTGTGCTTGAGTTTTGAAGAAGATCTGATGGTACCTGGTGCTGCATTGGTTTTGGGAAAATGGAGTATCACTCGATAAAATGGGGCAAAACCCCATCCCCAATCCAAAAGCTTGCACCAAAAAAGATTTGCAGCCATTGGGTTGGGTTGGGGCATGTGGGGGAAATAAGGTGTAAACAAGGATCAAAACACTGAATGCCTGTTACTGACATGTAGATTATGAACCGAACACAATTAGATGAAAGAACATGTAATAATGAGCTGTAGCAATTCATAAATCTTTCTAATAGGAGCAATATGTCTCAAATAAAGCAGTAGAAGACATTCTGGAAGAGCCAAAGGTCACACCAAGGTCACATAATGATGTTGCACATCTACACCCCCAACCAATGTCCCCACTATAGAGTATGTACATGTTATTCCTGAACCTTGCGATTTACGAAATATGGGCCAAACAAGATATTAAAGGTCACTCCAGCAAGGTCAAAGGCCAAATAAAGGTCACCCTGTGACATTTCACACCTCCACCTACCCAACCAATGTGACAATGTCCAAACCAAGTATCACGATTTCTGAGATACAGCCCAGACAATATTTACCCATCCACCAGCCTGTCCAGACGCCATGGGTTAAAACAATCCCCGCACAGCCTTTAAAGGCTGCAAGGTAAAAATTACTGTACAATATATATGTGAAAATTTTCAGTGTACATTCTGACATTTTTATTCAAATTAGTCCTTGTGAAATAACTGTACAATTTTGAAATCATCCTTCAATCCTAAGATGAGAAGGAAGCCATATTTTTACTTTTAAGGTGATACAAGTTCAATTATAACATTAAAGTATTTGAAAGACATATTTAAAGAACTTAGCTATTGCCCATTGGATAGGATGTATTGACGCAATAAAAATATATTTTAAAGAGACAGTTTTACTGGCTTTAAGTGAGTGAAATATTTTAAGTGTAAATAAACATATATGTATATATGATCAAAAACAAAAACAAAAATCACTTGTAAAAAAAGATAGTACTGACAGGCAAGATGTATGTCAAGCTGTGCATGAAATTCCCCACACTTTAAAAAAATTATGTTTTGAACCACAAGTTTGAAGTAAAAGCGAAACCAACTTCAATACATATTCTTTAATAGAAACAAAATGTTTGAAACTGTAGAGAAATACATGTACCTCAAACATTCATGAAAAATCATACTGATGTAATGTACATTTAAATTTCATTTATTTCACACATAGTGACTTTTGTTCGGTGAATTTACACAATAGCCACATCAAACAGACTTGGGGAATTCACATAATCCCTGAAAATATTTTATGAAATACACATATTCCTGACTTAACCATGGAATACACATATTCATTGCAACACACATATAATCAGATGTTAAAGGATGCAGTACCTCAGAGGTCATCTTTGCCAATTTCTCTGGTGCCACCAAACCAATCAGTACATTCTCTCGTAAGTGTGGGTTTTTCAAGTCCCTCAGATTTGCCACCCGACTTCGAACTCTGGTCTTGTACTTGTTTTCTGTGTTTTGAAACTCGTCAAAAATTGGTATCTTGTCATTAAGGATAATCACTGTACAAATGTTATTGTCATATTAAATTGTGATATTACCGGTAATACCAGTAGAGATGTTAAAATTGATATTCTGTTTGGACAGAATTTATACATAAATACACCCTGACGCAGCACATTCAGACAACACATTATACCTCAAAATACCATTTAATACAGTTATTTCTACTGTTCTCAATACAAAAGTGGTAATTTTATCATCTGCCATCTTCATAAATCTCTCTTAATCTTAAACATGATGTGTAATGTACAGTAAGTACTTTCAGATGGAAGACTTTGCATCCATTGCACACTTCCTGTGTCTAAGACACACAGCAAACATCCATTTCACAGTTTAAACATAGACTGTACAAATAATGTCAAGTAGTTTATATCAAAATGGAGTCATACATTATTTCAAATTTTGTGGATTATAATAATAAAGATCACAGGGTATATTATTATTTTACCTGCTGATGTTTACCAGTCAGCAAATTTGTTTAATAACCTGTTTTAGTTTTTTTTCCCAATCACATAACAGTACTAATGTTTAAGCCATCAAACTATCTTTTCCTCCTATATTACCCACACACAATTTTTTAACAAAGGATATCTTCTTCAATAGCTGCAGCGACTGCCTCAGGTTCATGTCCACCTTCTGGAACAGCTAAAACAAAAACAAGTTTCTCTGTTAGAAAGTTAACCAACATTAAAACAGGAAATCAGTGACTGTGGAATAGATCACAGCTTGGACTCAAATGACGTGTAGACAGTGAAAAACATCACTAAGAAGTGAAGATGTGGAAGATACAAATCTGTTAGTTTTGGCTATTAATGTCTACCCCTCACATTAACCAATTCACTTTGTCCTTACGGATGCAGTATTGTTAGAAACCAGCTTATATGCACTTGCAAGACATCATTATATTGGAGGAAAATAACAGTAATACACATGCTTACTTCACATTTAAACAATGTATTTTTTTTTATATTACACTGCAGTTATATTCAGTGCAGTAGATAAAAATTTGTATTCCATTAACTATTAGATATAGAAGTGAATGGTATTCTTTACAGATGCTCAATTTTAAATTCTGTTACAATAAATTCAGATTAAGTACATGTACATTGTACATTTGGATCAAGTACAATACTGAAGTATTATAAGACCAAGTATGAGAATGCAATATTTTCACATAAAAGTGAACTGTAACATCATTTTTGATCAAGTGTGTAAGACTACAATATCTAAGGATTACGGTTAATGTTGTAGGATCTAAGAACAAGTACAAGACTGTGGTATATGTGGATCAAATATAATATTAGAAGTACAAAAATATTTCTCAACATCGAGTGTAATAATTGCCATCCTTTGTTTAAGTACTAAATTATAGCATATTAAGTACAAGATCAAGCATAACATTATAGCCTTAAGTCAAGTACAACATTGTATCATTAGAAGGAGTGTAACATATTATACATGAGGTATCTACAGATCAAGAATAAGACTGCAGTGATATTCTGTATTCTTGGATTAAGTACAAGTTTGCTGTATCTTTTCATAAGTACACAATTGAATTATCTATAGATCACGTTCAATGCTGCAGGATGTGAAAATGATTTTTTTCTTTACCGTCCTCACCCCTCCACCCCCAAGAATATAGGTCATATCAATAGGTCATACCAGACTGGTATTACAATTGAAAGTAAATATGGAATCTGGGCTCTGAAAACTAAAATTTAGCGAAAACCGAATTTGTTGGAATTAGTATACACCAAACTGTAAAATCTTCTGTGCATATACACGAACAATTACATCAACTAAAATGCGGTTTATTTTTGGATAAAATTGTAAGTTTTGGATATTATTATTTAACTGTATATTGGCAAAATATTACACACGTAAATATTTTTAAGCGTTTCTGTGCAATACTTTACACGTTTGATGTGAAATATGTAACATTTCGGGAACCAGTTCTTGGACTTCGGTCACAGGATTTCATTTATGTTTATATGAATCGAATAGAAATCAACTATCAGGTTTGCCGTCTTTACCACTAT
Organism: Sabellastarte sp. h YS-2021; assembly: GCA_964017235.1. Classification (NCBI taxonomy): domain Eukaryota; kingdom Metazoa; phylum Annelida; class Polychaeta; order Sabellida; family Sabellidae; genus Sabellastarte; species Sabellastarte sp. h YS-2021. The sequence goes on from OZ024929.1 coordinate 31,301,805, forward strand.
ATCAGGCCAGGTAGTTCAGGTGATGGAGTAAAGCACTGGGCCATTGAAGGTCAAACTTTCACACTCCAGGTATTTGGCAGGATTTGTAACAATCATCTAGGAGATTGAAGATGACGGTTTCCTTTCAGCACTACCATGCCCAGTCATTCAAGCACAAGACGGTGGCATTATGAATTTATACTAGGTAAATGGTTATACTTGAACTGACTCTAAGGAGGATCGGTGGTGTAGCGGTTAGAGTGCTCGCCCTCAACCTCTAAGGTTGCCGGTTCAAATCTCGCCCAGGACAGTTACTTGCCAATGCCAGGTGGTTTACAGTGCAGAAGCTTGACCAACTTGTATACACTGGTTCCTCCACCCGTAAACTAGACCAAGGACACATCTGTGACCAGATACAAGATGTATCCACCATAAAAGGCCAACTAACATAGTTTAGATGATAAACAGCATTTTTCAATAATAAGCAAGTTGAAAGCACTTTTGATTTGGCTACCCTCATTTGACCTTGAAGCAGTGGCCCAAGGTCAAATCCGACCACATCAGAAGATTCGCAGCCCATGACTTCCTATAGGTTGGTTTCACATTGCAAACCTCTAGGACCAATAATAAGCGAGTTATAAGCACTTATAAGTTTGGCTATCCTCGTTTGACCTTGAAGGAGGGGCCCAAGGTCAAAATCTGACCACATCAAAAGATTCGCAGCCCATGACTTCCTATAAGTTGTTTTCGTATTGCAAACCTCTAGGACCTATAATAAGCAAGTTGTAAGCACTTTTAAGTTTGGCTATCCTCGTTTGACCTTGAAGGAGAGGCCCAAGGTCAAATCTGACCACATCAGAAGATTTTCAGCCCATGATTTCCCATAAGTTGGTTTCACATTGCAAACCTCTAGGACCCATAATAAGCGAGTTATAAGCACTTTTAACTTTGGCTCTTTGTTTGACCTTGAACGAGAGGCCCAAGGTCAAATCTGACCACACCAAAAGATTCCCAGCTCATGATTTCCTACAGGTTGGTTTACCATCCCAAACCTCTAGGACCAATAATAAGCGAGTTATAAGCACTTTTAAGTTTGGCTATCCTCATTTGACCTTGAAGGAGGGATCCAAGGTCAAATGTGACCACATCAGAAGACTCACAGCCCATGATTTCCTACAGGTTGGTTTACCATCCCAAATCTCTTGGACCAATAATAAGCAAGTTATAAGCACTTTTAACTTTGGCTGTCCTCGTTTGACCTTGAAGGAGGGGCCCAAGGTCAAATCCGACCACACAACAAGATTCCCAATCCATGATTTCATATAGGTTGGTTTACCATCCCAAACCTCTTGGGCCACCAATAATAAACGAGTTATAAGCACTTTTAAGTTTGGCTATCCTCGTTTGACCTTGAAGGAGGGGTCCAAGGTCAAATGTGACCACAACAGAAGACTCACAGCCCATGAGTTCCTACAGGTTGGTTTACCATCCCAAATCTCTTGGACCAATAATAAGCAAGTTATAAGCACTTTTAACTTTGGCTGTCCTCGTTTGACCTTGAAGGAGGGGCCCAAGGTCAAATCCGACCACACAACAAGATTCCCAATCCATGATTTCATATAGGTTGGTTTACCATCCCAAACCTCTTGGGCCACCAATAATAAACGAGTTATAAGCACTTTTAAGTTTGGCTATCCTCGTTTGACCTTGAAGGAGGGGTCCAAGGTCAAATGTGACCACAACAGAAGACTCACAGCCCATGAGTTCCTATAGGTTGGTTTACCATCCCAAATCTCTTGGACCAATAATAAGCAAGTTATAAGCACTTTTAACTTTGGCTGTCCTCGTTTGACCTTGAAGGAGGGGCCCAAGGTCAAATCTGACCACACAACAAGATTCCCAATTCATGATTTCATATAGGTTTGTTTACCATCCCAAACCTCTTGGACCACCAATAATAAAAGAGTTATAAGCACTTTTAAGTTTGGCTATCCTCGTTTGACCTTGAAGGAGGGGTCCAAGGTCAAATGTGACCACACCAGAAGATTCCCATCCCATGATTTCCTATGTGTTGGTTTGCCATCCCAAACCTCTAGGACCTAATAAGCGAGTTATAAGCACTTTTAAGTCAGCCTATCCTCGATTGACCTTGAATGGGCGGCCCAAGTTCAAATCCGACCACACCAGAAGATTTGCAGCCCATGATTTCCTATAGGTTGGTTTGACATTCCAAACCTCTAGGACCAATAATAAGTGAGTTATAAGCACTTAAGTTAGCCTATCCTCGATTGACCTTGAAGGGGCGGCCCAAGGCCAAATCGACCACACCAGAAGATTCGTAGCCCATGATTTCCTATAGATTGGTTTGACATTCCAAACTTCTAGGATCAATAATAAGGGAGATATAAGCACTTTTCATGACTGAAAAGAAACACCCGTGGCGGCCATCTTGTTTTTCAAAATGGGGCCAAAAATATTTTCAGTCAAGATTTTGTAATGATGAACATATCCTGTGAATTTAACATCTCTACCTATAATTCCCTTTGTTCTAGAGGGCCAACAAAATTCCTTGCTGAAAGTTGAAAAACGCCTGTGGCAGCCATCTTGTTTTTCAAAACGGGGCCAAAAATATTCCCAGGCAAGATTTTATGGTTATGAATATAACCTGAAATTCTAGAAGTTTACCTATAATAACCGTGGCCTCTAGAGGGGTAACGAGAAAATCTCTACACACTGCGGCGGCGTACTCATGCGTAATCAATAGTACCCACCGGATGCTATCCGGTGGCTACAACTACCGGTCTCAATATGACCCTGGCTGTTGAACGCCACGTAAAAAAACAACAAATGAATCAATAAATAAAATATATTTAACTGACTCTACATAACTAACTTTTTATTTTCAGTGCACTGGTAAGGAGCTCTCGGCACTTGAGTCTCACAGCATCGGTAGTGTCAGCGACTTTAGGGGGGAAACACTTGACCTTTGGCTCATCTGATGGGGATGTTGGCGTATCTGGTGCTTTGCCATCCTCTTCTTTTGGGGAGTCCTGTGATTGAATGTCCATCTTATCCTGACTGCTCTCATCCTGAATACATGAATAATACATACATCCTGTATACTTATACTCACTACAACATATCTTTTACTACAGGACTCAAAGCATTTGACCCAACCCAAATGTATAAGTACAACCCAAGTTCCAGTGACAGAGATCCCCCAAACTGAATGACAGAGTCTCAGGGTTGACTATTTATCACCATCTCAGGTTCTTTACAGCTTGCTACTGAGGATAGGACCCACTGATAAAGAACTGCCACTTTAAGTGATCAGCCGAGTCACTGTCTGTACCTAGGATCAAATCCACAGTTTAGATATAATGGGTTATTAGTTCCAGTATAGTTCCCTGTAGCAATATCATTTGACCAAAATGTCAAAATTATATTTTACAACTGACTTCTGAATATCAGCACATCCACAGGCAGTGGAATATAAAATGCCTGACTTCCAATATTATAAAAGATAAAGATTTATTTTACACAAAATGTGAAGTTTTTTTTATTTCTGTAATGTATCTTTCATGTTGTACTGCTACATCCTCTGTTTTTTTAATAATGCAACAGGGCATGTAGAATTTCAATACAATTCAAAGTAAACTTCCTCAACTGAACAGTAATTTAAAATGCATTACAAACGATTCAATCTAATCATGTATACTGATCAAAATATTTTTTTACCAAAAGAGAATTTTTTTAAAATAACCTTTATCACAATACCATTCTATGTGTAAAAGGTTATATGTATGTGGCAAATGTGTCTTATTTTGGTTGTTAATGCTCTGTCAAAAATAACTAGAGGATCGCTCGCAAAAAAAAAAGATAAAGGTGAGCGTCCCAAAAAGGATATAAAGGTGAGTGCTAAAGTATTAAGAAAATGCTTCGTTTCTAGCCTTATACTGTTGTGGCAACCAAAGTCAGCGCAGTCTGCTCTATCTAGCACGGTTTTCAAGATATAAGCATTTTTGTGTTTTGCAAAAAATTCAAAAATTCAATATGTCCGCTATATTTGGCGAGACAAAAATATTTTGAAAATTGGCATGGCTACTCTGCAGAGATACCCAGCAGGTCAAAAATTTTGTTGAGTTCGCTCCATATAGCACGGTTTTCGAGATATAAGCATTTTTGTGTTTTGCAAAAACTTTGTAAATTCAAAATGGCCACCATTTTTGGGGAGCCAAAATTTTTGTCAAGACCACTGCCGCGGTGTGTATCTCCTGCCGAGCATTAAAGGAGAAGAAATAGCTTTTCCGAGATATTCACAATTTTTCATTTTCGTGTGTGAAAGCTCTTCCAAAAGTAGCTGAATGAGTTATTTGAGAAAAATTGGCTATCTGCAATACTAAGAGATAATTCACATTTACTCATTTTGAGTAGGCGAATAATTAGCTATGGGTCTGAAACTTCACCAAGTGAAAGCTCTCCCAAAAGTAGGTGAATGAGTTATTTGAGAAAAATTGGCTATCTGCAATACTTTTAGAGATAATTCGCATTTACTCATATTGAGTAGGTGAATAATTAGCTATGGGTCTGAAACTTCACCATGTGAAAGCTCTCCCACAAGTAGATGAATGAGTATTTGATAAAAATTGGGTATCCGCAATACTTTTAAGAGATAATTCGCATTTACTCATTTTGAGTAGGTGAGTAATTATCTACGGGTCTGAAACTTCACCATGTGAAAGCTCTCCCAAAAGTACATGAATGAGTTATTTGATAAAAATTGGGTATCCACAATAGTTTTAGAGATAATTAGCATTTACTCATTTTGAGTAGGTCAATAATTAGCTACGGGTCTGAAACTTCACCGAGTGAAAGCTCTTTGGGATAGCTGCTCTGCAGAGATACCCTGAAGATAAAAAATTTCGTCGAAATCGCTCTATGTAGCACGGTTTTCGAGATATTGGCATTTTTGTGTTTTGCAATTTTTGCGCAAAAATTCGAAAATTCAAAATGGCCGCCATTTTTGGCAAGACAAATTTTTTTTTGAAAATTGGCATGGCTACTCTGCAGTGATACCCTGTGGGTCAAAAATTTCGTCGAAATCGCTCTATCTAGCACGGTTTTCGAGATATAAGCATTTTTATGTTTTGCAATTTTTGCGAAAAATTCGAAAATTCAAAATGGCCGCTATTTTTTGTGAGAAATTTTTTTTTTGAAAATTGGCATGGCTACTCTGCAGAGATACCCTGTGGGTCAAAAATTTCGTCGAAATTGCTCTATCTAGCACGGTTTTTGAGATATAAGCATTTTTATGTTTTGCAATTTTTGGGGAAAATTCAAAAATTCAAAATGGCCGCCATTTTTGGCGAGACAAAATTTTTTTGAAAATAGGCATGGCTACTCTGCAGAAATACCCTGTGGGTCAAAAATTTTGTCAAAATCGCTCTATCTAGTACAGTTTTCGAGATATAAGCAATTTTATGTTTTGCAATTTTTGCGAAAAATTCAAAAATTCAAAATGCCCGCCATTTTTGGTGAGACAAATTTTTTTTTCAAAATTGGGATAACTACTCTGCAGAGATACCCTGTGGGTCAAAAATTTCGTCGAAATCGCTCTATCTAGCACAGTTTTTGAGATATAAACATTTTTGTGTTTTGCAATTTTTGCGAAAATTCAAAATGGCCGCCATTTTTGGGCGAGACAAAATTTTTTTGAAAATTGGGACAACTGCTCCACAGAGATACCTAACTGCTCCACAGAGATGCCCTGTGGGTCAAAAATTTCGTCGAAATCGCTCTATCTAGCACGGTTTTCGAGATATAAGCATTTTTGTGTTTTCCTTATTTGGAAAATTCATAATGATTAATTAATCATTAATTACTCTGCCATTTCTTAACCAATCAATGCCAAAATCTAATGATTTCCAGATTTTAATAGAATGAATGTATTTGCCAAGTTTCAGGTGAATTGATAAAATTCCTTTCAAGTTATCATCCGGACAAGCTTCCCCATCGAAAAAAGACATTTTTGGTCATGTGACCTCTCTGATTGGTTGAAATGTCACTGCAGCATATTCAAAAAAATTCCTCAAGGCTACTGCCTAAACCTGCCAAATTTGAAAAGAATCCGCCTAATGGTTACAGAGTTATAAGGAAAACAAAATGCGGAGCCGCCAGAGCCTGAAGGTCTCCCATACACAAACAAGCGTCCCGCAAGGGACGCTTAAATACAAGAACCCTTTCAAAAATTGTCTGTATTTCTAAATAAATATCTAATTCTAAATATATAAAATTGCATCAAAGATGCCCATACCCCACAGCCTAGGGAAATAATTTTTAACAGCATGAGATATAGAAGCCCTTAAGGGCTGTAAGGTAAAAAGGCTATGTTTTTATATGCACCTAAAATATAGCTAAAAAATAGCATTGAAGAGACTGTAACCCAAAGTCTGAGGAAGTAATTTTTGATACCATGAGATATAGAAGAAATGAAACAGTACAAAGATCAGGAGACTTTCACAGCAAATTATTTCAGTTTTGTAAGGCTCTGAATAATGTTAGTAGAGAAAATAACATTTAAGAGAGAAAAAGTCTGTAAATTATGAAGCTATAAAATTTATTAATTGAAGTACAGCCACCAATACAAATAGCACAACTAGATTGGGCCAACTCGGCGCCAACATATCCCCAGACAGGTCATCACTCACGCCACAGGTTTTGATCGGGAATTTTTTAAAGCATAATTACCCATTATTATATGAACTTCAGCACATCAATCTACTCTGTTTGTATCTTCCCAAGAAGATGGTGTATCCCCAGACGCCGAATACATAACTCAAATTATATTTTCAATCTTCCTGCAATGATAACTCTAAACCTATTTTCAAAGTATTTATTAATAAATGATTGATGATTGAATGTCCATTCTAAAATAATAATCCCAAAAGAGCATATCTCTTTCTATATTTGTTGACAAATAAAATATTATTTTTAACTCAACATCATACTTTTCAATCTTCCTGCAATGATAACTCTTAACCTAATTTCAAAGTATTTAAATGATTGATGATTGAATGTCCATTCTAAAATTCATAATCCCAAAAGCGCATATCTGTTTCTATATTTGTTCACAAATAAAATATTATTTAAAAAAAAATTATTTATATTATTATTTTATTATATTATTTATAGAATTTGTAAATTGTTTTCAGTTATTCATTTCCTCTATTCCTATATATGTGGTCCATATATATGCAACCTAAATATGTGACACAATCTCAGTTCTGACTCCCCTTTGTGTTATATGATGAAGCCCACCACCTCCTACCCCACCCCTCTCCCCTTCTCCATACCTCTCTCACTATTACACAAGATCTGCAACCCCATTGAGTTCTTTGTTTCTCATTTGATATCACTAAATACCTTTGTTTATTTAGTGTCACTCAATATAGCTGGAGGTCCCAGAGGTGGGTGGGGGATGTGGGTTGGGACTACAGCATAAATGGTAAACAAACAATCTGATATATATCAAAGGGGTAATCAAATACAAAAAGAATTGAGAATTTTAAGTATGTGATTATCAACTGAAATGAGTTCATAACTGTAGGAGCTGTGTCAAAATTAACTGAGGCAAGTTGAATAAAACTGGGCTAGTTGAGGGTTAAAAATCCCCTAGTTTTACTACATAAGGATATACTTTTATTAATATTGGGACTTAAAGCTCACCAGAAAATAACAGTGTCCATTTTGCCTACTTGAATATGTTTAACCAGTTTCATTTTAAAGAGTTAAAAACTCAGCAAGCAGAGGTACAACACACAAAAATAAGTTCTTAAAAGACTAAGATAGCCATAACATCATTAATATTCAAAATTTAAAGAGACAGGCACTTCCTTTTAAAAATTCAAAGATTTCAGCTCTATGACCCACATAGTTTGACAGTTACAGGGCTTTAAAGTGGCATAATGTCCATAAATTGGGTTTCTGTGGGCATTTTACAATTGTTAAAGAGACCTTAGCAATTAAACTACAGATCTGAAACTTTTTGGGGGACATACATAACAAACAAAAATTAGATATAATACAGTTTAAGACTTGTCACACTAAGCATTTCCAAATTACAGGGCAAAATACAGTAGAAAATGTCAAAAAAGGTCACTTGGATGAGTGTCTATGGTCGTCATACACAGGTTCAATGTCTACTACAGGCCTTGATGTTCGGTACATGGAAAAAGAAGACGCTTAATAATGTATTCCTAGTTGAGATTTCAGCCCTGTCAGTCACATAGTTTAACAGTCACAGGGCTGAAAAGTGGCAAAAAGTCCAAATATTGGGTCTCTGTGGGCCTTTTAGAGACCTCAATGTGACCTTCAAATTGAAGCTTCAGACTTAAAATCTTTCACAATCAGAGATTATACATAGAATGTATATCTAATATAGTTTGAAACTTCTCAGACTTACCATTCCAAGTTACAAGGCAAAATATGTAAAAAATGTCTAAAAAGGGTCACTCGGGTGAGTATCTATGGTCGTCATACACAGGTTAAATATCTACTAAAGGCCTTGATGTTCAGCACATGTAAAAAGAACATAATAATATATTCCCAGATGAGATTTCAGCTCTATCAGTCACATAGTTTAACAGTCACAGGGCTTAAAAGTGGCAAAAAGTCCAAATATTGGGTCTCTGTGGGCCTTTTAGAGACCTCAATGTGAACTTTAAATCAAAGCTTCAGATTTAAAATCTTTCACAATCAAAGGTTACACATAGAATGTATATCTAATACAGTTTGAAACTTCTCAAGACTTACCATTTCCAAGTTACAGGGAAAAATATGTGAAAAATGTCTAAAAAGGGTCACTCGGGTGGGTGTTATGGTCCTCACACACAGGTTAAATGTCTACTTAAAGCCTTTATTTCTGGCACATGTAAAAATGACATAATGATATATTCCCAGGTGAGATTTCAGCTCTATCAGTAACATAGTTTAACAGTCACAGGGCTTAAAAGTGGCAAAAAGGCAAAATATCGGGTCTCTGTGGGCCTTTTAGAGACCTCAATGTGACCTTCAAATCAAAGCTTCAGACTAAAAATCTTTCACATTCAAAGGTTACACATAGAATGTATATCTAATACAGTTTGAAACTTCTCAGACTTACCATTTCCAAGTTACAGGGAAAAATATGTGAAAAATGTCTTATAAGGGTCACTCGGGTGGGTGTTTATGGTCCTCACACACAGGTTAAATGTCTATTAAAGGCCTAAATTTTGGGGCAGATATAAGAAAACACATAGATATATTCTCAGATGATATTTAACTTAGATGAGAGACATAGTTTGAAAGCTACAGTGCTCGAAAGTGGCAAAAAGTGCATAAATTGGGTCTCTGTGGGCACTTTTGAGACCTTAAGTCGACCCCTTTGGGTAAACCTACAGCCCTAAAATTTTCTACAGACAAGGATTACATATCAAAGTTATACCTAGTGCAGTTTGAGACTCATCAGAGTTACCACTTCCAAATTATAGGGCAAAATATGTGAAAAATATAGCAAAAAATCCCTAAGTGGGGGTCTTTATGGGCCTCAAACACAATTTTCTCCTCAACTTAAAGTCGTGATTTTCGGCACATGTACTAAGAACATATTAATGTGTTCTCAGGTGAAATTTCAGCCAGCTGAGCATCATAGTTTCTGACCTAGAGGGCTCTTAGTGGCCAAAAGTGCAATTTCTGACCTTAAGGTGGCCATAAGTTCTCTTTTATTGGGAGTTTAAGGTCACCTTAAAATAGGGATCTTCCTTTGGACACCCTTAACATGTGTACCAAGTTTGAAAAAAAAAAATTAATTTGTTTTTGAGTTATCGCGTCCACAAGGAAATTTCTACGGCGGCGGCGGCGGCGGCGCGACGGACCTGAATCCAATATATCCCCGACTTTCGTCTGGGGATATAATTAACTAGAAATAGCACGCATTGGCATGCATAATGTCCACCCAAAGGGAAGCATGAGTTTTGCTCTAAAACTTGGACCAAATTGGCAAGAGTAGATTGCTGAGATACCCTGTGGGTGGAAAATGCCGACGAAATCGCTCTATCTTGCATGGTTAAGGAGATAGAAGGAAATTTGGGTTTTTTGCATTTTTGGCAAAAATTTGAAAATTCAAAATGACTGCCATTTTTGGGGAGAGAAATTTTTTTGAAAATTGCCCAAAGGAATATTGCTTAGATACCCTGAGGATCGAAAATTTTGACGAAATTGCTCTATCTTGCACGGTTAAGGAGATACAAGCAAATTTGTGTTTTTCCATTTTTGGCAAAAATTTGAAAATTCATTTTTGGCGGGAGGAATTTTTTTTTTGAAAATTGCCAATAGTACATTAATTAGATACCCTGTGGGTCGAAAATTTCGATGAAACCGCTCTATCTAACACGGTTAAGGAGATAGAAGCAAATTTGTGTCTTTCCATTTTTGGCAAAAATTCGAAAAATTCAAAATGGCTGCCATTTTTGGTGAGATGAAATGTTTTTAAAAATTGGCAAGAGTAGATTGCTGACATACCGTCGAAAATTTTGACGAAATCGCTCTATCTCGCACAGTTAAGGAGATAAAAGGAAATTTGGGTTTTTGCATTTTTTGGCAAAACTTTGAAAATTAAAAATGACCGCCATTTTTGGGGAGAGAAATTTTTTTTGAAAATTGCCAAAAGTACATTGCTTAGATACCCTGTGGGTCGAAAATTGGGGTTTTTCATTTCAAAAATCTGAAAATTCAAAAAGACCGTCATTTTTGGGGAGAGTAAAATTTTTTGAAAATTGCCAATAGTACATTACTTAGATACCCTGTGGGTCGAAAATTTCATCGAAATCCCTCTATCTTGCACGGTTATGGAGATAGAAGCAAATTTGTGTTTTTCTATTTTTGGCAAAAAATTGAAAATGGCCACCATTTTTGGGGAGAGGAAAATTTTTTGATGATTGCCAATTGTACAAATATTAGATACCCTGTGGGTCGAAAATTTCAACGAAATCGCTCTATCTCGAAAAGTTAAGGAGATAGAAGCAAATTTGTGTTTTTCCATTTTCGGCAAAAATTCGCAAAAATTCAAAATGGCCGCCATTTTTGGTGAGATGAAATTTTTTTGAAAATTTCCAAGAGTACATCGATTAGATACCCCGAGAGTCCAAAATTTTGACCAAATCGTTCTATCTCGCACGGTTAAGGAGACAGAAGCAAATTTGCGTTTTTCCATTTTTGGCCGCCATTTTCGGGGAGAGTAAATTTTTTTGAAAATTGCCATTAGCCTACTTCTTAGGTACCCTGTGGGTCGAAAATTTCGACGAAATCGCTCTATCTCGCACGGTTGAGGAAGATAGAAGCAAATTTGTGTTTTTCCACTTTTGGCAAAAATTTGAAAAATTCAAAATGGTCGCCATTTTTGGTGAGATGAAAATTTTTTGAAAATTGCCAAGAGTACACTGATTAGCTACCCTGTGGGTCTCGCACTGTTAAGGAGATAGAAGCAAATTTGTGTTTTTCCATTTTTGGCAAAAATTCGAAAATTCAAAATGGCCGCTATTTTTGGGAAGAGGAATTTTTTTTTGAAAATTGCCAATAGTACATTTCTTAGGCACCCTATGGGTTGAAAATTTTGACGAAATCGCTCTATCTCGCATGGTTAAGGAGATAAAAGCAAATTTGTGTTTTTCCATTTTTGTCAAAAATTAAAAACAGCATCAGAGATGCCCTTACCCCACAGCCTGGGGAAATATTTTTCAACACCATGAGATATAGAAGTAGTGTAACAGTACAAAGTTCAAGATACTTTCAGAGCAGTGTAAGTTATATTAAGATCCAAATAATGCTTAAGTAGAGAAAATAATATCTAAGGAAAAGAAATGTATATAAAGATGAAGTATTAAAACAAGACAATTCAATAATAAAATGACAGCATTTATCAGTAAACCAAAAATGGCCGAATTATGGTTTGGATGTTTTGAATATTACCCATGCATACAGAAGTGGCAATACATTCAATGAATGCTTATGTGTGGTGTTGGAGAAAAGCCTGTGGCTCACTTGATGAAATTCCATCTGTTACAATGGGAACTTGCAAAAGGAAATTCTTAATGAATTTTAATATGACTCTAACAGTGCTTAATCTGCATCAACAGAGAGACACAAAGGTGCAACAAGATTTTAAAGGTCAATACAGCAAGGTCAAAGGTCAATCAGTGTTACACCATGACGTGGCACACCTAAAACCCTCAACCAATGTCCCTACCAAGTATAAACTTCCCATACCATACAGTCTCTGAGATATAACTTGGACAAGATTTTATAGGTCAAGGTCGCTACAGCAAGGTTAAAGGTCAAATCAAGGTCACATGACATAGCACACCTACACCCCCTAACCAATGTCCCTACCAAGTATCAACTTCCTACACCTTACTGTTTCTGAGATACAGCCCGGACAAACTCCCCCCCCCCCCCCCCCCCATCTGACACCATGGGTGAAAACAATACCCCGACAGCCCTGTGGGGTAAAAATTACATCAATATAACTGGAATATAAACTATAAGCTTTTTACAAACTTCTGACACTCACTCCACATTGCACATTATGTATGCATGATTATAACTGCTTGATTTTACGATTACCTGGACAACTGTGGGAAAATCCCAAGGTATTTTCTGTTTGGTGAAGTGGTAATGCACTCACCTCCCACCTATGAGGTCTGGGGTTAAAACCCTGGACCCTATGTGGGAAAGTTGTTAGTGGTTTACCGATGGTCAGCAGTTTCCAGTATAGAATCTTGACCAAGTTATGTACTGGTTTCTTCTGCCCTTAAACAATACCTATCGTGATATGGCCTATATAGAAAGCGACATTAAAACCCATATAAATAATAAATACTTTAGATTCTTGAAGTCCGATTAGTTCTGTGATTTTTAGGACTGAATGTGTCAAATTTTCATGTAATATTATTCAAGTCAGTCCTATAAAGTGACAAAAAGGCTTTAAAAAAAATGACCGCTGAGCACAAACTTAAATTTTGTTTTCCATTTTGTTTTGTTCATTGACAATTGGTTATTGATATTATAAATGGTACCATCATTATATTTTATTATTATATGAATATACTGATATTGTGTTGCAGCAGTTAGTAGTGTTTTAAACACTGTGTTTATGAGTTACCTCGCCCTTTGAAGACACTGTACTGATACTTCTGTTGAGTGAGCCAGGACTGCTACCACTGGATTCTGCATAAAAACAAATAGACATCTTAAGAGGAAACCTGTGTCAATGTGGGCCATTGTATGCCAAGATGGGACTGCTGTAGTCAATGGCAATCGTATATCATGGTATAATCTAGGGATGGGTCGGTATGCCTGGTATCTCGGTACCAAGAGCATTTTAATGAAATATCGTGACAAGATTTTAAAGCTGTCACTTGGCTTGCCAACATACATAATAACATAATTGACAAAAAAGTTAAACAAAGTCCAAAATCTGAAGAAATTATATGCTTTTATCCCATATTTTTGTGCGTTTTCAGACTTTTATAGCAATTACATTGAGCAGAACTGATATGTTTTGGTTACAACACTGTATAACCTCAACCTCACTTGTCATCACACATTAAATGGAAAAAATACTTAAACAATTGGGAACAAACCGGGAATCTGAATAAATTATACACATTTATCTCATATCTTTTGCATTTGGAAACTTTTATTGTGATCAGATCTGGTTAACAGGAAATGTCCATGTTTGGTTGGGGTGTACTATAACGCAGAGTCTCGGAATCAGTATGGTTTTGCATTGGTGACATCCCGAAGTACACATTTTTGGTACCAACCCATCCCTAATATAATCATTTGGCACTTTTTAAGTTAAGACATTGTGATCACACAAATCTCCGAAACCTGTGCACACTTCTTGGTTCAAAAATTTTCAATTTCTTTACAGTTCATTTTTTTACTGGTACTAAATGAACATTTTCTATTGTCACATCATTTCATATCAAGATGACTTCTCTAGATAGGATGCACAACTCTGGATCAGTCTGACGTTGTATTAATGGAGGTTCGCAGTGGCCTAGCGGTTGGCAAGATTGGCATCTAATCACAGGCTGTCACCTCTGTGTGGGTTTGACAAGAGGCAAATGTCGTGGGTCTGTCACAATATGATTCTGGCTGTTAAACAGGACATAAAACACTAACTTTGACTTTGACGCTATAGAAATACATTTATCCCATGGGAATTGTGTAAAATTTTGCAAATAATATACACAAATCCAAAAAAAAAATATCGACAAATATATTAATTTTAAGATTAAGAAAATCGTTATAGGATACTTTTGAGGTAAAACAAAGCATGACATGTACACATCATGTGGACATGTTTCCTTTTTCAGAAATACCTATTACACAAGTAACCTTAATTTGGTTTATTTTATGCCATCACAAATTTCAGTTAAAATATTAGTTAAGACAGAGAAACATCCCAGGTAGTAGTGTGGGGACTCGCCCCCAACTTTCAGGGTCAATTATTCGTCCATTTTTCCGACCAATGATCAACCCCAAATCAATTATTTTACTCCATTGTTGGCCATTAATTAAGAAACACTTTCCGGGATAAAATATAGGTCAATCTGGTAAGAATAATGGTGTTCCGACATTTAAAATCTACTAAAAATACCTCCAGGTAGTCCAGGTCCAGTTAAGGAAATGCACCTTCAAACATAAATGCATGCTGGGAGGTTAATACTTTAGATAGAATCTCAATGGTGGTAAAACATTAAAAGAGATCTTTAAAATTTAAATCTGACCCAACAATACACCTTAACTAAAACAAAAGACCTGGTGAAATACCTGGTAAGAGCTTCTTCCACCCTTTAATCAGAGCTTTAGATAATGTAACAACATCATCACTGTTTGATTTTTTACGGAAGTTGTTCACTATCATGCCTATCCGTGTTCTCTGTAAAATGACACAAAATTAAAACTGTGAACCTTACATAAAGCTTTATATAATTATACTAAATAAAGTACATATAGCTGCATAATTCTGATTTAACTTCGTATAACAAGTTTGTAAATTGTAGTGCTGGGACTATGTTCGCAAACTTCGGTATTATCGCTCGCTGGCTCATTGCCAATCAATGATCGGTAAAATTTAAGTAAAACCGATATTTGCTAAATCCATTTCTTTGCAGCCTTTTGGTCACAATAAAATGCTAACCTTAATAATATTTTGTAAAAATCTGAAATATCCATCAGTTAAAATCACAAAACTAGCCGTGAATGCAATAAAAATAACGTAAATAGAAACACCTTGGGGTTTTCCAACTGTTGTCAAGGTAATAATAAAATCAGCCAATCACAAGTGAGGATACATCAAGCATAGTCTGTTAGTGAGGGAGACGTCTGTGAATGGCTTTTAGATTATATTTTGGTCATATTTGTAGTAATTTGTGTGTATTTTACTTCATATAATTTAATATTAATATTTTATCTGTCTTTTTAACACTTCGACTCCATAATCGGAAATGTTCGAAGTTTGGTTACAAATGTCCGATACGAACATCGACACGGAAAATCCAAGCGATCTCCCAGCACTAGTAAATTGTAATTGAAAAAAAAAATGTTCTATTTGAAATAAGTCCATATTTTTTTTTTATTTTTCTGTTCTACGTGAAAATATTGCTTTTGCAGCAGTCATTATGAACTTTTATATGACAAGCTTTGCAACAGAAGTTAAAACTCAAACATACGCAGTGATCACATATTTGCTTTTATACAGAGTATTAACCAAGATATTAAATAATATTAACCAAGAAAATAGCCTTAGAGATGCTCATACCCCACGGCCTGGGGAAATAGTTTTCAACACCACGAGATATAGAAGTAGTGAAACAGTAAAGACTGGGATACTTTTAGCACAGTGTCACTTATATAAAGGTCCACATAATGTTTAAGTAGAGAAAATAATATCTAAGAGAAAGAAAATGTATGCAAAGATAAAGTACTAAAACAAGAAAATTCAATAGCAAGATGACAGCATTAATCAGTAAACTAAAAAAATATGAAGCTGTAAAATTTATAAATTGGACAATAGCTGTCAATGGAAATAGCACAATTATGTTAAAGTGCACATAATAATCAGTAGCAGCAATCCATATATCTTTGTCATAAGACAAAGATGTCTCAAATATGGCAGGTGAACACACTTTGGCAGAGCAGAAAGGTCACATTCTGATGTACACCAACACCCCCTAACCCATGTCCCTACCAAGTGTCAACCTTCTACACTTTATGGAATCCAAGAAATAGCCCAGACAAGATTTTACAACTCATGGTCACTATGAGAAGGTCAAAGGTCAAATCAAGGTCATACCATGATGCTGCATACCTACAACCCCTAACCAATATCCCTACCAATTGTCAACTTGTTACACCTTACAGTTTCCAAGATATAGCCCTGACAAGATTTTATAAGTCAAGGTCACTATGGCGAGGTCAAAGGTCAAATCAAGGTCACACCATGATGCTAGCGCTGCACACCTACAACCCCTAACCAATGTCCCTACCAAGTACCAACTTCCTACACCTTACAGTTTCTGAGATATGGCCTGGACAAGATTTTATAGGCCAAGGCATTATGACAAGGTCAAATCAAGGTCACACCATGACGTTGCACACTTACACCCCCTAACCAATGTCCCTACCAAGTATCAACTTCCTACACCTTACGGTTTCCAAGATATAGCTCGGACAAGATTTTATAGGTCAATGTCACTATGGCCAGGTCAAAGGTCAAATCAAGGCCAGACCATGACGCTGCACACCTACACCCCAAAACCAATGTCTCTACCAAGTATCAACTTCCGACACCTTACAGTTTCCGAGATATAGCCCGGACAAGATTTTATAGGTCAAGGTCACTACAGCAAGGTCAAATCAAGGTCACACAATGATGTTGCACACCTACACCCCTTAACCAATGTCCCTACCACGTATCAACTTTCTACACTTTATGGTTTCCGAGATATA
Organism: Sabellastarte sp. h YS-2021; assembly: GCA_964017235.1. Classification (NCBI taxonomy): domain Eukaryota; kingdom Metazoa; phylum Annelida; class Polychaeta; order Sabellida; family Sabellidae; genus Sabellastarte; species Sabellastarte sp. h YS-2021. The sequence continues at coordinate 31,318,839 of OZ024929.1, forward strand.
GCCCGGACCACATTTTAAATGTCAAGTCAAAGGTCAAACCAAGGTCACGCCATGAAGTTGCAAACCTACGCCCCCTAACCAATGTCCCTACCAAGTATGAACTTCCTACACATTACAGTTTCTGAGATATAGCCCAGACAAGATTTTCAAACTCAAGTTCACACCGGAAAGGTCAAATCAAGGTCACACCATGATGTTGCACACCTGCACCCCCTAACCAATGTCCCTACCAAGTATCAACTTCCTCCACCTCACAGTTTCTGAAATACCGGCCGAACAAACTTTTCCCGCAGCCCATCCGCCCTAAGGCCCATACGGAAACCATGGGCTGTGGGGTAAAAATTACAAGGCCCTCTGTGAAACTGAGTTTTATTGCCCAAAGTAGATATTTTTGGTGAATATTATTCATAATATAATTACCTGCAATATATCTAATGTCATCTTTTGTTTCTTTAGTGTGTTGAGTAGATCCATTGATGTTGCATGATCCTGCAATATATTGTATCTTGGAATCAGGTAAATTTTCATACTTCATACAAAAGTACACATCAGAATGTTACAAATTTTTTACAAAAAAAAACAAACAAAAAAAAACAAGACCACTGCCGCGGTGTGTATCTCCCGCCGAGCATTAAAGGGGAAGAAATATCTTTTCCGAGATATTCACAATTTTTCAGTTTCCGCTAAAAGTGGCGAAAACTGAAATTTTTCCCCTAGGCACAGAATACTGTTGTACTACCCTGCGGGTCAAAAATTCGCTCTATCTCTTACCATTTCGAAGATATTTTCAATGCTTTATTTTCTGCTAAAATCCAAGATGGCCGCCAAAAGTGGCGAAAACTGATATTTTTCCCCTTGACATAGGATACTCTTGTGCTACCCTGTGGGTCAAAAATTTGATCGAAATCGCTTTGCATAGGACACTCTTGTACTACCCTGCGGGTCAAAAAGTGCGCTCCAAATCGCTCTATCTCGTATGGTTTTCAAGTTATTTACACTTTTTCATTTTCCGCTAAAATCCAAGATGGCCGCCAAAAGTGGCGAAAATTGAAATTTTTCCCCTTAACATAGGACACTCTTGTACTACCCTGCGGGTAAAAAATTCTCTTGAAATCGCTCTATCTCGTACGGTTTCAAGATATTCACACTTTTTCATTTTCCGCAAAAATCCAAGATGGCCGCCAAAAGTGGCGAAAATTGAAACTTTTCCACTTTGCATAGGATACTCTTGTCCTACCCTGCGGGTTAAAAATCCGCTCGAAATCGCTCTATCTCGTACGGTTTTCGAGATATTCACACTTTTTCATTTTCCGCTAAAATCCAAGATGGCCGCCAAAAGTGGCGAAAATTGAAATTTTTCCCCTTGACATAGGATACTCTTGTGCTACCCTGTGGGTCAAAAATTTGATCGAAATCGCTCTATCTCGTACGGTTTTCGAGATATTTACACTTTTTTATTTTCCCGCTAAAATCCAAGATGCCGCCAAAAGTGGCGAAAATTGAAATTTTTCCCCTTTACATAGGACACTCTTGTACTACCCTGTGGGTCAAAAACTGCGCTCCAAATCGCTCTATCTCGTATGGTTTTCAAAATATTCACACTTTTTCATTTTCCGCTAAAATCCAAGATGGCCGCCAAAAGTGGCGAAAATTGAAATTTTTCCCCTTTGTATAGGATACTCTTGTCCTACCCTGCGGGTCAAAAATTTGCTCGAAATCACTCTATCTCGCATGGTTTTCGAGATATTCACACTTTTTCATTTTACGCCAAAATCCAAGATGGCCGCCAAAAGTGGCGAAAATTCAAATTTTTCCCCTTTGCATAGGATACTCTTGTACTACCCTGTGGGTCAAAAATTCGCTCGAAATTGCTCTATCTCTTACGGTTTGTGAGATATTTGTGATTTTTCACATTTTCACTAAAAGTAGCAATAAAGTACCCATTACTCACTTGTACATTGAGCAACAGTTGTGAAACTTAAATATGTTACAGTTCACAAAAAAAGTAGATGAACAACATATTTGAGAGAAATTGTGTAGCTGCAATACTTTTGAAGATATAAGCCATTTACTCATTATGGTTATCATTAAAAATAGCATCAGAGATGCCCGTACCCCACAGCCTAGGGAAATATTTTTAACACCATGAGATATAGAAGTACTGTATCAGTACAAAGTACAGGATACTTTCAGAGCACTGTCAGTTATATACAGGTCCGAACAATGTTTAAATAGAGAAAATAATGTCTAAGAGAAAGATAATGCATGTACTCTTTATCTACATCTGGCATTGCCGAATTATGGTTTAGATGTTTTGAATATTACCATGCATACAGAAATGGTAATACATTCAATGAATGCTTGTGTGTGATGTTGGAGCAAAATCTGTGGCTCACTTGATGAAATTCCATCTTTTACAATGGGAAGTTGTAAAAATAAAATTCTTAATGAATTCTAATATGACTTTAACAGTGCTTAATCTGCATCAAAAAAACAGACCCAAAGGTGCAACAAGATTTTAAAGGTCAAGGTCACTACAACAAGGTCAAAAGTCAAATCAAGGTCACACCATGATGCTGCACACCTACAACCCCTAACCAATGTCCCTACCAAGTATCAACTTCCTACACCTTACGGTTTCCGAGATATAGCCCAGACAAGATTTTATAGGTCAAGGTCACTACGGCAAGGTCAAAGGTCAAATTAAGGTCACACCATGACGTTACACACCTACACCCCCTAACCAATGTCCCTAATAAGCATCAGCTTCCTACACCTCACGGTTTCCCAGATATAGCCCGGACAAAATTTTATAGGTCAAGGCCACTATGGCAAGGTCAAAGGTGAAATCCTGGTCAGACCATGACATTGCACACCTACACCCCCTAACCAATGTCCCTACCAAGTATGAACTTCCTACACCTTACGGTTTCCGAGATATAGCCCGGCCCAGATTTTATAGGTCAAGGTCACTACGGAAAGGTCAAATCAAGGTCAGACCATGACGTTGCACACCTACACCCCCTAACCAATGTCCCTACCAAGTATCAACTTCCTACACCTTACGGTTTCTGAGATATAGCCCAGACAAGATTTTCAAACTCAAGGTCACTACGGTAAGGTCAAAGGTCAAATCAAGGTCAGACCATGACGTTGCACACCTACACCCCCTAACCAATGTCCCTACCAAGTATCAACTTCCTACACCTTATGGTTTCTGAGATACAGGCCAGACAAACTTCTTCCCGCCGCCCGCCCATCGGGACACCATGTGTGAAAAAAAATTGACAAAGTAGCTATTACGCACTTAGCTATGGAGATACACTTCCAACCTACTGACCATGTTGTAGCTGTGGAAAAAGTAGCTGAACAACATATTGGAACAAAATACTCTAAATGCAATAGTTTGAGAGTTATAAGTCATATAATTATATTAGGTAAAAGTGCTATTATTCACTCAAAAGTAGGCCAAAGTTCTCCAAACCCAGAAAATATTGAAGAGCGTAAAAATTCATTAGGACAAGTAATTTACCAAAAATGTGTAACTGTAGTAGTTTCAGAGAAAACTGCGTGACCCACACATGCACACACGCACACACATGGTGCAAATTATAAAAAGATAAAATTTTGTTGTTTGCCATTTTTAAACTGATGGCTGTTTTCACCACAAGTAAAAATAATCAGTTTATAACGATTATGTTACTTGCTGTTTAGAAACCAATGGCTATTTTAACCTAAGTGGGTGAATGCAATACTTGCTGAAAAGGCAACATCAAAAGTGTGTGCTTCACATTTCACAGTGACTGCCAGTCACTTACCACACTTACAACGTAATGCAGCGTTCTTACCAGCCGTAAACACGACCTCACAGCCTGTAAATTTGTCAAGAATGGTGTCACAGGTGGTATTTATGACTGGTGAGTTGGGTGCCTCCAGAAACTTCCCAATTTGTGACCTTCACCTCTAATGACAACAAAGATGCAGAACACATGTGCTTTTGTTATAAAAAACATGTTAAATGAAGTGTTTCGGTACCCAGGATTTTGATAAATAACCTCAGAAAACGTATAACAAATGAAATATATATCCTTTACATGGTGGATAGCGAAATATTGTGATTTCTTTTATTTCTTTCTCTTAGTGATTCGTGCTTGTTTACATCTACACATAAACACACAGGCGGTGAATTGTTAAGAACAGTCAAAATTTTCCACTGGTAGGTACCAACTCACGAGTGCTGTGCACAGGCTCACAGCCTACGTCTGAACGATTTATATGCAACTCGCTGTCATAGGAAGTCGCTAACGGAAACTCGCTGACACAACTCGCTGACAAGAAATATGTACGTGTGTATATATACGTCATATTATTTGCATATGGCCGTGAGTTCTATACTAGTATAAAGTATTCAGAGTGTCTTCGGAACCGACAAGGACGGGTCACAATTCTTTTAATTTCAGAACCGTCACGTTCATATTATAACTATTTGATGTGTGGCTGTTGAATTAAAGCATGCTGCCGATGAAAATAGATACATAAAACCAGGAAACCAGTCTACTTTTCATCTGCAAATGTGATTAATTTCATTAACCAATGAAATAATTTGTTACTGTTATTTGTTACAGTTTCACATTAAGTTTCCCAGCAATATTTTATACAGAGTGAAGGAAATATGAGGTCACGCTGAGTTTCTAGCCATATTTTACAAACAGAAGATCCAGGCAACCAGTCTACTTTTCGTCTGCAAACGTGATTAATTTAATTAACCAATGAATAGAAATAGAAATTTTGCAGTTCCGATTTTGTTATGAAAACATTTATAAAATATATCAAGGGTAAAGACATTTTTCTTTAAAACGGGTAAGTAAATGATTTGTGAGCCATTTCCATTGGCGGTTCTGAAAGGGATTGTTTTCCGATCCGTCAGTGACTGTTCTGAAGCCACAGCGTAAAGTATTTGATCTTCGTCGAGATGTCCATTTTATAAAATATTGTTAGGAAATGCCAGGGGAAATCCGTGACCTCATATTTTCTTATGAATATTAATGACTTGGGTGCTATGGCCGTGAGTTCTGTAGTTTAAAGTATTTAATCTTCGCCGAGACGTCCATTTTATAAAATATTGTCAGGAAATGCCAGGGGAAATCCATGACCTCATATCTTTTCATGAATATTAATGACTTGGGTGCTATACCCATGAGTTCTGTAGTTTAAAGTGTTCGCCTATGCTTCCATTTTATAAAATATTGTTAGGAAACTACAGGGGAAATCCGTGACCTCATACCTTCTCATGAATATTAATGTTCTATGGCTGTGAGTTCTCGAGTTTAACCGTCTGTATAACCTGCCATATAAAATTTGCGAGTTGTATCAGCGACTTCCCGTGTCAGCGAGTTGCACGTACACCCTTCTGAACGCACCATAAGATACTGCAGCAACTGGCAAACTGGAAGACATTTCAAATTTTAGTGACTAAACATTTTACATAGTTGCAGAGCTTCACCACAGACTAGCAGAACTGGTATCCTATACACACACACTGAGGACATATGAAGTAATAGTAATCTGCTTGGCAATCGAAAATTATGAGGGTGCTAATTGTCTAAGATGATTTATTCCATTATCGCCCACTTTCACGTTTATCAAAGCATTAACTTACTGTAGTGCCACTTGCCGTCATCTTTTCTAGTTTCTTTCCAATCTTCATTACATCCTCCATCTTTTAAACTATAAATCAAACCCAAACAGCTTCTGATACAAATGAAAAATGAAAATTAATTCAGCCCTTTGAGAAAACAAAAATGACAGACTACGTTCGAAATGTAACAATTCTTTGGCAGCCATTTTTATATTGTTGTGGAATCAGGTCATGCCGAAAAATATGAAATCTCAAAGTAACTATGTCTGTTTTCTAAAAAATTACTTTAAAACACTACTAATGTTGGTTTAAGTTACTTTTTTTATGGATCATCAGTTTTTATGGATCATTCAGTTTTTAGATGAGAATATTTTTGTCTGTCCAATACAATAACTGGAAACAGGCTTCTACACAAGCCCAATTCACTAATCCCAGCAGACATACAATTTTGAAATCAGGTTGAATCCAACAGTGAAATCTGGTTTAAATTCATGTAGATTTTGCAAACCATTTTTAGGTTTTTCATAATAATATGTAATATGGTTATTTTCCATTTAATTCATGCACATATAATTACTTGTTCATTGAGGATGGTTGTTGCATTGTATCTGTGTATAATATTACATGGGTATGCAATTGAACTTCATCACTCAGTATATGGTTAAATATCATGCTCTAATGTATTTTCCACCTAGTTATCCATTATTTTATGTTCATATAACAGGATATTCCAATTTCAATAATCTGATTAATTCTGGTAATATTTTTGAACAAATTAAATATTTTTGAAATGAAATTCTCTGTGTCTAATTATTTTATCCAATCAAGCTTGCTAAATATTATATTAAAAATAGCCATTGCAAAAAGAAAGAAGTTAAGTCACAAGTATACGTTGTTGTCTCTCTTTCAAAATATTTATCCTTTGAATCTAGTTAAAAAAACAAAAAAAAAACTAAAGTGCATGTTTTATTACACTACAATAGCTTACCATGTGGAACTGAATGCTATGTCGGGAGACCACAGGCATTGGCCAATGTCCAAGAAAAATAAACGTTTAGTACTGGCCAATGCCTCAACAGGAAGGTGAACCCTTTAGTATAATAATGCTTAAACCTCCATCTTTCGTTGACTGCGTGACCTTGTCTATTTTCGCTCACTGATATTTTATTGAAATTCTCTGAATATATGTATTGTGGATGTTTTTATTTAGCCATTTTCTTTATTAATCGTCGTAGTTCATTCTGTAGTGTTTTAGACTTACAGGATAAGTATTTTCCTTATTTTCAGTGTTTTTTAAGTTTCCAGTTTGGATTGTTCGGACAAACTTGCATTATGTCATCTCACCAATCTAACACAAATAAACCCAGATCTTCGAAATGCCGTCATTTCTGCTTTCCTTTCGACCTTCATAATTTCTGTCCTTCCTTCAGAGAGGCAGGGAAAGGTAATGACCCTTGTGTCACTAATAAGAGACCATGTAATATTTGCAGTTCTTGTTTGGAAAAACAATTTTAAGGACAAACTGGATCTTTTTGGGGATCCTGAAGTGGAGAATGCATTTTCAGGTTCTCATGAGGACCTTGAATATGCATGCTGCTGAGCAGCTATATTCCTCACCCCCAAGTCCCCAGCCATTGTGTTTTGAATCTTTGTCTTTGAAAGTGCCTCAAACTGTTCCACCCAATCCAGGTACAGCCCTTCAAAATAGAATTGAAAACAAACTAGAAAATGTCTGGGTTCTCACTTAAAACATCCAACTACAGCAACAAATGGGGGTGTTCCAGGCTTCCATCAAGGAAGCAATGCAGTCTCTCAGAGATGAAATTAAATCTGTCAAAAAGAAAACTTCCCAAGCAGAGTTGGATCAGATCTCTGCTTCAGATCCGAAGCCTGGTCCCAGTAAACAACCAAATGATTTGCCTTCTTACCCAAACACTCCACCGGACATCCAAACTTTGGATAAGTCCATGGAGACAGACTATCTCTGGGCCTGTCTTACCACCACAGTTTGGTGTGAATGTTCAGTCGGAGACCGGATCGGATCCAAACAGATTGGATCAGAACTCTGAACAATCTGAACATGTTTGTTTGGTTAAAGCAAAGAAATACTTGGACAAGAAAAAACATAAAGTTCGGGCCAAATATGTTTCTGAATCATCTTCCTCAGAGGAATCTGAGGCCCCTGTGCAAGTGAAAAAGTCTTCTAAGCCCAAAAATGCTTCTTCTGATCAAGACAAATAACAAACAGATCCAGATCCTGTTTTTTATAGGGAGGTAGATATGTCTGACTTTCCCTCACAATATGGAGAGGACATAGAAACCTTTAGGCAGATTTCAAATCTCCCTGACCCCAGGGACACTATGCCTAGGTCCTCTACCGTTATATTGGTCTGCATAAATAGGCCAACAGGAGCTTAAGCCAAGGGGCTCTTCAGCTATGCTCCCACTCAGCCCTTACCTAAAAGATGCCTTTGAAAAATCTGAACAGGACTTTCAGGCCTCTTGTTTACCTGAGGGTAAATATATTAAATAACCTACTTCCACTTCAAAGTGGTACAAAGTAGGACAACCTTGTTTTGAGGACAGATTACAGGAATTAAACACAGATTATGCAAAAATCTGTATCTTCCCTAAATGCTCTGGAACCCCTATGGGCAAAGTTCCCCTGCAGGTACTCAAAGAATTTCAGCATCAGGCAAGGCAAAATCTCTGCACTGTTAATTTTACGGGCTACCTTTGCTAAGACTGCTTCTGTTTGTAATTCAACCATGTAACAGTGCCAGGACAGTATCAAGTATACTGCCCAAAAAGTCAAAAGCCAAATTAAAAATGGTGCCAATCCTGAAAAAGCAGCTCAACATGGGTATGAAACAACCTGCGACTATCTAGATGTCCTGTATAAGAGGATACTTATTCAGTAAAGAACCTTAGCCTGTCTAAGTAAGGCCTTAGCCCATATTCTCCTTAGAGAGTTGTACACCATGGGTAATTCAAACCTTCGCAGAAACGAAGCTGAAATGACACATCTTCAACCTCATTTGGGGGATTCTAGACATCAGGAACTTAGGAGCTCCCCTTGGGGCCCTCTCCTTTGTTCCGGTCTCAACTAGTTAAAGATGGAGAAGAATTCCTCCTTAAAAAAGCACCCCTAAAGACACTCAGGGTTTTGGACCCTATCAAAACAAGCCCTTTCATGGTCCCCTAGAGGCTCCTACAGGAAACTTCCCTATGGGGGTAAATCCATTACAAGCAGTAACCATTCGTTTTCCTCAGGTGGGGAAAATCAAATAACAGAGGCTCCAGAGGTCATTTTCGACCTCACTCAAGGGGACGAGGGTGTGACATATATATGCACTGTGTCTGTGCATTATTTAATCTAAGCTTATATGTATGTATTAACATTTAAAGTAAGGGAGTTATTGATTTTTGTGTTATGTGGTACTGATGTTTATTGATCTATTTATAGACTAGGAGATTCCCTCTAGGCTAACCCCAGTGATGCTATTAATAGATTTGGGGAAACCCTATAAGCTACCTGTAGGTTCTAGAACTTCTTCACTTGATCTGGAGACTGGTGTTAAGTTCAAGTTAGTTCTATCAGATTCTAGACACTTCTATAACTATGTATAAGGGCTATACATCTGACCACACATGAACATAGTATTTGCTGGCTATAAGGAAGGCTACTTCTGTCTTAGAACTAATAACAAGTGGATATAAATTACTTGTTTATTACTTGTTGATTAGACAGATCACATGATACAGATATTTGTGTATTAGTGGACATTGGGCGGATCACAGGACAGATCAGAGGACAGATTGCTTGATACAGTGGATAAACTTAACTGTCAGTTACAGTGGTTAGGTCAGATAGGTTTCATTATTGTATCATTGTATGCACTATTAAGAGCATACCAGTTGACTCTAATCATTATTTTTAATTGATAAATAAATTTGTTAAGTGAAATTTTTTGTCTTTTGCATTTGCAACTTAAAAGCAACTGGTAATTGCTACCATGCTTGCCCTGTGACCCTAACACCCCTCCCCCAATGACTCCTTAAAACCCCCCTCAGTCCACCAGTAGGAGGTCACCTCCATTCTTTCAGAAGAGACTGGCAAACAAACAAATACTCAAAAAATGTGTTAAATATTATTACCAAAGGTTACATTCTACCATTCATCACAAAAACAAAATTAGCCAGAGTTTCTTTGATTCAGTCAGGATACAAGGCCCATCAAAAAGATCTAGCTCTGGCCTCTTGTATCCAGTCTCTTTTGTCAAAGAACGCAATAGAAAGGGTTGAAAATGTAAAATCTCACGGGTTTTACAGTCGCCTGTTTCTAGTCCCCAAGCCTCACCCAAGGTCAAGACTCAGACCGTGGTAGACTTCACACAGTCCTTAGGGTGGATAATAAATCAAGAGAAGCCCGAACTCAAACCTACCTAGGTGTTTTTGTTTGTGGTCTATAAATACCACCTAAATTCAGCCCTTGTTAAACCCACTCAAGAGAGATGGCTTAAACTTCAGGATTTGATCCTACACTTAATGTTAAAACATGTTTTGACTGCAAGATGTTTGATGTCGCTAACTGGGTTGCTTGCCTCAATGGAGAAGATGGTCCCGAAGGGACACCTTCACATGAGACCCTTTCATTTTCACCTCAAGGAGCATTGGAGATATCATCAGTCATTGGACAGCCTCCTTCCTTGGTCAGAGACCATTTCAGCTCACCTAGAGGGCCCTTCACCCCAAAGACCACAGTATCCAACTCTTTACAGACACCTCAAACGAAGGTTGGGGTGCTGAGGTAAAGCAAGTCTCTACAAAAGGTCTGTAGTTAGACAGGAAAAAAGGCTACACATAAATGTTCTAGAGTTGAAGGCTGTATCTCTGGCCCTGAAGAGTTTCCAGGACCAGTGCCAAAACCAAAGTGTTGGTTGCTACAGACAACTCAACAGTAGTAGCCTACATAAATAAACTAGGAGGAACCCACTTGGTGGAGATGTGTGCTCTCCTGTGGAAAATCATGACCTGGTGCCATCGTTAATAGATAACTCTAAGAGCCAGACACATTCCAGGGTGCCTGAATGTGATGGCTGACCTTCTGTCCAGGTCGAACCAAGTCCATTCAACGGAATAGTCCCTGCATCCACATGTGTTCAAACAGATCTGTCAAAACTGGTTCACTCCTCATGTAGATCTATTTGCCATTTGTCTGAACCACAGAGTTAAATTCCTTTGTATGTATCTCCAATCCCAGACCAAGATGCTTGGGACATAGATGCTCTGAACATAAACTGATCAGGTCTCACTGCTTGTGCCTACCTTCCCACTGTTCTCCTTCACAGGATGATACAAAAAATCATGCAATGCAATTGCCTCATCATTGTAGTAGCTCCAGGCTGGCCAGGGATGCCCTGGTTTTGGGACCTAGGGCAGCTCTCAACAGAGATCCCACTCTAGTTACCAGTGTCAATGGCACTTTTCAAACAGTCCCACAATCAAGTTTTTACAGCAATCCTCAACATCTCGACCACCACGCCTGGTGTCTAGGAGTGGATAGCTTCAGAAACAAAGCTTCTCTGTGGATGTGGCAGAGAGAATTGCTGCCCCTCAAAGGTCATCAACAAGGACCATCTACAAGTCAAAGTGGGCCCTATTTGAGAAATGGTGCAAAGAAAATTCGGTGGATTTCTCTACTCCCTCTGTGAAACAAGTCTCAGACTTTTTCATGTACCTGCACCAAGATCTAAACAGGCGCCCATTGATGGTTACAGGACGGCCATTGTAGACACCTTGGGCCCAGTAGGTCTCTATATTTCCAAAGGCTCTGACGTTGACAAGTTACTTTTTATCTTTCACAGGGATCATCCCAAAAGTTCCAGGAATCTTCCGAATTGGAACCTTTCTGTTGTTCTTAATGAGCTCCGAAAAGCTTCCTTTGAGCATATGAATGACACAGACCTCAAACATCTTACACTCAAAACTGCTTTCTTGCTAGCTTTGGCCTCCGGCAAGCACCGCAGTGAAATTCATGCCTGGGTTGCAAACAAAGTATCTAATCTAGGCCAATGGGAAAGATAGCTTTGTTCCCCTCTTCAGATTTCATAGCCAAAAACCAACTAGCAAGAGAAGGTTCTCAAAGACCTGACAGGGTTTTGATCCCTACTCTCTATTTCCTTTAAGAACGGACATACCTTAGACATCAGACCTGCTACTCTCTCTTCTTGATTAAAACAAACTATCCTACTTGTTACAAACAAGCAGGCCAACAGTCCTTGGACTTGGTCTAAGTTAAAGCGCATGACATTAGGGCCTTTGCAGCCTCTAAGGCCTTTAATGGTGGGGTTTCGGTGGACCAAATCATGCAAGCTTGTCATTAGAAAGCTCACAACACATTTACAATGTGATCTTACTCTGGTCAGATAACAAAAACAATATGTATCTAGGTCCTGGAGTAGTTGCCCAACAATTCCTAGACCCTTCCCCTCAGACTAGTCATCCTCGGAAAGAAAAGAAGGGAGTCTAAATCCCAGGGTCTAGGTATACGATTACCTCCTCAGGCTGTTTGGTAAGGTCTTTTATATTTTATTTCAGTTATAGTGTTTAACATGTATAATGTATTAAGTACTTATTCAGGTGATCCCATAGTCTCATCATAAGGATGGCAAGTTAATGAGATTTTCAAGTCCAGGGCTTGTTTTCATTCTAAGTTAGAATGGCTGCACTTACTGCTTCAAAATCCAGACATCCAGACAGCATTAGTACTATCATGCATTCAAATATTCTGGTTTTTGGCTTCTTACAGGCCCAGTTCCCAGAACCAGGGCACTGTAAGCGGGACTCAGACTGACTTTTCTAAAAAAACATTCATTCTAATCTAATTAATTCAAAATCCAAGAAAAATTGACAAGTCTCAGCTGTAATTCCTCCGCCTAGCGGTTGGATTCAGCATTCAGTGCCACATGGTAAGCTATTGTAGTGCAATCAAATTGAAAATTTCAATTACTTAAATGTAGCTTTTGTAAACTACAAGCTTACCATGTGGAGCTGGAGAAAGTCCCACCCTGCCTCCCCGCCATATTACAGCTGAGGGGGTATGGGCAAAATTACAACTTGAAAGGAGATTTAAGTGGTATTACACTACTGGGTTCACCTTCCTGTTGAGGCATTGGACGTTAGCCAATGCCTGTTGTCTCCTGAGATAGCATTAATTTACACATGGTAAGCTTGTAGCTTATAACAGCTACATTTAAGTTAATAAAATATTCAAACTTCATCACATTGCTGTCCCAGCTAATTAGTTTTGAACTTTGACCCCAAAAGAGAGTACCAAGTTAGACTATCCCACACCACGCTATTGAGACAGAGTAACCACTTCCAATTTTATGGTTCTGCAAGTAATTGGTTTTAGTCACAGACCTAGGAGTGATACCACTGAGCATTTGTGTTCTCACAGAGATAAGATGTTATAACTGAAGAGCTTATGTTCATGCTGCTTTGGACAAGTGATTTTCTTATTCTATCTATTCTATAAATATGTATGAATTCATTACATACTAATTATTTTGGGAATCCAACGTAGAAATCTGGTTGAAATACGTGTAGATTTTGCAAACCGTTTTTGGTTGGATCAAACCGGTGAAATCAGGTTGAATTCAATCGGTGAAATCAGGTTGAATTCAGTGTTTGAAATCTGGTTGAAATACGTGTAGATTTTGCAAACCGTTTTTGGTTGGATCCAACCAGTGAAATCAGGTTGAATTCAATTGGTGAAATCGGGTTGAATTCAATGGGTGAAATCTGGTTGAAATACGTGTAGATTTTACAAACTGTTTTTGGTTGAATCCAATGTATGAAATAGGGTTGAATTCAATGGGTGAAATCAGGTTGTTTACACTGTCTTCTTTATTTGAATCATTGTAGCTTGTGTGTCATAATTATAGCTTCTTAATAATATATTATACAATAACTATCCATATGCATATTTTACAATTTGGATAAATCTTCAAAGTAATTAATTCTTTCCAAGATGACATGTTTTCATGAATCATTGTATATTCAATATTCTATTTCTGATGACATTGTAATAACACATAATTTTGCATCAGCTTTCAAATATAATTGCTCAAGATATGTAAATCCATATATTCCAACTAGATGTCCATTTTATGTTATTAATAGGACTGGTATTATTCAGTGCCTTCAATTAAAATTATTTTTGTGAAATTTTAAAATATTTTTTTTCTTTGTGAATAACAAACAATTGTGACATTATTTATATCGTCAGTATTTTATCTAATCAGTTTCTTTTAAATGTTTTATTAAGTTGGCTATAATTATATTGTAATTATAAAGAAGCTATAATCATGTAGTAAAGCCACAATGCTCAGTTCAGATGTTTGTGTCTCATACAACTTTGTCATATAAACTAAAAAAACACAAGAATAGCCACATTATTAGAAGTTCACCCATTACTCCTCACCTTAATTAGTTGTCAGTACTGACCACAAAAAAGAACAGACCTAAAGAAGTAAACACCATGCATGCAATTGAGCAAGGGTAAATCCCCACCTCCACCCCTGCTGTGTTATCTAATTAGTTTTAGTCACAGGCCTAATGTTCTGCCTAATGTTCTACAGATAAGAAAAAAACAGGAACCCCCCAACCTAACCTCACCTTGGTGAATAAATTTGAATTTATCATTTTTTATTTAACATAAGTTTGACTTTAAAATGTTTTTTTTTTTAATTATCAAGAATTGCATTAATCTAAATATAATTATAAATTATATAAATTATATTATTGGTGCATCGGTTTTGTTGTAAGTTGCTATAAATTAATAAGGGGAATGGATAAAAATGTACAAGTACATGCACACATAATCTTAATCATCTTTATAATCTTTAAAAATTAGTCTTTGCTTTACAAATGCCTACAAATTCAAAAACTATTGCAATAATAGTTCTTTCAAAAAGTTAGACTTAATCACTATATTACCCTCTAGAAAAAGAATTTTCAATCAACGATCACTAGTCATTCATTTCCCAATATTCAACCTGTTTTCTGTTCAATAACATGACTAAGATTTCATGTCAAAAAACCTAACTTGATATAGTGGTGATTTTTTCATGAAGTATCACTACTTTTTACAGTTAAAAATCCAGCTTTGAAATTGTGTTGAAATTGTGTCAGTGTCAATTTTTCAACCAAAAATCACCATGATTTCTAGTCAAAATATCACTACTTTTTCATGTCAGAAAACTAACTTAGATTTAGTAGTTGATAATGCGGATTTCAACGTCAGGACCCGTTTTCAACTCTAAATCAGTGACATTTCAAGGCGTGTGCCTGCTGGGTAAATGTTATAAGATTAGATTTTACTACACAAGGGTATTCTTCAGTGTAGGATTATAATTTAAAAACTGATATTTTGGTTTGTTTGTTGTCCTTTGAGACCAGAGCTGGACTTTAAATACAAAATAGACATGACATTTTATGATATTTTCATTGTGAAATATATTGTAGATGTAGAGTTAACTTATTAACTCATAAAAAGTAATCCTTGAGGTAAAACACACAAATTAAAAAAGACAATGTAAGAGCTACGAAGAATGAATCAAAGTTATCTAGCAACATCAGAATTTTTTTTGAAAAACTTATCACTCATAGGGAAGGTATAAAATTAACATAATCATGTCATTCATTTTCCCACATTCAACATGCTTTTGTTGCAAAATATGACTACTTTTTCCTGTCAGAAATCAAATTAAGATTTAATATTGAAAAAGTGTACATCAATTTTATTATGTATATTCAACACTAAATCACAAAGATTTCTAGTCTAAAACATGACTACTTTCTAATGCTAGAAATCTAAACAAGATTTAGTGTTGATTATTCTTGTGAAACATGACTTGTCGGAAATGAAACGTAGACTTAGTGTTAAATTATATCTGGATCAATTTTTCAATGCTAAATCACCCAGACTTCTCATTTAAAGTATGGCTACTATTTCATGTTGGGAAACTAACTTAATAATTAGATTTACCGTTTGAAAAAGTGTACATCGATGTCAGGATCAATTTTCAACACTAAACCAACATGTTTTTTTAAAGTCTGAGTCTGCTGGAATTACGTATTTTAATAAATATCATGCTGCCTTTTAACAATGTTTGAAAATTCAGCTAAGTGAAGCAGGATATATTATAGGTCTCACTCAGGACATGTCTCTAAAAATGATATGGTAAGGCAAAATTTAAAGCCTCATCTACACAATCCACATTGCTGTATAGTTTTTGTAACTCCTATCTACTTCCAAACAGTAAAAAATCTTCAAGTACATTGCATGTACCAGAATAACATGATTTAATAAATAGATATGGTAATCAATTGCTGTTACAAGTCCAGCCTTGTTGATAAAGATCATCACAAATTCTAATTCTAATTCTTATTTAATTTTTATAGCGCTTAATCTCCACTGAATAGTGGACTCTGAGGCGCAACAAGACAATAGCAATATACAAATTCAAAGTCCAGGGACCGAAACAGGTCAGCACCATGGAGAAGCCATAAGAGAAAAAGACCTAAGGAGGATAAGCCTGTGCATACAGATAGGTTTTGAGCTTGATTCTAAAAGAGGTAATAGTGGGTGATGCACGAATGTCTTTAGGGAGTAAATTCCAAACAGTGGGAGCATCAAAGGCGAAACTAAAACCAAACTGCTTAGTAGACTTGTGAATTTTAGGTTGAAACTTTGGAACATTAAGGAAATTGGCAACACTCTGACTGCGTCTAGTATTGTAAGTATTGTGGTACGTGGAAAGATATGGAGCAAAATATTTCGGGAAGCCAGTATGAATAAACTTATACACCAGGGTAGCCAGTTTGAACTTTGAGCGAAACTGAACATGGAGCCAATGGAGTTTCCTGTGGACCGGAGTTATCCGAGTATATTCACAAAGCCAAGTATGTTAGTGGGATCTGGAAAAATATTTTCTTTTTAAAGAAAATATCGTGTTAATGTCCTTAGTATAAGCATAAAAATGCTTTACAAAATACCCTACCTTAAAATAAGTCGATGTAACAATAAATTAAAAATATTGACATCAATGGGCAAAGCTACCTTTAGCCTTTGATCTTGCATATTGTAAGATTGGAACACCCCTTGTTAAATAACATTTCCGTTTATGAGATTTTTGTATTTATGTCATTTGGATATGTATAAGACCTGATTTTATATTTTCAAATTTGGGATTAGAAGAGTGCACCAAAGCTTTGGGTGGTGATAAATGTTCCAGTTGCGGCTTTATTTACTGTTTAGGATTGTTTAATGCATATGGTCTAATTATGTCCAATATAAATGGACAAATGGGGAGATAGAGTTTGTTGCACACTCAAAGTCCATATTCGTTACATCAGACGTAAGCATGCAGTAATAAATCATCAGGTGTATCAATGTAAAACAAATAAGTATAAATTATAAAATTTTAAAAGTAAACACCAGAAAACACATTTAGCATTATTTTAAACAATTCATTTATAAAAAGAAACTGAATAGCAATATTAATTACTTGTAATATAATCATTCCAATATAGTACTACATGGGAAACGATCTAGTTTGATAATATGAGTCTGTGAAGGCCTTTATTGTAAGTAGCTTACAGTTTGGTAAAAATGCTTTGTTTGAGTTGTACCACAATTGTGTAAAGTATAAGTTACAGCAAAATCACTGGAAGAGATTGATTTTCATATCTGCTGAACGGACCATGACATTATGGAGTATTACCCATACAATTCATTTTTGTAAGAGTTGTCTTGCTATGTATACTATCTTTAACGTCTTAGTTATATTTACATATTTTAAAATACATGTATATGTGTTTTTAATATATCCAACAGCATCTTAAGTAATATCTTATTTTCTTATAATCTATAGCATATAATAATCTGTTATATAGCTCCAACAGATTCAAAGTGATACATTTATGGGAATTTAATCAACATACCTGCTTATCTATTATAAGTTAATATATTTTTGTTATACAAATTTTTCTGATTTGTGCCACCAAACGTTTGTTATTCATCAATAACTCAGATAACCATACCCAGGTTATTCAAAAGACTTTAAAAATTCAATCCCGAATCACATCAGCGTATCAAATTACGACTGTCATAGTCACTTCCAGTCTTGTCCTTAACACTTTCAGTCTTGTCCTATCATGAAACTGGCTTATTTTTTGCCACTGAAGTAGTACTCATTTCCAGCATGATGTGAGGTAAACATATGACCAAAAATTATGTTAAGAATGACAAATAACAGTGCAAGTCATCATAATTTTTAAGTTAACAGATAGAAAAGGTCCACATGTATGCTGTAAAATGTTAAGAAACCTGAAAAAGTGTTTTCATTTGGTCAAACAATAATGAAACTCCAGCATATTTTAACAGAACAATTTCTGGGAAAAGAGGGATCAAGTGTCGACCAATTCACAAATCTAAAACTCAGTCAACAGAAAAATATTTGGATGCCATCACGTGACCAGAACTACAGCATGTTTACCTTTACGTCTAGAATAGGGTGTTCCCCATAGGCTCGAAATTATTTGGTATAAATGTGTAGAGAAATTGCTCACAGGTACGAAATATTGAAGGTCCCAGATAGCATGCCGCCGTCGAACTGACGTTGGCTGTTGGTCGCATGGTCGGCAGATTTTGCCAACGGTGGCTTGCCAACCACTACCCAGGTTAGATGTCTCTATATTTTGTCAACGTTGGGCCAACGGTGGATTTTTATTCAAGATGGCGGTGAACAATAATAGGGAATTTGGGGAAACTTAGTAAAAATGATTTATTATGGTATGTCTAAAATCATATCTCAGTGAGCCTACAAATTTTAACTATTTAACAGTAATATTCTCATTATAAATTTACACTAAAAGGTTGTTTGTGGACATTCTAATTTTATCACTGGATTATGGACTATCACCTTATGACACTATTCCACCATTGTTAATGTTTGGTCATGTGACTTATCAGGGACTCCCTTAACTAAGATCCTCCCACAATCTGTCTATCACTTGCCTTCTGTTAAACAATGGCCACATAACACCATGTTGTAATCTGATTGGGTCATGCTACACATTAAGTAGAATTTTTTTATAGATGGCTTGCCGATGTTGCGCCAAGGTCTCCTCCGCTGGCCAAAAAGCCGTTGGACCAACGTTGGCTGCCAATGTTGGCCCAACATCAGAATGCTATCTGGGGTGTTTTTCCAAGAGGTCAGAATTTGAAATATAAAAGCTAGGAAAAAGCAAGAGAGCTTTAATTGTCACGTGAGATATTGCTAGAAGCACACCCCCTCTGCTTGTTTGAACACGATGTAACATTTAAAAAAAAATTTCTATTTTAAGTGGCTTTTTCGGTCATAATCTGAAGCAGAAATACATTGGTTTATTTCTTATATGATTTTAAACCTGAAAACAAAAATTAAAGCAACAAAAATGTCAATTTGGACGTTCTGGTCACATGATGAGATCCAAGTTTTAGATTAGATTAGATCCCTAGTTTTAGATTTGTTGATTGGTCGACACTTGATCCTCTTTTTTCTCAGAAATTCATCAAAAACTGAAATGGCAATACCGACTGCAAGTCTGGTCGTGGTGATACTGTATATTTCTCCAGTCCTGTCTTTTTGTCAGTACAACTTGTCAAGACTTAATACGGCTTGTTTGTTAGGGGTTTACAGCTTCTCCTGGTAGTTTCCAGTCTAGTCCTGTAGAAAATATTCTGACCCCAAGTCAGATCAGCCTCTAGATCAAGCCTGGATGTATTACGCCCTGTCGGGGAGGTGAAACTGGCCCAAATTTTTTCTGCCCTTTTTTCTGGATTTTTGTCCCCGACCCTCAACTTTTGCAACCGACCATAGAGTCGTAGGATCAGCTGTAGGGTCAGCTGCAGTGGAACACCCCAATGTCCTTCATACCAATCACAGAAAATGGTTATTGATATTAATTATCCAGGAGTGTACAAAATAATGCAATAAGGTAAAACTTAATCAGTCAAGTAAGGCCTAAATAGCAAATTCAATGGTATTGGCCTGATATTCCTGTTGTTAATGACCTACGCATGTCCAGCTTTAGCCAGGCTACATGATCTTTGAACAATGGTTTTATTTCACCTTAGAATCACTGATTGAGTGCTGTACAAGTAAACGTTTAGATTAGAATCTTCATTGTTGCATTGTTGGTTTTTAATGAACAATTTGATACATATGCTTCAGATTATTGCCTGACTATATTAAATCTCAAATATAAACTTTCTGTTATCAGTTTTTGGGAATTTAATTGTCTGTTAGTTGGATTGCTCAAATAGTACTTTAAAGTTTCCAATGAAATTTGTGATGTTAAAAATCCGTTATAAAAAAAAAAGAAATAAAATTTTAAAAATATGCCTCACTGTTGCATGGTATTCCCTGAGTGTTGTTGAGGTTACCTTAATGCAATATACATACACATAACTTTTGAGACCATGCATGTAGTATCAGTCATCATAACATATATAATTACTGTACAGTACAGGTTATCATTGCATTCTATTGATTATATAATAACAGTACTTACAGCAAATAATTAACCCTCTTGATCCCATTTCTTCTGCTCATCGTAAGTACTTACACAACTGCACACGTAGATATGTTGGGTCGAGTTGCAAATGAAAAACGATCAAACTAGAAAGCACTCTTCCCTCATACCCCCTCCCCCTCCCTTCGAAAATTCATTTTTTATCCAGATTATGATTCAGATCTCTCAAAATATAATCACTTCTTCCTTTGGCCAGACCCTACCCATACAAAAATGTTCATGAAGATTTACTCATTACTTTTGGAGTAATATCTAGCAGAAAGCATTCTGCTACTGTGGCCTGGTGGGTAACAAACTCGCCTAGGAATGCAGAGGACATGGGTTCCATCCCAGGTACAGGCCGATACATAGTGGCTCGGATAACCACTTAAACTGACGGTCCTCTGTCATTGGGTCCTGTCTCCAGTGGCAGGTTAAAGAGCCTCAAGGACGTTGATAAATGGTCATCTTAGAGCCTGTTTTAGTTAGGGGAATGTCAGTAATTTGAGAGCTTGGACTGGACTAGGGTGCTTGAAAATTTTCGAATTTGTTGTATCCGGAATATTCTCGCAAAATTTAAAAACGTATTCCTTTTGCGAGGATTGCCTACACAAAACATTTCAAAATGAAATGTTCATTATTTTTGGAGTTAACACGAACACAGACAATAAATATGCCCCAAAACATAACCTTGTGACCTTTAGGTCACAAAACTTCAAGTGGAACCTGGTTTTAGAGCATATCCTCGCATACATGTTGAAGCTTTTAGCGTGGTAGGACTAGGACCCTGATAAAATATACTTTCTTGCTCTGGGTTATTATGATAACCTACCTGTTTGCATGATTCTCAATTTCAGATTTTTATAGAGTAATTTATTTTCTGCATGCAGTGCTTCGGGACTAATGTAGACCTTAGTGGGTAAATATTAGGCATTGGTGACTTAGACCACTTCACCTATACAGAGTCATATCTACTTTGAAATATTATTTAATAGACGTTACAGAAATGCCAGACATCATCGTTTTAACTGTGACATGCAAATAATATTTTTATCCTACTTGTATTCTTTAGTCATTGCAGATGCAGAATATAAACTAATGGCATAATGAAAGTGTTCGATGAAATAAAGAGAAGTAATTTAAGCCAACATAAATTTCAGTCTCTCTGAAAACCAGGCAATTATATAGATCTCTTTCTATCTATTGAGAACCAAGTTAAGGAGAGGTCATAGACTGATCAAAGTCACACT
Source organism: Sabellastarte sp. h YS-2021 (assembly GCA_964017235.1). Lineage (NCBI taxonomy): Eukaryota > Metazoa > Annelida > Polychaeta > Sabellida > Sabellidae > Sabellastarte > Sabellastarte sp. h YS-2021. The sequence goes on from OZ024929.1 coordinate 31,340,352, forward strand.
GAACCCAGTGTATAATAGAGTTTTCCTAACATTTGATTAAAAGCGTGCCAAAGTAGGGTTAATCCATAAAACAAACGGTGAACTTATTGGATACATGACACCAGGAGTTCTGATCTGACATGAAGTATTTGCTTAAGAACTTGTACATCATTGAAAACATGTATTGATCTCTTACTCCCATTAACCACTGTCAGATTTAGTGAGCTCAAAATGTAGGATTTACGAGGTATTATATAATGAACCTAATTATCTGCTATTTGTGAAAGTGCACTGTCTTGGATAAGTACGTGAAGTACACGTAACCAAGCAAAAATGACCATGTATGTTATGAGAAAGCATATATTTACGTTATTTTTGTTGCCCATGAATGGATAATGTAGTTTTCAAATAAATATTGCTGTTATATAAATAGTTGTTGCAATACAGGCTTCAGATTTTGTATGTACAATAAGTGTTTATTATTTCACGTTTCTATGCCTGGATTATCTGTTTTATGGATATAAATTAAATCACCAAAATGTCGATGGATTACAAGAAAAATGTGTATGCTCCAGTGCGAGACCACACCAGAAAAATGTCAGTGTTATATTACGTATTTTCTGAAATTGTTATAATTGAACAGTTGTTTTTACATAGTATCACACATAAAATCTTCAGTGTACATATATGACCATTTAATCTTGATTTGTAATTACATGTATTCCTGACAAAATAGAATGTTTAAAATCGGAATCAGTGCTTGAATTTTTTATTATAAATATGGCGATACAAAAATTTAATGACCTAAAACAAAGATATCTTTAAAATTACCTCTGTCAAGGGGGTGCTAAATTCATGACCGTTTATTTGCCCGTTTGTCATTTTGTTTGTTTATTAGAAGGCTCACTGGTTGTATAAGATGGATTCGTATTAGATCCCGTAGATTTTGAGAGTGTTCCAGATCACCGTCTGGGCACAAAAAAACATATCAAAGATCCGAATTTTTCCATTTACTTATTATTGAGTCGTTTTTAAAACAATCATACCTACCTAAGAGGAGGTTTGCACTCTTCAAATGCTTTTGTTTATTTTGCTTTAGGGACACACAAATCTGTTGTATTTCCAGTTACTTTATAATGATGGAACAGACGTGTATTACTTTCTAAGATTAAATGTTGCCTTTTGTAATATTCAAGTACAACGAAAGTAATTAAACTCATACTGATACCAATGTTTAGCCATTTTGATGTAAAAAAAAAGGATTTTTTTTTTTCAAACTGTCTGTCCATTTAAATTATAGCAGGGTTACCTAAGTTTAATATGCGGAACACTTGGGTATTTTCAATTTAATTGTAATTAATTATAATATCTTTATTTTTTTTTTTTTTTTTTTTTGCAAATGAATGTAAATAATGTGTTGCATAAATGATGGATAACCTGTTTGTTTTTACGAGGAACCTTCAGTATCAATGGAATAATTCATTGTATTGAAAAGATATACCTAAGATAACATATTCAATTGATACTTCTTCAAAGATCGGGGAAAGTAGGAAGGATAATAGTTATAGAAATCAATACAGCTATTGATACACGGACCAATTGCTTTTGTACGAGAACAGATTTATAGAAAAAAGTATGCAAATATGTTGTCAATTAATTCACTACAGAAGTCAGCTGCTTGTTGCTTAGTATAAGTTTACATAGTACTGTTTTAAAATTTTTGTTTCGTTTTTTCCCTCTGAGTATATTTCTGTGGTACCTAATAAATAAAATATTATTTGAATGCAGATTTTATACACACCATTTTGTTATACTTTTCAGTTTTATTATATCTAAGGTCCATATAGTTTGGCAAATTATTCAAATAATACTATAAACCGACTGTCGCAAATGTAATCTCTTATTTCCAACGAACTAAGATAAAATGATTCAGTTAAACTTATGTTCGAGTGTCTGAAAAAATGGTAGAAAACCTTGTGAAAAATAAAATCCATTTAAAGTTCTTGGTCTGAGATGTATGTTACTTTGGTCGTTTTTAAAGAGTTCCAGTATTGTTTTCCTGTGACAAGATGGAGACTTTTGACTTTTTATTGGAAATAAATCTACGTCCAATTCAAGATTAATACTCAGTTCAAAACGAGAGCTGTTCCATATCCACGATTGTATTCAAAGAGAGGTTTTTGACTTTGTAAAAATGCCTTGTGAATGTTCGCAATTGTTCGACAGTGAAACGAAAAATTTTAGTGGGCTGTTCCACTGTGCTGAGTTGGTTGTAAATCTATTTTCCCATTACAAAAGAAGAAATCTTCTGATTGGCTTCGACTGTCTCCTAAAAATGTTGATATTGTCTTCCGATCCATCTGATTAGTTGCCAAAACTTTTCATCTGTTTCCAATTCCTCCCAAATGGTTTATGAAATTTGCAAAACAGTATATATGATCACTAAGAGTGACACAGATAGGGAAGATTGCTTTACAAATGTTAAGATAGGTTTGCAATCGGGTTCCCGAATGCGAGATATCTGATAAAAAATATTTGGGGAGACATACGATTGCTTCCCAAATGTCATCGATCTGTCAGAAATTGAGTGGTTTTATTATCCCACAGTATTTTTTTCACCCATGGTGTCTGGATGGGCGGGCAGGCGGGTGGGCGGCGGGAAATAGATTGTCCAGGCTGTATCTCAGAAACCGTAAGGTGTAGGAAGTTCATACTTGACAGGGACATTGGTTAGGGGGTGTAAATGTGCAACGTCATAGTCTGACCTTGATTTGACCTTTGACCTTGCAGTAGTGACCTTGAGTTTGAAAATCTTGTCCGGGCTATATCTTGGCAACCATAAGATTTAGGAAGTTGATACTTGGTAGGGATATTAGTTAGGGGTTGTAGGTGTGCGACATCATGGTCTGACCTTGATTTGACCTTTGACCTTGCCGTAGTGACCTTGACCTATAAAATCTTGTCCAGGCTATATCTCGGAAACTGTAAGGTGTATGAAGTTCATACTTGGTAGGGACATTGGTTAGGGGGTGTAGGTGTGCAACGTCATGGTCTGACCTTGATTTGACCTTTGACCTTTCTGTAGTGACCTTGACCTATAAAACCTTGTCCGGGCTATATCTCAGCAACTGTAAGGTGTAGGAAGTTGATACTTGGTAGGGACATTGGTTAGGGGGTGTACATGTGCAACGTCATAGTGTGACCTTCCTTGACCTTTGCCGTAGTGACTTTGACCTATAAAATCTTGTCCAGGCTATATCTCAGAGACTGCAAGGTGTAGGAAGTTTATACTTGGTAGGGACATTGGTTGAGGGATTTAGGTGTGCCATGTCATGGTGTGACACTGATTGACCTTTGACCTTGCTGTATTGACCTTTAAAATCTTGTTGCACCTTTGGGTCTGTCTGTTGATGCAGATTAAGCACTGTTAAAGTCATATTAGAATTCATTAAGAATTTCCTTTTGCAAGTTCCCATTGTAACAGATGGAATTTCATCAAGTGAGCCACAGGCTTTTCTCCAACACCACACATAAGCATTCATTGAATGTATTGCCACTTCTGTATGCATGGATAATATTCAAAACATCCAAACCATAATTCGGCCATTTTTGGTTTACTGATAAGTGCTGTCATTTTATTATTGAATAGTTTTGTTTTAATACTTCATCTTTACATACATTTCTTTTCCTTAGATATTATTTTCTCTACTTAAGCATTATTTGGACCTTAATATAACTGACACTGCTCTGAAAGTATCTTGAACTTTGTACTGTTATACTACTTCTATATCTCATGGTGTTGAAAAATATTTCCCCAGGCTGTGGGGTACGGGCATCTCTGATGCTATTTTTTTCTGATTGGGAGGTGGGTTGACAATCCACTCGAGGAGATGGAACAGCCCTCTTACAAAAGTAACTGAGACAAACTGTTTGGCCTTTTCTTTCATAAGCCCATGCTGACTGAGTCAATTTGTGTTTTCAATTTCAGAACATCATATGGTCGAATGAACTGCTGGCATGACTACAAAGTGCCACTGTCTCTAGGGGAACGCCCCAGACTGTCCCACAGAAACAAGATGGACCCTTTAGGACCAGGTGTAGAGATCTCAGTACCCAACCCAAGAGATGGATTACTTGAACCCAGTGAAGTAGAAAAAAGAAAACTTAGACAATTAGTAGCAGAAAAGAACAAGCTGCAAATAGCAGCATCAACATCTTGTAGCAGTGGGGATCTCTCTAAATATCTCAAGAGGAAGAAGAAATTGTCTCCCATATATTCTGGAGAAGAACCATTGGTGGTTGGTGGGAGGATACTAAGGCCTGACCCTGTTAGTGATATTATATCATTTATTTATTAAATTGTTGTATATCTAAATATTATTTTATAGTAATGTTCTTTATTGTATTAAGTTCAGTCTTAGGATCTGTCACCACTTTTTAAAGTGTCAGTATTTTACATTTAACAAAGATTATTGTGACTTATTACTAATGTTAAATAAATAGAAGAAACAAGGCCAAAAGGTGTTTTGGTCCCCTAGCACGAGCGCAAAGCTATCAGAGACACAAGTAGTGCACTAGAATTTACGAAAGTCTCGTGACAGAAAGAAATTCCAACTTAATTCAGTGAGCAGACAAATAATCATCACTCTGTGCCACAAATCATGAAAGTCTGATGCAAGGAGGACATATGTGTGGGAAAAAGGCAAAAGGATGTGTGTCCTTTTGGCTATTGGGGAGTAAGAGAGGTAATTTCAGAATCAACTGGTGTTGTCAATTCCATCAAAGTCTGGAGACAAAAAAAAGGTGATCTGTAGAAGTAGATCAGATTATTTAACCAATCATCACCTATACTGAGTATGTGTGTTGTAAGGTACATATGTAAAGCCTGGTTCACTCTGTTTCCTATATACGTGTATCAACAGGTATTTGCATTTTGCTTCAGTCCTTTTGTTTCCTGTCCTTATTCTTCAATGAATGGACCTCATATGTGGGTCATAAACCTTTAAAATGAACCGCTCTGGCAAGAGATATCACCCTACCTCTTTTACCCATCCAGTGTGTATATATTTTACTTAGCACATGGGAGCTCAAGGTAAGAGGTTTCTCAAACATTTTGCAACGTGTGCAAAAAGTTTTCATTCCATGTCATATGCATCCTACCCAAAATAATTCCTGACTTATTAAACTTATTTGTATACCACTATAACATGAAAAGCTTTGAAAAGTTAAATATTTGCCCAAGGAACAGTGTCAACTAGGTATAAGGCCTTTAACTATCTTGTTTTTGACAACATTGGAATTTTAAGAAAGAAATGTAGTAATTGTTACCTAATGAATCGGTTTTTCTTTTATTATAATGCTATCTCATCTACACCACTTAAGGAGTGCTACTAAGTAACACAATTTTATCTGTCAAACTGTGAAAGTGATGCCTCATCATTGCAACTTACTTGAATTGTGTTGGCTAATTTGTTTACTAGTTTGGTTCTGAATAATATTCTAGGGAATTGATTTTGTAACGTCTTTGTGCCCTATCATATGCTCTTTGTGCTAACAGATGGTGACAGGTTCAGGAGCTCACATGCAATACAGCAAATCAGGAGGGTACGATGATTATCACAAGACTTATTTAAAACTCCAGAAAGATGGTGTGTATCCTTCATACCCCATGTATGGACCTCCAAGGTAAGGAGGCAACTAACCATTTCTCAGCTGTCATTTTTCATGTGAATACAGATATTGTAATACAAGTGGCATCTTGTAAAATTTGGACAGACTACAAAAGTAACACTCTCTTATGTAAACACAAAGGATTATTTAGGACCAGGTGTGGAGATCCATATTTCCGATCCAAGAGATAGATAGAAAATGACTTATTGCCATGAAAGCCAAAGCAATTGAAACTATTAATATTAAATTTGCAGGCAGGCAAATAAGTGAATTCCTTTGAATAAAATATCACTAGTTTGTATGTGTGTATTTTATCATACTGTTTTACTGGGAATTTTCAATTTGCTGGGAATTTTCAATTTGCAAAGAAAGCACAATTCAAATCCTGCAAACATTACTCTGATTCAGTTATTAATGCGTGTTTTAATACATCAGGTTACACCATGGAAAAATAGGAGGCTCCTGGAAACATGTGAAGCAAGTACTTCAGGCTGGGGGAGACAGACGAGTCTTTGTGGATGGTCAGTGTATTGTGAAAAAAAACCTGTCTAGTCTGTCATTCTGCTGTCTTCTCACATTTAACCGACCCGATTAAACCAAATATCCGGCAATACTCTATTTGTCATAGTAACAACTGTAAGCAATTAAATTGAGTAGCTGATACCCATTACATGGTCAAGAGACATGTGTGGAAGGTGTACACTTCACCTTTGATAGTTAAAAATCTCCTGTATGAACCTCAGAATCCTTGTCTCTGAGCAGTTGCTCCTACAGCACCAGACGTGATCACAATGAATTGCAGTGCTTGGCAGTTCCGCTGTTCCATTCTTCAGTATATATTTTCAATCAAACATTTGGTCATAATTTCGGCTTCAATGCACCTAAGATATGAAATGACCTACCTGACAACATACACAATCTCTCTTGCATCCATCAGGCCAAAAGCTCAAAACTTATCCATTTGCAAAAGCCTATCGGCCTTAGTCATGCTGCCTCCCTGTCACTTCTCTGGTAGTACAACCTTGCTTTGTTAATGGGCCAATTCTTGATCACCTCAGCCAAGAAGGTATTGTTTTCATGACAGTTTGTCCGTTTGTTAACAGTATTACATAAATACTACTGCTGGGATCTTCCTGAATGAAAAGAAAAACAAGAAGATGGGTTTTGGTCCAACTTAGATCCTATTAAATTGTCAGAGATCTGGGTCATCATCAGGATACACACAAAAAATAATAATCCGTTTTTTTTTATTTCTTTATTATGTGGCTTGTTTTTTCAGGATTATGAAAATATTACGGATTGAATCTTCCTGAAAAAATCAAATCAGAAGATTTATTTGGATTCAACTTAGATCCTGTTAACTTTTGAATGTGATCTGGATCACCATACGGATACAAACAAATCAGTATCTTCCCATTTACTTATTATATGTTGTATTTTTAACAAGAAGTTTCTGACAAGTTGATGCAAGCACAACGTATACACTTGATCAAGCAAGGAACCATAATCTCTAATGGGTGCTGTATATTTTCCAATTCACCTATTAGTGAGGGGTATGTTGAATTCATGACTGTTTAATTTTTACAAAACTTTATATCTCCCATCTTATTGCTATGAGAGTTTCATTGTACTTCACAATGACCTGTCCCGGATTACACTGGAATCAACTAGTCACAATTTCTAGTTATCATGTGCCTTTACAGAGATATGTGCTCTCTGAAATCTTCAACCTGCCTCTATTTTAACTACATACATGGACTAATCTTGGTCTTCCTAGGAACAGCTATTATGTGACACTTTTCTTGAGTTACACCATTCGCAAATCTCCAATGTCTATGGAGTTATTAGCAATGTTCTTTTGAGAGGACAATATCCTGAAATTTTTGGAGTAAGTCCTAGTAACTGTAACAATTTACATATTCTTTATTATTGCATGTTATAGGTACACCAAGACTAATAGAGAACAGCAAGCTGACATTCAGGGAGGTGCCCGGTGCCGATGTATTGTACCCTCCTGCATTAAGGAATAAAAACTTGGCATTTACAGAACCCTATAAAATCACCAGTAAGCTTTTATGACTATTTTTCTTATAATCTAGAATAAATATTATAACTTTTGCTATAACCCCAAATGTGGGAACTTATCTTGTTTTTTTTTGTACATGGACATACTCCAGATGGCAGATGCATGCAAAATTAGACACCACAATGAATGGGTACACCAGCATCATATCATACACAAATTAACCAAATGCTTGTTCTGTTCTTCACAGGTTTGGAAAAATTCTAGGTTATTTATTTCAACTGTAATTTTGAATATCTGGTTTCACTTACTTTGCCATTTCTTTCTGAATATAATTGCATCATGTAAGCTTACTGACTTTGTTACAAGTTATTTCTTATTTTAACAATTTTAGTTCACCAACTATTAATACTCCTTTCAACTTGTAATACTAAACTCTGCCAATGAGAATTACATACGTCTTGGTTTTGCTTATTTCAGTGACAGATCACCACAGAGAAGCTATAAAACAGACTGAAGGAGCAAACTGGCACCTACTTCGATGACTGGAACCCAGATCATGATATATTAGTGAAGTTTCAGTGCCTTGTACCGTCACCATACACCTTTAATACATTTTCAAATATTTTCCCTGAAACTGCAGGTTTCAGTTAGTTTTACACACAATATTTTTCAAAATTTCCTGTATATTTAAACACATTTCCTGAAAATATAACTAATTTTTATTTTCATTTGTAAAAATGGTAAATGCTTCAGAGATATTAGGAACAGCCATATTTCCCCCATTGAAAACTCCAGTGTTTTAGCATGGTTTCTTCTGGCATATATCTGGTGGCTGTTTAGAAATGAATAAGAATTGCAAGTCTCCTTAGAAATTGCATTGTTTCACATGTGGATTTTAACTATTGTTTGGCATCTAATCACAGGCGGTCACCTCTGTGTGAGTTTGAGCCGAGGACCTGTCCTGATATGACCCTCGCTGCTGAATGGGACGTAAAACTTTGAACTATTACCACAGGTGGCTAATGGCTACCCAGGGTTAATTCAATTTTGAATTTGGTGGAATCAGCAAAAGCAAAACTTGGAGATAAACCCTAATTTAATTCATTTGATGGTCTGTAGGATTTTATAGGGAACGTAAAAGCCCAGTTTTTATTCATACTACTTGTTTATCTGTACTTCCTGTACCACATTTGTAAACTCTTGTAATGGTGTTATTTCCTTATAACATGTACATGTATAGTCTTCTCTTAAACTGTGCAGATCTCAGTTTGTTAAAATGATAGTTGGAATCAAAGATGTAAACAGATGAATGTAAATTCAGCCAGGTAATATAAATTGAAAATAATAATTTGGAACATTCTACAAAATTTAACCTTTCTTATTTTTATTAGCTACTATATGGCAGGTTTTTTGCCAAATGTTTTACAAGTATCAGTATTAAAACCCAATAAAACGGCAAGCTTACAAGTATGAATCAGATTTTTATTGTTCCATGATAAATTACAGGTACAAAATCCTAAGAAAAAAATAAAAAATAAAATAAAAACAGAAACAACCACATCTGACATGAACACTGGAAGATATGGGAAAACAGGGATTAAACAATTGTTACAGTTTTACATTTCCCTCTGAGTGTTTTTTAATGCATTGAAAAAGTTACTGTTATGTTTCAATGATAGTTACAAAAGGAACTTAGTGGACTATTTTTATTGCATGAAAATATAGTTTTGGTGGAAACATATCTTTTAATCACCTTTGTCAGAAATGAAAATCATTTCAATTTGTGTGAAAAAGATTTAGGATGACTGTCTTTTCTTTTTTTTTTTGTAACCAGAATTTGAGAAATTAAGTGTTTGGATAATTACCTGATGTTACAAAGATATTGATAAAATGAAGAAGACAAAGTTTTTAAATTGCGATAAGATTTAGTTGTCTAAAAAATACACAGATCTGACCATTTTGAAACATTCTGTATAGATTTTGATGGTTATATAGAAGCAATTACAACCGGTCATGACAAATGTTACACAAATACTTTCCACTGAGGGAAACTTGTTCCCATTCGGTATAAACCTGTAGCAATGAGGCTTGAAAATGAAAATATCTCAAGCTTTTAAGAAAATTAGACACAAAAATACTCTCAAGTATACATTAATATTATATAAATGTAAATTCTGCAACATAATTTTCTATTAATCTCACATACATTTTACCACAGTGACAAAATAAATGTATTTCAAATTAAAATGGTCACAGTTCTGTGTAGAGGCAGGCTACTGGCTACACACTAATTGAAAATACAAAGGCATTTTATCGTGACATATTAGATAATAATGCATAGCAGCTATATTAATACTAGTGTGACAATTATAGTACTTAGCAACATAAATTACACATGGCCGCGATAAAGAGGTTTACATACACAATATAAACCATAATATACACTTGTATATTTTATGGCACAAAATATCAACAAACACTCCATAAAACAATGACATTGGTCAAAAGAGATTTCAGTGTTTTTCATATGATGTTGTTATGAGGTGGATTTTAATCTATCAGAGCAAAAGGTACAACCCAGGTGATTCTTTACCATAACTTGCTCATCACTATGCCCCAGGGGCTTGTTATGACAATGAGATGGACAAATATGGTTAAAAAGGCCACTTGTGAAGAAATAAAACATCGAAAGAAGTGGAAACTTTCCCAGTGAAGTTCTAATGGGGGTGTTCCACTGGGGCCGACCATACAACGGACTCTACTATTCCCAACCTGACTTGGGGTTGGGCTGTTTCCTGTAAGATTGAAATTGAAAGCCCCACGACAAGCCCTAGAGGCAGAGCAGACAAGCCGTATCAGGCCACGACAAGCCATAGTGACAAAGCGATAGGACTGGAGAAGTGTACCAAATCACCATGACCAGACTTGCAGTCAGTATCACCATCACCATTCCAGTTTTGATGAATTTCGGGGGGGGGGGGGGGAAAGAAGGATCAAGTGTTGACCAATCAACAAATCAAAAACTGGGTCAATCCTGAACATTTAGATCCCATCACGTGACCAAAACTGCAACATTGACATTTTGTTATTTTAATTATGGTTTTCAGGTTTTTACTTTAATATTATATCAGAAATAAGTAAACCTATTTCTGATTACGATTAGGACAAAAAAGCCGCTTAAAATCAAAAATTTTCATTCATAATGTTGCATCCTATTCAAACAAGCATAGTGAGATGTGCTGCTGACAATATCTTAGGTGACAATGAAAGCTCTCTTGCTTCTTCCTAGCTTTTATACTTCAAATAAGGACCTCTGGACAGCTTCTAAATTCCTAGCCTCTGAGAAAACATGCTGTAGTTCAGGTCATGTGATGGGATCCAAATATTTTCTTGACTTTCCTTGACTTAAATTTCTAGATTTTTTGATTGGTCAACACTTGATCCCTTTTTTCCCAGAAATTGCACTGTTGAAATATGCTGAGTATTTGATTATTGTGTGACCAAATTAAAACACTTTTTCAAGTTTCTTAATAATTTCTGCGTGTATGTGGACCTTTTCTACCTGGTAACTTCAAGATTCTCATTACTTCAATGTTTTCTTCTCATTCTTAACATAATTTATTGTCATAGTTTTACCTCACATCATTCTTGAAATGGACTGCAAATGAACCGTATAAGACTTAAATGACAAAGAAAAGCCGGTTTCATGATAGGACAAGACTGGAAGTGATAAGGACAAGATTGGAGTGCTTAGGACAAGATGTGAAGTGTCTAGGGCTAGTCGGTTTCCAGGTGGGTAGAGCCACGGTCGGGAACATGAGTTGGGGAGGGTCGGTGAAATATCACACATGCTTGATATATATATATAATATTGCTCCCGACCCTTGAAAAATCCTTCGTTACCGACAAGACAGCCCCAGTAAAACACCCCTATAAGACAAGCTTTACTGAATCACCATTACCAATGAAAGTTGTCAAAAACAGTGCCATTGGAGTATGAACAAAAACGGGTGCTACAAGCAAACTAGCAACATGGTTATTTTCCCACATTTAGGTGAAACTTTTCCCAAACAAATCCATAACAAGATAATGCATATCTGTTCCCACTTTGGCAGTAGCACATGTAAACAAGTCAACAGCTTATCTGTATCAGGGGAGATTTATACACAGTTTTGATTTGAGTATTTTTGATCCATCCAATTCAAGCAAAAGCAGAAACAAATCAAAGAATATAAATACTTAACCAAGAAAGAAATGCAAGATATATGGTAGTTTATAAAACTTGCATTCTTTTTTGAGTAAGTGTATAAAATTAAGCCTACATCTCATTCACTGGGTCATCCATTACAGTATAATATCCCTTTCACACTATAGGACGGTACAGCCTGCAGTTATAGGTGTTAGACAAAATGCCCCTGTCCTTCAACTACCCGTTGATGTCCATATGTGAACCTGTGATAGAGTGGCCCACTGTATCATTCTTTGAGCGTCCCACAGATTCTTAATTTGTAACCGCCACTCACTGTCATTCACCCTCAGTCACCGCCTCTTTTCCGCCCATCACAGTCACTTTAAACATCTCTGCCTCCGGTCCCATGCAGCGACTTTCCACAGATAAATTGTTCATACAGTAACTGAAGGCGTGGTCCATGGTTTATATAAGGCTGTGTTTGTCCGACGGCTATAAAAGGTGAGTGAAGGTATATAGAGGTTGTCTCACGGTAATACACATTTGAACTACTCTCATGTTAATATTACTGATGGTTACACACCATGTCCAATCAGCGACCATTGGAGTCATACCTTATGGATACACCAAATCTCAGATGTTATATGAGGCATCCTGGAAGGTGGTTCCACTGCCAAGTAAAACTTCTAACTGCAGGGTATACCACCTGTAGAGTGAAAGGGGTATAAATAAGTCGAGATATGCTCACTCTGCAACCAAAACAACTTTCTTGTACAGATGAAAGACACAAAAGATCAAAGCTATCCCATACTAACAAAATCATGTTCAACTAAACACACTTTAACAATAAAAACATAGCAAAAAAGTAACTTCTTCAGACACTGAATTACTAACACAAATAACTGGAAGAAATCAGCACAACGACATTGAGGAATACTGTTTATATTGTTTTGGGAAAATAATATAACTCCCCATCATAATCTACCTTGCTTCAGATAAAAAAATGTACATCAATGAAAAACACTACACATACATATATATTTTGACTATTACCTTTCACCATAAGAGTCGTAGCAACAATCAAAGCACTTTTTACTATATTATTTCTAAGTGTGCAGTCTTCAGTTCTGAAACAGTCCTCGCTACAGAACATAAATTTTCTACAGTTATAATACCAGCAAACTGGATAGTTACACATAATAAGCACATGTGGTAATATCAAGTCTACTGGGCAAAGTATTACCTAATGAATTCCACGAGAAGGCTTTCATAATGCAGCAAAAGTCCAGATATGTAGGGGGAAGACGCTATTACTTTTCTTGTTAACTATTTGCAAATATACACGAATACACAACAAACTGGAGAAACATCTGATGTTAGGATAAGCAGAGATGTTTACTTTATGTTACAAATAACCAATAGTTGTAACTGTCTGAATACAGAGTTTCATTTTACTAAGATACTAGCATAAATTATACTAATTAAAATATAGAATAAATAAGCATATCATTAAACTCTCTCACCCGGTAATAATTGCAATAGACCTAAAGGAGCATGTACATTTTAAAACTCAGTTTTAAGTTACCATGCTTTGTACACCAGAATGGGTTTACCTCCTGTAAAACTACCATCAATTAGTATCTACCAAACCTATGGATCACACAATGTGCTCCCCCTTACTATGGAGAATGACACGTAAAACTTAACGCAGTATGTCCTATTTACCACTTGGAACAATCTTTAACAATTAACCAAAATCAAACAAAGGACACTGAAATTATGCAACAGACGAGTTATATGGCAGCATTAGTAATGGAATACTGGTATGCAGTTTTCTGTTGGACTGCGAGTGAACACTGCTTTGTATTGGGAATAACAAGCTTCTTAAAATTGACCGATATTTTATCAAAAAAAAAAAAAAAAAAAAAAAGAAGACGACTTTAAAAACTATGTGAGAAAATGGATTTAGTTGGCACAAAATTGGTGTTTATGAACATTAAAGTTCTTAAGGTGCCATTTCTTATTTTCAATTATGGCTCATGTACATAAACATCTCCATTTTTCACCATATCACTGACAAGTAAATGAAATAAGCAATTTGTTGTTTCAAGGCCCCTGATAAACCTGTTTGGATTTTCACAAATGACGCCATCACTACAATAATGGGCTGTGTCACAAGCATTCCAAATATGTACAGAATATCCTACATTTTAAAGTTAAACGAGAGACGTTCATCCAGTGGCATTTGTCACATACTATGATACATTTTACATTTCCATACTCTGTACATCACATTGGAGAAAGGGAAGAAAGAACGCATTCCTTCAAAGATCATTATTATATCAATTACACTACAATTTGTGCATATTTTACACACAATCAAAATTGACCACTGAGTAGTTAAACGAAAAAAAAATATCAAAAACCGGTCAATTGTCAGTAGAATGCAAGGTTTTTATCGCATGATTAAAATACTTCAAATCTACACTTACTATTCCCTTGCCCTTTCCCTGTGGTTAAATCACACTTTGTGTCAACGTTTACCCACATAACAACTCCCAAACACCAGGAAAGAAAAATCTGCACCAGCTAAAGACATTTAACACCAGCGAAGTAGTCACTTCCACTTTGTATTTCTCCATAGCAACATGTTGTTTGAACCACTTAAATACTGATATCACAATTTTAAAATATTTGACTACAAAACAAGCTAGGTAATGATATTCATTTGGTGCCAATTTGAGGTCAGTCCAAAATAAAGGAGTAAAGTAATACTCAAACATGGATTCCAGAGTACAGGAACATTTTACTGGAAAATCTGCCTCTTCCCCTCAAAGTTCTGAAAATCTATTTCCATCTGAAATGGGGTGTCACTTCATAAAATCTTACTTGAAGGTGTTTAACTGTACATTAAATAATGGAAGCACTTCTGAAGACCTGAATGGCACATGAATAAGAAGGATGGAATTAATCACTGCAGTTTCTGAGTAATCAAAACAAATACCAAAAAAACAATCATAGAACTCAACAACCATAAAGAATCACACAGACACAGACCAGTAATCACATGACCATGTGGCATCTAGACTTAACAAATATTAAAACAGGAGTCAGACAACACCAAATACAGTTGAAATACTATTGTACAAACTTTTCCCACTTAGACTTCAATTTTTTCAACACAACTATGCTATGACCTCAATTCTTCGACGATTACTTCTTTAAGTGATAAAAGCAACAAAATTCTCTACTTTTCCTGTGAAATTAAAAGAATTTGATCTGTGTTATGTCAATTGGTACATGAATATTTGAAATATTCAAGTAGTTCTTTACACCTGTAACAAGTACAGTCTCCCAAAGTTATCATTCCCTACTGTTTCTACACTGAAAAAAAAATATTATTTTAAGAATCTTCTATCATCTGGACAAACTCCCACCCACTCCATCAAAAAAAAAAAAAAAAAAAAAATTGTATTAATTTGCCCAATTGCATGCATTTACTCAATTCCTGACCACAGTATGCAAAATACGCATTTGAATATACAAATACATTATTCCAATAAGGAAATAAGAATGGCAATGAGTAGAAGCTTTCCCCCTAGATCAAACATATATAATTTCCAAATAAATCAACAGTGATGAATTAACACTGATAATACAAATGATACAGTAACTGACTCACTGTGTGAACAGATCTCTTGTTAACATTTAATTACTTCACTCTTGACACTCGAGTCAAACCTGCAAACCAAAGAATGTTTAAACATCCCAGCAGTGACAAGGTACAAAACACATACACTACTTTATGGCTAACAAATATTGCACAATAATCCCAGAACAAATGAAGCATACTTCCAGGGACTGTTATCATATAAAGCCTCTGTTTGATAGCCTACCAAATACTGATAGTATTTTGTATTAATAAAACTGTTTTACTGAAGCTAGTACAACATTGCACATTTCATTGCTTCAACTTATTTGTGGTAGGCTTTTACAAAACTAGCTCCCTTGGATTAATGTCCCTCTTTAATGCTCAGGCATCCGAGATGTTTTCTTTGGAGGGGGACACAGGTGTGGCAGGTTTGGAACCCCTTGGGGAAGGGGTGTTGGAAACATGTGACACCGGGTTTGATGGCCCTCCACTAACCAACTGTTTTTGTAAGATGGAGATCTAGAAATACAAAAAAAATTAGCATTAAATTAGTACTGACTGACTTTATATTTACTTAGCTATCTTTGTTAACACCAGAATATCTGTTTTATTTAACTGACTCTCTTCTGTATGAGCGGTGTGAGAGAGCAACCAAAAATGAATAACTGAAAACAGATTGAGTTTGAGAAACCACGTAGAAACCATCAAAATGAGTATTCACCATAGTATTAGAATACTGTTTATATCCATGAATTACATTAGAGAAACCTGATATCATATCAAATTTGTCTACCTAATTTAGTACTTCAAATACATCTGTGACATATAATTTTTGACAAATTTGTTTGTGTCAACTGTCATATTTGCATTTCTACTAAAACCCAAGGAGCCTGAATTGAGCTGGATGTACGTTTACAGCTCCTGGTCCTTGTACCTTAGGCTGTCTCAGCCTTATTAAACAAAATTCCACTCTCTCAGCATGTATTTGCAACACATAATTTAGTTTTATGTTTGTTTCTTCATAAGGTGGATATAGGACTCTCATCAATGTTTGACGCGAGTGATGCTTCCTGATACTTCGAAAGTGGGAACATTTCCCCATCACACCACAAAAAGTGAGAGAGAATCTAAAATGTAGGGATGACTTTTAGATTGCCATTGCCTTTTTCTTGTTTCATGTATGAAGTAATTAGCCATTATATGCTTCATTTTATACACTGATGTTATGACTAAATTGTCTTCAATACATAATTTATCTATTTTTTTTTCAATAATATACCCAATTGCAAAACCACATTGTCCACAAGCTTTATTCAAAACACATTTGGGAAACGGTAGAGTATTCAATGCGCCGAACTCTTGTTTTGTCCAGCGATTCCATTTATTGGAAAATGTTTAAAACTCTTGTCCTTTCACAAAAAGATGAGCAACATTTTTTTTTTTTTTTTCAATTTAAATTTTACCAACAGAGCATTCTGTATGCACATAACAGAATATTCAGCCATGAAAACAGAGCACATGTTTACATCAAACTGAGTTCTGCATTCCACTGATAATGTAATCACATGTTAATACAAGTTTTAAGTGACTCACTTGGTTTTCATACTGTTCTGAGCTTTCTCTGAGTTGAGTTTCCATCTTCTTCAGCTTGGACTGATATTTTTTCTTTGCTTTTTCAAAGGCAGCAACCAAGGCACTGGAGACCAAAACATATATTCTTAATTGATATGTAATCTGACTACTAAAAACACTTCCAATTGGTAAGATTGATGAATAAAACACTTTCTGACCATAACATATGCAACAGGTGTAATCACTAACCCTTGATGGATCTTAAAATGTGTTTCTTAGTGTTCTGCAATGCCTAATAGCTAGCTATAGAATCTCAGACTTAACAAAATTACATATCTTGTTAACACTGTTATACTTCTAATCCCATGCAAGAAAATTGCAAATTTAATAAGTAAATTAAATTTTTATAAGTTAATACCCTATCCAATGGACAATTGCTTATCCGGTCGGCGCAGACCGGCCCGCCAAACGCCAGAAAAAGACGTCCTGTGTTGCCACTAGCTGGCCGGTCCGTAGTACTGTGCACTCCCCAGATGGCGCCTCGTACTTCCTTCCTGTCTAGACAACCTGACGTCATAGCATCTTTTTCGTTGTCTAAACCTATTAGACCCCTAGTAAGCTGATAGCGGGGTCGGTGGGAGGGTCTTGTGTGTCCATTGGATAGGGTATTAACTTATAAAAATTTAATTTACTTATTAAATTTGTAATTTTATTGCGTTAATACATCCTATCCAATGGACAATTGCTGAATAACTACCGCTTGGTCGGCGGGTAAGTTACTAGGGACTTATGTGAACTCACAAGTAATAGCAAATTTTAAACCTATGGTCTAGGCTGACTTCGTCAGAAGACCTATAGGTCCAGGCCTGGGTTGGCTTTAAGGTCAGGAAACCCTGCAAGGCCATGGTCGGTTGCCAGCAGCCGGTTACCCGGGGCTATACCGCCGTCGCCCCCCCCCCTTTTTTTGCAGACCTGCTCTGAGGTAGGGGAAGAGAGGGATGAGTTCAGTCCCAGAGTGCAAATAAACCTCCCGAAGGAAGCACGCCACACTTAATTCTTATGTACATGAAGAACTGTTATGCACATATACAAATCTCCTCAATCTAAGGGCCACTTGTGGGTCTGCTGAGCAGCCACTACCTAGCCCAATTGGTAAAGCTCCGAATCAGCCCAAGCCCCAACCTTCATATAGAACTGTGTGAAGGTATTGTGACTTCAGTGGTGGGCTGACAAGATTGGATCTAAGGAGACTCCCGACTGGAAGACCTTAGAAGCACCCAAGGCCCTGACATCATGGGCTTTAACCTGATGTTAAAAGTGTGACTCCTGGTCAGAGAGCTCATAACATAGGATCACAGTCTGCTTGATCCAAGAGGAGATAGTGGCAGGTGAGATGTCTTTGTTGAAACCTTTCTTAAAGGAGACAAAAACCACCTCCTTATTCTGCCTGATGTCTGAGGTCCTGTCCAAATAGTAGCACAATGCTCTGACCAGACAGAGGGACCTGTCAGACTTGACGGATCTATCCAGAGTCGGGGCCAGGGCTGTTATAACCCCAGGGGCCACACTGGACACTCTATGGCCAGCTGATTCTAGGATAGAAAGCTGGGTGATGGATACAGGGACACCTTTGACCAATCGGATTGGTGTTCAATATATCAGTTTTGCCAGGCATGAATCTCACTTTTGCACTTGCCCGACCCAAGGGCCAAGAGGAATACCGTCTTGAAGGTCAAATGCTTCAAGGGGGCCTCCTTGATTGGATCAAATGGATTCTTAGCTGGTGCACGGCCAGTAAGAAGTTCCAGGAGGGTATGCCACTCCTGCCTCTGGGTCTGTCTCTGAGGAAACTATCCAGGAGACGAGCGAGATTTTTGTCCTTACTGATGTTGAAGGGTGAATTCCCAGTTTATCAACAATGGGTGACCTATAACCATCAATGGTGCTGGGCTGTTTGCCAAGCATGTATCTCACTTCTACGCTTGCCCGAACCCAGGGCCAAGAGGAAAACTGCCTTGAAGGTCAAATGCTTCAAGGAGGCCTTTAATTGGTTGAAAATGAACCTTGTCAGCTGGTGCAAAAACCAGGGAGAGGTTCCAGGAGGGGGTTCCCCTCCGGCCTTTGGGTCTGTCTCAATGGAAGCTATCCAGAAGACGAGTGAGATTTACATCCTTACTAACATTGATGGGTAAATTCTAGACTATCAGCAATGGCTGACCTGTAACCATCAATGGTACTGGGCTGCAACTTCCTGTCCTGAAACAGGTACCTAAGGAAGTAAACAACTGACGTAACAGGTGGTGCCCGAAGTCCACCTGATGAATGATACATCACTTGGTAAAAAATGACCCATTTGCCTCATAGACTGATCTGATTGACCCCCCTTTGAGGAGCCTCAATTCTTGCTGCCACTGCCTCAGACAAGTCCTGCTCCTCGATTGCTGAAGCTCTAGGAGCCCTGCATGGAGATTAAGATTTGTCAGATTTCTGTGAGGGATCTGATCGAATGGCTGTGAACAGGCTGGACAGACTGGGCAGGCTCAGTGGGATATGGCTGGACATGGCCACTAGATCCCAAAACCAAGGCATATTGGGCCACCCCGGAGCAATCAGAATGATTCTCTTACATGGGGAGTCTTGCAACTTCACCACCACTTTGCCCAATATGGCTGATGGTGAGAAGGTGTATGCTTTTAGATCCTACCATGGCCGACTGAGCACATCCACTGCTGTGGCCAGGGGATCCGGTACCGGTGACACAAAACAGAGGCGACTTGTTGTTGAACCTCGTGGCAAATAAGTTTATTTTGGGCCGGTGCCACCTACTGCATAGAGTGGAAGACCTCTGGAAGGAGAAACCACTGTTGGGATGGTCTGGACTAGCCTGGACAGCCTGTCTGCTACCATATTAGGCCGGCCTGGAATGTGTCGTGCTTTAGAGTCACTTGTTTCCTGGTACACCAGGTCAAGATTCTCCATGGCACAAAAGTGGGCCCGACCTCATTCCTCCTTCCTTTATGTATGACACTACTGTGGTGTTGTCAGTTGCTACAAGTACTATCTTGTTGAGCAAAGGTCGTGGAACTCTTTTAAAGCCAGAAAGGCTGCCTTAAGTTCTAGATAGTTTATATACAACTGGCTTCCCGGAGGGGACCAGGTTGCATTTGCCAAGTGCTCATCTAAGTGAGCGCCCCACCCTTCTATTCATGCGTGTAAATATTTGCAGAGCATGTTTTATTGGGTGTAATGGTTGGCCTGTAAGTGCATTGTCTTCCTTCAGCCGCCATTGTAAATGGGGGTGCAGGGACCTGGGAACTTGGATCACCTTTTGCAGTGATTCGGGATACCCTCCAGTTGTTTTTGAGATGCCACTGTATGGGTCTCATATGAAGTCTGCCTAGATTAACATACTTTTCTGTAGATGTTAGTAACCTATCAAGGACATGAATTCCCGGACCGGGCAAGCCGGTAGGGATAGCAGTTTTAACAGTCTCTTGAAGGTTCTGTCACCAGTCCAGAGTCGATCGGAACCGATCAGAACTGAAGTCGAACTGGTAGCCTACAAAATCGAAGTCTTGTTTGGGCTCCAGCTCTGATTTCTCTAAGTTCACTAGCCAACCTAGTTGCTGACACATTATTTACTAGGTCCTGTGAATGTTGGAGACAAGCCTGGTGGGAGCTGGCTCTCACCAACCAGTCGTCTAGGTACTGGTGGCTTCTTAAATCCTTGTGTATGGCCATCAATTTCCCTGCTTTGGTATCACGGTGAACTCCAAAGGTGCTGTGGACAAACCGAATGGCAGGGCCTTGAACTGGTATGCCCGACCTTGGATGTGAAATCTCAGGCATTTCCTGGATTGTTCTTGTATAGGTATATGGACGTTGGTGTCCCTCCTTCAACATTTGTACTACCTAGGGTCCACTCCCCAAGGCTTCCTAAGTTCCCAAAAAGGGCTTAGTCTGGACCCTATAGGCAGATTGTGTGCGACATTTGGGACATTTGGGTATTCTGACATTTTCTGTCCCTCCGGATACTGGTCCGGTCTGGTGACAATGATCCAGATTAACAGTCTCTGTTCTTATTGTGGTCTGGTGGGGCTGAAACAACTTTTCACATTAATAGACTCTTCGCCCCGGGCCGGCAGCCTGCAAGGTGCAGCATTTACAGAGCAATTGTCATTGGTGAGATGTCTGACCCCTGGCCGGACATGATGACAAAATTTATTATCTCTCCAGTCAAGTCCAGCACTGATAACAGGTTTTTTTTTTTTTTTTTTTTTTTTTTTTTTTTTTTTTTTGAGAGGTGTGATAAGGGAAGGTTGCCTGGCAGTAGCTTGGGACACTGTCATATCACTGTCATATCATCAAGCCCACTGACTGGTCTAAGAATTCTCTGTAACCAAATTTACCTTAGGCAACTCTGTCCGGTACCAGGACTCCATATCCGGTACTTTACTGTAACCAGTAATTCTCTGTAACCGGCAAAAAACTGGCAGGCTGGGTAGCCAGCACCCTGTTAGTATAATTTGTAACCGGTAGGTTGAAGCAAGTGCACAAGGCTGTGTAGCTAGTACCAGCCGACACACTCTGTAACCAGTGGTTGAAGCAAGTGTACAGGGCTGTGTAGCCAGTACCAGTCGGTACACTCTGTAACCAGTTGTTGAAAAAAGTGTACAGGGCTGTGTACCCAGTACCAGCGGGTACACTCTGCACCTAGTTGTTGAAGTAAGTGTACAAGGCTGTGTAGCCAGTACCAGCGGGTACACTCTGTACCTAGTTGTTGAAGCAAGTGTACAAGGCTGTGTAGCCAGTACCAGCCGTACACTCTGTAACCAGTTGTTGAAAACAATTTAACAACTATCTTCTGTGTTGAATTCAGCTTGCTGTAGGTTTCCTCCATTAATTGAAGTATTTCTTAAATCGCACGTCTTGTTTGAAGATTTGACAGTTGGTGGGAAAGCCCTTGTAATCTATTTTTAGAAACACTTGGTGTTCGGTGTGTCACGTGACCAGCCTGCTGGTCGGAAAGACACGCGATTGGCTGATTGGAGTTCGTCAGTTGCCGCGTTCTTTTGTGATAATTAAACATGCAAATGCGCAGTATACTGCTCATCCACAAACCCCACTACCGACAACGAAGGTCGGTTCATGAGAGAAGGACTGGTATCGCAGTAGATGTAAGTTATGAAGAACGCAGTTCCGACCTTCCTGGTCGGTGAAAACACGTGACCAGCTTCGTGATTTGGTCGGAAGGACACGCGATTGGCTAACTGGAGATGACAACAGTATTCGCGTTCTTGTGTGATGCTTTACCAGCAAGTTTACAGTCCACAAAACCCCACTACCGACAACAAGGTCGGGTCTGTAAAGCAGGGACTGTAGTCACAGTAGACGTGAGTTCTGAAGAACGCACTTCCGACCTTCCTGGTCGGTGAAAACACGTGACCTGCTTCGTGATTGGTCGGAAAGACACGCGATTGGCTGACTGGATATGACGTCAGAGGTCGCGTTCTTTTGAGCTGGCCGGCCGGCTGATGCTTTTAAAGCAGAGAAGCCTGGGCCAGTGCGCTCTGTAGATGAAGTCCTGGCCGGTCTGAAGTCGACTCCTCTTTTCAGCCGGCTGTACACTCAAACCAGTTTCCTGGCCATCCACCTCCCTTACTACCGACATAAGTGCCGGGTCCACAAGGGAGGGACTGAGAGTGATTAAAGATGAAGTTCCTTCTATGTAAATACTAGGTGAGGTCGGCTGAACATGAGCTTGCCGGTCGACTAATGCTTTACAGCAAAGATGTCTGGACCAGTGTGCTCTGAAGAAATCTGAAGAATTCATCTCTTGCTGCTGATGTACATATATATAAGCTTACCGGTCGACTAATGCTTTAAAGCAAAGATGTCTGGACCAGTGCGCTCTGCAGAAATCTGAAGAATTCATCTCTTGCTGCAGATATACATATATATATATAAGCTTACCGGTCGACTAATGCTTTAAAGCAAAGATGTCTGGACCAGTGCGCTCTGAAGAAATCTGAAGAATGCACCTCTTGGGGATTTCCTTCTATTTGCAGTGTTCAAAACTACGTAGATTGAAGTTTTCCGTGATTACTATTCGTAGTACTAGAAAAGACGTTTCTATGGTGATTGTAGCTGGAAGGTTACAGCAGGTACATACAACAAATAACACGGATAAAAATACCTTGTAAGTAGTATATCCATTATATTTCTAAATATTGTCGATCTGCCCCTAACAATACAATTGTTGAATGGGAGGAAACTAGAAAATGGCTGCCTTCATATTTCTCGTAGATTACTGCCCTATCATCAACACTAAATTGAGTCAACTAGGGAGCGTTTCCAGCAGATTTCTCGATGTATATCCGTGCTTGATATGTAGGTAACACTTTAACAATAAATTATTTGCAAATAAGGTATAAAATCCATCATAATGCACACTTTTCCTTAAAATATCTGGAGATTGTTGAAAACACGTTCGCACAGTACACGCGCCAAACGAAAAAGATGCTATGACGTCAGGTTGTCTAGACAGGAAGGAAGTACGAGGCGCCATCTGGGGAGTGCACAGTACTACGGACCGGCCAGCTAGTGGCAACACAGGACGTCTTTTTCTGGCGTTTGGCGGGCCGGTCTGCGCCGACCGGATAAGCAATTGTCCATTGGATAGGATGTATTAACGCAATAAAATTGCAAATTTAATAAGTAAATTAAATTTTTATAAGTTAATACCCTATCCAATGGACAATAGCTTATCCGGTCGGCGCAGACCGGCCTGCCAAACGCCAGAAAAAGACGTCCTGTGTTTCCACCGGCTAGGCCGGTCCAGTGTTGTGCACTCACCAGATGGCGTGTCGTACTTCCTTCCTGTCTAGACAGCGTGACGTCATAGCGTCTTTTTCGTTGTCTAAACCTGTTAGACCCCTAGTAAGCTGAAAGCGGGGTCGGTGGGAGGGTCTTGTGTGTCCATTGGATAGGGTATTAACTTATAAAAATTTAATTTACTTATTAAATTTGCAATTTTATTGCGTTAATACATCCTATCCAATGGACAATAGCTGAATAACTACCGCTTGGACGGCGGGTAAGTTACTAGGGACTACAAAAATTGAACTCATGATAGTAGATTGACCATTCCTTTTCCAAGCCTGGGGAGTCCTTGAGGTCGATAACCCTAAGGCTGTGGTCGAATATCATCATCCGGTTAACAGGAGTTGAACCGTCAGAAACGACCATGCCCCCCCCCCCCTTTTTTTAACAGACCTGCTCTGAGGTAGGGGAAGAGAGGGATGAGTTCAGTCCCATAGAATAAGTGCAATATATACAAAGATGTAAAACTATATACATATGTACAGATCTCCTCCTAGTTACTGGTCTGCTGGTGGATCTGCTGAGCAGCTACAACAGGACCAAGATGATAGAGCTCTGAATCGGCCCAAGCCACATCCTTCAGATAGAATTGAGTGAAGGTATTATGGGATTTCCAGTGGCAGGCTGATAAAATGTGCTCTAAAGAAACTCCCGACTGGAAGGCCTTAGAGGCAGCGAAAGCTCTTACATCATGAGCCTTGACTTGATGTAAGGTGTGGGCCTGGTGATCAGATAGCTCATAACATAGGATCACAGTTTGTTTGATCCATGAGGAGATGGTGGCAGGAGAGATGTCTTTGTCAAAACCTTTCTTGAAGGAGACAAAAACTAACTCCTTATTCTGCCTGAGGTCTGAAGTCCTGTCCAAGTAGTAGCACAGAGCTCTGACTGGACAAAGGGATCTGTCAGACCTGAGGGATCTGTCCAGAGTAGGAGCCAGGGCTGGTATGACCACTGGGGCTACACTCTCTGGGCCCTCTTTGGCCAGCTGGTTCTTGGAAAGAAAGCTGGGAGATGGAATCAGGGACACCTTAGACCAGTCTGACTGGTGTCTGATGTTCTTGTGCTGCCATGCATGGATCTCACTCCTTCTTTTGCCCGAACCCAGAGCCAAAAGGAAGACAGTCTTGAAGGTCAGATGCTT
Organism: Sabellastarte sp. h YS-2021; assembly: GCA_964017235.1. Lineage (NCBI taxonomy): Eukaryota > Metazoa > Annelida > Polychaeta > Sabellida > Sabellidae > Sabellastarte > Sabellastarte sp. h YS-2021. The sequence goes on from OZ024929.1 coordinate 31,365,466, forward strand.
CAATGATGCCTCCCGAAGAGGTTCAAAGGGGGCCTTTGTGAGCTGGTGTAATACCAGCGAAAGGTTCCAGGAGGGTCTTTGCTGATATTGACTGTGGTATTACCCAGTTTATCCGCAATGGCAGACCTGTATCCATCAATGGTGCTGGGCTGAAGATTTTTGACCTCAAAGAGGTAAAGTAGGAAGTCAGCCACTGACTTCACAGGTTGGGCCATCCGGGAGCAATTAGGATTAGCCTCCTGCACAGGGAGTCCAGCAGTTTCTCCACCACTTTGCCCAAAATGGCAGTCGGTGGGAAGGCATATGCATCCAGGTCCTCCCATGGCAGAGTGAGTGCATCCACTGCGACAGCCAGAGAGTCCGGAACTGGAGATACAAATTGAGGCAGCTTGTGGTTGAATCTCGTGGCAAAGAGGTCTATCTGAGGGCGGTGCCATTTGTTGCATAAACTTCAAAAAACTTCCGGAAGGAGGGACCACTCCGTCTGGATGGTCTGGCCCAGTCTGGACAGCTTGTCCGCTATCACATTTAGACGGCCTGGGATGTGTCGGGCTTTTAGAGTTACTTGACGCTGGGAACACCAGGTCAAGATTCTCCAGAGTAGGGCACACAGTGGGCCCGACCTCATGCCTCCTTCTTTGTTTATGTAGGCTACAACTGTGGTGTTGTCTGTTGCCACTAGAACTATCTTGTTTACACAGAGATTTTGGAACTCTTTTAAGGCTAGGAAAACCGCTTTGAGTTCCAGATAGTTTATGTGGAGCTTGCTTTCCGGCACCGACCACGACCCTCTTGCAGTGAATTCGTTTAAGTAAGCGCCCCGCCCTTCTTTTGATGCGTCTGTAAAGATTTGCAGAGCATGTCTTATTGGGTGTAAAGGTTGGCCTTGGAGCACATTGTTTTCCTCTAGCCACCATTGTAAGTGAGGGTGCAGAGACCTGGGTAGGGGAATAATTTTCTCTAAGGATTCCGGTATTCTCCAATTGTTTTTGAGATGCCACTGTATGGGTCTCATGTGTAGTCGGCCTAGGTGAACTTGTTTCTCTGTGGCTGTTAGGAGACCTATCAGGGACATGAACTGCCGGACCGGACAGGCCGGTGATAGCAGCAGAGCTTGTATTTTGTCCTGAAGGTTTTGCCACCAGTCCGGAGTCGGTCTGACCCGGCCGGACCTGAGATCGAACTGGTAACCTACGAAGTCGAAGACTTGTTTGGGTTCCAGCTCTGATTTCTCTATGTTCACCAACCAGCCTAGGTCCTGGCACATCTTGATTAATGTCTGTGTGTGCTGGAGACAGATTTGTCGGGATCTGGCTCTCACCAACCAGTCGTCTAGGTACTGGTGGATCCTTATACCCCTGTTTGCGGCCATTAGCTTGACCTCCTTTACTAATACAGTGAACTCCATGGGCGCTGTGGACAGACCGAAGGGCAGAGCCTTGAATTGTAAGTCCGACCCTGGACGTGAAATCTTAGGTATTTCCTGGATTGTTCCTGTATTGGTATGTGGAAGTAGGCGTCTTTGAAATCTACTGAAGTGACCCACTCCCCTTCTTGAAGGGACGTTCTGATGGTTTCCGGAGTCTCCATTTTGAACTTCTCCACCTTTAGAAAGTAGTTCAGTTTGCTCAGGTCTAGTATTGGCCTCCATTTGTTGTTGGGTTTTGGAACTAGGAACAGTCGGTTGAAGAAACCCAAAGATGTTTGATTGTGGACCAGTTCTACTGCATTTTTGTCTATAAGCTGATGCAATGCCTCCAGCAGGTAGCTGTTCCTGTGGGGATTGGCATAACAGCTTATGACTGTTGGAGACCTTGTAAGATTTGGCCGGGTCCGGAAGGGAAGGACATAGCCTTCCTTCAGTATTTGAATAGTTTTCGGACCGGCTCCCAGATTTAGCCAAGTTTCCCAAAATTTTTGGAGTCTGGCCCCTACAGGCAGATTTAGTGCAGCATTTTGGGCATTGTTTACACTTTGGACACAAGACAATTGAGTGACACAAGAAGCAACTTTCACATACTTTAATCTGTGAGACTTTGTTATTGGACAGTCTGCTGCCCCGGGACTTATCTCTCTCTTTTGGGAGTGCCCGGGCGCAGAAGGTACATCTGTTACAACATGAAAGTTTACAACATTTAATGTCTTTTCTTGCATTAAAGTCTTGTTCCGGGCCAGCAGTTCCCTCTGTAAACTGGTTACACATTGATTGTCATTTAAATGACTGCTTGCCCTTGGCTGGTCGCGATGAGTAGAATGAGGCTTTTCCTTTCTTCTTACCCTGTCCCCTGTTACCAATGTTCTTCCAAGCCGGACGGTCTGGTTTCCTGTAATCCGAACGGTTTTCCTGCCGTTCGTATGGATGGAAGCGACCTTTCTTTCCCAACTGGGAGTGAGACTTGCTCTCAAAGTTGGCGATATCTTCTTCCGCTTGTTTTAAGGCAGAATCTGGAAACAGGGTTGCAGTGTGAAGTGGTCCAGTCCTCAAAGCAGCCAGAGTGTCCGGCTTGATGCCCATTTTCAAATGGGAGAGGTACGAGTCCCTTCTTATGAGAGTGGTGTTTGCGACCATCACAAAAACAAAATCAGTCAAATGTTCAAGTGTTTTGGCCATACACTGTGTTATGCTCGAGTTGAAGTTCATGAGGAACTGCATTTCCTCTGTAGCACGGGTGATCTTTCCTGCTGACTTCCCTTTACTCAACTCTGATTTGATTGTCTTTAACTCTGCTTGCATATTTTCTTGCACCTTGTACAAGCACCTGTTGAACGCGGCCGCTTGGTTGCAAGTAGTGGAGGCTTCGCGAGCTGATTTCTCCCACCGTCTTAAATTATCCTGTGAAATTTGACGGGAAGCAGGCGGGGTTGAGGCAATGCCGGCGGCCTTTGCTATGCGACTGTAGGAACTGTTGACTTTAGATGCATCAGTGTTCCAAGTAGTTACAGTCTGTGGAGCCCCTTGATTACACTTCTCTGGGTTAGCTGCGAAGTTGTACCATTTGGCTTGCGATTTTGGGGGGCGGACGAATTGGTCCTTGAGCAGCCCTCCAGCCTCTGAGCTACGGGACGGATACCCCTCTGTAAGTGTTAGGTTGATTTTCGCCATCTTGTTGCATAGCCACTCATCTGTGGGCATCGTGACTGAGACCTTTCCTGTAGGGTGGGCCTTTGGACCGGCAAAAGGGTTATCCTCCGACCTGGAGGCTGTAGTGTCCATCTCTGGGATGTGACTCCACCCCATAAACGACCTGATCCCACTCATGGTTTCGTGATAGGTCTGCTCTTCAGAGGGGGCAAGGTCTGGGTCATTACCAGTAGCTTCCAGATCGTCGGAAAGCTCCCCTTCCTCTACAAATAAATCAACTGGAGGACGGTCCGAAAGGTCAGTGTCTGAGTCCGTGTCCATGGAAGATACACTGTTTCTTCTTGCCGGTGCTGACGATGCTCTGCTGGGTACCTGTTGAGATGAAGGAGAGTCGGTACCAGCCACATCTGAGCGTTGGTCGGTGGACACCTTATTTCTTGACGACTTGCCGGTCGACTTGGAGGCAGTCTGAGGATTACCAGGCAAATCTGAAGAAACTGAATCATGAGCTTGGTCGGCAACCGGTCTCTGAGAAGCAAGGTCGGTAGCCAACTGATCTGTGTTCTGACCGGGTTTGATGAACGGTCTGGAAGATATAGCCGAACTCTGAGGAGGTGAGTGGGCTGGAGTGACTTTAATAGGAGCAAAAGTAGGTTCTTTGTCCATGGATTTAGAGAGTAAGATAGCCTCAAGTCTGTTGAACCTTTCAGACCATTTCTGGTCTAACTCATCAATCCTAGTATCCGGTGAGGATCTGTGAGTCTTAGTAAGCGACTTGGAGGGCTTATCTGAAGAAGTCTTAGTATCTTTAGCTTTGTCAGGTTGGTTGGTTTTCTTTCTCTTGTCAGAACTCGAACCAGGGGACTTCACAATCCCCTGGTCGTCCACTACTCCCACCACAGTCACTGAGGACGGGTCTATGAGAGAGGAACTGGAAGAGTCCTGTTTGGGTGTATCTGTGGATTTCTTAAGATCCCGTTTCTCCTTCTTTAATCTGTATGATGGAGTGGACAACTGTAAGCGTTGGTCCTCAGATAAAATGTTACAAGAGTTACAATCATTTTTAAGCACACACGGATCTGATCCCTTACCCTTTTCTCTGCAACGTGCGCAGAAATTATGGCTATCGAAGCTAGCCATAATGTGGCCACAACTTCCATGCTTCTGAGCAGGTGAGGACATGACGATCCGAAAGCAAAGATAGTCCAAAATGATCTATATACACTCTTGTATAAGTAGCAATAAACATAAAAGTCACTCTTTGATGAATACTGTGATAATTCCAAAATAAAATTTAACTCTGAAAATTCGTGCACACAACACATGCGCCAAACGAAAAAGATGCTACGACGTCACGCTGTCTAGACAGGAAGGAAGTACGACACGCCATCTGGCGAGTGCACAACACTGGAAACACAGGACGTCTTTTTCTGGCGTTTGGCAGGCCGGTCTGCGCCGACCGGATAAGCTATTGTCCATTGGATAGGATGTATTAACGCAATAAAATAAGAATTTTTTGGTAGATTCGGATAAAGTTAAACTTACAAGCATTATGTGATACCCCTACTGGTCTTCACTTCTTTGTTCTGTACCAATTGAACAGCAGTTACTTGAACTCATTACTCCCTGGCAATATTTTGCATCATATCATAGCAGTAGAAAATAGTCTAGAGTAAGAAATCTAAAATTCGCCAGGAATCTAAAATTCGCCACCTCTAAAACCTTAGTTAATTTTATGAAGACAATGATGTTTTTGTCTAAAAATTAGTATTTTTCAGTTCAAAAAGCCTTAATTTGCTATACATTCAACAAATCTCACCATAATTCATTTATTTTATTAGTATTTTCACGTGGCAAATTTCAGATATGTGGCGAATTTTAGATTTCTTACTCTACCTCATCACAAGATGCCTTTAATATGATGAAATGATAATCAAATTCTGTAACAATTTAAACAAATTGCTTACCTGTTAGCCTTCTTCAGATCACTCACAAACTCTGCAGATTGTTTGTGCCGAGTCTCGGAGTTCTTTGACAGCCTCTCTAACGTGGCCATCAACTCAGACACTCGTTTCCGTAGCAACTGTTCCCGCTTCAGAGCTTCCGCAAGGTCCTGTGCCATCTGTGAGGAATCCATAGAGCTGAGAGAACGCAGCTCTGCCAAGGTGATACTGGGTGTGGCCTTGTCATCATCCTAGTGAGAGGATAAGTCACATGATTACAGTCACATGATCCAAGTCACTTTACTCAACTATATCAGGGTAATGCTGGGTGTGGCCTTGTCATCATCCTAGTGAGATGATAAGTCACAGGATTACAGTCACATGATCCAAGTCACTTTACTCAACTATATCAGGATACTGCTGGGTGTGGCCTTGTCATCATCCAGTCAGAAAAATAAGAGGGGTAATGAGAAAATCTCTACACACTGCGTCGGTAACGTACTTGTGTATAAACCATAGTATCCACCGGATAGCATCCGGTGGAAACAATTAGAGATACATGATGAGCCTCATTAACAAAGATATGTTAAATTAAAACTGAAAAATTAAAACTGAAAATAAAATACATCACACTTTCTACCTGACTTTTACATTCTGATTTCTGCTTCTTAAAGTGTCTAATTGAGATAGCCAGTTAGAACTATTAATCTACCATTTTCTTTTTGACAAAATACCTCCCAAATCACCACTCCATCAGCTATGGTTTTATAATTCCCTTATTCATTAATCTATTATTTTAGAAAACCTTTTTCTCGTCTATAACCTAGCAGCTTTCACCTGGTGATGTCCTAATTTCTGCTTCTATCAGCTTTGCTGTCACAATTCATTTACTTCTTCGTTGACACTTCTCATTTAGACAAAGCCACCTTCCTCATCTGTCACCTATCTATTTTACACTACCCTTTCTCATTAATGTACTGTTGAAGATTTTCCTATTGCAGAAACTTACTAGCTTTCCCTTGATATCATGGTGTCCCAGTTTTTGCTTCCACTCAGTGACCTCTGACTTGAGGTGCTCTATCTGCACTATGTAGGCCTGTTCTTGACTCTCCTTGCCACTTAGCTGTAGGTCTAAGGTGGCTTTCTCTTTCTCCAGCAGGTAATTCTGTGCTTTGAGCTCAGCCTTTTCTTCCTGAAATTTATGGCATAAACTGAGTCTAAACCCTTTGATAAGGTTGTGGAAGACATCTCATTCACATTGTACAAATACAGACAGGATGGGTACATCTATGGACTACTCTAGTGGGTAGGTGTGTAATTTCAGCCTGGCTTTTTCTTTTAGTAGTGGATGGAAAAAAAACTGAAACACAGATTGTATCAACTAAAATATCTGTTGGCTGAAAAATATATTGCATATGGAATTGGTACACCAGACTGATCAAGGGGTAACCATTTTTGCTCAAATTTAATCTGATCTCAAATTCAATTAAGTCGATACTTGCCCAGTTGAATAAGTAAGTTTTAACCTGTTTCTTTAAACACATCAGAGAGGAAGGCATACAGGTAACACAGTGACTATTCATTCACCTTCATTGCCATAAGTTCCTGCATTAGCACTGCATTCTCCAGGTCCAGTTTCTGTCCTTCCTGTAGAGTTGTGGGCTTCTCACATTCTGGGTCAACCAGACCACTGCTCTCTAACTCCATCACAGTAAGACGCACAGCCGCTCGCTCCTGTGCTAACTGACGCCCATGTTCACGTAAACGTTGCTCATCCAGCTTAGAGAAGTCCATGTCACTGTTACTGCCAGTTGAACTGGTTGTACTACGAAAAAAAAAAATAAAATAAAGAAAATAAAATAATGCTGTACAATTACATATGTTGTTGGAAAATATACAATTAAAATTCAAAGCACATCATGATTCAAACACTTAGAGAATAGTATGGAGTACTCGCGACTGGTCCTATTAGTCATCAGTCAGTTATTCTTTTTATGGTGCTACAACTTATCTTTTCTTTATGGTGCTAATACTTAGCTTTATGGTGCATTAATCTTTTCTGCTTGCTAAGAGATATGGGAGGCGGGGGGGGGGGGGGGGGGGGGGGGGAGTCGGTGACATGACTAATCTTTATCAACTGTAGGAGAGGCCTTACAGCCAATGACTTAATGCTTTACACTAGGGGTGCAACGAATCAAAATATTACGAACCGAATCGATCCGCGAATCAATCATTGCAAACCAAATCGATTCACGAATCAAAATGACATAATTTAACTTGCCTGTACAGTAGTCATTTGATGCTTTAAATGCAGCTTTTGTATGAGTTTCACATATTTTATAGATATTTTAATGAAAACATAAGCGCAAACTAGATTCGCGAACTTTCATTTGCCACCAAGCGGTTTGCGGATCTCTGTTCCACCGAAAATGTCCGAACATACCGAACCACCGAACTATCGTTGCAGTACTACTTTACACAGAAGAAATCATGTGCTTGTACGATTTCCCACCCTCCCTTTTGACAAGATCAGTCACAACACCTCCCAAGTTTAAACTGTGTAAGACTTACAATAAATCGTGAGAGTGGAACAGTGGCATCAGAGAACTCCAAGTCACTGTTACTTCTTGTAGAGATGGTTGTATTAATTATTTTATAATTACTAATTTGCCATCATTTTACATCTGGCAATTTTACTAATAAAGGCCAATTACTCAGCTAACTAGAAAGCACTTGGAGAGTGAATTTTCAATTATCCGACTTCAAAACCATTCACGCAACTCCATTTAAACCTGTTATTTTAGCCTTTTTATTTTCCAACCTTTCTATTATCAGACCTGTTACCCTCCCAAGAGGGTCAGATAATTGAGGTTCTACTGTTACAGTATTTATATCTATGACCGTAATAATAAACAACTCTTAATAAACACCACAAAGGTTATCTAGACCCAAATTTTTGGTTACTGATCTAGTCACCACAGATTCTGTTGTACTAATTGCCACCCCTCCATACCTTGTAGTTCTACTAGTAAAGGAGAGTTCCTCCCAGGGACTTGTGATACCAGTCTGAGACTGGCTACGACTCATGTCAATGGGTCCACATGTGCGTTCCAGCCGCTGTAACAGTTGCTTGGCAACAGACTCAGAACTCTTTCTGCTCGCTTTGGCTTTCAATATGAGATCGGCCAGTTCATCGGAAGGCTCGTCTCCCATACCTGAATCTGTGGTTGCTGGAAACAAGTAAATATGTTATCAAGTACTATTTGTGTGCAAGTATAACTTTTACACCAGATTTTCAGGAAATTGTCAATTAGATGTAGAATAAATAACTGAAGACAAAAATAACCATTTTGAACTGGTGTGGGAAGGAGTATATGCAGTATCCAATACAATAAGTTTGCTATACTTACAAAAGACTTCAGACAAGTCCCTGACACAAGTAGGAACAAATCTGGTCAAAATTTGGCATTATGTGTCTTTTAATAGCTGAGTTCAAATCAGGATGAACCCTAAGTGTATTCTTCATGTAGCCATGTTCTGGATTCAAACCCATGACAACACAGTTGAAAGGCCAGTGATGGCCAAACCTATTAACAGCTAGGTGATTATGGAGTGAATAACCACATGCCTTGATCAAGTAAACATGTCCCTTGTAATTCTAAAGTTTCTTTTACAATAGTTCTATATTATAGTTCTTATTTGTATTCTTTGTACAGTTATAAATTGTTATCTGAAAATATTGCTGTATTCTTGTTGATAAATGCATTGTTTACAGACAAATAAAAAAAAAGAAAAAAAGTTGTCTTCTAGTGCTTTGAAAGTGAACAAAATCTGGGCTTAAAGTTAAGACTTTTGTCTCAACTAAGTTTTGTCTTAAAACTGTATTCACAAAGGGTGACTTAGCTAAGTCCAAGATTATCAAATAACCACAGTGGTTTTCTGTGTCATGTGACCTTTCTTTTCTATTCAAACTATACTATTGGTGACATATATCCTTCATTAATGCATTTTATCTAAAGAAAAGTGCTGTTTTGAAATGGGAAACCTTGTTACCACATATAAACTTCCCAAAGACTGCTTTAGTGAGGTGTTCTGTATAATTATACTTTATTTACAGCCATTTCAAATTTTGAAGTCTCAACTTTGAGCCTATGTCCTGGCTAAGACCTTTCGTGAATACGGGCCCTGGTATTTCCTAAGTTTGTCACATGGTGAAACTTAACCGTGATTGTACACGAGTCATAATTTAGATCAGGAAACATCTTCGAGAGATATGTTAAGTTAATAAACTTGATTTTTACCAAATATTAGAAATAAATGTATCCCCAATTTTTAAAACAAAATTAAAACTAGAGTAAAGTGGCTGGCTTTCACCCAACCACAGAGTCGAATCTTAGGACAGGACTGGGTGTTGAAATCTGTAAACTCTGTATTATCGCCCGCATTTAGAACCCGCTTTCACGGAAGTTTTCAGATCTGTCTTGAGATGGGTATTTGTTTACAAATATAAAGGGTCTGTAGATGCGCAGTTTTACAAAGCTGGTTTAAGATGAAAACCACCAGCATATTTCCTGTCAATGGACTTGCCTCATTAATATTAATGAGCAAACATGCGCAGTCACGGCAGTTCTTTGAGGGGGTTTTCCGACAATATATTTTACAAGGCTGGTTTAAGATGAAAACTACCAGCATATTTCCTGTTCACGGACTTGCCTCATTAATATTAATGAGCAAATATGCGCAGTCACGGCAGTTCTTTGTGGGGATTTCCTGACATTTTTTTTTACAAGGCTGGTTTAAGATGAAAACTACCAGCATATTTCCTGTTCACGGACTTGCAGTTTGAAATTTGATTTTGAAATGAGAAGACATATTTCAATTTTGAAGCGTGGAAATATAGTACTGTATATGGATATTTTACAGAAGCAAATTGTAAGTATTTAAATAAAATATTCATGTATTATTTCTACAATATTACGATAGCAATAATGAGCGAAAATCGGGGATCAGAGGTTATGCTGTATTTTACCGATGAAGTATTTTGTCGTGAGTTCTGTAGCTTAAAGTATCTGATCTTTGTCGAAACGTCCATTTTATAAAATATTGTCAGGAAATAAGATTAGCGAACTGGTTTATTTTGTAAATATACTGTAAAACAATTTGGAAGTCAACTTCTTCCAAAATAAGAAACGGATTGACAGAAAAAAGAAATCACGTGATAACTTCTAGGACATACAAAAGCGCCTTCGAGTGGTTGAATGTAGAACTACAGAGTTTGAATATTTTCATTGTCTCTGCCAGAGGTGTTCTCGATTCTGATTGGCTGAACAGCAAATGTGTAGTACTACCGTGACGTCACTTCATTCATTAATTTCTTTGCGGTTTATTTGTTTGACAAATGATTAGATGCGCAGACAACAATTTTACATTAACAGTGACTGCTTGATACACCAGCAGACAAATAAATTACTTGGGGGTTTAAGGTCTAGAAACCAGCAGACGAAACGGTTAAAAAAGACTCGTTCGAGTAGGAAATCACAATGGAAATACAATAGGTTCTAGGACATACGGGACCTTATAGAAAGCCAGACGTAGTGCCAGACATGCTTTTTACTTCATAAAATATAACTTAATAAAAGCATTAAAAATCTTCAAAATGGCAGAGTGTATCATATACACCTTAATGTACCGATATGTGAACAAATATTATTCAGAATTTGATATTTAAGGGCTTAATCAGCCAATTTAAAATCGCGGCCACAACCCAGTACATAACTCGAATCAAAGATTCGACTAAAAAAACCAAAAAAACTGCTAGGTGACTGGGGCCTGTAAACAGGCAGGGAGACCTCACTGATCAATTGGTTTAGAACTTCTGATCTACTAGTGTAGCACACCAAGCAAAGCAGTTAAGATTCTGTATTAGAAGCCGAGCCTCTAACATTCGCCTTTCTCTTTCACTAACCTGTACTTCCCAGGCCGGCTGCTCTGCAGTTTGCCAGGAGAAGGTTTTGTTCACTGTCCAGCAGTGACACTATAGTCTCCACAACCTCAGTCAGCTGGTCTCCAAGACTCACCTGTAGAAAATACACATAAAAATACACCCGAGTGTTCATCTCAGTCAGTTTGTTGGGACATCATACCTTTTGTTTTACTTTGAATGGGTTCTGTACTGCTTTTAACACATTCTGATGTTTTAAAACTCTGGGTAGAGAAATCTAGATCTACTGACTACAAAGTAAATTTCCATAGAAAATACACTGAAAGGCCCTGACACTTTTACTTATGATAGTTCTACTTCACGAGGTTTTGACAATTACTTTAAAAGGGTGTCCTACTTATCACTGGTTTCTGTGTCCTTGTGGTAAGGATGCTGGACATGGGAGTGGAAGATCTGGGGTTTGATACTTGGCTGGGTCAAGCATGTACCACTGGAGAAGCATGACTCTTCACTCGGGAGTACAAATGGTAACCGACACTTGTTGGGGAGGTAAACCTGTGACAGGCCAGCATCCTGTTCAGCTGGGTTGAAATACTCTGAGTTGTTTTATGCCAAAGAAATCAGAAATCAGAAGACTGGCACTATGGGCCACTAGACCCAAAGAATGACTTTACCGCTATTACCTACTTATCAGAAAGCTACTTTGTTCAAACTGTATTTTTCAATAACTTACAGCCAAATGTAGTGCAGTCTGGTTACTCTCGTATTTGCCCACTAGTACAGACATGCGGTCGCAGTGCCCCTTACTCTCCTCTAGTGCAAGTGCAAGCAGCTCATTCTGTGACTTCAAGTGGTCAATCTTACTCTGTAAACGTTCCACCTCAATCTCAAACTCCCGCACCTACAACCACAACAAAAACATTATCTGAAAACTGGGCTAGTACTCATGAAAATCTCAAACTCAGTCTCAGATTCAAACTTACTAGCAGTTTCAAACTCAAACTCAGTGCTACATAAGTATAAACTCAAATTTAGTATTCCCAAGTGAAATCCTGCCCATATAACATATGCTCAACCAACAAGTAAAAACATGGTCACACAAAATTAATGTATCCATATTCTCAAACATTAAAGACTCCTTTCATATAAATTGAAATACAATTCCTAAATAAAGGGTATATAAAAGACTTTGGGCCTGAGTTTAAGCATATACTTATTCGAGAATAGGAATATTGTAAACGTGGCAAGGTCTCAAATCTTACTCCCCTGCACATCTGCACTGTATGCCTGACTGTGCTAAAGTGATTTGAATATCACTTGTTTGTAGGCAGTAACATTTTACTTGTCACTAGACAACGTAGTGATTGAGGTCACTGTGATGTCATAACGTTTGTGACATCACAACTTTGTGTTTGTGACATCAGTTATTTGAGAATAGGCAAAATATTTGAGTTTAAACTGAGTTTGGGCTTGAGAATGAGTTTAAGATTTTTTATAAATACCAACCCTGGTTATTTTACATTTAACACGAAGACACACCAGTTACAATTGTCAGGTGATTGACCTTTCTCTATAAATGGTATACCTCAATGTCAATCTCACACAACTAAACCAAAATAAAAAAAACTTTTTTGACCATTTTTTCTTGAATTCACTTTTATTATTTATTTTTGATAATAATTCTTGCTCTATGAATTTTTCCTTAGCAATTTCCTGGACTTGGTACACATTTAAATCACTACCTTTCATGGCACATTTAAAAATATAGTATCTAACAATCATCAGAATAAAGTTCAATGGGCAAGAGTTTGAATCAGCTTCAGTGTATCCTAAAACCAATATTTTTTTTGTCAAAATTACATTTATTTTTATTTTGGATCTTATCCATGCTTTGACATTGTACCATAAGTCGCATACTTTTTCACATTCTGAAAATAAATGAACTAAAGTTTCAGCCTGTTCACCACATATTCGGCATAGGTCATTATTTGTAATTTTAATTTTTTTCAAAAAGTGATTGGTACCTAGTATTCTCTGAATAATTCTATATTGAAACCATATGTAAGTGTTGTCTTTTATGGTATTAAAGCATATATTGTACACATGTTGCCAATTTTTGCTATCTTGTTCTGTTCCAAATTCAGAATTCCATTTAATTTCATTGCCAGGTTGATCTGCTTCAAAATCAGACATTGCTTCATATATTTCCCTTTTATTTTTTATGGAGTTCATAATTATTTTCAAATGGAAAGGTAAATATGGTTTCGTACAAACAAAGTTATTTCCCTTTTTATGTTTTTCAATGAAGGCTTTTACCAACCTTTTTATATTGTAATAATGCAAAAAATTTATATTTATCTTATACCTTTCTGTTAAAGTGTCTTGAGGTAGTACATTACCTCGATTATCTATAATATCATTTATAATATTAATACCTTTTCTTGACCAGTTTAAGTAGAAAGTGTATCTGGCACTTAACTGTTTGTTAAACCAGATACTACTGTTACAAATATCTTCATTTGATTTGATTTTTTGTTTTGCACATAGCTCTGACCAATATTTAAATACCGCATTCCAAAATGGGTTTAGAACTTGTTGAAAATTTAACAACCATTGTCCACCATAGATATTTATGCTATCTACTTTCTGTATTTCACTCATCAGCAGATCACTCCAAGTGTGTTCCGTTTGGAAGATAATATATTTAAGCCACTTAAGTTTCATAGACTTTTCAAAGTTAAATATATTTATCATTTTTAGACCACCTTTGTTATAGTTCATGGATATTGTTTTCCTACTCACTTTATCAGGTTTCCCGTTCCAAAGATAATTGTAAAACAATTTGTTAATTTCATTTAGAATGGAATTTGGTGTGGGTATTGATGAAAATAGATGGATAAATTTTGGCAAAATTAATGTTTTTAAAACAGTTATTTTACCAATGGGTGATAGTATTCTGTATTTCCAAGAGTTTAATTCAGCTTTTGCTTTAAGTAAAACTTTTTCAAAATTCATTTTCGAAATATTATTTAGGTCTGTCGAGAAAGTAATCCCTAAAAGTGTGAATTCGTTTTCTCCCCAAAGCATTTCAGGGTTAGTGTTTATTCTTGATTTAGAGTTTATTTTACTTCCAATCCAGATGAGTTTTGTTTTATCTTTATTCACTTCAAGACCTGATATACTACCGAATATCTCTAAAGTATTTAAAGTAGCCTGCAAGGACTTTCGACTTCCATCAAGAATAACAGTGGTGTCATCTGCAAATTGTGTTAGTTTAATTTGTTTTTTACCGACTGTAATTCCTTTGATATCTGTATTTTGATCTATCATTAGAGTAAGTATTTCTGCAACTAAGATAAATAGATATGGCGAAATCGGATCTCCTTGTCTGCATCCTCTTTCTATCTTAATCGGTTTTGACAAAAAACCACATTGAATAACATATGCACTAATGTCACTATTAAAAAGTTTAATCCAATTTATAAATTTTTTGTCAAATCCAAAGGTTTTTAGAACTTCATAGAGAAAATTCCAGGACACAGAGTCAAAAGCTTTCTTGAAGTCAATCAGCATTAATAGCCCAGGTATTTTTCCCTTTTCTGCATAGCTCATAATATCATATACTAATCTTGTGCCTTCTTCAATGCGCCGCCCCTTTATAAATCCTGATTGACTTTTTGAGATAATGTATTCAAGGTGTGGTTTCAGTCTGTTTGCTATTACAGCGGAAGCCAGTTTATATATTGAGTATAGCAGAGATATTGGCCGCCAATTTTCAATAAGATTTCTATCTTTACCTCCCTTAGGTAAACATGTTATCACTGACTGTCTTAATGAAACGGTAAGTTTTCCTTTTCTGTAACAGGTATTTAATGCATTCAATACATGGATTTTGAGTTTACCCCAAAACACTTTTAAAAAATCAGCAGGAATACCATCAATTCCTGGTGTTTTGTTGTTTTTAGTATTTTTAAGGGTAGTGCTTAACTCACTAATATTAATTTCCCCACTAATATCTGTACAGCAGATTTTCGTAACTTGTGCGGCTATTTGTGGTGGTATAAGCCCTTGCTTATTTTTGTCTTTTTTTCCAAACAGATCACTGTAGAATTGTCTTACTTCTTCTAATATTTCCATTTGATTCACCAACAGTTTACCATTTTTTGGCTGGATTTTTTTCATTGTTTTTTCAACGTAATTTTTTTTTTCCAAATTACAAAAATATGTTGTTGGCTTTTCCCCTTCTTCAAGCCATTGCAAATGTGTTCTGGTGATGAATCCTTTAACCTTTTGCTTACGAATAGTCTCCAGCTCTTCTTGTTTGTCTGCCAACAATTTCATATTAGCTTGTGAGACTGAAGAATTTTCAAGTGTTTTAATATCTTTTATCTTTATCTTTTAAAATAAAAAAAACTTGCCCTCCGGTAATTGATTTTACTTTTGAAATACTCAATCTTGAAGTCAGACTCTTGTACCTGGACCCATACAACAAACTAAGGCTGTGCCTTCGTTAGAAAAAACGACACCAGGTATTCGCCTTGAAAGAATCGATCCGAATTCAGGTAACTGTGTTTTAGTTGTCACCCAGTGGAAGTGACAGAGAAGCAAACATGGCGGATGATGTAAAACGTTACGAAAAATAATGTTAAATATCTGTATAAATAAGGAAAATTACGTGAAAAACTAACAGTAATTAAAGAAATCTGACAGAATACTAAGGTTTAGCCGAGTATTTCATTGATTTACACTATATTTAATATTTTTTTCGTTTACGCGCTTTGTCAGTTTGTACCCGGTTTCATAAGGAATTCGGACCGTTTTCGGGTAACCTATCAAAGCCTTACAACAAACTACATCCAACAAATTGCAGAGCCAGAGTCCAGTGAGTAGATCTTTCTCTGCAACTGTTCTATCTACATCCCAAATTCTTGAATTAAAAGCAGGAACTTTTTATGTACTGCATGAAGATTTACTAGTCCCTATAACAAACAGAAAAGCTAGACTTTAAGTGGTCAACTTAACTCTGCCAAGCTCCATCACTGAGTCTTTATGGTAAACACTTCATTATCTATGCGATTTACAGAATTAATTTTATTTTGTAAACCACAACATTAAATAGTTAGAGATTAAGTGTTATGACAGTCTAATTACTGTAATAATTCAATAATTCTCCATAGACTTACAACCTAGGAACAATAATTTTTAGCTGTGTCTTAGAATCCACTAGTAGGGTAAGAAAAGCGAAATATGTGAGATGTGTTAATTGGAGGCAGCTTTTAAAAGTATGACAAAAACAATCAAAATTTGTTCCAATATTGCTTTAGAGGAGATTAGTGGCCAAAACTAGTTCTACCAATGGTAAATGTCTGGAGTATTTCCCACATGTTAATGATATAGAATTTCCTAACTGGCAAATGTCACATACTGAGATACATTTCTTATTTAACAGGGATTGAACAAAATACAAGCCTGATGAGGCTGGTATCAATGAATACCTTGTTGTCTGAGATAGAGTGGACGTTGGCGGCTTTCTGGACAATCTCCTGAACACTGGAGCATTCCTGCAGATTCTGAACCAGATGTTCTGCTACCTTCGCATTGGGCAACTGTGCAACATAAACAACATGATTGAAATGTAAACAGAGAAAAAATATGAAATTTACACAGTGCAATCCCCCACTTTTTTATTTTGAAGTATCAAACTTTATTAAAGTTTGTTACATCTGAGATTTACTTCAGCTCACTTATCTTAATCTGCTGAGTTCTTCCTTCCATTAGTTCCATTCCACAGTCATATTATTACGCTTGATAAAATTAAGTACACTATAAATTGGAAGTATTGTTTATCTAAGGAAGCTGTCTAATTATCTAGCCTGCTTACAGAAAGCTCTTACAGTACTCTGACAGTGTAATGTTAGACAAAAAAGGTCTATGACAACATGTCAGCGACTGCATCAGCTGACACATAATTCAGGTAAGTGCACACATATAATGGAAGGAAACTTAAAATATTGGTCAGAAACCAGAAATCTGAAGATATTACACGCTTTTATTGTGATTTCGTAGAGAGGAAACATCCATATTTAATTGGGGTGTACTAAGACACAAAGTCTCAGAATCGGTACAGTTTTTGCATTGGCGGGCTCCCAATGTACACATTTTTGATACCGACCCATCCCTTTAAAATATGGAATAAATGTTTTGTAATTTCTTCAGATTTTTGGGTTGTTTCCAATATGTTACATCTTCATTCAATTACATGAGTTGACAAGACAGATTGAGTTTATAAAGTGTTATAAACAAAACATGGCAGTTCTGCTCAAGGTAATAGGTATAAAAGTCTCCAAATGCATTAAAATATGGGATAAAAGCTTATAATTTCTTTTAAGCACTTTTAATTTTGGCTATCCTCGTTTGACCTTGAAAGAGGGACCAAAGCTCAAATCTGATCACATCAAATGGTTCCTAGCGCATGATTTCCTATAGGATGGTTCCACATTACAAACCTCTAGGACCAAGAAAAAATGATTTATAATCACTTTTAGATTTTGCTATCCTTGTTTGACCTTGAAGGAGGGGTCCAAGGTCAAATCTGACCACATAAAAAGATTCCCGGCCCATGATTTCCTATAAGTTGGTTTACCATCCCAAACTTGTAGGACCACTAATAAACGAGTTATGAGCACTTTTAAGTTTGGCTATCCTCATTTGGCCTTGAAGGAGGGGTCCAAGATCAAAACTGACCGCACCAAAAGATTCCCAGCCCTTTCCTATAAGTTGGTTTACCATCCCAAACCTGTAAGACCAATAATAAGTGAGTTATAAGCACTTTTAAGTTTGGCTATCCTTGTTTGACCTTGAAGGAGAGGTCGAAGGTCAAATCTGACCATACCAGAAGATTCCCAGCCCATGATTTCCTATAAGTTGGTTTACCATCCCAAACCAGTAAGAGCAATAATAAGCGAGTTATAAGCACTTTTAAGTTTGGCTATCCTCGTTTGACCTTGAAGGAGAGGTCAAAGGTCAAATCTGACCATATCGAAAGATTCCCGGTGCATGATTTCCTATAAGTTGGTTTCACATTGCAAACCTCTAGGACCAATAATAAGTGAGTTATACGCACTTTTAAGTTTGGCTATCCTCGTTTGACCTTGAAGAAGGAGCCCAAGGTCAAATCCGATCACACCAAAAGATTCCCACCCATGATTTCCTATAGGTTGGTTTACCATCCCAAACCTCTAGGACCAATAATAAGGGAGATATAAGCACTCTTCATGACTGTCAAAAAAATGCCCGTGGCAGCCATCTTGTTTTTCAAAATGAGGCCAAAAATATTTCCAGTCAAGATTTTGTAATGCGGAACATAGTCTGTGAATTTGAGATCTCTACCTATAATACCCTTTGCTCTAGAGGGCCAACAAAAGACCTAGCTTTAAGTCGAATAAACGTCCCTGGTGGCCATCTTGTTTTTCAAAATGAGGCCAAAAAATATTCCCAGGCAAGATTTTATGGTTATGAATATATCCTGCAAATTTGAGAAGGCTAGCTATAATATTTTTTTGTTAGAGCGCTAACAGCCAATAATAAAGGAGGTATATGGCCTCAAAGTCTAAGGTACCATTTTGAGTCATTTTAGCAGGCCTAAGGTAACCTTCAAAACAATAGCCAAGGTCATCAAACTGGATACTGGTACTCCATCATGTACTCAACCTCCAAAGCCATTTTCAATAGTTTCCATGCAATATTCAATAATAGATTCAGCATTAAGTGTGAAAGTATCTCCAAAAAGGCCAAAAATGGCCTCGGTGAGGTACTTGTCCGTCTGTGGATGAACTTCAATGAAGAGCTTCAAGGTCAAATTTCTGCATGCTTACAGAGGACATATATATGCATTATATATATCAAGAGAAACTAGCATTCTGAGTGTGAATGAATGCTAAAAATGATAAACAGCTAAATAAATTGGTTAATGCCGACTGGATGTATTGCTCCAATATTCCACATCCACCACTTTTCACACTTTTTTCTGTGCTCAAGATTAGGTGTGTTGTATTTTAGAGAACACCATTCCAGGATTGAGAATCTCAAATCTTTAAAAGAATGTCCCTTGTCTGTGAAATGTTTAGACACTGGGGTTATTCTGTTTTCCTTTGGTTTTTTCACTGAGAGAATGTGTTCATACATTCTTGATCTGAATGCATGCCCTGTTTCACCCACATAGTATTTCTTACACTTTTTGCAAGTGATTAGATATACTATGTCACTTAATTCACAACTAACATGTTTTGGTAATTTAGTGAGTTTATGAATCTTGTTGGACACATTGCACTTTACTGATGTGTCTTTATGGATCAATGGACAGTAGGTGCATCTGCCTAGTCTGGTGCAGTGTTTGGGGATGATTTGCTTTGTTGGTATATCCTTGACTGGGTATGTGATGGATGCGTTAGTAAGGAGGTCCCTGAGATTTGGTAATCTTCTAAAACCCACTATTGGTTTGTCACTGAATGTATGGACACAGTCATTACTGTGTTCAATAATATTCCAATTGTTGTGTATGAAACCTCGAATATTTGGGTTCATGGGGTTGTATTTGGTTACCATTACTGGTGTTTTTATTTCTTGCTTAGTTTTGACTGTAAGTAGGTCCTTTTGTGAATACCTAGCTGCTCTTAGCATGTGTTTTTTCAAGCTTTTGAGTGGGTAACCTCTTTTAACATAATGTTGAATCATTTCTAACCAATGACTGATGAAGTCATCATTTTTGGTACAAATCCTACGAATTCTCAGGAATTGACCAAATGGTCCTTTGGTATGACAAGGTCTGTTGTAGGCAGAAGTGTGGTGCAGATACAGATGTGTATCTGTTGGTTTCTCAAACAGTGTTGTGTAGAGCCTTCTATCACTATCTATTTTGACAGTTGTGTCTAGAAAATCAATCGAATTCAGACTGTGTTCATGTGTGAATTTGATTTTGGGATGGATACTATTTAAGTATGTGATGAATTTATGCAATTCATCCAAACCATGAGTCCATATCATAAATATGTCGTCAATGAACCTCAGCCATAATAGTGGTTTATTGTCCCACCCTTCTAAGGCCTTGGTTTCGAATCTATCCATAAATAAATTTGCATAATTAGGTGCCGCGCCTGTTCCCATGGCAGTCCCACCTACTTGTAAGTAATGATCATCATTAAATGTGAAGTTCATACTTTGTCATACTAATTTCAGTAGTTCAAGTATGTATGGGGTAATGGGGTCCTTAGTCCTGTCTTTTCTAAGGTGGCTCGCCACTGCAATAAGCCCTTCATGATTGGGGATATTGGTGTATAGTGATGAGACATCTAAGGTGACTAATAGAGCTCCATCTGGTATTTTGCCCATTTCTAGTAATCTACTGATAAAGTGTTGGGTATCCCTGACATAGGATTTAGTTTGTGGCACATATCCTTTGATGTGTGCATCTACAAACTTACTAATATTACATGTAGGGTGTCCTATTGAACTGCATATTGGTCTACCTGGTACCTGTTTTTTATGTATTTTCGGTAATAGGTAGAATCTTCCAGCTTTGGGGTCCTTGATATTAAGGTACTCAAAGTTTTTTTCTGTAATGAGTTTGAGATTTTTCATGTCAGTAAGGACTTTGCAAATTTTCTCACTGATTTGTTCTGTGGGGTCTTCCCTAATTTTAACATAGAAATTACGGTCACTGAGTTGTCTATAGCCTTCTCGCAGGTAGTCAGTTGTGTTCATTATTACAACTGCTGATCCTTTATCTGCCTTTTTAATCACAATCTCAGGATTCTTTCTTAGTTCCATCAAGCCTTTCCACTGTTCCTTTGTAAGGTTATGTTGGTGGCATTGCTTAACTTTGCTGTTAAGCAGGTTCATTTTAAACGCTCTTTTGTAAGTGTCAAGTGTTCTGTTTGGGGGATTTGGTTTCCAAGATGATTTGTTCTTGAATGGTCTATGTATCTCTTTATAAGGGTCAACATTATCTGCTGGAGAATCATTCGCATCTTCTCCAGCATTTTCATTCATGAAGTCAATGACACTTTGATTTATGTTTGATTCAGTAGTGTCATCTATTGGGTTGAAAAATTGCATCAACTCAAGTCTTCTATGGAATTCTTTAAAGTCGTCCCATATTTGGGATTTGTCTGGTGCACCTGGTGTTGGGCAAAAAGTTAGGCCTTTTTCCAGGGCTGTGACTTGGTGTTCAGTGAGTGTCACCTTTGAAAGATTGATGACATTTTGGCCAATGTAACTATCAAATTTAGTTCCTGTTGGTAGAATGCCTGGTGGAGCATCCATTGAAGCCAGTTCAATTTGTTCTTTAAGGTTAGCCATTTTGAAAGATAAAAACTACTATTATGAATGTATAAGGTAGTTTTTATTGAGTGCAATTGCACCTGTGTAGTTAGATGTGTTTAACATGTGCAAATAATATAAATCACTGATCAGGCAGAGTGTTAAATTGCTTAACTAATATCAGTTTAGAGTCAATTATTTTAACAATTTTTTCAATTGCTGGACAAACTGCTGCATGTTGTCTGGCTTGTTGCGCCTATTTGCTGGGACAAACTTTCTCTTTGATCCTTTACTGAAATTGCCCTTGGGTTTTTGTGTAACCTCATACTGGCGTCTGGCTTTTTTGGCAATTACTGGTGCCATTCCAGTGCTTCTTTTGTGCAGTGATTCCTTGATCTCTTGCAGTTGTGTGCTGGTCAGGATTTTTTCCAGCTCAGTGAGGTCTTGGTTGATTGATCCTTTAACATTCGAATACTTATCAAACATATCATCAAGGATTGCCTTGGTGAGTTTCTGTTTGCACTCATCAATGATCTTAATCCAGGTGCTTCTTACTTTTGG
This sequence comes from Sabellastarte sp. h YS-2021, assembly GCA_964017235.1. Taxonomy (NCBI): domain Eukaryota; kingdom Metazoa; phylum Annelida; class Polychaeta; order Sabellida; family Sabellidae; genus Sabellastarte; species Sabellastarte sp. h YS-2021. The sequence continues at coordinate 31,387,310 of OZ024929.1, forward strand.
ATCCCTGTTTCTGTTGACATTGAACTTGAATTCAACAGTCTGTGGATACCTTTTCTTGAGGAGCTCAGAGTGCATTTGGCTGATTTGGCTTGCCAATGTGATCTTCTTTCTATAATTGTTCTTCAACCTCAGGTAAATGTTTTTGGATTCTGGTGGGTAGTCACTGCGCTCAGGTGCATCACTAGGTTTACTGGATGGGCCTGCACTGGGGCTGGTGTCTCTCCTGGGTCGCTTGTTGCCTTTTGGGCACTGCTCCTTAGGAGGATCATGGCTCAATTTATCCCTGGCTTTAATTAGCAAATCTAGGGTATCATCAGAGAATTTCTCCTGGGGAAATGGAGTGTCTGGTCTTCTGAAATCCAGGTCACTTGACTGTATGTCTAGCCTGGACACAGCACTAGTCAGAGTGGTGTGACTGGCATCAGTTGAAATCACACTCATTGTAGGAAATACCAAACACAGGTATAAATGTGTGTCAGTCACTACTACTAGTTCACTTAATAGAATGTGGTGGGCCTTATACTGTTATGTTTTATAACACAAAATTGCAAATTTAATAAGTAAATTAAATTTTTATAAGTTAATACCCTATCCAATGGACAATAGCTTATCCGGTCGGCGCAGTCCTGTGCACTCGCCAGATGGCGTGTAGTACTTCCTTCCTGTCTAGACAGCGTGACGTCATAGCATCTTTTTCGTTGTCTAAACCTATTAGACCCCTAGTAAGCTGATAGCGGGGTCGGAGGGAGGGTCTTGTGTGTCCATTGGATAGGGTATTAACTTATAAAAATTTAATTTACTTATTAAATTTGCAATTTTATTGCGTTAATACATCCTATCCAATGGACAATAGCTGAATAACTACCGCTTGGTCGGCGGGTAAGTTACTAGGGATTAAAAGTTGAACTTATGTCCGAGATTGTAAACATCTCTCCTTTAGCCAGGGTGGACCTTGAAGTCAAAAAACACCCCTAAGGCTATGGTCGAATATCATCATCCGGTTGTCCGGAATGGAACCGTCAGAATCGACCTTGCCCCCCCCCCCCCCCCCCCCCCCCCTTTTTTAACAGACCTGCTCTGAGGTAGGGGAAGAGAGGGATGAGTTCAATCCCATAAAATAACACCTCCCGGAGGAAGTACGTGAGAGATTTTTTTTTTTTTTTTTGGTTCTTAACTAAAAGTGCTATATATACAAATATGTGCAGTATTTACATATGTACAGATCTCCTCTAGGTACCAGTCTGTTGGTGGATCTGCTGAGCAGCCACAACCGGTCCAAGATGGTAGAGCTCTGAGTCAGCCCAAGCCACATCCTTCAGGTAGAATTGGGTGAAGGTATTATGAGATTCCAGTGGCAGGCTGCTAAGATCTGTTCTAAGGAAACTCCCGATTGGAAGGCCTTAGAAGCCGCAAAGGCCCTGACATCATGAACTTTAACTTGATGTAGGGTGTGGGCCTGATGATCAGAGAGCTCATAGCATAGGATCACAGTTTGCTTGATCCAAGAGGAGATAGTGGCAGGGGAGATGTCTTTGTCGAAACCCTTCTTGAAGGAGACAAAGACTAACTCCTTGTGTTGCCTGAGGTCTGAAGTCCGGTCCAAGTAGTAGCGCAGTGCTCTGATTGGACAGAGGGATCTGTCAGACTTGAGGGATTTATCTAGAGTAGGAGCCAGGGCTGGTATTACCACTGGGGCTACACTCTGTGGACCCTCCTTGGCCAGCTGATTCTTAGAGAGAAAGCTGGGGGATGGAAAAAGAGACACCTTAGACCAGTCCGACTGGTGCCTGATGTTCTTATGCTGCCATGCATGGATTTCACTCCGTCTTTTGCCAGAGCCCAGGGCCAAAAGGAAGACAGTCTTGAAGGTCACATGCTTCAGGGACGCCTCCCTAAGTGGTTCGAAGGGAGCCTTTGTCAGCTGGTGTAGTACCAGGGAAAGGTTCCAGGAGGGTATTCCCCTCCGCCGTTTGGGTCTGTCTCTGTGGAAACTTTCCAAGAGACGAGTTAGATTATCATTTTTGCTGATATTGACTGATGTATCACCCAGTTTATCAGCAATGGCAGATCTGTATCCATCAATGGTGCTGGGCTGTAATTTCTTGTCCTCGAAGAGGTACATTAAGAAGTCAGCCACTGACTTTACAGGGGGTGACCTGAAGTCCACCTGATTAGTGTCGCACCACTTTGTAAAAATGGTCCATTTTGCCTCATAGACTGATCTGGTTGACTTTCTTTGAGGAGCCTCAATTCTTGCTGCCACTGCCTCAGAGAAGCCCTGTTTTTTGATATTTGAGGCTCTAGGAGCAAGGCATGGAGATTTAGAATTGTCAGATTTCTGTGAGGGATCTGATTGAAAGGCTGTGTTAGAAGACTGGGCAGGTTGGGCAGGCTGCGAGGGATCTGACTGGACATGGTCACTAGGTCCCAAAACCAAGGCATGTTGGGCCATCCGGGAGCAATCAGAATGAGTCTCTTGCACGGGGAGTCCAGTAGCTTCTCCACCACTTTGCCCAATATGGCGGTCGGTGGGAAGGCGTATGCATCCAGATCGTCCCATGGCAGGGTGAGAGCATCCACTGCTATAGCCAGGGAGTCCGGTACCGGAGAGACAAACTGAGGTAACTTGTGGTTGAACCTCGTGGCAAATAGGTCTATTAGAGGCCGGTGCCATTGATTGCATAGTTGTTGGAAAACTTCCGGAAGGAGGGACCATTCTGTTTGGATGGTCTGACCTAGCCTGGATAGCTTGTCTGCTATCACATTTAAATGGCCTGGGATGTGTCGGGCTTTTAGAGTCACTTGTCTCTGGGAGCACCAGGTCAAGATTCTCCAAAGTAGGGCACACAGTGGGCCCGACCTCATGCCTCCTTCCTTGTTTATGTAAGCTACCACTGTAGTGTTGTCGGTTGCCACCAGAACCATTTTGTCTACACAAAGGTTTTGAAACTCTTTGAGGGCCAGGAAGACCGCTTTGAGTTCTAGATAATTTATGTGCAGTTTGCTTTCTGGCACCGACCAGGTCCCTCTTGCAGTGAACTCGTTTAAGTGAGCGCCCCACCCTTCTTTTGATGCGTCTGTAAATATCTGCAGAGCATGTCTTACTGGGTGTAGTGGTTGTCTTCCTCTAGCCACCATTGTAAGTGGGGGTGCAGGGACCTTGGTACGGGGATAATCTTCTCTAGAGATTCTGGTACCCTCCAATTGTTCTTGAGATGCCACTGTATGGGTCTCATGTGCAGTCGGCCGAGGTGAACCTGTTTTTCTGTGGCTGTTAGTAGGCCTATCAGGGACATGAACTGTCAGACCGGACAGGCCGGTAACGACAGGAGTAGATGTATCTTGTCCTGAAGGCTTTGCCACCGGTCCGGTGTCGGTCTGACCCGACCGGACCTGAGGTCGAACTGGTAACCTACAAAGTCGAAGATCTGTTTGGGTTCCAGCTCTGATTTCTCCAAATTCACCAGCCAACCTAGGTCCTGGCACATTTTGATCAGGACTTGGGTATGGTGGAGACAAGTTTTGCGGGATTTGGATCTCACCAACCAGTCGTCTAGGTACTGGTGGATTCTTATACCCTTGTGTGTGGCCATCAGTTTCACCTCCTTTGCGACCACAGTAAACTCCAAGGGTGCTGTGGACAGTCCGAACGGCAGGGCCTTGAATTGGTATGTTAGCCCTTGGACGTGAAATCTCAAATATTTCCTGGATTGTTCCTGTATTGGAATATGGAAATAGGCGTCCTGAAAGTCTATGGATGTGACCCATTCCCCTTGTTGGAGTGATGACCTGATGGTTTCCGGCGTCTCCATCTTGAATTTCTCCACCTTGAGGAAGAGATTTAGTTTGCTCAGGTCTAGGATAGGTCTCCACCTGTTGTTTGGTTTCGGAACAAGAAATAGCCGGTTGAAAAACCCTAGGGACTTTTGATTTTGAACTAGTTCCACTGCATTTTTGTCGATAAGTTGATGTAATGTCTCCATCAGGTAGCTGTCCCTGTGAGGATTGACATAGCAACTTACGACTGTGGGATATCTTGTGAGCCTGGGTCGAATCTGGAAGGGGAGGGGGTAACCCAGCCAAACTTTCCAAAAGTGTTGGAATCGAGCCCCTACAGGATAAGTTGTGACAACATTTCTGACATTTGTTACAGGTTGGACATAAGACAATTGAGTGACACAAGAAACACCTTTCACATATTTTACTGTATGACTCTTTTGAAAGGGATGACAATCTGCTACCCCGGGACTTATTTCTTTCTTTTGCGAAAGCCCGGGGGCAGTATGAGCATGGTTCACAACATTTAATTTTACAAAAGTGTCTTTGTATTGTCTTTGTTCTGTAACTGGGCTCCCGGCCAGCAGTCCTTCCTGTGATTTGAAAACACATTGATTGTCATTTATAGGACTGCTGGCCCTTGGCTGGTCGCGAGGAGTAGTAAGATGATTTGCCCTTGCCCCTCTTGCTTTGTCCTCTGTATCCCACATTTTTCCAAGCTGGACGATCCGGCTTTTTATTGTCTGGTCGCTTTTCAGGTCGCTCATAGGGGTGGAAACGAGCTTTCTTCCCAGTGTGAATCTGTCCTTTCGATTCAAAGGCGGCTATGTCCTGCTCTGCCTGCTTTAAGGCTTCTTCTGGGAAAAGCGTAGACATGTTAAGCGGACCTGTCCGGAGAGCAGCCAAGGTGTCCGGCTTTATACCAGGTTTGAGGTGAGACAGGTATGCATCCCTCCTGGTGAGTGTGGAGTTGGCCACTGTAATGAAAACAAAGTCAGTAAGATGTTCAAAGGTCCTGGCCATAGCTTGGGTGATACCCGAGTTAAAATCCAGGAGGAACTGCAACTCCTCAGCAGCACCAGAGACCTTGGATGAAGATTTTCCCTTACTAAGATCCAACTTAATGGCTTTTAACTGTGATCTCATATTGTCCTGCACTTTGTTCAGACACCTATTGAATGCTGCGGCCTGATTGCACATGGTGGATGCTTCGCGGGCTGCCTTCTCCCAGCGTCGTAGATTGTCCTGAGAGATCTGACGCGAAGGGGGAGGGGTGGAGGCAATACCTGCTGCTCTGGCAATCCTGCTGTAGGTGCTGTTCACTTTGGCTGAGTCGGTATTCCAAGAAGACAATGACTTGCCAGAAGCGGACTTTTGTGGGTCAGATACCAAACCGTACCATTTCTGTTGTGATCTGGCTGGTCGTATAAATTGGTCTTTCAGTAAACCACCCGCCTCTGAGCTATGAGACGGGTAGCCTTCTACCAAGGTCAAGTTAAGTTTACCCATTTTTTTGCACAGCCACTCATCCGTGGGCATTTTGACCGACACCTTCCCTGTGGGTTGAGTCCTTGGGCCAGCAAAGGGGTTGTCGTCCGAGGTAGATGTTGTGGTATCAATATCCGGAATGTCTGTCCACCCCATGTAGGACCTGATCCCCCTCATCATCTCCCTGTAATTCTGATCCTCTGAGAGGGTCTGGTCGGGATCAGTCACAGTGTCATCCGGGTCGTTGTCGGACACCTCCCCCTCATCTACAAAGATATCCACTGGGGGTCGGTCGGAAAACTCAGATTCGGAATCAGTGTCCATGGAAGCTGAGTTATGTTTGCCGGCCGGCACTGAGGACGATTTACTGGAGGCCTGAAGAAAAGGTGAGCCGGTTCCAGGTAAATCTGAAAGTTGGTCGGTGTTTGGTTTGTCCTTAGGCAATTTGCTGGTCGATTGACCCTTGGAGCCAATCTGAGAGACACCCTGCAAATCTGAAGACTTCTTGACAGTAGATGAAAGCGATTTGTCCATTGCCTGTCTCTGAGGAGAGTGGTCGGTGCTGGACAAATCTGAGGTTGGTAGTTTTTCAGCCGGTCGGATGAAGGGGTCCGAGGATTTAACTACACCAACTGGTGGGGTGTGCGTCGGTGTGATCTTAATCAGAGCAAAGGTCGGTTCCTGATTATCCAAGGTTTTTGCAATGAGGAGAGCTTCTAGTCTATTAAACCTCTCCGACCATTTAAGGTCTAACTCGTCAATCCGGGAATCTGCTGCGGATTTGTGAGCTTGAGGTGGCGATTTAGAAGGCTTTCCTTCAGCAGTCTTGTGGTGTTTAGCGGAAGTTTTCTTTTCCTGGGATTCTGTTTTCTTCTTTTTCTTTTCAGAACTCAAACCCGGGGATTTGACTACCCCTTGGGCGTCCACAGCTCCCACTACCGTCACAGAGGACGGGTCGATGAGAGAGGAACTAGCTGAGTCTTTGTTTGGTGTATCAGAAGATTTCTTAAGCTCTCGCTTTTCCTTTTTAATCCTATAACTAGGAGTGGACAACTGTAAGCGTTGGTCCTCTGTGAGGGAGTTACAAGCAGGGCAGTCATTATGTAAAATACAAGGATCTGAGCCTTTACTTTTTTCTCTACATCTAGCGCAGAAACTATGGCTGTCGAAACTGGCCATAATATGACCACAGCTCCCGTGTTTCTGGCTAGGAGAAGACATAATGTACTGATAGGATGTGAAAATAAGATACAAACGTTCTATGACACTCCCACAACAATGTTATATAACTTCCGAAACACTTCTTGAAGATAAACTGACAAATTCCAAAATATAAATTCACTCTCAAAATTTCGTGTACACAAGGCATGCGCCAAACGAAAAAGATGCTATGACGTCACGCTGTCTAGACAGGAAGGAAGTACTACACGCCATCTGGCGAGTGCACAGGACTGGGCCGGCCTGGCCGGTGGAAACACAGGACGTCTTTTTCTGACGTTTGGCGGGCCGGTCTGCGCCGACCGGATAAGCTATTGTCCATTGGATAGGATGTATTAACGCAATAAAACTGTATTTCGACAATCAGGTGAGTTGTCTCATCAGAGGCTGGAGATTCAACCAAGTTTCATCCCTGAAGTACTTTTCTAGTGGTGCAATTGCACCGGTTCATTGCACCGGTGCAGGTGCATGTGCAACACTGCTATTTAGGTGCATGTTGCACATTATGTCCAGAAGGTAAGTTAGTTTTAGATTTGATAATCTAAGAATATTAAGGAAGTATCTTAAAAGTAAATTTAATATCTAATAAATATTATAGAGTGGGATACAAAATTATTATTCATTTATTCATCATTATTCCGTGAATGGGTGAGTGGTAATTTTGTGTTTGTCACCTTTAAAACTTGGAACTTTTTTTCTAAATTTACCCAACAGTCTTTTTATGTTATGAGAGTCTTAAGGTGCGTGTAGGTTTCCTACTGCACATTCTTATAAGTTCCTGATTTTCACTGTCGTTGTCTGAATCTGACAGGACTATTTCATCTGTGTCAGCAGAGAGTTTCTCTCTGTGAGACATCTGGAGGTGATTGGCTGCACTCGTGGTTGGTTGTTCCTGATCATCACTGTCTGAATCTGATAGGATAATAAGGAAACCTACACGCCCCTTCATGTTTGTTCCCAAAGGAAAAAGGGATGAACTAAAGGCCAGGATTCTTGATTTTCCAAGTTGTTCAAAAACCAAGAACAATTAAATAAAACTAGATAAATATGAACAAGAACATTTTATTTAGTACCCATACACCATATTGCAACAACATTATTTATACACATAATATCAGAATTACTATGTAATAAATAATAACTTGAGCATTTTTGTTTTATAATCTAAGCAAAATAAGCCTAGACTAGATTCATATTAGTCATAATTTTAACATATATGTGTCTTTTGTTATTTTAAATGTCTCTATCATATGAAATAATTATAAAAGAAAATAACATTTATCTTTGTGTTTTAATATGAACAGACATACCCACTAGTGATACCACTAGAAATGCTGCCTCAACACTTACCTTTGACTCATCCAGACTCACCATAGTCGCATGAATCTTCGCCTGTCAAATATTTATCCAGTGCTCTAAGTGTTGGCCTGAACTTCTAAGTCTGATTGATAGTCCAAATATCCAGTAAAGAGTGTAAATAACACTATGGATTATGCACCTTAAGACTCTCATAACATAAAAAGACTGTTGGGTAAATTTAGAAAAAAAGTTCCAAGTTTTAAAGGTGACAAACACAAAATTACCACTCATCTATTCACGGAATAATGATGAATAAATGAATAATAATTTTGTATCCCACTCTATAATATTTATTAGATATTAAATTTACTTTTAAGATACTTCCTTAATATTCTTAGATTATCAAATCTAAAACTAACTTACCTTCTGGACATAATGTGCAACATGCACCAAAATAGTACTGTTGCACATGCACCTGCACCGGTGCAATGAACCGGTGCAATTGCACCACTAGAAAAGTACTTCAGGGATGAAACTTGGTTGAATCTCCAGCCTCTGATGAGACAACTCACCTGATTGTCGAAATACAGTTTTGTGTTATAAAACATAACAGTATAAGGCCCACCACATTCTATTAAGTGAACTAGTAGTAGTGACTGACACACATTTATACCTGTGTTTCACATTATATATATCAGCCATAGGATGATCTAACTTTCTGTATATGAGAACTGGACCAAAATGTGAAAAAATGGTCAAAATCTGACCTTCAAGGGGCCACTAGTAACCTTGAAATTTAAGGTCAATGTGACAAAACAATAGCGTTCGTGGCATTGCCCACATACCAAATTTGAAAGGTCTAACTAAAATATTTTTTAAGTTATCGCGTCCGAAAGGAAATCTCTGCGGCGGCGTGACCGTACTGAATACTAAGTATCCCCAACTTTCGTCCAGGGACACAATAAGTGATAACTAGGTAAGAAAGGTGAAAATTTAGTTCATCAACAACAAAGTGTAACATTGCACTGACTGGAATAATATGAGATACAGTTAAAATGTGGTACAACTAGAGCCAGTCTAATTTGAATATTTGTATAAAAGGAACTAGTTTCCAGTGGCAACATCAGAAAAGACTGAATTTTTGTAGTTATAAATAGAGGTGAGCCATAACTAAGTCCACATCCTGAAGTACTACAAGCTGTATTAATATAGAGTAAACTATACATAAACTATGCAATACCGATGAGAGAATGTCCACTCCAAGGATTTGCTTCTCTGTATACGCGGTCTTCAACCTTTTTAACTCTGCAATTTTGGGGGCAGTGGTCACATCTTCTGTGAGCGATCTGAAGTGAAGAAATACAAAAATATAGAATATAAGACTTTCTTGTAATTTAGCATTTTAAATTTTAGCATATACTAAACACTTATTCTCACAAATGTTTGAAACTTAGGCAAAAGTTGCACTATAAGCAAGAATATATTGAAAATTTTTAAAGTGTTATTTTTATCCAGAGGATTGATTGACATATAATGTGACGTAATGCTGGAATTAAAAAAGACCTGAAATGTGTCCTAAAGGCAAAACCTGTCCATGTGCAATTTGTAGTGTAATTTTTTGGTCATAACAGTGTAAAGCAACTGGGGACAGTAAGGAAATGTAATACATGATGTACATGTAGTTCCAACAAAGTAGGCAAATTTCTGACTGCTTTCTTAAACATGTCTTCTATCACCACTCATTGCCAAAAGAAGTTCTCCACATCATATATAGTTGGTAAATTAGAAATAGTTTTAATTTTAACAGCCACTATTTATTATTGTGTTGAGTAAATAGACTCCCTCGGATGTTATGCCTACATTGATCTGTCCTACTTGCAGGACAATGGACTACTATAGCTCACTGACTTGGTTCAGGTTGTACTTATTATACCCTGATTTCTTATGTTGCATACGAGAATTCAAATAGAAATAGTTGGGAAATAAAAATGGTATTTTGCTATAAACAAGTAAGTGTAAACATACTTATTCTGTACAGGACTCTGTGGGACTTTAGTTGGTGTGCCAGTTCTACTCTGGCTTGGACTCTGTGACTCAGCCTTGTGAACTCGACTCTGCAGATCTTTAACCTACAATATGTACAAATTATGATTACATGGGTGTCATTAATGTTAGACGTCATTAATGTTAGACAAGTTGTTATTATATTGTCTGGTTTTATGTTACTGCCTTAAATTATTAAGAAATGGAATAAGTAAACCCTTGTTTACATGTATCAGTGTATATGTATCACATTAAATGTATTAAGCTACATAGTTTATATCATTGTCTAACATTAATGATGTCTAACATTAGTGACACCCATGTACTCTCCCATTTATTGAGAATGTTTCATCTGAAAGCCATTAAATTCTCCTACAATTTTTAATTTTTGGCTCCCTTTTTCTTGAATTGGTAGAATATACTAGAAATCCCAATATATAGACTTTATACAGAGAGGTAGAATAATAAAATAAGACATTTCTATCAATTTGTGCAGAAGATATTCTGGTGAACAGTTAACACCTCATTTCATAAGACTAGTCTCATACAGTATCTACTACTACACATATACTTCAATCAACCATGGGAAATGTGAGAGGTTAACTCACTAACATATTCATACAAAGAATTACTCTTTTTATTTAAAAACTAGAAATAGGACGCCCTATTAAAAATAATAACTTGATGATTTTTTTAATTCAAATTTTACCCTCGTGGAGGGTTTCGTAATCTTTTCACAACTGACCTTAGAAGCCAAAACAAATACAAATAATACCATATTTTTATATTGCCCATGGAAATCTTGTATTCAAAAGGGAAGAAGCCAAAATGAGAAGCTTTTATAATACAAATGAAACATCACATTAAGGGCATGGATAAATATACTCTCAGATGAAATGTAAAAGACTTTACAAAACAGGTGCATCGGAGAACTGATGCAAATTTATATCCACCAGAAAGGCAACTCACCAAAGCCAGTGAACCATCACTTGACCTTGAAAGAGGGGTCCAAGGTCAAATCTGACCACTCAGAAGATTCCCAGTCCATGATTTCCGATAGGTTGGTTTCACAATGCAAACCTCTAGGACCAATAATAAGTGAGTTATAAGCACCTTTAGCTTCGGCTATACTCAGCTGACCTTGAAGGAGGGGTCAAAGGTCAAATCTGACCACATTAGATGAGTTCCAGTACATGATTTCCTTTTAAGTTGGTTTCATATTGCAAAACCTCTAGAACCAACAATAAATGAGGTAGAAGCACTTTTAAGTTTGGCTGTCCTTGTTTGACCTTGAAGGAGGGTCCCAAGGTCAAATCTGAACACATCAGAAGATTGCCAGCCCATGATTTCCTATAAGTTGGTTTCACACTGCAAACCTCTAGGACCAATAATAAGGGAGATATAGGCACTGCAGGGTACTTTCGCACTCTGTGGATGTCCTTGAATGAAGAGCTTCAAGGTCAAATGTCTGTAAGGTTGTAGGGGACATGTATATCAGTGATACATATCACCTATGAAGAGATTCAACCTTCTACTTATGAGAACCAGCCAGTAGAAAAAGGTACATTATTTTTCAAAAAAAAAATGCCTGTGGCAGCCATCTTGTTTTTCAAATGAGGCTAATTTTAGTCCCAGAGAAGCTTATCTCCCAAAGAAGATATCCTGCAAATTTGCTGAAGCTAGCAAAAATCTCTCTGTTGAAAATCTCTCTACATGGAACGGCGGCGTAGCGAATACTTAATCCGGTGGATACAATAACCCACATCTCAAATTTAACCAACAACAGTCAGAAAACCAATATTATTTTGGATGAGGACTCATAAATTATGGACAGAAAATACAATAAAGAAATCACTTGTTGGTATACACAACAAGAGCTTGTGCTTTGATAACTGAGAGGTAAATCTGTTAACAAAAGGAGACAAAACACATGGGCCTTCCAACTTTGTACCCTGGGTGATATAAAGCCATGCTGGGTATGAGTAATAAGTTTGTTACTAGCTCCCACAAGACGGTGACTGACTCACAGTGCCATAACTACTCTGAATTTTTATGCCCTGGAGTAAAACAATATGGATGCCAGATGACTGTTGATGTGACACGATGATATACATAATGTACAATGATGTCAATCTAAAACAACTCTATTCTATGGGGTCCCACATACTCTGAAAATTAATGTCATGTACTAAAATGTTACAAAGCTTGACCTGTACTGTGGCTGTACATAATGTCACCTTCATTATACTCCGATGAGTACTGCCTGATGACTCATTTACAAGACAAATAGTTTTTTGAAATGAAAAATTGTCCAACCAAAAATTATACAACTGAAAGTGATTTTAGTTCCAAATTTTACCACACATTCCTGTATATAAAGTAACGATGTAACTGTATTTTCTGTTAACTGAACAATTCAAAATATAGGGGGAACCACTGGTACAAATCAACTTTTTTTTGTGGAAAGTAAACTTACTAAAAAATGTTTATCTGGACTGTATTTTAATTTCCCTGAAAATGAATAAACATTTTTATGTAGATTAACAGTTTTTCATCAACCTGGTTTATCTTCAAGTGATGTGACTGTTCAGCATTTCTGTTCAGTGTTCATCATCAAGATCTTTTACTGTAAAGCTCAAAGTTGAGACCTTAAAGAGTATTTTAAGTCACTCATTCCCCTGTCAATATAATGTTAAACATTTCTACATGCCCATGACAAGTTCCACATGATTAATATATATCAAAGCTATACCACTGCTGTGAATATAAGGATTTATGGAGGATTTAAATATCAAATAGGTGGTATGAAATACCTCAGCCACCAGAGTTGGGTTTGTTTATTCTTGTAGATGACACCTCTAATATGTTGAAGGTGAAAGGCAACAGGGTTTTTGTTCCTGTACATATTAATGCTGCGAGTTCAACATCAAAATAAGGACCAAAGTTAGCTTCAAATGATGAATGAATTTCAATCAAGAATTAGACTCTTGTATTTACAAGTTTTAGTATGACTGGATGATTAAACCTGATGTTAATGTTAATTAAGGTTAATTGATAACACTGTCATAGTGTGATGTCATATTTTGTGTAAAATAGCAACGATAATTAACTCTAGAACAAGGTAAGCAATTTATTTATGCAGTGGATTTTAAAGCTGCTCTGGTTCCAGCTACTTATCATTATACGATTTAGATTTTGCTGTAACCCTTCAATTTGAACAAACATTCCGACACATTTAATTCTGATGCAGTACTAGTAAATATTATTCTCACATAGTCAGTAATAACACTAAAAATCTATTACCATTGAGGAGTATCTTAGTTTTTGACCTTTCATTGGGTGTAACTGATACATGCAAATATAAAGCAGAAATTCACTGTCTAGAGAACTCTATCTCCATTCAATGCAATCAGCAGTTAATTTTGCCTTTTTTACCACCCGCACTGATATCTAGCATCTCTAGTCTGGAGTGTAGGGTTACATCAGGTTTACCCACACACATTCAGGTAACTCACTTAATCCAATTAACTGTGCTGTGATTTGTATTGGTAATATTGCAACTTGAAACCTTTGTATAGAAATTCATATTTCTTCACAATTAGATAAAATTTAAAGCTTTGGGAGAAAGTGTCAACTTAAGCTTAGTGAACTGAATCTTTTAGCGAATGTAATCAAAACCTTATATACAATGAGTCTAATTAATAGACAGACTGCTGAATAACAAGAAATGCAATTTTATCTTAAGTAAGGCAACTAAAGAGTAAAATATTTTTGACTGAAAGCTGAACTGGAAGATCTCATTAAGCCAATGATGAAGCATTTCAAATGCATATTTATATGTAATGCCAGATTGAACATGTCATTGCAAAGTATAGTCTAAGTCAAATATATGTAGAACCAGTGTATGCAGTGTATAAGACGGTAAACAACAAACCTATGTACTAAAAACCAACCTAAAGACAGTGATCCTGTTACATTCCATTTGCATATTACCAAAACCAGTTTAAAAACGTGCTCCATCACTTGTTTTTTGTGTGATAAGATGTTAAGTTATTTGTGTAATAAAAACAAGGAATAAAAGACAACTGAAACTTATTCCTGATTCTTTTAATCTTCCCACAATGGCTGCAAGCATTACAACATTACTTGAACATTCATCTACCAAAATATTTCAGAGTATTCCATGATATTCTTTCAAGATATCAGCCATTTGGAAAAAAGTCTAAGCTTAAGTAAATTATGTCTTTTCTCAAAGCTTTCTGTACGTTGGTTGTTTTAGTCTTTTAAAAATTCATTTTCAAGATTATATTCTACAACCATGTTCAAAGACTGGAACATGCACATTAGTTTCTCTATTAAGTACTCTCACGAAACGCGCAGACTCGTATTCGTCAACTGCGCAGGTCTCCGTTTTATCAGAAACAAAATATTCTTACCAAACTTTTCAATGAATACAGTAAGAAAAGCAAAACCACTTTTCTCCCTTATTATTGGCTCTTACTAAATGCCAAACCTGATGCAATGAGGATGTTGCAGTGTTAGAATTTACCACACTTTGTTTATATCATCAATCAATCCCAATGAATTAATGCTACAGCTGGCTTCTTCTGTAAATGTCAAATTGGCTTTTAATCTCATGGTGTTTGTAAAAAGTACAGGAATAGCTAAAGATCTTGTAAATGTTAATATTGCTCTTTACTGATAGAATTTTCTCTCATGTTTAACAATACAAAATGACCATTTATATAGTAAATATGAAATATATAGATTTATGTAAATTATATTATTTGGCATGAATAACTTGATAACAATTCTATATTAATTTAAGATAAAAATTTTTTATAATCCTTACAAAATTCATTGGGACAAAATAATTAGAAAATGTTGACAGCTGTATTTCACTGTCTACAAGCTACTACAGGTTATTCCTGATCATACACTGATTGACAAAAGCCTCTGGCCTAAGTATTTGTGAAATAATATGACATGGAAGTCAATTGCTGACTACTTGTGCATGTAATCATTTACTTAAATGTTAAAGTAATTTACCTGCTAAAAAAAAAAATTATTCTAGGTCATTTGGTGAATTCTTACGTTTTGTGCTGTGTTTAACCTAACTTTGCATAAAATATTTTCTTTTTCAATAAACCGAGATAACATTCAACAAACAGTGCCAGAGGTTTAAGGGCTTATGTATTCATTGGGTTCAATATTTTGCCTAACTTATGGAATATTTTGAGTATTTGTGATGTAATGTTTAAATTGTCATCCCCATGATACCTCCATGTCTATTGATGATATCACTAATCTGTAACATTTGTGGGGATTGATTGCTATCAAACTATGTAGATTGGGAAGGTAGCCAATATCAAACCATTCTGACTGCAGGATTGTGAAAATAGACATGTTTTAGTGTATCCCCAATTGAACTGGCACACAGACAGGAAGTGAAGTTCATGAAAACAAAACATGGCAGTTCCATCTTTGGGAATCACTATAAAAGGCTTAAAATTTACACAAATATTTTTTTCCAATATTTTTAGCTTCCATCCAGTTATATGTATTGACAAGCAAGATGGTAGTTGGTAAATGTCAACGGAGTATTTCAGCAAAATACTTTTAATAAAGAAATACTCGTGCCATCGTCCCATCCCTATTATTCACCACAAGCTTTATTGGACTTAAATAGGGGGCATACAGACCAGTAGTGCTGGGACATCATCACAGTATTACCTGGTAATGTTTGTATTGGCAAAATGTAAACAAAAATCATTCGTTGCCGCCCATGGAGTCAGGCACATTCAATTGTCAGTTTCAACAAATACAAATCCAATATTTCATAAAAACAAGGAAAAGAGACACAATCTGCACAAATATAACCAATATAACCTAAATGTTTTTCACAAACGTCTCCTTCACTCCATAACATACTTAACCTATCCTCATTTGTGACTGGCTGATTTTATGATCACCTTGACAACGGTGGGAAAACCCCAAAGTGTTTTCAATTGAATTAGATTTTGCATTTACCGCTAGTTTTGTGATGTTAACTGGTGAATGCACCAATTTTCACAAAATATGATTCTAGTCAGTGTTGTCTTATGACAAAAAGGCTACAAAGAAATGAATTTAGAATCTATCGGTTGTACTTTAATTTTTTTACCGATCAATGCTCGGCAATGAGCCACTGAGTGATATATATTTTTTGTATTATGTCAATCTTTAAGTTTTGCTATTTTATGAAACAGAACCAACAAAGAGTGGCATTAAATGAGGACCTCAATCTACTCAGGAGTCAGGACTATTCTCACATATTATTTTGTAAAACTGATGAACATGTGATGTCTATGAAGTGAAACCAATAATATTACTGGACACAAGCTTAACAGAACCGATGAAAAGCGGGGTCACAAGCTGTACTGAATCATCAGTGTTCCTTTTAAATTCAAATAAACTAATCCACTTTCAGGAGACACAGGCATCAGCCAATGAGAAATAGCTTTGTATGAGGTATACTCACCCGGTTTCTGAAGTTATCTCTCTCTTCCTTCATTTGACCCAGGTGTTGCCGAGTATCTTGCAACTCCTGCTCAAGTTTGCCTATCTGCTCCTTGAATGAGAACAAAGTAACAACCATTAATACACAGGCTCTGAATATGCTTGGACTGTAAGATTGTGGTTGTTTTATTTAATAAAAGGTTTATGGAAAAAGAGGAACTTTGCTGCAAAAACACCACGGAAACACACAGAAGAGTGGAAACGAGTTATAAACACAGATATCCGGAAAACAGGTCAAGGTCATACAAC
This sequence comes from Sabellastarte sp. h YS-2021, assembly GCA_964017235.1. Classification (NCBI taxonomy): domain Eukaryota; kingdom Metazoa; phylum Annelida; class Polychaeta; order Sabellida; family Sabellidae; genus Sabellastarte; species Sabellastarte sp. h YS-2021. The sequence continues at coordinate 31,403,942 of OZ024929.1, forward strand.
AGAGTTTCTACTTTATATTAAATTAAAATAAGAGTAAGAAATGTAAAATTCACTTCTGTATGTGAAATCCACCAAGGACAAATACCATTTTAAATTAATCTGAATAATTAGACATTATTTTTTTAAATTTGTAAACAGCTGTTGAAACAAAATATTTATATGACATCACAGTTTCCACCAGAAGTTATACCATGGTACTTTGGATTTGCAGTCATTTGTACTTTTGTAGTCATTGTGAAAATGAGCAATTTTAATGTTGAAACTCTCCTAACTTAGAATATTGAAGGATACTATTACTATTTAAAACAGTGGTCATTTCAGGGATCCTTGATACTTGGCAAATCCGTTTGTGATTACCCAAAGAGGTGATACATTAAAGGTTTAATAGACAGTTACCTCATATTTAGCTGACCATATTTGTGAATACCATTTGAGGTGCTACACTAGAGATGTAACATCAGTAGTTCACTTATCCTAGATATTTAGCTCACCTGTTTTGTGAATACTATCCAAGGTCAGAGGTTAGTTTAGAGGTTAATACAGTGGTTTATTTATCCTTCATACCTGGCTAATCCATTTAGCGAATATCAGTAAGGGTAATACAATAGGGGTTAATACAACTGTTCAGCTTTTATGAATGTCAGGTGAGGTGATTCACCAGAAGTTCAAGACTAATCAGTTCAGTGATGATTTGTATATGACTGTTTATTTTTGTCAACATCAGTTGAGTTGATATTTGGCTAATCCCCTCCTGTAAAAACTAGCCATGGTGATACATTAGAGGTTAATAAGTCAGTTCAATTGTCACTAATATTTTGTCGATCTCTTTCTGAGAATATCAGGCAAGGCTATCCACCTGAGGTTTAACGATCTTTGATATTTAACTGGCTGAGGGTATACATTAATTACAGATTATACACCAGTTTTTTTAGCTAACCTACCTGCAACGAGAGGTTGTCATCTCTGAGTTTGGCCAATAAGGGATGGTTTGCCAGCAGGACATCGTGTGACACTCGTTCTGTACTCAGTACAGATGGCACTGGTGGTTGCTGTTGTTGACTAGAATTACTGTTTTGTTGTGAACCAAAACGGGACTGAAAAGTAATTCAGATGCAATGTGTAGGCTATATTCTATTAGTGTCAGTGATGGATCTTGGGAAATTTTCTGAGAAGAGAGAGGCAGGGTGTTGGTGAGGTACACAACCTTATTGTCAACAATCACATGTAATATAGTAGATCCTACATTATGTATGAACCTTCGAACAAATAAAAACCTATTTTTAATTTTCCAATACCATGGTTTATTACATTTTTACACGGAAATGTCTCTGCTATTGATTATTTAAATTTCACACACACTTTTACTCTCTTAACAAGTCTCCACCATATAGGTTATAGCAAAGTGATTTGAAATTCAGTTTCAATGTAAAAATTAAATTATAATTTGGTTTTGTAAATTCATCAATATGAAACAAGACTGTGCCAACTTGCCGTCAACATATCCCCAGAGAGGCCATCTCTCACATGCCACAGGCATTCACTGGGTATTTTTGTAGTGCCCATTTTCTGAGATTCACAATTATGATAAACTATTTTTCATAATTTTTTAAAAATTTTTTTGAGAGGGGGTGGTGGGTGGAGTGTCAATTCAAAAGTCCTCTGAGTAGACTGTTCATGAGCCTCATATACAGGTAAATGTCTACTTAGTATTGCTCCAACTCTATTATCGCCCACCTCGGTTCAATTATTCATTCTATTTTAATGACACGAATTTCCTAGCAATACTTTAAAATAAAATATGCTAATTAGAAAACGTGAAGTCTCTAAATTCCTTAGTATTTCCCAGCAATATTTTAAAACTAGACCTATGCATCGGAGAACCGATGCAAATTTGTATCCACCGGAAAGACAACTCACCAAAGCCAGTGAACCATCGTTTGACCTTGAAGGAGGGGCCAAAGGTCAAATCTAACATCGGAAGATTCCTAGCCCAAGATTTCGTATGAGTTGGTTTCGAATTGTAAACCTCTAGGACCAATAATAAGCGAGTTATAACCACTTTTCAGTTGGGCTATCCTCGTTTGACCTTGAAGCAGGGGCCCAAGGTCAAATCCGACCACACCAAAAGATTCCCAGGTCATGATTTCCTATAGGTTGGTTTGCCATCCCAAACCTCTAGGACCAATAATAAGCGAGTTATAAGCACTTTTAACTTTGGCTATCCTTGTCTGACCTTGAAGGAGGAACCCAAGGTCAAATCTGACCACACCAAAAGATTTCCAGCCAAAGATTTCCTATATGTTGGTTTACCATCCCAAACCATTAGGACCAATAATAAGCGAGTTATAAGCACTTTTAAGTTTGGCTATCCTCATTTGACCTTGAAGGAGGGGCCCAAGATCAAATCCGACCACACCAAAAGATTCCCTGCCCATGATTTCCTATAGGTTGGTTTACCATCCCAAACCTCTAGGACCAAGGTCAAATCTGACCACAAAAAAAAGATTCCCAACCCATGATTTTCTATAGGTTGGTTTACCATCCCAAACCTCTACGACCAATAATAAGCAAGTTATAAGCACTTTTAACCTTGGCAATCCTCGTTTGACCTTGAAGGAGAGGCCCAATGTCAAATCCAACCACACTAAAGATTCCCAGCCCATGATTTCCTATAGGTTGGTTTATCATCCCAAACCTCTAGGACCAATAATAAGTGAGTTATAAGCACTTTTAACTTTGGCTATCCTCGTTTGACCTTGAAGAAGGGGCCCAAGGTCAAATTTGTCCACACCAGAGGATTCCCAGCCCATGATTTCATGTATGTTGGTTTGCCATCCCAAACCTCTAGGACCAATAATAAGGGAGTTATAAGCACTTTTAAGTTTGGCTATCCTCATTTGACCTTGAAGGAGGGGCCCCGAGGTCAAATCCGACCACACCAAAAGATTCCCAGCTCATGATTTCCTATGGGTTGGCATCCCAAACTTGTAGGACCAATAATAAGCGAGTTATAAGCACTTTTAAGTTTGGGTATCCTTGTTTGACCTTGAAGGAGGGGCCCAAGGTCAAATCCGTCCACACCAGAAGATTCCCAGCCAATGATTTCCTATATGTTGGTTTACCATCCCAAACCTCTAGGACCAATACTAAGCGAGTTATAAACACTTTTAACTTTGGCTATCCTCGTTTGACCTTGAACGAGGGGTCTAAGGTCAAATCCGACCACACCAAAAGATTCCCAGCCCATGATTTCCTATATGTTGCTTTACCATCCCAAACCTCTAGGACCAATAATAAACAAGTTATAAGCATTTTTAAGTTTGCTATCTTCGTTTGACCTTGAACGAGGGGCCCAAGATCAAATCTGACCACAAAAAAAAGATTCCCAACCCATTATTTTCTACAGGTTGGTTTACCATCCCAAACCTCTACGACCAATAATAAGTGAGTTATAAGCACTTTTAAGTTTGGCTGTCCTCGTTTGACCTTGAAGGAGGGGCCCCGAGGTCAAATCCGACCACACCAAAAGATTCCCAGCTCATGATTTCCTATAGGTTGGTTTATCATCCCAAACCTCTAGGACCAATAATAAGTGAGTTATAAGCACTTTTAACTTTGGCTATCCTCGTTTGACCTTGAAGAAGGGGCCCAAGGTCAAATTTGTCCACACCAGAGGATTCTCAGCCCATGATTTCATGTATGTTGGTTTGCCATCCCAAACCTCTAGGACCAATAATAAGGGAGTTATAAGCACTTTTAAGTTTGGCTATCCTCATTTGACCTTGAAGGAGGGGCCCCGAGGTCAAATCCGACCACACCAAAAGATTCCCAGCTCATGATTTCCTATGGGTTGGCATCCCAAACTTGTAGGACCAATAATAAGCGAGTTATAAGCACTTTTAAGTTTGGCTATCCTTGTTTGACCTTGAAGGAGGGGCCCAAGGTCAAATCCGTCCACACCAGAAGATTCCCAGCCAATGATTTCCTATATGTTGGTTTACCATCCCAAACCTCTAGGACCAATAATAAGCAAGTTATAAACACTTTTAACTTTGGCTATCCTCGTTTGACCTTGAACGAGGGGTCTAAGGTCAAATCCGACCACACCAAAAGATTCCCAGCCCATGATTTCCTATATGTTGCTTTACCATCCCAAACCTCTAGGACCAATAATAAACAAGTTATAAGCATTTTTAAGTTTGCTATCTTCGTTTGACCTTGAACGAGGGGCCCAAGATCAAATCTGACCACAAAAAAAAGATTCCCAACCCATTATTTTCTACAGGTTGGTTTACCATCCCAAACCTCTACGACCAATAATAAGTGAGTTATAAGCACTTTTAAGTTTGGCTGTCCTCGTTTGACCTTGAAGGAGGGGCCCCGAGGTCAAATCCGACCACACCAAAAGATTCCCAGCTCATGATTTCCTATGGGTTGGCATCCCAAACTTGTAGGACCAATAATAAGCGAGTTATAAGCACTTTTAAGTTTGGCTATCCTTGTTTGACCTTGAAGGAGGGGCCCAAGGTCAAATCCGTCCACACCAGAAGATTCCCAGCCAATGATTTCCTATATGTTGGTTTACCATCCCAAACCTCTAGGACCAATAATAAGCGAGTTATAAACACTTTTAACTTTGGCTATCCTCGTTTGACCTTGAACGAGGGGTCTAAGGTCAAATCCGACCACACCAAAAGATTCCCAGCCCATGATTTCCTATATGTTGCTTTACCATCCCAAACCTCTAGGACCAATAATAAACAAGTTATAAGCATTTTAAAAGTTTGCTATCTTCGTTTGACCTTGAACGAGGGGCCCAAGATCAAATCTGACCACAAAAAAAAGATTCCCAACCCATTATTTTCTACAGGTTGGTTTACCATCCCAAACCTCTACGACCAATAATAAGTGAGTTATAAGCACTTTTAAGTTTGGCTGTCCTCGTTTGACCTTGGAAGGAGGGGCCCAAGGTCAAATCTGACCACACCAGAAGATTCCCAGCCCATGATTTCCTATATGTTGCTTTACCATCCCAAACCTCGAGGACCGATAATAAGTGAGTTCTAAGCACTTTTAACTTTGGCTATCCTTGTTTGACCTTGAAGGAGGGGTCCAAGGTCAAATCTGACAACATCAGAAGATTCGCAGCACATGATTTCGTATAGGTTGGTTTCACATTGCAAACCTCTAGGACCAATAATAAGGGAGATATAGGTACTTTTAAAGTCCGCTATGTGGGTTACTTTGGCACTCCATAGATGACCTTGAATTAAGAGCTTCAAGGTCAAATGTGTGAAAGGTTGTAGAGGACATGTATATCTGTTATATATATCACCTATGAAGAGATTCAACCTTCTACCTATGAGAAACAGCCAGTAGAAAAATGTGGATTATTTTCAAATAAATGCCCACGGCGGCCATCTTGTTTTTCAGAATGAGGCTAATTTCAGTTCCAGAGAAGCTTACCCTCCAATGAAAATATCCTGCAAATTTGGTGAACCTAGCTGGTGTAGTTTTCCTCTGAGAGCGTTAACGCCGAAAATCTCTCTACGCGCGGCGGCGGCAGTGGTGTAACGAACGCACCGGATGCCTCCGGTGGATACAATTACATATACAAACTAGAGTTTCATTGGATTTCCTGTAAGATTTCCTTGGCCAGTCAGCAGTCAAAATGTCTGTATACATGCATCAATTATGATTAATAAGGGAAACGTTTTGAATAGTTGTTGCGATGAGTGATAATAAAAGCTAGCAAAGTGAGGTGAAATGTGGACAACAATTGCATGTTTTTATTTATTTCCTGTAAAATTAATAAATTCTACGATAACGTTTACTATGGCAAGGTCAAAAAGCAGATCAAGGTCACACTACGATTTTGAAAACCTATAACCCCCAACCAATGTCCCTACCAACTATGAACTTCCTACACCTTACAGTCTCCAAGATATAGCTCTGAAAACATTTTAAAGGTCAAAGTCACTATCACAAGGTCAAATCAAGATCACACCATAATGCTGTATAACCTACATCCCACCACCATGTCCTTACCATGTATATACTTGTTAGACGTCACTATTTTCAAGATTGGCCGGACAAGATTTTAAATGTCAGGTCACTACATATAGCCTGAACAATATTTTTAAAGTTAAAATAACTATGGCAAGGTCATGGCTCAAATCAAGGTCACACCATGACATTGCATACAATCCCCCCAACCCCCCCAACCGATATCTCTACCAAGTATCAACTTCCTACACCTTATGGTTTATAAAACATAGCCTGGATTTTAAAGGTCAATGTCACTACAGTAAGGTCAAAGGACAAATCAAGGTCCAACAAGACTTTTCCCATCAACCACCCACCCACTTGCCCTCCTGAACAGCTGGACACCATGGGTGAAAACAATATCCACAGCCTTTAAAGACTGTGGGGTAAAAAATTGTGTCCAGTTTATATTAGGAGAAATTAGAGGTCTGAAGTCACAAAAATCTCAAATGTGTAAGGAATATCCTGTAAGTCAAAGAATGTAAGGCTGTTCTCACTTGTGAATATCACCTTTATTTATGTGGCCAATTTCACATTTCTGACCCTACACTTTCCAATTTTTTTAAAAGCCTTACAGCCTAGAAAATAGGAGGTTCTGAAAACTTTAACTCAGCATTTTCATAAGATTGCATCCTCTTTACCTGTGAATACGGTGGTGTAACATACACAGGCAGTTGTGTTGAAGTGTCCCCTCCTAAACCACTGTTGTTTGCTCTGTGCAGATGATGCTCAGAGGCACCACCACCACCAGAAGACACCGAGCTTGTCGTACAGGGAACACTATATACATGACTCATCACTGGCCCACTAAATCCAACAGAGGGTGATGATGATACACCTTTCCCATCACTACTGTGAATCGCAGTTACTTTAGTCTGTTCCCTTAACTGTCCTCCAACTTGTACATTGGGATTTATCCACTGTTTTTGACTGACACCCTGTGATTCACTATTTATTCCACTAGTGGAGTTATTACTGTACACATTGACAGGTCGCCTCGGAGGAATATCATATCCACAGTGAACTGGCTGTGCAGGGTCAGGGTGCATCGGTATACTGTTACCATGGTGATGGGGGCTGGTCAACCCAAGATGGTGCTTATGAACTTGTGTAGGAGGGGCTTGTTGCCTGTCCATTAAGGAAGTAGGCGGAGCTTGTGGCCTTTCCATCAAGGAAGTAGGTGGGGCTTGTTGCCTTTCCATCAAGGAAGTAGGTGGGGCTTGTTGCCTTTCCATCAAGGCTTTGTTAAAGCTGTGAATTACTTGACTCATCTCTGTCTCCCAGTCTAGTGGACCTGTGTACAGAAGTTCAAAGCATTCATTATGAAATCTGTAAATGAGAAAAGTGAAATTAACAAAGCAATTGCTGAATCTTCAGTCTGACGGACAGTTTGTGCAGCCTTATAAAACTGAGAATTTGAACTGGATCCATAGTTTCTTGATTAACACAGAAAACATATACAAAGGACTTTGATACCTTAAAGAGAAAACTGAGTCAGAAGCCTCTGCTGCAAGTAATACAGGACTGATGTTGAACTGGGAGTGTTCAATCAGGACACATTGTCCTGAATTGCATTTAAAAGGCAAAGAAAATATCAAATTGATGAAATAAATTGTTTTAAGATTTTCTTTCTTGAAATAACTATTTCTGGAGCTATGGAAAACCCATGTTGCTATGATTAGTCTATCTTGTCACAATCTAACATCATTCCATTCCAACACCAGCCACGTACATGACATCTAAGCAGAAGAAACTCAAACTGATATTCAAACCATAACAATACTCCATTTTAGTGCAGACTAGAGCTGTGAAGATTAGTTTAGTACTTGTTACATAATTGAGAATTCTACAATGCAAAATTGAGAAAAGGGTACTCTTATCTGGTTTGATTTTTAACAATTTTGTAAATATTCCCCTGAAGAAGATATAAAATGAGTTAACTTCTGACAAATTTCTGACATCTGTCCTGTTCTCTACTGACTGGCTCACTGCCCATTACCTGTTCCCCATTCACCATTAAATGTTCTCCACAAGTGGGCTCACTACCTGCTACCCACTTAACAATACCTGTTCTCCCCAGTTTGGCTCATTATCCACTACTATTTCACCAGTCACCTGTGTTGCTCTCCACTGTCTGGCTCATTACCTGCTACCTGTTCATCAATCAATAGTACTGTTCTCCACTGAATGACTTGCAACCCACTACCTATGTTCCACTAACTACTACCAGATCTCCACAGACTGCCTCATTACCTGCTACATGTTCCCCACTCATAACTGCTGGTTCACCACAGACTGGCTCATTACCTGCTACATGTTCCCCACTCACAACTGCTGGTTCACCATAGACTGCCTCATTACCTGCTACATGTTCCCCACTCACAACTGCTGGTTCACCACAGACTGGCTCATTACCTGCTACATGTTCCCCACTCACAACTGCTGGTTCACCATAGACTGCCTCATTACCTGCTACATGTTCCCCACTCACAACTGCTGGTTCACCACAGACTGGCTCATTACCTGCTACATGTTCCCCACTCACAACTGCTGGTTCACCATAGACTGCCTCATTACCTGCTACATGTTCCCCACTCACAACTGCTGGTTCACCACAGACTGCCTCATTACCTGCTACATGTTCCCCACTCACAACTGCTGGTTCACCATAGACTGCCTCATTACCTGCTACATAATCCCCACTCATAACTGCTGGTTCACCATAGACTGCCTCATTACCTGCTACATGTTCCCCACTCACAACTGCTGGTTCACCACAGACTGCCTCATTACCTGCTACATGTTCCCCACTCACAACTGCTGGTTCACCATAGACTGCCTCATTACCTGCTACCTGTTCCCTACTCACCTGTGCTGTTCTCCGCTGACTGGTTGGCATTGTTTTCATTCAGACTTTCGCTAAAACTTAGACTGTCATTCACACTCAGGTTTTCATTCAGACTTAGATTGAGACTTCCTTCTTCTTCTACAATTGCACCTGTTTGATCTCCACACTCTTCCTCCAACTCCTCGTCTTCTTCTCTACAATAACAATACTAGAAATGTAAAACTTACTACCAACATTTGAATGACACATAATTCCTTAGAAATGCACATATCTCACACTGTACCAAGGGAGAATCACTCATCAATGTTGAAAAAAATAATGATCAAAGTTCAGATTACCCTTTATTATCGTTTACACAACATGCTATATTGATATTAAAAGGGGTTTCTGAGACTGAACATATCCAGTCCCTGCAAATATCGTGGCAAACATAAACAAAGCAGTTGTCATAAGTGAACCATTTTAACGGATGAAATCTGTATAAAACAATGAAAAAATGCTTGGATATTTACATATATTCAAAGCAACATCAGAATTGTTTCCAGTTCCTGCTGTAGCTGTAACTGTTTTAGGTTTCTTGTTCTATATTTATTGATGCTTGGTTTCAAACACATGCATTATAGTTTCACAATTTTAAGCTACAGATAATTTTTGTATTTACAACTGATCCTAGTTTCCCTTTAAATTTCCACCGTTATCTAGTGCTAGGAATTGTCCCCTGTTCATGACATTTTATTAAATAAAATATCAATTTATTTAAATAAAATCATATATTATTTTAAAAGCACATGGATATTGACATATATATATATATATATATATATATATAGAAAAACCAAAACATAAGCTAAATAATCAATAACCAGAAAATTGTCAGTGGCCGACTACAATGTTACACTCACTGACGATTAATCAAGCCAACGTCAAAGCGTCCATGTACTACTCTTATCTATAACTGATACATTTTGACACTTGGATTGATAGAACATACTTAATGATGTTAAACTTGCGCTGGTCAAGCTTTTTCTTGAGTTCAGCAATTACACTGTGTAACTCTGTGATCCTGTCTTCATAGCGTCGTGTTTGCTGCTCTAGTTTGTCCCCGTAATCCTCCTGCTGTCGGATTGTTTCAGCCTGTACAATACAATATAATGTAGAGTAAGAAACTATATCTATAGTATGAGCAGACATGGGCTGATGCTAATATCTAATGTTAGAATGAATGGAATAAATTACATTTAACTGAGAAATGTAATGTATTATATGCAACGTTTAGAAATCAATATACCAGTGGCAGTTAGTGATAAATGTTATGCACTATATCAAAAAGTAAATTGCATTTTTAAAATATATTTGGATTACACAGGTAAGTATACTAAAACATTCTCAGTAGCTTAAAAATTCTAGAGATGCAATCTGTTAATTATAACTATTCCAATACAGCTGTAATGATATTATAGAGTGTCATATTTGTCAATGGTTTCAGACTTTTCCATAAGTTCGTCCCACTTGCTAGATTTTGGTAGTTTACGTTAAACAAAGTCTCACAAGACTGACAAGCAAATCACTAAAATGGTGAGAAATAATGAGAAATATCTGAGAAAAAATTCTAAATTGATAATATACAACTGTCATAAATAGGGGAACAATGAATTGAAAGATAATATTTATTATTTTATTATGATATCTATGAAATAGTTTATTGCATAGTTAATCTGTCATAATTGACTGCTGGTTTGGAAAAGTGTTGACAATTTCCAATTTTCAGCAATGTCCAAGTAATTAGTAATGTCAAACTTGTTCATTAAAACCACTGCAATAGTTAAATTTTTATGACCAATATAATGTCAGCGTCCTTTTATGACAAAACTAGATGAATGCTTGTGCTAACAAAAGTGAAGCGTCCCTGAGAGTTTAAAATGCCTTGTGGTTTTAATAAGCATGCTGTAAAGCTAAGAATGCACAAAGCTGTACCGTACTCTTACATAAACCAACTCCCTTAGTGATATCATGACAGGGAAAATCCTACAAAGGTCTTCCTTAATTAACAGTTTGACCCATGGGGGGGGGGGGGGGGGGGGGGGATAAAAGTGACCAGCTATTTAGACTCTCCACATATGATTTCCCAATACCTCTTAATACATTCTGAAGCTATAAAAGCAACAATAAAGGAGATATAAGGCAAAAACTCAAAATCAGCTATTTTATGACCCCAGATTGACCCATAAGGGGGAGTCGGGGGGTAAAACTGACCGGCTATTTAGACTCTCCACATATGCTTTCCCAATACCTCTTAATACATTCTGAAGCTATAAAAGCAACGATAAAGGAGATATAAGACAAAAACTCCAAAGCAGCTATTTATGACCCCAGTTTGGCCCATAAGGGGGGGTCGGGGGGTAAAACTGACCGGCTATTTAGACTCTCCACATATGCTTTCCCAATACCTCTTAATACATTCTGAAGCTATAAAATCAACAATAAAGAAGATATAAGGCAAAAACTCAAAATCAGCTATTTTGTGACCCCAGTTTGACCCCATAAGGGGGGGTTGGGGGGTAAAACTGACCGGCTATTTAGATTCTCCACATATGCTTTCCCAATACCCCTTAATACATTCTGAAGCTTTTAAAGCAACAATAACGGAGATATAAGGTAAAAACTCAAAATCAGCTATTTTATGACCCCAGTTTGACCCAGAAGGGGGGGCCGTGGGGTAAAACTGACCGGCTATTTAGACTCTCCACATATGGTTTCCTATTACCACCCAATACATTTTATGGCTCTAAATGCAATACTTAAGAAGATAATAGGGGGGTTGACCTAAATTTAAGGCTCTCAGATTGGAAGGTGTGAGGAAATCACCCATAAATGAGACATTTTTCAACGGATTGCTCCCAAAATCTAATCAGCTCGCGTTTTCGATAGTATGAACAGGTGTGTCAAATTAGAAGGCTGTGTAGCAAGTAGTTTTTCCTGAACTGTGATGACGGGGGGGTGTACTTTATGTGACCTTCATAAAGGTCAAAGGTCAAATTTAAGCATGCAGAAAAATTTTCCCACGCCTAAGGTATATAACTGCCAAATATGGTTTGAAACCTTCTAATAATAAGGGAGATATTCAAGGGAGACCATAATGCGGCAGTGGCGGCGGCGGCGGCGGTGGCGAGGAAACTGAGGCGAAAACAAATAAGCGCCCTTTCAGGGACGCTTAATTACACACCTTTTTGCAGTGGGAAACACCACATTCTATTGAATTATCAGACACTGTTATCAGATTTTTAAAACAATTTTACGGTATTTTCACTGTATTTAACAATGGGCAAAACTTTTTGAAGGATTAGCTCAACAACATATGACTTGGACTGACATACAGGACTTCCCTATTCAAAATGGCTACTGCAAATACTTTCCCTAAAGTCCCAAGGTTAAACAAATTGATATAATGCAATGACTTTCTTTTCCAAATTTTTATTAATTACCTGATCACTTAAAGTTTATTTTCCTTCATTTTAGACCACAGACCAAAACAAAAGATTCCTTTACTATAACATTCATCTTCTACAATACATATTAAATCATATTCTCTTACATTGCTTGGATAAACAACATTTAGCTGAAAATGATGCACCCATTTAGAACAAAAGCAGAGAGTAACTATGAGAATCTTATATTGTTATAGTACACAAATACAATAGTTTGACATTCAATAACGACATGCCATTACACAGATATAGTCATCAGTTTGAAGTGACCTTTGGATGACACACATTTTCATAAAGTTAAATGTATCTTACCATCATTTACCAACAACGATAATAATTAGCCAGCTTTTCACACAACCAGTATCCATCTATGTTTGCCAGAAGAGAGTGAATATAACTGAATTAATTTGTCTAGTGCTGGATACAGGAACTAATGGTTTATAACAAGCAGAAAGAAAGACACGGAAATTGCTCCCAAAGATAACAAAACAATGGCTCAGTGAGCCTTTTAAAAATCATCAGATCTATGATGAGTAAAATCCACGTGGCAAGATGTTCTGGACCTGCTTCTGAGTTTAAGGTTAAAATTTACTCAAAAACCTTGTGACTCCCTCATCCATTATTTCTGTGAGACAAACACAAAATGTTTTGATCTAGCATTAGAAGAATTTACTTTTTAAGAAAATAAAAATTATAATGAGTAATCAATTTTCTGTAACAACAGTTTCAGACAAAATGTAGTTTTTAGGAAACAAAAATCTATCTGCAACAAAACAGCATGTAATGCTTTCTTTTGGAAGTGTGCAACTATTTTGTAACTATATAGTTAGAGGGTATTACTATTTTTGAAGTAGCTTTTCAAAATTATGTTAAAAGGATAACATTATTTTAAGTATTTTCTCAATGTTTAAGCTTAACTATACAACTTACATTACACTGGAAAAGGTTCTCGCCAAAATTCACAACAGGCTGGCAAATGTTCATGTGCAGGTAAAATATTACCAGAAGTTTGCTGACTGATGTTATTGACCAGATAACTCACTTAGTTCAGTTAGCCTGGCTTCTAACAAGAAATAGGAAGCTTTGTGATCTTTACCCTGTACACTCATTAAAGCCTGTGCACGTAGATGACAACGTGATAAAAGCTGAAACCATCTTTTATTTTGGAGTAATTTTCCAACATTGACCAAATGTCTTTGTATCGTCGGCTTTCCCTTTTTGATCTTGAGCACATTAGACGATGTTATATCAATTTTGCACTATTTAAATTAGTGAGTGGACGATTAGACCAACGTTCGATTAATCGTCGGTGTTATGGTACAATCGTGTTCGGTCACTGACAACTTCTAGAAATCGATTAAATCTTACCCTTCCATATGTGTCTTAATATCCACGTATTTTTAAATATTTTAACCAGTTTCCTACACTTTCCTTTGATAAATCAAGAGATTTGTCAGGAATTTCGGGTTTGTTTATGTCTACCGCCATATTAACCGGGAGTGAGTGTTTTTGGTAGGTTCTAAATGTCGGAACACCGTTATTCTTATGGGATTGACAAATACTTCATCCCGGAAAGTGTTTCCTGATATATTGTCTTCCAGCTGAGTAAAAAAGTCGATTATGGGTCGATCATCGGTCGGAAAAATGGAACAATAATCGACCACGAAAATTGAGGCGATTCCACTCACTAATATAAATGTTTCTATTAAATTCTAATACCAGAGAGTTCCAGTTAAAATGACAAAAAACTTCCTTTTTATATTTCTGGTACGATTTTGAAAAATTTTTCATCATACTCTTTGGTTTAAAGAGGGTTTATATCTGAGCCAATCGTATTGGATTAGTTTGGTGAATATGGGCCTTTAGTGATCTTGTCCAATCATAACTGTGAAAAAGTTGAGTACAAAAGAACGCATGATGGAATCCTTGCCATAAACAGTTTAGAATATTTACAATGAACTTGCTCCCATGTACCTAAAGCATCTACATGCTAGTTTTGCTTCCAAATCGAGAATTATGGAGTATGTAAAAGTCCTGAAAGCCTTTTAAATTAACAGCCCTGTGTACACCATTCATATATGACTTTTAATAGCTTCTTATTCAACATCAGTTTCCAAAAGAACAAAATAAGGATACCATACAAATTCAAATGTTTCAAACAAGTTTTCTTATATTAGTCAAAATATTCATTTTCAGAAATATTTACATTATCCACATACATTTTCTTATGACAATTATAAGTAAGAACCACAAACTTTCTGTTATTTAACTATAAGCCTTTTTAATATATATTTGAACCTCCCTATGGTTTTGGTGGTTTTAGCATATGTGTAGTTTGCAGGTGTGGCTATCTGATGATGCAAAAATTCATTCACAAAAGAAATACATGGACTATCTCCATATAGGCAGACTGCATCTGTGGCTTGAGAGAGTTTTTGAGCACTGACTTATTTTTGCAAGCAACATAGGAAATATTACATTCTGTAAGATATTTCTGGTTATTTAGCATTATAATTACCATCACACTGAACTGAACACAATGGTCCAAAACTTGTTAAATTTGAACAATAAATAACAAAGTTAAAGTCACTTATAAAACACAAGCCTTATGAAGCCACTAAACATGTTTTGACATTTAAACCAAGTTTTTTTTAAAACTTAAATTGGTTATACTAAAGCATTTACATGATCACTGCTTGTACATTTATATCTACATAATCGAAGTGTAACACGAAAATGTTGAATGATAATGCTAGCACATATAACTGTATATCTATTAAAATTGCAAATAAACTGTTCTGAATCCCCTAGTTTTTATCTATTTCTTCCACAATTTCCGGAGACTTTGAGAAAGAGAGACCACAATTATATAAACTAAATATCTTACTACTGAAAGGCTACAGCCTATATATAGCCCATGTAGTTGAGTGTAAGTAAATAAATGTCTGAGTGTAAACAGGCATGTAACAGGCAAAAAATAGAAAACGTAAACAGGCATGTAGATACACAAATACAGGAACTGGAAATACTGTCAAAATCTGTCAATGTGTTAATGTCATAATTTTCTGCTTCAGGCCAGATAAAAGATGATAAAAAAAAAACACACGTGAAAGTTGTGCATGTACCAAAAACTGCTACTGGGAATTGCCCACAATTTTCACGACTGATCAATTGCCCATTTTTATGATTGATGATTGAACTAGAATTGATTACTTCGCTTCATTGTTTGTCACCGGTCAACAGTTGAGGCAACCTATTAATTTATTGAATAAATCTGCTTAACATATTTTAAAAGCACATGGATATTCTGATATATATAGAAAACTAGACCTACACATTGGAGAACCGATGCAAATTTGCATCCATTGGAAAGACCACTCACCAAAGCCAGTGAACCATCGTTTGACTTTGAACGAGGGGCCAAAGGTCAAATCTAACAACATCAAAAGATTCCCAGCCCATGATTTCCTATGAGTTGGTTTCACATTGCAAACCTCTAGGATCAATAATAAGCGAGTTATTAGCACTTTTAAGTTTGGCTATCTTTGTTTGACCTTGAACGAGAGGCCCAAGGTCAAATCTGACCACACCAAAAGATTCCCAGCCCATGATTTCCCATAGGTTGGTTTACCATCCCAAAATTCTAGGACCAACTAGACCTAGTGCATCGGAGAACCGATGCAAATTGTATCCACCGTAGAGACAATGCACCAAAACCTCTAGGACCAATAATAAGCGAGTTATAAGCACTTTTAAGTTTGGCTGTCCTCATTTGACCTTCAAGGAGGGGCCCAAGGTCAAATCCGACCACACCAGAAGATTCCCAGAACATGATTTCCTATATGTTGGTTTACTATCCCAAACATCTAGGACCAATAATAAGCGAGTTATAAGCACTTTTTAGTTTGGCTGTCCTCACACTTAACCTTGAAGGAGGGGCCCAAGGTCAAATCCGACCATGACAGAAGATTCCCAGCCCATGATTTCCTGTATGTTGGTTTACCATCCCAAACCACTAGGATCAATAAAAAGCGAGTTATAAGCACTTTTAAGTTTGGCTGTCCTCATTTGACCTTGAAGGAGGGGCCCAAGGTCAAATCCGACCACACCAGAAGATTCCCAGCCCATGATTTTCTATATGTTGGTTTACCATCCCAAACCTCTAGGACCAATAATAAGCGAGTTATAAGCACTTTTAGGTTTGGCTGTCCTCGTTTGACCTTGAAGAAGGGGCCCAAGATCAAATCCGACCATGACAGAACATTCCCCGCCCATGATTTCCTATATGTTGGTTTACCATTCAAAACCTCTAGGACCAATAATAAGCGAGTTATAAGCACTTTTAAGTTTGGTTGTCCTCGTTGGACCTTGAATGAGGGGCCCACGGTCAAATCCGACCACACCAGAAGAATCCCAGCCCATGATTTCCTATAAGTTGGTTTACCATCCCAAACCTCTAGGACCAATAATAAGCGAGTTATAGGCACTTTAACCTTTGGCTATCCTCGTTTGACCTTGAAGGAGGGGCCCAAGGTCAAATCCGACCACGCCAGAAGATTCCCAGCCCATGATTTCCCATATGTTGGTTTACCATCCCAAACCTCTAGGACCAATAATAAGCGAGCTATAAGCACTTTTAGGTTTGGCTGTAATCATTTGACCTTGAAGGAGGGGCCCAAGGTCAAATCCGACCACACCAGAAGATTCCCAGTCCATGATTTCCTATAGGTTGGTTTACCATCCCAAACCTCTAGGACCAATAATAAGCGAATTATAGGCACTTTAACCTTTGGCTATCCTCGTTTGACCTTCAAGGAGGGGCCCAAGGTCAAATCCGACCACACCAGAAGATTCCCAGCCCATGGTTTCCTATACGTTGGTTTACCATCTCAAACCTCTAGGACCAATAATAAGCGAGTTATAAGCACTTTTAAGTTTGGCTGTCCTCATTTGACCTTGAAGGAGGATCCCAAGGTCAAATCTGACCTCACCAGAAGATTCCCAGCCCATGATTTTCTATATGTTGGTTTACCATCCCAAACCTCTAGGACCAATAATAAGAGAGTTATAGGCACTTTTACCTTTGGCTATCCTCGTTTGACCTTGAAGGAGGGGCCCAAGGTCAAATCCGACCACACCAGAAGATTCCCAGCCAATGATTTCCTATATGCTCGTTTACCATCCCAAACCTCTAGGACCAATAATAAGCGAGTTATAAGCACTTTTAACTTTGGCTGTCCTCGTTTGACCTTGAAGGAGGGGCCCAAGGTCAAATCCAACCACGCCAGAAGATTCCCAGCCCATGATTTCCTATATGTTGGTTTACCATCCCAAACCTCTAGGATCGATAATAAGCGAGTTATAAGCACTTTTAAGTTCTGCTATCCTCGTTTGACCTTGAAGGAGGGGTCCAAGGTCAAATCTGACCACATCAGAAGATTCGCAGTACATGATTTCCTATAGGTTGGCTTCACATTGCAAACCTCTAGGACCAATAATAAGGGAGATATAGGCACTTTTAAAGTCCGCTATGTGGGTTACTTCGGCACTCCGTAGATGACCTTGAATTAGGAGCTTCAAGGTCAAATGTGTGCAAGGTGGTAGAGGACATGTATATGTGTCATACATATCACCTATGAAGAGATTCAACCTTCTACCTATGAGCAACAGCCAGTACAAAAATGTAGATTATTTTCAAATAAATGCCCGTGGCGGCCATCTTGTTTTTCAGAATGAGGCTATTTTCCTTCCCAGAGAAGCTTACCCCCCAATGAAGATATCCTGCAAATTTGGTGAACCTAGCTGCTGTTGTTTTCCTCCTAGAGCGTTAACGCCGAAAATCTCTCTACGCGCAGCGGCGGCGTAGCAGACGCTAAACCAAAGTATCCACCGGATGCTTCCGGTGGATACAATTATAAGCACGAGTTATAAGCACTTTTAAGTTTGGTTATCCTCGTTTGACCTTGAAGGAGGGGCCCAAGGTCACATGCGTCAACACCAGAAGATTCCCAGCCCATGATTTCCTATATGTTGGTTTACCATCCCAAACCTCTAAGACCAATAATAAGCGAGTTATAAGCACTTTTAAGTTTGGCTATATTCATTTGATGCTGAAGGGGGGGCCCAGGGTAAAATCCGACCACACCAAAAGATTCCCAGCCCATGATTTCCTATGTGTTGGTTTACCATCCCAAACCTCTAGGACCAATAATAAGTGAGTTATAAGCACTTTTAAGTTTGGCTAAGGTCAAATCTGACCACATCAGAAGATTCGCAGCACATGATTTCCTATAGATTGGTTTCACATTGCAAACCTCTAGAACCAAAAATAAGGGAGACATAGGCACTTTTAAATTCCGCTATGTGGGGTACTTTGGCACTCTGTGGATGACCTTGAATTAAGAGTTTCAAGGGCAAATGTCCGCAAGGTTGTAGAGGACATGTATATCTGTTATACATATCACCCATGAAGAGATTCAACCTTCTACCTATGAGAAACAGCCAGTAAAAGTGTAGATAATTTTGAATGAAATGACCGCGGCGGCCATATTGTTTTTCAGAATGAGGCTAATTTCAGTCCCAGAGAAGATTACCCCCCCCCCCCCCCCTCCATGAAGATATCCTGCAAATTTGGTGAACCTAGCTGGTGTAGTTTTTCTGTGAGAGCATTAACGCCGAAAATCTCTCTATGCGTGGTGGCGGCGGTGTAGCGAATGCTAAACCAAAGTATCCACCGGATGCAATTAGAAATGTAAGATTTAAGTTGAGTAATCAGTTATAAAAAACTGACAGTCACCAACCGAGATGGTGCACATTCACCAATGAGTCTGATTCAAAAACAAGCAATCAGTTTCCGTGAACGGGCTCTGTGTCAGCTGACTGTGTGTTTTGAGTTTCAGAGTAGAAGTGACAGAAGAAAAGGACACAAAAGTTGTGCCCTGCAAATGGTATTCAGAAGTAACAAGGAAACTGTACAGGTGTGAAGAGTAGGTCAAAAACATATTTAAAAACTAGAGGATCGCTCGCAAAAAAAAGAGAGAATGTTTTTGCATAGCAAAAACAAAGCGTCCCGAAAAGGATATAAAGGTGAGTGCTAAAGTATTAAGAAAATGCTTCATTTCTAGCCTTATACTGTTGTGGCAACCAAAGTCAGCGCAGTCTGCTCTATCTAGCACGGTTTTCAAGATATAAGCATTTTTGTGTTTTGCAAAAAATTTGAAAATTCAAAATGTCCGCTATATTTGGTGAGACAAAAATATTTTGAAAATTGGCATGGCTACTCTTCAGAGATACCCAGAAGGTCAAAAATTTTGTTGAGTTCGCTCCATCTAGCACGGTTTTTGAGATATAAGCATTTCTGTGTTTTGCAAAAACTTTGAAAATTCAAAATGGCCACCATTTTTGGGGAGACAAAAATTTTTGACAAGACCACTGCCGCGGTGTGTATCTCCCACCGAGCATTAAAGGAGAAGAAATAGCTTTTCCGAGATATTCACAATTTTTCATTTTCATGTGTGAAAGCTCTTCCAAAAGTAGGTGAATGAGTTATTTGAGAAAAATTGCCTATCTGCAATACTATTAAGAGATAATTCACATTTTACTCCTTTTGAGTAGGTGAGTAATTACCTACGGGTCTGGAACTTCACCAAGTGAAAGTTCTCCCAAAAGTAGATGAATGAGTTATTTGATAAAAATTGGGTATCCACAATACTTTTAGAGATAATTCGCATTTACTCATTTTGAGGTGGTGAGTAATTAGCTATGGGTCTGAAACTTCACGGAGTGAAAGCTCTCCCACAAGTAGATGAATGAGTATTTGATAAAAATTGGGTATCCGCAATACTTTTACAGATAATTAGCATTTACTCATTTTGAGGTGGTGAATAATTAGCTATGGGTCTGAAACTTCACGGAGTGAAAGCGCTCCCAAAAGTAGGTGAATGAGTTATTTGAGAAAAATTGGCTATCTGCAATACTTTTAGAGATAATTCGCATTTACTCATTTTGAGTAGGTGAGTAATTAGCTATGGGTCTAAAACTTCACCAAGTGAAAGCTCTCCCAGAAGTAGGTGAATGATTTATTTGATAAAAATTGGGTATCCGCAATAGTTTTAGAGATAACAAGCGAAAGCTCTCCCAAAAGTAGGTGAATGAGTTATTTGAGAAAAATTGGCTATCTGCAATACTTTTAGAGAGAATTCGCATTTACTCATTTTGAGTAGGTGAGTAATTAGCTACGGGTCTGAAACTTCACCATGTGAAAGCTCTTCCAAAAGTAGATGAATGAGTTATTTGAGAAGAATTGGCTATCTGCAATACTTTTAGAGATAATTCGCATTTACTCATTTTGAGTAGGCGAGTAATTAGCTATGGGTCTGAAACTTCACCATGTGAAAGCTCTTCCAAAAGTAAATGAATGAGTTATTTGAGAAAAATTGGCTATCTGCAATACTTTTCGAGATATTTAGCATTTACTCATTTTGAGTAGGTGAGAAATTAGCTACAGGTCTGACACTTCACCAAGAGAAAGCTCTCCCAAAAGTAGGTGAATGAGTTATTTGAGAAAAATTGGCTATCTTCTATACTTTTAGAGATAATTCGCATTTACTCATTTTGAGTAGGTGAGTAATTAGCTACGGGTCTGAAACTTCACCAAGTGAAAGCTCTCCCAAAAGTAGGTGAATGAGTTATTTGAGAAAAATTGGCTATCTGCAATATTTTTAGAGAGAATTCACATTTACTCATTTTGAGTAGGTGAGTAATTAGCTATGGGTCTGAAACTTCACCATGTGAAAGCTCTTCCAAAAGTATATGAATGAGTTATTTGAGAAAAATTGGCTATCTGCAATACTTTTAGAGATAATTCGCATTTACTCATTTTGAGTAGGCGAGTAATTAGCTATGGGTCTGAAACTTCACCATGTGAAAGCTCTTCCAAAAGTAAGTGAATGAGTTATTTGAGAAAAATTGGCTATCTGCAATACCTTTCGAGATATTTAGCATTTACTCATTTTGAGTAGGTGAGAAATTAGCTACAGGTCTGACACTTCACCAAGTGAAAGCTCTCCCAAAAGTAGGTGAATGAGTTATTTGAGAAAAATTGGCTATCTTCTATACTTTTAGAGATAATTCGCATTTACTCATTTTGAGTAGGTGAGTAATTAGCTATGGGTCTGAAACTTCACCAAGTGAAAGCTCTCCCAAAAGTAGGTGAATGAGTTATTTGAGAAAAATTGGCTATCTGCAATACTTTTAGAGAGAATTCACATTTACTCATTTTGAGTAGGTGAGTAATTAGCTATGGGTCTGAAACTTCACCATGCGAAAGCTCTTCCAAAAGTATATGAATGAGTTATTTGAGAAAAATTGGCTATCTGCAATACTTTTAGACATAATTAGCATTTACTCATTTTGAGTAGGTGAGTAACTAGCTACGCATCTGAAACTTAACCAAGTGAAAGCTCTCCCAAAAGTAGGTGAATGAGTTATTTGAGAAAAAATGGCTACCTGCAATACTTTTAGAGATAATTCGCATTTACTCATTTTGAGGAGGTGAGTAAGTAGGCCAAAGTTCACCAAATCATTTTCCCCTTAGCATAGGATACTGTAGTACTACCCTGTGGTTCAAAAATTTGCTCGAAATTTCTCTATCTCTTACAGTTTGAGAGATATTTCTGATTTTTCACATTTTCACTAAAAGTAGCAATAAAGTAGCCATTACTCACTTGTACATTGAGCAACAGTTGTGAAACTTAAATATGTTACAGTTCACAAAAAAGTACATGAACAACATATT
This sequence comes from Sabellastarte sp. h YS-2021, assembly GCA_964017235.1. Lineage (NCBI taxonomy): Eukaryota > Metazoa > Annelida > Polychaeta > Sabellida > Sabellidae > Sabellastarte > Sabellastarte sp. h YS-2021. Next base: position 31,426,116 of record OZ024929.1, read on the forward strand.
TGAGAGAAATTGTGTAGCTGCAATACTTTTGAAGATATAAGCCATTTACTCATTATGGTTATCATTAAAAATTGAAAAAGTAGCTATTACTCACTTAGCTATAGAGATACACTTCCAAATTACTGACCATGTTGTAGCTGTGGAGAAAGTAGCTGAACATCATATTGGAACAAAATTGTGTAGCTGCAATACTTTTGAAGATATAAGCCATTTACTCATTGACAGTTAAAAGTCATATAATTATATTAGGTAAAAGCGCTATTACTCACTCAAAAGTAGGCCAAAGTTCACCAAACCTTTCCCCCCTTAGCAATAGGATACTCTAGTACTACCCTGTGGGTCAAAAATTTGCTCGAAATTGCTCTATATCTTACGGTTTGAGAGATATTTCTGATTTTTCACATTTTCACTAAAAGTAGCAATAAAGTAGCCATTACTCACTTGTACATCGAGCAACAGTTGTGAAACTTAAATATGTTACAGTTCACAAAAAAGTACATGAACAACATATTTGAGAGAAATTGTGTAGCTGCAATACTTTTGAAGATAAAAGCCATTTACTCATTATGGTTATGATTAAAAATTGAAAAAGTAGCTATTACTCACTTAGCTATGGAGATACACTTCCAAATTACTGACCATGTTGTAGCTGTTGAGAAAGTAGCTGAACATCATATTGGAACAAAATTGTGTAGCTGCAATACTTATGAAGATATAAGCCATTTACTCATTGACAGTTATAAGTCATATAATTATATTAGGTAAAAGCGCTATTACTCACTCAAAAGTAGGCCAAAGTTCACCAAACTTTTTCCCCCTTAGCAATAGGATACTCTAGTACTACCCTGTGGGTCAAAAATTTGCTCGAAATTGCTCTATATCTTACAGTTTGAGAGATATTTCTGATTTTTCACATTTTCACTAAAAGTAGCAATAAAGTAGCCATTACTCACTTGTACATTGAGCAACAGTTGTGAAACTTAAATATGTTACAGTTCACAAAAAAGTACATGAACAACATATTTGAGAGAAATTGTGTAGCTGCAATACTTTTGAAGATATAAGCCATTTACTCATTACGGTTATCATTAAAAATTGAAAAAGTAGCTATTACTCACTTAGCTATAGAGATACACTTCCAAACTACTGGCCATGTTGTAGCAGTGGAGAAAGTAGCTGAACAACATATTGGAACAAAATTGTGTAGCTGCAATACTTTTGAAGATATAAGCCATTTACTCATTATGGTTATCATTAAAAACTGAAAAAGTAGCTATTACTCACTTAGCTACGTAGATACACTTCCAAACTACTGACCATGTTGTAGCAGAGGAGAAAGTAGCCGAACAACATATTGGAACAAAATTGTGTAGCTGCAATACTTTTGAAGATATAAGCCATTTACTCATTACGGTTATCATTAAAAATTGAAAAAGTAGCTATTACTCACTTAGCTATAGAGATACACTTCCAAACTACTGGCCATGTTGTAGCAGTGGAGAAAGTAGCTGAACAACATATTGGAACAAAATTGTGTAGCTGCAATACTTTTGAAGATATAAGCCATTTACTCATTATGGTTATCATTAAAAACTGAAAAAGTAGCTATTACTCACTTAGCTACGGAGATACACTTCCAAACTACTGACCATGTTGTAGCAGAGGAGAAAGTAGCCGAACAACATATTGGAACAAAATTGTGTAGCTGCAATACTTTTGAAGATATAAGCCATTTACTCATTATGGTTATCATTAAAAATTGAAAAAGTAGCTATAACTCACTTAGCTATGGAGATACACTTGCAAACTACTGACCATGTTGTAGCTGTGGAGAAAGTAGCTGAACAACATATTGGAACAAAATTGTGTAGCTGCAATACTTATGAAGATATAAGCCATTTACTCATTATGGTTATAATTAAAAATTGACAAAGTAGCTATTACTCACTTAGCTATGGAGATACACTTCCAAACTACTGACCATGTTGTAGCTGTGGAGAAAGTAGCTGAACAACATATTAGAACAAAATACTGTAAATGCAATAGTTTCAGAGTTATAAGCCATATAATTATATTAGCTAAAATAGCTATTACTCACTCAAAAGTGGGCCAAAGTTCACCAAACCCAAAAAATATTGAAGAGCAAAAAAATTCATTAGGACTTGTGATTTACCAAAAATGTGTAACTGTAGTAGTTTCAGAGAAAACTGCGTGACACACGCACGCACGCACGTACACACGCACATGGTGCAAATTATGATCTCCCTCCGGCGAGCCGGGCGCGAGATAATTAGCATTTACTCATTTTGAGTAGGTGAATAATTAGCTACGGGTCTGAAACTTCACCGAGTGAAAGCTCTTTGGGATAGCTGCTCTGCAGAGATACCCTGAAGATCAAAAATTTCGTCGAAATCGCTCTATGTAGCACGGTTTTCGAGATATTAGCATTTTTGTGTTTTGCAATTTTTGCGCAAAAATTCGAAAATTCAAAATGGCCGCCATTTATTACGAGACAAAATTTTTTTGAAAATTGGCATGGCTACTCTGCAGAAATACCCTGTAGGTAAAAAATTTCGTCGAAATCGCTCTATCTAGTACGGTTTTCGAGATATAAGCATTTTTATGTTTTGCAATTTTTGTGAAAAATTCGAAAATTCAAAATGGCCGCCATTTTTGGAGAGAATTTTTTTTTTTGAAAATTGGGATAACTACTCTGCAGAGATACCCTGTGGGTCAAAAATTTCGTCGAAATTGCTCTATCTAGCACGGTTTTCGAGATATAAGCATTTTTGTGTTTTCCTTATTTGGAAAATTCATAATGATTAATTAATCATTAACTACTCGGCCATTTCTTAACCAATCAATGCCAAAATCTAATGATTTCCAGATTTTAATAGAATGAATGTATTTGCCAAGTTTCAGGTGAATTGATAAAATTCCTTTCAAGTTATCATCCGGACAAGCTTCCCCATCGAAAAAAGACATTTTTGGTCATGTGACCTCTCTGATTGGTTGAAATGTCACTGCAGCATATTCAATAAAATTCCCCAAGGCTACTGCATAAACCTGCCAAATTGGAAGGTACTGAAAAGTTAGAAAGTAGCCATTACTCACTTAGCTATTGGGGTAGACACCCAAGTTACTCACCAAGGTGTAGCTATGGAAAAAGTAGCTGAATAACATATTTTAACAAAATGCTCTAAATGCAATACTTTTCAAGATATAGGTGATTTAGTGCATGATTTATGAATTTTAATGCATAAAAAATTCATAAAAAAAAATTTAAAAAGATCCAGGCCTGATACTCACACAAGGAAATCTACTAGTGCCTTAGTACATATAAGCAAAATAAGAGAGAAATCCCTGCAATAGTCAATGAGAAAATAAGTGATTTAGTGTATGATTTCATGAATTTTAATGCATTAAAAATTCTTTTAAAAATTAATAAAAAAAAACTTAAGAGAGATCCAGGTCTGATACTCACACAAGGGATTCTACTTGTGGCCTAGTACATATATGCAACATATGAGAGAATCCCTGCAATGGTCAATGAGAAAATTGTGATAAAGTTTTGAGATTTTCACACTTTTGGTGGGGGTACCTACCTTGTAATGGCTCTAGCAAACAGACGAACAGACAGATTTGCATGCCTTGAACAATTTTTCATCCTCGATAGATAAGGTATCTTTTAAAAAAACAGCATGTCTCTAGGCCTTGTAGTTTTGGAGGAGAAGTTGTTCACGGGGACACCGCAGAGTGATGACATAAGAATAGTCAGGAAGTCGAATGTTAGGGAGCATTTTTTTCTCAAGAAATGTTTATACAAAGATCTGTGTTTAAGAACCAGACTGTGTTTAAGAACCAAATAGAAGAACCAGACTCCTAATTGATGCTGTGAGTACAAAATCTCCAAATCAAGTGGCCACTTACTTTAGTACATATTTATCAGTGTAGGACCCTGAAACGTAAAATATCATTGGGTTATATTTCAATAACATCATACACCTTCACTGCTTTCAAACACTTTTATCAAGGCAAAACAAAAACTGACTTCAAAAGGTACTGGCTGAAATGAAATAAAACTTTCTACATTCATGTATTAGCTTCTGATATTTTTATACCAATTAGCAAGGTTATCAGTAAACTTATAGCACCTATTTTCATAAAGATTTCCACCAAATCTTTACCAGAGCCAGGCGAGACTAGCCTACTATCACAGTACTAGCCTTTCCAAGACAAAGCATGGAAATTTTTTATTATAAACACACTTCATTACCAAGAAGCACCGCTTGAGAATGAACAAACCCTTGCCTACAGAAAGTTCGAAAAAGGTAAAAATAGCATCAGAAATGCCCGTACCCCACAGCCTGGGGAAATAGTTTTCAACACCATGAGATATAGAAGTAGTGAAACAGTACAAAGATTGGGATAATTTCAGAGCAGTGTCAGTTATATTAAGGTCTAAATGATGTTTAAGTAGAGAAAATAACATCTAAGAGAAACAAAATGTATGCAAAGACAAAGTATTAAAACAAGACAATTCAATAGCAAGATAACAGCATTAACCAGTAAACTAAAAACTATGATGCACACCTACAACCCCTAAGCAATGTCCCTACCAACTATCAACTTCCTACACTTTACAGTTTCAGAGATATTGCCTGGACAAAATTTTAAAGGTCAAGGTCACTACGGCAAGGTCAAATGTCAAATCAAGGTCACACCATGACATTGCACACCTACAACCCCCAACCAATGTCCCTACTAAGTATCAACTTCCAACACCTGACGCTTTCTGAGATATAGCCCGGACAAGATTTTATAGGTCAGGGTCACTACGGCAAGGTCAAAGATCAAATCAAGGTCACAACATGACGTTGCACACCTACACCCCCTAACCAATGTTCCTACCAAGTATCAACTTCCTACACCGTATGGTTTCCGAGATATAGCCCGGACAGGATTTTATAGGTCAAGGTCACTACGGCAAGGTAAAAGGTCAAATCAAGGTCACACCATGACATTGCACACCTACACCCCCTAACCAATGTCCCTACCAAGTATCAACTTCCTATACCTTACGGTTTTCGAGATATAGCCCAGACAAGATTTTATAGGTCAAGGTCACTATGGCAAGGTAAAAGGTCAAATCAAGGTCACACCATGACATTGCACACCTACACCCCCTAACCAATGTCCCTACCAAGTATCAGCTTCCTACACCTTACGGTTTCTGAGATATAGCCCGGACAGGATTTTATAGGTCAGGGTCACTACGGCAAGGTCAAAGATCAAATCAAGGTCACACCATGACGTTGCACACCTACACCCCCTAGCCAATGTCCCTACCAAGTATCAACTTCCTACACCTTACGGTTTTGGAGATATAGCCCGGACAAGATTTTATAGGTCAAGGTCACTATGGCAAGGTCAAAGGTCAAATCAAGGTCACACCATGACGTTGCACACCTACACCCCCTAACCAATGTCCCTACCAAGTATCAACTTCCTATACCTTACGGTTTTCGAGATATAGCCCAGACAAGATTTTATAGGTCAAGGTCACTATGGCAAGGTAAAAGGTCAAATCAAGGTCACACCATGACATTGCACACCTACACCCCCTAACCAATGTCCCTACCAAGTATCAGCTTCCTACACCTTACGGTTTCTGAGATATAGCCCGGACAGGATTTTATAGGTCAAGGTCACTACGGCAAGGTCAAAGGTCAAATCAAGGTCACACCATGACGTTGCACACCTACACCCCCTAACCAATGTCCCTACCAAGTATCAACTTCCTACACCTTACGGTTTTCGAGATATAGCCCGGACAAGATTTTATAGGTCAAGGTCACTATGGCAAGGTCAAAGGTTAAATCAAGGTCACACCATGACGTTGCACACCTACACCCCCTAAGCAATGTACCTACCAAGTATCAACTTCCCACACCTTACAGTTACTGATATACAGGCCAGAGAAACTTTTCCTGCCATCCACCTGCCCGACCATCCGGACACCATGGGTGAAAACAATACGCCGACAGCCCTTAAGGGCTGTGAGGTAACAAAAACAATACTGGATTAGCGACCCACCTCCGGAGCCAGACAAACTTTGTGGAGGATCGAGTCACAGCTGGACACTACCGTCTGTGGAAATAAGACCCCAATCTGATATATTGCTTTTGAGTTATGTACACAGCCAGAATGAGAGATAGACAGACAAACAAGAAACGAACCTGAATACAATATCCTTGCCCTACCTTTTAGAAGTGAGGTTAATTACTAAGGCAACAATCAAAAGGAACAATTACATTATGTCCTCTACCAAGAAGAATTATGTACAAACGAAGCCATGATAAATATCTTAACATCTCTACCAAAGCTTAAATTTTGGTTTCTTAATCTTGAGAAATACCAATGTTTTGTGCCTTCAATACTGGTTTTTGTTTTGTTTAAGTGACAAAATCTGCAAACAATATGTTAGAACCGGCTTCCAAAAAACATCATTATTTTAGTCCTTCTACTTGTTAATACTTTGTCAAAACAATAAAAAAATATCAGTTTAAGGAAATATCTCACATTTTTTACTTTATATTCATTGAAAATGAAGTTTCTTCACTTCAAAATATCTTGTGGAAAAAAAATTCCTGTTTTAAATTATATACATGCTCATTTACATTCACGGTTAATTTATACCATATCATTGGCAAGCATATGAAATACCAGATTTCAAGAACAAACATTCGTTGAGAAAAATGGCACAGTGTCACTTTTCTACATAACGTCAATTCTGAGACTTAAACTCTCAGGACCTCACAAATAGTTTTAGGAAGTATACTATTATGGCAAGAGACACCTGCACACGTGTGCTTCTTTCTGTCACTAACAGAAAATCTTGTTGCATACTGCTCACTTTATATCTTTAAAATACAGTTAGTGCCTCTTGCTAAGGCTACTAAATAAATAGTAGACTTGCTCCCTGAAAAATGCCTTGGGCAGGGAAAAAATGGCCCAGGAAAGTATAAATGCGGTCTTTTCATATTTCAGAGGAAGGAAAAATGCAATTGAACAGAAAGGAAGCATTCAAGTGGATTTGTACTGGAATGTACAGTGTGATGCTTCCCACCGCCATCCATGGAACAGACCCCTCTACAGGTGGCAATGTGGTTACTAATAAATGAACCGAGTTAATAAACCAAGAAAAACAGACACATCAGGGATAATGATTAAATACTCCATGATTTGAACACAGAAGCAAAAATAACATGGCCAATGCTTATATTTGAGGCAGGTTTATTTCATATACTCTAATTCAACGACTTAGAATGGAACTATGGAAGGTACTTCAGTATTTGGAAGTTATAATTTTACATCCAACAATTTCACGCTGATGACCACAAACTAGAGATACCAGTGTTAATATCCTGTGTTGATAGTTCAATATTAAACTAATATAATGGCCCTAAATTTCAAAATCAAAATTGCTATATTCAATATTATTTGCACAGAACTTATAAATCAGCAACTTTGTCGACATGGTTATGTATTTGATTTACACGGGTTTAACACTGCTGTAAACACATTGTAGAGATTATATCACGAGAGGTAGCTTTAAGGGCAGAGGAAAACCGTATATACTATTTGGTCAAGACTGAGGCTGCAGTGTAAAACTGCTGGGAATCAGTTAACAACTATCAACTTTCCCACATAGGGTCAGGTCCAAGGTTCAAACCATCAACCTCAGAGGTGTGAGTGGAGCATGTTACCAAATAAACCACCGGGATCCTACACAATTACATAATTTTTTTTTTAACCCTAAGATTATGGAAGTCTTTTGACTATTTGCCAGGTCTACATGCAGTTATGTAATTTATAACCACTCAACATTAAACTCTTTACTTTATAACTTGTAGTTGCTTGTCGTTGGTCAGCAGTTTATAGTACAGAACCCTGACAAACTGTATGTACTGGTTTCCTCTGCCCTTCCAACTACCCGTCGTGATATGACCTGTACAGTGTTGAAAGCGATGTAAAACCCCAAATAAATAAATAAATTATAACTTGTAGTGGTCAGACTGGCTCCGAAAATAAAAACTGGCTTCCAAGGCTTTGAACCCAAACAAAATTCGGGATTTCGAAAGTTTGCACTGATATGTTGAAAATGTTACGTGAGTGTACATGAGGAATATTGTCAAGAGGAAATATGTATTTGCGAGATTTTTGAAGTTTGTAAACTTCAATTACCATGAATATAAAGTGAAATGTAAGATAATTCTTCAAATTTATATGTTCTTTATTGCTTTTACAAAGAATTAACAAGTAGAAAGCCTAATATAATGACATTTTCAAAAACCAGTACTTAAATATTCTTTGCTGATTTTGTCATTTCTACCTAAATGAAACAAAATGCTGTAAGGCGGTTTACCGTTCACACCACTAATAACTTGCATGATATATTTTGAGATATAATTCACTGTATCATAGCTGTGTTACAAATTATGATGAATTTAAAATACCTTACACAGTATCAGTTCAATCTGACATTTTACGTATTCTATAGCAAGAAACTATGGTTCAATATCAACTGATATGGAAAGTCAAATTAAAATATGATGTTGATATTGAAGTATAATTATAACCCATTCCAGAGTCTTTTCCCTGTTCCTTTACTTAACCGGACCAGTTATTTTTTGCTTCAGAAAATAGTTACATAATCAGGTTTCTTGAGATACACTCTATACATACAGCTGAAAGTTTACTGTTCATTACTAGGGCATGACATGTTTACACTTTTTCACAATGAAAGACTAATGTTTTGATGTTGTTGAACACCTTTTTGCTTCCTCCCATATTCCCTGCCAATTATCTATTACCTTGCTAAAAGGTCAAGTTCACTAAGAAAAACTCATTTTTTTCACTTACCAAGAAAGAAGTATATTTATTCACTCTGTGATTATATAAACAAGCCCTGTAATTAGTTTTCAAAGAAAAATATACAAGTAAGATATCACAGTTTTGTGCTAAAAAGTACTGATAGTATTTTGAGTTTAAGATCATCTTAGTACAAATTAACACTATTATAATCAGCACTTGATTGCCAGTCTTGATCTAACATAGAACTGATTTAATTTTGGGAATGATCCGCACCCGATTCTGGATCAAGGATCTCATGCTACGCAGTCGTATTATATTGCTATCTTTATTTGTGATATATTTTGTCTGTATATGTCATTCAAGAAGTTTTCCTATTTCACAAGAATATCCATTAATCTTTATTTCTAGTTATTATATATACAAGATGAAGATTGCCTTCTGCTAACATTGGTAAATGACGTCCGTCAAAACATGTAATTTTTGTAATCATTCACTGGAAGAAAGCACAGTTCAACATTTACAAACTTACTCATGTACTGGTAAGAGATTCAATTTGAGCAACAAACATGCCTCAATAGACAAGTGCCAATAGATGCTACCTCACTGGAGCCAGATCGTGTACACTGTTATTGTTATTACTTCTTGTTCATACTCTTTTTACTGTAACCGAGAATTCGAATTAAAAAAAAAGAGCTGAAGGAAACTACAAGCTTCATTTGTGTTTGAATGTGCAAGATTTGTGAGGGGTGAACTAAAATTAGTGAGAACGATTTTACTTTTGCCAGCTGAAATGTTACATGTTTTCAATATATAAAGATGATTTATATCAGGTTTCAAGAGGGGAAAACTGAAAATGAATTTTGAATGATTTTGTCCAAATCTGGTATGATACTTTTGATGTAGTTTAGTTTTTGAATGTTTACCCAATTCACCACTAGGAGGGGGTGGAGGTGCAGTGTATGTGGGGAGGAATCCGGGAAAAAAAGCCTGGTGGAAAAAAAGCCTGGTAGAAAAGATGGCAGTGGAAAGAAAGCCTGGTGGAAAGAAAGCCTGGTCTGTTTTGGAAAAGATGGAAAAAAGCGTGGTGTCTTTTTTTTAGGTTTGATACATATCAAGATTAATGATGTAGTAAAACTAACACATTATTTTATTCATTTGATTTCAAAATGTGTTTGGTACATATAATTTATTTTTCTAGTGCAATTTATTTTCATCAATATAGAATACAGAAATATGTAAAATTTATTGTACTTTTTAGTGGTTGTTTTAAAATTATGTCAGTATATCATTAAAGAAACTTAATCTTTTTCTTTAAACATGCAATTATGGTTGGATTCCCAGAAAAATGCTGAATGTGTATGTCACTAATTGCAAGTTGGTATTAAGAGCCAATCCTGAGTACATACAATAGGCCATTTCAAGTGTGCTCTGGTGTTCTTTTATCACCCTTACAATAAAGGCTTTCTGGATTTGCAAATAAAGATTGTTTCCCAGGTTAACAGTGGAACACCTAATTGTGGGATGTATAAATTACTAATTTCAACTATATACAGCCACAGTAGGACTTCAAAGACTTCTCATTCCCTTTGACAATAATGAAAGGTTTTAAGGTTCTATGTTCAAGACCCAATCCTGAGCAGGTATTTCGTCCATTTTAACTGTACTCTGGTGTTTTTTGATTAACTTACATTAAAGGGCTTTTAAAGAGAGAGTGTGACTATAAAAAGTCATCTAAATCAAATGAGTCTAATAAATTAATGTTTTAGTTTTACTTTATCATTAATCTTGATGTGTACAAAAAAAGAAACACCAGGCTTTTTTTCCATGTTTTTCAAAACACACCAGGCTTTCTTTCCATCAGGCTTTTCTTCCACCAGGCTTTCTTTCCACCGTCATTTTTTCCACCAGGCTTTTTTTCTGTGCACCGTGGGGAGGGGGGTGCGGGTGTGTGTGTGCCAAGATATCAATCATTGACTGATCAATTGTTTATCTTAGTAATCCACTATTTCCAGTTATTCTTTTGAAGGATTAAACATGGAAGGGCTTCCCATTGACCAGCACATGCAACATATGGTTTGTCTGTTTAATTATATTCACCATTGAATCACCTGTGAAATAATAGTAAGAAACAATATACAATAGACTTACCTTCTCTGATGAAATTCAAACAATCCATCAATGTATCGTATTGTCTCCTAACATGATCAATTCTGTTATAGTGGGGTTTTTATGCCCCCAGAAATTTTGAGGGTGGTTTTTTTATGGATTTTCAAAAATCAGTGGGGTTTTCAATGGTGGTGTTTTTTATGGTGGGTTTTTTATGTAAATTTAGTGTGGAGGGAAGTAGTGAACACAAGTTGGCCAAGATGCTGCACTAAAAACCCGTGACAACCATCAATCAAATGGAAGCGACTGGTCAGTTAGTGTCAGTCAGCCAGTTAGTCATCTATTAAGTTTCTGGCAAGAATCTAAATAGTGAAATCAACTATGAAGTATCTATGAAGGAATTCAATTTATAACACCAAGTACTCACTACCTTGTACTTGCTGAGTTGTCTGTCCACAAGCTCCTTCTCACTGCTAAGGTGCTGCAGTCTGTTACTCAGTTCTATCACCTCAGATTTCAGAGATGTCAAGGCCGTCAGATGAAGCTGCAAAACAATTTGTATTTTATTAACAACTGAAAGACATCCTGGCAAAAAGAAGTCTGGCCTATCATCATTTGTCCATTATTCTAATGGATTTATTATTTTTAGCTTAACACTGCTTAACACATTGTACAGATCATATCATGACAGATAATCTACTTGTTTGGGTGGATAAAAGGAGTTTATACCAGTCAGCAGTCAAGGTTGAGATTCTGCTCTGTGAACTAGCGGACATCAGCCCACAACAGGCAGTTTTCTCACTTAGGATGGTTACTGGGATTTGAAGGAAGAACTTTAATTAATATTTCAATATTAATTGATATTTAAGAATGTCAATATCACTACTACAAGTGCCAATATAATATTGTTTCTACTTTGCAGTAATTCATTTTTAAGCAATACTGTAGTTTATCATTTTGTCCATGCTTTTTATCATCAATATTCATACACTTCACGTATCTGCCTTGAATTTTTTATAAAAGGAATGTTTTTATAGCTTGCTTGTATGAAATTTGTGATAATTTTTCATATTTTATATACTGATATAGTTGTTTATTTTATTAGTTAGATCACAGCCTTCCATGCTGGCCTCACAATCTACATTATGAGTGCAAGATATTTAACTCATGCAATATTTCAATACTGATCTATACACATTATACAAAGCCAAATTAGAGTTTCATATCAATATTGAAATCACAACTCAATTTTGAGATCAATCACATTGGGGAGGAGAATGATGAGCATTATCATTGCAGCACTAAGGCGTCACAGAACAAGATCTCTCAAACAAACCTACACAATCACTTAGTTTCTTAATTCATTTTTCTATAGGATTCAAATGACTACATATGAGGATACAGTTGTTAAATATATGAAGTTATTTAATCATTTGGTGAGATTCTTTAAAATTAGGGGTACTTTCTCTACTAAATTGCAGCTATATTTACTTCACAGCTGTTTCCTGAAAACGCTTTTCTGTATACCTACATAAATTTCCTAGACATGTAAAAATACAACCTACATCTATGTAGATCATTTTAGATATGTGTTGTTATTATTATATGTACAATTGTAACAGGATACAGCCTGTAAATATATCTTACACCAGTATCAATATCCGTACCATAGAAGTAAGGTTGCACAGAATGCACACAAGAACTGGTATTAGAAATCCACACATCTAAGCAACATACACAAAGGGTTACAAATGTTTTATCACCTCTGTAACAACGCTAATATCAAATGTCAATCAATTAGAGTTTATATGTTAAGCCTATTAATGTACTTGAAATGATCCTGGCTCTTCCAATTGTTTTTACTTACTTTTATGTGAGAAGTTTTATATGGTACATTACAAGTTACATTCTGCATATTTTTTCTAAGAGCCAATAATTGTATATAAATATACTAGTATAAGTCATGCTTCCTATGGTAATGACACAACACTATGCACTGTGAAGTTGTGACTTATATGTTTCTTTTTTCTGGTGGCCCATCTTAAAACCGAAAAGACAAGAAATATTATGTACACTTGTATAAAGAAATTTTTTGTAAAGTTTTAGTGGTTGTTTAAGCAGGGTATTTCTGGGTTTGAAAGAGAGTAAAGAGTTAAATCAAATGATTCAGACTCAAATTCAGGAAAACAATTGAGAAAGTTATCATACAAATCAGAAAAATGCCAGAATATTTATTCATTCATCAAAAGCCTTTCAATCATTGTTATACATATGTATTCCTAGACTTAAGACTACACTGACTAGTGACTACACTAATAAAGCATGATATATCTTCACTTTAAAGCATGATAAAGTGTTTCCTCATTGCAGCTGATATGAAATCTTTCCTGTGATAAACTATATTACTGCAATGTTATTGCAATGCTACATCAAGGTTATGATGATTTTAGTTTTGTTAAAGACAGATGACTGGTAAATTATGTATTACCTTGGTAATAAAATTATGCATTTTATCGTGTAAAATTATACATGTATTTCCATATCCAGTTAAAGGAAACACCCACTTATTCTACTAATACTTCCAACTCTTGGTGCCAAAGCTATGACAATGACTTTATGTTAAACAGACAAACTGACAAGCTTAAGAGTGGCTGACAATTAGACCTGCCTTGTAAAGATTTTACGATGAAGTCATCTGTCACTGTCAACTTAATGGGGTAGTATAAACATGCAGAGCTAATACACAGAAGACTACAACAATGGACATTAGGTTCACTTGGGATGTGCACCTCAATTTCTTGGCCAAGTTTTGCAAATATTTTGGCCAGAAAATATTTACTACCAATAAAACCGAGTTCAGACACAGGTATAACTCACACTGATAACAACTGACTCCTTAATAGTCCTTTAATAGGTATCAGTGAAAAAAAACCCAGGTTATCATTTTCCTGTAGTATTGTGTAAATTAAAGTACATCTTTTAAAATTAGTGTGACTTATATGAGATTAGTATGCAACAGTGTTTCTGCGATTATTTCACCAGAATCTGATTGGTGTAGTTTGTAAAAGTTTTTTAAAATTAAATTTTGGCATCATAAACTGCTTAGATATTTGCAAAAATCACACACATGTTTTCATTGCAATGGCATTATTCATGAACTTTACATATGGTATCTTTAAGAACTCATGAATATAAGGCTAAATTGGACACAATGGTATTGCAAAATACTGTTTCACAGAACATACATTTTGCTGCAATTTCCTGCAACCAAAAAAATACAATATAAACCACAATGAAATGTCTTATAAATAGTGAGAGAAATTCATAAATCATAATCATACACGGGAAAATATTACAATAAAATCCAGGTTCAAGAATGAACGAAGCATTTACTAAAATTGAGACATGCTTTATTGGCACAGAGACACACCATTACACAGAACTTTAATAAACACAATTCTGTTTTAAGTAGAAGTAAATATTTGGGTCCTAAGAAGGGCATTTTTATTGAAAATAATATATCATCAAGAAATCCTGGTTAAGTGAAAGTGCTGGTCCTTTAATATTCACTTAATAAGGTTATACTTCACATACTCAATGGGAAATAAGTAAAATCTTTTTGTAAGATTTAATCCAGGAAAGGCTGGTAAAAAGTTTGAAGTACTTACTTGGTGTTGATCGATAAGTCAGATCATGTAATCCAATTACTTCTTTCTAATGTTTTTTCATAATGCTCCTGTTCATGAGGTAATGTAAAAACACTTCCACGCAAATATTATTACAAGAGGAAGCAAATAGCAGGCCTAATACATAGCATCATTGTAAAAGAGTTCAAAACATTGCTGGGACAAACTTTTAAGGTTAATTGGTCTGTAAATCCCATGTGATAGAATTTCTTGCTTTTCTAGTAAATTAGCGATTGATCAACCTTATTCTAGATGTAGACTGGAAATACACAAATTTCAATTCAATCACTTTAATTTTTGGGTTTTTGTTTCACAGATGAAAAATTTCATTATCAATTCTTATTATCCCAAGAAAAATTATATTATCCACTTACAATACAAGTAGTTTTTCAAAACTTTAGTTTATATTTTGTACTTTATTTAATAATTTAACACTGAATGAAGAATTTAACTGCACTTTTTCCCGAAACAATCCTTAATTTAGAGTTCTTGCCATGTAATGGGTGTAGTAGTACAGTGATCAGGAATCACTCTAAGTTTAGAAAGCACTTCAGCAGATAAGTAACATGTACATAAACCATATTATCCATACATCCTTGTCTATATACATTAATTGAGATGTATCTCCATTTAACTATATCCAGAAACTACAATGTTTTTTTAGATGATCAAATAACTGATACTGGTGAACAACCAGATACAAAAAAAACATGTGCCAGTAATTAAGCCTTTATAATATACAATATTACTTTAATTATCTTTCATATCATAACTCAATGTTCTATTTCTTCTATATAACATTTTTTTTTCCTTTATTATTCTTTATTTCTAACAATCTTTTTACCCATCTCTCACAGTAATAATATGCTGAATATATATCTATACACATACATACAAACCTATGCACTTGGTGTATGGTTTAAGCAAGGTGCTTATCTAAATAACCCAATGAAAATACCTCGCTGAACATTGGCTTGTTATCATCATACTATATTTATATATTTAGATGATAGGCAGCAGAAATGGTCAATTACTTGTAAGTGTTTGAAGATGATCTAGTAAGTAAACACGATTCTGTTTTAGTACACACAATTCATATTTATTGGACATACACGCACAATAGTAGGTGGAAATTATAGGAAGGAGTCGCAATATAAACGATCACAAAACATGGATCGTTTTGATAGGATTAGACCTTGGATGAGTGGTTTGACTGATGTCAATGGTTGAATTGAACATGAGAGGAAAATGACAAAAGACTCCTAACCGTTTGTGTGTATATTTGTTCAAACACATAAACTTTTTCTCATGTATAAATGTGTAGCAAAGATTATCTAAGAATTAAGTTTCAGCTTAAGTCATACTTTGTAATATAGTCTACAATCTTGAAGTAAAACTCTGATAAGTAGAAAGTCTAATAAATCAGACATTATCTGGAAGTCCTGCTTTTGCAGAAATAGTATTCTACTTGCTTCAGATTTCACTTTGCATGGTTTAATAGAAGCTTCATAATTCATTATTCATAATTATTATAAATAAATAAAATAAATAATCTTTTTTTTGTTGTTGTTGATCAATAAATGCAATTACAAAATTACAACAGCTAAGGCCAAAATGGCCGTACAATATTTATTCATTGTATAAATAATGTTGCTAAAATCACTACTGCAACTAAATTTTTTGCATCATACTTTACTGAATTTTCTCTACCTCCCCCAACCCCAATATTTCATTTTTATTTATTTATTTCAAAATAATATAAAAAAAAATAAGAATAAGTTTTCACTTAATTTTCAGCTGAATTTAAAATATATTATAACTTAAATAATTGTATATTCATCCTTTTAGCTCAACTTTCCAAAACTGAATGGCTTACTTAAATAAATCATCGAATACTTAAACAATTCTATGTGCAACTAGGATCTAAAATAGAGATACTAATCTGCAGTAAAATTAAAGGAAAAAAAGACTTCACAAAAGCAGAGTGGAAGAAAGAAGAGAAAACTCCAGTAGAGGCTGAGCAGCAAAGTATCAGAGCAAAGATTAGTTCAATCCAGTACAGGGACCTTGGTAACATGAACCAATAAATATTGTCACCTAAAAGACAACATCACGGTCAAAGTCAAAGTTCATGTTTTGTGTCCCATTCAACAACAAGGGTCATACTGGGACAGGTCCACAACATTTGCCACTTGTGGGGTTGGAACCCACACAGAGGTGACTCAAGTAAGAGCCTGCAAAACTTGCTAACCCACTATGCCACTGAGGACACCAACATCACAGTCATAGCACATTAAGTTAAATCTCCATGGAGCAGAACTTTACTTACCAAATGGAATTCCAGATACAGGTAAGTTTCAATCTAAAAGGCTATAAAAGGACCAATAATATTGTTTCACCATAAAAGGCAGTTGGGCGAACTGGTCAGATGACAACCAAATACTCAACCAAGATTTTTAAATCTAATCTAATCTAATGTGAAATTTTATAGCACTTAATCTCTATCAACTGACAGACTCTAAGGCACAGTCTTTAATCATTACACACAGCTGTATATCAAGATCTAAAAGCCTATGAAAGTAGAAGAGTGTCAACAGTGGCTGGAACAATGGAAATAAATAACAAGGTGGTATGGAAAAATCATGTGTTATGGCCACACCGTCAATACTATGAAAGAGTAAATCTGGAAATACAAGATTCTATGTCAAGATATCTAAAATACTCTCCCTTTAAATGAATGGGAACAAAATGTGAGTAATTTTACTAATTTCTGCAAGTTAGCAATGGCAAATAAAAAAATGTTTGCATTTGGCTGAATATTCTATACAAGCTGTTAAATAAATAGCTATGTTAACATTGGTTGAGATACATAAAATGCTCTGCCTTTCTATG
This sequence comes from Sabellastarte sp. h YS-2021, assembly GCA_964017235.1. Classification (NCBI taxonomy): domain Eukaryota; kingdom Metazoa; phylum Annelida; class Polychaeta; order Sabellida; family Sabellidae; genus Sabellastarte; species Sabellastarte sp. h YS-2021. The sequence continues at coordinate 31,443,677 of OZ024929.1, forward strand.
AGCAGAAATGAATTGTGATGCCAAACACCAGGAGAAAAATAGCATTAGAGATGCCCATACCCCACAGCCAGGGGACATATTTTTCAACACCATGAGATATAGAAGTAGTGAAACAGTACAAAGATCAGGATACATTCAGAGCAGTGTCATTTATATAAAGGTCCAAATAATGTTTAAGTAGAGAAAATAATGTTTAAGGGAAAGAAAATGCATGTAAAGATGAAGTATTAAAACAAGGCAATAGCAAGATGACAGCATTAATCAGTACACTAAAAATTATGACGCTGTAGGTCAAGGTCATTACAGCAAGGTCAAAGGTCAAATCAAGGTCACACCATGACGTTGCACACCTACAACCCCCAACCAATGTCCCTACCAAGTATCAACTTCCTACACCTTATGGTTTCTGAGATACAGCCAGGACAAACATTTTCCCACCCACCACCCACCTGCCCAGCTATCTGGACATCATGGGTGAAACCAATACCCCGACAGTCCTTAAGGGCTGTGGGGTAAAAAGCCAAAAATAAAATAATATTTGTACCCTCAGTGGGGTGGACATGATGACAAAAAATATGACTTACACTTGAATGAGTGTTTTTCACGTGCATGTATTTCCACGACATAGGATCCTGATAGTCTGTTTTATTTTTGTGTGACCTTTCCATTTTTTCATGCGTATTTCTATTTCTGAGTATCCCAATTTAATTTCCTTCAATATGCTGACTTTGTTATTACAAGAATCATATTCCAAATCACATGCTATCCATCTATTTAATTGTATTGTGTGGTTCACACATACATTAAATTACAACTTCAATCATGTTGATTCACAAAGAATCAGCAAATGGCTAGCAGTACCTACTCAATAAAAGAATAATTGTAAAACTGCAACAACAAATTGCAACAACAAATAAATTCTACATAAATGTTAATAGTTTTCACAAATCCAGGTCACTGACTGGTTCATGTTGCATAACACTAAACCTGTAACAGTGTATATGAAACAGCAGAGTGATTTTTCTACAGTAGCTGGAGAATATTTTGAGGAAAACTCAAAAAAAAAACTTATGTGCATGTAAAATGGACATAGACAAGGGAGACAGGGTGGTGGCAGATATGCATTTATCACATACAATGCATATAATGGTATACATGTACATACATCCCCACTGGGATGATTCAGCCAACTGTGAAAACAGTGATACTGATGATTTTCTTCTCCTCAAATACAAGAATATCAATGATGCTGATAAACTGTTTCAGGAGATACCTTGTATTGTTAATTTGGCCTGTTCAATACCAGATGAAAAGAAGGACAAATTGACTGATCAAAATCTTGAACATGTTGATATATAAGCTTTTAAGATGCAGATAAGAAAGTATAATCTTTGAAACTTTGAGTTAAGATAATAACCGAACAGGCACGGTAAACTATACAAGTTCCAGGGAAATATATAACCCACAGCTTCAGTAATCATAGGTATTCACAGACAATTTAACACCATCAGGCATTATCCCAAGAAGAAAGGTCAAACCTATGAGTTTACCTTCTGTAAAATACATGGGGGAGTAAAAAGACTCAATACAGAACCCTTCAGTGTGTGTATATTTTTACAACTAAAAATCTTACTCGAAGAAAGAGCAGTTTTTAACACACACCAATAAAATGTCAGACAGAGAATTGCATGTGGTGCATTACATTGGATACGGCTTGCCAAAAAGCTAGGATTGATCTTTGGTATTGGTAGAAGTGTCATCATCAATCTTCAAATAAATCCTTCCACCAATATTCTTGGATTGCCTGGATCTATAGGGCAAGAAACCGATGTGATGTGGTATTTAAAGTTTGCTCCTGAGGAAACCTGTATACCTTTTCTCCGAATTACACAAAACTTTGAAAAAATTTATCTCTATGGTTATGCCAAGCCCCTGACCTTGCCTTACATAAAATTTCTGCAAATTTGGTTTGTTTTAAAATTACTTTTAGGATGTTTGAAGGGTCAAATTTCACATGCTGCGGCAAATTTTATATTTTAACTATATATTCTGTGAGGCCAAAATCCAAGTATTACTTTACAGGACTTGCTTGGGCTCTGACAAATGGAACTCTGTTAAGACCAAAAATGTGAAAGGCAAGTCCTGAATGTTGACCTGATAAATTTTTATAAAGTGATACCAACTACGGACTAGTTGCCATTACACTTTTAATATACATTTTTATAAATATTTAAAAGATCTGTGTCAATTTTGGGGTAGATACTGTACTCATCAGCAACCTTAACAGTTAATTTATTATTTACAATTGTCTACAATTTCATTAATACTTCATTACCTTGGTGGATTACCTTGGTAATTGGTGGATTGCATTTGTCTGGTTTTTTTTGCAAAATAACTCAAAAAGTTGTGGACAGATTTTGCTGAAATTTTCTGGCAATGCTGACAATGGTACATGGAATAAATGATTAAATTTTGGTGGTGATGTGGATCAAAGTCTGGATCCAAGAATTTTTTAACAGAATTTTCATCATTACACTCATAATATTGTAAGTGTTAGGCCTTGGCAGAATTTTGTGTTGAGTGCTCGTGTTATTTTATTTCGAAATATTTACTTATTTACTTGCTTGGCGAGGGGGGGTGGGGGGTATACTTTGTATTCATCAGCAATTACATTTTATGAGTTACATGTAATTTGGAAGGCATGCCCAACATTTAATAGTAATTTAATTGTTCCTCACCAATTACTCAACTGGTAACTCATTACTTTCAAGGGAAATCACTGTACTACTGTAGAGATAGGAGAAGGCTAATCCATGGAATTATTTGTGGGTGTCGGTAATGGTGTGTCGAGATGATGTATGGTCTCACAAGTCAGGGTCAACATACACAAACATGGACCAGGAAATAGTGAGAGAGGAACCAGGGTGGATCATCATCCTCCCACCGAGTAACATTACATTATACAGGGAAAATAATGAGCATATGTTCTTAACAAGGCTACCAAACTAACATCTTATAATTAATTTTGTAAAGTTTTTGAATCTAATTAATTATACTGTTACATTTTTTTTTACATTACTGTTTTTGTCCCTGGACTTTGAATTTGCATATTGTTAGACATTATTACCTTCAATATTAATCAATATAGCTTCCTGGATTTCAACACTTGTACCAAAACTGTAAATTTCAATATTTTTTCTAATGCCTAGGTCACACATTGGTGATTTTTAATGGCCAATATCTGCAAATGTCCAATTCTTGAATGTTCTTGGTTCTTGGTGGATTCCCCATTCATTATACTTTGTCTTCAGTCCTCTTCACTATTTACTGCTTCATGGCGAAAACAAAATAATGTTCAAAATTGCCGCCAGTATTCACCAATATTTAAGTTCGCCATGACAATTCACCACTGTAGGTAGCATATTCTTCTATGTTGTAGCTCTGCCATAGGGTATCGTAAATGAGTTACACTACCTTCTTGTTCTCAGTAAATTCACTGAATATTCTTCCTTGTTCTCATCTCATTCTTTCTTTGCAGTAGAAGAGTTCTCACAGACCTCATTAATTCTTGCCTCTTCATAGCTAATTTGTGGGTTAATTGTTGTAAAATCGCCAGACATTCCCCATTTCATAAGGTAGTCTCAGTATAATCCTGCTTTATCGAGGCTTAATCTAAGGACAGTCGAAAAATATGGTGGAACATGGTAGAGCTATGAAGAGTTTCTTATCACATGACCACATTTCCCCCCCTCATTTTGGCAAATTCTGGCGAATTTGAAATCACCTGTATTCCTCTATATTCCCAAAGATGGTCGCAGCAGACTCTCCAGTGTGTGACTTGAAACTTTATCAGGCAGTGTTTTCTAAATACTGTATTTATTCAGAGATCCCTGAAACAATTTGATTACTGATACAGCAGTTCTGTTTGATCTATTATTTATAAGTTAAAAAAAATATGTTGATTTTATGGGGGGTAAACAAGGCACCAGTCCCTAGCAAATGAGGGTGTTAATGAAAATTCATCATTTTTATTTTTTTGTATCCAGAATATGAACTGGATATATAAAAATTTCAGACAGTGCCACTCCTTACTTTTGGAGTTATCATGAATGCAGACAAATAAATAAAAAAACTGAATTTTCAAATCTAGAATATTAACTGAAAGAACTTGATTTTTTTTTGTAGTAAATTTATACAAAATTCAATAAATTAAGAGTGGTCAACTGAACTGTCATAAATAGGTGTAGCATTGACCAAATTTTTGTTTTTATAAGAATTATAATCATCAACATAATGTATGTGGGTCTGTATTACTAGAATCTCTATTTTGCTTTTACCATTCAACATCTTTTTATAAGTAATCCCACTTGTGTAGCTATACTGACATTTTACAGCCTTATTTTATCCTATTAAAATAATTAATTAATTATTTATCAATTAACCCTTTTATTTCATTTATTTTCTCAATTTGAAAATACAAATCTTTGTTGACGTGATGAAGGATATTGCTTTACAGGACACTGTAACTTGGCAAACACAACATTAATAATAAACAACTTCCCCCCCCCCCTGGAAGTTCACATATGTCTAGCTAACTGTACACTCTCACTGACTTTTCTGGGTCTCTCTCTTCTCTTTCTGCTGAAATTTACCCCTGCTGACTGCAATAATTGATCAATGAAAATAATTATCCTAATCCCAAGCAATCCTTTGGGTGAAGAAGTGAAAAACAAATGTGCTTTTTTGCCAGTGTTTGTACTGGTGACTTGAACATCATCAGCTGAGTGAATCATGCATCACAATCCAGGGGGTTAATGTATTACCTAGCCTGGCTTGAGACGTTTTACTGTAGTAACAGTATAAAATAGCATCACAGATGCCCGTATCCCACTGCCTGGGGAAATATTTTTCAACACCATATACATAGAAGTAGTGAAATAGTACAAAGATTAGGATACTTTCAGAGCAGTGTCCGTTATATAAAGGACCAAATAATGTTTAAGTAGAGACAAAAATGTTTGAGAGAAAGAACATATACGTCAAGATAAAGTATTAAAACAAAATAATTGAATAGCAAGATGACAGCATTAATCAGTAAACTAAAAATTATGAAACTGTAAACTCTATTAATTGGCGAATAGATGTCAATGGAAATAGCACAATTATATAAAAGTACAAAAAATAATCAGCAGCAATCCATATATCTTTGTCATGAGAGAAACATGTCTCATGTATGGCAGGTGAACACACTTTGGCAGAGCACCATGATGGAGACCTACAACCCCTAACCAATGTCCTTACCAAGTGTTAACCTTCTACACCTTATAAGATTCAAGAGCCCAGAAAAGATTTTAAAACTCATTGTCAGTGAGACAAGGTCAAAGGTCAAATCAAGATCACACCATGATGTTGCACACCTACAACTCCCAACCAATGTCCTTACCAACTATCAACTTGCTACACCTTATGGTTTCTGAGATATAGCCCAGACAAGATTTTATAGGTCAAGGTCACTACGGCAAGGTCAAAGGACAAATCAAGGTCACAACATTATGTTGCATACCTACAGCCCCCAACCAATGTCCCTACCCAGTATCAACTTCCTACACCTTACGGTTTCCAAGATATAGCCCGGACAAGATTTTAAAGGTCAAGGTCACTATGGCCAGGTCAAAGGTCAAATCAAGGTCACAATGACATAGCACACCTACACCCCCAACCAATGTCCAGACAAAGTATCAACTTCCTACAACTTACAGTTTCTGGACAAACTTTTTTGCGCCGCCCACCCACCTATCCGGACATCATGGGTGAAAACAATACACCAATAGTGCTTAAGAGCTGTGGGGTAAAACGCTGTTGAATTATTTTTCTGTTGATATGAACTGGAGTTGTTCTAACTATATTGATTTTGATGATAATCTGTGCAGGGTACACCAAAGGACAATTGATTAAACATTTGGATAATCACTGAGACAGTATTTTTTAAAGAATTAATTATAATAATTAAACAATATCCCCCAGGTTTTCCTCATTTGCAAAAAACACATATGTATTACAGGATGCACAATAATCCAACACAATATCAAATCATGTTCAATTTTTCCAAAGATTTGTATACTTTCACCTTTTTGAGCAGTGCTTTGAAGTTTGAACCAAAACATCAAGAAGACAACACCAACTCTTTTTCAATATGATTCAACATCTGTCAATCTCACAGTGTAGATCAAGTTTTTACATTGGCACAATATTTTTAACTTCTGGCAAGCCCATATTATACTTTAATGGCTTCACGATTTTGCAGAAATGACCATCTTCCTGTTATTAATATGTTTTTCTTTTCATTTATGCCAAAATGTAAGGTTTCATAGATGAATTTTTTTAATGCAAAATGGTGGAAAGCGATGTTTGGGAAGTCGCCAGACGACTCTGCAGATACGCGGGAGGTCAAAAATTTTGTTGAAATCACTCAATCTCGTAGTGTTTCCGAGATAAATGTGTTTTTGGGTTTTACAAAGAAATTCAAGATTGGCGGGAAAGCGATTTTTGGGAAAAGGTCCCAGTAGACTCTGCAGATACCCTGGGAGTCGAACATTTTGTCAAAATTGCTCTATCTCGCACTCTTTCCAAGATATATGCATTTTTGTGTTTTACACAGAAATTCATGATGGCCACCAAAAATGGTGGGAAAGTGATTTCTGAAAAAAGTCGCCAGTAGAGTCTGCATATACCCTGTGGGTCAAAATTGTCGTCAAAATCACTCTATCTCGCACTGCTTCCGAGACATTGAAGATTTTTTATTTTCAGCGTTAAGAAAAATATTGTCGTTTAGTTATTATGTGTTGGATCACTTCCAAAAGTTAACGATTTCCAGACATCCATATAACAAACCCACTTGCCAGATTTCATGTGAATAGGTGAAGTGCCTTTCAAAAGCATTTTTTGGTCATGTGACTTCTTTGACTTGTTGAAATGACATGACACCATATTCTGAAATTTTTCCCAGGGCTACTGCATAGTGCATACATGTGCTACTTTTGATGAGGATCTACCCAGTGGTTGCTGAGCTATAAGCAATACAAAATACGGGAGCCGGAGAAGCCGGCGGACCCACTCCCTCTTCCCTTTCCCCGAAGTACAAACAAGTATCCCTTCCGGGACGCTTAATCATTTGTCACACAAATACTTACAGCATTGGCCACTTCCAAGAATCCTGGCCCATACTGGGTATTCATCACTTGTTGCAGGTACTCAGGGTTGTTTTTCTCAAGTAGAGTGTACAAACTGGGAGGTTCTGGGCTCATGTCTCTCGCTCCACTATCATAGTCCTGGCTGCTGGGTGGTAGGCCTAGAACACATCAAAACATGCATCTTGATATAGTTATGCCCCAGTCACACTAAAGGCGGTATGTCCCGGGGTTAGAGGTTTTACTGTAGAGTAAGAAATCTAAAATTCGCCAGGAATCTAAAATTCGCCACCTCTAAAACCTTAGTTAATTTTATGAAGAAAATGATGTTTTTGTCTAAAATTTGCTATTTTTCAGTACAAAAAGCCTTAATTTACTATACATTCAACAAATCTCACCATAATTCATTTATTTTATTAGTATTTTCACATGTGGCGAATTTCAGATATGTGGCGAATTTTAGATTTCTTACTCTACATACTACAGGTGGTAAAATTCATGGTTATAAGCACTGGGCAAAACGCCACTATCCTTGTGTGCGGTGTTGTGATACATTTGAAAATGCTCAATACCTCAACTTACATTATGTCACTGTGTTACACTGAAAGACGATCGAGTCACAACTTCATATATCCTACACCTTCAGTTACCATAGCAACAGATTCATCTGTGCATGCTCGTACTCATCTGTGCATACCCACGGTATGAAATTCAGGGGCGGAAATTTTAAACATTCTAAAACTTCTGTAGGACATCAAGGTAATGGATGTTTCGACACTGTGTCGCAAGGTCGCACAGGAACCTCAGACAGTAGTTGAAGGACAGAGGGGTTTTGCCCAACACCCATGGGACGTACCGCCTGTAGTGTGACTGGGGTTTTAGCAGGCGGATAATTAGATATAAAGTCATTCTTGTGGCCTGAGGCCCATATAACTGCTGTTTATTTCAGGTTTCTGTCGAGTGAAATGCTTCAGAGCATTTCAACTACACCCAAATAGGATAAGAGTTTGTTGCAGTCTTATCTCTGCACCTAGTGTTGATCGCTCTTTATACTTGTGGGCTTAGCAGGTATTTTATTGGTTATGCTTCCCTTGACTTTTAGAACATTGTGCAGATCACAATATAACTAGACCTATGCATCGGAGAACCGATGCAAATTTGTATCGACCGAAAAGACAACTCACCAAAGCCAGTGAACCATCATTTGACCTTGAAGGAGGGGCCCAAGGTCAAATCTGAAAACATCAGAAGATTTCCAGCCCATTACCTCATATAAGTTGGTTTCATATTGCAAACGTCTAGGACCAATAATAAGCAAGTTATCAGCACTTTAAAGTTTGGCTATTGTCGTTTGACCTTGAAGAAGGGGGCCCAAGGTCAAATCTGACCACATCAAAAGATTCCCAGCCCATGATTTCCTATAAGTTGGTTTACCATCCCAAACCCTTACGACCAATAATAAGCGAGTTATAAGCACTTTTAAGTTTGGCTATCCTTGTTTGACCTTGAAGGAGAGGTCCAAGGTGCAACCACATCAAACTACATCAAAGATTCCCAGCCCATGATTTCCTATTGGTTGGTTTACCATCCAAAACCTCTAGGACCAACAATAAGCGAGTTATAAGCACTTTTAAGTTTGGATATCCTCATTTGACCTTGAAGGGAGGCCCCCAAGGTCAAATCTGACCATACTAAAATATTCACAGCCCATGATTTCCTATAGGTTGGTTTACCATCCCAAACCTCTAGGACCAATAATAAGCGAGTTATAAGCACTTTTAAGTTTGGCTATCCTCACTTAACCTTGAAGGAGGGGTACAAGGTCAAATCCAACCACACCAAAAGATTCTCAGCCCATGATTTCCTATATGTTGGTTTACCATCCCAAACCTCTAGGACCAATAATAAGTGAGTTATAAGCACTTTTAAGTTTTAAGTTTGGCTATCCTTGCTTGACCTTGAAGGAGGGGTCCAAGGTCAAATATGACCACACCAAAAGATTCCCAGCCCATGATTTCCTATAGGTTGGTTTACCATCCCAAACCTGTACGACCAATAATAAGCGAGTTATAAGCACTTTTAAGTTTGGCTATCCTCGTTTGACCTTGAAGGAGGGGTCCAAGGTCAAATCTCACCACATCAAAGATTCTCAGCCCATGATTTCCTATATGTTGGTTTGCCATCCCAAACCTGTACGACCAATAATAAGCAAGTTATAAGCACTTTTAAGTTCGGCTATCCTCATTTGACCTTGAAGGAGGGGTCCAAGGTCAAATCTGACCACACCAAAAGATTCCCAGCCCATGATTTCCTGTAGGTTGGTTTACCATCCCAAAACTCTAGGACCAATAATAAGGGAGCTATAAGCACTTTTTATGACTGACAAAGAAACGCCCGTGGCGGCCATCTTGTTTTTCAAAATGAGGCCAAAAATATGCCCAGTCAAGATTTTGTTATGAGGAACATACCCCGCGAATTTGAGATCTCTACCTATAATACCCTTTGCTCTAGAGGGCCAACAAAAGTCCTTGCTGAAAGTAGAAAAAACGCCCGTGGCGGCCATCTTGTTTTTCAAAATGCGGCCAAAAATACTCCCAGGCAAGATTTTATGGTTGTGAATATATCCTACAAATTTGAGAAGGCTAGCTATAATATTTTTTTCGTTGGAGCGGTAATGGTGAAATTTCTCTACACACTGTGGCGGCGGCGGCGTAACGAAGCGAAATCCATAGTATCCACTGGATGCTATCCGGGGATACAATGTGGGGCTGGAGAAAACTGTAAATACCTGTTGGTCAAGTTCAAAGTTGGGGTTTATGTCCCGTTCAACAGACAGGGTCATATTGGGATAGGTCCATAGTATTGCCACTTGTGCGCATCAAACCCATACAGACTGCTTGTGATTTGATGCCAAACTTGCTAACGACTAGGCCACGGAGGACCTCACTTGTTGGTCAAGATTCTACACTGAAAGCCATCAGGCACTTGTACACAACTGAGATAGAAATTCAAACCCACAACCTAAAAGGTGTGAATGTAGATGGAGACACATAAAGTACCTTGCCAAAATGGTAAAGCCTGGAGAAATGTAAGACAATGGCTTCAATCACTTGGTATTTATATTAATTTAATACCAATCATTCTTTTGTTTGGTGTTTTAGAAAATGAGTTAGCTATGGTCCCCAAAAATTTAACTCTTTTAGCAGGAAAAAATTTATTTGGAAATGTTCACGAAATTCAAAACCATTAAATGTGCTTGATTTTGAAAACTATATCAGAAATATCTACACTGAACAAGAATACAATAAACAATACATATGATAAATTTCAAGTGTCGTGGTCGGTGTTCAGCAAGTTTTTATTGAATGATCCAGGAATAAATTAATTCTCAAAATGTAAAAATAACTCGATATCTGTATAAATAAGGTAATGTCTGATTGCTTAATTCAGTACCTAAATAGTATCCTAAATCCTAATAATTTCATAATCATTTAATCATTATTATGATTGTACTTGTATGCTTTGTAAAGCCTCCATGACCCAGTGAGGCCCACACCACAGAGCTTCAACATGACCATGCATCCAGCTTGGTCATTGATGGATTCATCCAGAATTCTTCTTACTTTGAATAACTAGATATCAAGGAAATTTTATGATGTTTGATAGCTTTTATATATTGCTTGTAATTGATGGGTATGGGAACTGCCAATTTGCAATTGATACTAAGGCAGGATCTGTAGCATATTTCCCATTCAGTATCCCACCAATGCAAAACCGTTCACGATACCCCCCCCCCAAAAAAAAGGAGATGTGTTTTGGCACATCCCCAATCAAATAAGGCCTACTAACAGGAAGTGAAGCTTATGTTAACAAATATGGCAGTTACATTACCAGAAATTGTATCAAAAGTATAAAATCTGTAAATGTTTGGGATAAACTTTCATAATTTCATCAGATTTAAGGCTTGTTTCTAATATTTAATGATTCCCATCAATTATATGTGATTACATTCATGATGCAAGTTGTGAAATAGCCAAGTTTTTGGCTAAGTCAGGGACTTAAATCTAAAACATTGGTCTTAGCTAGCACTGGGTTTTAAATGGATTTCACAAAAGGTGACTTCAAATAACCACAGTGGTTTTTCTGTGTCATGTGATTTTTTTATATCATCCAAAATATACTATTTTTGACATATATCCTTCATTTGACACATTTTATCGAAGGATAACTGCTGTTTTGAAATATAAGCTTCCCAAATACTACTGTAGTGAGGTGGTCTGTATAATTATACCTTACTTACAGCCATTTCAAATTTTGAAGTACAGAAAAGTTTATGGCGGCCATATTTAAGTCCTCTTTACAAAATTTAAGCCCCCTACCTACCAGACTTAAAATTAAGTCCACTGACTTAGCAATTTCATGGACTTAACTGCTTTGTGAAATCCACTAAGTCTAAGACCACGGACTAATGTTGACAAAATTTAAGACCAAAGTCTTAAGTTTAAGTCTAAGTCTGGGCTTAAGTCTCTTTGTGAAATCAGCCCCAGGTGTTACTGATCCTGCCTAAAATGATTCCATATCAAAAGTATTGGACACATCTGAAGTTTTCACAAAAGATGTTTGGCTATATTATCATTCATAAATATTGGCTGATGTAGTTGGATTTCAATGTTTCTAATGAATCAATTCATTCCAATACAATTTCCAATAACAGTACCATGACTTCAGAGTAGTGTAATAATTTGACAAAATTGTGCATTTAATCACTACATAATTTGAAATGGATGCCATAATAGTTGATAAAAGTTGTGCAATGCAGGCTGGCATATTAACATAATAATACATGCCATTATTTTGAAATATAGTGTAATGAACAACTGAACATGTTACTGTTATCCAGTTAACTGCACCTGAACTGTGATCACTGTCTGTGTGAATCCATCCTGGACTTGTTTGGACTTCAACACGTATCTTTTCTTGCTCTATTTCTGTCATTAAACGCTGACGGCACTGCATAAAATCCTGCAGAAAAAAGTTAGAAACTAGAGTATTGCTTGGCAAGAGAAAAAGAAATTGTTTTTGCACAGCAAAAACAAAGCGTCCCAATGAGTATTAATCAGTTTGTAGAAATCTTCCTGTGTTTAATATGTTTTTTACATTTATGACAAAATGCAAGGTTTCCTAGATGAATCTGGTTTGTTTAATTTTTTATTTATTTTTTATTTGTGCTTTATGCAGAAAGTCAAAACGGTGACCAAAAGTGGTGGGAAAATGATTTTTGGGAAAAATCGCCAGTAGACTCTGCAGATACCCTGCAGGTCAAAAATTTCGTGGAAATCGCTCTATCTCGCTCCATTTCTGAGATAAACAGGTTTTTGCATTTTACGCAGAAATTCAAGATGGCCGCCAAAAGTGGCGGGAAAACAATTTTTGTGAAAAAACGCCAGTACACTCAGCAGATACCCTGCGGATCAAAAATTTAGTTGAAATCGCTCTATCCCGCTCCGAAATTCAAGGTGGCCTCCAAAAGTGGCAGGAAAAAGATTTTCGGGAAATCACCAGTAGACTCTGCAGATACCCTGTGGGTCAAAAATTTTGTCAAAATCGCTCTATTTCTATTTCTGAAATAAGCGGGATTTTGTGTTTAACGCAGAAATTCAATATGGCCGCCAAAAGTGGCGGGAAAACAATGTTTGCGAAAAGCCGTCAGTAGACTCTGCAGATACCCTGTGGGTCAAAAACTTCATCGAAATTGCTCTATCTTGCTCCATTTCCGAGATAAACATGTTTTTGCGTTGAATGCAGAAATTCAAGATGGCCGCCAAAAGTGGTGGAAAAATGATGAAAAAATGATTTTTGCAAAAAATCGCCAGTAGACTCTGTAGATACCCCGTGGATCAAAATTTTCGTCGAAATTGCTCTATCTCGCTCCGTTTCCCAGATAAATGCGTTTTTGCATTTTCAGCGTTAAGAATAATTGTGACATTTAGTAAATCGTTAATAAGTAGGCCATTTTGTATTGGATCACTTCCAAAGTACTTGCCAAATTTTATGTCAATAGGTGAAGTGCTTTTTAAGTTATCATCTGGACAAGCACACCCTTTTGAAAAACATGTTTTTGGTCATGTGACTTCTCTGATTGGTTGAAATGTCATGACATCATATTCAGAAATTTTTCTCATGGCTGCTGCATACACCTGCCAAATATGAAGAGAATCTGCCTTATGGCTGCAAAGCTATTGTGAAAAGAAAATGCAGATCCGGCGAATCCGGCAGTCGCTTCTCCCATATACAAACAAGCGGGATGCTTAATTAGAAATATGTTGCATTTTAAATACATGCACAGTTAACTGTTACTTGATATTGTATGTTTGTAGGAATGGGAAGCCAGTGCCTTTCTGCGTGTGTCTGGCCAAAATAAAAATGATCTGAAGTAAGGCTGTGACGGGTGGTTAAAATCCATCCCGGTACCCGAGCTACGCAAATTCGTCTCGCAGTTCAGTATTCGCGTGTTTTAGTATGCACGTTTTTTCCTCTCCATAAACAAAACGGTGGTTTCCGGAAACGATGTCTTATCATTAAAATAGTGGTGAAAGGTAATCAAAACTTATTATATTGTTATAAAATGAGGAGTATTATATAAAATTTCCCAATATACAAATAATTCCGCCATTTTGCAGTGTTGTCATTCTTTGTCGTCCTAAAAACGTGATAAAGTGGGCGACAATATAATATATTATAGTAGTTAACGACGATCGGGTGGACCAGAAAGCATCTTCCCAAATCGACTCCACTCGCGAATACCGACCACCCGGTCGCAGCCTTAATCTGAAGCAAAGATATCAAAAATAGCATCAGAGATGCCCGTACCCTACAGCCTTGGGAAATATTTTCAACACCATGAGATATAGAAGTACTGTACCAGTACAAACTTCAGGATACTTTCAGAGCACTGTCAGTTATATAAAGGTCCAAACAATGTTTAAATGGAGAAATAATGTTTAAAAGAAAGATAATGCGTATAAAGATGAAGTATTAAAACAAGATAATTCAATAACAAGATGACAGCATTAATCAGTAAAATAAAATTCAACACTCTTTATCTACATCTGCATGGCCGAATTATGGTTTAGATGGTTTGAATATTACCATGCATACAGAAATGGTAATACATTTAATGAATGCTTATTGTGGTGTTGGAGCAAAATCTGTGGCTCACTTGATGAAATTCTATCTCTTACAATGGGAAGTTATGAAAGTAAAATTCTTAATAAATTCTAATATGACTTTTGCTTAATCTGCATCAAAAGACAGACCCAAAGGTCCATGAAGATTTTAAAGGTCAAGGTCACTACGACAAGGTAAAAGGTCAAATTAAGGTCACACCATGATAATACACACCTATAGCCCCTAACCAATGTCCCTAGCAAGTATCAACTTCCTACACCTTACGGTTTCCGAGATATAGCCCTGACAAGATTTTATAGGTCAAGGTCACTATGGCAAGGTCAAAGGTCAAATCAAGGTCACACCATGATGCTGCACACCTACACCCCCTAACCAATGTCTCTACCAAATATCAACTTCCTACACCTTACAGTTTCCGAGATATAGCCCGGACAAGATTTTATAGGTCAAGGTCACTATGGCAAGGTCAAAGGTCAAATCAAGGTCACACCATGACGTTGCACACCTACACCCCCTAACCAATATCCCTACCAAGTATCAACTTCCTACACCTTATGGTTTCCGAGATATAGCCCGGACAAGATTTTCAAACTCAAGGTCACACCATGATGCTGCACACCTACAACCCCTAGCCAATGTCTCTACCAAATATCAACTTCCTACACCTTACGGTTTCTGAGATATAGCCTGGACAAGATTTTATAGGTCAAGGTCACTACGGCAAGGTCAAAGGTCAAATCAAGGTCAGATCATGACGTTGCACAACTACACCCCCTAACCAATGTCCCTACCAAGTATCAACTTCCTACACCTTACGGTTTCCGAGATATAGCCCAGACAAGATTTTATAGGTCAAGGTCACTATGGCAAGGCCAAAGCTCAAATCCTGGTCAGACCACGACGTTGCACACCTACACAGCCTAACAAATGTCCCTACCAAATATCAACTTCCTACACCTTACGGTTTCCGAGATATAGCCCGGACAAGATTTTATAGGTCAAGGTCACTATGGCAAGGTCAAAGGTCAAATCAAGGTCACACCATGACGTTGCACACCTACACCCCCTAACCAATATCCCTACCAAGTATCAACTTCCTACACCTTACGGTTTCTGAGATATAGCCCAGACAAGATTTTATAGGTCAAGGCCACTACGGCAAGGTCAAATCAAGGTCAGACCATGACGCTGCACACCTACACCCACTAACCAATGTCCCTACCAAATATCAACTTCCCACACCTTACACTTGCCGAGATATAGCCCGGACAACATTTTATAGGTCAAGGTCACTACAGCAAGGTCAAAGGTCAAATCAAGGTCAGACCATGATGTTGCACACCTACACCCCATAACCAATATCCCCACCAAGTATCAACTTCCTACACCTTACGGTTTCCGAGATATAGCCCGGACAAGATTTTATAGGTCAAGGTCACTACGGCAAGGTCAAAGGTCAAATCAAGGTCAGACTATGACGTTGCACAACTACACCCCCTAACCAATGTCCCTACCAAGTATCAACTTCCTACACCTTACAGTTTCCGAGATATAGCCAGGACAAGATTTTCAAACTCAAGGTCACTACGGCAAGGTCAAAGGTCAAATCAAGGTCAGACCATGACGTTGCACACCTAGACCCCCTAACTAATGTCCCTACCAAGTATCAACTTCCTACACCTTACGGTTTCTGAGATACAGCCCGGACAAACTATTTCCCGCCGCCCGCCCACCCACCCATCCGGACACCATGGGAGAAAACAATACCCCGACAGCCCTTAAGGGCTGTGGGGTAAAAATGTATCACAGCTGAGTACAATGGATAGCCTTATAAACAAGACATGACATAACTCAAACCACAACATCCAAGTTCCTTTAAAATATCATAATAAGGATCCTAAAAATGACCAACCATATTGGCTAAAAGTTTACAATATCTGCTGATATAAAACCAGTTTTGTAACATTTAGAGATGAGTTGGTATCAAAAATGTGTAGATCTGGAGGTTGTCAATGCAAAAGCATTCCAGTTACAGGACTGCACACTAGTGCTGGGCCGAGTTGACTGAAACTCGAGTTGTAACTCGATGGGCGATAATTGGGGTGACATCGATCTGCGCAAGTGAAACTCGAGTTTATGAAAAATGTCAATATTTTAACCATCTATGATTGACACTTCACCAAAACAATAGAAATATCCGAATATTTTCAAAAATATATTGCATTTTTACTTTATTCTGGCTTAAATCAATGAACATTTAATTTAAATTATATCGCAAAAGCCATTTCCAGGTAAAAATTTTGTCTCACATACGGTTATGTAAAATATTTTCTATATTAAAAGCTAACAAACGAAATACTTTATCCCGAAAATTACTCAAGTTTAACTCGAGTTCTACTCGCTTCTAACAAGTGATGCTCGATCTGGCATTTAAGCTGGCGATCCCACCACTACTGCACACTGTAGTACACGCCAAACAAAACACGGACGTTTCCTCACAATCGCAATAAAAGTCCCCAGAAGCACAAAATATGGGATAAACATGTGCAATTTCTACAGATCTCTGGTTTGTTTCCAATATTTTAAGATTTCCTTCAACTATGTTTCGGAGGTTATATAGTGTCATAACTTATTTACCAGAACATGGGAGTTTCTAACCAAATCATTATAACAGTCGGCAAACATACAAAAATGTGGGATGAAAGATAATTTTTTTCAGATTGATGGTTTGTGTTCAGTATTTTAACTTTTAAGTTTTCTTTCAACTCTATGTGTTGACAAGCGAAGTAGCGGTTGTAAAATCTTGTCACAGTATTTCATTAAAATGATCTGAATACTGAGACACTGGGCTTACCAACTTATCCATGGCAATGGCAATATTCTTACTTCTACAACCATCACATGTTTTGGCAATCAAGTTGCCACCTAAAATATTTGTTATATGGTACTATGAATGAACTAGTCTCAATACCAAGATGCTGCTTTAAACAATGGAAGTATACCTCTTTTCATTTTATTTCCTAATATATATAGACAAAATATGTCATTTAATAGCCTGACGAATACATAACCATTTTGAAATGACAGAAATATGTACGAAATAAGATTAGTATCATTTGTTCAACTTTGGCCAGTGCTACATATTTAAACATACCCTATTCAATCTATATGATTAAAAAAGGAAATCATTTGTCACCCAAAATATTGAACATAAAATTTCAAGGTTAAAGCTGAGAAAACAAATGTAAACATCACCTGGAATGAAATCTGACCAGTTTTATCCACTCCAAGTTGCATCATTATTTCATCAACTGAGTCTTCTAGGTTCAACTGTACACACATATACTGAAGGTCATGACTGAAAGAAAGAGTTTCAGCACAAATTAAGCTCCTGGTTTTAGAAAAGGTTTTGTCATATTGAACTAATAAACATGAAATAGTAACAATTATTTATAATATAACATATACTAAATATATGTTTAAAAATTATATGATCCAATAATATTGTGTTTCTATGAAATTAATGAGCTCAACAACATTTATCTTGGTGTTTTAACTGTGACAATGAGTTGACATAAAATGAAACAACAAATGTATTTCACAAGAACTAATTAATTCTTAAAATGACTTGAAAACTTCAATGACTAGGACATTTACTCAAACTAGACCTAGCACATCGGACAACCAATGCAAATTGTATCCACTGGAAAGACAACTCACCAAAGCCAGTGAACCATTTTTTGACCTTGAAGGAAGGGCCAAAGGTCAAATCAGACCACATCAGAAGACTCCCAGCCCATGATTTCCTATAAGTTGGTTTTACATACTAAACCGTTAGGACCAATAATAAGTGAGTTATAAATACTTTTAAGTTTGGCTACCCTCGTCTGACCTTGAAGGAGGGGCCCAAGGTCAAATCTGACCACATCAGAAGATTCCCATCCCATGATTTCCTTTAAGTTGGCTTCACATGCCAAACCTCTAGAACCAATAATAAGGGAGATACAGGCACTTTTAAACACCTTTCTGCACTGATGTGCACCACATAGTGAGAGAACTCATAAGCAGAAATGTAAATATCAGAGTAAAATATGTAAAAACTGTTGGGAAAAAAATGCCCATCCTTCAAAAAGATTCTATAATGACAAGAAATTAAAGCTTTCCCCCAATTTTTCTGACAACATTTTATCAATAGAAAAGCTGTTTTATGAATCTTTTTTAACACAACATACACAAAAAGTACTTTTAAGTATAAAGAACATCTTTTTGTAAAATTGAAACATAAAACATTGACACAAATATGAATGTGTACAATGCAATTTAATGGCTAAATTTAATTGTTGTAAATGTCTGGTAATAGTGTTAACATAATACCAGTAAACTGCCTTTTGTTTCGTTTGGAACTAAAATAGTGACACCCGCCATCACACAATGAGAAGCGGTATCTATAAATCTATATATTTATGCACATTGATTGACAATGTAGAAAATGTTGGTAATATTATGAAACGTTTAATAAAACACGTTCATAATGGTTAAATATATCATCTTTCAGTTTTGAAATATTTCATACTCTAGAGTTATGTATCATGTATCTATGCCCAGTAAACATTACAAACGTTTATAAACGTTTATAAACCTAAGTAGCAACGGTTTAGATTAGGTTTAAAATGATGGGTCCCTAAACGTTTGCCTATAAACGTTTATAAACGTTTGCCTATAAACGTTTATAAACGTTTATACGTAAACGTTTATAAACGTTTATACACGTGTTGAAAATCTGGAGAAATATTTCTGTAAGTATATCTTGCTGTATCACTGTTGTTTGAATCCATCATTACATTCTAAGTAGATATATAGAAGTATGTAATTTGACATACTTCTATATATCTACTTAGAATGTAATGATACTTCTATATATCTACTTAGAATGTAATGATGGATTCAAACAACAGTGATACAGCAAGATATACTTACAGAAATATTTCTCAAGTTTCTCTCAAAATGGCTGTGCTGATGTCATTATCCCAAATGAAAGCGAGGTTAAGATATTCTTCACTCTTTGTAAACGTTTAAAAACGTTTATAAACGTTTATGCATAAACGTTTATAAATGTTTATATATAAACGTTTATAAACGTTTGTATATAAACATTTATAAACGTTTATAAACCAAACTAATGTTGCTGAAACGTTTATAAACCCATAATGTTGAATAATTGTCAATATTTAGGTTTATATTTGGTTTAAAAAACATTTATAGGTTTACTAAACGTTTATAAACGTTTATAAACCTTTGCTATGTTTACTGGGTGGAAGTCTACATTTTTCATGGACGCAAATACTAAACCAAATGAAATACCAGATATTGTTTCGATTTCAGGACCTGGAAACCGTTTTTGTCCACACAAACGATAGCACCACTGTCTGATACACGAATAAAAAAATGGCACTCAAAATTAAGGCTGTGCGTTTGTTAGAAAAATGACACCAGATATTCACCGCAAAAGAACCGATCCGAATTCGGGTAACCATGTTTTAGTTATCACCTAGTGGAAGTAGCAGAGAAGCAAACATGGCGGATGATGTAAACAAAATGTTACGAAAAATAATATTAAATATCTGTATTAATAAGGAAAATTATGAGAAAAACTATTATCAGTTAAAGAAATCTGACAGAATACTAAGGTTTATCCGAATATTTCATTGATTTACGCTATATTTAATTTTTTCGATTACCCGCTTCGCCCGTTTGTACTGTTTCTTGAGGAATTCTGACCGTTTTCGGGTAACTGGGGTAACCTATCACAGCCTTACTCAAAATCGAGAAAGCAAAGACTACGGGGTAAAATCACAAATATATGAATCCAGGCATTCCATCTGTAAATATTTCATTAGATATTTTATTATGTTTCAGTGCATATGAACTGGTTGCTATCAGCTGCATGTCAATGGAAAAAAGACTACTGCTCATCCAGTGAAGTTTGTCACACTACTGAAGTTTATCACTTGCATTTTTTGACAATATTAAAGCTTCGTTACTGTGAACTTTCATAAGGTAATAATACCGGTACATTCTAAAAGTCGGACTTCTGTCCAACTTGGACTTCTACTTGGACAAAGCGGCGATAGCGGCGACGGGGGTGCCTGTTGCTTGGATGAATGGTTGTTTTATAGAATGGAGTTGTATATCATATGTTAATGAGGAAATATGAGGCTCCAGACGGGGTTTCCTGCAATATTTTACAAATAAAAAGACATCACAACCATCGCCACTTGCCTTGGACAATAAACTGCTGGCCAGTTACCCTTCCACATTGATGTCCCCCACACCCCCTCCTCATTTCCAAGTTGGACAGAAATAAGGGCAATCGCCGCTTGTGACTGTTAATTGAGGAAACATGAGGCCCCAGGTGGGATTTTTTTGTAGAAATATTTAATAAAATGACAGATCACATTGTGGAGTTGTACATCATATGTTAATGTGGAAAGATGAGGCTCCAGACAGGGTTTCCTGCAATATTTTACAAATAAAAAGACATCTCAACCATCGCCACTTGCCTTGGACAATAAACTGCTGGCCAACTACCCTTCCATCCCCTCCCCATCGCCACTTTATTTGGACTGTCACCGCTATCGCCGCTGGCCATCTACCCCTCCTCACTTCTTCTCAATTAAAATTAATGTCGCCGCTATTAGTCCGCTTTTGTCCAACTTTTAGGAAGACCAATAATACCTTGCTGTCACAGTAGCTATTCCATATTATGTAAATGTGAATATTGTTTGTCCTTCTGCAATTTTACTGCAGGTGGTAAACTTTACTGGGTGATGAACTTCACTGGATGAGCAGTAAATATTGGCAACAAAAATTCTACTTAGATAAACACAAGAAAAATCTTCATACAGTTCCTAGTGGCATTCTACCAGTAAACGCCCATGCAGAAGTAAATATATTGAATTTAAATTATATAAACAGATTTTTATTTTATTCTTCTTCCACCAGATTGTCAAATGATGTACACAGCAATTAATAATTCAGGTACATGTTGCTACATTTGTTTCAAAGCTTTATATTTTAATAATTTAACTCTATTATCGGCCGTTTTTACCACAAACCGGAAATACCAGTGAACGCCCATTTTGTAGACTTATACAAGCATTTGTCCTTGACCTCTAACAAAGATACCGTATTTTTCCAAAATATGGCCCGGGCGTTAATTATTTTCAAATGGTTATCAGATCAGGCGTTAACTTGAACCAGGCGTTCTTTTGAAGTATAAAAACAGTGTCATAAATTGTAAACAGTGTGCTTGGTACCCAGGCGTTAATTTGAACCAGGTGTTTATTTGAACCTGGGCGTTATTTTGGAAATTTACGGTATATAAGGCGGGCGTTCACTGGTGGGCGGGCGTTCACTGGTAGAAAGCCACTAATCTGTGCAAATCTAAATCTTGAACAAAAAGGACAAATGCTTAGACATATGAGAGGTATAACCAAAATAATCATGCAAATAAATGTATACTGACCTGTCTATGTAGCCATCTCCATCTCTGTCACAGGCCGTGAAGAGTCTCCGAAGTCGCTCCTCCTCTTCTGTGCTCCCGGAATCACTGCCTGAGCTTCCACTAGCATCATCTGTACCGGCTGGTACATTGGAAAGGTCAGTGTTACAAGCTGCCATGATCTTACGTCCACTCAGTGGCCCAGTATGTGCAAAATTTACATATTTTATCAACTAATTTGCCTTTCACAAAGCTCCATTAATATTCGGTGGTCTTCGAAATGCATCACATTATATAACGACATACACAATGAAGAGTCAAATATTTTGTTGTTTTTTCAAAGGAACTCAGACACAAAATTAACAAAAGTAATTCTGTTATATTATATTTCCACATAACATTTTCAAGAAGAAAGTTAATGCGTTTTCGAAAAAAAAATCAGCGGACCGCAATATTTAATATATTTTCGAACATCAACTTCTTTGAGCCGATATTTTTATAATACAATAAATAAACCCCTGTATTTTCAGTCATTGGAAAATATAGATTAAATTTTTCAAATTGGATGTTTCCAATAATTAAATTCATCCAGTGTCCAACACTCCTAACTTTTTTTGCACCTACCAATTCAGACGCTAGTCACTTATATTGTATAACCTGATACACACACGCAATAATGACCTGGCTACTGCATTGTTATTCCTAACACTAAATGATGTACTTCACAAATTAGCCATTTAAAAGTTATCAAAAGAGGGGTTGAATGAAAATGGAATAAATGTAAAACTAAACAGACTTGGGACCAGTATCACTATAATTTTAAGTTTTCCAAAAGGGCTAGATGAGTGCAAAATTCAGTTATTTTCAACTCAAGTTATTGAATCAGAAAATGATGAAATGAAACTATTTAGTGTTGCCACCTAGGAATGTATAGAAATCTCTCTTCTTCAGACGACAAGATTGTCAACCAATTTTATGACTATTTTATCATTAGAGTTGTTGCCATTCACGAAGACATCACTAAATCAATCACTGTTTCAGTGGTTACTGAAATAAAAAACTCTTGTCAAAAGTTCAATCTTAACAATTTTTATTTTTACACAAACAATCAAGATGAAGTCAAGAAACTAGCTATGAACTAACTAGCTCTGAGGTCATCGGTTCGAATCTCTGCCCAGGCTCTTCATGTTGAAGAAATGGTAGTAACTTGCTAATGCTCAGTGATTTACAATGCAGAATCTTGACCAACTAGTATGCACTGGTTCCTCCACCCATAAACTACCCGTTACAATCTAAATAAATCAATAAAAATTCTACATATGCAAAGAAGAAACTTCATTTTGTTGTTCCCCAAGGGTCAGTGTTGACCCAATTATTTTTTTTTTACTGTTTATGTTTCACTAATTTTAGATATAACTGTACCAATGTATGCAAACGTAATCACCTGCTATAATGTAAAAATAATGTATAAACAAATATCGTGAAATGCAAAAGTAAAGCAATAATTCAAAACTTCAAGGGACATATCCTGCAACCCAGCCAATTAAAATAAAGCTGAGCGAGTGAGAGAGCATACAAATCACAGTTTAGACCCCAGTTACACATAGCTGGATGTACCGCCGGATCATGGCAGGATTCCTTATATGGAAAATGCTGAGTGATTTACGGATATCTTTTCCTTCTGTACGGCCATCCATAACGTCCGTAATGTCCTTGTGGCTTCCGCCACAGATGCTATGTGTCTGTGGGGATGCTACGGAAAAATCAAACTACTTTATTTTTCCGTAAAGGCTTTGCGGATCTGTAATTGATATCTGTAGCTCTTCCGTATCTCATCCGTAGCTCATCCGTGAGTGTCCTTATTGTCTGTATACCCATCCTGGATGTCCTTGTGGCATCCCTTACATCCTTGACTCTTCCGCGGGAAAAAATATCCATAAAAACATTGCCAGATCTAACCGGATCTGCTACAGACTGACACAGACAGGGTTTGCGGATTAAAAAACTGTCATAAGACCAATCCTTGGTGGAATCTTTTCATCCGCAAACCTGTCTGTAGTGGTCTGTAGCAGATCCATGGCAGTTCCGTAAATCTTTTACATGACCACCTCCATCCCTTGTGCATCCCTATCAGTTACCATATATGGAACCATGGGCTATATCTGTGGTGCATCCGGCTATGTGTAACTGGCCCCATGTTGCCAATCTGATCAATCACAATTTTACAAGTTGAACAGTTAGCTTATATTTCTCATAGGCGTAGGAACTGGGGGGCAGTGGGGGCACCCACCCCCCAACCACAAAGTTGGGGGGGGGCGGGAATATCTTTTCGCCCCCCCCAACTTTTTGCAATACAACTAAACCCCAATTTTGAAGTTTATGTAAATTTTTACAGGTATAATATGTGGTCAATTTACAGTTTTACCTTGTTCACTGCTCACATATACCATTGTGTAAGCTACCATTTGAACTACAAAATATTAATTGTGTGACTTGTAAAAGGAACATTTTCAGTTCAACTGTCATGGGATTTGTAAAATTCTGTGAAACGTTTCACTTATGCAGACCAAAATCATACATATAGTAATTTCTACATTTAATTTACCGTATTGCTAATTATTTAGAACTTAGACATGTAGTTTCAAATTCACACAGAGCAATGGTTTAGCACAGCAATTTGTCAGCTGATAAGATTTTCCCCAGTAAACTCTTCTTTCTTTACTGTGTGTTTACTGTACCTACCCAGTCCAATGATTATACATCGCTCTCAGTTTGGGGATTAACCTTGCTAAAAATAGATCTTGTATCAGCTCAGCACTTGAAGGAAATATCACAGGTTCTGAAAACATGTAGTCAAGTTATTAGAAATACCTTTGAAATGCAGAAATGACTATATGTATTTCTATACCTGGACAAGGTCGGTTAAACTTAGGATTGATGTCAATCACACTGTCGTCACATTTCCTTTGGTAAAGGAACTTAAAAATATTTTAATTGGACCATTTGAATTTGTATATTACCTACATGCAATACATTCTGTAAAATTAACCAAAATTGTTGGTGTTGAGTCAAGTCGGTGCAATCTAGTTCTCGCCCCCCCCCCCAACCAAAAATTGATTTCTACACCCCTGTAAATTCTCATACCTATGCTTCCAGCAAAGGGGGAGATTAGACAAAGATTATAACTATACAAATACTTCCTACATTTGTATCTTTCCATGAAATTTTATCCTGGCATATTTACTTATAATTTTACACTTGTTGATAACTTTTTCATGTTGTTTGTTATTATAGGAATATAGCATGAAAAAGCCGTCTAAACACAGAATTTTAGATGGGTTGGCGTGGTATGAGCACGAAGGCGAAGCCTGAGTGCTTAGATCATGTCAACCCGTCTAAAATTCTGCGTTTAGACGGCTTTTGAATGCTATATTCCTATTCTAACATGACTGTTGAAAATAAAATACTTGAAACACTTGTAACATTACAAAATTATCCAATTATCGTCGCCATATTAACAGCCGTACTGTTGATCCTGAATTTTAGACGGTTTAGAAATTGCTCTCGACCAATCAGAATGACGGACACATCCGTGTCATGTTAGAAATTAATATTAGTTTTCTATAAATGTTAAAGCACTTTGAGTAGTTATAATAAAGCACTCTACGAAGTGAAAGTCAAAGTTAGGGTTTTATGTCTCATTCAATAGCCAGGGTCATATGGGGACAGATCTTCAGCATTGTTGCTTTTGGGAGTCAAACATACACAGAGGTGACTGCCTGTGATTAGATGCAAAATGTGCTAACCCCTAGGCCACTGAAGGCCTTAAAGCACTATTCAAATAATAATAATAATAGTAATAATAATAAATGCCAGCCAATCATTTGTGCTTTTTTCAATGTATTAACTACTTTTCACAATTGTGTGCTGTGAATTAGTTCAATACTTCAAATGATTAAAATGGTCATAAAACGTTTTTCATAATGTCTTCTATCCTTAGGTCGCTACACTAACAGCAGCTAAAATTTCATGAATAAAGTTTATTTTATGATGAAATTACTAAGATTGAAAAAGTGAATTTTATGAATTTTCAAATGAATTTTCATGGATGGCAGTGTCTTTCGAACTTCAGAGTTTATTTAACGATATCTATTTCTTGGAGGTAAATGGATATCTAATAGTTGTTACAAAAAGGATGCAGTGCCAATGCATTGTTGTATGTGGGTGCAGACTTCTGTTACCATATAAGGACATTGAATTATTGATCTCTGTATGTGCAAAAAGTATTGACCTTTCTGTATTATATATTAATGCTTTATGTATAAAATCTGGGATTGTCTGGAAGCTTCTAGAACCTTCTGGTGTCTGTATTGTTTACACTCTCTTTTAGGAACATTGTAGAACCAGAGCAGTATAGAAAGGGTAAAAAAGGTTTCATTATTTTATTACCGTTTGAACTATTAAGAGTACTGTTTGAACTACTAAGAGTATTTGAGTTGATTATTATTTTGATTGCTAAATAAATCTAAGTAAAAAAAACGTTGTCTTTTATTGTTACGACTTGAAAGCAACCAGTAATTACTATTGCAGTTGTCCGTAACACAGTTGATGAAATATCTGGGTATGAACTGTCCAGGTAAAAATAATGTCTTAAGCAGTATGAAATTATACCCTTAATAATCCACAACCTGCAACCCCCTTACCCCACTTTCAGAAAATCTTGCATCTGCCTCACCAAAAGATACTTTAAATGCACATTTTTGTTTCCTAAATGACAAGATTACGTATATATATATGTTGTATTGAATGTAGATAACCATTGAATGTATACATTCAATGGGTTAGTCACTGAATGTGTAGATTCAATAGCTTGGCCATTGAATATACGCTTTCAATAGCAAGCAGTCATTGAATGTGTTCATTCAATGGTTTAACTGTAGAATATGTACATTGAACAAAGTCATTGAATGTGTATATGAACAAATGGAAATAAGTAATTGATACTGCATAAAATGTAACTTATATGTACCATATTTTTGTTATCAATTCTGTTTCTATCAACGTAAAAATAAACTTTTGCAATAAGTTGATTTTCTAAAGTCAGTCATACTGTTATAGACAATAACAAAAACTGTTTGTTGATTTAAAAAAAAACATTTCTTCATCTTAATCTGTTTCCTAATTATATTGTCCCAATGAATCTCTCTAACATTTTAGGGTGCCGCTATAGGGATAATTACAGTTAAATCCCCAAATTTCACACATAATTAGACAAATTAATTGCTATCACAGTATAGAGTCCTACACTAAATATACCACAAAATTACTTCTCAAGCTTGAACTGTTTCTCTTTCATTCTTTGATTGAGAGGCCAAATGTTTTAATATTTTGGGATTAGAGTAGAGCTTATTATACAGCTTTTATAATGGCTTTGATCAGAAAGAACTAATATGCAGAAATCAGTAAATTTTCTATGCAATAGCAGAACGATAGCACAAAAGCTTATTGCGTAATAATAAAGTGATTTACAAAATATAAGGACAGTAAAGAAAATAATCTGATGAAATATATGAAATTTCTGTCATGACATATATGTTAACTTTATTCATTTTAATGTTGTAGGCAAATCCCTCTTTATGTCAATTCCTGAAATATACCACTTTTATTCCAGTTAATTTAATTGCTTATTAGTATACTACAAAATATCAAATCATGGTTATAAATAAGTCTTTGCTATATATATCAGCATTTCCTTTTTAATTATTGATACATTCAATACCTTGGGTTATTGAATGTATATATTCAATAATTTTAACCATTGAATCGACACATTCCACAGCTCAGCCATTGAATGTACAAATTCAATGATTTGCCCATTGAATGTACACATTCAACAGCTTGGTCGATTGAATGTATACATTCAATGGTTATCCACATTCAATACAACATATATATATGTAACATTTACAAGAAATAATTTAGTTCATAATTTATTTTAATTAATGTAGTTAAAGCATTTACCTTATCAACAGAGGAACTGTATGTTTCAGACATTTTTAAAAATAAAAAAAAACCCCGCTGATAACAAACTAATTCAAACTAATAAACAAATTCCTGGTAAAACATACATTCATCTGAAAATAGTGCCTCAAAAATAATCTATTAATTTGAAAATATTCGCCAGAACATGCTGAGCTGGTTGGTCAAATATTCTCATAATGTGCTCATATAAAAGACATATTTAGGAGTACTTTATTGAGCCATATTAAACGGGATAGTCTGGAGTTCTTCCAAATCGGACCACAGCTGTTCAAAGAACATTTTCACTGTATATGACAGTGTTCAAAACAAAGAATAACACAGCAATGGTAAAAAAATGTATTCACACTAGAGCTAATTTAATTTTTGAAGGCCTACCACTCATCTGTGATTTTATAAATTCATATCCTATTAATGTAAGTTTTCATAACAACCTCTTATAAAATTATTTATTTGGTAACACAAATCTCAAGTTTAATTTTAGTCTTTTTTGTTTGAAATATCAGTTTTACATTTTGGCAAGGCATTGTTAATGTTTATGCAATTTAACATTCCAATATATAAAATACTGCACAAGGAAATAAAGAGTTAGTCGAATAAAATATGGAAACAATGGGATCAGATGTAAGTTTAGCTTTTTTACAGTTACAATCATCAGGATTATTATATATAATAACCAGGCCGTAATTTTAAAGATGGCAAACTTATTTTGGTGTTCCACTGGAGCTGATCCGTTGGTAACTATATCTTTTTTGGGAGTCTGGACCAATATTTACATAGTCGTTTACAGTCAGTTGTAGTTTCCAGGCTTGTCAGGAAGAGTCGGTGAAATATCAAACATGTTTGACATTTCTATGACCATTTCCGACCCTTGTAACAGACCCTAACTACATCTACATAGCAACTGGCCTGTCAGTTAACTTAATGGCATGCTGGTTACACTTCCCACCTTGTCAGTTAATAGTACAGGCCTGTCTGTATTGTGCATCCGGCTTGTCCCAAATATGATGATCAAGACTATACATGATGACAAACAGACTGTGCAGGAAAAATAACCGTACAGTCGGTAACTTTAGCCGGCCTGTCTGTAATGTTCCCGACAGGCCTGTAATATTTTTCCAGGCCAGTCGGGAACTTTTAACGTCCTAGAGTCGGGAATTTTTATAACCGAGAAGCCCTGAAGTGAAACAGACAAGCTGTAAAAAGTAGCCGACAGGCCTGCTACAGTAAAAAACAAGCCGGGAACTGTAACCGACAAGCCTGCAACATTTTGCATCTTACCACCTGTCGGTTTCAAAATATGTGGCTATAAAAGGGCAAGTCGGCAGACGCACTTCATTCATATTGGGTATTTGACTGTCAAGAGACAAGAGGTGTGCAGCTTTAAGTTTTAAGTTTTCTTTTCTTTCAAATTAGTTTAAGCTTTGAGTTAGGCTGGACTGACTGGGAGTGAAACTTGTTCTCTGAGGTTTCACTTTTAAGTTCAGGATTTTGTTTTTTTGAAGAAGCTGTAAACACCCCTAGACTGCCTGGGCTTTGGGGTTTTCTTTCTACTCCTCATACTGCAGATTACCTCTGACCTACAACTACTCTAAATCTAAAATCAATTTCTTCAACTTCACTTTAAGTTTTTCCTCATTCACACAAATATTAACATCAGTAAGATGTACTCTCACTATCCCACAAAATCAATTGTCTTAGGGTCACCTTACGGCCACCCTAACTACCATTTTAACATCTTACTTTAGGGTCACCCTAAGTGACCCTCTTATGCTTGGTTTTTCAGATTAAGATTATCTTAACTCTTCAAATTTCTTCTGAAAAACTCCCAACCTCCACTTTAAGGTTTATACATATCCTAATTTAACTTAAACGTAAATGTCAGTTTATGGTCACCCTTAGTGACTGTCAAAGTAAATGTCAGGGCATGTCGTGTCACGTGCTGTGTTAATATAAAGTGATTTGATATATAAGGTCACCTTAAAAGTGACTGTAATGTAACTGTATAAATTTCAATTTATGGTCACCTTAAGTGACTGTCAAAGTTTAAAATGTCAGGGCACGTAGTGTCACGTGCTGCGTTGATGTAAAATCATTTTAGTGTATATAAGGTCACCTCAAAGTGACTTTAATGTTAACTCTATTGTTTGTCTGATTGTGTACAAAGGTTAGATTGATAACATAGAAAAGCTAATAAATATATAAACCCCACCTGCTTGTGTCACTGTAAATGGGCCACTGTGTTGGTCAAGCATGGTGGGTGTCTGAACTGTCAGTGGCGATGGCAAAAAATATTCTTGTTTATGTAACCTTCCTGTAAATAATGGGGTCATGACCTTTGAACTTCATATTCCCTCCAAATGCAGCCATTTTTATTAACTTTTAAGTTTTCAACGGGGAAACACCCCTTTTATAAAATCAAAAGCTTCCCTAAACCCACCCAAGGCCCAAGGTAGGGGCTTAGGCTTAGGTCATTTGTATGTATCATTTGCCTCACTGAGGCCTGTACATAATAAAACATATTCTGCTGGTGTAGTTTATTTTCAGATAATACATGAATAAAACGTGAATAGACAGAAAGCTGCATCCTGGTGGCAATGCTCCAAGTCATAACCAACGACCATGGAGAGGTCGGACATGTCGCACCTTCTGCACTTCCTTAACTTGCCAGAAGATTTGGTTCTCACAGTTGTTGAGGGGCTGCTGTGGCCCTGCTTCCGGTCCAAAGGACATAATATTTCTACAAATAAAATCAGTAAAGTCTTAATTTGTCTCATGTAGTGCGACTGTCTCTTCCTGCTCAGCAGTAATATAATTGTGTCTTGGTCTGACATGCAAGTAATACAGCCATAATGCTACCATTGATATGTAACTTATTTCTGAAAGCAAAGATTTTCTTTTAAATCACACGTATCTTGTGGCTGGGGGCAGCCGCGGCGTCCGGAAGTCAAGTAGGGTGTTCCAGTCTGAGATAAGGGGGCTGTATTGCTCAGTCCAGTAAGGAGTCTTAACCATGAGCTAGTGCCTGCCCCTAGGCACAAGATTCTTAATATATTATACTTATATATTCATTCATTTTAGCTGTATTGTATTTATATGTACTTTGTTTTACTGTGTTTTATCCTGTTAAATCTGTCGAGTTGGTTATATAACTTGGAACTTATCTTTTAGTATTTTAGTTAACATTATCTATCTGAGGCCGCCTTAATTTGGCCATTCAAATGGGGGCTTTCTTTCTACTCCTCATACTGCAGATTACCTCTGACCTACAACTACTCTAAATCTAAAATCAATTTCTTCAACTTCACTTTAAGTTTTTCCTCATTCACACAAATATTAACATCAGTAAGATGTACTCTCACTATCCCACAAAATCAATTGTCTTAGGGTCACCTTACGGCCACCCTAACTACCATTTTAACATCTTACTTTAGGGTCACCCTAAGTGACCCTCTTATCCTTGGTTTTTCAGATTAAGATTATCTTAACTCTTCAAATTTCACCTGAAAAACTCCCAACCTCCACTTTAAGGTTTATACATATCCTAATTTAACTTAAACGTAAATGTCAGTTTATGGTCACCCTAAGTGACTGTCAAAGTAAATGTCAGGCCACATCGTGTCACGTGCTGTGTTAATATAAAGTGATTTGATATATAAGGTCACCTTAAAAGTGACTGTAATGTAACTGTATAAATTTCAATTTATGGTCACCTTAAGTGACTGTCAAAGTTTAAAATGTCAGGGCACGTAGTGTCACGTGCTGCGTTGATGTAAAATCATTTTAGTGTATATAAGGTCACCTCAAAGTGACTTTAATGTTAACTCTATTGTTTGTCTGATTGTGTACAAAGGTTAGATTGATAACATAGAAAAGCTAATAAATATATAAACCCCACCTGCTTGTGTCACTGTAAATGGGCCACTGTGTACATAAAATTTGATAACATGCCAAGGTGCAGAAGGAAAAAGATTTAAGTACCTGCAGATTCTCAACCACAGTTTGAGTTAGCATATATTGCTGAGGATATGGAGAGAAGAAGAAGACAGAGGGAGTGAAGAGAGGAGAGGGAGAGACAAGAGCAGGAGGAGAGGGAGAGAAAGAGGTTGGAACGAGAGAGGACAGAAGGGACCGAGCAGATGGAAGAGACTGAGGAAAGAACAGAAAAGCGACCTCGAACAGACATAGACACTGATCCAGAATCCACTCAATCCAGGCAGAAGAAGGGGCAAATAAAGTCCATTTTCCTGAGTGATTCTGACGAAAAGGCCATTGTGGAGTTTGTTTAACAGCATGATTTAAGAACTTTATGACAAGACTCACACCCAATTCAAAGTTCGAAGGAGGGATTCTGGGAAAGACTAACAGCTTCCAGGAATTTATCTGTCAACACTGTCAAGAAGTGGTTTGGAACTCATCGTACCAGATACGGCAAGCTCACTCACATGAAGTCAGGACAAGCTGCAGTGAAGAGCACCGAAAAACAGACCTGGTTGAGAGACAGTTTTAGTTTTCTACGAGGTCACATCAGAAGGAAGAGAGTGTCTAAGTCTTCCGTGTTCAAGTCACCACTGAGACCTTCAGGGACCACAGCCACAGCCCTTCACACCGACCAGCTGCTGTCACCACCGCCACTGCTGACGATCCAATTTTAGATAAGGTTAAGATAGGTTAACACAATGGCCCTCACAACTTTTAGCCTCTGCTGCATGGTAGTCAGCAGTACCCTAAACCGTCCAACTAATATTCCAAAAGCACTATCCACCACCCTCCTGCCCCTGGATATCCTATAGTTGGTTATTCTCTCGACCCTTGTCAGTTGTCTTCTGCTGTAGGGCTTGACCAGCCAAGGTATGGGGGCAAATGCATCGTCAACCAACAGGAAGTAGTGTAGATTTGGCCCTTCAGACCCCAGTGGTTCTGGTGGTGGTAGCCCCAAGGTGTCATTCTCTATTTTTCTTCTTAGTTTGCTATGGTTGAAAGTTTGTGCATCAGATGAAGAACCACTGGCCCCCAAATTGACCCACAGGAACTTGTACCCTGCATTGACCTGGGCTAACAGAACCAGAGAGAAGTAAACCTTGTAGTTAAAATATTCACTGCCTGACTTCTTGGGCTTTTTCCCCAACCCTATGTCTTGTCCATCTAGTCATCACATCCTGTCGGGAAGTGTACCGTCTTGTCAGAGGTTTCTTAACGGACTATGCATTTTTGCGCCTTTTTTTCTACAATCATACAACTTTCACAACCGATCATACAGTCGTAGGGTCGATTACAGGGTCGGCTCCAGTGGAACACCCCCATTAAGCTGGTTGAAAATTCCAATTTACAGATGTATCAGATGCATTTTGCTAAAGAATAAATCCCAAAGACTCTTGATTTAATTTTTTTTTAAATTCACATTCAACAGCCAGGAGGAACCAGTCCATACTAGTTGGTCAAGATTCTGCACTGTAAACCACTGGGCATTGGCAAGTAACTACCAGCTTTCCAACATGAAGTGTCCGGGCCAAGATTCGAACTGGTGACATCAGACATTGAAGGCGAGCACTCCGACCACTACAGTACAGAGCCCTACTCTTGATAAGCATTCCTAACTGGTGCACAAAACATGACAGAGTTAAATAAATGCTATCACAATTTATCTCCACTGAGTTAATTGAAAAAAACCTTAAAGTTCAAAACTCTTACCCTTAAACCAAATAGCAAGCTTGCATGCGAGAGTATAATCAAATTGTTGTAGGTTTTCTTAAGTACTTTAACCATTTACTCTTTGCAGGCACCAACCTATCTGTTGTTTTATGTGGCATTACCACTGCATTTAGGTTATGGCAAAAAGCTCCTTAGCTCTGCTTTAGAAGAGGCTCGTTAAATGTTATAAATGTGACAAAAGGACAGATGAAGGAAAATAAAAATTACAGAAATGCCAAAGATGCTGGTACTTAATTGAATCTAAAAATATAGAAAAGGCAAACACCGGATATAGTCTAATGGAGATAAAGTTACATGCAAAGGCAGGGAATGATGAAGAAAACCCATTAATGTTACAAATTACATGTGCAAAAACAGAAGCAAAAGGGATTTTACTTTTTTGTTGGTGCTTGTTTCATTTCGGGAAAAAGAACAATCAGAAGTTTATATCAGAATTCCTTGTAAAAGTTTCCAATAAAAATTCCATTTAGAATCATTGTTTAAGGCTCAACATATATGGATGTCAGTGTAAATACTAAATTAAAGATAAACTGCGCACCCCTTGTCTAAAAGCTAAATTGTTCAAAATTTTGGCACATTCGGCTCACATGATTTTCGATAAAAATGGCTAGCATCTCAAAAATGAAGTAACATAGTCATTTGGAAAGCATTAAGGATCATATAGCTCAGGGAAGCATAGGTGATATCTCAAAGAAGAACAAATAATTAAAAAAAACCCGTAGAAATAGAATAATTAGATTATGCCTGGGACTTTATTGCCAGGGAAATTGAGGACAAACTCTTTTAAAAAGTTGTATTCACAACAATATTGTAGAAATAAACTACATATGCGCGGACTTTATTGGCGATTCAATCACAAAAATAACCTCAAATAAAGGCCGAAGGCCCGAGTCCTTTATTTAGAGGGTATTTTTGCGATTGAATCACCAATAAAGTCCAAGCAAAAGTAGTTTATTTCTATTATAAAACGATTATTGATGTTGTATCCAATGTTCACTGATTTTGTTTGTTTTCAATTTTAACTTCGAGATTATGTTGCGCAACCATGTTCGTAGATTGGAACAGCGTTCTTTCGTTCCTCTATTAAGTACTCTCACGAAATTCGCAGAGACGCATATTCGTCGACTGCGCAGGTGTCTGTTTTATAATAACTATTAATGTTTGATGTGTTTTTTTCGTGGATAAACAATGCAACCACAAAATTGGCAACTGTAAGCAGTTACATTAAGTTCTGAATAGCTATCACTTGTGCTTGTCATTCCACATGTTTGCCCTGAAATAATCCTTTTAAATACTCACGTTTGAGAGTCATGAAGAATGCAAAAATTCTGTGACAGAAATTCTCTTTAACGTATCAGACTTAAACCAAACTTACAATCCAATTACCCCTGTTTCATTCGTACTGTATCTTTCAAGGGGTTTGGTTATGTCAGATGTCACACACTCACTTCCCACCTTTGAGGTCTTAGTTTTGAGTTCTAACCCGATTTTCCCATTTATTTGTGTAAAGCTGGTAGTCATTTGTCACTGTCTGGATGATTACAATACAGAATCTTGCCCAAATTGCTGGCATTCATTTCCTGCTCCATGGAAACAACTGCCAATTGATATTTGATTTACACGATATATTGAAAGCAAAATTAAACCCAAACAGCTTTAAACTAGAGAGCACTTGTAGAGCACAGATCTCAGCTAAGAATCACCATAGTGTAATTTCACCCAAATACTGCTTTTCTTTTTATTTTAACCCCTCAATATCGGAAAGAGTGACTTACGACTATCATTAAAATGGGAATGTTTAAAAATAAGGGATATATTTTATCAAGAGTATGACTGGATATTTCCCAAATAATCACATTCTCCTTTGGTTAGACCCTGCCCACATAAAATTCGGTTATAGACAAACAGACAGACAACAAATGTACATAAAAACATAACATCCTTGGTGGAGGTAATGGTAATAATAGCACTTCATTAAGTGCTACTTATAGCTTATCACTCGATGTTTACTGTGGTGTCAAATAAACGTACAAGACTAAAATAAAAGGAAACAACCCTAGATTTATTATATATATATTTTTATTATGTTTTCATTATAATTTATTTTATAATATTAACATTCTAAATCTTTAGAGTTAAGTTTCACAAACTCATAAAGTTTCAATCATCTTGTTTTGTGCATTGTTAAGCAAGTCAAGTTGGTCAAGGGTTGCGTAATAAAACATGTCGGTCACCCAAATACCATGACAACAATTCTACCTTGATGGACTTTTGCTGTTATCTTTTCAGACAGCACCCGTGATGTCAGGATTTACTTCATCTCACACCAAGGTCAATACAGTGGCTGTAAATTGCATGTATATTGTCCAGCTACTCGGAACTGCACTCAGATTATTTTAGCTAATGGTTCAAAAATGGCCTTCAGAGTGCAGTTTAATTTATTTGGTTGATGAAGGTACAGCAAGCAGTAGCTTAAGTTGAATGGAATTTAAATCAATATATATATATATATATTTAACTGCATATGTGAGATTTCAAGGCCCATTAAAGGCTCTATAAATCAAATTTACAAAGTTTCAGACCAATAGCAGATTGGATAACACAAACCATAGTTATTAGAGCTATTGCAGGATTAACACAAAAGTCCCTTTCATTTTGTGTTTTATATTTAATGAAAAATAAAAATTTCTGCCACATGGGCTGTTTTTGATTGATTCAGTGTTTACTCCTTTAACCTTTTGTACATCTGTTAACAAATTTCAATTTCAGTTTACCAATGAAAACAATTATTTGAGTAAAATATTATTTGAATTATATATATTAATAAACTTGTACCTCTCTGAACAGTTTGAAATTCTTATTATCTGTACACCTTTTGATACAGTAATTTTCTTTGAGGTTTTGTTTTGGTCCTTCATAAAAGAATATTTTCGTTCATTTTGGTCGATCATAAATATGCCCATAATCCCATGTAATTTTAGACCAGTAAAATTGGTCCCATAAAAACAAGTTTATTGCTACATTAGTATCCCTAGTCTGGTCTATTTGATAAACCTCAGATTACAAAAACTCCATTTCTGTCAGTTAATATCGAGCTAGACAAGTTATCATTTAGTCTATGTAAAAATGAATAAATATATATCTGAAAGACTGTTATGATTATCCTTTACCAAGTTAATAAGATGACTCCAGGGTGAATGCCTTTCAGCACTGTAAGGCTTTTAACCTCTGACGTTGATACTTAGCTTAAAACACAGATAAATTGGGTCATGGTAAAAATACATAATACGACCACGGGTCATCGTTTTATTGGTAACAGTCCATAATCTATTCTTCCATGTACTGCAGATACATTTAAACAGGTTTTACAACATATAAAATACATTGTTTCTTCAATCTACCTTATTTTTAAACTTCAAATTATAATTTGCATGGCAAATCATAATTCATTCCAAATATTTTGGTCCCAACAGTCGTACTTATAAAATATAGTGAGCTTATAACTTCCACTATATAAGCGAAGAGTTGTCGAAAAATGGGTGTTGTATGAAATGCAAGTGTACTCACTGTTATACCAATATCGGAGAATTAAGGAGAAAATAATGATTTGCTCACAGGTTTTAATTAGATGAGATTAGGGAGAAAAAAAAATCTTCATCAAAGATACATCCCATCAGGGGTGAAAAGAAACAACAGAAGTGTATTAAGTCAGTGGTAAAGGGAATCATCGACAAGTTCATCTAACTGTGGAGAACAGAATCATCAACAAAGGTGCATTCAGGCAGGGGAGAAAAGAATCACTGATGGAGTTGCATTCAGTCAAGAGAGAAATGAAGCACCAACACAGGTGCTTCATGACCTTGTCCTTATGATTCTTACAAGAGACCTTGTATCTTATTGGTGCATGTTTACAAACAAGCCGCTGTGAACCAGTCATTCCGCCTACCCCCTTTCTCCCTCTGGCATGTACATTTTAGTATAGCACATGAGAGTGATTGGTGAATGTTACAAACATTTAATAAAATCTGCTACATTCTGGAAACATGGCACCATGTTGTGGGGAATGCGCCATTGCTAAATACTAATCATTACTTATTTCCCAGTCACAGAACCACCTCAAAGGATGCCTCATACCTTCCGAGATTTGGTGTAGGTGGTACACAACCCACGGTTATAGGCGTTGGACGAAACACCCCTATCCCTCAACTACCATCTGAGGTTTGTATGCGAACTTGTGACACACAGGCGAAACGGCCAATTCCTCAACTCACCTTATGTCGCCGTATTAGACTGAGATACGACAGAGTCACAACCTTATATACACTGTAATATATACACTGTAGACCACACTTTCAGTTACTATATGAAAAATTTCACCTGTGCATCCAAAGCACGCACAAGGATTGGGACATTTGTGTCACAAGCTCTCCATATAGATGTCAGACGGTAGTGGAAGGACTTGGGCATTTTGACCAACTCATACCACCGCTTGACTTACCACCTGTAATGTGATTGGGTATTATGTATACTTATAAAACTGAACAGATACTTCCAAAAACATGAAAAGCATTTAGCCACAAACCACCCAGTGAAATATTTTCAGATTATATGTAGCTTATGAGTCCAACACGGAACTGTGTGAACTAGGTGTAAGGGCAGGCATGAGTGAGGAGTTGTGGGTTGGGATTCAAATACAGGGGTTTTGGGGTGAATGCATTACCCACTGCATAACTCATTCCCTTCACGTTGAGAAGTGAAAATATGTCACTGTGACTCCTATTTACTTTCCAGGGGCCGTATTCACGAAAGGTCTTAGCCAAGTCTTTGGCTTAAGTTGGCTATATTTTTATACAAAAGTTAAGCCTAAGACTTGGCTAAGACCTTTCGTGAATACGGCTCCAGGTTTATTCTGATGCCTACTCTGATTTTTTGTCACAGAATTTTCATATTTTCCATTCAGTCTACAAGTGTATTGTCAAGGATTGTTGTAAAGTAAACACAAAAGGAAAAAACAAGAATGACAAGTAGAAGTGGTAGATTTGTGGTACTTTAAATGATTTGATATATTGCTTTTTGGTGACAACGTAATCATAGATTCAGCTCTAAAAATTAATAATTGTAATGCGTTAATAATTTTTGTCACTCAGATAAAGCTAGTTTTACTTCAATTGCCTGGAATTCATTAAAGTATTCTTGCTAATTAGAAACAAAAATAAAAACATAAGAAGCTAATTGTCTGGAGAATTTTAAACTTAGTAAATATTTTAACAAGAAATGCATGATTAGCAATGAGGGCGCTATTATAGTGAGATTTAGTTTTACAAGCTTGTCACATATATGAGATATTTGTCTGTTTCTGTCACATATGTTACTTTCCCACATGCCACCATTGTCAGTAAAACAAATGCAGTTCCAAGTGGCTACTCTTAACATTGAGTTTATATCACGATACTGTACATTACAACAACTGTAAAAGTACTTGTGAATAAGTTTATTCTTGTCAAGATATTTTATTGTCCAAAATTTTTTATGCTCTGAGATACTGTTAAATGGAGCTTTTAACCCATTCCTTATCGTATAGTAGAATTTGTTGCTAGAGGAGATGTGGTAACATAGAAGATCAACAGGAAGAGACATAAGTCACCATCATAAACTCTCCTGTGCTTCTGTCACCTGTCATAGAAAAGGGCCCAGCTGGTTTTTATAGTGTTGCAAAGGAACCATTTCCCACAGACCAGGTCCTGTATTTACTGGAGGTCTTATCTTAGACATAGCCTTATATCTTAGACTGTTATTATAATTTTGGACAAAAGCAGTTATGGCAATTGAGTGACATTTACAGAGGAGCTTAAGGTCCATATACACCATAACATAAAAACATGAACTGAAGATGACTTTTTTTGTGAAACTTTTGGCATTTTTTAAACTTGATCCAGTGCCAGTCATCACACCTCCTGTTATCTGAACCATTTTATACCAAATCTCATCGTTACACTACAGGTCCATGCATATCGTAGCCTCTGTCATGTGAAGTGTGATTTAAGATTACATTATATGATGGTTTAGATGGCACGTGTCACTTAATGGCCATTTTAAGTGAGTAAAACTACATGTTTTAAATCCTATCTCTACAACAAGGCATACCTACCTTAGTTTTTATATCCCCTGGTTGTTCTACGTGGTGCTTGACCTATTTCTATCCCTGTATACCGATATTGGTTAACCATTTTGATTATGTTGCGCCTAGAGGCTCATTATAAAGGGAAGATTAAGCACTATAAAAGTCTGATTAGGATTAGAATGAAAAATTCTACATGGGAAGTCTGCTATGCCTACAAGTTTATGTACAGGTACAAATTTATCAGTCCTTTATCAGTCCAAATACAGCTGTTTGAAGCTGTTTAACGTTTATCTGTATGTACTAGCAAAAATAACGCCCTCATATGTATTATACTTGTACACATTGTGTAAATTTAACCCGAAAGAAGCGTAATAGCATTAAAAACGTAGTTGTATATGACACCTCGTATGACGTAAGCTGATACACAAGAATTCGAAGACTTCTTTAAGCAAGTAACCAGGAGATAACTTGGGTACCCAAATCTTTCTCTTTAACAACGCTGTTTTTAAGTAACGATCTTTAGTGTCTCATATCTTATTTACTTCTCTTCTTCTAATTTAAAGTTATGTATTTTCTCAAAAGATACTGCATTTCTCCTTTCCGCTATCGATTTCTCGTTTATTATCCAATGACTTGCACTGCATCATATTTCTACAGTTGCATCCTCCCATTAACTTTACCCTTGATTTGGTTTCAATTCTTAATGCTTCTTTTGATGTTGTTTTCTTCAGAACAATTTCTCTGTGTAACACTGTTCTTATGACGAGATATTTATTATGGAGGGTACTTATCCATTACCATCAGGGAAATATTAACGACTGAACTCCTTTTATTATATGGTGGGGTAAGATGGTGGGTCTCACATATTTAACTGTCCCCCTGATAGATTTGGAAGCAAGGTAAAAACTAAGTAGCTCAACTATTCATAACAAGCTATATAAAAATAAACTTGGTATTTGTGCTTTTATGCTTTTTAAATTGATTTTTTTTTTCACATAACCATACCATACCCACAAAATATTTATACTTTGATATATAAACATTATAAGGCAGAACTTCAGATTCGGTAGTGTCATTTCAAATTGGAAAGTAAATCACAGCCATATTTACATCTAATATTTTCTCTTGTAAACAAAGTTTGTGGATGTTTGGTTGTATAGTGAGTTACTCACCGTCAAACTCGGAGGTCATGGATTCAAATCTTGGTGTGTAGGTAGAGAGATAGAATACTATACCTCCGGTAAAACCCAGCTACACACCCCCAGCTACAGCTTTGTTATGGGAAAGAATTACAACGTCAAACTTGGTGTTTTGCGTCCTGTTCAACAACCAGGGTCATATTGGGACAGGTCCTCAGCATAGCCACTTATGGGAGTCAAACCCACACAAAGGTGACTGCCTGTGATTAGATGTCAAACTTGCTAACCACTTGGCCACCGAGGACCTGGGAAAGAACTACAATTGGGGAGAATAATAGACACATTATGACACAGAAAAGATACAAAAAGAT
This sequence comes from Sabellastarte sp. h YS-2021, assembly GCA_964017235.1. Lineage (NCBI taxonomy): Eukaryota > Metazoa > Annelida > Polychaeta > Sabellida > Sabellidae > Sabellastarte > Sabellastarte sp. h YS-2021. The sequence goes on from OZ024929.1 coordinate 31,484,935, forward strand.
ACTGTAAGAACACAGTAATGTTAATGTCTATAAGAGACAGAATGACACAGAATGTAGTGGTGAGGTGGCAGACGAAATACGGTAGTCACAGGATAACCTTCAGCTACCCAAAAGAATGTGATGCTGACTATGATAGATGGGAATTTTGACCTGTTTAAAACTTTCATTTCATATGTGTTGCTTTAAAGAACAGAGAATACAACCGAATGCCAACTTTACTGACAGGAGTGTGGCAATACATGGCGGCATTGGTTTATAGAGAACGCCTACAAATGTAGCCAGTACTGGTTTGTACTGTGCTCTGTACTGCGGAAGTCAATAGTTACATGTCAATGTTAGGCTGGTTCCTGAGCACTATAGGGTCAGGTATCGCCCACCATATTGGGTACTAGGCTTCCGTAGTTACACATAGCAATGATCAAGAAGAAATAAATTAAATATAATATATTTCTATTTAACACATTTGGTGCACATTTTGACACAATATTCCCCTTTTATTGTGTAATGATATCCCATAATAATAAAACAACATTTGTAATAAAGAAAAAAATGTGCATCAGTTTAAGCGTGGTTGATCTTCTATTATCACCTCAAACACGTATTTCCTTCTTAAGATTATTGTCTTCCCGAAATATTTTTAAGTTTAATTCGCAATATATGATGTTATAAGTCAAATAATATATGTAAAAAATTATTTTAATGCATACAAAATGCATATAAATAATTAAAATAATGATCGAGATTTCCCGATACATGATAGAAGCAATGATGCATTCTTTTGATTATTCAGCACTAGTTCACATCCCGGAAAAATGCGGTTAAAATGCAAAGAACTGTTTCACGGAAAAATAGCACCGCCTCACGACGTGAAAAAGAATACAGCATTAATAAGAGAAGGTCACCAGTCACCAGTCTCTTTATTGATAAAGTAGACTGGTTCCCCGTCAATGTCAATGTGTGATTGTTGACAATGATCAGACACTTTTTGAACTAGTATACACTGAAGTGACCTCATCCCTAAAACGGTACATTGTTACATGACATGTATGTGAATAATGAGTTAGTCCCAAACAAACCAATCCATTTAAATTGAAATCTAAGTTTAGCTGACAGTATTTTTGGCAAGTAATTTCCCAATTATATTAACTTAAGAGTGTCTTTTCTGATAAACGGAACGTTTAAGATATATCTTGATCTCTAAAATGAAGTATTTGGGTCTATATATACAAGACGGAGTCTCTGAGAAAATGGCCAGATGACATTGCAAACCAGTAAAAGTATCGCAATTATGGTTGAAACTGTGCATTTGACAATCTGCAATCAACTGGTGAATATGAACAGATATATGTTAATAATTCACTGTGTCACACTGTGGTCACTTATTTCTTTGGGTAAGGTATTTTTCATTGTAGTCTGTAAGTGTGCAGAATTGTAGATAATATCTAAATGTAAGTCTGTATTACATTAGTTTCATCACTGAACCAAAATACAGCAACATTGGTTACATACTTCGGTTGTGTGTGTGTGGTTATGTGCTTTTAATTGCTACACAGGAATTTATAACGGTGGTGGAGTTGTGGGTAGGTTTGAATCCGAGTCCATACAATAAGGGGTAAACTTGGTAATTACTTGACAAATATGTAAAGTTATAATCCACTGTAAAAACTACCAATGCTGATAGCCCAAACATGTTTCAGTTGAAACCCTTGTTTGACTCAAAACCAACCAAACCAGGGGCCGGATTCACGAAAGGTCTTAGCCAAGTCTCAGGCTTAAGTTGGCTGTATTTCTTATGCAAAAGTTAAGCCTAAGACTTGGCTAAGACCTTTCGTGAATATGGCCCCAAGGGCTAGCACCGTCTATGGCACAGAAAAGAGACTGGCGAGAAAAGGCTGCGGCTTAACCAAAATGCCTTAAAACTGGAATTTATCTTTTGGTTATTTTTTTCTCTTTCGTAAATACCATGCTCAAACAGTAGTTAAGTAAAATAACTACATTAAACAGAAGAGCTTTTGTTTGACAGACATCAAGAATATGTCAGGGTAGCCCAGCCTTCCAGGCTGTCTCAACCATAATGCAAACGTGAAATTTTTTTGCCATAATACACACTGTATCAGAGGCCTTTCTAGTCTAGTTCTCCTCAGCAAGCTAGGTTAAGTATATGTATGAGAGCATTATGAAAAATACTTATAATGCAATCAAACAGTTGTGTCTATATTATACATATAAACGCCTGTGGCAAGGCTAATGTCAGGGTTCAGTGGAAGACCGGTGGAGCATTTCCTCCATTAATGGCCATGTAGAGTTCTTCCCACAACTCACTCGAACTCAGGATCTATATTCATTCATTACAAGGATAAGGTTACAAAAATGTAAATAATTTTCTTAATTCTTTCTATAAACAGATCTTGAGTCAGGTGAATTGAGGTAAAATGTTGAATTCATACTTCGGGCCTAGTGGAGAGTATTTTCAGTGCTTATTTCTGTGGTATGAAGGTACCCATTTGTACTCCTGGTGAGTAGGGGCACATAGGTTAAAAAATACCCTGTCCAATGGTGCAGTCTTCATGACCTGGCCAAGGACTGAATCTCTGAACTTCCAGTCTGAAGTCCAACATCCTAAGTGTGCGAACACATCCATGCAGCTTACCACATCTGACGGCCGTATTGAGATAATGATGTTTTTCTGCATTCTCGTTTAAATTTGGTTGTTTACACATGTCTGAGTCCGATTTGTGACAGGGATTTTTTCTCTTTGTGAGGAAAAAAGAATTGAATGACAAGTAAAACTGTAGGGTACTTTGTAGAAAATTATGGATATTGTGATACGACATTATAATATATATTTAAGCATGTGCCATCGCATCTTGTGATCACTAGATGAAGTGGTGAGCACCCGATGATCCTCTGCTCACTAGATGATGTGCTGATCACTGCTTCATCTGGTTCTCACCAGATCATGTGGTCAGCACAACATCATCTGGTGATCACTACTTAATAAGTGATGATAACCAGATGATGTGGTGATAGTAATTTTGGTGTCGTCTTATTTTCTGGTGATCACCAGATGATGTTGTATCACTATATCATGTGGTGCCCACCTCTTATTATGATGTAATCGCCAGATGATATAGTAATCACTAGATGACCCTATTATAAGCACATCATCTAGTGAGCACCAGTTCTTCTGGTGATCAACCTTTATTCAGTACAGATAATCTCATTATCACTGCTTCATCTCATGCTCACTACATCATTTACACCTAGTGAGCACAAGATCATCTTCTTATGAATATCTTGTGCTCTCTAGATCTTCTTGTGATCATGACAGAGTAAGTAGTTTTTAGAACATGGAAAAATAAATATCACCGTGTCGTAATAGGGGCTCTGCAGAAAATTTTATGGATGTAAACAAAAAACGCATGACGTTGGAGGTTGTTGGCTGCATACATGTGTATATATTCTCAGCAAAAGGCCACAGAGTCCACTGAGCTGAATCAATTTTAGGACCAAACTTTGCATCAAGTGTATGATGAAGATTGAATGAACGATCTGAAGCTTTTTAATTCTCTGTTGTGTTCAGACCCAGTAGCCTCCCAGTCAGACTCTGAACTCCGAGCAGCAACTGAAGCCATCTGGGCAGCAGATGATAACTCATTCCCTCCTGGTGAAGTGGTGTTCAACTTAGACAACACCAATGGAGGGCCGTAAGTGATAGGACTAGTACCTTATCAAAAGTTTCACCAAGGAAGACCACATGAAATTAAATACAGTACATAAGTATCTTATTATCAACCTTTACACAGCTTGAATCTTTATTCACAGATTGTTTCAAAATTAATTAAAAAAATGGAGCTCAGTTGGTAATTAAGAAAAAGTATTTTAGACATCATTTAAGTAAATAGATAAATGTACCTGTACGTAAATATTGAAGAATTTGCACGGATAGTTATGTTAGTAATACTTTATACAATCACAATATTTGAGTCTGCCAATGTAAAGATTGCATATATGTATTATATATATATAAATCTATTGAAAATAAATGAGTGAAGTGTCTTGGCTTCCATCAATTTCACAAGTATCCTTTGAAAATGACATATCCTCATTACTGATTTCCAAAGGAAGTTATAAAATCAATTGAAACTTTATCATAATTGAAGATATATCAAAATGAGATGTTGTTACTTAAATCTCCCTGACTTTACACATCTAATGCACAGGTCAACTGGCTTAAGAGCATGGCACTAGGCATCCTTTTATATTTGTTTCAACAAAAGAAATGTTTAACGTGTCATTCTTCTGCACACAAGACAACAAACAATTGTCATAGATTCTATTTTCAACAAATGCCCTGACAGATGCCCTGTAAGAAAAAGAGTTTTCTCTGATTTGCTGACTAATCAGCCTTGACCTTAGCCTTATTTGGCAAAATTGCCTTCTTTTCACTACTTTGTGGAACATTTTTTCTGAGGTATAATCTCCATCCCAACATTCGATTCCAGAAAAAGATTTCATGAAGCCACTGAAAGAAGTATACTTTTTTACCCGAGAAACAACCAAGTAACATTCCAGAGAGTTATAATTTGCGATAATATTAGTTGTACTTTTAATAAACCGAATAGATGAACATTTTACAAAGTTAGCTTCTGTACCAGTGATTCTGATTGGTTGAAGTTTATATATCTTATATACTTCCTGGTTTGGGTCATGTGTTGAATTATAGTGGGAAGCAGTAAAGTTTAAAATATACTAGTATTTTTACATAAATACCTGGTTATTGATCAGATTGTTTGAGTCTGTGAATGAGGAGAGACTGGAGACCGGTACATATCCTACCTACATGGATTTACTTTACCTCTTCAACCCTAAGATAGGTGAGGAGGAGCCAGAACACTCTGACAATGTGACTGCCTTTCTGGATGCAGTGATCCAAACTGCGACCATACAAACTGCACACGCTTACCTTGTGGATTGGGGTAAGTGGATGTCAAAATGAATTTCACATGATTTCGTATAGTCAATATGTTCAACCAGTGATCCACAATCAACAAAGACCATTTTATGTCCATTTTATTGTCTGCATAGACTTTTATGTCAGGACAGTGTGTTATTAGCTTTGGAAAATTAATAAAGGTGGCTGTTTTTTTGTTTTTTTAGAAACAAAAACAAAATCTCAAATTATGTAATGCCATTGATTTAGCCTCATATAAGTCTTGTGTGATCAATGTTATCCAGCTGTTTGGCAAGTTTTAAGGACCATATGCACCAAACCAATGTAGTACCCCATCATACTCTCTATGAAGTGAACCAAATAGTGAAAAACTCAGGCCAGAAATAAGTAAGATATTGTCTTTCTAACTGTAGTTTTATGGTGTATACTGACTGTATCTACAAATTCAATGAAAGTTGAAGAACCTTTCCAAATAGACGGGACACCAATAACCAGTAAAGGGACTGGTATTGTCTACAATGACCTTCACCTATCAATGCTGCATTCTTTGGCACGCCGTGAGGTGACGTGTACTACCCGTGACACATTTCTTTGCATTTTAACCACAATTTTTATGGGTGGTGAACTGGTATGTTCCAGTCCTGAATAGCCGAATGAATACAGCATTCATCTGTCGTAAACATATTTTCAATTATATATTTATATCAATACTGAACTTACCTTTACAACATCAAGTCCAATTTCAACATGGTATATTGCTAATAAAATAATATTTGGTTTGATCGTTTACTTTTAAAATACAAAAAATCTCATTTATGGCGATCATGAAAGATCTACAGCACTTAAATTGATGCATATTTTTTTATTCAACACAAATTTCATTTGATTATTATGTGCTATCATTACATAGTAAAATGGGGTTTTATGTCAAAGTGTGCACCAATTGAGTTGACTAGAATGATTGATTTTTTCTCTGTTATTGTTAGATGTAACTATGACCACCAATTGTCCAAAATGGTGGTCGGTACAGGACCCTTTATTGCAAAGTAAAGCAGTCAAGGTCACCAGACAATTTTCCAAATAAATATTGGGTTGTGTCAGTTCAGACTGTATTGTTCCTTGTCTGTAGAAACAAGGCATGTCCTATAATAAATAGTTGTTTGGGATTATCAGATAGCTGTCTGTGATTGATCTAGGTCTGGCTGATGCAGACATAGAAGTGTTTAAGGAGGAACTGAGGTACTACTGGTTTACTCTGTACAGCAAGGCAGCTGATGGAGTCACACTAGACAGCTCGGGTTTTCAAAGAGTCTTTCTAGTAAGTGTTTATAATGTTTACAAAGGTTAGTGGCAGCCATAGTGGCACACAGTAGATAACACACTCACTTACTACTTTTTAAGTTATGGTTTCAACTCGCAGCTTGACCCAAAAATGGACATTTGGTAGTGGTTTGCTGGTGGCTAATTGCTTTTCATTGCAGAATTTTGTCTCCAACAGGTATGCAGGCTTAAGAACCAAGGGAATTGATAAATTGTCATCCCCAAGACTATGTCTTTAAGTAAGTTGTATGCCAAACACTAGATGTTTAACTTTACTTGTGCAGTCACAATGGACCAAAGAGAGCTCTGATACTTGTACAGGAGACTACACTAAGTATAAATACCAAGAATTCCAACTATCAGCTTAATTTTTACAGAGGGGCTCTTGGTAAGTATTCATACTGCTTGATCCTGATATGACACATTCATTGTTACAGATTCATCGAGGAAACATGTTAAAATTAATGTTCATCCAGATGGTGTTTAAGCACTTAGAATTATATGAGTACAAACAGTTAATCACACTGCTTTAATAGTTCAAAATAAGCTAACATAAATTCTGATCAAGTCTTTAGACAGAGGTTAAACATAGTTAAGCTGAATTTAAGTTAAACAATAAGGGTCAATTATATTTCACAAATACCAAACTAACCTAAATATCTATCCAAATATTACTATTCTTAAATGCACGGTATAAATGAAACTTAAAATGGAAAAAGTAGAAATTTCACCCATGACCCTACCATCACTCTGGCATATCATCTATCAGTATAAATTATTGTAGTCAAAAGTTTTTCTTGTGTTCCACCGTAGGGCCCTGAAACAGCATCATAACATTACAAAAGCAAAATAATACAATTGCAGCACGCTTGATGTGACATGCATCTGCTGCACACGACACAATCCCGGTACACTGATACGTGGTATGGCATGAAAAGATTAATATTGAAGCAATGGAATCATCTATTTCTGCACCATCTGTTTTTATGTGATCATTGAAGTATCAGACTGTCGCTATGCAGCAACTTCTTCAGTGTCTGGAAGATGTTTTTTTGGTTCTACATTTCTGATGCAGATGTATTTGTTTTGCTCCAGGTTAAGTAATAACATAATGTGACAATTTTGTTTGTAGCCGTAATTCAAACTAGTAATGGATTATTTCAAGATATATGTATTTTTACCAATACATGTCATTTGCTAAAACAGCAACCCAGAGTTTTTTCACAAAGCCTGTCCCTCAGGTCATGCAAAATTAATGTGTCCAAAATGCTTCATTGTGTCGCTCTTGTCCAACCGTAGTTAAAACTAGTATTTTTAATATTAAATTGGGATTTGGATCATGATCAGGATACAAAAAAATCCTGAATTTTCGTAAATGTGGAGGTCTGAGTTCTATGAGTGCTTTCTTGTTATTATCAATATTTTCTAATATATAAAGTCTGGACAGAACAGCTTAGTGACTCAGTGAACAAGTGATGGCCTACCTCCCTATAATATATAGATCACAAATGATATATACTGAACAAATACCATCAGTCAGGTTTCTATGCTCATACAATAAATTAGCACCCCCCTAGATGAATTCTATTGAGAAGCATCCTTTAATATCACCCAAGTGTCCATAATTCAGAGCAATCAACCAAACTCAAACACAATCTTCTCCCCACAAAAGGAAAAACCCATCGCCAACACTAGCAAGCAAAAAAATGTCGCCAAATTAATCACAACAGAGAGTCCATTTCAATAGAAACTTGCTGCAATTTATCTGTTGTTGTAAAGTCAAAAGAAAGGTGGATAGGATTAGATTGGCCTGTCACACTCTGAACATGTTGCATGCTAGGGATCCAGCTACCTCCATTTATCACCTTGAATTTCAATGACAACATAGATATAGCACATAGCCTGGCCCCTGGGTCCATTTGCTTCAGTGTTTGGACTTTTACCGTCGTCCTGTCTTTTTGCCAGATAAAGCAGGTCAGATACTGTACTCACTAACATCGTTATTCTTAGAATTACTCTGAGAAGTTTCTCCGAATCTGAGAATATTTTCAAAAGCAACACATTGTAACTTTTCAAATTTTAAAATAATGCTAAATTCGACACGAGAGAGAGCTACCTAGACATTATTAAAATGACTGTTCTTTTCATATATTATTGAAAACTCATTTTTGCAGCATTGTTGAAATAACTCTTATTCTAAGACAATTGTTTGTTAGAAAACTCATATTTCAAAGAAAGTTTTCGGTATTGTAGTATTATATTGACAAACATGTTAAGACACCACGGCCCATAATAAGTGTATACTACCCTCCCTTATAATGTTTTGGCACCAATTAAAATAAAACAATAACTCAAATTCACTGAATAAATGTGTGAAAGTAGTATGCTAATACTAGTTAACTATGTTATAAGGCATAACTTGAAACATATTCATATTATGGTGACAGTTACGAGGTTTTACTATTGAGGACCACATTAAATGACATCCTTATTGCTTTTGTTGTTAATGTGTACACTAACTGGCGCAAATAGACCTCTATACAGTCCCCAGCCAGCTTGTTAATACAATTTGTTTCAATTTATCAAAAGATTCAGAATTGCAAAAGCATTTACTGGAAATTAACTCTGTTGGAAGTTTATTTTAACAAGAAAGAACCAATACCTCATACCCCACTCACACTACTGTAGCTCCTTGTAGGCATTTTCCGAAATTCCAGACTTTTTTCTTGAAAGTTTGCCTACTGTTACATTCACTGCTTTTCGTGGTCAAACACACCAAAATATATGTACTGTTTAAAGTAAGAACTAGTATGGTGGGTCTTCATTAGATTTAATTTAATTTATTTGGGATTTAACATAGCTTTTAACACTGTACAGGTCATATCATGATGGGTAGTTTTGTGGGCAGAGAAAACCAGTACATACAGTTGGTCGAGGTTCTGTACTGTAAACTGCTAACCATCAGTAAGCAACTACCAGCTTTCCCTCATAAGTTATGGGGTTTGAACCGCCAACCTCAGAGGTGGGAGGCAAGTGTGTTACCACTGTGCCACTGTAGTCCCCGGTCTTCACTAGAGCAGGGGGCCATATAAAGCCATACAGCCCTGTGATTTGCTATTTCATCCTCAATTCTTCCGTTTATAAAGGGGCGTCTGATCTAAATCAGATAAATTCATAAAATTTCACATGATGTAAAATACACTATGTAGTATGATATGTCACCAGTTTCTCACTCATATTGTATCAACACTAGATCATCAAAACCTCTCTCGGGGGGCCACGGTGGCAGAGTGGTAACACTCTCGCCTCCCACCTCTGAGGCCGGGGTTCGATCCCCGCACGGGCTCAAGTGGGAAAGCTGGTAGTTGCTTGCCGTTGGTCGGCAGTTTACAGTACACAACCCTAGCGAACTCTATGTACTGGTTTCCTCTGCCCTTCCAACTACCCGTCGTGATATGACCTGTACAGTGTTGAAAGCGACGTTAAGCCCCAAATAAACAAAAAAAAAAAACAATCAAAACCTCTCACAAAGAACTGTTTGATTGAATCTCCGACATAACAGCTATAATTATTGATCCAGTGAAGTCTTAGTTGAATATTTAAAACATATCTTTAAGTAAGATTTTTGTTAAATGCCAAATGTTTATATCAATACATGACGCTCAAGTGTTGTTATGGTTATTTAAGTTTGACAAGTATTTACTTGACTCACATAAATGCATTTGTGGGTTTAAGTCCAGCTAGTTACAAGAAATGGTGAATATCATTGACCTCTCTCAATGTGGTCCTGGCTGTTACAAGGATAATAAAAGCTTAAGTTCCTTTACTGAAAGTTCTTGATTTTCAAGGAAAGTCTGATAAATGAGCAAGGAGAGACAGCCAATCATTTGAGTGTATGTCAGCCTGGTGAACTTTATAAGGAGACAAATCCTGGTCTGAATAGAAAGAAATGGGCTGCAAGTACCGCCAGGTCCAGCCATTCATGAAATTATTTATGACTATATCCCAGGATCTTGTAAAAGACCCTGAGTCTCCAGGCAATATGTCAGCAACAATTGGAGAGGGGGGAGCAGCTTTCAATAAAACTGTTTTCTGAAGTAAACAAATTGGATTTGGGTTCAACAAGTTTTTGTTGGGGAGTACTGTATTATCGCTTGACAGAAAAAGAAGAAAAAAAATAAGGGGATCCTTAAACTGGTATTTACAGAAAAGTTATTTCTTAACATAGGTCAAATTCAAATAGATATTTTGGTAAAATAAATCAAGGTTTTTTTATTGTTGATATATTTAAAAGAAAAGAGTGTTTATCTTCCTTTCTGATAGGGTCAGGGGTAACAAGGTGGCCTCGAGGTAAGCACTCTCCACTCCCAACTCTTTAGTCCTGTGTTTCAATCTTGGCCTGACATGAATTAGGAAGGGTGATACTTGCTTATTGCTGCCCAAAGAGGACTTCAGCTGCACCATTTAGTATACACTGCTTTTATCATCTGCTCATCCACCTGTCGTGATATAAATTGCGCTATATACTGAAAGCGATGTTATTAAACACAAATCTAACAATGATGAGTTTGGAGTTTCTGATAATATGTTTACCTAGATTTTATCCCATGCATTGTTCAAAGAGGAAAAATGGTTGAAAAGGATACATTTTTTTGTATGTTTATTCTAGGAATTACTCTTATGTCAATAATTTCCTTACAAAATAATAGTTTTTTTTAAATATGACTCTTTTGAAAAAAAAATAAAACTAAAGAATTTTTAGGATTCTGAAGAAGATAATTGCAAATTGAAAAACAAAATTTTGCAGAAAACAGGTAATATTAGTATTTCAGTTGTAGGTCAGTGTGATTTTTTTTTGTAGAAAACTGCAGTAAAATTCATTTTTATAAAATCATTCTTATTCTCACAATTGTTTCTTATTTTCAGATAGTTTTGTGGGGAATAACTTAAATTTCCCAGTGGGCCATAATTAGTATCCATGTTGGAGCCCAACTTAGGAGTCAGCCCATCTTAAGATGGGCTATAGCCCAACTTAGGATCCTAAGTTGGGTAGCCTATCTTAAGATGGGCTATCCCATCTTAAGATGGGCTAGCACATATCAGCCCAACTTAGAACAATAAAATTCTAGAAACAATTTTTACTCTTGCTATAATAAAAAATGTTTTAGCATGTGCAAATGAAAGGAAATTACATAACATTATTATGAAAAAGGTGACATTATCATTGGTCTCCTTGAATGTTCCTTGAACAGAAGGATTTTTACCTACAAATTCTTTTTTTTATTTTGAAAAAAAAAATGCTAAATTGCATATTATAAGTTGGGCTAATATCTGTAAGCAAATATTTAGTAAGGATAAGAAAAAAAACTTTAAATAACAATAGCAATTCACAATCATAGGCTGTTTAATTAAAATTTTAGTACTGAAATAAACTGGTTGATTAAACAGTCCATGAAGTATGACATAATGTTTTGCTAATATATATCTGTCAATTCATCTTAAAATAAGCTATGGATATTCTATCTAAAAGGATAATATTAAATTTTAGATTTAAAAACCGTCTTGAATTTTATTATCCTAAGTTGGGCTAATATTATTAGCCCATCTTAAGATGGGCTAAGCCCATCTTAAGATAGGCTACCCAACTTAGGATCCTAAGTTGGGCTATAGCCCATCTTAAGATGGGCTGACTCCTAAATTGGGCTCCAACATCCATATTCAGAAATTGTTGGCTGATGTGTTCTAGACTCCCAACAATTATATAGTTTCCTTCCAAGCTTTGTTTTAATCAACATGTCATATCTATGACAAAATATGTTGAATTAATCTAGTATATTTTGAAAAATATGGCTGACAAACAGAATGACAAACATCCTCAATAAACATGCATCGTTCTTCCTGTGATAAAAATAAATAATTTTTACTAAATTCATAAAATAAACCTAACTGGTACGTTAGGTAGTTTCCATTGACATAATACTAATAGTAATCCACTAGAAAATAAAGAATTTACACTTAGAATGATAATGAACAAAAAGTCGGGAGCAGTCCTGTGATATTTCAGTCTTATTTTTCTCAGTCTAAAGCCTCAATTCACATATTAGTGGAACACTATCACAGGTTCACATGTTACCAAGGTTTGGTAAATAAAGTATAAATAATATTGAGTTTCTACTCAAACAAGTGACTTTTATGTCATTTGATTTGACCTTATTGTCAATAATGATAAAAACCTAAGTTATCAGAAGTGTTGACTTTATGACCAACAATATTGGCTAAATGGTGTAACCTTTATTCCCTAGGGAGAGCTTCTGGAGGATGTTGCCGAGGTGGGTGGTTTCCATAACTGGCTGCAGGCCTATAAGGAAGAACAAGATGGCTTCTGGACTTACGAATTTTTAGAAGATGACTGTAATGTGAGTATTTATTACAGAGTAAGTTTTACTAAGCTAGGTTGAGAACTGGGCTTCCTGTGAGAACTGGCTGACCTCAATGAATCATTGGTCAACAACTTTGACCTTCAGTCATTTTGCCTTTCACCTCTGTGCTCGTGGGCGGTGATTCAGGTCATTACAACATGTCAGAGGCAGACTGAACCTCTCCTGGCATGATGCTAGGTATTGAATAGACAAAAAACTGTAACCTTGAACTGTTCATTTGACGATGTACTGAGTGAATTAAAATGATGATATATACTGGGTGATGTTCAAATGTAATTCTTTTCTCTAATGCCGTGGTTGCAAATCTAGCTCATGGCAAGAAGTTTGTATCATGGTACATGTACTTAGATATATTTAGAGATATGTAAATAAGATTTGACTAGCACCATTGCATGTTAACTGCCTGCACCATTAAATGTTACAATTGTTAATCTGACTCCATTTAAACACTGTATACGGTGGTCTCATGCCTCTCTGTTCCAGCTAGAGCCCACATCCTGTATAACCTATCAATATAAACAAGGAGTATCATACTAAGTCATGTTCAAAGTGCACAAAATAATAATAAAAAAACACTTTAGCCAGAGCTTTGCTTTTGGTGCTCCAACTTTGTGGAATGAGTCCTCTGGGGACGTCTAAACAATGCTGCCTCTGTCATCTTTAAGACACAAATTGAAAACCTACTTCTTCAGTAAAGCGTACAGTCCATAGCTCTCCCATCTCCCTGGCATCTGTCTGGTGTCGACCTTGTATATCTCTGAATTCTGATTTTTCTCCTTCCCCTCTTATTGCTCTAGCACCTCAGAGTGGCAGAGAGTCGTCGCTATGATAGTACTGTTAACATTCCATGTTATGTAAATATCTAATGGAGGAGCTGCTCCTCTAAAATATAAAAGGGAAATCAGAATGTTTTGTGTCAGCAAGTTACAAAGACGCAGATGAATCCTTTTTCTTTCTGGGAAATACGCAGGTCTAATGTTGAATGAACTATATTGTATGCAAGTAATAATACGGTACATATACCTCATTTCTCACCACTGTGGCAACAATAATGAGTCTAATCATATGGAATATCTCACACAGCAACGGTGGTCGTTGAGGCAAAAGTGACTGCTAAGCCTGTTTACATAGCTGTAAAATTGTGTTAGAGTAGCTCTCTCCTTCAGCATGGCAAGATATACAAGGTAACAAATCTGTTCCGCTGTCACAAGATTGTGTCCCAACAACTCCGAATACATAGTACTGAGCAAGATCTTTACAAGGTAATTTTTACACCTGTAAAGTTTTGAGGCATAAGTGGTGCTTTTTTGTAAATAAATACTTAACATCATTGTTGTCTGCTTGCTCACATGGTACTAAGATCACCTTAGAGTTACAGATTGTTCATGAATATGGATTCATAATTTCCTACTTGAAATTTTGGCCATACCTAAAACCTAAGTTAGGAATAATCTATGTAATGTTCATGAATACAGTTATAGGTTTTGAAATTAATGGGCGAGTCATGATACCATATTAGAACTACTAACAGTACATCCGAAGGTGACTATAACTGTTAAAAGGTAGGTTTCATAAACGAACCTGGACTCTTTCCATTCAGGATGGCTTGGTTTTACTGAGCCAGTTTGGCTGGAGAGGAAGCTACAAGCCAATCAGTTCTCTCTGGATCAGCAGAAGTCCGGAGCTGGATCTGGCTCTGTATACAGTTTGCTTCCTCACCCGTATGGACCAACTCTGCACTGTCTCTGTGGATAATGGGAAGATTGTAGACATCACCAACTACCCCCAGTCGGGCATTTCTCCCTCTACAGTGGGAACTGCCTACTATAGGTGTTAACAGAAACCAGTGTCGTGTAACTTTAAATATATTTTAAACATTTAAGCTGTAACCTTTTCTATTTTGCAAAATAAAATTCACAAATATACACACTAAATTAAGAAATTTGACATATGACAGAAATAATATGAAGATGTTATGACAATATATTTGTGCTAATAAATAAACTGTGCCTTTCATATTTTAATGTGTTTTTGAACGGTTTATAGATATTTGAACACATTTCATATATTCCTTTTCATTTATAGCATTTTATTCTGATGATAAAAGTAACAAAGGTTGACAAGACATATAGTTTCTAGAACAAGAGTATTTTCAATATTTAGCTCCTATCAAAAAGATATTTACTGGGAGGGACATTGTGTTATGCAACAAGCAGCAAAACACCACCCACTCCTGGGAGACATCCACCTCATTCACTGGTATTCCCATACTTTTTTGCATTGGTATAATATCGGAATAATCCCCTCCAAACCATGGTATACGAAAAATATTGCCATGGTTTCAGGTTTAGGACCCTGAAGGCAAAGCCTATTCTAACGTGACACAATTTTTAACCTGAATAGTAATAACAAGTTGTACAGTGCAACTACAGTGCTACAAATTGTACAGTGCTATTTTAACAAATATTCTTTGTGGAGAGTTATTATCGGAGCATCCAAGATGTATACAAGAATTTTACTACAGCTCTCTAGCCTTGCCTAACAGCTATTAAGCTTTAATGCTGAATTTAAGCATAACTGGATAATCCCTAACGTAGCCCTTTCATGGATAAGGTCCAAGAATTTTCCAAAGCAATCTACTCAATCTACTCATTTAATTTATGTCCAATATAACTTTGAAGCCAAAAAAATATTTTGAAACACCAAAGAATCTCTGTTTAAATCAAAGATAGTTAAAGACATTACGACATTTGAAAAGTAATCAGTTCTATGTTAGCATCAGCTTAGCTAATTTTGGTTTTATTTACACAGATAAATTTGAAAACCTGCATTCTTTAGATTTTTCAGTAACTTGGAGGAGCCATTTAATTAGAGATGCCTACAAAATATTTGCAGATATTTCAGGTACAAAGGTCAAATTTGGTGTTTACCTCCTGTTAAAACAGCCAGTGTCATACTGGTACAGGTCCTCAGCTTTGTCACTTGTGTGGATCAAACCCACACAGAGGTGACAGCCTGTGATTGGATGCCAAACTTATTAACCAACTGGACCACTGAGAACCGCTTATTACAGGTACAATAACCGTAATAATAAGGAACATATCAATTTAACAGTAATAAAATAATGTCCATAAATGAATAAATTATGTTTTAGTATGTACATATATTGAAATATATATCAGAAATCTTAAGGTCAACATACATCTGAAGCTAAACTTCATTGTTAACAATATAACATAAGCCAATATACAAGTCCTGTTATTAAGAAGCTGCCCTGGCTGCCTCTCAAGGATCACCCAGTGTTTTTAAAATAGCCACACTTGTTTACAAGTTTCTTCACGCTGGTTTGTCGAAGTATTTTGTTTCCTAACTTTCTTAATATAGTTGCAATACCAGACGTAGTCAGAATGTTGGCAATTTCCTTGTTGTACCACAGTTTTATCCATCTACTCAGAGGTAGACTGTTAGGTTTTGCTTGGCTTTTGATGTCCCTACTGCTTGGAACGCTCTTCCTGTTGAGATTTGTGTATCGGCTTTTTTCAGAAAGAAGCATAGCTCCTACATCTACACCAAGGCATACCCACCTAAGTTTCAATATATGCTTAGCATTTTCCCTGGTTCTTTTCTCTTTGTCCATCCCTGGATACTACCACCAGCTACTATCTTTGTTTTGTTGTACCTTAAAATCTGATTAAGAAAGTGGAGATTAAGCTCACTAAAAGTACTTAGTAGAGAACAAGAATTAGAACTTGTAAAAATGTGACTATGCTGACATTGTATACCACCAAGATTCAGTCAGTTATGTGAGTCAAAGGGTGTTGCTTTTAATTTAGAAATAAGCTCCGCTTTAAGTGTAACTGAGATTACGATCTTGGTCTTATTTTGTTAAGGACATCCCCCATTTATAATGCCTCTTCTTTTGCTGCAAGCATATGGTGGAAAAGCCACCAGGAAATCCTTTATTATCGTTCACTGGCTGTGTTTATTGCTTCCAACCCTGTCCTCAGAGAGCATAGTGTTTTTGTTAAAGTGACATCTTTATAGATACCCATATTGCATCATAAATGTCATAAACCCATCTATATATCTCTCTATCTATTTCTCTTTTTTTGTTAAATATGAGGAGAGAAGAAAAGACTGTATTTATTGTTAGAGAACTGGACAGACATGTAAGGAACAAGAAGTAATCACAGAAAATGAAGCCAGTTAATTAAGTCTGGAAAGAAAGAAAGCATCTAAAAGATAGAGTTTATATATAGAGAGTATTCTGCAATGTTCACACATCTCCAGGCAAATGGATCCGTATTATTGTACATATCGATGCGCATTGGATGCGGATGTGGTTTGGGGATATACTTCAGAATGAAATTGAATATGTTCATGGTAAATAGCCAAAAAATGTTTCTTTCAATGACCGGAACTTCCTTGTGTATTGTCCCATATTTCAGTAAGACACAATGTTGGATCCTAAATACCTGTACTGTATTCAATGATATACAATATTTCATATATCCTTCAGCTTGCAAATGAGTTATAAATCATGTACAGATGGAAATAAATGCTATCTGCGGCCTGCACCAGTCCAGTGCATAGGCAACCCAAATACAAGGACATTCCTGTGCCTTTACATTTCATTTTTACCGCAGGCCCAACCCACATCGGCAAATACTTTTGGATGAACCATGAACCAGGCGAGAAGTCATCTTTTAACATGATAGAATATATTACTATGTAGCTTATATGTGTACACTACAGCGATAAATGGCCAATCACCCTTATGTGGTAGAACAGGTCACTCTCAATTTGATTTGAGCCACCAGAACATGTTGGATCCTAGTGCATATGCTTGCCACCAAAGAAGTTTTTGGTGTCAGTTTTACATCAGAACACTCTCGCCTCCCGCCTCTGAAATCGGGGTTTGGTTCCCAGCGCAACCCTCAAGTGGGAAAGCTGGTAGTTGCTTGCCGTATGTCGGCAGTTTACAAAAGAGTACCTTGACCAACTGTATGTACTGGTTTCCTTGGCCCTTCCAACTACCCGTCGTGATATGACCTGTACAGCGTTGAATGCAACATAAAACCAGAAATAAATAAATAGGTAAATAAATAAATTTACAACAGAACTGTTCATGTATTCATTCTTGTCAAGAATTGGTGGAATTACTGTTTTCCACGAAATGTTTTGATTTGTTTTAAGCCTGTATACAGGTACCCTTTAACTAGATAAGGTTGACCTACACAATTGGGAGATATCTCAATCAGATCAAGTACAGATTTGAAGGTAATGCATTGAATGGTTTGGATCTACTAGCGGACCCAGAGGCGTGGTTCAGGGTGTTCAAGCCACCTTGATAAATGTTAAGGGATCGACAGTGAACCCAAAGCAACAGATACAGATTTGAATATGCTGCACAGGATTATACATGCCAAGGACCTGTGAACCTCCCCTTATTTAAAGCTGGATCCGCCTTTGGAATCCGTTCCATTTCCCTGTGTGTACATGAGCCAATTCTCTCTGGTTTGAATTTGAATTACCCGAAAAATTAGCCATCTGAATTTGTAATAATCTAGAAAGCTTTATGTGCAGACCCTATATCAGGTTCTAAAGATCTGGTGTCATATGGGCACGTCCGGATGAGAGTGGTTTTAAAACGTGGGTACATGTTGTGGGATTTATATACTAATACTATTGGCCAGTTTTAAAACAACTTGAGCGGCTTTTTCTGGATAGACCTGTTTGTACATACAAATTTCACACTACTACAGACTTTTGAGACCTGTTAGAAAATGTTGGTATATCAAGGAACCTTATTGGAAAAGTCTGAATTGGTTATTATCCTGAGGATAATAAATATCAAGAAATATACTTAGCAACCCATAGGGTCTTAAGTTAATTTCACATTCTGAGATATTTCTGAGATTTGATCATTTGGTGTCTGTACCAGAACTAGAATTTCTTCAGTTTACACAGTGGCAGTAACAAGGAGGATTATCATTCAAATAGAAAAAAAGACACAGACTTTTAAGACATTTAAGAAAGGTCTTGTTTGAAACTGATATGATATCTGAAGAGTTCGTTTTAATTATTAATATTATGACTTTCAAGGGCACTTCAGTTAAACATGCAATCTTTTCATAATTAGCTGAATGATGAATTCCAGGTCTGCACATGATTTATTTGAAATTTTAGTCTTGCTCCGACAACAAGGTGCAATTATTCTTTGAGTTTTATGGTTTATAGATTGTTAATGTACGATGTGTATTTTTTTAAGAAAATGAACAATTTATATATTTTTTTGCAGGTGTTGCCATTTTGGAAATACAAAATCTTTGTGTTGGTTATGATATGTATTTGCCATTTAAACCTGCCTCTACTAATAGATACACTTTAAAACTTGGTTAAACACAACAGTACACCTGCAATATTACCTTTCAATGATATACATAACTTATTTCTCTTTGCAGCTCACGCTAGTAGGCCGAAACCCCTTTCAGCTTTGTTTAAACAGGGTTTTATTATCAGCCACAACATGCTTTTGACCCAAATACTGGGACACACAGACTAGCTATTGTTTGTATTCCTCGGTGCCACTTACAATGGATAAGTGATATGCTACAGTGCTATTAGTTGTATTCTATTGTTGTATGTATAATCTAATCTAAATTGGACTTTTATAGCACTTAATCTCCAATTTAGTAAGGGGCCTCAAAGGTGCGACAACACAAAGATAAATATCAAAATTTCAATGGCAAGGGGCAAAAAGGGTCAAGCACCAGGGAGATCACCAAGGAGTTATTGAAAACTAAAGGTGAGTATGTCTTGGTGTAGAGGAAGGATTTAAGCTTCTTTCTGAAGGAGGCAAGATTGGGGCATTCACATATCTCATCAGGAAAAGCATTTCACACAGTGGGAGCATCAAAAGCAAAGCTATAACCAAACTGTTTGGTAGACTTTGAGAAGATGGGGAGCTTATGGGGGTGTTTCACACAAATTGGTTGATGCCAACTGGGGCCAGAGTGTGTAATTTGGGTGTCCAGTCCAACTCAGTTACATGTGCCTGGCTGTATTGGATGCCTCAAATTATGGTGTACACTACTCTAGCACAGAGAACTACATGTATCTGCGGTTGTGTCCATCATTCTTGGAATGACGTGAAACTAGGTTAGTTGTCCATCCTTTAAGACTGTCATTATGTTCATGTTCTTCTCCTAAATGCCCTTTTTATTTATTGGTATATGTTGCATTTAGAGTAGGTTATCAGGTAGATTGCATTTGATTTCGGACCTGTGCATAAATAAGTTAACATAGTTTGGTGCTAATGATGTGCCCATGGCAGTTCCAGGTCGTGATGTTTTGGTCTCGGGTTTGAGAGTGTGCCAGAGATATTCAACCTCAATGCTGGGTTTTGCCGTATTGAGAGTGTTCAATGTCTCATCTGATATCCTTGTGATTGGGGTGGG
Organism: Sabellastarte sp. h YS-2021; assembly: GCA_964017235.1. Lineage (NCBI taxonomy): Eukaryota > Metazoa > Annelida > Polychaeta > Sabellida > Sabellidae > Sabellastarte > Sabellastarte sp. h YS-2021. The sequence goes on from OZ024929.1 coordinate 31,505,109, forward strand.
TGTGTCACAACCACTTGGTGGTTCAGAGGTGATGTTGTCTCGGTACATGGCATTACAGAAATCAGTCTGACTAGCAGTTGATGAAGGTGCACTCATAGTAAAAACTACAATAAATATACTTCCTGCTTATAGACAGACTAGGCTCAATAAAATGTTGTTGCCTGATATAATTCACTAGTGGGTAATTATATTTCGACTTTCTATATAATATATTTTTGAAAAGTCTCATCAGAGGCAATGAATTATCCTGGTTTGGAGTCCCTGAAGTACTATTTGGGTTTCTTAGGTGAACCCCTGGTTGAACCGGTTCTGTACCGGTACTGAACCGGTACAGAACCGGTTCAGTGGTGGTACAGGTATTTTGTACCTGTATATGTACAACAGACTATATTTAATTATTTTTACAATTTATATAATTTATTTGTAAAAATAAATTTATCTAGTTAATTACTAAGACCTTTATTCTTATAACAGGTATTTTGTACCTGTATATGTACAACAGACTATATTTAATTATTTTTACAATTATGTTTGATATTTTACTGAACCTCCACGATGCAGTATCCGGACTGTGGCTCTACCCACCTGGAAACGCCATCTCATGGATCACTATGGCTTGTCAATTACACTTCCTGTCTTGTCTTATACTGTAAATATCTTGTCTTGAAGAACTTGCTGTCCTGTCTTGGTTAAGTGCCAGGACTCCACCTCCGGACAGGCCATCAACACTAACCAAATTTACTTGAAAGAAAACAGGCCTGTTGTAAACATAACCAACCTGACTTGGACACAGTCTCCCACTCTTGAACCGAATTGGTAACATCTCAGCAGGACAAGTCAGGATTACATACAGAGAAAGCCATAAACACAAACTGTCAAGGCGGTAACACAACAGACAAGCCGGGAAGTGTGTAGGACAAGTTGGCTTCATTTTTACGAACCACGGCTTGTCTGCTGATGAAATTTCTGTCTATATCAGATGAGTTGGTTTGCACAATGCATCATTTAGAGTCTGTCAACTGATGGATTATATCTGGCAGTGTTTCAAGAATAGGAGTTTGTTTTTTAGAATTATCTAGGGCAGTGTTGAATTCAAGTTGGCTGACTTATACTGCTTATTTAACAAAGAAATATGGGTCCTAAGAAGGGCAGATAAATGAGGAAGATAGAAGTTTCCACTGACAGTGTTCCTGAATTTGAGCTGAGGGACACAGTGGCAGACATTCAGTGGAGGAGGGAGGAGGGGGAGGCAAGAGAAAGGAAGAGGCACAGAAACAGAGGGAAGAGGAGGCAAGGAGGGAGGAGGCCAGAAGGGAGGAACCACACTCGCAAGAGGAGGGAGTGGAAAAAAAGGAGCAAGGACAGGCAAAAGTGACACAGAAACAGAGGCTGAAGGAGAGGCGGGAACATCATGGTCACGATACAAGACAGGCACATGCCCAACATATACTTGACGGAATCAGATGAGGAGGCTATTGTCATCATTCCTTGGGCAAAAGCAGGAGACAACACTTAAGCCTTCTGCAACTACTTAGCATCGGAGGTGGAGGGATTAGAAGAGAAAGACTTTCTGATATTGCTGGGAAGCTTCTTAGCAGCATTAAAAGCAAGGCAGAAGAACATGGTCATCAACCCCAGCGACCAAAGCAACAGACACGAAGGTCAAGTGCAACTTCATTATTTGTACCATAGACATTTTAACAGCCACAACAGCCAGCACCAGCTGCAAGGGAATACATCTTAACCATTCTAGAGACACAGATGCCTGCAAGACAGGTCATCCAAACCACTCAGCAGAGTCAAGAGGCAACCAAAGGATAGCAGCAGCAATCCAGAGGGCAGCTGACTTCCTTCCTAGTCATTGACTACTAACAGGTTGGACCTTCAAAACCACTTACCATCACATTAATGCAGACGAAGCATTTAACCCTCCATCAGTTGCCTCTGCTACAGGCACAAAAAGTCAACACAACATATCAGGACTCTCAAGCTTCTTCGAAAATATTGGAAGAAGCTCACAGGAAGAACATCAGAAGCCACCAGCACAGCCTCAGGATCAGCCTCCTCCAAAGTCAGCCAACCCCAAACAGCAGCAGCAGAAGAACCACTGCCATTTCCTCCAATGGCTCCTTTTCAGGACCACTGCTGTTAATAATATAAAGGTCCTTTTAGGACCCCCCGAATCTTCCAAAAACAATTAATAGCTGCTGTTCAAAACAAAATCCCTAACAAGAAGCATTACACAGCCACACACAAAACACTTTGGCCCCAAATACCAAACAAAAATAAATGAATGAATGAATGGGTATGTGATTGAGAAAAAATTTGAAGTTAAAAAAATTCAAATTTAAAAACAAATCATCTTAAAAATTATAAAGAACTTTTAAAAAAATGGGGCAAAGGTAATAAAATTTCGGCCGACCCCAAAAATAAAAATATTGAAAAAATATTTAGACTTTAAAGAAGGTCTGACATTTAGGGAAGTATTTTGACCTTTGGATTCGACTTTGTGACCTTTTACCTTTTGAGAAACTTTTTAGTTTCCCCTAAGATTTGGCTGCTGTTTAACTTTAAAATATCTTGCAAATTTGCAAGAATATAATCTTGAAAAAAAAATTAAAGGTTTGCAAATCTTAACATTTACAGGGGGGGGGGGGGGGGGGGGGGGGGTCATTTTTACATAACTTAGATTCAATGTTTTAAACAGGGTACTTGTGATTTGGTTTGAAAAAGTTTTGAAACTTGTCGGAAATGGATTAGATTTTCTTTGGAAAACTATCGGAAATTTGAGCAACACCAGCTTTAACAAAAGTTCTTGGAATAATTGGGTAGTCCTGAAAAGGATTGATGGTAGTCCTGAAAAGGACTGATAGATGCCAGCTTCTGCTCCCAGGGTTGTTGGTTGACACATCTCATATCCTGTCCTCCTGCCCAGCCAATGCCCCCACATGATTGAAGTAGTCTTTCAGTAGTTCTCATTAATGTTTGGCCTCGCTTGATTCCTGTAGTTCTCATTAGGCACCTACACTGCAAGTTCATTTTGTATTGCCGCTACATCATTTGCTGGGGTTGATGCCATGTCTGCTCCTCCCTGGTGTGTCCTCAGCGTGTTGCCCAACACCACACATGTAAAAAACAATGTCTCTGACAACCCTTGACCTTTGCTCAATGGTGCCCAGTAGCACCCTGAAACGGCTCACTAAGATTCCAAAGGCGCTTTCAACCACCCTCCTGCTTCTGGAGATCCTGTAGTTTGCTATTCTTTCTTCTCTTGTGAATTGTCTTCTGCTATGGGGTTTGATCATCCATGGCATCAAGGCAAACCATCATCACCCAGAAAGAAGTAGTGCAAATCTGGCCCTACGTCCCAAAGCAGGTCCAGATGCTGGAAGCCCCAAGCTTGATCCTCGGTCTTCTTCAAATTGCTTCCTGTGCATCTGAGCAAGACCCACTTGACCCACAGTCTACCCATATGATTCTGTATTCTGCATCGACCAGAGCTAGGAGCACCAGAGGAAAAAGCCCTTGTACCTGCAATACTCGCTGCCTGATTTCTTTGGCTTCTTCTTGGCGATATGCTTCCCATCTATTGCCCCTACAGTGTGGGGAACATTCTATGGGTTCTAAACTTTTCCTCCACCCTTTTCCGCTCATCAGGGCTATTTGGGCAGCATCAATATTCATCCTGGAAAGGATGGCTGAGCAAGACCTAGGGGCAGAATTTGCAGATGGTGGTGTGGCCAACCAACCAGTGATACTGCAAACCAGTGCAGGTCTCTCCTGTTGCCAGGTGTCTCAGTCCAACTTCTAAGGGCTTCCTAAAATTGGTGACTGACTTCTTGATATGGTGGTGCATGCATTCTTCAATGAGGCCTAAAAAGGCAGGTGGCAATTCTGGTATCCCGGGATGTCAGTGTGTATTAAGTCGGCCAGGAGGTTGCTGTAGCTTCTTTTTCTTGTCTTTGGAGGATCCAGGGCATGACCCAGGGGTTTGGTGGCTTTCTTCTTCTCCTGGGGACTGTCTGGGGCTGTTGCTGTGGTGCTGGCTGTAGGGCAGGTGGTAATGCTGGGTTCAGATGTGTCCTTCTCTGTCTGACAGTCATGATGCAAATCAAAATATTAAACTCAATAAAAACCAAAAGTACCCTAAGCTTATGTAGAAAGTCTCTCTGATGTGTAGCTTGTATCTTTGCAATGACAAATGATGTTTTTGTCAGCCAGAGGGGTTTATATAGTGTTGGATCAATCCCAACTTTGTGTTTTATGCACAAATTTCGTTCCGTACATTAACAAATTCCATTTTCAATAGAGACTTGGAAAAATGGTGCCATAATATAGTAGTTAAAATTTTTGATGCTGTTTGTAGCTCTCTTTATCCTAGATATAAACATAAATCTTTTCTCGTGCAGTACATTTATACATTGAGAGACAAAGAAAGTGCAGAGAGTGACTTTTTGACAAATGGGTCATCTAAGAAATAATATTAAGGTGTTGTCCGCAAACTGTCAAGGCTTACAGAATCTACAAAAGAGACGAGATGTTCTCACATACTTTAAAGAAAGTAAAGCCAAAATTGTTTGTCTACAAGATACTCACTGGACAACAAAGGATTTATTAAAAGTTAAGGAAATTTGGGGAAATAATTGCTTTATAAATGGCTCAAGAACCAACTCAAGGGGAGTAGCAATTTTAATTTGTGATGACTTTGAATTCGAAGTTCTCAATTCAGTCGGTGATCAAGATGGGAATTTTATTTTCCTGAATGTCAAAACAACTTTTGGAATCATAAACTTGATATCTTTATATGCACCAAATACTGACACTCCAAATTTTTTCAATGAATTAAGATCACTGCTTCAGAATTACAAAGCAGACTATGATATTATTTGTGGTGACTTTAACCTCGTACTTAACCCTTTGGTAGATACATTTAATTATAAGCACATAAATAACCCAAAGTCTAGACAAGCTGTCCTTAAAATTTGTGAGGATCTTGATCTTTTAGATATTTATAGATATTTTTATCCAACTACACATAGATATACTTGGAGAAAGAAAAATCCTCTTAAACAGGCCAGACTTGATTTTTTCTTAGTCTCGCGTGCAATGACAGATTTGGTCTATAATTGTGACATAAAAGCAGGCTATAGATCTGATCACTCAATTTTATTTTTAGATATTACAGTAAATAAATTTTCAATGGGTAAAGGTATTTGGAAGTTGAATAACAGTCTTCTTAAAAACAAAAGTTATGTTGACCTCATAAATAATGTGATTAAAGAGGAAGCAATGAGATATGCTGTGCCTGTCTACAAGGTACAATATATTGAAAGTAATTGGGATAAAATACTTTTTACAATTGATGATGATTTATTTCTAGAAACTTTGTTTTTACGCATAAGGGGAGAATCTATAAAATTTTCTTCACATTTGAAGAAAAAACATATGGAAAAAGAAGAGGCACTAGTAAAAGATATTGAATACTTAGAGTCTTTAGAAAAGCCAAACAATGCACAATTGGAAATTTTAACTGATAAAAAGGAAGAGCTTGAAACTATCAGATCATATAAAATCCAAGGACAGGTAATAAGGTCAAGGACACAGTGGTTGATAGAAGGTGAAAGGCCAACAAGGTACTTCTGTAATTTGGAAAAAAGACAATTTGTGGAAAAAACAATAAAAAAACTGGAAACATATGGTGGTAAAATTTTGCAAGATCAGAAAGAAATTTTGAAAGAAATCACTGATTATTATACTAATCTTTTTAAAAATAAAGATAATGAACTTGAAAAAGTTGATTTTACAGTGCTTTTAAAGGATGCAATGATGCCAAAGATTGATGAAGCGGACCTAGGAAAACCCTTGATGACTAAAGAACTAGAAAATGTTTTAAAAAAGATGAAAAATAATAAAACTCCAGGTATTGATGGCATAAGCTGTGAATTTTTGAAAGTTTTTTGGTCCAAACTGAAAAATTTGGTTACTAGGGCTTTGAATCATTGTTTTGAAAAAGGTATGTTATCTACAACATTGCGTAAATGTGTTATAACATGTATTCCTAAAGGGAATAAAAGTAGAACACAACTGAAAAATTGGCGCCCGATATCTTTGCTGTGTGTAACATATAAACTTGCCTCCGGAGCTATAGCAAATAGACTTAAACGAACACTAAAGCATGTAATATCACAATCACAGACTGGATTTATAGAAGGAAGGCAAATAAGTGACAGCACTCAACTAATTTATAATATAATGCATTTTGCAGAAGTTAAAAATAAAACGGGCTTATTAATGATGATAGACTTTGAGAAAGCGTTCGACTCAATATCATGGGATTTTCTCTACAAAGCTCTTTCTTACTTTGGTTATTGTGAGAGCTTTATCAAATGGGTCAAAGTTTTTAACACAAATGTAAATGCTCACGTTACTCAATGTGGTCATCTATCAAATGAAATACCCATTGAAAGGGGCTGCCGCCAAGGTGACCCATTATCACCCTTTTTGTTTTTAATTGGAGCAGAAATATTATCAATACTTATTAAAATTAATCCAGATGTAGTTGGTTTTCTTTTTTATACAGAACAGATTAAGTTAACACAGTTTGCGGATGACACCACACTTTTTTTGGATGGCAGTGACCACTCTCTGCAATCAGCCCTAAATGTTCTGGAAATTTTCGGCAACTTTTCAGGTTTAAAGATGAATATGGAAAAAACTAAAGTCATATGGATAGGGAGGAAACGCTATTCAAAAGACAAGCTGAATGTTACTGCACAACTTGATTGGGGAAATGTTGAATTTAATCTCTTAGGAATAACGTTTTCTGTGAACTTAGATACAATGGTAGAACTGAACTACAACAAAGCAATAGATAAAGTTACTAAGGATATAGTAAAATGGCAAAATCGAAATTTAACCCCAATTGGTAGGGTGACAGTAATAAAGTCATTACTTTTACCAAAATTTATCCACCTATTTACATCTTTGCCAACTCCAAAATCTAAAATAAAGGAAATAAACAACATTTTTTTTAAATTTTTATGGAATAAAAAACCGGACAAAGTCAGCAGAACAACTGTTTGTATGGAGTATCATGAAGGAGGTCTCAATATGATCAATCTTTTTTCCTTTGTACATGCCCTGAAACTTTCATGGATCAAAAGAATAATATACAAAGATGATTTACAATGGCTTACATTATTAAAACATACCTATGGCGAACTTAATTCCTTGTGTTGTAAGGGCGGTGAATGGTGTAAGAAAAACAATTTTAAGGGCCGCTTCTGGAAAGAAATATTTGATTACTGGCAAGCTTTTTGCAGCAACCTCAACGTGAGAAATAATTATGACATTACACAGTCTTGTCTCTGGTACAACACTAAATTATCCTCCATGACATTATACTTTCCAGACTGGTATAAACATAATATATATCTTGTAGGTGATGTAATAGATCCTGAAGGAAACATACTAAGTTTTGAGGATATTACAGAGAAATACAATTTTAAACCAAATATCTTGGACTATTATAGATTAAGAAAATTAGTAGGCATTTTTATTAATAAGTATAAAGATAGGGACACTTTTCTGTACATAAGGCCTCCATATCCATTGCACATGAAAAGTCTTGGTAGCTTAAGCAAAGGGTGTAAATCACTCTGTAAAATGTTGCAAGAAAAAGCTGAACCTTTGTATAAAACAAAATGGTCTCAATTAATTAAAGTAAATATAAATGTAAAATATGAAACTGATTTCTTATGGAAACAAATTTTTAAAGCTTGTTTTAAAAGTGTCACGGACCACTCAATCATATGGTTTCAGTATAAAATTCTGTACAATATTTTAGATACCAGGGAATATCTATTTAAATTGAAAATAAATGACTCCAGTATCTGCTCATTTTGTCAAAGCAACCCCGAAAGTATCAGCCACCTTTTTACCCAATGTCCTTATGTTAAAGAACTATGGAAAAATGTCAGTATTTGGATAGAAAAAAAATTACAAGTTGGCATAACATTAAATGATAATGTTAAAATACTTGGCTATCATGTACATGATGAGCACTTCTGGCCCGTGAACTTTGTCTTGATGATATCTAGATACTACATTTATATCTGTTCAAAGAGGCGTTTTAATTTAAATATTTTTCATCTGCAAGAAATGGTCAAAAGAAAATATGAGGAAGAAAAATATGTGTGGGAAACCAAATCTTTAACCGATTTCTTTACAAATCGTTGGCTTATTTGGGAACAGCTTTTCATCAATTAACAAGTTTACTTTTACATGATTATATCTTTAAACCTGATAATCACTAAATATTGTACTATTGAAATTCTTAGTCCTCTATATATGGCATCTTTTGAATTTCAAACATTTGGATCAATGGATCTGATTGAGTAATACAGCTTTCTATATATTAAATAGTCTAACTCGGTAAAAATAACCTTTTTGTACTGTCTATTGTTATTTAAATGTTGTTTAAATACCACCATTGTAAACTTTATTTTTATGCATGAACATGTATGTAACAAAAAGAAATAAAAATATAAAAAAAAATCCCAACTTTGGATCCCAACTTCAGGATTTAATCAGTCCAGTCGTAGTGGGTTGTGAAAATACTCAAGTCCTGTCTGTTTGACAGTATGGCTTGTTGGGTTTGTTACGACTTGTCTGTCAGGACTTTACGGCTTGTCGCGGTACATTCCTGTCTTGTCATGAAGAAAATGATCCTGGTCGAGATCTGGATCCAGACAAGCCAGTTTGTGCTACATCTTGTTGGAGAGATGTAAGCTTTTTTTGTGGCTGCTGTGCCTGATTCCCCAACTTTAGTGACTGATCCTAATGTCGTAGAGTTGGTTGCAAGGTCAGTTCCAGTGGAACACCCCCATTTGGTACAACAAGGAATTTACCAACACTCTGTGTCTAGTGTTATAAGAACTGCTGTAAAAAGATTTATTTAAAGAGAACAGGAGTTATACTGGCGTATTCACTAGTGTTTGTTAGTTCTTGTCGCACTCTTTTGTATTTTAAGTAGATTGGAAATAGAGAGGCTCCTGAAAATGAATTCAAAATATGGATTTATTTTACTTCTTCTTGAATGGTAGATAATAAAAGTATCCCTTATTAGATATATATGAAAACAATATACCCATATTATATAGGCATCTTCAGTAGGGATACTTTTTCGTACATGTCAGTCAGGGAGTTTTCCTATTATAACCTACTTTAAACAACACCTTTATAAGCCAAAGCTGCAGTTCTATCTCTCTGTAAGATCCTATTTGTTTGGTGAATCTTATTGGGCTTTAGTTGCTGTTATACGCTACTCTATGGATTCCTTTCATCACAGCAAGCATATTGTCTCTTCCCACGACACCTTCCTTGTGCTGGCAGATTTATGACAGACAGGAAATCTGGAAACAAATTAAAAAAAGAACCCTACACAAATCCACAGGCTAACAACCAGGTTTAATTAAACCTAAGAGTAAAGGAAAGGAAAATTACCGCATATACAATGGTTTCATGAAAATGTAACATGTGATTTGATTATCTTAATACAGGAAATATATATGTTAATTTGATAAGAAATATTTTGTGGTAGGAATATGTTGAAAACACAAATTTAAAAAAAGAGCATCCATAAATCTTCAATGTATATAACAAAAAAGTTGACATAACGTTAGACCTGGCTTAGCCTTGCCTAAGGCTCTAATTTGTATGATATCTTTTTCAAACATGCACACAGATATCCAGTATTCATAAAGCACTCATACAGGTTATGAGTTAGAAGCTTATCAGACACTCTCTTTACTGTATGCTACTCTAAGAGTCAGTACATGTATGAGTACATTATAGAAACTGAAACTCCGTTATCTAAACTGAAAACTTTCCCTTACTATAAAGAAACTTGAGCCTTCAGCAAGGCTAGACCTGCCTCTGCTTTAGGCTCAAAGTTGTACCAAAAGCCTCTTGAAACATATAAACAAAGGTCATATATTCACACAACATTCCTACCTGTCAAGCCATCATCTCAACAAACTAATTTTTGCGCGTATCTTCATGTAAAATCCATAAAACTAAAGAGTAGATTATGCAAAGAATAATCGCAAAGCAACTGGAGTCCTTAACAAACGTACCTTGGACCATCAGTTTAAGAAAAAAAAAAGACAATTAGACTTGGCACCACACAGTTCACTTTAACAGAAAGGGGCTGGTATCGCTAACAGTGACCTTCACCCCATCAATCTGAACTGCAAAACACTGTGGAACTGATTGTTGTGAATCAGGTAGTTTTAAAAATTAAATTATTTATGTCTATGTTATATAGGTTTAAGTTACCTTCATCATTCTCAATCTGACTTAGACATTCAATAGCGATAATCAAATTTAAATTATATTTGTCTTTTTTCCAGTTTATTTAAAAGGAAAAGCATTTGTTTGGCCAGTAATATTGAACAGTGTTAAACGTTTAAACTAAGATACTTTTTTTTTCTCTTAACATTAGATCAAATAACAGGTAACTTATATCGAAATGGACACTATATGGGTTCAGCAAAATAACATGACATATGTAGCTGCTGAATCACTGCAGACAGACAAAAGTTACATGGATAGATAAAAAGATGTACTCAGTTGAGAAATTAAAAGTATCAGTAAAATCAGGCTGGGGTGAAACAGAGTTTAAACTACTTGATTTAATATTTTCAGGTGATCTTGAAACTATACCTGACTTAAACTTCTCAGTCACTGTGAATAAAATCACGCAATAATTAGATTTTGTAAAAACAGAAACATCACTTCACTGGGTAGCACCGTGCTTACTTAAACATTATGACTTCCCCAGTTTAATCCTTTATTTGCTTCAGTCTTAACAACCAATTCATCAAATATACTTCTTAATTTTATGGGAGAAGAAACCAGATAAGGTCACGAGAGAAAACAAATCCTGACTAAAAAATGAGTATTTTAATAATGGGAAATGTCTTTAATTTTGAAAGGTCACCAAAATCAGCATGGAAATGGAAAACCTCAGAAAACTCCTAGTTTAATTTTCTGTTTGCAATTGGTAAGGTAAAAATCTATCCATGTCAACACAGTATTATCAACACCAAACCAGTCTTTTAGGCAATCATATAAGATGGAGTGATTGAATGTGTTGAAAGCTGTAGACAGATCTAACAATGTTTCAGAAACTGCCTTCCCTGAATCTACAAATAAAGATATATCATTTTGGATCTTGAGCAGTGAAACTCTATGCTGACTGATGGACATTGGAGATCTCCTCCTTACTTAGTAGTATGAAGTGGTAGGAAGCATTTTGTAGTGCCAAATTGATGAAAACATCCTCTAAGGCACTGATGTCTGAGAAGGGATAGTCCAATTTCAAAAAAAGTCTGTGTCCATGTAAGCGTCAGATTAATACTATCCTGACAGTTCAAAAGAGTTTGTTCAATTCTTTGGGAGCAGCAAATACACATCCTGATGAATCAATTTGGTCTGGTTGAGGAAATTGAGAGACTATTTGCATCTTGTAAGGTCACTACGCATAATTAAAGTGGCCCGATATGGGGCTTGACTAAAATTTATTGCCTTGTAGCTGTTGAGGTTGTATTTAAACAGTGTAAGGTACTGAATGGGGAGCCAGTGTAGTTTGTTCAGGAAAGGTGTGACATGGTTGAATTCGTTAAGTTTGCACACAATGTGACATAGAGTGTTTTGAATTCTACTAATTTTTGTCTATTTGTGTGGTAGAAAAGAGAGTTGCAGAAGTCCAGACAGCTGTTGACCATAGCATTTGCCACCTTTACAGCGGTTTTGTGGGTAGATATCCACAAAAGCATACACAACATAAATTAGGCTTATCTCTTTGCATTGAGTTATCAGCATCGAGGATGACACCGAAGCTTTTTACTGATTCAGTTGGTTCCATGATATTTCCAAGGAGACTTACAGGGAATGGTGATTTCAAGGAATTTATGGTTCCCTCATCCCTCAAATCAAACTAAAGTCATCTTTGTCGGGATTCAATATGAGTTTATTACTACCCATTTAGCTACAACTTCCTCAATTAATTTTGATATAAAACTGAGATTGGACACAGGTCTATAATTTTGCAGAATATTTTTGTCCATATTAGGGTTTTTATTGAGAAAGGGATAACATAAGCAGTTTTAAAGCAATTAAGAAAGCTAACCTCCTTGAGTAAATAATTTATGAGTACATAGGCACATTTCTTAACATTTTAGTTTGGAATACGATCAAGGTCACACGTTTTAGTTTTACAAGACAAAAGAATTTTTAGTACACTGTCCTCAGATACCAGCATAAAGGAAGACAATGTATCTTTAACAGGAATGGGTCTGAATGCTTGAGGGACTTGTTGGATGGGGGAATGAGATCCTGTTTATCATCGTTTGTTGTTAAAGTTTGAGCAAGATGTTCAGGGTAGTGGACTGTTGGAGAGAGAGTAATGGGACCTTGACACTGAGATGTAAGTCTGAAAGCTATTTCAAAGTTGCGAGTGTCACTTTCCTTATGTCCTATCCAAATGTCAATGTTGCATCTGAAACAGGTGTTGCTTTACTGGAGGCTGCCTTACTCATGCTGGGAGACTGGCATTCTGTCGACTTTCTCCTACTTTGGTCATTCTGCCACGCCATTTTTTAAGCTCTAACAATATCAATGCATGAATGTCCTGTGGTTCATTGTCGCTGTTGGTTTTCCCATTATCCATATTTATTTTGCATTTTGAGTTTATAGGTCTCTGGTGAATGCCACCACATTTGGGCAATCAAACTCTTTCTTTGGCTTACTGTGAAAGATATAAACCTTGTGTGGATCTACGTGCATTGGGAATCAGAAATGAGAAGTCATATACACTATATAATAAAGTAAACTGAGCTCTCACAGAGCTATGCCGCAGACTCAAAAGAGTAATAAACAGCTCAAAAGCTTGGGCTTGAACTCTCACACAATGTCGTCAAACTCTGAATAACACTGAAACTCAGACGTTTCAGTTCTCTGAAGTATGTAATTAGCAAATGGAGAAGGACAGAAACACGTTTATAGCTACAACTATATTATATACATCATTAGAAATGAATTTTACACAGTTTCTACTCCCTTTTTGTGAAAAAGAAATCTCAAGTAAAAATAATTTTCTATATTCACTGGTCCCTCTGTGCATATCACAGCCTCTCATATATGTCACCCTTTCTTTAGATATGGGCTTTTTGTGCTTATTATTCATACAAAATGGTGGACATTTCCCCTTTCACACTACAGGCAGTATGTCCCACAGTTAGAAGTTTTTCTCCGTGGTGGAACCGCCTCCAGGTGGCCCCATTACATGCAAATAGTTCACACTACAGGCAGATGGCCACTGATTGGAAATGGTTTTTAACTGTCAATAACAGAAGGAAGACAGCACTACAAACATAGCCATAAGTCACGGTGGCCGTCGGACAAACACGTTGCAAAACGACCAGTACCATAACTCACCTTATTTCACTGTGTTACACCACAAGATTCCCAATTCACAACCTTATGCAGACTGTGGACCACAGCTTTGGTTACTGTAGTAAGAATTCATGTGCGCATGCGCAAAATCATCTGTGCATTACTCATGCTATCAAATTCAGAGGCAGAAATTTTAAACGGGTTAAAACTTACATTGGACTCCCAAGGTAATGGACAGGTCACCACTGACTCGCAAGGTCACATTCAGATGTCAGATAGTGATGTAAGGACAGGGACGTGTCACCAAACGCAGGTTTTTGTGGGTGATACTGCCTGTAGTGTGAAAGGAGTATTATAAAAGCAAAATATCCCTCAGTAGACATATATAACAATTGTATCACTCACGAAGATAAATAATATAATGTTTGTCATTCTAAATACCCATCTCTGATGTTTCTCAAAGTTTTAAGGTATCCAGTTTCAACTTTTAGGTTTCAAAGTTTTTCAAGTTTCAAAGTTTCAGAATGTTTCACCTAGACCTTTTTGGAAGCACTCACTCACTCACTCACTCACTCACTCACTCACGTGGTCTTCATCTGCAAGAACTGGTCTCGCACATTGTGGTCTACTGTTTAAGGCTGGGATATTAAACTGGTCATGGGAGTGCTGATTTCCATGCTGCCTGTGTCTGTAGAGCCTCTTGATATGTCTTCCTTCTGGATTGATTTCTGATTGAGGGTTCCCCTCCAGCTTCCATCTCTATCTCACTCTGACTTATTTGTGTCCTCTGTCTCTTCTACTGCGGTCCCTCCTCCCTCTGTGGCCTGCCCCTTTCTTCCTGCTCTGAAGGTCCTCGGTGGCCTAGTGGTTAGCAAGTTTGGCATCTAATCATAGGCTGTCACCTCTGTGGGTTCGAGTCCCACAAGTGGCAATGCTGAGGACCTGTCCCAATATGACCCTGGCTGTTGAACGGGACGTTAAACCCCAACTTTGACTTTCTTCCTGCTCTGTCTCCATTTATGCTGTAATGGTCAAAAATTGTTTATAAACATTCTCTATACAAATATTATTACTGAAAACGTTTATTAAACATTTATAAAATAACTTAAGAAATGAAGGTTATGCTGGAAATGTTTTTCAAACATTCATCATGAAATGTTTGAAAAAAAAACAGTAGACATAAAATGTTTTATAAATGTTTCCTCTGAACATGTTTTACAAATTTTCAACAGCAACTGGTTTTCATATCCATCATTTCAAAAAGTTTTTGAAATATTTTCTATCAAATTTTATCAAAAACGTTTTTAAACTCTTATTTTTATTTCATAAAAATGTAATGTACCCTACCATATGAAAACTCTTGGGTTAAGCTTGGCTTGGCGTCCGGTGACCGTCACATACATCGTACATAGAATTTAAAATATAATGGGAGACCCTCTTTAAACCTATGTACTTACTACCCTTTGACCCCTGGTGACCTAATTCACTCTGTCATGCGCAGTAATACAGAAATAGTTCATTCTTTTTGTGGCAGTTGAAGTCTCAACAAGCATTTTTGCTACCTCATTAAAACCTGCATTTACACATTTTTGGAGCTCTGTAAGTACTCTTAAGCTGTTTTATTCACTCTTCCTCCATTTTATTTACCTTTTACTTCGATTTCTGATGTATTTATTTTCTACTTTGTGCAGTATTTTTACATATTTTTCAAAATTTGTAATATCTCTCATCTGGTCAAGTGGTGTCAGAATGTTGAATTTCCTTTGGAAGTAATCATTTCTGCAGTGATTTAATTCATTTATTCACTTCTACTGGCATTATAATTGCTAATTTACGGTTTTCCATCATTCTTTATACAAATTCTTTATTTAACTGTGTATTTTGACCATATTTTTAGCTTCATACGAACCCAAACACCAGGTCACATGATGATGATGTCATATTTAAAATGGAGGTCAACCGATCGGTTCTTAGAAGATAGTCATTTTGTCAGTGATTACAGCATTTCTAGGTTTGTTTATGCATCCCTTTTACATAATTCTTTGAGTATTATTCTGTCAGAGCATAATGTGTAATAATTCCCATTTTTTACACATATTTTTGGCATACAATTACGGTACTTAACCGTATCTACCATTCATGGTTCATTACTTGTATTGGGCCTTTCATTTGACATTTCTGGGATTCGGATCTTGGGTTCAGTGTTTTGGGCTCAATTCTGAGCCCAGGGTCTCCACTTTCAGCCTTTCCCCACCTTCAAGTCTGGAGGATGGTGGTAAATGGCTCATGCGGTTGACTTGCTCTTCCCCTTTGGAGACCCATTTCACTGTTATCGGTTTCCTACATTCCAATTAGGTCCTCAGTGGCCTAGTGGTTAGCAAGTTTGGCATCTAATCATAGGCTGTCACCTCTGTGGGTTCGAGTCCCACAAGTGGCAATTCTGAAGACCTGTCCCAATATGACCCTGGCTGTTGAATGGGACGTAAAACCCCAACTTTGACCTACATTCCAATTTTATGTCATTTTGGTCCATTTTTTGTCCTTTGGCCTCTTTTGTGCCTAAGGCTGCGCCTAATCAGGCTGCGTTTTGGTGCTGGGATTAACTTCTCAAGTCCATTTTTGTTCAGGGCCCCTTCTTTAGTAGAAGTTTTCATCAGTTGAATCCAACTGGTGTTTGTATTTAATACACAGCTCCTTTCAGTTTCTAAGTCTAGAAAATTTTTGTTTGGGGCTTGGTGAAAATCTACTGTTACTCAACAGGGTTTTATTGTACTTTCACCATTTTTTAGATCTGACTACCAATGGGCACATCTCCCTTTTGGGTATGTTGGGGTCCCTCTGTCTTTAGTTAACCTTCAGGCAGACTTCAGGGACCTTATTCCAACATTTTTTGTGCCAGTCTGTTGGATTATATGGATGCTTCGGACTTCATCCTTCAATCTTCTCCACAGAAGATTTTCTAGGCTTCCTGCCCAACAGAATTAGGGAATAAATTTTGACTGCTCTTTCCTTTTGATCAGTCTGATTTTTCTATAAGTCAACCACTGTTCCCAGGCTCAGAAGTTCCTTTGTGAGGCCAGATTCTTACTTTCTGTCACTCATTCATTTGGGGAGCTTCTCATTCTAAGTTTTATATGTTGGGTAATTACCCAAATGTACCTTCTAAAACTTAGTTTTGCCAGGTACAAACCATCTTCAAGAGGTTTTTGTGTTGACTTGCTCAGGTTTTCGGACCTGGGATCTAGCTTGGTAGGGTTCTTAAGACCTTCTCTTTCCCAAGCAGATGTCCCCAGCTATTAGGAGAGATCTGAGATGGACCTTAGGGTCTTTAATACTCTTGTATTTTTCCTTCAGTCCTGTTTTGTTCATCACTTAGTCAAGTTGATTGACCAGACAGTTTTTCTCAGTGGTCTTTTTCATCCCCCATACTTTGGACATCTTTTCAGTCGAGCTCCATTTTAGCTGGTTGATCTATGGCCTTTTCCAGCTATAAGTTTTCTTTGCACTTTGTTTTGAGAGATTTCTTTTTCCATTTCCCTCACTTGTGCCAAGTCACTTTGGAGGGTAAATTGGGCCCTTTTGGTCTTATACTTTATATTCTTGTGGTGTCTCTCTTGAAAGACTTCTTTTTTACATTTACAGTATAAGCAGGAGCCTTTCATTTTGCCTTACTAAAAGTGCTTCTTTTAAGCTCTCTGCTTTAGCCTCTTGAGGCAAACCAATATAGGTCTTTCTCCTCCCAACTAGGGAGTCTTCTCTCTAATTTAGTGCTAAAGGGTTGTGGTTCCTTTCCAGGTTCCAACATTCTGATGGTGGAATGCCTTCCAGAGGCAGGGGCAAGAACCTCAGCCTCCACCTCTGTTATGATGTCCTTCAGGAGATAAGAGTTGTTTGTGTCATTCAAACTGGCTCTTACTTCCAGATCCCTGAACTTGCCAGTGCCTGGTCAACTGATTTCTTCCATTTCATTTGAAATGTTTGGGTACAGCCTTTATTTTCCAGAATTTTGGAATTTGGTTCACCTTCCAGTGGTCTCTCAGATTCCACTTTCCTGATTCCTTCTTCTTCAGATTTTCTTCTCCTCAGAAGAATGCTGTTCTTTGTCATTCAGTCTCACACTTGCTGTTCACATAAGCTGTTCAAGTACCTGAGCTCCTGTTTTCCTGATTTTCTCAGGTGCTTATCCTTGACAAAGACATAGAAGACTGGAAACCAGCATTAGATTTAGATCTTTTCCTGGTTTTCCAGACTATTAGGATGGAAACTTATCAGTTGATCATTTTCTCCCTTCTAACTGGCCAGTGGACCACTTCTCTTCCTCTATATGCCTCCTTTCTCTCTCTTGGTTCACTCTTGCTCAGAGTTTTGCTCTTGAGCAGGGTGTACCAGTTTGTGGCAGTGTCTTTGGGCCTAGCCACTAGCCTTTCAGGATTTACTAAGAAACGGTTGGCTTTGAGGATGGGCATGTCAGTGCACGTGTGACTACAAATTGGCTCATTAGAGCCAATAGTTGTCAGAGGCTTATTTGGCAACTCTCGTAGAGTTGACTATTAACTTGGAGTGGTTCTTAGCAGGAAGTATTTAGATCTGTTCCTACAACAGGTCTCATTCCTGAGCCAGGTTCTTAACCTGTCTAAAGGTGTTCTTCACAGGGGCAAGGTTCTGTCTATTCAGCAGCTCATCATTTCTCTGCCTTAGAACACCTTTAAATTTCCTCTCCAACTAGGCACCTTTAATTCTTCTGGCTTCCACTTGAAAGCCACTTCTTCAAGGTCGCCTGCACATGATACTTCTTCAGTGTTCTCTCAGGACACTTTGATTTTCCTTCTCAAAGGTACTCTGGATTTTCCATTCTTTGATCCTTCTGTGAAGTTTTATTTAAGGTGGTACTTTCCTGGGACTATGTCATTGCATACCTCCCTTTAATTCCCTGGTGTTTACATCTACTTACACGGATGTTTCACTTCAGGATTAGGCTGCTCTTTTGACCATCTAAGGTCCATCTTTGATGTAGCAGTCCAATCTGGTCATCAGTGGCCCTTTTGCTCAGACATTTGTTCCTCTTCTATCCTTTCATCAAATGATCATCCTTTCAGCCTCAGACAACACAGATGTCTTGTTCTCAAGTTATTTATTCTTCACTTGTCCTTTCTTCAAAGGACACTTCAGATTGCCTCAGACAACACTGTTGTCTGTACTTTCTTTTTATATCAAGAAAGTTTCCACTCTTGGGACATGTGTCTCTATTTTGGCACCTGTTTGTCGCTGTTTTTACAAAAACAAGTCTGTTCTTCCAAATACTCATGTTCCAGGGGCATGAATCCTTGGCAGACCATCTCTGGAGGTCTTATCTGACCTTTCATATAAGTGGTCTCTCAACTCTTGGATCTTCAAACTTCCCATCTGATTTAGATCTCTTTGCCATGTGATTCAATCACAAGCTTCTCTTGCATGTGCCTCCTGTGCTAGATCCTTAGGCTCTTGCAACAGATGCCTGGCTGTTGAACGGGACGTAAAACCCCAACTTTGACCCAACTTTGCAACAGATGCCCTGGAGTTTTTTGGTCCGGAGTACTTGTTTTACTCCTTTCCTCATTCAGCTCTTTGCCCACTGTGGTCAGGAAGTTAATCAACTGACAGAGCTATACCATGCTTCTTGTAGCCTTCCTTGGAAATTGCCAAGGTTTGGCCTCAAGATCTCCTTTAAGAAAGCCAGTGGCTCTACCTCTTTTTCTTCTATAACAACCTCATCTAGAGGTTTGTTATTAATCTTTTGGAGTTCTTTTCTTCATGTCTTGTGGCTGAAGTCTTCTTACAGAAGAATTTTTAGAGGAGGGGTCTTGGAGGATATTTAATCCTCCATAACCGTCTATGAAGCAATGTGGAACTGCTTCAAAAACTTGAGAGAAACATGGCCGATCTGCCATGCTTCAACTGTCCCTTTTATTGCTGAATTTTAGTGCTTTTATTTTGGAAATTTTTCCTCAGACAATAGGGATACAGCTCAGCTCTCTCCATGTAGTAATTTGGAGTTGGGTTCTTATAGGGAGCTTAGAAGTCTCTTTTAGAGCTTCTTTAAGTTCAGTATGAGGGTAGTTGTCACCTACCTCTTGGTACTTTAACCTTGGTTCTGCAGGCTCTTACCAAGGCTCCCTTTTTAATCACTGAGCGAAGTTTTTCACATATTAGACAGTCTTTCTGACTCCCTTGCTTTGGGAAGGAGAAGGAGTGATTTGGGTTCCTTTATTTAAAGGTTTCCTCTCACTGTATAGGGATGGCCTAAGTCATCCTTAAGTCAGATCTTACTTTCCAGGCTTAAGCCAGTTATCTTCAGAAGGCTCTTCCTGTTTTGACTTTTGTCTTGGTCGGGATGGCTTAGAGAACTTTTTATTCTTTTCTGTCAGATTCCTAAGATACTTTCTAGCTATTCTGACATTCTTAGGAGGATTTCTTCTTGATCTTTCTTCTGAAGTCCAAAGACGGTGATATTGCTGCTCAGACAATTTAGTTTTAGAGAACATTTTATCCTTTATTCCCTCAAACTCTGTTCCTCAGGTGAAGGCCCCTCTGATGTTTTGCCCAGGTTTCATTCTGGTCTTTAGGTGGTTTTCCACTACTTCACATCATGGGCGATTCCTCTCGGAATTCTTGCACCTCACTTATTTTCCTTTAGAGATGTTGTACTTAAGACTCTTTATGATTTCTTAAGTGTAGTGCACTTTTGTTTCCACTTAGCCAATTCTCTCTCTTCTACTTAAGTTCCTCAATTTAAGTCATTCTGAGATTTTTTAGTCTCAGAAAAAGGGGGTGGCATTTCCCTTTTAGGGAATCTGTTCTTCATCTCCATCTTCAGAACCATGCTTCTAAGTGCCTCTTGGCATGTTCCTATTCTGAGCACAGTGGCATATTTATGCCCTCTCCTTTGAGCTGACCCAATAGGGTGTAGACAGCAGTGCTGAGGTTCTTGCAGTGGTTAATTCTACTCATTTAACTCAGTAGAGTTATTTCTTCAGCACAGAGGTTTTGGGTTCAATTGCTCCAGGAAGTATCCTCTTTTTGCAATTTAACCTTAGGGTGGTTTCCTCAGACTGTCTTTTTCCCACCATCCTTCCATGCAGGCATTCAACCCAAGTGTTTTCATATAGTAGGGTATATTATATTTTATGAAATAAAAAATGTATATACCTACCATATGAAAACAGCAAATCACCCTCTCGCCTGCCCCTCTTTTAAAGACCTTTTTCCAGCATTTATATTTTTTCATTAAAAGAATGAACTATTTCTGTATTACTGTGCATGGCCGAGTCAATTAGATCACCAGGGGTCAAAGGGTAGCAAGTACATAGGTTTAAAGAGGGTCTCCCCTTATATCTTAAATTCTATGTATGGTGTATGTGGCGGTCACCGGATGATTTTGAGCATGCACATATGAATTTCTTACTACGGTTTCCGAAGGTATTGCCTGCAATGTACATAAGGTTGTGAGTCAGTCATCTTTTGATGTAATACGGTGACAAAAGATGAGTTAAGGTATTGGTTGTGTCGCTGAACATGAGTTAATCGACGTTGGCTCTCAGTGACCAAGGTTGGAAGTACTGTCATCCAACTGTTATTGATGGTAATAACACTGTGTTCAATCTGTGGCTGTCCGCCTGTCGTGTGAACAACTTGGACAAAATGGGGAGACCTGCGGGTGGTTTCACCACCGAGAAAAACTTTTAACTGCAGGACGACTGCCTGTAGTGTGAAAGGGGCTTTAGTATTATCACTGGGAAGACCAGAGTGTCGACCTTTACAAGGAGCTCAACTATAAATTTATTACACTGAATAAAATTGACTCTACTGTCAAACAATAAATGAAAAAATGAATAAACAAAATAATGTATGAGTCTTTTAGTATTCCATTTATGACAGAATTAATTAAATGCTTTTATTAAGCTAATTGTCTTTATTTATATTTACATTGAAAACTTCCTTTTATATTCATGTACATAATAATGTCAACAGAATGCTATGGTTTCAGTGTAGCCACATAACCTTATCATAACTGTTTACCGAAGTTAATTTAGAGCCTAAATCGGACAGAAATTACCAAAAAAATCATCTTCCGAGGACTTACCTGATAAGGTGACTGAAGGCACTAACCACCCATTAACAGTCTTAAAGACTACAGGACGCTTTTATGTCTCACAAATATCCCCTTTGATATCTCTACCAAAAAGAGACTTGCTCATTGAATTGGGAACAAATAGGAAGTCGGCTATTTAACAAAAACCATCTCTTCACTTCCGCCATTATAGATCACCTTCTGAAATGATGAAACCTCTGGTGCATTTGAATTTTTTTAAAGATCTTAAATCACTGTCTCACTTCCTTGTTTCAGAGCAACAATAGCCTTCTGTTTATAAATGTGCCATGCATGCTCAACTAAGTCTAAACTTTATTACTTTGCAAAATTTATTTTATTAGTTTGCTAAAGTATATGACTCATTCTGTTCTTTGTTACTTTGCAAAGGTTTTGCAAATTATAGTACTCATTTTGTTTGCTTGTTTGTAAGATTTTTTTTACAGCAGAACTCCAAAACTGCTGCACAGATGGTAATGAAGTTTTTAGAAAGCATAAAAGCTGTTACAAGAAAGAACTGATTCAAATTTGGGCATGATTGGGTCAGTTTCCTTGATTCTGCAGCAATTTCTCAGTTATATTATGTTACATATAAGGGCATTCTGCCAGCATGTCTTTTAAAGAGGACAATGTTGTCTGTGGCTGCTGGCAGAAAACCTTTTTTATTTTACCATATATGGACATTGAATTGTGGTCTACAGAATTGGTCTAGCTAGTGCTGACACCTCGTGCTGCACTGGGGTGATCATTTATATATGGGGGGAAATGCCCAGCACAATAGAGTAAATGTCCTTGATTCTGGAGCAATTTCTTTGTTACATCACCATAAAAATCAATGGAGAATTTCCTGCTTCAATCAGGTGCAAAAAGTTTGCAAAGTCTGCACTCAGATTCTCTCTGGGTGCATTTGTTAGTAGAGAGGTTTAGTGTTACGTTTTTGGCTATTAAAACGTAAACGCAAACTTATTTACGTCAGCAGTAGATGTGTATCAGGTGATATTTAGCGTTTTAGGGGTTAATTACATTACGTTTTATATGTAAAGAGTGACTTCCTTACATTTATGTTATTTAAAAACTACATGTTACAAATAAATATATCACAGCCACATATGCAGATAAATATGTACACCACACTTTGGTTAAGTGTTAGTTTGCTATATTTTGCCATATAAATACTTAAAATATTTACAAAGCATGCTTCTTTTGTTGTTCACCAAAGAAACAATGTGGGCCTGCATTCCTTTATATGGACGTATTGGTAAACCCTAAGATGACAAACGCATCCACTTCAAACATAACATATCTCTTACGGAACTTATTTTACGTTAGATGGCTGTCAAACGCATCACTAAACCTGTCTAATGTGGTAGCTCGTGACACATTATCGACGCTGCTGCTGCCATTTTGAAAAAAAAGAATAAAATAACGCCATTGTACAAATCTGAGCAAGACAGTTTTCAGTTTAGACGTTTGATTGATTGCAATTGGATCTGTTTGTTTGTCTGTTCGCAGAACTTGAAAACTATGTGGGAGCTGGGTAAAATTTTCACACAAGGTAGGGTCTAACCGTGGCTCTGTTCTTCCACAACGATGGCTGTAATCTGGATTGCGGATACAGGGTTGATTTTTGTGCGTCTATCAACACATCCTGTGAATGAGGATTTATTAGTTTTCAGGCACTACTTGTTAGTTTTGATTTAATGTCACTTTCAACACATGTTGGGTCATCTCAGTACAGGTAATTAAGGGATCGAGGAAAACCAGTCCAAACTACATGCTTATAAGATTCTGTTCTGAATAACATCAATTACTGGCTAGCAACTGTCGACATTCCAATTCCACCTTGAGCTGGGAATCAAAGCAAGGACGTGAAAGGTGAGAGGCGAGTGTGCTACCCATTACCCACTGCCCACTATCCACTACCCAAAGCCCGCTACCCACTTCAGAACATATTCATTTGTCTGGAGATATATGAGAGCCCGTTAAGAACTTCCGAACTGTTATTAAGGGTAAAAAATACAGTGGTACAGGAGCAACTTAGACAAAGGATGTATTTAAAGAGGACTCCTACAGCCAAAATTCACATTTTACAAATCTACTTTAGATTTATCAAAGATAATTCAGGTTTGGTTTTTTCTTCAGGTTAACAAATGACATCAATTTTCATAACAATTTTACATATTTATAATGTAATTTATTATATGCCTTAAAGAACCTTAGGAGGAGATACCATTTTTTCTGAGAAGAAGCATAAAGATGATGATTTTATTATGAAAGTCTTCATTTAAGCAGAAGGCTGTAGTATGTAATGTGACCCTCTGTTACTAGCATCTGCAAACGGGTCATGCTACCCCCAAATTAGTTTCATAGATTGAACACTGGTCTATAATAATTCTCTAAAGGATCATGTAATGTGATTCCACCCACTCAAATGTTGCAATTATTTTATTATGGTCCAAACTTTACCGTGAAAGTGTATTCAATAGAGCTATACGATAAAAAAAATTGAATTGATCTGTTCATATATACAAGAGAGATTTGTTGTTCACAAAATATAGATTCTATGTGTTACTCCAATTATACAGTATGGCACACTGAATACCACTACCTATGTGTATGAGGTCCTTTACATTCACGTGACATACCTTACACGGAAGCCTCGAATGGCTATATTGGCCAGACCTACTCAGCTCTATCACATTGGTGTGCTGCATCTAAGCTGATAGAGGATGAGAAATGAGGTGGAAATAGACACATCAGGCCACCTGTATGACTCTTCTTCTATAAAGATTTCCATTCCCAGATTCCATGTCCAGTATTGCGTGATGAGATTACCAATTGAACTGTAGGACTGAAAATAATAGCCTTTCTAAGGTTGAAATGAATTGAAGAGTAAAGATAACACATCATAAGAGTAAATCCTTACTCTGTTTACTTTCTACTAATAACTAAAATGTCACAATGGTTTTTTACATTATAAGCAAAAATAGTAATTTGCTTTATTAAAAATGCCAATTGTTCTTACTTCTAACATAAATAGAACACTGTAATATAAAATACTGATTTGGACTACTGTAATTTTCTCTGCTTCATTCACAGCCAACCAGTACACCTTTGTGAAAAACTAACCATACTTTCTCAGAAGTGGTTCCCCAAATTTAACTTCCCACACGTCCTCTCATGAAGCTGAACGTTTTCCATGAATATTTTCTAATTCTTTCCACCATTATAAACCAACTTTATGGTATTTTCTAAAAGCATCTTAAAATTCAACGTTAGAACTCAATTCCCCCTCTTAGCATATCCCCCTCATTCACACTGAATATACTGTATTAGTGACCTACAATGCCCCTTGACTATCACTTGTTTGTTCATTCTTTTGTTAGCTTAGTCCACTGGGTTTCCCCTTGTGGGGAAGATTACTGACCTACAATGTCCCTTGACAATCACTTGTTTGTCAATTCTTTTGTTAGCTTAGTACACTGAGTTTCCCCTTGTGGGGAAAATTTCTGCCCTGCAATGTCCCTGACTATCACTTTTTTGTCAATTCTGTAGATAACTTAGCACGCTGAGTTTCTCCTTTGTGGGGAAGATTACTGACCTACAATGTGCCTTGATTATTACTTGTTTGTCCATTCTTTTGTTAGCTCAGTGCACTGAGTTTCCCCCTTGTGGGGAAGATTTCACGTCTGCAAAACAGTAGCTCATGTTTAAAAATAGGAATACAAGACAGTCGTTCCAAAGTTATCGCCGTGTTTGAAACATTTATTAAATCAAAGTATTAAGTCACATTGGTTGGCAAAATACATTACAGGCATTACAGATATCCTCTTCTTCATTCAAATTATTAAGTAATATACTGATACCATCAGTTCTAATGTTCCTTCACCTTTAAAACTGTCAATGTATGACTTCAAAAATGTGATTAATACAGCCAAATGGTTCCAAAATAAGAAAAGTTGAACCAATCTACATTAAACAAAGACAAAGTTGAGGTTTTACATCCCGTTCAACAGCCAGGGTCACATTGGGACAGGACCACAGTATCGTCACTTTGAAGGGCCAAAAAAAAAACTTTTTTTTTTCAAGTTATTTTCTCGATAAATCGAGATATATATCTCTATTGATCGACTTGTTAAGTCACTAAAAGTCGACTT
This sequence comes from Sabellastarte sp. h YS-2021, assembly GCA_964017235.1. Taxonomy (NCBI): domain Eukaryota; kingdom Metazoa; phylum Annelida; class Polychaeta; order Sabellida; family Sabellidae; genus Sabellastarte; species Sabellastarte sp. h YS-2021. The sequence goes on from OZ024929.1 coordinate 31,530,849, forward strand.
ACATATCTCAATTTATCAACTTACTAAATAAGTCAGCAGACATTTGTTGATTATTTATCAAATGTACACACATATCTTTTATACATCATGAGAATTGTTCTTTTTCAGAGCTTCCTTTTGTTTTTGGTTGCATTGAAATCCATGCAGAAATGGCGGAGAAATCCCAAGCTTTGAAAATCACTTTTGCCTCTTCGTATGGATAAATTATATTTCTTGGCTTTTTAAATCTCCAGGTTAATTTAAACTCATTTTACTAATTATTTAAATAAAATGGAGGACAATGAATTGAAACTCACCCACGTGTGGTATATTTTATATTGAAGCCTGTAGAGTAATTATAATTTATCTGCCATTAGATTTATATGAATTCACTGATGTTAATTCTTTGCCTGCTAGATTGTAAAAATATACGTCATTCTGATAATTTCCATGTTGTTTATTATAACTAGAAGAAAAGTCAATACTTTATTAGCTTATGCGAAGACTAGTTACTAATTACAGTGATAGTGTTGCCGGGAGAGATATCAAAGGGTGATCACCCCCCCCCCCCCCCAAAAAAAAAAAAAAAAAAAACAAAAAAAAAAAACAAAAAAAAACCAAAAAACACACAAAAAAAACAAAAAAACAAAACTACTTTATATTTTGTTTACAAATCTTTAGTTTCATTAAGAGCTGGGGTAAGGCTGTATTGGGCAGAAGGGAGTCAAAACCTCTGTCTCTTACCTTTTAAAAGGTTACATCAGACAAACCCTGCTTAAATGATACTACAGTAATGGCCATTTCACAGACAATGAACACACTTTCTGCCATTAATTCTGTATTTAAAACTCACAAGGTGACAAGCTTAATTGTTCCACCATTGTTCCATTCTACAACTCATTGCATCCCACGTATTATCATAATATGAATTTGAACCAACAAGTGATAACAAGCGATAACATTGCCAATCTTGTGAAGCAGTTTACTAGTTTGGGCAAGACTTCAGATATCACTACACCATGGATGGATTGCCATCATCTGCCATCCAAAGGTTGAGGTGGCCAAAAGCTACTCTGATATAGAGGATATGCCATCAAATTCCCCTCGTGTTGTCCTGAGATGGATTGGAACCTAGGACCACTGATATGAGAGCTTATGGATTATAAAGGACAGACTGGTTAACCACTGGGCTACTGTCTGTGACAAAAGGGGATTCGATATGCCACAAGAATAAAAAATATCGTAAATGCAGGAGTATCCATAGTGACAGATTAAAAGCATCCGTTTGGGTGTGATGCCAGTTTGGCTGTGAATGCAGTGGGACTACTGGTATTGAGGGGCTTACTGTACCAAGGCCAGATAACATCTCAGAGCAGGTGGCAATGTGCTGTAGCAAATGGGAAAGAGATTTACTGTGAGGGAGACGGCGTTACGGCTTTCTGTTTGAAGAAGCCAACAAAAAATAAAGTCTTAGAAGCACAGAGAAAATTGCATTATCTTCCACACAACAGAGATCTCAGGAAAGTAAATGACACCCTTCTCCTGTTTAAGAGGGGGAGGGGAGCTGCCGGGTCAGACGGGGCGCCTTTACCTAAGAACAAATTCTACCTTTCACAACTATCATTTGCACAATTTTCTTCGCCACACGATCAGAACATTTAATTCAATTCCTCTTGACCTCCTATTATCGCTCAGGTTTTCACCCCGTTTCTGTAATCTGTGTAACATAAATAATCCCTCTCAACTGGAATTTGGTTAACAGCTACAAAGACAAACTTCCTGTAAATTGAGATGTGCTATATTTGGAGAAAAGGAGATTATTATGCTTTCCAAGTATTCTTTCAAAGGTTGTCATCACACTTAAGTGATGAACAAAAATATCGTTTACTTTAAAGACGTGGGCAAAGGTTGACAGCCTTAGTTTACAAACAGATGAATAATCCTTAGCCAAATCTGTTTCTCTCTCCAAAAACCCTCCAGGTGGCTTATTTATTAAATTGCTTTAAAAGGGGGATTCTTGTAACTATTTTAAGTTCACTCAAACCACCAGGAAATAGACCTGTGACGTAAAACCCAAGGTTCTTTTTTCTGCTACCAATACACAATGTAGAGAAAGGTTTACCAGATTTGTGAGATGGTTAAAGAGACATATCAGACTAGACCCAGATTTAAGGAAGTATAAGAAGATTGAGATCGACTGAGCTGATAATAGTTCTTGATTCTTCCAAAAACAAGGTTAATTATATATTGTAGCTTGTAGTTACAATAGCTTTGTTTTTAACGAAAAGCTAAATTCATTTATTTATTTATTTGGGGCTTAACGTTGCTTTCAACACTGTATAGCTCTTATCACGACGGGTAGTTTTATGGGCAGAGGAAACCAGTACATACAGTTAGACAAGGTTCTGTACTGTAAACTGCCGACCATTGGCAAGCAACTACACAGTCCCTGCCCCACCCCAAGAAGACAACATTCATGCGGTTAAATTTTTATTATATATAATTATATGTATCTAACTATAATGTATATACAGATCCAGTAATAATACACAAGTTACAACTAAGATTATTCAGTCACAGATACATACAAGGTTACATAAAATAATTAAAATGGCATGTAAGTTAGTTATAATAAATTTTATGCACATGAATTATGATTACTTATAGCATAGGAGTGTGAATACACAAAACATTAAAACACATAAAATATATCTTTGTAAATAAATAATATGACATGAAATTCCAGGGTCACTAACTGAGGTCACATGACGAGGTCAAAGGTCACACACAGTTGCCAGTTCAAGGTCAAGTGAGTGACCCCTGTGGGTCAGACATAGGTCAGAGGTCAGCCCATCCGGGTTCACCTCGAGGTCAAAGGTCACCTGACTGAAAGCCAAGGTCAATCTGATGTGAGCAAGGTTACATTTTATAACATGACCCTGAAAAATGAGGGAGATCTATCCCAGCTGTGCTGTGTATAGCACTTTAACTTTGAAATTTCTATTACTATACATCATACGAGACCCCTCTAGGGAAGATGCATGCATGCAGGTTGTCAAGTGGGAGGGAGGGTGGGGCAAAATTATTTTTTAGTCCTTTCTTGTTGCTCTCTAAATTCAAACTGAAAAACCCAAACACTTGGGAGGTTATGACCTTAAGGTCAGCCAATGAGATGAGAGCTTACAACATCTCCTTAGAGATGAGAATGCTACCCCAATTAGTGAAGGAAAAATAGCAGCTGAATTATTTAAGGTAGGTCCCAATATCTTGGGGTGGGGAGGACTGACAGGCGTGATGTCTGGACACCACTAATGACAGTCCCTGCCCCACCCCAAGAAGACAACATGCATGCGGTTAAATTTTTATTATATATAATTATATGTATCTAACTATAATGTATATACAGATCCAGTAATAATACACAAGTTACAACTAAGATTATTCAGTCACAGATACATACAAGGTTACATAAAATAATTAAAATGGCATGTAAGTTAGTTATAATAAATTTTATGCACATGAATTATGATTACTTATAGCATAGGAGTGTGAATACACAAAACATTAAAACACATAAAATATATCTTTGTAAATAAATAATATGACATGAAATTCCAGGGTCACTAACTGAGGTCACATGACGAGGTCAAAGGTCACACACAGTTGCCAGTTCAAGGTCAAGTGAGTGACCCCTGTGGGTCAGACATAGGTCAGAGGTCAGCCCATCCGGGTTCACCTCGAGGTCAAAGGTCACCTGACTGAAAGCCAAGGTCAATCTGATGTGAGCAAGGTTACATTTTATAACATGACCCTGAAAAATGAGGGAGATCTATCCCAGCTGTGCTGTGTATAGCACTTTAACTTTGAAATTTCTATTACTATACATCATACGAGACCCTCAAAAACCCAAAAGCAGGGTAGGTTATGCATTATCTATAATTGCAGCAAAAGAAGCAGCAATATCTCTACTAGAATTTTTGTTTGCCTGTATGTAGGCCCAGACACAATCCGACGTCCAGGAGCCATGGTGCTTAATACTCCCCAGGGGCATATGAGAGTTGTAAGCAAAAGAGGCCCCTGAACGCCGGAAAGTGTGGAATGTGAAATGTGATGGAGATAGGCCCATTCTAACATTCAGATTTGACAATACTTTCCTGATTCTGGAGTCTATAAGGACCACCCACCCTCTGGAGGTTTTAATCTGGAATAAGGGACCTTGGGGTGCAGGGTCATACATGGCTATAGCCTTTTGAAGTGCTGTAACTGGACATAGCAATGGACATGAAAGCTTTGGTACTGTAACTGTGTGTATCTTGTCTCTAGTTTGCAAGGTCTTTGACCATTTTATGGCCACATGCATGAACTTCCTAGTGACCTTGATATCACTGGGGGTTAAATTTCTTGATGGGTCAAACGCTCCAGCAGCATGAGGAGCAATGTTAGAAATTCGGAGAAAGGCAAAGAAGGCCAGTAAAAAGGCTGCTTTAAAAACTTGACCACAGTGAACTGTGTCACATAAGGTGACCAAGACTTTGAGCTGAGATAAGGTCATTACATTTCTTTGGACCACTTTTAGTGGTCTGTTGATTTTAAGGGCTTTGATGAAATAAGCAATTTGTGGGTTTTCAAACACTGAATGATTTAATTGATAGATTATGAAACTGGCCTTGAGAGCTGAAACATTGTTGGACACCATGTTTACTGATACACCATTTTCTACCAGATACTGTAAATAAGCCATAACATGGTGCAAATTTACTGATGAAATAGCAATTCTAGAACAATGACAGAATGCCAGAAAGTTTTTAAAAAGCATGTGGTAGCACTTCCTGGTCTTAGGTCTTAATGCTGAGTTCAGTGTGACTGTGGCTTCTCTGGTCAGACTTGCTAGGCGAACGGGACCTGAAACAAAGTGCACCAACTGTAATATCAACATAATATCAACATGGCATGACACATAAGAACTTTAATAACTTAATGATTTGGACTATAATTTTATCAAATATCATGATCCAGGTCTAGCAGACCTACATTTGTATGTAGCCACATAGGGGAATCCACTAAGGTATGCAACCTGGTGAGCTGAGCATTGGAATTGGTCCATCTAGACAAGAGGTCTGTGACCTGGTTTACCTTCCCTGGTATGTGTTTGTATATGGCTTGAATGTCCTTTTTGGCAAGCTCCATCCATGTGTTCCTGGCCACAGCTGCCAAAAATGGGTCCTTGGCTTTTCCAGTGGTTAGGACACTAACAACTGCAGCATTGTCACATTTTATCAGAATGGATTTCCTGTGCCAGAGTGGGACAAAGACACGTATGGCTACCAAAATATTTACCATTTCAAGTTGGGCTATGCCCAGGTTTCCATAGTGGCTGGGGAGGGGGAGATGGTATACCAGGCTCTCCCAACGTCCTCCCAGTCCTGACAAACATGCATCCAGTTCAACAGTGTGTTGAGTCCTTACATGGTCATAGAATGATATTCCATTATATTTGCTGAGAAATGCACTAAACCATCTTAGATCCCTTTTGAAATCTTGGGTCAGATTTATGACGCTGGCGTCATAGTTGCTTCTCAGCAACTCTAACATTCGATTTAGGAACATTCGAGCTGGGGCCACACATTTGTGGACATACAGCAGATTGCCTAGTAGTGACTGTAACTCTCGCTTTGTGCATACTTGTTTGCTAGCCCAGGCGTCAACCATGTCTACAATTCGACGCATTTTTTCTTCAGGAATGGATACTGTACGTTGACGCGTGTCAACCTCAATACCCAGACATACAACTCTGGTACCTGGAGGTACCAATTTTTTAACGCTTACGTCCAGACCCAGGCGTTTGAGGAGATCTTGTAGAAAAACGTATGAACGACGGGCGACGCTGGGCATCGCGACCCCTATAAAATCGTCCACGTAATTTATGACGGTGAAACCATGTTGACGCATGACGTGACGCACTGCGTCGCTGATTCGTTGAAAAATTTGGGAACCGTGCCTGCTCCCGAATGGCAGGCACGTGTCGACGTACGTTGCGTCACCCCATGACAGGCCTAGTAAGTCCAGGTCACCCGGATCTATCTTGACGTGGCGGAAAGCCCTGGTAATATCAATTTTGTACAAGTGAGTGCCAGGGCCTGACGCCTTGACGCATGAGGTAATGTGATCAATTGTGGGAAGTGATAACACAAAATCTGTGCCCAGGTATGAGTCCTTATTTACCCCTGTATTGACAGAAAAACCCTTTGGCCAAGACAGATCAACAATGACACGTCTGTGTGTGGAGTTTGGCTTTTCTCTAGTCATAAAAGGACTTTTGTGACAATCAGGGATTGGGTCAGTGTGAAAGGGGCCTAGAATGGCACCAAATTGAACTTCTTCTTTTAAATAGGCTTCAATATCCTCAGGGAATTCAGTAGCTGATGAATGATTTTTGCTATCAGCTTGCAGAATGCTGTTTCTATCATAATCAAGGGGGAAACCAAAACGCAGTAGGTCCAATAGTTGTGTGTCCCAATAACCTTTCAAAACCTCTTGCCATTGGTCAACACATAGTTGGGTTTGAACAGGTATTCTGGATTTAAGGAAATTTGGGACACCACTTGCTCTGATAACACTGTGTGCTTGGAATGGAGTGAGGGGGTCGGTATTTGCTGTTAGACTACACGGGGTTTTGAAGCTTGACAAAGGTATAAAGCCGAAGTCGAATTCGCTCTGTGCCCTCCACTGGTGAAATTCAATGCAATGAGATGCTTTATTGTCTTCTATCAGTGCTCGCACGCGTCTAGGACACACAGTATTCAAGAATTTATCCCAGTCGTACATATTGTGTATATCAAACAGGGGAACTGTGTGGTCGACACTTTCTTTGTTAGGCGAGTCGCTTTTAGTGGATGCTTTACCTTCAATATTGAACGCGTTTTCATGACGAGCGTTGGTTTCTATAACCGGTGCAACCGCGTTTATATTACCCTGGACTTTTTTGTCACTGTGGGGCAGGGGGATGTTACGCTCACCTGTACCTGGTCCACTGGGCTACAGTGGTCTAACTGATTAGCAGTACCTTCCTTGCCATTGAAGGTTGAATTACAATACAGGTGACCCATTGTGGGTCTTGTTTTTATGGTCCTACCTGTAGCTTTATTAGTCTTGTGTTTGCTATGGGTGTTTCCAATTACCTTGTTTTCCTGTAACAGGTCATATTTCTTAGTTCCTGAAAACTTGGAATTATAGAAAACCCGAGTGTACACTTTTGTGATTTTTGACTGACCAAGGGTTGTGTTACTGCTATCAGTATGAGTGACTTTGGTACCCACCTGTTTGTTGTTGCTGCTCAGCGTCTTAATTACTGAGCAGCTTGCTGCTCGTTTTTTGACTGTTTCTGTCTTTTAGCAAAGTAACAATCCTTTTCAGGATGGGTCATATTTCGTCCCTGAGTGATACAGTAGGCACAAATATGTCTCTGGGTCTTGCCATTAAGCTCATGATCTGCATTATGAGGACACGTGCCCCCCTGATATGACTTGCAGAACCATGGTTTGCGCTGGGGGTCTTGATTTCGAGCCCAATTTTGCTTGTTACCGGGGTTATGACGTTGGGCATGTGCCCTGCGTATTCTATCTATGCGCTCAGTATTTGCCCATTCGAGTGTGCCCCTTTCCATCTCACACAGTAAAACTGCATGAGATGCCTTAGCACTAGCCCAAGAAAAATCATTTGCGTCTTCCATTAAGTCACATAGATAAGATAGCATTTGTTGCCTGACATTTTGATTTTCCTCATCCAGGACCCCCCTGACAAAGCCATTGACAAATTGGGTTAAGTTTAGCTGATCAAATGTGATGCGTTGCCTACTAGTACCCCCTAGTATGTACTCATGAGGCCAAGTGACTTTTTTAGCTACGACAACGTCAACAGGGCCCCCCCTTTTTGACTTTATCACCTGATCTTTACCTTTCATGGCCTGGGACCTCTCCAAATCCACTACTGCCCTATTGACATGCTTTTGGATAGCTTTTGAGGATCTCAGAGTACTTAGAATGGGTATTTCACGATCATCATCTGAATCACTATCACTCGACTCATTGCATCTTTTACATTTAACAGTGTCACTTTTACTTTTACACTCAGTACTTAACTTAAAGTCCTTCTTTCCCTCCTGACGGCGTCATTGCCCACCTTCAGCCACTTGATGTTCCACTACGTCAAGTCTGCTGGACACTTTCTTGATCTCCTCCAGGATCTTGAATTGAAGTGACGCACTGCCTCCATCAGCTGATTCCATGTCATCTTCGCTGCCACTCTGGCCCTCGAGACCTGGGGTCGAAGCCCTCTTGACAGAAAAGTCCTGCTTTTGAGTGACAGATGACTGCCCATGTAGAGACATGGGGCTCATAACTTTACTTTTACTCAGCTGAGAGTCCCGACCATCAATCACACCTTTCTTCTTCCTGGATTTAACTGACATTTCTTCAGCAGCTGACTGTTCATTAAATATTTCTTGGCACTTTTTTCCTGTCGGGGGGAAGTGTCTTTTGTTACAGTTACTGCACCAGCCCTTGTGCTTCCCCATATTTTATAAAGTCACTCTACACTATGAAAATAAGGAAATAGTCCTGAGCACGCTGTCCAGACAGATAAGACAAAATTTGGCTAATTCACTGCTACAAGGAATCAGAAAAACATAGGGTAGACCGTCCCTCAGTGTTCAGCCAAATGACGCCTTATGATGTCTCCCACAGCATCCTGAGGAGTGTGACCCCGTCACATGTACTTAAATAGCATATAGCAATCGTCCTGTAAACACAAGTAACAATTTCCGTCCAATAAAAACGTTCAGTAATATAAAATCAGTTAAAATCAAGCTGTAAAACACGTAAAATAATAGTAAAGTCAAAACAGAGAGCAAAATTATTTTTTAGTCCTTTCTTGTTGCTCTCTAAATTCAAACTGAAAAACCCAAACACTTGGGAGGTTATGACCTTAAGGTCAGCGAATGAGATGAGAGCTTACAACATCTCCTTAGAGATGAGAATGCTACCCCAATTAGTGAAGGAAAAATAGCAGCTGAATTATTTAAGGTAGGTCCCAATATCTTGGGGTGGGGAGGACTGACAGGCGTGATGTCTGGACACCACTAATGAAACTTTCCCACTTGAGGTCAGGCCGGGAAACGAACTCCCATCTCAGAGGTGGGAGGCGAGAGTGTTACCACTCTGCCACCATGGCCCCTAAAAAAAAGCTAAATTCAAATTTTTTGCCATTTTATATTTGTTTAAATATCTAGAGTCGTATTCGCATTACATCTTAGCCAAGTCTTATGCACAAGGTTTGTATAAAATAGAACCAACTTCTTAAAAGCTAGAAATTTGGAAAAGACTAGGGATGAGTTTACGCAACATATATGTAACTTTATATGTTAATTTGCATGGCGATAATGTAGTAAGGCATATAAGGAAATATTACTTCCAGTTTGCATTTAACTGTGGGCGAAAATAGAACTTAAATTTGGTTTACCTATTCCAGTTGTTTATGCAATGACCTCTATTCTGGAAATTTTCATTAAAATTAGAATAATGAATGAAATTATGAAATCAACTTGCAAGGACTTATATTAATCGGAAATATATGGGATCTTCTTTATATTAGAGATTCATGTTCATTAAAAGATTTTCAGTACGTAATCTATACTTTTATTTTGGTGAATCTTATAACTAGCCGAAAGACATTTTGTAGAACATTTTTACTCAGCTTTCTTGCACATACATCTGTTATTCACACAGTATTACTTTTGCATGAATACAATGATGGTCCTTGAAGTGTAGTGGTATTCCAATTTGAGTTTACCCTAAATGATGCTGAATCACGTTGAATAATGCATACTTCTTCAAGATGTGGTGGATCCACTGAAGAAATCCCTTTGACTGCAGATGGTGGGATTGTCCATTAATGATAGTCAGACCAGGCCATGACCTTTACCCGTGCTTGAATCACACGTGTAGCAAATTCCCTGCTATTATCTGACTGTAGAATACTTGGAGACAATAGGCTACTGAGTGATGAAAATCTACTCTTTAGCTCCTCAGAAATTATGACAGTAATTATTCCTATGAATATTCCTAAAAACCTAGTCTCACATCCAGGAAAATCTTCAATATTCTTTGTAACCCGTATTTCACTCATTTGTGTTCCTCAGGGACATCTCAATGTCTTAAGATTAAGACCCAAGTTTGTTCTAGTAAAATGTCTGATTCTACTAGGAAAAATTCCAATTCCCTTAGCAGATACTCTGATAAGAGCTTTTTCTAGTAGAGTATGAAATTCTCCAGGGTTGTTGGGGTGATGTGTATGTAACTTGTGAAATAGCACACTATATCAGTTATGGGGGAGAAACCAAAAAATTCCTTACAAGTGGCCTAGTTAATGTATACTTTGCAATTTCAACATGGAAATAGTTTAAAGTGAATTTCTCTTGCAAATATGCAAATTAGATGGGTGACCTTGTCTGAAAATCTAGAAATCCCGCCAAAAATTTCACTATATAAACTGTGCCAGTATTGAAAGAAATTGTTGTGAGATTGGCGTGTGGCCAGTAAAGGTAATTTGATTTCTACACCAGTGTATGCTATACGAGGCGTATGATATTGAACACGTGGCTTTAATACACAGTGTACATTGATTCCTCGTGCATTAACTGGGTGGTTGTAGAAATGGGGAAGAAGAATAATACAAAAAATTCTTCAAAGAATAAAACTACTGCCGATAAGCATTTGCAGGAAAATATTGCAAATGATGGGGCGGGTACTAGTCAAGAACAGGACATGTCAGTTTCACAAAAATTAGATGTTTTGATGAATGCTATGCAAGAAATGGGTTCAAAAATTAAAGAACAGGATGAAAGGTTAAAAAGACAAGAAGAGAAGACTACCATCTCCGATCTATCTGCTGTGCCTTCTGCTCATAGTTCTCCGAAGGCGATGCATTCGAATGTGCAGAAGATTCCATCTTTGGATGAAGTGAAGACAGACATGAGGGTGCAAGCCGAAGTTGAGAAAAGGATGCAGCAATACCAAAATGCTTCACGCACTGAATATTCAGGTAGGCCCACTTCAACTCTTAAGTCAGGTAGATATAGGGCAGGGGTTACCAAAATTAAAGTACCAATTAATTGGCCACAAGATTTATGTTCTGTCCCAGTTGGAAATAAGCAACCTTTGTACGATGAAATGTCAAACGAACAATGGGTGCAAGGTATGTTACTGTGTATTCTTGAAGAAAGTTCAGTAGAAATCAAAAATTACATGTTGTTGTACTTTTCAATGTTGATGCAGGATGCAATAGAACTTTCTTTAGGTACAGCTCGAAAAGCTCATGCAGTACACGGGTGGTCATGAAGATAAACAGTCATAGAGATAAACGGTCTTCAGAATTGTTCGAATCTAAGTGGTGTAAACAACAAAATCACACAAACTAAATAAGAAAATACAATCAAAGAAAGCTTATCAAGACATCTGGTATTTAGTTTGTGTTGTGCTGCTCTTTAGACTACTTATATTTGAAGAATTCTGAAGACCGTTTATCTCTATGACCGTTTATCTTCGTGACCACCCGTGTAGTCCTCCAAGAGATGGAGAAAGGCAAATTTACTTGGAATGACTGTGATTTGATTGAAAAATGTAAAAATAGGCACACACAACGTATGTTGCAAACAGTTAAAAGTGCAACAACTAGTAACGCTCAAGTCTGTTTGTTTTACAATAAAGGAAAATGCAAAAATGATAGTGATCATGTTAGTTCTGGCATCTTGTACCAACATTGTTGTTCATATTGTTACAAAGAAACAAAGAAAAGGTATGAACACGCAGTGAACCAATGTATGCGAATGAGAAAAGGTAATTCAAAAACTGAAACAGGGACAGTAAAGATGGATAAACAGCATGTTTAACCAAGTTTACACAGATCTGTCTATGGCAATTGAGAATAATATATCATTACATAGTATTAGTCAATTTGCTTACGACAAAAGTGTGATATTGGAATATATAAATGATCAGTATGAACATATTGATTATATAAAAGTACACGTAGAACGGTCAAATAAATGGCTGGCTAATTCGTGGTTACTTCATGACAACAAACAGGTCGATTGGATTAATAATTCAATAACCCATAGTCCTACGTATCACAATATTACCAATGTGGAATTATATGGTGTAAATGAAGAAAACTGGTTAGCTGTTCAGTCTAATAGCTTGAGTGATAGTTACTTGGGTATCCTTTGTCCTGAAAATAGTGTTATGGGACAGGTTTTCTGCAATATAAAAAATAGTAAAATAAATAGTGACATGCAGACAAATATGTTGCATATATGCATCAGTAGTTATCAGAGGGAATATTATATGGCATATAATGCAGAACTGCCTGGTGGGGGCCCCTGTAGTCCTCAGTACGGTTTTGGTCAAAATACTAACAATAATATATGCTGTACCCAGCAAAGTGCACATAACTGCCAGGTGAGTAATTCTTCACTTGATATTCAGCGTGGTGTGCCTTCTTGGTCTGGCAGCCTCCTGAGATCTTCTGTTAACCTTGGGAAATCTTATAAACTACGTACTGTGGGTTACGGGAACCTTATGCAGGAAAATGGCGTAAATATATGTTACCAAATTCCCTCATATAATATCCAAGAACGAGGTAATTATATTGAAAAAGATTGTCTTACTGGTGTTAATAATGATAATATGGTTCTAACAAATGAAAATCTGGCTATATGCCTTTCTCACGACTCTCAAGATTTTTTTAGTGATAAGAATAGTTTTAATTACTATAGTTATGTTAGTCAATTTGAAAACTTTAGTTATAGATATGATATAATGAATAAAACTAACATGTTTGCATCTGATATAGTAAATGAAACATCATGGTGTTTGGATGACTCTAGAACTTTGCAAAAAGTAACTAGTGTTGATACAAAAACCCTAATAGTAAACACTATTCATGATATTTCTGTTATAGAAGGAAATGATATGAATGAAATGGTACATAGATCTTATGGGTTTATACCCCTTGCGATGTCAGAATATCAATGCACAACTGAAGGTAGAAACTTGGGGTTCGAACCCACACAGCAATGGTTACAAAATATTCATAACCAAGTTAAAGTTTATGGAGTACCAAACTATAAAGGTGCGCGTATTCGAGTGCCTTCTACACTCAATGTTAAAGCATGGAGGCAGCTTGTTGAGCACTATGACTACAAAATTTTAGCAGAATATATCGAATTCAGGTTTCCAATGAATATCGATTACAATACTTTTGTACCTAATACACACATTGTAAATCACAAGTCTGCAATTTGTAGACCTGAAGGAGTGAATAAATATTTTCACATTGAAACTAGTAAACAAGCAATGTTGGGCCCCTTTGATAAACAGCCTTTTGATACCATGCATTTTTCGCCTCTTATGGCTGGTGATAAACCAGATGGGGGAGTTCGAGTCATCGTTGACCTTTCATGGCCCCTAGGTCAAAGTGTGAATTCCTGTGTCACACCAAATTATTTTGACAATGTTGAATTTAAACTAAAATATTCAACAGTTGATCTGTTGGTGGAGAAAATTAATGAAATAGGCCCTAGTGCCTTATTATATAAAATAGATCTCGAAAGGGCTTTTCGAAAGTTGAGAATAGACCCCTTTGATTATCCAGTCCTAGGTTTGAAGTGGAAAAACAGTATTTTTGTTGATCTAGGGTTACCTTTTGGGTTAGCTACGGGTGCAGCCTCATGCCAGTCTTGTACAGATTTAGTGACCTGGACATTAAGTCAAAAAAAAATATGGATTATGAATTATTTGGACGATTTTTTGGGGGTGTCCCCCCCCCACAAGGCTTCTAGTGATTTCTTATCATTAAAAAACCTATTGTCATATTTAGGTCTACCAATTAATTTAAAAAAATTGGAGAGTCTTGCTGAAAATATTACATGTCTTGGTATACAAGTAAATGCACGTACAGGGACTCTCACTATCCCACCACAAAAATTAAATGATATAAAACAAATTTGTAGAAAATGGACTTACAAATATTCAGCCACAAAGAATCAACTTCAAAAGTTAACAGGTAAATTGTTACATATACACAGATGTGTGCAACCAGCACGTTTATTTCTAAATCGAATTTTAAGTGTTCTTAGAGAAGCCCCTGATAGAGATTATATTGTATTACCTGAAGGCTTTTTTAAAGATATAGCTTGGTTTAATAAGTTTTTGGACCATTTTAATGGTGTTGTGGCCATGCATAGAAAAAATTTCGTTCACAATGAAATATTTGTTGATGCATCCTTGAAAATGGTAGGTGGTTACTATGAAGGCAAGGTTTATGCTATTGAAATACCAGAACCAATACAGAATATTGCTTCAATTGTACATTTGGAAGCCGTGAATATACTAGTGGCATTTAAACTATGGGCAAAGCTATGGAAAAATTCAAAAGTAATTATATGGTGTGATAATGAAGCAGTAGTTCACGCTTTTACATTTCATAAAATAAGAGACCCTTGGTTAATGGCGTGTGTTAGAAATGTATGGTATTTCTGTGCAGTTTATAATGTACAACTACAAGCAAAACACATAGCAGGTATCGGAAATATTTATGCAGATATTCTATCAAGATGGCATACATATTCTCATAGCAATGGTACAGCAGTTTAGTATTTGAAATCCTGTATATGGGAAAAAACTGATCCAAGTATGTTATATCCATCTTTTGATATTTAATGCAACCCTATTATCTGACTGTTGGTGGGTCTACATAAAGTCTTTGAAAACTCTGGCTGTAGCTAGAGCAAGTTACTGCCGCTTCGACCTTATATATTTTTAGATTCAGCAGTACTTTCAACCTTATCCAAGGCTGTGCAGTTTCGCTTGCAAGCTGCCTTATGTCCAAGGACTTCAAGAGCTTATCAGGCTGGCTTTCGTCTGTTTGTGTCTTTCATGGTGAAGATGAACTTGATGTTGCCTCACAAGGAAGGGACTGTTCTATTGTACCTGGAATTTTTAGCACAAAATGGTTTGAAAGCTTGTTCTTTGAGAAATCATTTGTCGATACTAGGTCATTATTTTTCATTATATAATTGGCCAGTACAGGCTTTGTGTGCAAAAAAGGTATCAATGTTAGTGAAATCAGTACATATCAATGCCAGAATGCAGATCAGAATTAAAGGTATTTTTTCCCCTGAATTGTTGCAAAAAACTGATCTTAAAAATGAAACGGTTTACAAATCATGCTACCTATGTGGCTCTCTGTCTAGTTTCCTTTTTTGGATTTTTTAGATTGGGCTCTTTGTGTCCTGACAATCTTTCTGGCTTTGATAGAACAAGGTTCCCAGCACTAGGGGATGTTATATGGGGTCCCCCGGGGGCACACATAGTAATTACTTGTTCAAAAACCATGCAAAAGTCTGGTGCCATCCATGTAGTACAGCATTTCGACGTAGTGGCGCTTCTCTTGCCTTTAACAGTAATGTAGATCTTGACAAGATCAAACAGCATGGCAGTTGGAAGAGTGAAGCAGTGTGTACACATAACAGCATGGCAGTTGGAAGAGTGAAGCAGTGTGTACACATAGTAATTACTTGTTCAAAAACCATGCAAAAGTCTGGTGCCATCCATGTAGTACAGCATTTCGACATAGTGGCGCTTCTCTTGCCTTTAACAGTAATGTAGATCTTGACAAGATCAAACAGCATGGCAGTTGGAAGAGTGAAGCAGTGTGGGTATACCTCAACTCAACCCCTAAGGCAGCATCTATGGTACCAACTACATTTCAACGAGTGCTTTCCTACCCCTAGTTTAGTTTTGGGTTTGGGGTATATTCTAAATTGTTTTTTAAAACTTTATTTTCTCTAGATCAATGATAATCTACAGAAAACTTATTTTATTTATGGTAACATTCTACTTATATGAATTAAATCCATAAAGTTTATAGTCATATTTTTAAAAAGTTATAATTGCAGTATGCTTCATGCAAAAGTTGAAAAATATGATTATAATAAGCTCACAACAAAGCTTATCTGTATATATGTTAACTAACTGGTAGTAACTGGATATCTTACAGTAAAAGATTTAAACTATTGGAATTTTAAAAAATTCTTAAAAGGTATTTACTGATATCTGGTTTAGTAGTTCTTTAACCTTCATGTGTCTAATTGAGTTGGTAGTAGTTGGTAGTAAGTAACAGTAATTCAGAAAAGTAACTGGTTACAGGCAGATATGCTTTTAAGTTATGACTTATAAGTGATTCTACTTTAAGTTAGCTGTAATGTAACTTGAACTGTTTTCTTGTAATTTCCAAGAGTAATTGATTTACAGACAGATATGCTTTAAAGTTTTGACTCATAAGTAATCTTACTTTGAAGTAGCTGTAATGTGACTTAAAGTACCTTCTTGTAATGCAGAAGAGTAAATGGTTTATAGACAGATTTACTTTAAAGATATCAATCATAAATAGTGTGTCAGTTACTTTAAGTTAGCTGCAATGTAACTTGAATTGATGTCTTACTTAAAAATGGTGCCAAGTTATGGCTTTTTGAATGGTTAAATTACTGTGCTAATGCTTTCTGATTACTAAGTGTGTAAAGTAATGTTAACATAGATGTTTAACTGTAACTAATATTTTTTAACTATTGAAGAATAAATCCAAACTTGTTAACAAATACTTGGGTGTTACTCATGTCTTGCCCCAGAACTGGAGTTTCTGGTGTGACATCTATGGACTTGAAAATGATTGTTGTGTTGTTAGTAAATGATGTTTTAATGTAACATGAACAAAATTGGTTGAAAGTATAAATGATAAGATGTATATTTTTATTTGCAGCTCTTTGTTTGAAAGCAATCTTTGGATCTTCATGATTTTTTATGTGGGTAAGGTCTAGTCAAAAGAAGTGATTATATATTTTTAAAAGATCTGGATCATATTTTAGATACGAAAAAAATCTGATTTTTTTTGGAAGCATGAGTTGGGGGGAGGTCTGTACTTTTATGAATGCTTTCTAGTTTAACATCTTCTTTCATATGCTTCTGCCCTTATCCAGTGAAGTGAGAAGTTATGACAGCTGCAATTTTAAAACTGTTTTGATATACGATCGGAAAATTTGTGAAAATTGAAATATTCAAAACAACAATCTGGTTTGGGAAGTGCATATATTGCATTTTTACTGTACTTTTAGAGGCCCGTTTTTCCTTGGTGGTAATGCTTTGCAATAGTTTTGTGGTCCTGTAAATTGTTAGATCAGGAAGCAGATCCTTTTCATCACAAGCCATTGTAAACCTACCACGTACAGAAGTTAGGGAACTTCATGATATGTTCCCAATTGGGTGAGGTCGCAGGTCCGTCGCCAACAGTTTACGACAATATTAAACTATTTGAAATTATCCAAACTGCTAGAGCCCCAACAATTATTGCCTGCACAGAGACGATTCACCATGTGCAATTCTTCCTTTGTGCTAGTGTCTTACCTACCATACAGTCTTTATAATAAGCTGTTTCAAGTACAGACAAACATTTTATCATAAAAAATCTTGCCTTGCACTTTGAGCACCAAAAGCTATGAAGGTCTAAACAAAGGATATTGTTAAGTCCTTCTTGTCGATATTTCTGAAAGACATTTCATAGGGTAAACCCCCAGGAACAGCAATGAGTTTAAATCTGGTACAGCTGTTAAAGTGTGACTCATGAGAGAGTACTGTAGTAAACTCATATCTACATCCTCACATGGATATATTATCCCTTCCTAAAAGTGTTTTTGTAGCTGTGGAAATCTTAGCATACATACCTAATAATTCTACAAAACTTGCAAGAAAATTTACACTTCATCCCTTTAGTAGGTGGAGTGTTTGATAAATTGGGTACTTAAGACATGTCCTGGTGAGTGTGGAACTTAACAATAAGTGAGGGAGTGGATTCATAAGAAAGCCCATTTATCATAAAGTCAATTAAACCCAACTCTACAAGAGCCACCTGTATCATATATATATAAAGTATATACCAGTGTATGAATGTCATTAATGGAGACCTGTTGAAATGCCACTTACAAGCTGTACATCTGGTAACCCTTTAGAAAAAGTATAATAAAGTTGCCATTACTCCAAATGTAACTACAAAACACTCATAAAACGATAAAAATAAAATAAATAAAAGTGTGTTTTCAAAAATTCTGGAATTTTTAGTATTAGTTGAATCTTTCCCAAAATGAACTCACTTCTTTCCTATGCCAGGCCCTATCCACATAATAATTCATGAAGTTGGAAATGATTTAAAATGTGGACTTATGTTACTCATTTTTCATACAAAATTGTGGAAAATAAAAGTAAAACATGCCTCACAAGACAAATGCAAAATATATCATCCATCAAGATTAACTAAAAATATCCGTGCTATGAACTGGTTATAATATGGTCATCTTCACTCGTAATTTGTTTATGTATGTCATTCAACAAGTGTTCCTCTTCAGAAAGCTACGTCAGACAATTTGACTCAAGTCCAAAATAACATTACAAGAGTGCGGGCAAACTAGGATAGATTGTCAACTAGAATAGCTAATACTGACACAAGAAAATTGAGGCAGTAATTGTCTGACAGTTCAATGTGTAAACTAGAAAGCACTTACAGAATGCCGTCCTCCACAAGATGTGTGTTTCTGAAAATACAGCTTTTTTGTACCCAGAACACTTTTCCAAAGTGTAATCACTTCTTCTTTTCGCCAGGACCTCTCCATATAAGAAAAAATATGAAGATTTACATTTGGAGTCAAATCAACCAGAAAGCCTTCAGAAAACACTTCAGAAAAATGACACCTTTCACATTTTATGTATCTTTCCCAAAAGTTAATCACCCTTTCCTTTAGTCAGACCCTGACCCCATAAACAATTTCAGAAAGATCTATTCATTACTTCTGGAGTTATGTTCAACACAAACAAACAGACAAAAAATATCCCCCTAATGGGTGTAATAAGGGTCTCAGATTGATTATCCTACTATTTCCCAAAATGTAATGAGGCCCTACACACACAAAGCACAGATAAACAGACAGATAGACAGATACACCCCAAATCACAACCTCCTGGTTTACGCCTCTAAAGAACATTGCCGTCTCCATGTGAGTGATACCCTCTTCTGTGAACTGGCCTTTGGATACACAAGGAGGTCTGTATAATACATAGAGGCCAAGTTCATGCCACTTTGTTTCGGCAGAAATTACGACTGATGTTTGTCCAAAGCAGCTTTACTTATCTACTGAGGTGAGATGAGCAATCCTATTCAATTACCTATTTTTCAATTGACATGGATCTTTTATGTTAAATTGGTATGATGTACCATCCATGAATGACTTGAATCATTTTATAGTATTGTAGGATAGGGTTAAATTATGGTGGTTGTTGTCGCCAAATGAGGTCTAAAATTTGACAAAAAGACTTACATATCATTTATGACTTACTTACCATTTAAGATGCCATAATGTATTAGGTCAAACTTCCTCAAAACTGTTATCCTTTCAAGAAAAATTCTTTAGTAGAAAAACAGGAACTAGAAAACAGGGTTATGTGGCTATATAAGTCACCTAGGTGATATTTATTGGGGTTAAGTATGTTCTAAAGAATTTATAGCCAGGAAATTAAAGACCCTCCTTTGTCAGGATATGCAGGAGACAATGCTATGTACACCCCGGATGTAAATCTTCATAAATGTATAGTTTACTTGAATTACTACTGTAATAACCACAAAATAGGATTTCACAGAGTTCTAATGCACTTATGAAGGTAAATAACCCTGGTTTTCTGTTCCCTTGATCATTTGAGATCTGCACTTTAAATAAGCAAGTCAAAATCTTGATTTTATCTGGAAAGTGGGAAACTAAAAAAAACTCATTAAATTTAAAATTCTGCTTTTGGAAATTGCAATTTGAATTTCATTTGTCACAGTTCTGAAGTTTCGTTTGTAATGTTTTGGATTTTTGGTATTTGGATTACTTCTCCCTGTGCACCCAAAAAGTAGAATGGCTTATCCCAGGAATAAGATTTTGTAAAATAAGATTTTGTAAAATAAGGCAAATGTTATTAAACCAAAAAAGCTACTTTAGTGATGATATTTTATCAAGAAGCTGTTTTACTTTTAAATAAGCACTGAATATCTGTGACAGCTTCAATTTCACACAATTTTTTCTCTTTTTCTCTATAAGGAGATAAATTTAATATCAAACCTAGTTACTATATATTTCTCTAAAATAATGTCAAAGTTGCATGTTATGTCCCTTTCAGCAGGGAGTAACCATTAGTATGTTCAACACATTTGCATAAGCTGGGATTGAGACCTTGGTCGCAGATGCTCAGTTCGCATAAGTATTATTTATTCAAACCCAACTTAATAGAATAGAATTAGTAAAATAGAAACATTTATATAGCCCAAAATTGATACAACATCCTCTAATGGGCTTGAGGTCAAAAAGTGGAAGTCCAGGGGCATGTCAGGCATGCCTATGGTAGAGGGTATGCTAGTCTGAACAAGTAGGTATTGACCGGTTTTGGAAACCTGTTATTGTGTGCTGCAAACGGACCGATTGTGGGAGTCTGTTCCATTCAGTGGGGGAAGCCATTGCAAGACCTCGCCTACCAATGGCCTTTCTAGGACAAGCTGAGGAAAGGGATAGACGATTTCCATGAGTGAGGCTACTGGTTTTGATTAAGTATGATATGTGTGTACGTTGGGATAATGCCACAACTCACTTACTGACCACTGAAACTCAAAACTAAAATAAATGTTTGGTGAAAAATACAGTTTTTCTTTGAAATAAAAAAATATCAACAAAAAACTTTTGTCCACAGTATTCGGTGTTTGCTTGTTTGCTCTGAGAATTTACAAGCAGCCTTTATTTTTTTGGTACAAGCATAGATTAAATTATGACATGTCATCAAATTTGTGTCAGCAACAAAGGGCAGAACCTCTTCTTCTTGATCTAATAAAGAGTTGTCCCCTTGAACGAAAGGCACTTATTAATAATGGACTCCCAATCATTACCAGTGATTTTATTAAGTCTACAAAATGAGAATGCATTCAATTGAACAAAATACCTTATTATCACTCTGTCTGTCGCTTCACTGAATCCTTTGAGAATTGACTCATCATAGGTGAAGCTCAAGCCTTTTTCAGTACAAAGATATTACTGTGCCATTACAGTACATATGACAGTTACAAAAAAGTACAGCACAAATTTTTGGTGGAATGTCTTAATACTTGTGATAACCTACCACCCCAAACTTCATTGTTTTTTCGGGTTATAATTTTCCAACAACTTTGTTCAATTCAGTTAGATTTTGATTACAAATACAGAATGTAAAACACATACTTTTTTATTTATTTGGGGTTTTACATCACTTTCAACACTGTACAGGTCATATCACGACGGGTAGTTGGAAGGGCAGAGGAAACCAGTACATAGAGTTCGCTAGGGTTCTGTACTGTAAACTGCCGACCAACGGCAAGCAACTACCAGCTTTCCCACTTGAGGCCGTGCTGGGGATCGAACCCCGGCCTCAGAGGTGGGAGGCGAGAGTGTTACCACTCTGCCACCGTGGCCCCCGTAAAACACATACATCAAATAGCACAAAAATTCTCACTTCCTACAGTCACATCATCTCATTGGACTGTAACTGTGTAAACATTGGGAGCCAGGATCTATTGCCACTGGTGCATGTCATATACAATTGATTGTTTGGGGGTTTAACATCTATTCCAATATATTGTATAAGTCTTATGATGACAGGTAGCTGAGGGGATGGCAAAAAGTATTGCATCCTATATTTTCAAGATGCTACATTGGCACTGACACCATCAGGCACTGGTGAACAATGACCAACTTTTCACTTCAGGTCAGAGGGGAGAATTGTACCAAGCACAAAGTCATTATTGTTTGCTACTGGAACGATGAATTGGTACTCCCACAAAAAATATGTGTAAAGCTGGCATTATTTTTGGATGTGCCATAGAGATATCAATATATACAAATTTCACTATTATAGTATTTTTCCAGCACATATGGAGCCACAGCAGTTGAACAATACACTTGTAAATGGTACCTGATACAACGTAAATGGAGCAGTAGTCTTAGAGGTTATAAAAGTGAACACTGAGAGCCCCAAGGATGTAAACTAGTGACCTTTCATCCAATTAATACAGAAAATAAGTCATATGCTTTGAACATTTAGGCTTAGTGCATTTGGTCATCTTATGTGTGTATATCTGTATTTAAATTTACAGTAGTAGTAGTAGTGGTAGTAGTAGTAGTAGAAATAGTACTAGTAGTGGCAGTAGTAGTAGCAGCAGCAGTAGTAGTAGTAGAAATAGTACTAGTAGTGGCAGTAGTAGTAGCAGCAGCAGTAGTAGTAGTAGCAGCAGCAGCAGTAGTAGTAGAAATAGTACTAGTAGTGGCAGTAGCAGCAGCAGCAGTAGTAGTAGTAGTAGTAGTAGTAGAAATAGTACTAGTAGTGGCAGTAGTAGCAGCAGTAGTAGTAGTAGCAGCAGCAGTAGTAGTAGTAGTAGTAGCAGCAGAAGTAGTAGTGTATTTTATGAAATATAGTTTTCTTTTTAAAGCAATATCAAGAGAACCTGACAAAACACCAAGGTATGCAATTTTTTATTTCCTTTAAATTGTTTTACCACGGAGATAGAAGTAATTGAATCAGGGATGTGTTGAATTATGTTAGAATCCATTTCCTCGGTGGCATTACTTTGATAAATCACTTGCACTGGCTTCTACCAAAAAGATGAAAAAGAAGAGAGGTATTTAGGAATTTCATTAGTGTCACGAAAAGGTTTCATTTTAAAGAAATCCCAGGCCAAGATCTATTTTATGGTTGGTGTTTAAGAGTTGACATGTGGTTAAGATCAGCTGAAAAATGACAGCACTGAAATTGTATATTGTGTGTACCTTTCACTCCAAAAGCCTGCAGTAACATACTCACCTCAACCCAATTAAATCTTATCATACCTTCTACTACTTAATGTCTGTACTAGCAGACTCTAAGGTGCAAAAAATATTTATTGTTCAGTGGCTTTTACCTTGTTCATATAGTTCTGTGCTGGCCTTACAAGCTACATATCAGCTGAAAATATTTAACATATTGGGGCTAATTTGTGGCTCTATGTGTTTTATATTTTAATAGTATCCATAAATCGTTTCATAAATCGGGATTAGTATTTAGGTAGCACGTGTTCCCTGCAAGCAGGACAGCATTTCTAACACATAAACCAAAATGTTCACACTGAGGGGATGAAGAGGGCCTGGAATGGGTTGACAGGGTGGCTCAATTTTAAGCGAGCAATACAAACATAAAAAAGTCAGTCTACGGGGCCACGAGGCAAGAAGGACAGGATTGTGCACCAAAATTACGAGTTCTTAGAACCAGGTTGGGTCTGGATTATATCGGTCGTCAGGAGTGCTGGGACCTGGTGTTTCCACGTCTGGAGTTTTGCAGTAGTCCTGCCTTCTGATGTTCCTTGTGCTTGTGGACCTTTCCATCGGGGCATAATAGTTTCACTTCTATATTACCATGCTCCACTGTATGTGAATGTTGTAAATTTCTAAGACCTTAGTTGTTGACAGTATATGTGATAGCAGATAAACTGCCCTATTATGTATCTGATTTGCAAATGTTTTATTTACAAGTCTTTCACTTCCTTATGTATTTATCTTGATAACCTTATGCCAAAGGCTTGGCCAAATGATCTCTGACCTTGAATACTAGATTGAGTATATTGGGTGTTTTCACCCCTAGACAATCTTCATACTTTTCGATCTAATAATGTTATGTTGTGGCACACTACTGGCTTTATATGGGTGACCCCTTCCTGGTTTGCAAGTAGAGGTTGGTGAACCAGGGCGGGCTCACTGCTGTGTCTGTACAGTGGCTTATCTATTTGACCTCTATCTTATATGGTAACTTGATTTTAACCTAACTTTCATTTTATGGCATCCCCCTGGGGTCCCCATATGAGAAGTTGGAGGACCCCAGGTGACCTTGCTCATCCTGTCCTGTGTCAGGGAGATCTTGACACTGATTACTAACTGGGTTTTAATTTGACCTTTTATTATTCCATTTACAGATTTCACATTGCATTAGTTTGGCTTCAGCCCAATACCTTTGTGTTGATAATACAAGTTCTTGGTGGTTTTGCTGCGCATGTCTGTTAACTTTTGCACTTTTGACCTTTGTGTTTTATTATACTTGTGTTTGGACTTTGTGCAAGGTGGCTATATATCCTTTCTTCTACCTATACTTGGCCTATAAGATGACATTTATTTGTCTTTTCTCTTTCTGGCTATGTTAACTTGACCCAAATCTTTCAAAAATTTTAAAATTCACTACATTCGACTGCCCGTTCACAACCTCCTTAGTGAATCTCACTTCTTTTATTTGAGTATAATACTTTCATATAGCCTGCATTTGACCTTGTCACACAGCTTGACCTTGGGTGGGTCACAGGGGTCAAGCTCTGTCTCAGTCGGTCATAACTGTTACATTCTAAAAATTTGTAAGCTTTGCTTTTATTGGTTCACCAGCGGGGTTGCTTTCCTTTTGGTTAAAAATGTTGTTACTGATTATGAAATATATCATTTACAATACTCTATGCATTTATGGCTAACTACTTGCTAATCAGATTATATTTTACACTTTTATAATATTGTTATTTGTATATGCTTTAAAATGATCTTAGTAGAATAAATACTACATAATCCCAGCTATGTTATTAATTGTTTTTTTCTTATTTTTTTTTTGCGGGGGAGGGGGGGGGGGGGGGGGTGCTATACAAATTCTGCTCTTTGAAGTAATTTGACACATGTTCTAAATCAGCACATATACAAGGTACACCAATAAACAAGTTTTACTTGGCTAAAAAGGAAGCAATATGAATACTGATAGAAAGTTGGTGCCAATTTGTGGTTCCTAGGTAAGCTAAACAGTGATTTTTATTTTTTTGAAAGCGTCAGTTGAAACGTCAGTGCAGTTACACATTATGCAATGTGTGATTTTGAAATATCTGAAATAACTCTACTTAAATACCGTTGGTAAATGTTGAGGGGAAAAACAAAGAAACTACCAAATATGAATGAGTTGGTTGTTGTCCTTATCATTCTGTCCGTTTAAAGATGTTGTTTTTGTCGTGGGAATATCTCTTATGTTTCCCAGGAGACAAATGCCTAATGCAACATGTAATTGCCCTAATTGTTGACCACAGTTCCTGGTTCATTTATTGCAGCCAACCGGAGAATGATATGAATTGCTAATGCAGCATAGACAAAAGAGTGAGCAGTGGCACGAATTTATGTGTCACA
Organism: Sabellastarte sp. h YS-2021; assembly: GCA_964017235.1. NCBI lineage: Eukaryota > Metazoa > Annelida > Polychaeta > Sabellida > Sabellidae > Sabellastarte > Sabellastarte sp. h YS-2021. The sequence continues at coordinate 31,556,212 of OZ024929.1, forward strand.
CAAACAAAACATTGACAGAACTAGCTTAAAGAGACATTGACAAAAAAACTTCTGCAAATGCATGTGAATTGGAAGGGTCATAGACAAAAGGAAAATGTGGCTCAGGTTCTGAACCAAAAGCTTTTACTAAAATTGCTAGATGGGCAGGGCTTAAGTAAAATGATTTCTTTGTCCTATTATTTGAGAGCACTGTATTGTTACCTTGTGTCGCAGTGTCCCTAATGTTAATACATGGATACCTATTTATGGACCCCTTGTAGAATTTGTCATTTAATAGAGTTAGCCCTGTGTCTCACTGTGAATCACAAGAAAACTGACTACATTTGTAACAGAAGGAAGTTTTTTTTGTTTATTAATAAGTTATTATGGTAATAAATAAATGACATCATCAATATATTTTTTTTTAAAAAATTATAGACAATTTAAGTTGAAAAATTCTATATAAAATCTACCCTTGCATTTTGACCATACAATGATTAACATGGATAAGGCTCTATGTAACCAGATGTATCTGCCTTATCTAATTATAATCAAATAAGGACTTTTTAAGAGCCTAATCTGTATGTAGCAACAAATATATATATATATTTGCCACATTTATATATGTATAACATTCTATGGTTATGTTTAACCTCTCTAGTGTTCTGTTATGTTATCAAAATATTATCTTTTGTATCACCCTGTTTCCGATCAAATTGAAATAAGATAAATAGATTAATTTGAGAATACTCATATATCATAAAACTATTGTAGGAAAGAAAGCCATTTCTCATGAAACCAAATCAAATATTGAATTAATAAATATAGGGATTATTTTAAAATCATCAAGCCATTGGACATAAGGAAGTCATTTCCCTTTTTGGATGAAGCTACTGCTCGGAAAAAATAGAGCTTTGTTGAAACAGTATGTGTGGTTTCAGCGTGTTTCGGAATAATCGGCTCAATGTGTACTATGGGAACACCACATCAACATGCACCAACTTGGTTTGGTTTGCTACCAGTATTGGAGTAATGCTGAAATTTGCTACCGGCTCCTGGAGGACAGCACTTGATAGTTTAGTATTTGGGGCATGGGGCAGACATGTAGTTGGGGCTGTACCTGTACAGTCGGATTGGTTAAATAGCGCTTTGAGTCCTGTAGTATATGGAGATATTGCGCTGAGTATAAATACATAATAATAATAATAATAATGTATATACCCGATAATATCTATTTTTTGGAGTTCATATTTTTAAGCTAAAAGAAATATAAAAAACTGGACTGACTGTTGAAAACGCCATGTTTGTTGTATATTCCTACGTTCTTTGACTATTTAAGCCACTGCTAAACAAATTCACAATTGCTCAAGGTGCAGTGCACCATTCACTGGCTGGAATAAGTTTTGAGCATATAAACCCTAAACACAAAATCACTGCAGGTCATTTATTTTAACCAGTCAACTAGGTTACCACTAAAGGCTTAGGGTGGAACATCATCAAGAAACAGTGGCCTGTAACTGGGCATAAAACATGATAGAAGTGAGGAAACCTGGTGATATGGTAATGACACACTTGGACCTCAATCTCTGGCTGTCATGTTTGAACATTACAAGTGTCGTACATAAATATCTGTAAGTGAATTCAAGATCGTGTCTTTTATTATCTGTCACACACGGTATTAGAATAAATACCTGGACTCAAAGACTGGGAAAGACCTTTTGAAGCAGTGTATTTTACTATTTCCTTTTGGGTAGTGTATCAACAGGTATACATACATAAAGGTGTAAGTCTGTCCATCCAAACACCTAAAACCAAATCCAAACCCTCTTCCAATCAAACCATTGAATTTATACCAACACATGACCATTGTATTGAAATAAGTGTGTTCTTAAACTTAAAAGTATTTTTCTGTGTCTACTGTGGGCATGTTACATACCACCGTAACGTTATGTGATCCTTCAGCAGAAAATAATTTAAAATGCTGCGTTGAGTTGCTCCAGATCATTGATCCTTATCCAGATCTGAATAGAAAATCCAGAATGTTTTTTTTCTTTCCAGTGCGACCTGTAGGCAAGGGTTAGTGCACTTTCAAGTACTGGTTGCTTTAATTTGAGAAGAATGGTCCAGCTTGGAAAGTAGACATGCATATCATAAGCAAAGACAAGGCATATTAACAGATAACAAAGAGTACCACACATAGGTTTTACTGGTTGTGGTATATGATTCACGCATAACACTGCAGATGTTTTTAGAAATCTCTGATCTGGCCTCAGGTGGAAAAGTAGGCATTAGCCTGTTGTTGACCAGGGGTGTGCAGTGCCCTAACCAGATCTAGACCAACTTGTAGCAATTACTATCACCTAATGTTTTACCTTCCCCTCAACAAATTTAAAAGTGGTGTTAACCCATATAACCCAAGTAAAATAGTTTATTCAGTAAAAAACAGAATTTTAGAAATAATCTGTCTGTTCATGGTTAAATAATAAAAGAAACATTTAAATAGCACAAAATTGATGTGAATCCTCTAATACAATGAAATCCAAAAAGGGACAGCCCATAGCCTAGTAAAAGTCATAACCCAGTAAGGGCCTGCCAGGGAACGATAACTATGGTGTCAGGTATGTCAGTCTTAAATCCAGGTAGGAGCCTCTTTAATTCCATTGGTGCAGTCTTGGCAAAACGACGCCTGCCTATGGTCTCTCCAGGATGAATTGAGGAAACTGATGTCAACAAGTCAGACTACTCGACTTGAAAAACGACAAGAAGGGACGTTGGGAGAAATATATGGCCTGAAGTGTAAGGTTATATTTGAAAAGGATACAATATGAAACGGGAAGTCCGTGGAGGTTTTTTAAATAGGGTATGACATCACTTATTCTGTCCAGTTTGAAAACAATGCAATAGAGAGCATTATGAACTTTCTGAAGTTAAGCAACACTGACCTCACAGAGTTTTAGCTAACCCCATATAGGTAGGAAAATACATTATTCTAGGCGACTTGAAGATAGGGGAATAACATGGCTTGTTCTGTCTAAAGACAATTCTACAAAAGGAATTTTCAATGTTTTGGAGTTTAGCCACATTATATTTATTTACACCAAAGAGTAGGGAATCATGTAGGTAATCATGTAAAATGGAGTAATCTATTGCTTTATATACTGAGACCAGATCTAACAATTTTACAGGAACTGCCTTCCCTGAGTCCACAGATGTAGATATGTCATTTTGGATCTTCAGCAGTGCTCTCTCAGTTGAATGGAAACTCCTGTAAGCAGACAGATGGACATTGGAAAACCCCTCTTGGCTAATGAAGTCATTCAACTGTTTAGCCACAACTTTCTTAATTAAATTTGAAATAAACTTAGATTAGGCACAGATGTATAATTTTTCTGAATGTTTCTATACAAACATATTTCTTGAGAAGGGGAGTAACATATGGGGATTCAAAACAGCTGGAAAAATCACTGTAAACCAGACCTGATTTTGATTTTCTAACTGAAAAAAAAATGTCTGAACATGTTTACCAGGTCAGCAAGTTTTATGTGATCAGGTAGAATGACATCAGAAGTCTTGTGCAAGATCTTTTTGAAACTGTTCCATAGTGTTTTCGGTGGTCCTTCATTTTTGGCTACGATTCTTGAAAAATGACTGCTCTTGAAGAAGGAAATATTAATATTTTACAGCAGTATGGTATCTACTGCAATTCCTGGCTAAGTTATCGTGTTGCTCTCTCATATTTCCTCTTGAGACATTTGGCAGCAAGGAAATCAGTGTTCATGAAACAAGTATGAGGATGTTTTGGTATGTCTTTTTCAACAGGGGCATGCTTGTCAAGAAGGTTACGCAAAGTGGTGCAGTACTGATGGCTAAGAGCACTGGCTATCTTATTTGGGCATTTGATCAGATCTGAGTGTAAAATGTCTGACTTGAAATCTTTGATATTTATTTTATGAATTTTGACAAATTTAAATTTAAAAGGCTCCTTGACAGGTACTTTTCTAGAAAGAGTACGTACTATATGATCAGATAGGCCATCTATGCCTTGTGACCAGACTTTGGCAGCAAAAGATTACCTGTTAAATAAAACATCCAAAATATGGCCTTGGATATGGGTGGAAGAGTTAATTATTTGAACAAAGCTATTTAGTTTGAGCACATCATTGATTTTTTTCTGCCAAGAATCTTTTTTGTCCAGATGTAAATTTTAAAGTTTTGTGAAACAGATTGTAAGTGGCATTTTAACAGGTCCTCCACTAATGATATTGATACACCAAGCTATACTATATATGGTACACGTGGCTCTTACACAGTTGGATTTAATTGACTTTATGATAAATTGGCTCTCTTATGAATCCACTCTCTCACTTATTGTTAAGTTCTACACTCACCAAGACATGTCTTAAGTACCCAATTTATCAAACACTCCACCTACTAAAGGGATTAAGCGTAAGTTTACTTGCCATTTTTGCAGATTCATTTGGCGTTTCCATCAAGAAAACACAGTTAAAACAAGAGCACTTATGAAGGGACAATATATCCGTGTGTGGGTGGAGCAATGAAATGTTAGAGTTATCTCTCTCAAATGTGCTCAAGCTAAAAGCTCAGCACTAGAATTAAAAAAAACACTCTTGTTCCAAGGCATGACTGGTGTGTATAACATCATTCTCAGCACTTTACAGTGGTCACATCACCATGGGCAGTTGAATAAATGGAGGAAGACAGTACAAACTAGTTGGTCAAGATTCAACACTCAGTGACAACCATTGACATAAGCAAGCAATGACCATAAGTAGGTAATTCAATACCGTAAGATTCAACACTCAGTGACAACATTGACATAAGCAAGCAATTACCGTAAGTAGGTAATTCAATACCATAAGATTCAACCCTCAATGACAACCATTGACATAAGCAAGCAATGACCGTAAGTAGGTAATTCAATACCGTAAGATTCAACACTCAGTGACAATATTGATATAAGCAAGCAATTACACGTAAGTAGGTAATTCAATACCGTAAGATTCAATACTCAGTGACAACATTGATATAAGCAAGCAATTATCGTAAGTAGGTAATTCAATATGGTAAGATTCAACACTCAGTGACAACATTGATGTAACCAAGCAATTACCGTAAGTAGGTAATTCAATACCATAAGATTCAACACTCAGTGACAACCATTGACATAAGCAAGCAATTACACGTAAGTAGGTAATTCAATACCGTAAGATTCAATACTCAGTGACAACATTGATATAAGCAAGCAATTATTGTAAGTAGGTAATTCAATACCATAAGATTCAACACTCAGTGACAACATTGACGTAACCAAGCAATTACCGTAAGTCGGTAATTCAATACTGTAAGATTCAACACTCAGTGACAACCATTGACATAAGCAAGCAATTACCGTAAGTAGGTAATTCAATACTGTAAGATTCAACACTCAGTGACAACCATTGACATAAGCAAGCAATTACCGTAAGTAGGTAATTCAATACCATAAGATTCAACACTCAGTAACAACATTGACATAAGCAAGCAATTACCGTAAGTAAGTAAGCAATTGTCATAAGGTACAGACCTCTGCAAGGTTTTTTTTAATATATTTGGGACTTTTTTTTGCTATTTCAAATATGATCCAGATATCTACCAAAATGTAGTCCCTTCTTTTTTCTGTTGCCAAGTCCTACCCACATAAAACCTTTCGTGAAGCTCATTGCTTTTGGAGTAATATCAAGCAAACAGTAATAGTCATTTGGAATACATTGAAAATTCATGATATTTCTTGTACCTGGAGTATGAATCTTCCTTTTCGCCAGGTGCTACCCACATAAAAAATTGATAAAGATCTGTTCATTACTTTAAGGAGTTATCGCAATCATGGACAAGTAAACAGGTGGACAATCAGATAATTGAAAATATCGTGTGTGGATAGATGAACATATTTTAGTCTCAAGCAAATTATCCTAACCTGTTGCTATTATTATTTTTTGTGATCAACTGTTTTTTCGTCATTTATATTAAAATGAAAACTATTCCTTCTGTGACACAAATCTGACTAACATCCCATTCACACTTCTGGCGGTATAACTTGCGGTTACAGACTCTTGGTGAAATGCCCCTTGTAACACAGTGGCGAAACGTCCATTATCTTGTGTGTCCTGTATTTTAAAATATTTAAAATTTCTGCCTCTGAACTTCGTACTGGCGGTTAGTGCAGACAAATGTGAGCATGTGCAGATGAAGCTACAGAAACTGAAAGTGTAGTCCACAGTGTATATAAGATTTTGATTCAGTTCTCTTTTGGTATATAACACGGCGCCATAAGGCAAGTGGAGGTAAATGGGCTTATCGCCACTGTGTCACAAGGTCGCATACAAACCTTGGATGGTAGTTGAAGGACAGGGGTGTTATAACCACTGGTTATGCTGCCTATAATCTTGGAAGGTATTATGTGACATCCTTGGAGGCGGTTCCATTGTGACTACAGGATGTACCAAGTGTAGTGTGAATGGGGCGTAAGTTACAATGCTAATACATTTGTAGCTGTTATCGACGCCAAAACTTGGTATGGTATTCCTTCCTTATAGTATGGATTAAGGACATTTAAAATAGCATTTGTCTAATATATATTTACTCATTATCTCAAATATCGTGATCCTGGCTAGTTTTGTTTGCTCCTTATGTCGACTTTATGACCTCCACTTGACCCCATACTTACCTTGAGTCAACTAAACTGATCACCAGTTTAACACAACTGATGAACTTTTATTAAATCTTTAAGGGCACAATATCATGAAGACAATTAACTACTCAATACACTCATCCAACACATCTTTTGCTATTCAAATGTCAAGCAACAGTCCTTTAGAATTTGTTTAAGGTTATGTTTTCGTCTGTGTTTCTATGTTTGCTGGTACAATTCTAACTTTCAATTTGCCAGTTTCATGGTTTGCTAATTTTTCAGTGCAGAATTTTTAAGTATATGCCGATTTCCACCATTCTTTATGGTCATGAATTGTGCTACTTTCTATTAATCACTCTGGAACAGTTGCCAACACAGTTATTTTGTACGAGAGAAAAACATGTCTAATAAGACCAATCCACAACAAAGGCCACGCCCTTGAAGGTTCGACCCTTGGAAAGTGAGACAGTCTACTGTCACTCGTTAAAAATCTATAGTTTCTCGTGTAGAATCCTGAATAAGTCTTGTACCTGAGATCTTCAACCTATGAAATTGGAATGCAGCTCTACTTATAATAAATCCACTCTCAAGCTCCAGAATATATAGTGGCTTGTTTTAAGCACTTAAAATGGCAGTTTTTCTACCATCATATTGTCTGATTTGGGTCATTCATTCAGTTTATTGGTCAACAGTTTTCGTTTTATGGTGAAGCATGGTGAAGTCTTAAGCATAAGTGTCTAAGTTACAATGTTAGCATGAAATTTGGTATTCCATTAAAAGCCAACAGAGTTTGGCATGGGGAATTGGTCTAGTCTAAAATAATCTGTTCAAATTACTCAAAAAATTATTTAGCTCAAATCGACACAATGCAGTCAACGTGATAAAGGTCACAGAAGGAATTTCTTGGAAAAATCCTCTCTAAACTTTCATGGATTCATGACACAAAATTTGGTTATCTATTTGAACATTTATGTTTGACAGATTTGTAAGACCTCATTTATGGCCTATTTGTTAATAACATTAGCACTTGTTGATTCAAATGCGGGTAAGAGATCAAGCTTGATAGCATCCAATCAGATACTGCTACACAACCAGTAGGAATGGTAAATCAATTTGGAGAAATGATAACACTGATGACATTTCTTATATTATCTTTGGCTGGATAATTTACAACATAAGGTTGATTCCATGTGTTCACAGGCAAATTTAAATTGAGAAGTAACATTAAACAGTGTACTCAGTTCAATTCAAGTAGACATGTCACCGTGTCGGTTGAGATGGGCCATCCTGACAAATCCAATGTGATCCACATTCGACTGGATATTGATCACTTCAGGGTGTTCTATAGTTATGTCTGTTTCAAAGTAATCATAAAGACTCTGATAATTTATATAAATCCATTACAATGACACAGTCTGTGCTACAGAGTCGGAGTCACATATTCATGTCACACATTCGGGTAGATATATAGGGGCACCCAACCAGAAGAATGTGACGATAGTTATACAGGCATGCACCAAAGATAATATATTCATACCAAAAGCTTGACTATCAAATACTCATTAAACATTATTGGAAAATATTCCCACATTCAACTGAAAATACAATGACTAATTTTGCACTTACATAATTGATATTTTGTTCTTCCAAGACAATTTAGAATAATGGATTTATCCGTTAAAAATACAACCTATGAAGTATCACTCTGTTACCAATAGTACACAAGTGACGTGTTGGATTTTAAGCACTTCCATTGAAATTGTATTCAAAAAGTAAATAAAATATAAAATTGACAAAAGATCTTGTTTAATACTTTGGTTGTATGTCAGCCAACTATATTCAGGTCTGTTTAGATGTTTTCGAATGATTTAGTTTTAATCAAATACCATGGAATCCAGCACCAGCCGTGTGATTTAATTTTGTGTCTACAGCTTGCTTTTTCAGAAGAGAAAACAACTATAAGATCCATAAACAACATCAGTGATAACCTTGGCAAGTCTAGCTGTGAAATAAGCATGTCATGTTGGAGCTAGTCCTTGTGGAATAGGTGATAATGACATCACAAATAAAACAAATGAGCTCATTGTCAACTGGCTGACATGTGTGGCTGTCACTGAAACCTGACAGTGGCTGTAAATGAAAAGAAATACACAAAAGAGACCGTTGTAAATATAAGAAATTTAGCCCTTGCATAATATTCACCTCCTAGTGGCAATGTATAGAAAGAAAGGGGTTAGACAGAATTTTATAAACATAGTATGTTTTGCTTTGTACAATTTTCACCTAGCACTGATGATTAGAAAAACTATAGAAATCGATAACTTTCAGTTGTTTTTAGACAAACTTTTAACCTTTCTACAATACTAACAGGTAAATAAAATTGAGTATTTTTCACTCCCTTTCTTCATCTAAACTTATAACTCACACACTCAGGGTTTAAATCCGCCTGGTAATCTAATGGACCACAAACATAAAGGTCCTTGGTTTGAATATTTTTTGGGTCAAATGGTGACTCAGCATGAACCATTCACCTCATTAGGGCTCTGCTTCAGCAGTTTCTTTCCCAGCTTCATCATATTTAGGTATGTTGTACATTACCATGATATTGTTTATTATAAGATAACCAGTCACATTACACTTCAAGCCTCAGTGGGCAGCATATATTTGACAAGGCTTCACATCAACTCAGGTTTTTGAGTTATAAACATAATATTTCAAACCCCCATTGGAACTCAATCAGCTCCATAACTCAGTATTCAAGATATGATTCAGGACTTTGGACGAGTTAAGGTCTTCTCCTTGAATAAGGGTGTTGACCCACTCTGACCCTGACCCTTCCTTTTGAAAGGAGGTCTTCTTTTGGATTTATGTGCACTTCAGTGTCATGTGGGATAGGCTGGCCCAGGCAGATCTAAACTCACCCTCTGTATGCTTACTTTCGACATAGATTTGACCTTTCGATCCTGACTTGACAGGTCATTAATATGTTTCTCTAGCACTGATCTAAGACACAGCATTTAAATAGGATTCTTAGCAGCTGATCTCCTGAAATATGGTTACATTTAGGCTGTCAGTTTGACCTAATTCACTTCTAGGTTGACCTTTCTAGTTGTTCGACAAGAAGATAATTTTCCTTTGTATTGATGTAGATTTCAGTGTTATTGTGATAGATTGGGCTAGGCTGACCCTGGTTTCCCCTGTGAAGCTTGAATGTTCAACGTATGACCTTCAGACCTTCTATTTAACCATAGAGGTCTCTGATTGTCTTCACAAATATTCAACCCAATAACGAGCATGTTATTATATCAGTGTTTATAATCATGTATCAGGTAATGTGTATTTGTATCTGTCACTCAAACATGGGTAGTCATTGTAAAAAGTATAACAGATAATATTGAGGTGTCTTGTCACAGTTGTTGACATGTGCTTTATTGTGGGGGTTGCCGTTTATGTACTGCCTGGTTCCATTTTAAAATATTTTATCAACCATTATAAAACATGATTTTTAACTTTCTTACAAAACTAACATGTAAATAAAATTGCCTCAAAGTATCTTTCACTGTATTTTCTCTACTAAACTTCCAACTCAAACACCCAGAGTTTGAATCAATATGGTGGTCTAATGGATTCCCAACATACAAGTCCTGGATTTGTAATATTTTGGGCCAAATGGTGATTCAGCTTGAAACTTTCACCTTCTGCTAAAGCAAATTGTGTAGAATATTTGCCCAGCACTGACAGTTCACGATAGGAAATGTACAGAAATTGTGGCTTTTCAGTTACTTTTTTTGAAGGTCGCAGTTGGATTTTCTTTATCTCTTATGAATACACAAGAAACTACTGTGTTTTGTGCTGATGGAATGGCTTTGAATGAAAACAAATGGTTTTGAGCTCTTGAGAATATACAACTTGCAGTAAATAAAAGAAACACACTTTAACCTTTTCAATATCTAAGTTTAAAACAAAGGGAATTTCAAGGGAATTTCTGAAAACAATCAGATTTTGGGGCGTCCAGAACATAATCTAAAGCCTAAATTTAATCAGTTTTTCTTACTGTTAACCAGGTTTTCAAATAAGACAATTAAATAACAAGCATTAATTTATAAAGTAGAAGTTATGAATCTGTAAAATTTATCAAATGATCTATTTATTAATTGAAGTGTAGCTGTCAATGGAGAAAGAATAATTAGATACATTAATATTATAATCAGTTGCAGCAACCCATGTAGCTTTGTGTTAGGAGACATGTGTCTCAAATATGACAGTAGAACCAAGGTCAAAGGTTATACCAAGGTCACAACATCATGTTGCACATCTGCAGGCCCGATTCATTGTCCCAACCAAGTACGAACCTCCATTTCTGAGTTACAGTCAAGAAAATGTTTTTCCCACAACCCCAAATCCCCTGCCCCCCCCCCCCCCCCTCCCCGCCAACCCACCGACAAGTATTTGCACAGCTTATAAAGGCTGTGGAATAAAAACAGTTGATTTACTCATAAATCATTAAAATTATGCAGTCACTGATGAAGTGTTGCATAGACTTGAGAAATAAACCAACAAAACTGTTCTGGATCTGTTTAATAACAGGAAGTAAATGTTTTGAAGACATCTTTGCGCACCAAGGAAACAAATATGTGCAGTAAATGTATCATTATGTTTTTGCATAAAATTTATGCTTGTATATTTTGTAATACACCTTAGGAAAATAGAGCACATATAGTTCTCACCAGTTTATATAAATTATCTGACGTGTTTTAAGAAGTTGGTGTTATCTCCCATTTGGTTAGTTTTCTGCTATTTTTTTCAAGGGTTTTACATGCCACACAGAACTGACTGTCAAAGCACTCTCTTCTCCCTTTTGTTGGTGTCTTGGGCAACACATCTTCTCTCATTTACCCCTTTGTTATTGAGAAAACCCAGCCAAACATTGTTCATAAATCTCTATAAAATCTGTACACACCCTCTTTGAAAAAGGATCGAAGAAGCAGTGCACGAGAATGCAAGGTCCTCGCCTAAAGATCTAACTAGTTAGGGTTTGGAGATTCACAACCACTTGCAAACCAAAGAAATCTCATTTATTATCACTACTCACAAACCTTAGTGGTTACCGTAACTTTAACCTTAATCTTACTTACTCCATCTTTTAGGGACACTTTACATACTAAAAACACCTAGCTTGGTGACCCAAACCTTACAAATATAAATCACCTTAAATCTGGAATAAACTTAAGTCTCAAATTTAAGATTACCTTGCAGAAACAACCATGACTTTAGGTGTTCTTAAAATTTATTTCAAATGTAAATAAAATATATATTTAACCCAACTGGGACTTCATCTGTGTTGTCATAAACCTAAGGTTGAGGCAATGTATACCGAGCCCTCACCAGCAAGTAGTGCTAAAACAAAAACAATTACAGAATCAAAGTCCATATCCAGACCATCTTTGAGGGGGACTGAGCCACAGTTAGTGTTATGTGCACAGACAGACAAACAAACAGACTCTATTACAATACCCTCACTTCTCCTCTGATGGGGGAAAAGCTAAATACTAGTATCACTGCAATCAAAATCAGTTAGCCAAAAATACATGATATAACTACGATGGTTCTACTTCTTCAATACAAAAGGATATGAAAGAGAAATATTAGGTATTAAATGCTTACTTTCAACATGTTATATAGGTCCTGATAGGTTTTGGGGGTGAGGTAAAGTAGTACATACTGTGCACTGAAAACCCTCAAGCAGCGACAATGAACTTTTGAATTCAGGTCAGACTAGGAAGGTATAGTCTTGATAGACTATGGTCTCATATGACATTCAACACATTGTACAGGTTATATCACAATGGATAGATGAGAGCGAAGTAATGCATGGAAAGCATCAGGTACAGGCAAACAACTACTAACTTTGCAGTCGGACTGGGAATTAAACAAATGGCGTGAGAGGTCAGTATGTCACCCATAAGGTCATCACTCCACTGGCAAAAAGAAAGAAGCCCCATTGAACAGATCAGGACTATAGGCCATGACACACTGATTATATGATGATACAAGTTGATATAATTCAATCTGACAGTTGGAGTCATATGACAAACACTTTCCATTTTTCCAACAGTTTTTGTTAGATTTATTGAAATAATTAAGGAAATCAATCAACCAAATAACTTGTAAGTGTAATTCAAGCTGTAACACATACAGTATTTTATCTGGTCCATCATAAGAAAGTCTGCTGACACTATGCCCATTCTGGCACTTTGTCTCTCTGTGGATAAATCAGTAGCCGTGCTGTTTCCTGGCTTTGAGTCAGGCCTCTATATCGGATCATCCCATCAGTGGGAGCCCCATGGCACGACAGGATGCATATGTCACCACAGAACTCATTCAGCTAATGGACAGGGCAGGGGAATTACAACATGCAAGAAAAACAGGATGTTTGTCTGCTCAGATGGTGTCTGGATAGAAAACTGAAAGTGTTATTAGTTTTTTTTTAAATTTTCTTGACACCAGCACTGTATTTTTTTTTCAAGAATATTACATATAAATTTATAACGTACAGGCAGTATGCCCAGGGTTTATAGGCATTTTATGTAATGCCCCTTTCCTCCATGTCCTATCAGATATTTTTATGTCATTAAAGTTTGCATACTATAGCATTCTGTGGCCACCAAAGAAGTTTTTGAAATATCCAAAATGTTTGCCTACAATGGGCAGTATGAAGATCACCTCCTATAACCGCCTGAAAATACAGAGTGTCCTACCATTTCTGTAGCTCTTCTGCTGCCTTTCCTCCAAACTATTTGCTGTTCTCTCTAATTCTGTGTCCCCAGTCAAGTTCAACGTTAGAGATAATGTTATTTAATTATCACAGTATAGATACAGTAAATCTTCTTTATATTTTATGTGTCAAACCATGGTCTGATCATCAAGTCTGATTCTTTCACAGAAGGTACAGCATTCTGACTCAGCTTTGCCTGATGTATAGATCCACCAGACATATCTCCTGTATTGTGATTGAGGAATTACGCACATTTCAATCATCATATAATAATAATAATCCATCACTAGGTAGGTGTGCCTGAGTGATTCTAAACTGACAATCTAGACGTTTATACTGATTTACAATCCAACAGTATATTCTGTTAGACAAATGAAACTGGGGGAAAACTGGGTGAAGACCCAACCTCACTTCTGCAATGCAATGGATACATTTTGATTTTCTGGTCAAATTAAGCAGATCGGATTGTATTGAATATACCTACCACTGGATAAATTGGGTCATTCTTCAAACCCTTAACATTTTGGACTGATTCTGATCCAATTCATATCGTCATATAATCCATATGATGGATTTGAACCCATTATAGGTATGGGCGCATCCAATGCGTTGAATCTAATGTTTTGGATGACAGGCCTTCACTGATGCATACATTTCTCCTTACACCCCTCTGTACACTACTAGGCGTTGTCAAAGTGATAAAAAAACTTCCTGTGGTTTCACAGTTTTGTCAATCCATTCATTAAATGGTTAAACAATATGATAACAGTTTTGCCCTAGGTGCACTGAGAGTGAGGAATGAGTTTTCTAATAAGATTCATGCTTCCTAATCTAGATCTATTGCCTCTTTCAGAAAGAAACCTTTCTTCACCTGTCTCTCGAAGCATATCCGCCATATCCCATTCATTAAGCCTGTTCGCTTTTTCTTGTCCCCCGATTTTTGGCATTGATATTGTTGCAACTTAGAATCTGCTCTTTAGTGGAGATAAAGCACTATGAGAGTTCGTTAAAACTAGAATTAAAAGTAGACCAAGTGGATATGCCAACTTGAAGTTTAGAACATTCCTTTATAACCGGGTAGACATGGAAACTATGTATATGGATCTTGTAAAACAAAGGCACAAAATAAAGCTGGTACATCCTGGTGCATGGAGAGGGAAATTTGCACTTAGGTTAAATCCTTAAGCTATCCCTATTATAAGGATTCTATGTAAAATCCAAAATAAAAATTGTGATGATCTAATTACATACATAAAATAATAGATTGCTGACACGGTCAAAAAGACAGTCATTGATATATCACCTGCATTACTCTTATTGAGGGAAAAAACTCAATGCCTTCACATTTGGTTCGGCAAAATGAGGTGACAAGGTGACTACTTGAACATAAATCTGTTTCACAGTGATTTATAAAATGAATTCCACTCAAAGAAACTCTTTCATCAAGTGACACGGAGATCAAATCACACTACTAGGATATGTCTACAACTAAAGACTAAATAGCTAAAGTTTACAAATTGACCCATTCCTCTTGGTTTTTTTACTGAAGGTAAACAATAATCAGAAGAAACTACACGATCCTTTCAGATAATTTTATTATTCGGCTACCAAAGTCCTTTGGTATTGATTTATATTACAAGTGCCCAAGGTATATCATGTGACAAAGGCTATTTTAATTGTTTATACGCATACTTCTCGACAATGTTTGAGCATGTGTAACCAAATGATTCATTTGCGTTCTGTTTCTTGTTATGGGCTCTATTTTAGAACAGAAGCAAGAGCCACAAAGATAGACCGAAAACTCAAAATCCAGAGACAAAGGAGAAAGGAGAGCTGTGGAGGGTGGACCCTACTGGAGAGGTATGTCTTTAGTTTGCCCTGAAAGATGATAGATATGCAAAGCTATGGCTAAAACTAAAGTGCTTATCTTTGTGCTTTCTTGTTTTTTTGGGGTGGGTGGGGGAATTGAGACATGAACTATGGTACTTTCTGACACGTTTCCTGTGTCTGGTCATGCAGGTGAACAATTTTTGCATAAGAAAGAGGCTGAAATACTTAGGGAAATAAGTGTGGAGGGGCTTATACACCACAGTCAGGGTTTTGAAAATGGACTGTTTTAACAGTCAGGTAGATCTTTCTGAAAATGTGTGACCCCAGAAAATTTATAACTATTTGTTATTCTTCCAGTCAGGCCACACAAGAGCCCAACATCAAACCAATGCTCAGGGTTTCTCACACTGTCAGCAGAAACAAAGGAATGTCCAGAATGTTGGTGTTATGATTTAAGTGTTTGTTGTTGCTGTTTTGACCCAAACACCATAAATTATATATGTCAGGATTAAGATTGTCCTTATTATTTGCTACCCAATACTTAATATCACACAGACATTGATTTAATTTCTGGAGCAGTGTTCTTATTTATAAGGTGAATATATACAGCTGGGTGTCATTGTATACAAATGTAAATTTATGTCATTGTGCCTCAT
The DNA here is from genome assembly GCA_964017235.1 of Sabellastarte sp. h YS-2021. Taxonomy (NCBI): domain Eukaryota; kingdom Metazoa; phylum Annelida; class Polychaeta; order Sabellida; family Sabellidae; genus Sabellastarte; species Sabellastarte sp. h YS-2021. The sequence goes on from OZ024929.1 coordinate 31,572,140, forward strand.
TATAACTCCACATATAGGGTTGTTAACAGGGTAAACAGGATTAGAGTCCTGAACCCTGTTGCACACGTCAGAAAAAGTAAAACTAACATTAATTGCTTGATAGTGATCATCTAAATAAGATACAAACCACTGTAATGTAGTATCATAGATACTGGACCCTTAGGAGAGACAATCAAAAATATGCCTATAGTATCAAATGCTGCTGACAAGTCAAGCAACAACAGGACAGTGGACTCACCTTGAGCCAGAGACAAGTGATACTCACCAATGTGGTATCAGTCATGTGTGGAGTGTCCTTTTTATAGATTGAAGGGGTTTTCCAGGCTGTTAGTGCAATGTATGAATAAGCTGGGCCACAGTGACACCAACTTCGAGTTGAAACAGAGACCAGAGACAGGCTGGTAGCTGTTAAGCTCATCCTTAGACAGGGAAAATGTGTATAAGTGGGATAAAATTAAATTCAAATTTTAAATCTAGGTTGTGTGAAGCCCTCTGCTAATGAACAATTCCCGATTCTGATAATTGATGGCACAGCACATCAATGTATGCCTTAATCAAAAATATTGGGTCCAAGAAGTAGAACTTAGTAGGTAATTTCTATTGGTTTATGGGTTCTCTTCTTCTGTGACTGCTCTAAAATTGACAAAGACAGAAGGGGCATACGAATTGGTGACATTGTCAGTTGGAAACTGAGCAAATATTGTTTTATCTTGTAATAGAAATAAGCTGAAAAGTTTTTGGCCGGAGCACCCTTACTGTCATATTTAGGCAGAAGAGATAGAGAACCTCTGTAAAGAGTTTGACCCAGTACCTGTAATAGCTTATTTCTGTCATGACTATTTCTGAGATCAAGTTTCTGTTATAGATCTGCATGTTTCTATTCAGCAGCCAGTTGCACCAAGATATCTGTTTGTTGAGACTGAATCTGTTTGCAGGAGCATTAGTGGTAGTATAAATAAACTATTAAAATAAACTGATACATAGCCCTGATATGACCTTGGCGTTTGAAAGTGAAGACCCCAACCGTGACATGTTTGGTAATTTATCAATTACTTGAATGATCCCCATTGTTGGCGAATAGGTCATCATGGAGAAAATGTTTACCATTTAAAATTTTACAAGTATGGGCATCTAACTAATTGGCTTCCATCTCTGTGGTTGTGTTTGAAATACAACTCAGGGTAACATGTCAGACACAAAGCCCTGATATGACCTTAGCTATTGAAAGCAACGTAAAACCAAAACTTCATTTTGTGTGGTAATTGCTTATTTACTTGTATATTTTGGGGGGTTTTAACATCGCTTTAAACACTGTATAGTTCATATCATGACGGGTAGTTTTCTGGGCAGAGAAAACCAGTACATAGAGTTGGTTAAAATTCTGTACTGTAAACCTCTGACCATCAGTAAGTAACGACCAACTTTTCCACATAGGGTCCTAGGTTTAAACCGTGGACCTCAGAGATGGAAGGCAAGTGTGTTACCACTGTGCCACCGTGGCCCCTCATGTTTTGTATGATTATCATTGTCGGTGAACAGGTTATGACAAAGAAAATGTTTACCATTCCAAAATCTAGGCCTCCGGTCTGCGAAAAGCCAACTTGGAAAGCAATTTGGGATTTGGGATTGCTTTTTGAAAATGTTTGAAATAGCGGTTACCACCTCTCATGAGCTTTATTGAAATATACATGCCTGGAGAGTGAAGGGGCTGGGGGGTGGGGGGTGGGGGTCAAGGTGGGATAGATATACCTGGTGGCACATTCTTCAACATGCAAACACTAGGTATCTTTTTAGGGTAAGGTTGTCAACTGGAATGCAAATATGTACAGAAGCAATCATAATAAAATAGAAAAACTTCCTGGATGACATATACAGAAAAAAAGTATATATCCCAAATGAAGATAACAATATTATACGTGTGAGTAGCACAAGTATTGTATTGTTAATCTTCCTGAGTGATATATTTTTTTCTGTATATGTCTAATGAGGGATGTTTTACTTTTATTATGAACAATTTTGTATGATATGTAAGTTAAATAAATCCATATTTAAAGAGGGGAGGTGAAAATGACTGGCATATGTACAGGGGCACCAGTAAATAAAACAAAAATGGAAATTTAACTTGCAATTTCTCAGCCATTTCCGTTTGGATTTCTATGCAACATATATGAGCAGAAGCATTATTTAAAGTTCTTGCTGATGCTATATAATACATATTTATAGGTTACATAGTTTTCGGAAAATAAGTGAAAAACCGGAAGTTATTGATACTAATTATCCATGGTACGGAGGTGCCAACGTTGTGTACAAAAAAAGTAATACGGTATGCGGTGGATAATAAAAAGTCATGCTATGTTTGAAAGACGTATGTAATTGAAGACATCCCATTGTAACATGCTGGATATCTTGAAGGCCTCTCTGAACTTGATGCTCAGTTCTTTAAAGGGGAATTCCATCCAACCTTTATCACATTTAGATCATAACACTGTTTTAACAGATAAAGTCACAGTTGCTTCGCGTAACTTTAAACTTATAGATCTATTGAATTACTGTAAATGTATAGGCAGAAAGTCACAAAGCAAGGAAAGTTAATTACTATTGGCGACAGGAGTGGCACTGCCATCAAACTGGATCCAGATCTACAAGCAGACATTTCACAGACAGGCCCTGGCTTGGTTTATTGATTTCTCCGGGTTGATTTCTCAAGCAGAGAAAATTGAATTCTGTCACCCAGTATATAAAGCAATGACATCGTCTATACATTGGCAATTTATTCTATAAGATGGCAAAGTTCATTTCACAGATATATTCCTGATCAACTTTTTATATTTGATCTTGTCTCACACTTTATTTGACAGAATTCTATGTTGATATGTAAGCACAGTAGTTCTTTTTTATAATTATAAAACTTTCCGAATGGCATATACAAAGAGTGTACATATTACGAATAAATATGGTGATGTAATAACACTGCTTATCTTGCTCCCTACATATTTGTTTGACAATAATAGTTTTATTATTATCTCATGGAGTGCTTTTTGAGCATCTACTTTTGACAACTAATCTCCTGTATCCGCTGATGTGGTCCCTAGTTTGAATTCCACATATGGTGAGGTCTGTAAAATACTGATGGCTTAGCAAATAAACTTATAAATAAATATAAATATAAACGTTTTTTTGAGAATGTACTGTTAACATTTCATTAACTAAGAAAAAAGTTCAAAACACAGTAATCTGCAAACAGAATTTAACCCAAAGAAATTCAAACAATGATTGGTCCATCTTAAACATGAGTTTGAGTCTTAAACATAAGCAAATGGTGTGGCACTTGATGTTACACACTTTGCCTCCACAGTATGTAGGTTTACTAAACATGCTGGCCTCTGCTTTGCATATGATGCTCCACAGATTTGGAATGATTTGCCAGACAATGTACGTTCAGCCACTTTTCTCCCTGGCTTTTGAAAGAAATGGAAAATTTATCTCTTTGCAACAGCTTACCTACCCTAGTTTCTGGCTTACCCAGTGTTTCACAAAGTGCTGATCACCCACTATGTATCTGGTCAATTGGTTAGAGAGTCTGTCTTTGTGATAGAAATCAAGTACAATAAAAACAATTAAAATTAGAATAAGTTATAATTATTATATATTATTTAATCAGTAAACAGGAAACACTGAGATTAACAATTGGTGAAAATGCATATTTAGACATTTTATCAGTGTGTGGGCATAGTTGTAGCATTGGCTCAAAGTTCATATATGATCCATATGATGATTCACTATTTCAGAAAATTAGAATCTTTGATATTTTTACCACCCAATTTATTTAATTATATCACAATAAAAAAATTACATGTAATTCATGGAGTCCCTGTTTCTGAAAGAACCAGCCTGTACATTAACACAATGCTATGAGAATCACTAAGTATTAATTACAGTATTAGTCTTTATATGTCTTGTTTACAATAAAGTTAATTCACTTCTACACAGATTTCTGTAAATTTCAATGGAAATTTTGTCACTATTCATAAATTTGCCAATATATTATTGACTAGTTGAGTAGCTGTAAATGTAGATATTACAATGAAAGGGTACCTGCTGGGTCTTACCAGACACTAAGTCCACATAATGACAGACCCATGGCCAATCTCGCATGTTGCCATGAAGTTGATTTCAACCAAGGACCACAGGGGTGAGAGTCAAGTGATAAAATCCTGATGCCACACCACAAAGAAAGGGAAGGTAATCAAACAGTAACCAATCTTCTGATTGTCTTACACAATGACTGTACATTAAAATCTCATCACACATATGACTTCCTGCCCCATAATAGACACACAATAAAATAGAAAGACATATCAAACGTTTACATTCTACAGCAGGATAAGTATTTGTAAAAGTATTTTCATCCCAAATTTAATGCTAATCTTTACACTAGAACAATAGTTTTGAACAAAATTTAACATGAATTTCAATTATAACTCCAAGAAAAGGTATGTTCCATTCTTTAGTATCATTATCTTGCTCAAGTACAAATATTTCACTTTCTGCCAAACAGTCAAAAGCACATTTTTTTAATTGGTTGGCCATTTCTTGTTCTCCATATTTGCTTTAAAACATTGTTAGAAATCGAAAATTTTCAGCCTTTTCCTTTAGTTTACAACAAATAAAACGTATTTCCTGGCAGTCATCAGAATTCAACTATGACTGAATTAACTGAATTATTGAAATACTATAATACATACAATACCATGTAACTTAATAGGAACATTTCAACCATAGTTTTGTTACACTTACCATATGGAACAGGTTGCCTGATGACATTCAATTTACAACCTTTCTTACATCTTTCAGACCAAACTAAAAATTTTACCAGCTCTCCAAAACTATTCAACCTTTCTTCTTTCCTGGGGTTCCTTGGCATGTGGGCCAGTCTTATCTATGTTTGCCTTGATGTGGTGGTTCTTTGGATATTACCTTGTTTTATTTGTAGGTTTTTACTGAAACATTGTCTAATTTAAAATCTTTATTTTATGTTTACTTTCCACTCCATGGACAGAGTTTAAACAGCTTTAGATTTATTTGTAACACTGGGTTGTTTTTATGTATCCTTATCTTTCTGTTGCAAAATATTGGCAGCAGCTTGCTTGAAACTATGTCCTTACAGTTGTAACTGTGGTATTATGTCAGATAACAATACAGCTAGCATTTTAAGGATGAGTACATCAATCAATATAAAAGTTTAACAGAATTATTGTGACTTTTTTAGGAACATTGCATCATTAGCAAGGCCAAGTTTTAAACTAATTGTCAGGAGTCATCTGAGGACCAGCTGCTTTTTATTTGCTTTGACGTGGTTGTTTTGGGATTTTTTTTGTTATATACTCAGGTGAACCTCTGCCCATTAACACTATTCTAAAGTATATTTTACCTTGTTGTCTTGCATTAGTCCCTTTACTCCAAACAAACCAACAAGCCATGATAAGTTGAAACAACCGATTTGGTGTTTTGGTTTAGAAAATAACAAAAAATTCTTTTAAGTTGAAATATAATAAGCGTAAAAAAGGACTGATGTGAAATCTGCATAATTGGGTTTTTTAAAGACATAAAATGACAGTAGTTGCGTTATCTGCTCAATGGTTTGCATAAATATGAAATTGGATCTGCTTACAAAGAAAAGAGACATTGCAGATCAACTTCAACAAGGGACTATTTGATTATACAAATACAATTTGAGTTAAGTCCATTTTTGGTGAATTGGCCCCAAGTCCTAACTTAGCCACGGGACATAAGAAAAATACATGTATCAAATTAATTGAATATTTGACTTAAAAAATTATTTTGCTGTGATGTATGTATGCAATAAAATATATTCAAATTCTTTTATTTCTAATAAATAAATAAATAACACTGTAAATCCCAAGATAAACATAAGCCTTAAGTGAATGTGTGCCCTGTCAGACAGGCAGATTCTAATTTGGTATATTGACTTCTTGGGGTTGATTTCTCAAGCAGAGAAAATTGAATCCTGCTCAATATATGAACAAATGACATTTCCAATAAATATGCAATTTTCTCTTTAACATACTTAGGTTCCCTTTACAGATAAAAAGTGTATTTTCAATTTGCTCAACAAAAATTCAATTTAAAACTCACCCAATTAATCTTTTGAAAGTAAGGAATGTGAAATTTGCAACATTATGTAAAATTCTCCTCTGTGGGTAAATCTGAAAATAAGTAAAAATAATTGTGTTAATTTTGGAAGAGGGAAGGGTCAGATATAAATGGCATAAATGGCAAAATGTAAGGAATTGTCAACAGGTCAACAAAATAGAAGCGGATTTCCATCACAGGAAAATTTAAAGGTGTTTATTCATATTATAAAGTGCTGTAATTTTAGCTTCCCTGCTGTATATAATGCCCAAAGAAGTAAATAGTTGGGAGAAAAAGCCTATTCATGTTAGTTAACTGGAATATTCAAGTTAGTAAGAAAAAGCCTATAAAAATAGAAAAAGAACAGGTGTTTTATTTCAGTTCTTCTCAAAATTCAGGCCGAAAAAATGTAGAATACATCTACGGAAACTCTGGACTGCCAAACGTTTTTAATTGTACTAACTTAAATATACCTGTTAGATAACTTGAATATACCAGTTAGTGACTGGAATATGCGAGTTAATAACTGGAACATACTAGTGACCAACTTGAATATATGAGTTAACTAACTTAAATGTAAAAGCTAACTCATATATACAAGTTAGGTAACTGTAATATACCAGTTAGCTAACTTGAATATACCAGTTAGTAACTGGAATATACGAGTTAGTAACTTGAATATTCAGTTACTAACTGGAATATACAACTTACTAACTTGAATATTCAGCTAACTGGAATATATGAGTTAGCTAACTTGAATATATTAGGTAACTAACTCGAATATACTGGTTAGCTAACTTAAATATGTGAGTTACTAACTTGAAGGTATGAGTTAGTAACTGGAATAGTCAACTTAATAACTGGAATATCCAAGTTAATACCTTGACCAGTTAACTAACTCGTATATACAAGTTAGTTAATTGGTATATTCAAGTTAACTAACTGGTATATTCAAGTTAGTAAAATAAAAAAAAACTTTGGCAGTCCAGAGTTTCCGTAGGCATCTATGGTGCTGTCTGTTTTTTTCTCAAGACAACACAAACTAAGTAATTACTTTATTTTGATTGACAGGTTCAGTTCGTTTGCAAGCTTGTATGTGATTACCATTCAAGGTGGATTTTTAATGTATTACGTGAAAGTGGGAGCTCCTAAATATCATGTGATATGAGGATAGTAGAACAACAAAAACAAAATACATGTGATGTCTGATTTAGTTAAGGCTGAAAAGACTTTGGGTCTACATGCCCGAGCCGCACAGCCATCAGAGACATGAGTAGTACACTAGAATGTATGAAAGTCTGGTGACAAAAGGAAATTCCAACTCAGACACACCCCATTGATGGTGTAGAACTCAGATGGTCACACATCCAAGTACTAACATAGCCCATTGCCGTTTAACTTCAGTGAACAGACAGATACTCATCACACTGCACCACAATTCATGAAAGGCTGGAGACAAAAAAAAAGCCTCGCTAGAGCTCACGCTTAATAATCTTCATTCCATAGCCCTAGCCAAGTCCAATACCACGGGGACGCCAGACTGGGTGTATCTCAGTAGCAAGTGAGAAAGCCAATAAAAGCAAGATATCTTCAACAATGCTTGGAGTTAATTAAAACAAAGTTAAAATAATGTTACATACATTCTGTACACACATCACTTGTTAGCCCTATAGAGTTAATAACACCAATTGCAAAATACCTGATAACTGTTCATTTAGTAACTTTTTATAAGTGTATAAATTTCAAATACCAAGATTTTGCATTACTAAACAACAAATTAGTAAAGCTATTACTCAGTTAAACATCAAAGTACAGTACTTGCTGACTACTAATTTAATAACTTTTGAATTCCAAGTGTATAAATGTTCATTAACAAGAGCCTGTACAACTACTTTAACAAACTTAGTTGAGCTACTGCTACTGGATCTGATTATATGTCCATTTTTAAGCAATCCTCATAACTACTAGGTTACTATATACAATACCAACTATGAATTGTTAGGTAGTATAAACCACTACAGTTGTCATTATATTTTTAAAAACATCAGGCTGGTTTAACTATTACACCCAACTGTTTAATGCGTTGGCCAGTGGCATGCAATGAGTATCCTAATCTGAATTCAAGAGGTTAAAGGTCAGCCTCAGTGACCCTGTGAAGGTCAGAATGTATAAGTATATTTTCAACAAAAAGACCCTAATCATGTTAACTAGTTTTGAAAAGTACTTGTAAGAGGGAGGGGGAGGGAGCTTTCATGTGCACAGGCAACATGAACCTCACAGCAATGTATATTGCTTCTGCAAGCCCTCATATAATCAAATTTGGCGGGAATTCTATACATGTGGTCGACTAACTCTTCAGAATAACCCATAGACGAGGCCTCATGAATATTCATGAAATTGTACAAATAGAATTCTAAATATAAACTTCTGTCCCAGATTCCAGCCAGTATACTACCATATTTCATTGACATTTAGAACTCACTTGCTACTGAATTGGTGTGCAAACTTACATTCGCCTCACCTATCACAGTAGCAAGTGAGAAAGGCAATAAACGCAAGATATCTTCAACAATGCTTGGAGTTTATTAAAACAAAGTTAAAATAATGTTACATACATTCTGTACACACATCACTTCTTAGCCCTATAGAGTTAATAACGCCAATTGCAAAATACCTGATAACTGTTCATTTAGTAACTTTTTATAAGTGTATAAATTTCAAATACCAAGATTTTGCATTACTAAACAACAAATTAGTAGAGCTATTACTCAGTTATACATGACCTGCTATTACTAAGTAATCCTCATAACTACTATGTTATTACAGTTATTAGTACTACTAATCAGTTAAATATCAAAGTACAGTACTTGCTGACTACTAATTTAATAACTTTTGAATTCCAAGTGTATAAATGTTCATTAACAAGAGCCTGTAAAACTACTTTAACAAACTTAGTTGAGCTACTGCTACTGGATTTGATTATATGTCCATTTTTAAGCAATCCTTATAACTACTAGGTTACTATATACAATACCAACTATGAATTGTTAGGTAGTATAAACCACCTCAGTTGTCATTATATTTTTAAAAACATCAGGCTGGTTTAACTATTACACCCAACTGTTTAATGCGTTGGCCAGTGGCATGCAATGAATATCCTAATCTGAATTCAAGAGGTTAAAGGTCAGACCTTGTGAAGGTCAGAATGAAAAAGTATATTTTCAACAAAAAGGACCCCAAACCCCAAGCGTACTGTATCAATTTTTGAAATGTAAGAGGTATTACACTGGCAGCAGTAGGTGTTGAGTTAAGATAGGTCCACACTGCCTCACTTCTCCAATTCCCATGTTGTTTTATGTTTTCCAGGGCTACACTACTATCAAAGGCAAGGGAAGCGCTACTTCTACGAAATGAATAAGAAGTGTAATGGGCAGGATTTAAACCCATAGAAGCAATACAAGTTCTCAAAAAAAATTGAGCATTTGATGCTATTAGAGGAACTACCCCTTTTTTGTATTAATTTGAAATAAAGGTTGACCATTTTGAATTTTTCTTTCTTTCAACATCTTTTTCAAAGCCAAAACTGGACAAATCAATGCATTCTTTAACTCTGGTAATTGCACAACCTGATATTGGCCCGATTTTGCATATTTTTGGCACATGTGATAATAATGTGTGGACCAGGCTTGCCCCATATAACATCTTCTGTTATGGGATACCTTGTTTAATCAAATAACCCTATCGAAGGGGGCAGCAATGAAGCCAAACAAAAAAAAGGCAAAGGAAGCTGTCAAAAAAGGGCTTTGTAAGTTACACCATTGTAATATTTATGAACTAGTTTCATTAACTTCTTCAACATTTTAATAGTAATTACACCTTTGACTTTAACATTCATTTTAGCATTCATTTGCACTGATTTCATCAGTAACTGAACTTTTTTCGAACTCAAGCCTATTACAGGCCAGTCAAACAAGGCAAAGAAGTGTTTTAACACAGAAATACTATTTCTCAGAAAAAAGGTTTTAAAGTTCTTTTGTGCAAGAAATTTGAGATATAATACTATTGAGTTCATACTATATGGGGGTGACAACCACAAATGCCAGGAAGAGCTTGAACGTAGCAGTGTAGGCTCTAGAGGTTCTTGGTCGCAGTCCAGCTTCAATTCTTTTGTGTGCTTGGTCAGCTAAGGTTCCAACCACAGAGGAGGCTGATAAATACAAATAAAGGTGACAGCAGTACCCAGGCTATATCATTATATTAACTTAAGTTACATAAAGCCAACTTCCTCTTTTAAATATCAAAATTAGGCATGAACATATTAAAATCAACTGCCTGCCATTGACAGTTCATTAACTGGGCAACTCGCTGATCATTACTATATTGATAAACCTCCCAACATGATAGAATATCAGCAAAGTGGTTCTCTTTACCTCTTATATGTTGCACCTTCAAATTTCTGTTCAATTTTGCTGTATATAACCATACTGATCTCACAATTGACATTAATAAGGAATCTTTAATTTTATTATTAGTAAAGGCGTTAACTACTGCCCAATTATCACACCAGATTATAACACTCTTGTCATTAAGATATTGTCCCCATATACGTATGGCCACCAGTATGTTAACAGCTTCAAAATGGACTATCGAGCCCACTAATTTCAAATATTCAGGAAGTTTACAGGAATAAACAAAATTACTGTATTTAGCCACAACTCCTGTTAAACAAGTATCCACGTATATATGTTCAGTAAATTCAATTTTTTTGTGAAAATCGACAGTACTACTAAACTCTTGTAAAAATACTGTAAACCAACGAATATCCTTAAATATTTCACTAGGAAGGATATGTTTCCCTTTGGCTCGAAAACCACGTAATACTCTCAAAATTCTATTAATAAAATGCCTGGCCGGCTTAACACATCTATGTATGTATATCAGTTTACCAACTAATTTTTGTAATTCATTCCTGGTAGCATGTTTTTTAAATTGCCAGTGATTGCAAATTTCTTTAATTTCTTGTAATTTATCTGAAGGAATTAGCAAAACTTCAGTTTTTGCATTAATTTCTATTCCCAAACAAGTAATAATATGATTCGGTTTTTCGACTTTTCGATCGTTTAAAGGTAGCCCTACATATTGTAATAGATTTTTTAATGCCAAAAAGTGACTATTCGCTAAATTGGGAGGGTCAGCCCCTATTTAATCATCCAAATAATTTATTGACCACACGTTACGTTTGCGTAACGTAAGTGTAATTGCGTCTGTGCACATCTGGCACATGGCCACCCCCATTTTTAGGCCAAAGGGAACCCATACATCGACGTACGTGACGTCACACCATTTCAAACCAAGTAATGGGTAATCATTAGGATCTACCCTTAAGTTGCGAAACGCTCTCTCAAGATCAACCTTAAACAACTTGGCTGTAGGCCCCACTAACTGAATACGTTCAACTACCTGGTCAATAGTTGGGTATTTCAAATTAAATGGTATGTCATCATAGACATCTGAAGGAACACAACTGTTCACACTATTGCCGAGAGGCCACGACAAATCAATAATAATTCTAACACCTCCATCTGGTTTATTTCTAGCCATTAAAGAAGAATAATGTATCTGTTCAAAAGGTGGCTTTTGGAATGGACCAAATATTGCATGTTTTTCTACTTCTACTTGAAAATATTTATTAACACCTTCTGGTTTCTGTAAGGCAGACAAATGGTTTTTGTCAAATTCCTTAAACTGAAACAACGAATAATCAACACCAAGAGGAAACCCAAACTCGAGGTATTCACAAAGTTTGACAATATCATAGCCTTGTAATACTTGTTGCCATGCCTTAACATTTAAACCAGACAGTACAGGTATTCGTGCCCCTTCATAATTAGGACAACCATAACTTTTAACTATAGTATGTACCTTATTTAAATATTAGTAGAACTGGCGACAGTATTATCTATTTGCAGACTTGTAGTGAGGATTTTCTCCCCCCCCCCCACTTCATCCAGTTTATGGTAATAGCTATCGTTAAAATTAAAACTTAAACTAAAAGAACTTAAGTTACTATTGTGGCCGTAAGGTTCATGTTGGTTTGTAAATTGCTCACTACTGTCCTTTATAGGGCCAAGGCCAGAGGGAGGGCACGTGGCATTGTTAGTGATATTTGGAAAACACAGGTCATTGAAATCAAGTGAAGGATACTGACCCGTACTAAAGATGCACGACAGACAACTCACCTGGCCATTCAGTGCAGCATGCACTCTAGTACATGCATTGTTAGTTTTACAACCACCTGCCCCACCCCCGGGTCTACAACCCCTAAGACTAGACACTGTAACATCAATGTTCTAGGTTTTTCCTCACACAATGCAAAGTTCATTAACTCATTGTCAATGCTGATACTAAATTTACTATGGTTACTGCCAACCTTAGCAGCATTCATAGAACGAGAATGACCAAAAAAATAATTATACACCATGTCATTCCAATTTTGTTGATTTAACTTAATGTCTTGGTACAATTTACAAGAATTGTTATATGATTGAAGCCAACTTTTACCTCTTGAAAAATATAAACTGTAATCTTGCTCATACTGCAAAATTCTAGGTTGTTTATTATTAAGTTGGTTAAACCTTCTGTTCTTTTTTGTTATTCACCACATTATAAGTTTTATTCATCCCTTGGTCACTTTTGTTACGTAAACATTTAGACAGGGGGTGGTCAAATTTCTTTCCTGTTTCCTTCAAGCAATAACTACAACAGTGTTGATACAGTACCCCTGCTGACACGTGGTCGTTATCGAGCCTGCAAAACCCCTTATTAAAATGTACACACGTCTGAACACTACCAGGGTTATTGCTAACTTTTTTATTTTGTACCAGTCTCTGAATATATCTATTTTTGATTTTTTCAAGAACATCTAACTGTTGCCAGTCTACCCTACCCCTTTCAATTTCCTGTAATACTGTTGCATGTGCATGCTTAGCTGTTTGGATATTTAACTCTATAGCATCCTGCATCAACAGGGTGTAATACTGCAGCATATTCTCTCTAATCTTACTATCTTTTTCATCCAATATACAAAACAAGAAACCTTGAACCCATTGCTCGTTGGTAAGATCATCGTAAGTTGGTTGCTTGCTACCAAACTGAATGGCACAAAAATCTTTGGGCCACTTAACATGACTTTTAATTTTGGCTACCCCTGCCCTAAATCGACCAGATTTTAAAGAGGAAGCTGGCTTACCTATCTCGCCTCTTGATGTATTCTGGTATTCAGTTAAACGCCTTGCAACCTCAGCTTGTATCTTGGAATCTGACTTCAGGACCTCGAAGGAAGGTAACTTATCAGGCTTGGAGGTCACAGGTTCCTGTTTCGAGTGCTTTGGGGAACTCTGGGCTGAGGGCACAGCTGATAGGTCATGAATGCTCATCTTCTCTTCCTGTCTATGCAACCTCTCATCCTGTTGCTTTAGTTGGTCACCCATATTCTTGGCTGCTTCCAGTAATGTGTCCAGCTTTTGTGAGACACCAGTGTCGTTAATCTCACTGGCAGTTGACACATCTGGAGCCTTGTCAGCCTCAGAAGCCTGGGTACCATTTTTATCATCATTTTTACTGGCTTTTTTGCCGTTCCGGATCTGGTTGGAGAGACATCACTAAATTTGATTTAATTTAAAACTAACATGAATTAAATAAACTATAAAACAAAGCAATAGAAATAAATAGTCAATCTCTCCCCAACTCCAGTCCGTATTCAAGAGCGCATAGGCAACATGAACCTCACAGCAATGTATATTGCTTCTGCCAGCCCTTACATAATCAAATTTTGCGGGCATTCTATACATGTGGTCAACTAACTCTTCAGAATAACCCACAGACGAGGCCTCATGAATATTGCTGAAGCTGTACAAATAGAATTCTAAATATAAACTTCTGTCCCAGATTCCAGCCAGTATACTACCATATTTCCTTAAAATTTAGAACTCACTTGCTACTGAATTGACGTGCAAACTTACATTCGCCTCACCTATCAAAGTTGGGAAGCCTTTTTGAAAAGATGGCGTTTGGGGAAGTAAAAGTTTTGTGAATATGTTGATAAGGATTGGGAAAGTTAAAGTTTTGTGAATATGTTGTTTATGCATAGTACTCTCATTCTGAGTTAACTTTGACTAAACATTCTGCATATACACCTTTAACACACCATGGTGAATTACAGAATTCACAAAGTGAAATCCAAAACCACGGCTAAAAATACTAAGTAAAACTCCATTTTGCCTGTTACATGTCTATTCAGGTCACTAATACTATTTAGAGAGTAAGGATGGTATGGTATGTACCTTGCATGACATCTTTTACAAATTTACTCCAGTGATGAATTTAAGAATTCAATTAGGAAATTACATTACAGAGTGCAGTGTTTAGATGACATTACATTTTAACTCCAGCTTACATCACACTACAGAGAGGGAACAGCTTCTCTGTAAACTTGTCACATTTTATCATGTTATTTGATTGCATCATAGCAACTCACAGCTGTATATGTATCACTGATATTATCCTTCTGTTCTGACAATTCATATTACATTTGGAAAAATTGTGGAAATAAAAGTTTTAAAACTGTTGAAGTATCTCATCATGTTATAATTTTTATGATCAGTTAGTTTTTGCAAGTGTAGGCAAAGTTAATGGGGGTATTTCTAACTGTTGAAGCTTTTGTGGTATATGTCCTAAGTAAAAGTTGGGGTTTTAAGTCCCGTTCAACAGCCAGGGTCATATTGGGACAGGTCCTCAGCATTGTCACTTGCTGGATTCGAACCCACAGAGTTGACAGCCTGTGATTAGATGCCAAACTTGGTCACCACTAGGCCACTGATGGACATATCCTGGCCTTTCTTGTCAGAGTTACAGCAGGGGTTAGTGAATTTAGCATTGGATTAAGCTTATTCACTGATTTCTTTTAGTAGCATATGTTTTATCATGATAGCTGATAATTCAATTTTGAAATCTAATAAGGTAGTCTGCTCAGTCACTCTGCCATAACTGTAGTAGCTTGTTGTACATGTATATACGTATCCATGACAACATAAAAGAAGCAGCGATGGTGTATACATTGTATAACACCTTTTATCACATTCTCGTACTACTGACTTCATCATTCAAAATGGGTACTATGTTGCTAACAGTATGTCAAATACTTAGTCTAATATCAATCTGGTAAAAATAAAAAAAAATGATAAAAGGGGACAACAGTATAAAATGTTTCAATGGCAACTGCTTTGACCCCTTTGAATCTGTTAAATAGAAGGCAGAGTGATTGGAGGTACTGTGAAATGTAACTATTTATCACACCTGAAAATCAATTGTGTCATAATTATTGGCTGGGATTATTGTGATTCATGAGGGCCAGGCCAAAAACTTAACTAGCCAAGATAAGCTCACAATGTCGAGCAGATCAGGTCACTACAATACAACTGGTGTCGTCTTAACAGTCCCAGAAAGGCATTGGTCCAATGAAGGGTCCCATGGGGGATATGGGAGAAAAACATCTTATTCAGTCATAATGGATTATTTAACTATGTGGATTATTTAGCTTCCTTTAAAAATTTAGGGGCCATGGTGGCAGAGTGGTAACACTCTCGCCTCCCACCTCTGAGGCCGGGGTTCGATCCCCAGCACGGCCTCAAGTGGGAAAGCTGGTAGTTGTTTGCCGTTGGGTGGCAGTTTACAGTACAGAACCCTAACGAACTGTATGTACTGGTTTCCTCTGCCCTTCCAACTACCCGTCGTGATATGACCTGTACAGTGTTGAAAGCGACGTAAAACCCCAAATAAATAAATAAAATAAATAAATAAATCCTTTAAAAATTCACTAGTCTCTTCAATTGTTGAAAGACCTTCTTAAGGAATAAGGTCTAGCTATTAATGAGAAGAAACTGGTATCTCTCACTGCAAATGATGTGTGTCCGCGAATCTTATTGGAATGGTATAGAAAACAATTTCAATTTTAACAAGTAAATTGGACAGCATCATAAGTATGTATCATGTCTGAATAGTTACCAAAAAGTTAATGTTTTAGTACCAAAGATTAGTAAGATTAGGAATTTCAAAATCTTTCATTAGTAATTACCTGTTTCTTGTTTCATTTATGTCTTTAAAGTTTCAGTTCTCGTATAAAAGTTGTATAACATCAAGATACAAAGAAGGCCAGGTTCATATGTCAGACCAGAAACACTGGTAGTATGGTTTGTTTGTTTGTTTATTTGGGGTTTTACGTCGCTTTCAACACTGTACAGGTCATATCACGACGGGTAGTTGGAAGGGCAGAGGAAACCAGTACATACAGTTCGCTAGGGTTGTGTACTGTAAACTGCCGACCAACGGCAAGCAACTACCAGCTTTCCCACTTACGGCCATGACGGGGATCGAACCCAGGCCGCAGAGGTGGGAGGCGAGAGTGTTACCACTCTGCCACCGTGGCCCCCTGTAGTATGGTTTGGAATCTTTACTCAATATGTATTACTGAATAAAGATTTCAAATTATTCCTGTGAATTTAAACATATAAAGTACTAATTAGAGTTTTTACATTGTAACCATTCCTACCCAGGGTAGTACACTGACCTATTTGTGAATTACCAATGAAATCATTTAACAGGCATGTGGGTGGAGCTTGAAGTAACCATCAAGGGTAGTTTGGGGGGTTAGTGGTGTACAAGGGGTGTTTTTGCTCATTAAAAAAGAAAATTTTAATATGAATCCATTATGTTGGAGGGATGAAGGACTTGGTACACATTTCCCAAACAACAGGGCCAAATATGACTTTTCATCACTATGCAAATGATTAACACCAAGGAACATGTATGTACAATATTATGCACCTTTTGATTTTGGGTAGTCTTCTTCTAGGCTCTGAGATATTTTTTATGTTTAATATTTTTTATATACTTCTGTATTTTTATATTTTTTCAACAGCAAGTATGGGGGCCACGGTGGCAGAGTGGTAACACTCTCGCCTCCCACCTCTGCGGCCGGGGATCGATCCCCGTCATGGCCGTAAGTGGGAAAGCTGGTAGTTGCTTGCCGTTGGTCGGCAGTTTACAGTACACAACCCTACCGAACTCTATGTACTGGTTTCCTCTGCCCTTCCAACTACCCGTCGTGATATGACCTGTACAGTGTTGAAAGCGACGTTAAACCCCAAATAAACAATAAACAATCAACAGCAAGTATCCACGATATTCAAACAGCAAATTGAATACTGGAACTAAGTGTAACTGAAAAAAAACAATCTGACCTGTACAAAACATAATTAATTTTCAAAAGGAATCAGCATGACATTTTTTACATTATATTCTACTTAGTTCAAACCAAAGTCGATTAGCTAAGGTCCAAGATCAAATACCAAGTTTTTATGTTTCATTTAAAAGCCAACATAATATTTGTACAGACTTACATTATTTTATGCATTGAGCCGGGGGGGGGGGGGGGGGGGGGGCACAGTGGCAGAGTGGTAATTCATCCTCCCTCAGAGGCCGGGGTTCGGTTTCTGGCATGGCCTCAAGTGGGAAAACTGGTAGTTGCTTGCCGCTGGTCGGTAGTTTACAGTACAGAACCCTGACGATCTGAAAGTACTAGTTTCCTCTGCCCTTCCAACTACCCGTCGTGATATGACCTGTACAGTGTTGACGTAAAACTCCAAATAAATAAAAATAAAGCATTGAGCCAGGGGCTCTGGTAAAGCCCATAGGCAAGGCTAGATGTATTGGAACACTGAATTGATAATATGATAAACTAGGGTGTGGGGTCAGTGCTTTAAAATATCACTTAAACTATTGTTAAGCTTGAGGAAACATAATTTATAACATGTCTAACAGAATTCATTTTACAGAGCCTAAAATAAAGACTCCAGAATTTTAAGGATAATACATATTTCACTGGTGTGTAAAATTTATTAAGTTACAGAAATAACAATTTCTTAGTACTTCCTTTTTCCAAAATATTCTACACTCATTTTTCATTATGTAAAGCATAGAAAAGCCCTACAGAGAAAATCCATGCAGAGAAAAGTCACACAATTTGTTGACTCCCCCATCGAGAAATGCCCTACACCATTTTTGAGACTGTGGATAAAAGTCCTTTTTAGATAGAACAATGCCAAACATAAACTGTTTCACAGTTATGTATCACTTTTATTATTTCCAAATTATTATTGTTTTGAGTATTTGCTATGTGACATACACATTTATTGTTCTGCAAACTAAAATGCTTTAACATTCACAATGCAAATAACATATTAAAAAATATTGTATTACTAATCAAAGGAAAGTAAATAAATCCCAATCTTCAAGAACAAATTCGAAGTTCAACTGACTGTAAAAATTCTGGAACAAACTCAATTTCCACTTGAAAATTTCACTGCAACATTTTTTTTAATCAGTTATCATCTAGAGATTGAGTAATTGTAATCCAAAGGGGTTTTACCTTGCTAACAAATTAATTTATTTTATTGTTTCTGAAACTACAAAGGGGCATTAGGATTGAAAATTACAGCACTGGTTAGTTTGAATAGCAATTGAAATACCCTTTAAGTAATGATCAACCATTTCATTTGTAAACTGAACATGATGTATAGGGCTTTCTTCAAGATCTAGAGAATAGTGTATGCTTTTCTACATGGATATAAAAGAACTGTAGCGCTTTTCTCCTGTAGGGCTTTTCTTTGTAGGGCTTTTTCCCAGTCTTCAATCAATAACTGAGGGGCTGGCATATTACACTTATGAAATGTGATCGCTTCACTTTCAAAACTCCAATAGTTAATTTACCCACTAATGTGGCTCACTAATGTGATCACAGTTTAGCAAGAACACACATGCACCAATTTGTCAAAAAAACAGGCACCACACACTTTCTATAACCAGCCACTTGACATGTCATAATACTGGCCAGTCTTTAAAAGGATCCAACAGACAATACATCATATTGTCCAGTTTTGGATGTGTACACAAATATTGCTCTACACATATATAAAGTTGCCACCCCTCAAAATTTATTTAAATCAGGCACTGCCATATTAGGCATGTAACTGCCATATTAGGCATGTAACTACCCAGCTTACTTCCCACTGGTGTACAATGTAAAAACTCTACTAAGATATAATACAACGTGGTTTTCTTTTCAAAGCAGAAAACTGCAATCTAATAGTTTCACGAAAAAAATTGGAATGTTCAGAGAAAGAGTGATTATATCAGAATGTTTGGTATCGTAAGTTAGCCCTCGGTGCTCTCTGTCATAGATTATTACAATAAAAAAGAATTGTCGCTGATTTCACTGAAAGATTGTTTGGTTTGGTTCTGTCAGCTCTATGGTGTGATTCGGCAAAAAATTCATTACAATAAAAAGAAATGTGGCGGACTTCACTGGAAATTCTTACATCAGTAAAGGAATCAATGGAAATTGATCTGTTGACGTGTGAGCTCATCATCAATAACACACAAAATTTCCACCAAATGAAAAATGAAACCTTGTGTGTCTAATTTTATACTGCCAATTTATCATGTAAATTTAGAGAGTTTATAGCAAAGAGTTAAACTGTAGTTTGCAAACTATATTATAAATACATTTATAAAAGGAAGAGTATCTATACCATTATACGACTAAAGAAGGCAGGGATGCCATTGTAAAGGAAGGCAAAATTAAACAATCACGGTATGTTGCTGGAGGGCCCGATGCAAAGTTTGGATCCGGAACGTATATGACCTCAAAGGATCCACAGAGTCACTCACGTGACCAGCTTCTGAAAAATAATTATGATAACAGTTCTGCGGCCAACGAAAGAGACAGGGTAAGTTTTGAAAGTATGGTGACATTATTTCCAGTTATATACAATAGAAATTATTGCTAGCTTACAACATCACTACCTTATTGGACATTTACTCTTCTTCAGACTAACGTAGCTATTCCAAGAACCTCTTCCATGCAAGGGCACACTAAAAGTGGCTAGCTATGGGTGAAAGTGTTCATTCACATTTTTATTTGCGATGCTGGAATAGAAATAGAGTTACATTTAGATCTAATCTGATGTTATAATAGATACCACGGTTACTTAAATTATCATCAGAATAGTCACACATGAGGGAAAGGGCCACAGTGGTGTAGTGGTAACACATTCGTCTCCCCCCCTCAGGGATTACAGTTCGAATCCCAGCCTGACCTCAATTGGGAAAGCTGGTGTTTGCTTGCCATTGGCCAGCAGTTTACAGTTCAGTACTTCTTTCCTCTGCCCATCCTACTTCCAATTACAATATAACCAATAAGGTACCTAACTTTACATAAAACACTAAATAACAAAGAGCACTCGGAAACGAGGTGAGTGCATGCTTTACAAATACTTGCAAAGTATATTACTCATTCTGTTTGCAAAGCACTGATCTGATTATAGGGCATTTAATGAATGATATCAATTTCTATAGTAACATAAAAAAGTGCTCCAGAATCAAGGTTATTGATCCGATCGTGGCCGAATTTGAATCAGTTATTCCTTGTAACAGTTCTGATGCTCCTTAACTATTTCATAACCATCCATGCAGTATTTTTGAGTTATGCTGTAAACAAACAAGAAAATGTAACAACAAGCAAACAGAATGAGTAATATACTTTTCAAAAGGTTTATTAATGCTAAATAAACAAAGCCAAGAAGTCTTTCAGTCTACATGGATGAGCTGCTTAGGCATCAGAGACATGAGTAGGTGCACTAGAATTTATGAAAGTTTTGGTGACAAAACACAAATTACCAGTTAGATACATCTCATACCTGTGCTAGAACTTAGCGGTCACCGGTCCATCACTGCTTAACTTCCTAACTTTCAGTTGTCAGGCTGGTTCTCATCACGGTACACTGCAATTCATGAAAATCCTGAGACATAAAAAAATGAAAAAAGTGATCTCTAGAAGTGCAAGCCTCTCTAGAGCTCGCACTTAAATGAAGTGGGAAAGTACATAGTTGCTTTCTACTGCCTCGTGGTTTTTCATGCAGAACCTCATCCAACCTCAAATTGGAAGTCATCAGGATAACCTAAGCTGTGGTTAATTTTATCTAAATGGGAGGAGAGGGGTGGAGACATGGTGACCTGTTGGATCCCTCATTATACGTTGTAGATTTAAATTTCAAACCTGGGGAAGTGATAAATTTTTATAATGGTTACTACCGAAGATTATAAGGGTTGCATAGGATTTTGTTTTGAATTGTTGACTTTAAACGCAATAAATCATCAGTTGGAATTTGATTTATTTTGAGTTGAAAAGTGGCTTTATAAAGACTAATAGTACATGTAATGATTTTAAGACTTGATTTAATTCATTTGTAAGTCTATTTTTGGTTTTACAATTCTATTTGTTGTTAAAGACTGGTAACTATTCTCCAGACCTGTACCTTACCAGAGTAACAGGCTGGGATATCTGTCTGTTTGTAGATTTTTTCTTTAATCGTTGGAGTATTTCGGGACTAGCACCACCATAACAGAAACTCTTGCCATTATGTAAAATAACATTGAACCATTTATTCCCTAGCACTTACAACTTGGTAAATTTTAAAACTCCATATTGATTTAACCGATACTGAAATACGGGTTGAAACCTTTGGTATGGGCCTGTAACATTTTTGAGTTGTAGGTACCCCCCTTTAAGTTTCTGCCTGTTGCTGTATTTTCAGGTTTCCCATTACATCAAAGTACCCAAGAGCGAACTCACTGCTGAGAAATGCGGTGGAACTGGAAGAGATGTATACCTTCATAAGGATGATGTTGAACTGAAGGCAGGCCGCTATGAAACAGGAAAGACGGATTAATACAACAACAAAAATAAAAAACAAAAAAAAACACACCAAATACAGAATTATTGAATAACTATTATCTTACCAGTGAGTTATACATCTGAGTGATTTTGTGTGAAAAAATTTGCATTGTGGTTTTAGACGTTTTAAGGACTTCAAAAAACTACATATTTAACCTGTAATAATAGTGCCAAAATTGTGAAACAAGGATATTATCTGAATTAAACTGCACCAAAACAAATTGTAACGGAACAAATTTCAGTGTAGAGTCTCTGAGAGGCCACCTTTTAATCAACCTTGATGTGAAAGCTGTAAATATCCTATCAAAGCAACTGAATTTCAGTGAAATGGGTTCAGTTCCAGTAAGAATTTAACATAAGTGGGCATTGCTTACATCATCGCCTTAATTTCACATGTTTATTTGTTATTGGTATTATATTAAAAGACATAATCGACGGTCTTGAAAATTTAGAGATTTATTTTGGGTATTATTTATATAAAAAAAAAATGAAAAAAAAAAATCATCAATTTTCTACAAAAAAGATATGCATTTTGTTGATTGGTAAAATTCTTTAAATAAAATTTTGGACTAAGATGCAAAATTACAATTTTAATAATGTTGATTTTCTGACGAATTTTGATTTTTTTTCATCAATAAATATTTACTTTACAATACCCTTGTTCTTAATGAATTCTAAATAATAATAAAACAAATTCAGTCGTTTTGCAGTGTAAGCCTCACTTTCATTCTGCATGCTGTCATCTGATGTGGCAGATTTTGTGAAATAGTTTTCCATTAACAATAAGTTATCCGAGGAAATATAGATGTGGTGATTTGGGAGAGAAAAATACTAAATGAATTAAGAATTTATAGATGAATGGGACCTAATTTTTGAAAATATGTAGTAAAATCAGTCAAGTGTTATATTATAAGAATAATAATTATTATTATAAGAAGAATATGTATAACCTCTGTTGTTAACTTTTTTTCAATTGGCAATGAGTGAAATTTTATTTAGAAAGACAAATAAAATGAGACACATCATTAGACAAAGATTTGTGAATAAATAAAGTAGTATAATGAAATATGGCTGAAGGTTTATAAAAATCAAGATTATTAGTATGCTGTATGCTGGGGCCACACATTTTTATTACTTCGGCCCAGGATAAGAATTTGTTAAAATTGTCGTCAAAGAGTGTATTCTATTCAGTTTTTCAGTAATGCTATCCGTTTCTTTAGGTATTGTTCATAAGTTGGTCATAAAGTCTAAAAGTAGCAGGAATTTATAGGTCTTATTCTAAAACAGTTTCTGGTCGTTAGAATCATCCTAGAAAATGGTTCTATGCTTCTGACAGTAAGCCTAACTGTATGTATCAGAATATTGGTGAATATGGAGCCTGGTCTCACCATCTTTATGTTTTGTTTTCTTTGTTTCATACACTTTTAACAGTTTTAGCCAAATTTGTGTGTCTTTGTGATGGAAACTGTAGGATGAAAATTAGTTGGTATTCAGTGGACAATGGATCAATCATCAATTCCAACATATGAATCACCATACTCTTTGGAAAGGTATACCTATTGAAATATTGTCATTTTATTCACATATTTACCAATTGAGCACTGATGTAGGTCTATAACCAAGAAGTTTATAACATATAAGCCAGGGTTTTTCCCATTCAAAGCGCATCTATTGGAATTATGAAATTTTCTTCACACACAGTGTAAAACTTTGGTACAGTCAATTCCTGTCGCATTTCTTGTGTAAAATATGTTCCAAATGTGGGAAAGTGTCCACTCTATAGTGAAAGCACACTTCTTCCCTTCTGTGAAAGTCAGAAGAGGTCCCTTTTCAATCTAAAGCTCTAAAGTATAACCTTAGGCCATATTATTTCATAACATAATGTACAGCTTTGAAAGTCGCCTCAAAAGTTTAAACTTATCCTTAACACTTGGAGCTCAAAACCAAATTGGTTAGGTGTAAGTCACTCTTATTATAGTTGTGTTTTATTTGTGTGGCTATACTGTAAAAGAAAAAAAATCTGTGAGACATATGATGAATTCAGATGAAAAACTAATGGTATACCTAGATAATATTGTTTAATTTTTCGTGAACTATATTACGAATGCGAAAAATCAAACTGTTCCTGACTCATATCTGTCTCCTCACACTTTGTGTTTTAGCAGTATCCATTTAGTGCTATAGAGATTCGTATTTGGCTCAGATATGCTCAGCATCAAAAAGTTGGATGCATTTCCAAATTTGTGAAAATAAGCCATGATCTAGTACATGCTTAACTAAAATGTTCTTGTTTAAGAGGGTAGAGGAATGACTTGCTTTAAACAAGTACTATCCACATAAGAGTCCAGTTACAGGTCACCAAAGGCAACATTGTGAAGCAAAATTCATATGTATTGATATGACCACACGAACAGCATGAATAGGCCAGTAATAAAATATATCATTTATATTCTTCTTTTGGTGTGTTTTTGTTTGACTTTGTCAGAATTAATGCAACTTAATGCAACACTCTGTTGAAAGTGATAATATTTATAAAATAGTTACAACCACTACATATGAATCCACTATTACACACCAGGGCCGGTATTCACGAAGGGTCTTAGACTTAGCCAGGTCTTAGGCTTAAATGTGGTCTTAAAGTTGAGACTTTTGTCTCAGCTAAGTTTTGTCTTAAAACCATATTTACAAAGGGTGACTTAGCTAAGTCCAAGATTATCAAATAACCACAGTGGTTTTCTGTGTCATGTGACATTTCTTTTCTATTCAAACTATACTATTGACATGACATATATCCTTCATTTAATGCATTTTATCTAAGGAAAGGTGCTGTTTTGAAATGGAAAACCTTGTTACCACATATAAACTTCCCAAAGACTGCTTTAGTAAGGTGTTCTGTATACTTATACTTTATTTACAGCCATTTCAAATTTTGAAGTGGAGAAAAGTTTATGGGGGCCATATTAAAGTACTCTTTACAAAATTTAAGCCCACTACCAACCAGTCTTAAACTTGAGCCCTTGGCTAAGCCTAAGACCGGTCTTAAATTCTTTGTGAATACCACTAAGCCTAAGACAAAAGTTTTAGCAGTTTTCGGCCAGAAACTTGAGACAAAAGTCTCAACTTTAAGCCTAAGCCCTGGCTAAGACCTTTCGTGAATACGGGCCCTGTGCCACAAACAGTAATTTCTGCAATATACACTGATATAAATTGATTAAAAAGGTAGCAATTACTTCATCAGTACACAATTATTACTTATTATTCCCCTATACACAGTAATTTGTAATGCAGTAGGGAAAATATGAAGTGACGTCAGTCCTTTGTATTCCATTGCACAATGTACTCATTGAGTTATGAAGAGTAATACAGAACTATGAAAAAGCTATTATGTCCCTGATAAGTACTAGAAATTGAGGGCAATCATTTCATTATGTAGAATCTCTGTGTAGTGGCATTTTCAAAAAGATAAGATGTTTAGAGATCTATAAATAATTCAAGTTGCTTTGTATCCCATTTAAAGTCTAAGAAGTCTACTGTAAATCATGTTGTCTTAATTTCTGGCTTGAGGCTTGTTAATTATCGTAGGCAGAATGTTGTTTCTGTGTGTATTGAACTTCCATCTCAACTTTTGTCAACAAGAACAGTTCTCATCGTCCTTATTACTAAGCTCTTCTAACTAGTTCTGTGACATATTCGTTTATATTTGACGGCAAGTCACACAGTATGTTTAAACGTGAACAACATAGCCATAATGTGGACCCAGGGGAATATAATGCGGCTCATGTTGAACCTAAAACTGCTCTGCTCAGATGCCATGTTGAAGGGGAGAGTAATGGTGCCATACACTATTGCTGAGCATTTGTAGAGTCAATGGCAGGCTGTGGATGAAGGTAGGGGGAGTTCTATCGTAGCACTGGAAAAGTAAAGCTATACATGACTTTTACATACTCTGTGTGATATAAAAAACATGATACAAAATACACCATTACAGTGACTCTTGAAGTTGGTGAGGGATGAACTATCACCTCTCTATACTAATGCTTGTACTGAGACAACTATTGTTTAACATATGTTTTTATCTGTCCCCTTTCCGTTTGGATTGCTAATCTTCATGTGAAATTCCATTGGATTTCTATAAATAACATATCAATGGTTATACTCCTGCTATTGTATCCATTAACCTATATTTGATCATCTTTGAGTGAAACAATTTGTCAAGTAGAAAAAACTGACACATGTCTGTGATATCTCAGTTCTATACAATCAGCTTATCAAAGAGTTAGCCAATTGAACTCAGCTGTTCTGTTGACAAACTGTCAGAAAACTGGCAAAATATGTGATTTTCCTGAGTATAAAGATAAGTAATATGACTGAAAAGACTGCCCAGTATGACTTGTTCACAGAATTAAGCATAACACAAACGGCAATAACTTGCTTGAATTAATCGGCATCCTTGTACAACTTAATTCCATTGAATTAACTTAATCTCATTGGTTCCTTTTCTCAGAAGCATGTGGTCGTACCCCCACAAAAATAAGTTGTAAGACCACGAAGACGTTGTGGCACCACATAGATAAGTCGTAAATGACATACAACCAAAACGATTAGTCATGTTGACTCAGTCCCTACCCCCTAAGTCAGAAAAATAACTACTGCGGGTACTAGTTTATTAAAATACATAAAAGTTACCACTCAGAAATATGTACAATTCATGTTAAGTATATATAAGTAATAGTAATAATAATATTAATCTATAAATATGTATGCAAGCAATGCATAGATAGAATTTACTTGTCATTAGAGTTCATGTCCATATCAATGACTAGAAGCATTGCAATCAAGATTTAATGTAATTAATGTAATACAATGACCTTTGACCCCAGTGGGGACCTTGAACCTAAGCAGGAAAGAGGTCAGGCAAGATCAGGGCTAAAGTCAAGTAACAAATATGTATGTATGAAATTTCGACTAGGGAAGCCTGAAATCTCTCTGACTGCCAAAAGGGGCAAGGACCCCAGAGGGTTTACAATGACTAAAAGTTAAAATTTAATAAATAAAAGAGCATATAATGAACCCCCAAGCCAAAGAAAAAGTAGAAACATTATAAAGCATCATTAATAGTAGAGGCTAATACAGAAGCAATATTTTCCCCAGACAAGTGATTAGATTGGATATACTGCCATACGCAGTCTGATGACCAGGTCCCATGTCCCATTGCCTTGGCAATGTAACACATTGGACCTTGTCCCTAGTTTGAAGTGTCTTGGACCACTTTATAGGGAGTTTTACAAACTTCTTGGTAAAAAACACATCGTGACCTGTCAAATGTCGAGTGGGATCAAAAGAGGTCAGGGAATGAGGCGCAAGATTAGAGAGCCTCATAAAAGCAAAGAAACCAGTTAAAATAACAGCCTTGTAAACCTGGCCATGTGGCAGTTGGAGACATGCTTTTGAAAGTTGCCTAAGAGTTTGCAGATCAATGAGATTTTGTACTTTCAAAGTGAGCGGTCTGTTAATCTTTAACTACTTGACAAAGTATTTAATCTTAGGATGACTGAACACAGCAAAAGGCAATTCAAACAACACCAAATTAGCCTTTATGGCTGACAAATAATTCTCAATCATAGCACATGAACATTGATTTTGGACTAAACATTCCAAAAATAACAGAATAAATTTGACATTTACACAGGCCCCTGCCATGCTTAACATATATAAGTAAAATGCATAAATGACTTAAATTAGTGACAATACTCAAGTCATAACACATAGTAACTCCCGTGAACCATACAATTTACAAGTAAGGATCCACGTCTAACAGATCCACTGACACTGGCAACCACACTGGGTCACATATTTGTGAATGCAAAAATTAAAGTTGCTGTACTGAACCCTGCCACCTAGACAGTGTGTCGGCCAACTGATTACTTGTTCCTTTGATATGACTGTATTGTATATCAATGTCATGCACCGTAGTAAGGTACCATATATTCCTGGCACTAGCTGCCAGAAAAGCATCACGAGTTTTCCCTGATTTCAGAACCATAACCATTGCCTGGTTATCTCAATGAATGAGACTCTTTTTGGTTGACCATAATTGAGCAAACAGCCTAAGAGCTAGAAGTAGTTAACCATTTCGAGGTGAACTATGGCCCAATTTTGAAAACACCAAATGATTGGTAAATGGTACACAAACTGACCACAGCAATCAACAAAGCCTGTCTAACATGCATCCAGCTCTAGAGATATATCAATGGCCCTATGATCATACATGGAAACGCCGTTGTACTGAGGCAGAAATGTGGCAAACCACGTAAGGTCGGGTTTGAAATCAGTAGTAAGGATAATCCTTTGTGTAGCATGAGCTGACCTTAACAATTCCAGCATTCTGTTGATGAAAATTCTAGCCGGTTTGACACACTTGTGGACATATAACAGTAAGCCAAGTATTGATTGAAGCTGACGCTTTGAAACAACACTCTTTGACAACCACTGACGCACCGTGACGTTAATTTGTTCTAACTTTTCTGGTGGAATCAAAACCGTGCCCTTCACCGTGTCAATCAAGACACCTAAACACGTCATTTGCATAGCAGGTGCTACCAACTTCTTTTGGCTGACCGTCAAACCCAGCTGAGACATGAGATCCAGTAACGTATCACATATGACGCATGCGCGATGCTCGGTATGCCCACCCCGACGTAATCGTTTTCTGACGCATCATAAACCTGACGGCGTCGCTCAAACACAGAAAAATTTGACTCTCATGACGTATCCCAAATGGAATGCAAGAGTCGACGTAATGGCCCTCCCAATATAACCCCAACAAGTCATAATCCCTGGGTCCACCTTGAGATGGCGAAACACCAAACTGACGTCAACCTTATACAATAAGGCCCCATGACCCAGGCATTTAAGATCTGACGTAATGTTGTCAACTGTAGGGAATGTTAGGGCAAAAGCACTATTGAGATCAGAAAACTTATCAATGCCAGCATTCACTGATACCCCTTGGGGTCAACTTAGGTGTACAATTACCCTACGTCTATCAGAGTTTGGTTTACTGCGAGTCATGAAAGGAAAACAGTGACCCTGGTGAATTGGATTTTCTTTAAAAGGACCCAGCAGGGCACCATACTGTAGTTCTTCCTCAATATATGCTTCTATGTCCCTAGGGCAGTCAACTGCCAAGCTGGTTTTTCCTGTATATTGACTAAGGTCACAAGCCAAATTAAAATCTAAGCGGAACCCATACCCATTTATCAACTCAAGCAATGTCTATCCCAATAGTCACCCAGGGCTTCTTCCCAGGCCTCGACCTTTAATTGGGACTGAATGGGAATACAAGCTTATAAAGAATTTGGCTTCCCAGATTTCTTGACAATATTATGTATCTGGAGTAAAGATCCAGAAAAATCATTTGTACAAAGGTCAGAACTTGGTAAAACTTGCTTCTGCAAGGGAACGTAGCCAAACTTGAAATCAACTTGGCTGTGCCAGAGTTGATGTATACTTTCATCAATGACTTCCCATTCCCCTTTACTTCCCTTCTGATTTGCATGCAAAATATAAGAAGTGAATTTGTCCTCAAAACCACAGTATTTAGTGTCATAAATGAGTTTGACATGATTGTGTTCACAGTGATCCGAACAATCAGTGTTCACCCTGTCTTGGTTCTCATTAAGTGTGTTAGTATTCAAACCCTTTGCATTTTTATGTGAGACTTGATTCAAACCATCATGACCATTTGTATGAAAAGAATGACTCAAGCCCTTATGACCACAGACAGAGGGACTAGGGTTCAAACCCAGGTAATCACTGTCAGAAACACACTGATCTATGTCTTGTTGGCCAGATTGTTCATTACTTGCAATGACACTATTAGAGAGAGCAGTTTCATCAGAAATGTGACGCATGGGAACATGTTCAACGCCATGTGAAACATCAGTGACATCTCTGTTTTCATTGCAAACATTATCACTCAATTTTTTTGCATTGGTTGTTGACACTACCAGCCAAGGTGTCTCTGACATGGGAATAAGAACTGGAATCCCTTTTTACACATTTATCAAGAATGCTCCTGCACAAACCCGCCTAGCCAGAGCCGCCTCCATGGCTGATGGCTGAACTCTTGAATTATAAAAATATCTAGACTTGTGTGCTGTA
This sequence comes from Sabellastarte sp. h YS-2021, assembly GCA_964017235.1. Taxonomy (NCBI): domain Eukaryota; kingdom Metazoa; phylum Annelida; class Polychaeta; order Sabellida; family Sabellidae; genus Sabellastarte; species Sabellastarte sp. h YS-2021. The sequence continues at coordinate 31,602,306 of OZ024929.1, forward strand.
AGTGCATTAATAGGGGCCTCAGGGCAAGCATTGGCAGGGACAGCCACCTTCCCATCAAATACTGTATTTTATATATCAGCATTATTCTTTTCAACCACACTCTCAATACTGTTAACATTGCTAACAACATCACTATTCCAGCTGCTCCACCCTAATGATGAGCAGCTGGTGTGTCATTTTATGTTTTATTTTGACAATTTTTTTCTGAATGGCCTAGCTGTTTCCACTGGGTGAGGCAAAACACACAAATATGTCTATGCAAATGACCATTGGTCTCATGGTTCTTCTGGAACGAGCGAGCGTTTGTCTGAAAATTTTTGTAGAACCATGGCTTCTTGGTATCCACCCTACCCCATGTTTGCCTACTTGGAATGTGCTTTTGGGCATGTGCCCTCCAGATCCGATCAATCCTTTCCCCATTTTCCCAAGTAAGTGACCCACGCTCCATTTCACAGAGCAATACAGCATGGGCCTCCTTGGTTCCCTGTCATGAAAAATCAGTGGCGTCCTCCATGAGGTCGCTAAGACACCATGGTGTCACGCCTAGAACTCGATTTTTGCTCTAAAATGTTCTTGCGAAAGCCTTGGACCCATTGGGTCAGAGAAAGCTGATCATATGTGATGCGTTAATGTGTCACCCCTACCAAAATTGCTTCATGAGGCCAATGAACTTTGTGTTTTACAGAAATGTCAACACTTCCTCCTCTCTGAGACTTTAATTTTTGATCATTACCTGGAAAGTGTGAACTCTGGTCTAACTCCCTAATATGCGTGCCCACCCTTTTTTGTAATTTTTGGGACCTCAACATTTCTAAAGTGGGAGTGTCACTATCCTCACAGGACGAATCATGTAATATTTTACATAGTTTTGGTAATTTTTTGCTAGACTTTACTACACTTTCTAGAAAACTGTCTTCCACGTTGTCCAGTCTCTCTGTAACTCACCACAACTGTTCCAAGTTCTGCATTTGGACCTGCTGTCCGCCAGTGCTCTCCACAGGCGTCAACTGTGACACTGTCGCATCATTTGAGACAGCAACATCTCATAAATATTTTCTTGTACTCTCCTGTTGTTTCACATGCTCACATTTCTTTCCTGTTGGTGGAAGATGTCTCTGTTTACAAGTCTTACATTTCTGTTTGTTGTATGGCATACTGATTGATAACATTGACAAACTAATTTAAATAATTTTGTCAATGTTCCTCTCCGAAAAGATTCACAAATACCCTACACGGGCTAGAGATTTCAAACTCAACAGGTCAAGATCAGGTTTCCAACAATTCGACCACTGAAACCATCCTTTTGTAGCCAATGTTAAAAGCCTGAGGTTGACTAGATGACTATAATATCTCCACAGCGTCAAGTTCACTCAGTGTCATTCCTGGTTGTATAATCAGTTCACTGTTTATTTTATTCAATGTTCCAATGTGTATAATCAATCACATACAAGACGTGAAATAAAATCATGAAAACTAAAAGTTTATAAAACACTGAGTGTAAAAAACTTTAAATCTAAAGTAAGTTCCAAAAAAGTTTTTCATGTTCTCCGTGTGAAAGTCAGTTTCAAAGTGACCCCAGAACTTGCTTCAGTTCCAAAGCCTCATTGAAATAAGGAATATCCAATGAAATTGCTAGTTACAATGGTGACTGGGGTAACTGGGCAGGGAGGTTCAGAACCCCAAGGTGAGTTACATAAAGTTACTTCAAGGTTGTGTAACCCACCAGATTAGACTGGTAACCAAATTTTACAATAAGGTACCACAAACAACTTCTGTCCCGGGAGGAGGACTGACACCCAAGCGACAAGACAGAAATGCTCCTAACTAGCAAAAGCTTTTTAACATGGAATCTGCTTCTCCAATGAGCACAATTCTGCTCCCGACCTGGCTGACTGAAGACATAGGTGCATTTTTATTAAATGTAACTGCCAGTGCATTTAGGTAGTTCCAGGCATATAAAAATATTGACATTTTCAGTTTCACTAAATAGAAATATAGTTCAGGTGTTCCAGTGGTTTGCTTGAAATAACACTAATAATTATTTGTCCATATATTTAATTACCTGTCTTAAGAAATGTGAAAGTTTTCCATCTGTCCATGTGAAACCCAGTAAAATTCCATTCTTCCAGGGCCCCAAAGACAGGGAAAAGAATGAAATGAGATTGTATAAATTTATTCAATTCTTTGAAAACAATTCCACAACCGGTAAACTATGTTCCATTCAAGTAATACACAATTTTACTTCAAGACATCACCTTTCAAGACATGATAGTTACATAAGTTAGCATCTCACCAACTAGAAACTGGAATCCTACATAAAAAACCCAGAAAATCTAGCAATAATTAAAATGTAGTACCCATTTTTTTGGAAAAGCTCTGATAGGTGGCAAGGACAAATGCCGTAATCCAGGGACAATTTTGAAAAAAAAATACAGTATTTATAAACTTTAAGGTAGTTAAACAGGGGACAAATTGGGAATGGCGTAATGTAGTATGTATAATTAAGTTTTAAACGTGTAAATAAGAAATAAGATGATGAAGTGAGAGGGGAACACCAAATACCAAACACCACACTACTGTAGGACTGGGGATTGCTGGGTAGGAGTAACGTTTATATACTTCCATACACAAGAGGAGCTCCATGTTCCATGATATTTTGAATTTGGACACCATTTTTAAACGCCCAAGTAGGATCTGTTTTTCTAAACACATGAAATGTAAGTGGTGGGGCTATTTTTAAACGTTTGGAAGATATTTGCGGGTAACTGGACTAGTGAGTGAGAATAAGGCATGTAGCCTTTGTATTCTAAACAAAGGAGCATTAGAGTCTTTTGAAAACGATGACATCAATTTGAAAGCTGCAATTGAGTCTTGTCTTGACGTTTTGAATTTATACAGATGTGCTGTCCAACATGTCTCTGAGCATGGGCTTGCCTAATTTTGTCATTTTTTTCGACATCAGACCAGTCTTTAACCTCCCCTTGCTCCAGTCTACATAATAACACTGCATGGCTTGCCTTTGCAGCAGCTCATGAGAAGTATGTAGCATCTTCTAACAAATTTAAAAAATAATCTAAGATAAAATCTCTGGTCTGAAGGCTTAATTCTTCTCTCATGGACCTGCAAAAACCAACCATCCATTGTGTAGGAGACATCAACTGGTTACATGAAATACATTGTTTAGTTTGTCCATACAGAACAAACTCATCTGGCCATTTAACCCTCTTTCCTACACATCAACTGAACCTCCCTCTCTGAGATTCAATGCATTTTCAGTTTTCTTAACCCGGGTTTGTTCAAAATAAGTCAATCTCTCACCTAATGAATGCAATTGTTCCAAAATCTCTCCATTTATATAACTTTGCAACACATTGTCAGCAGTTGGATCCGATCGTCCAGACACATGACCAGGACATGCAGACTTAGCATGTTTAAAATAACCATCGCTATCTGAATGGGGGGCGGCGGATTCTGATCCGATTCATCAACAAGGCTACTGATATCTAATTCGGACTCACTAGTGCTCTGTGACTGATTCCATAAAGATACTTGCCCTAGCATTGGGTGGCCTGTCCCCAAGTTCTAAAAAAAAAACTAAAAAGAAATTTGATGCTAACTGTTTGACATACAAAACAAAAATGGCAACGTGTTCTGCAAACTGTCAGGTTAGGTGGTGAACAAATTAGCATTCATCCTTCTGTCAATGCTAGGGATTCAAATACTGTACATATAAATAATACTAAGTGTCAAAACTAATTTTTAAAGGTTGTCCCCCAGACTGAGCCCCTGTGTATCCACATGCACAGAACCATTACCTTTCTTAGATAGAGAGGAATATTGTTGCTAGAGACTTTGGGTTTGATCTTTTTGAATGTAAATTGAATTTTTTTTTTTTGCCTGACAACGTTGGGCTCTCTGACTATCTAGTATGATTTACAGGGACCCTGAATAGGGGACAAATAATCTGGATTTATTTGAGTTGTTGTCCATTAGAATAGTTGTCTAATTTTCCGTTTAAACTTGTGCCTAGGTACTATGGTCAGTGTAATTACGGAACACATTGGCCCTACACCACCAGGTCAACTATTTGTTTTTGCCCGCAGCATTTTAGTAAGGAAAGCAGTGATATCTACATTTGTGGTGAAAAATTGTCTTGGATAAATGTGAATACCATTATCCACACTCAAGCCATCTCTTTTTAAGATCTTAGTTTTCTTTTTACAATCTGACTCAGTATGATGGGATGACTTCAAAACAAGAGGAATGAATGTGTATGTGTAACCATTTTGTTTCGTGAATCTTATTATGTACATATGAACCCTAATTGAAACAAGTGCAAATCATGGATTTAGTGACATTTCTATTGACCTCTTCTTTGGATAGGCATTAGCACTGGCCTGAGCTCTAGGGACATGCTTCTGATCATTTGCTCTTCTGATTCTAACTATTTGGCCTGTATCTTTATAACCAAGTACTTCACCTTGCTCCATACGACAAAAAGAGGGGCCACGGTGGCAGAGTGGTAACACTCTCCCCTCCCACCTCTGAGGCCAGGGTTCAGTTCCCGGCACGGCCTCAAGTGGCAAAGCTGGTAGTTGCTTGCTGTTGGTCGGCAGTTTACAGTACAAAACCCTGACAAACTGTATGTACTGGTTTCCTCTGCCCTTCCAACTACCTGTCGTGATATGACCTGTACAGTGTTGAAAGCAATGTAAAACCCCAAATAAATAAAAACACACAACAAAAAAGCACTGTGTGGCTGGCTCTGGCCGCAGTCCTTAACAAATCATTAGCATCTTCGAAAAATCGGTTTATTTCTCACGACTCAGCCAAAGCCAGTCACCCACTGCACAATGGTCAGCTGGTCAAATGAAACTCTCCCTTTAATTATTCCGTACAAAATCTACTCATGTGGCCATTTGATTTTGTTTTTAATTAAAATTTTTATATTGCCACCTCATTGAGATTTATTTAGTTATTCACACCTGGATGATTACCTTCCTGGAGTTCCCGGTTTTTTTCTCTGATCCACTTTGGTTTTATACCAGAATCCTGTCTAAGGTACTCTAAATCCGTCAGAAGGGGTGAAGGCCTGATTACAATTGAACCACCAGGAAGTAGGATCTGTTATTTTCAGGGCATACTGCTTTCTTGGAAGCATGACCCGATACTCTATTCTTTTGATGCCAACTCTTATTTTTGTCGGATCTAAAGTTTTTTTTCACAGATTTGTTTTCAATTTTGTTCATTTGTTTTCAATTCTACCTATAAGTGACATAATATCATAAGTGTGGTTAATTTCCTCACAGCTGTAATTTTTATATCTGTTTGAAGTCTTGAAGTTTGAAGTGTCATTGCTGAGAATCTGTCCCAATGACCCTGGCTGTTGAACAGGACGTAAAACCCCAAATTTGACTTTGAAGTTTTGAAGTAAAATGACGAGAAACTCATTGGGCATTGGAGAACTGACCAGTATTGAGCGGGGGGGGGGGGGGGGGGATACTAATTAGGACAATATAACTCAGAAGACCCCGAAGTGCCATATTAAACTGCATAGAAAATTGTATGGTAGGGGACCCTTCAGGAATGAACATTCTGACACCCAATGTCAGCCCACAAATCCTCGCATCTCTGGGTGCTCGAGTACATGTTGCTTAAAATACATGTCCGAGTCTTTAATCTAGTATTTAGTAAAAACTACTTTTAAAACACAAAAGGACAAGAGGTTACTTTAATGTTTACAGCTTTTCCAATGTAAGTAAGTGGACCTACCCTTCCTTAAGGCTCAAATTTATACCATATCGTTTTCAAACTTGTAAACATATTTGGGTTTCAAAAGGCACTCAAACATGTAAGGAGACGTAAGGTCATCAAATAGAGTTTGTGTCTTAGCAGTATGGTGATGTAAAAGCCAGCATATGTAAGAGAATATTATGTAGACTGAAACTTGACTGAAAGTTTCCCTAATTACAAATAAATCTGGGCGTTTAGCATGGCTAAAATGCACTATTCTCATACAATGGCTAAACCCTTTGAATTGGTCGGCTCTATATTTGCAAAAACAACAACCTGCAGACAGAAATAAATACTGACAAAAGAAGTACACAATCAACAAAGGCCTCCAAAAATACACTTGTTTGCTGAGGGTAATAGCAAGCCATTATTTTATCGTTCACAAGTGTAACTCAATAACCAAGAATGCATCTGCATTATTAACCCCGAAAAAGCAAATCTTTATAGACAGGATATGCTTTGTTTGAAGTCCAGTACATAGGAAGTGCATGAACTTATGTTTAGAGTATCATACAACTGATCACTAACTTGGATTCTGGTGTATATTGTGGGAAGACTAATTGCTTAATACAAGATAATTTTAAGAACGGCGATCAAAGATTCATGACAATCTCTACAGGACCATTAACTATTTCATTTACTGTCAAAATAGGACATATAGATACCGGCAGACAGAGAGATGTTTTGGTACAAAGGTTATTGAGTAGAAATAGGTTTAGGTCAATCCATACATGGGTAGGAAGAGGATTAGGGTCAAACAAAATTAGTTTGTGTTTATTGACTCATGTTAGTTGAACATTATGATAATATCTGGATTTATCATAAGGCAATCATGGGATTGTTTGCAAAACAAAATCTGGTATTTTTTATGTTGGTCGGTTATATGGTCAAACTTAACTGTGTGAATACATAAGCCATTGTCTATCCCATTTTATAAACAAGGCCATTTGAAATTGTAATTTATGCTTTAAAAAAACAAATCTGTGCTAATCTGGCAATCAATAGTAATGGTTTTACTGTTTGTGAAAGCATGCGGGTGATGCTCAGGATGAATCTCTTTAGCACAGGAGTTGTACTAGCATATCTACCTGTATTTTATACAATTTTAGCTGCACTACTTTGGAAGTACTGTAATTTACGAAGACTGAATTTAGAGAGACTCCTGAAAAGTAATCCAACCAACTACTAACAAGAGCATTGGCCATAATAAGTACAAAAGCATCATGAGTAAGAAACCACCTGACAATTCTAAAGTTACGGAGTTGCACAAAACAACTGTTGCAGACATTCTGAACATGGAAAAATCAGAATTGAACCATACTGTCAAATTCTTGACTGACTCCGCAGGGCAGAGGGGACTACCCAAAATGGTAGTTGGGAAATATGCTTTCAACTTATCCCTCTGTCTTTTTGAACCAAATACAATAAACTCAGATGTAGCTGCCTAACTAGTGTTGTTACCCAACTATGCTCTTGGCTGTAGAGGGACATACATGTGTAAAGTACACTGTCCAAGAATATATCTATGGTCCAGTAAATAATTGAACCATGGACTTTCATATCCAAGGTTCAGCCCCAAAATTGCTGGATAACTCAGGGAGCAAATGATCATACCCTGGTGCTTAATGTATTAATTTGATTAGTTTAAATAATGAAATATGACATTGTTTAAAATATTCGTATATTTGAATAGAATATTTCGATATGAGTATCTCAAATTTTTGATTAATTATCTCAATAGTTTATCTTGATATTTACAAATTGAGAACATCCTTGGATTATTAGACGAACACTATAGCTTTCTTTTTTTTTATATGTTACAGCAAGAATGACGTTAGTGTCATATTTTATACCATGATGTATATGTAATCATTTCAAAGCCAAAAATTCATCTGAATTGTCTTTTTTTTCTGCAGGGTATTCACTGTCCATCCTTTGATCTCAGAAAACAGTTTGAAAAGCAAGAATAAAAATATTTACATTATTTTCACACTATAATTGAGTTTAATGATGCCTTAATCTTAGGTCAATTTTGACGTTAAGTATAACATTGAATTAATATTATAAAAAAATAAATTTGATTCAAATTAACTTTCAATTTATTTGAGTTAAAATATGTAAACTCTTCTTAAATTTAAGTATTTTGAGTAATAGTAAAGTAGCCTTAAATGGGTTTACATCCTCTCGCAAAAGGAAATAGCCCAGGTCAGATTTATTTTACAGGAAAATGAATAAGAACATCATATAGGTTAGGGTAATTGCGGTACTTGAATTACACTCATGGCTTATGTTGGGTATTAAATTGGGAGAATGTTACTGTTTGAGGAAATTACTTAGAAATAAATTATATTTCGGGAAATGAATTGATGCATTATTCAGGTAAGTAGGTGGGAGAATTTAAGATGAAACTAAACAATTTCCTGGAAAGGAAGCTTCATTTCCCTAATCAGAAAAGTCACTCTTTAAAATGTGGTTTATACGTTTGATGACAATTTTGCGAAAGACACAATGAAACTGTTCAACAATGAATCTATATCATTATTTTTGTTTACTTTTATACCTCCCAATTTTTATCTTTTAATTCTACAAATTGTATGGACATTATACTGACTATTGGTACGTTATGAGTTTGTTCCATTCACGGGATGGTATCTCTACTTCAATATTCATAGATATTGATGTCATTTGTAAGGTTATCAAAACAAGGAGGTGTCTAATTTGAATCAAGTGGGGGAAAATATAACATACGTTTTAAGTTGTGGATAATAACTCCCTGTTCCATTTTTACAATGAATTGTAATACCCAACCGATTTCACACTTGGAGTGATGCACTATCAAAACTATTCCTACCTTAAATTGGTGCAAAGGGTTGGGGAAAATACCTGTCATTTAACCCGAATGAAGAAAAGAAGGTCTTTGCAATCTGCCCCTGACAAAGAGAATTTCATAAAGATTACTCTTAACACCGAATCAAGATCACCTTGAAACGTTGAGAAGATTAATTGGCAGACTCATGTGATCATTCTCAGTCTTCTCTTGAAATAAGAACACTCTAATGCTCGAATCGACTTTAATAGGAAAATTCTGTAGTGTGATGAAAAGAAAGAGCAAGGCAGGCTTTATCACTGAAAAGATAGTTTGTACTACCAACAGTATCAGTTGTAAGGGGATATAAAAACATGTGCAGTCCCATTTTATACACATAAATCAGCAGTATGATACATTATTTATCATGTCAGACGTAAATTAATCACAGTTGTAAGGCGACATTAAATTTAGCCGGATTCCCCAGGTTAAGGTGGCCTTAACCCATGATACCTTCATGGTAGCCCTGGTTTACAGGTCCTCTTATGCTGACCTTACCATGTCAGATTATACCTGATCCTGATGTAAGCAATGGTAAATAAAATCACATAGCAGAGTCATATAGCAAAATTCTTGGTTAACAGCGTCAAAGTACAGTCAGTTGCCAGATTCAAACGCTAAAACATGGTGGTAGTGGGTTTGAACCTCAGGTCATATGTTGTGCTTGATGACCTTGATGTGGGTACAGTAAGGTCATAGGTGATAAATGACTATGAATATTCCAGTTTGGGAAATTTTTATTTACATGTTAGAATACTAGATGATATAAAGAGTTTTAAAATGTTACTTGGTAAGATTTTAAAAGGCCCCAACCGGCCATAAAAGACAATACCAAAGAGGGTAATGTTACCAGAACGGTTAAAAAAAAAAAATTTATAATACCCATATAGGTTAAAATACAAGTTACAATGATATATAGTTACAACAGCAACAGTCTGTCCTGTCAGTCTTGGATCATGTATTAGTGGTTTGCACGAAACGAAAGGTTTGGCCCGAGGTCAGGAGGTAAGCCACATCAATCCGGAGAGACCTCCCCCTAGGTGGGACCAACCTAGGGGGGTCCAGCTTACCCCAGAGCAGCCTAGACTAGTCTAAGCGAAGTTTTGTCAAATTGAGAGGGGTCAACCCGGGTCAGCCGGGTGCAGCCTATAAGATATTTTAACCCTATTTTGGACTGAGCCACATCAATCCGAGGAGACCTCCCTCCAGGTGGGTTATTCCTGAAGGGGTCAAGCTCAGTCCCGAAATCGAAATCTAGGAACCCTAGAGTCAGATTGATAGGGGGTTCCCCAGGTCAGCTGGGGCCTGCCTTAAAGCTTGTATCCAAGCTGTGTACTTGCATAAGCCTTGCTTAAGGGTGGGGTTGGTGGGTGAATTTTCATGTGTACAATATGGCTTCTCGTTTGAAAGTGACCCTTGCCTTTGTGATAGGGATGCAATAGGGGTAGCCTAATTCCTTATTGGCTAGCAATCAAAAGGGAGGCTATAGAGGCTATAGAGGCAGCAACTGATATGACGGGCCCCTCACTGGGCCTCACCCTTCACAGTTGCCAGATTCAAACGCTAAAACATGGTGGTAGTGGGTTTGAACCTCAGGTCATATGTTGTGCTTGATGACCTTGATGTGGGTACAGTAAGGTCATAGGTGATAAATGACTATGAATATTCCAGTTTGGGAAATTTTTATTTACATGTTAGAATACTAGATGATATAAAGAGTTTTAAAATGCTACTTGGTAAGATTTTAAAAGGCCCCAAGCCCAACTAAAAAGTAGAGGGAATGATGGCTGAGAAAGTTGAGGGAATTATGGAAGGGGCCTGGGATGCGTTTTGGAGGTATGTCCAGACTGAGGAGCTTCTCCAAAGCCCATGGGCCATGATATCCTGGAGTTGTATGTTGTTATCATATGCCAAAGTGGCCCCTGACCTCCTGAATGTATGGAAGCCATGGCCAGTGTGGGGAATGTTTCTGTGGGTTAGTACTTTCTTCAAAGCATCCCTGATGTGTGTGTCGATTACTTGGGCGTGTGGGAAGAAGTTATTGGCAAACAGTGGGGCTGAAGGTGGGAGGGGTCTGGATTCGAGCAGAGCTTTAATAGCTCTGACTGGGCAGAGGAAAAGGTTCTTAACCTGGGGAAGTTGTATCCAATGGTGGGATTTATTATCCTGTAGGGTTTTTGTCCATTTTATAAGCATATGCACACCTGGTGGAGCAAATATGACGTCTTTCCTAAGAAAATGACGGTTCTGATCAAATTTCCTGGCACTATGTGGGGCCATGTTAGACATCCTAAGGAAACCATAGAAAGCAGTGAGAAATATGGCTCTGTATAAGATGGGGTCAGACAGAAGGTCACAAGAGATTGAAATGTTGTATAGAGTACGGATGTCGAAGATGCCTCTCGCCACAGGTGTAAAGTTCGAATTTATTGTGATGCTGTGGATGTATCTGCTCACTCCTGAGTGAGCGAAAGCAGACACATCCCAGCTATAGAGGCTTGCTCTGGCCTTGATTGAGGCCAAGTATGTTGCAATAATTTTTGGAGAAATAGCATTCTGATATAAATATTCTAAAAAGGAGAGAAAATTGTGGACTGAGGCCACAATGGGAAGGTCCATAAAGATCAAATATGCTATGAAAGTCCTGAAGTGTAGCTTGTGTGCTTTCTCAGTAGAAGGTCGATAGGCGCTCTGAATTCTGGTCCATGCTGCTTGACCAAGGTGTATGGAGGAAGGGGAGGCACCTGAAATCATATTTCATAATTTAGATTAAAATACTGTAGTGGAATTTTGTGCCAAATGCAAGTGTCTTTGATGTTCTTATGAAGGTCAAAGTCTGTTATTTTATCTGAGTATAAGCATGAGAGCATATCTGCCACGTTGTTAGCCGAACCTCGTATGTGATCAATTTTTAAAGTTATATCATGGGAGGCTGTCAGCAGCCAGATGTTCCTTAAGCAGAGGGCTAGCCATTCATCTCTAGTTTTGCCTGTGTTGACCACTTGAACTACTGCCAGGTTGTCACAGTAGAACCTTACCGTCATATGGGCCCATCTATGGCCCCATAACTTCAGAGCAATAACTAAGTTAAGCATTTCTAAGTGCACAATTGTGAGCTTATGGTTATATATGTCAAAAATGGGAGTTGAGTAAACTTCCTGGTTCCAAAAGCCACCCAATCCAGTTAAGGAGGCGTCAACATGTAGAGTATGAGCTTGTGCGATCTCTGGTTTGTGAATGTAAGTGATGCCATTGAATGATGGTAAGAAAACCAGGAACCAATGGAGGTCTTTATGGAAGTCTGTGGTCAAGAAAATCCTTTTAGCTCCTGGGTTGGCCCTAAATAGGGCCAGCATTCTATTTATGAAGATTCGGGCAGGACGCACACACTTGTGAATGTAAAGCAATTTGCCCAGAAGTGATTGAAAAGCTGTTCTGGATAAGTATTTTTTGTTTTTAATAGCCATGCACTCAGTTAAAATGCTGCTCAGTTTCTCAGAGTCAATGCTCATTGTATTAAGGTCAAGGTCAATCTGGATGCCCAGACAAGTTAAGGTTCTACAGGGAGAAGTTTGTTTATCGGGGTTGCTAGGCAACCCCAGATCTGTCAAAAGTGACGCCAGGCGCCGAAAGTGGGCGTCAGCAGTGGCTTTGGGGGAAACCAGTATATAATCATCTATGTAAGCAAACATTTTGGCTTTATGACGAGCCATTATGAACGTGACGGCGTCGCTGCAACGCTGGAATGCCGCACTCACATGGACCCAGCCGAACGCGGCCGATACGTCAATGAATGCGTCATCTTTCCATCTGATGCCCAATTTCAACGCGTCGGCTGGGTCCACGCGGAGATTCCTGAATGCGCGAGCCACGTCAATTTTTGCAATGGTGACGTCGTCATTATTTCTACAAATTTTGTCAACAATATCATCTATTGATGGAAACTTCAATAGAAATTTTGAATTGTCAAATTGTTCTCTGTCTACCTGGTCATTAAGAGATTGTCCATTTGGAAATGATAGGTCAAGTATTATTCTTCTCTTATCAATGTCCTTTGGTCTAGTGAGGAGTGGGGAGCAGTGGATGTGTACATGTTCGGGATCCCCACCCAAATTTTTGATGGGACCCAGTATTGCTCCCTCTGATTTTTCTTTTTCCAAATAACTCTCGACCGCCCGGGGGTGGGCCAGTGCTGAATAATGATTTTTAACAGATAAGTTGTTAAGGATGTGAGAATTCTTAAGGGAGAGAGGGAAACCATACTGGAGATATTGGAGTAATTTTTTATCTGGATAGTTGCATAAATGATGCTTCCACGCGTCTATATTCAAACCAGATTTGATGGGTATCCTAGCCTGTTTGTAGTTGGGAAGCCCTGATTCCCTGATAGTTTTGGCTATTCTGAGATATTGGTGGACACTAGGTAATTCTTCAGTGGCTCTATCAGGGCCAATAAACTCAAATTGAGTGGATTGTAGTGCAATGTAGCCGTTTGTCTTAGAGGGGTCGTTAATATCTACCCTCCCGCTAACTGGGGTTTCAGATTCTTTAGATATGTGCCCATGAGTGCTGATTTGACAGTCTGAGATACTGTGGGCGTCATTCTGTTCAAGCATAGTCTGGCTGTCCATAGTACTGTCAAGTCTGTCACATTCATTATTTACATCCTGAGAAACAATGATATTATCTATCAGATTAGTAATATACTCTTCATGTGACATGCCATGACGCTCCATGGCTAGACAATCTTGTTTAAAATTACTATAAGCTTTATTAGCTTCTAAACGACGATGTCTAATTAATGTGTCATGCATGCGGCTTTCAATGCACATTTGTACAGTTGAACACACCTCTAAGAGTCCTACTGGATGCCACTGGCAATCCATTACTGTCATGTGACCTGTCAAACAATAAACTTTCAATAAATAGAAACCTTTCAACACCTGTTGACTATTGTTATGAATAAACACTAAATAATTGAATGAATTATCTGACGTGTCATGAAAACAATGGTTCATTATGTCCACTGTGTACAGTGGTGGGTTATGACCTATATACGCTAAAGTGTCTGTTTTCAAATGGGCGTCGTGCGACTCATGGAACCTGTTAGATTTTGTTACATTACTTATGTCAGAGCTATGCTGACCAAGATATTTATTATACAATATTCCAGTAGATTCAGTGTTATCATCAAAAAAGTCATTATGAGAACATTTACTTACATCGCCTGGTGTCACAAAACTATTATTAAGGGAAAATACATAACTTTCTGATAATACTGTCTTTCTAAATTTACTGAAGTTACTATTATGTCTCTGGGAAGTCTCCTTTAACCTGGGTTCAAGTGGCCTGGGTGATTCCTAACTATTACTCTGTTGTGGTTTGTTACTCTGTCTCTGTTTGCCATTGCACTTATGCTCGGGATGGGCGAACTGCTTTCCTTGTTTGTAGCAGAATGCACAGATGTGGGCGTAGGGACCATGGTGGCCCTCGTGTGAACATGTCGCGTCATTATAATACCTGCATGGCCTCTTTGAAGTGGAACTGATGGCAGATGTCTGAGGTTGAGCAAGAGCTATCTGTGAGGCACTAAGCCTATTTGTAGCCCATTGGGTGGAATTGGCCCAAGTGAGAGTACCATCCTCAATCTCGTGCATTGAGGATGCCCATGCTGCCCTGACTGCTGGCCAGGGCAAAGAGGTGGCGTCACGTATGGCTAGGGTCATTTGAAGGATAGCTTGTTTCATTAGGCCTGGATCTGTTATCGCATAAATATTAGTGAGCTGACCAGTGACCCACTGGGGCAACGACAGTTCATTGTACGTCAGACGCTTCTTCCCACTCGACGCATGGAACCCTTCATTTGGCCACCTCAATTGTGGTTGTGTAGCTATTGTGTCATGTGTGTTAAAACGACCAGATCTTTTGGCTGACTGAGGCTTACCTTGTGATAATTCCTGCTGTGCCCGACCGTCATATGTAGTCAGCAGGTCATTAACAGCATGTGAAATGACAGGATTCTGTCTAAGTGACTGTAGATTCGGTATGACGGCGTCACGACGGTCCATCTAAAGTCTCTCTGTGCCCTGTGGCTGTGGAGGAGCATGGAGAATGGGGCAAAGTTGTGGTTCTTGCTGTACGTCTTGAAGGTGGGGCAGTGCTGGTCTGGCAGCGAGGTGACCTTGGTCATGTCTGAAGTCCGCAAGCGTCAGCGGATCCCTGATCTGACCCCCTCCCACACCACTGGTTGGGTTCAATTGTGGTGAGCCGATCTGAGACGAGTGTGATGGCAAGCCCTGGGGGTGGGAACGCGAGTTAAGGGGTGTGCTTCTAAGGGATGATTGCTCGACCTTGTCCATCCTTCTACATAAGGCTGTATTTGAGTCTTTTATTTCTTGGAGCATCATCATGATAGCGTCATTAGTTGACGGTACATTGCTACTGGGTGTTTGATGAGCAGCAGGAGCAGTACTTACAATTTCATTGTTTCTTGGCTCCAAATATGATCCATCTAATTGTGTATGAGCTTTCTTGATCTTCCTGACAGAAACTCTCGCCCGGGCTGACGCTGTCACCCTTTTCCTGGCATTAGGGAGTGTCTTCTTATTTGACGGCATATTAAAATAAACTAAAAGTTCATAAACTTAAATTCCAATGTGTGAATTTTCATGTGTACAATATGGCTTCTCGTTTGAAAGTGACCCTTGCCTTTGTGATAGGGATGCAATAGGGGTAGCCTAATTCCTTATTGGCTAGCAATCGAAAGGGAGGCTATAGAGGTAGTTTCAAATATTGCTAAGGTCATCAGCAACTGATATGACGGGCCCCTCACTGGGCCTCGCCCTTCAAACACTACCCTCAAAACTCCAATGTAATGTTATGAGCACTTGTATGGCTCTTAATCTCCATCTTATGACAGATCATAGCGTACAATAGAGGAAATCCCAATTTGATGGGTTTAACATTGATAGAAATTTTCCTGCTATTAGCGATTGCTCTCCATTCAGAAAGAGTGGGAGTCTGAAACAAGTGATCATCTGATTCTGTATTCTATTTTCTTACACTGAGGACCTGCTCCAATGTGAAAAGGAAAGAGCGGGAAGTCTTTCAGATGAGGTAAGGTTATGACATGTACTTCATTTCCAATTTGCAGGGTGTTTGACCACTTTATCACAAGCTTTAAGAAGCATCTTGACAGCTTACTATCTTAAAGGAATCAAATGTTGAGAAGCTTCAAAGGCTTTCACCGTGTGGAGTGACAAATTTGTAATTCTCGAACAAAACAAATCAGTTTTATTATAACGTAAGTGTGACAGGGTTCATCGTTAAGGTATTAGTTTTATCATCTCATAACTATTACATGGTAGATATTAAAATATAAGTTTTATTTTAAAGTAAAGATTACATGGTAAATGGTCAAATATTAGTTTTATTATTACAAGTATTATGTGGTTTAAGGTAACATAGTAGTTTCATGAATTGTAGGTATTACATGGTTCATACTAAAATATTAGTTTTTCCCCCATTTTGTAAGTATTAGGCAGTTAATACTAAAACTTTAGTTTTATCATGATGTAAGTTGTATATGTTTAATATAATTGGATTAAATTTTTTAAAATATATTTTAAAAAATCAGATAGCTTTCATAAATTGAGCTGTATTGTAAAGCTACAATCAAAGAGTAACGTAATATATTATTCTTAAAACTTATTTAAGAAAAATAAAATATTTTTTTCACTTAAGTTAAGTGAGCTGTCCTCAAAGCAATATTCAGTAAACTTCAACAAACATGAAATACGCAGATCTGACAATACTATAGGTGCTGTTTCTTTCACTATTTTACTTGCTTTTATTCTGTTTCTTACCGTCTGTAACTGGCAGTTGAAAATGTCTTGAGAAGGCAAAAACTGACATCATACATTTGTTCCATGAAGACAGATGTATTTGAAATAGATTTCCACAATAAATTAGCAAGATGCTTCAAGGATCCCCCATTCAAGGGAGCCAATCAATTAGACAGCCTCAATTGACATTGCTGGTTTTTTTTGTCTGAAATGAAAAAGTGAAACAATTTGCTGAAACCAAATTGCTTTTACCCAGAGAGAGGGAGGAAAAGCCGGCTTTAAGAAAGTAATGTAGCCAAGAGCTTGCATTGACAAAAAGTTTGCTTTTAGAGGACTAATCCCGAACTTTCTTACACCAAAATACTTCTCAGACTTCTTTGGGTGAAGTTAAAAATAGACATTTTTGTATGTAAAACTGTATTAACAAGATTTTACTTCCAGGTAATAGAACACAGTTAAGTTTCTAAAAGGGTGGATTTTCCACAAAAACACCTCTTGTTTACGCCTATGGTATTTATATCTCAAGTTGAATCTACAACTGGTGTGTTTCAGTATGTACTTCCAATATTATTAGATGAAGCATAGCTTCATTGTTACATAAATACAGCGGACTTTTGTTCATTCAAACAATTCACGAGACATAACTTAAATTTGGGTAGTTGTAATGTTCTGATACCCGGCAAGGAAAATTTTTATTAGCAATGGCCAATGACATCAAAGTTTTGTAAATAAAGCTGCCGATTACATAAGAATAAAATATTCAAATGTTTGTTGTTGTTTATTTTTTGGAAAATAATCTGTGATATTTGATGGCTCAAATTCATAGACATATTTGCATGTCATTGTGTGTCCAATCATGCCTTGTTGAGATTTGTAGAGAAACAAGACTGAAAGAGGTTTCGGTCTACTAGCGTGAGCCACACAGCCATCAGAATCACAAGTAGTGCACTGAAGCGGTCGCCTATCCCAGTACTAATGTAGCCCATTGCTGCTTAACTTCAGTGAACAGACAGATGCTCATCACCCTGTGCCACAATTCATGAAAGTCCGGAGACCAAAAAAAATATGAAAAATAGTGATCTCTTGCAGCGCGAGCCTCGCTAGAACTCGCGAGATATAAGTCCACCCCCCCTTTTACTGCAAGATTTCAATTGCTAAGGTGTTTAACATGTGTGGCCTTTGATCACCATGCTTACATTCTGTGACTGTGGATTTGAGCCCACTTCACTGCAGTATTTGGGATTCACTGATAGCTGAGTCCTGTTAGGACTTCAGTTGTTGAAATGGGTAAGAAACCCCACGTTTGACTTCATTTTACTTGCTGGTGACCCACTTTTGACAATGAAGCTGACACAAATCACATAAAAAAAATCTCTTCACTGAAAGCGATACATTGTTAGTCTTTTTATCATTCTTCAGTTTACGTTTAATCTTAGACATCTATTTTATACACCGTGAAGGCATGTAACAGACTCTAGCTACTAGTATGTGACTTGCTGTCAGGTATATATTGTATTTTTTTTAATTATGAGGATTTCTTTTTTTTTTTCATTCTTTTACATAGTTTCAATTACAAGCTAATTATGAAGTTGTAATGGATGAATATTCAGCATATCAACTGTTGTGTGTGATACATCAAAGTCATTCGTCTCTTTTAAAGTCTAGTGTAAATGTCACTGCTCAGCTGACAGACACTCAGGCTTATCTGGAAGATATTTGATTGATTGTGTACCAGTTTGGATTCCGGATTTCCTTCTCATCAGAAGGATGAAAGATAAAAATTGTCTTGAATGTTTTGTATGAAGTTAATAATGGTATTTTTTCGACTGTATCAAATACTACCAATGTTATTATTAAAGTTATATAGCCCCCAAATTGTCGTAGTGGTGGTGGACCAATTCACGCCCGGGTACCAGTTCACGCCCACCCTCAATTTTCTTGAAGAATTATTATTTTTCATTAAAAAGATGTTTACCACATCATAGATAATCATCAAATGGATCATTTACATTTGTAATTTATTGTTTAACTGTGATTGTTTTGGATAAATTTAGGGGTGGGCGTGAATTGGTACCTGGGCGTGAATTGGTCCACCACCACTACATACTCTAAGCACTGGATGTCTATATGGATGAATTGAGAGGCAGAATGAGTCTCCATCAGAAGTGCATGATAGAAGTGCTAATTTGGAAAAAAATAGTACTGCTAAAATCCCTATTAAAAGCTGGCAATGTGAATATTCTAGTTGTTCTCCAACATAAACATTTTGAAGGAAACTGAATTGAAAATAAACTTTAACGGTAGCTCTGACAAATGCTTACGTCTGGGGTATTTTCTTATTCTTAGAATAATGAAAGGGAGCCCAGAAGAATTAGCATAATAAATAGAATGTTATGACCTGGAGGTGTACCATAGTTAAAGTAAATCAAGTGCCATGACAACGGTAATTAGCGCCTCCCAAGACCAGCTGACTTTTGATCCTTTGAGATCACACACAATATGTTTATCAAACCATTAAATATACCCGGTCATTACAAAACTAATTGGCCCATTGAACGATCCATGCTAACACAAACTTCACAGGCTACATATGTTCAGCAACTATCAAAGTATAAAAGAAATATATGAACTCAATAACCATCGATATATTTCCTCTAATTGTACTTAGAGGTTTGTATTTACCCACATCCTTTATAGGCTGTGTGTAATCACTCCACAGGCAGAACAAAGAGATATGAATGAGTTTCTATATAAAAAATAATATTCTAAAATATGTTTTATAAACCACAATTTGAGAAAGTTCCATAATTCATATTTGATTAATACTTTTTTTGCTTCAGCACAATATGCATTGTTTTAGTAATGGAGATACAAATTAGTGGTTTGACAAGGCTTTGGTTCAAATCCACAATCATTACATAAGTGCACAGGTATCAAAATAGATATGGCCCAATTACCGGCCTTGACAGGAGAAAGAAGCCAATGCCATGCAATGAAGTGTCATACAGCACGACAAATATATATGACCCTGTGCGACAAGCAAGGTCAAGCAATGCCAAAAAACCATGCCCATGATGGCTGGAAATTTTAAATTGTGGACATTAAGAATGGGCACACGCTGTCCTAGTGACCCCAGGTCAATTTTAAAAAGGCCACATGTAGAGTAATATTTACAATGATATTCTTCTCAATATGGCCAAAGGGTCTGTCACAGCCCTTACCATTTTGGATCTCTATGCCATGTTCGATATCATTGACCACACCATTTTCCTGGACAGACTTAATGTTTACTATGAAATTAGTGAACTAGCACTTGGCTGGATTAAATCATACCTGTCGGGAAGGATACACTCAGTCAAGGTAGGTACCACACTCTCACATCCTGCTGTGCTCCAGTATGGGGTCCCCCAGGGCTCCGTCCTTGGTCCAATTCTTCAGTTGAACCCAAGACCCCAGTAAAGCCAGGCAAGTGATTAGCTGTTACATAATCATGATGAGGTAAGTATGTATATACCTGATAGAGGTGGCCTTAAGGTAGAAGGTGAGTAATACACAAGGGTTGGGCCAGAGCCTTTCATTTTACAGAGAATATGACAGTAAATACTAAAAGGTAAAGGGTTAAACTACACATGTATGATGTAAAAGGCCCAATTCCAATTTAAGTAGAAAATTCTTGTTGAAAGGTGGTAGCAACTGTTGAAGCAGCTTTGGGTGTGTATTTCAAATAGCAGTTGATTGCTGAGGATGACCATCGCCCATGAGCTTTAAGATTTTGCAGTGGCGTGTTGTGATCAGCAGCCCAGGACACCCCAGATCTTCTAAAGGCGTGGACCCATAGTGAGCAGGGTTCAAACCCAGGGAGGAGAGAAGGTGAGAAAGGTAGCTGCTGATCCTCGGGGAGGTGAGGACAGTAGACCCTGAGGATTTGGGAAGGAGGAAGAGGGGGGGAGGACTTGGGAGCCGGGCAAGAATGGAGGAGTTGTTTGATTTCAATGACAGGGCACATGGGAGAACCTTTGATGAGGGGAATTTGAATGACTTGGTCTTTTGAGGAGAACTGCATTGCTTTGGCCCAGTTGAGAATCACGTGGACCCCAGGGGGGAGGTGGAAAAATTGATGTCACCCCTGAGCAAGTGACGAGTGGGGTCAAAAGGTTTAGCAGTGACAGGGGCGATGTTGGAAAGCCTCAGAAAGACGAAAAGGCCAGAAGAAAGATGGCTTTATAGACTTGGCCAAAGGCAATGGTGTCACAGGCTTTGACTAATTCAAATAATGTGGGGATGGTAATGATAGCTTTAAACTTAGGTGTATACACTGAATGGGTGGACACTGACTTGATAAACAAATGCACTTTTATGTGACTAATTGCAACAGTGTCAACGTCAAATAATTTAAAGTGGTGACTCAGAACTGACACATAACTCGACAAAGTGTGAGCTTTACTTCCATTTTGCACCAAAAATTCTAAAAATGATAGAATAGTGCCAACTTGATGCATGTGTAGCTGATGCCATATGGTGAACACCAAGAACAGTTTAAACTTAGACAAGTAACCACTAGCAGTTCTAGGCCTGCGAGCTGTGTCAATATGTGCATAAGCTTGTGATGTGAGGATTTGAACCGCTGAGCCTGAAACAAAGAAAATATGCATTAGATTAAATCAACATGTTGGGATAGAACATTTCACCATTGACTTTCCACCAAGTAAGATTACTGAACTGGTTTTGGACATGTTTAAGTTTATCTACAGATTCAACGACTCTGGATAACAAATCTGCTTTTTGATTGATACTTCCAGCAATATGTACAAATTTAAGTTTGATATTATGAATGGCTGCCATCAGCCACACAGATCTACCCACTGCCTGCAATAAACTTGTCTTTAATACACCCTTTTTACACTGAGTACATTGCAGCTTTATTGTCAATATGAATACAGA
Source organism: Sabellastarte sp. h YS-2021 (assembly GCA_964017235.1). Classification (NCBI taxonomy): domain Eukaryota; kingdom Metazoa; phylum Annelida; class Polychaeta; order Sabellida; family Sabellidae; genus Sabellastarte; species Sabellastarte sp. h YS-2021. The sequence goes on from OZ024929.1 coordinate 31,623,750, forward strand.
TAGACTTATGACGCTTTTATGTGTCACCAAACACTGTTAATGCTATTAAAACGTTCAGCATCTCTAGTTGTGTGATACTGAGATGCCAGGTTGCTTGATTTGTTTATTTGTTTATTTGGGGTTTAACGTCGCTTTCAACACTGTACAGGTCATATCACGACGGGTAGTTGGAAGGGCAGAGGAAACCAGTACATAGAGTTCGCTAGGGTTGTGTACTGTAAACTGCTGACCAACGGCAAGCAACTACCAGCTTTCCCACTTACGGCCATGACGGGGATCGATCCCCGGCCGCAGAGGTGGGAGGCGAGAGTGTTACCACTCTGCCACCGTGGCCCCTACCAGGTTGCTTGAAGGTGGCAAGAGGCAGCATATGCATTGTCATTCCAAATGTCACCCACCCTGTCACCCATCCCAGACAGGTGTCAACAAAGACGTCGTATGCTGGTTTTCCTTGTGAGAACATTACCTTGCCGTAATTGTAGTAGAAAATGTATAAACCATGATAGATCCTGACGTCCTCACACACTTTGACGGGCATTGTTGCCTGATGCAGCTTGTTGAGTAATCTATTCACAAATGTCCCGGCAGGGATGATGCAACGGTGCAAGTACAGGAGCTTACCTAGTAAGCTCTGAAGTTGCTTTTTAGATATGTGAGAACAAGATCTGTGGTGATAGTCCAAATCCAGAATTTCTAGGCATTTGCTCTGTGGAATGGACATCTGGCCAGTGTCAGCATCCACAATGGTGCCTATGCACGTCAGTGACCTAGAAGGGGGAACTACTTTCTTGGAATTGACAGGTAAACCCAAAAATTTGAACAAGAAATACAACATGTTGAACTCTGTGTCAGCATTCTGATGTCTGTGGATGCAAATGATGTCATCCAAGTAGTTGAAGAGTGTCACATGCTTACTTTGCATGACGTGTCTCAGAACGTCTGTCACAGGTTGGCAAATGACACTGCCCATTTTCAGACCCATGGGCACGCTGACGTCTAGTTAAGACGCATCATGCCACCTGTGACCCAAGAGATCAAAGTCCCTGGGGTCGATCCTTAGGTTCCAGAAAGCCCTACTGATGTCTATTTTTGAGAGCAGAACGTCAGAGTGCAGAGCTTGAATTTCATCAACTATATCTTGAACAGCTGGATATTTTAATTTGAAACTCACATTGTCAGAGATACAGTCATTTAGTGATGCCCCATAGTGAGATTAACTATGATCTACCTGGCTTTGGCCTTGATAACATGGTGAGTAGAGAACTGGAAAGGGAAGGTTGTCAAAAGGTCTTTATGTAAGAGTTCTTTCTCAAAATACACAAGTGTGTTGAATTGCAAGTCATTTCTGTTCACACAAAGGGGAAACCATAATTTCAGATAGTCTAATAGTTGGTCATTATAGTTCCCACAAAGTCACGCCAGTTGGCAATATTCAGTTCTGTTGGCACTTGAATCCTGGCATTTATATAATTTTGGTTGACCACTTTGTTTAACAATGGTGTGGGCGTCACATGCCCATTGTTTAATGTCTGTGGATTCTATTTCTAGTCTATTCTGTACTTTTATAGCGCTTAATCTCTGCTAGGCAGCCTCTAAGGTGCAACACCAAAATCAAATTTAAAAAAATCATCTCTCCACAGCCGTTGCCAGGTCCAGCACCACAGAGACGCCGGATAGAGTGTATGCTAAGTTGGAAATGCCTTTTTGAAGAGATATGATTTTAACCTTTTCCTGAAACAGACGAGAGTTGGGGCAGAACGGCCCTCATCAGGCAAATGATTCCAAACTGTGGGAGCATCAAAAGCAAAGCTGTGGCCAAAGTGATTTTTTATTTATGTACAGATGGAGAGAATTGAGGAACCTCCAAGAACATTTTATCTGGATGGTTATATCTTGTACTATATCTTCCACAATGAGTAGACAAAAGATGACCAAAGTAACTGGGATGGCCATTGTGAAGAAACTTGTAAACTAGAGTGGCAGTTTTGAAGATACAGCGAAATTCAACTGGGAGATAATGGAATCGTTTGAGAATAGAAGATGCCCGTGTGTATTTGTTACAGTTTGTGACAATCCTAGCAAGTGTGTTTTGAATACACTGTAGTTTGCGCATGTTAAGACTGGACAAACTCCTGAAGAGAGAGTTGCAGTAATGAAGGCGACTGGTCACCAAGGCATCCTAGCAAGTGTGTTTTGAATACACTGTAGTTTGCACATGTCAAGACTGGACAAACTCCTGAAGAGAGAGTTGCAGTAATCAAGGCGACTGGTCACCAAGGCATCCTAGCAAGTGTGTTTTGAATACACTGTAGTTTGCGTATGTTAAGACTGGACAAACTCCTGAAGAGAGAGTTGCAGTAATGAAGGCGACTGGTCACCAAGGCATTAGCTGCCAGGATATCAGTGTCATCAGTCAAGTGCTTTCTAACCCGCCTGAGATCACGAATTTGAATGAAACATGTCTTACAAATATTGCGGATATGATCAGCAAAGGAGAAATTAGCATCAAACCAGACACCAAGGTTCTTTACAACAACTGCTGGATGCATGAAATTACCAAATATCCTAACTAGGAGAGAGGAATCTAATTTGAGCATGGGATCCAAAGATGATAAACTCTGTTTTGTCAGGATTTAATTTGAGCATACTTGACGACATCCATTTCTGAACATCCAGAAGACATGAATTCAGTTTGTCAAAAGCCAGGGCTGCATTTTTGTGAGACATATTAATAAACAACTGCGTGTCATCTGCATAAAAGTGGAATTTGATGTTGGGATGCGTTCCAATAACCTTACTCAAAGGAGTGGTGTATAAGGAGAACAGCAGAGGACCAATAACTGAGCCTTATGGCACTCAAAACAGCTACTCATGCAATTCAGAGAGGGTTGACCCAATTTTAATTGCTTGGAAACGGTGGCTAAGATAGGACGTGAACCACTTCAAGGTTGTGCTGCACACACCAAACCATGACTTAAGACAATTAAGAAGAGTAGTGTGGTCAATTGTGTTGAACGCTGCTGACAGATCCAGTAAGACCAATGATAGTGAGAGATGAATCTCGTTTTTGATATGCAGCAGGGCGGTTTCCGTGGAGTGACCACTTTTGTATGCAGATTGCCTAGGATTATCAAGATTGTTACTATTGATATGTTGCATGAGCTGTTTGACAACTACCCACTCCACCAATTTTGACATGAAACATAGTCCTGATACTGGTCGATAATTTTGCAAATCTTCATTTGGAAGTGATGCTTTCTTAATCGGGGAGTGACAACTGCCTTCTTGAATTTTTGAGGAAATACACCCTCAGCTAATGACAAATTGACAAGTTTTGTAATTGATGGAAGTAAAATTTCCACATAATCTTTCAAAAGGAAAGTAGGCACTGGATCTAAAAGACATGATTCTGTAGGGGAATTCATTGAAGTGAGGTAGGTTGAGAGGTGTACACATGGGTGGTATGACTACTGTCGAAGAGGCTGTGAACATATCATGAATCTATTTGTGTGGCGGGCTTGAATAATGGGGTAACAAGTGGTGATTTAGCAATAAATCCACATTTGACATGTCACAAGAACTGTGAACCTCCATCAGAACTTTGTTGTGAATAAAACACCAATTATTGATACTTTGGTGATAGTTACATAAATTACGCATTAGCTGGGATTCAGCTTGACCCATTAAGCGCTACAGAGTGGTCACTTGATTCTTGAGAAGTGACAATTGCATCCCATGAGGGGTCAATATTTATATAGTCATCAGATACTTTAATCACGGACAAGTCAAATACTTTGTTGAGATCACTAAAACTGTCCTCACAGTTTGTGGTACTACATACATTGTCAATAAACTGTGGTTTGCGCTCCTCAGTTTTTTACACGGATTAACAAACCTATTTCTGTTCCTGGTCCTCTTTTTAAAACTAAAAGTTCAATTAGATTTACTGGAATCTTTATTACTACTTGATTTTTCCTGATACAGTCTTTCACTTTGTGAGTACATAGCTTACCTACTGCCTGGTAGAAATATGAGCATGCATGCTTGACTATGACGCCATCTATGATGTGATCAGATGAATGACTGCAGGTCAAGTTAAATTCTGTGCATATCTTGTCCTTGGCCCCTTTATTGGCCTTGTTCTGTGTTGTGACTGGTTTAGTGGGGATGCTCCTTGCTGTGTTTCTGATGTGAATTCTTTTTACCATGTCTGGTGATCGCTATGAGCACTTTCCTCATTCAATCTCTTGAAGTATCACCATGTGAGCGGGCTTGGCTGTTGTCCAGTTGGTTTCCAGGGCATCCTGGAAAAGATGACGCCCATACTCGATCATGTTTGCACAAATACTGTTGCTAAATTAATCTTGAAAACAACCCAAAAATCCTACCATGAACTAGAGGGGGGACAGTTCTTTGTATTCAGGTAACCCTGGGCAAGCAGCACTGGGCAAGCAGTAGTGATGTGGCCACCCTATTATGTGTCACACTGCATTGTTGCCTGACCAATGTAGACCAGATATGAAATTTTTATAACCTTCACTTCCAATTCGTGGCCTTCCTTGCAGTTTCTCCAGTTGACGCTGCACTTGACGCTGCACCTGTCATTAGACCTCAAGTACTCCATGGAAACGTGGTCCCTTGATGCTACAGATTCGTCAGCAGTTTGGGAGTCATTGTTCAAACCATTTATGGAAGAATCTTCCAAACATTCATCTGATGAGTTCAATGACGCAGCATTTGACAATCTGTAAATCTTACTTTTCTTATACTTGTGAGATGAACACGATGACGAGCACCTGTGTGATCTTTTGGGAGAACTGTATGAGGGTTTTGAAGTTGATTTGATGGTGGATTGCTTGTAGAATTGTATTTGTAACTCAGTGTTCTTTTCCTCTAATTGTTCCATTTCCTCAGTATTAAGTCAAGTTTAGATTCCACTTGGTCCCTCTCACAGTGTACGGACCCTTTGTGTGCCCTACCTGACTGTGAAGTTCCCTGTGTGGAAGCAGGGGAAGCATCTTTATCTGGTTGGCTGGTGTCTGGCTGATTTTGGAAGTCAATTTGGATGCTGCTGTGATCTGAGTCGGGTACTGGTGCACTGATAATGAGATTCCTGCGACACCTCACTCCTACTGGTCTGGCATGTCAGATCCGACATTTTATACAGTCTGCTGTTACTGGTGCTTGCACTGCTTTTTCCATATCCAGTTGAGAATTGTTAGCAACTCACTGCTATATTACAGTAATCCTAGCAGTAGACTAAAACTTTACTAAAATGTTGATAAAAGTACTTCACTGAAATGAACATTAAATTCAACTTAATGTTTTTGTGATTAGGAAACAGAACTAAGGCCATAAGCGATCTTGTCCCATCAAATTCAAACTTCAGAATGTTGCAATTAGCTAGAAAGAAGGGGTAGCTCATGAATTTGGCGGGAAAACACTCACTGCCATGCCACACTGATAAGTGTTCACATAATGTTGACACATTGTACACCTGGGATTGTTGACGTCAAAACCAGCGCCTCTGGCTTCAACTGAGAAGTTATGACAAGCAACAACAAACATTTTCTCTCTACACTAACCCAATCAGCTCAATCATTCACTCTCACAGTAGTATTATTTACCACTTCTATGCCGATGACACCCAGTTATACATAACACTCTCACCAACAAATTTCTCTCACTCTATACAAAAACTAAAGAACTGCCTAAATGATATTCAAAATTTTATGTTCACAAATAAATTAAAACTCAACCCTGATAAAACTGAGTTTATTCTGATAGGCTCCAAAAATAACCGTAAACAGTTCCTTTCTCACTTTCCAATCAATATTCTTGGTAATCAGGTCTCACACCAGCACAAAGTGTCAGGAACCTCGGAGTGGTGTTTGATGCCAATTTCTCATTCTCAGACCATGTGTCACAGGTCATGAAGTCCACCATGTTCATGCAAGAGACCTCTATAAAATTTGTCTCCTTCTGGACCTTAAAACATCTGTTCTTTTAGCAAACGCTTTGGTGAGCAGCAGATTGGACTATTGCAATTCCCTGTTCTTATCACTCACTGATTTCGAATTAAGGAGATAGCAGTTAGTCCTAAACTCACTCTGCAGGGATGTCACCTGTTCCTCTAAATATTCTCACATTACCCCTCAGCTGAAAAAAGCTCAATTGGCTCCCAGTCAAATACAGCGTACAATTTAAAATAGGCCTCATTACATACAAAATTCTCAACCAGGGTCAACCAGTTTACCTAAGAAAATTAATTCATCTGTACACCTCTTCCAGAAATTCAAGGTGAAGCACCCCCAAACTCAAGTTCCTTCATACCCCTACTTTTGACTGTAAAGTTCATAAATCAATCAAACACTTTTCTAACTCTTTCAGTCACTATGGCCCAGTTCTTCGGAACTCCTGTAATTTCTGATAAACGTTTGATAAGTGTTTATGAACTTTTGCATCAGAGTGGCACGAGATAACAACAGGAGTAGACTTGAAACATGGTGTCATTACTTTCAATGGGTATACACTGCAACATACTTTAAGAGCTATTGTTGGACAAATTTCAGATGGTCTTACTCTTTGTAATGTGCATACTTGTTTTACTTTGCGTAAGCCCATTTTTTTTACTTTGGCATATATTCTGCAACAGCAGAAGAATCAGTTGAATTATCTACTGTTGTTCCACTGTCTGAGCCAGCGGTAAGCAAATCATTCTATTTTCTGTCTGATTTTCAGGGTAATGACTGCTCACTACTCGAGGAAACACCAGAAAATTTGGAAACTTGTTGTTCATGAGTAGCTTCTAGCAGCTTGTCCAACACGTTAACTTCAACTCCCAAATATATCTGCGCTGGCAACCTCACCGAGTCAGCACGACCAAACCTTAAATTGTATGAATGAGCTTAAGCCATAATCTAATTCAACTATAAAGAGGACAACCCTGCAAGACTCACTAAAATCAGAGATTGACAGATGGTCAGTACTAAAATTCTAATATTAACCGATATTCCAGATCAGTGGTTGGGGTTTAGGTGTGCAACATCACATTGAAACCTTGATTTGAAGTTGCTGTAGTTATTCTGAGCTTTAAAGCTTTGCCCTAGCAATATTTCAAAAATTGCAAAGTGAAGCATGTTTATACTTGATAAGGGACATTGGCATGGGTGTAGATGTATGGACTATATAAACTGTAAGGAGTAGGAAATTAATACTTGGCATGTATTTTAGTTGGGGGTGTAGGTCTACAACGTCGTGGTGTGACTTTGATTTGACCTTTCTGTTATGACCATATTTAATCTTGAATTGAATTTTTATTTATTGAATTTTTATTTTAGAATAATGTAATCATAGACTACGACAGGCTATTTCACTGAAGATAAACTACTGAACTAAAGTTGCACTCTGATAATGCATATAGTCTAAATATAGCAGAACTGTAACTGTAATGGTCAGCGAGGCCATAGTAACAAAATAGAGTGGCCGCAAACATAGATTGGCCGTAACTGTAGATTGGCCGCAACTGCAGATTGGCTGTAACCGTAGATTGACCACAACTGTAGATTGGCCGTAACTGTAGAGTGGCCGCAACCGTAGATGAGCCGCAACCGTAGATTGGCCATAACCGTAGACTGGCCGTAACCGTAGAGCAGCCATAGTCGCATTGTACGGTGTGTGCACTGTATTTATGTTCAAAGCAACAGGTTGTAAAGTTTGGTTGGTATTGTTGTGTCCGCAAGTCCTTGTAAATATAAAATGTGGCCTGGCCGTCAAATTTGCCTATATAAGGCAGAGCATTCCACCATAGAGGGGAATGCACAATGGGTTTCTGACTTGAGAAACATAGTGTTGTGAGAACATCTTGTAAAATTTGTACATAAACATGCGTAAAGAAGTATAATTAAAAGATAGTTAGAAAGCTTTAGTCTTTCTTTTGAAACTGTGTTGTCATGTTCAAGAAACTTTTCACGAGAAGAAAATCCCCAACAATATTTTTCTGGGCTCTCTCTGTAAGATGTAGGAAGCTGATACTATGGTAAATTGGTTGGAAGGTGTAGATGTGCAACGTCATGGTGTGACCTTCATTTGCACTTTGACCTTGCGGTAGTTACCTTACCCATTATAATCTTGTCAGAGCTGTATCGCATAAATTGTCAGGTGTGGGAGGTCTTCGGTGGCGTTAGCAAGTGTGGTATCCTAATCACAGGCTGTCATCTGTGTGTGGTTCGACTCCCACAAGTGGCAATGCTGAGGGCCTATCCCAATATGACTATCTATTGAATGGGATGTAAAGCACCAATGTTGACTTTATTCAGTGTAGGATTTTTGTGTCACATCACAGTGTGATCTTTAAACACTGGCTCTGTAATAATGAATTCTACTGCCACATTTAGAGGTATTTGATCTGGCATAAAGCTATTTGGATTGCTACAACTGATATTATATGTAGTTTTACATTTATTTTGTGCTATTTCCATTGACAAGCTATATTTTCTTTAATAAAGAATTCAGTTATTAGATTTGATAGCTTCATATATTTTTTTTAATTATTGCTGTCATCTTATTATTAAATTGTCTTGTTTGATACTTTGTATTCACATACAGTTTCTCAGTTTTAAGTTTTATTTCTCCTTTACATTTATAAAACTTACACAATTTATGTCCTGAAAGACTCTGTCCTCTAATCTTTGTACTTTTCACTTCATCTATATCTCATTGCTTTCATCGCCATTTCCCAAGGTTATGGTAAGAGCTATCATTGAAGCTATTTTTCAGCTAATCCTTTGCTGTATATGACTTCCATTTAGTGAATTGATATTGCCAGATAACAATTTAGCTTCGAAATAGTTATAACTGTTTACTAGAAGGTAGTGATTGCCAAATAATGTCTATTTTATTTCTACCTAGCGATAACTGATATTTTTTGATAATTGGTAGCAAGGCAGTTGTAAAACGATAACATGTTACTTCATTAATAGCATCTTGATCTCAGGAACTGAGAACTAAGCCACAAAAAAATAAATAAACCCCTAAACTTGAAATTAAATGTGAAAAAAACCTTTTCTCAACCGCAGGTATAATCAGACATGTAATAATTGACAAATAGAAATGATCAAATAGATTTGTAAATTTGTTTAAGTGTCAGTTTTTCTGTTGATTTTTTTGTTTTCTGTGTGTCAGTTTGCAAATATGTCCCCATGTTCCCTTTATTAGTAGAGCACGTAAAAGCTCAAAATTTATTTGAATCCACGTTTTATGTCAGTTTTGAAGCACGGTTAAATAAACCTGCTGTGCAGACTTTCCTGTCACCTTGAAGGTATTGGGTTCAATTACTGGTCATGAACTGATGTGGAAACATTGGTAGTCAATTATTGATGCCCTAATGGCTTTCAGTCTAAAACCTTAAACAGCAACGTACATTTCAAAATCCGCATAATGGCATAGAAAAACACATTAATGCTTGGTTTCAACTTAAGGAGTTAACATTCAAATGGGGAAGTGAAACACAGGTTTAGCAGCAATAATAGCTTGTTTGCTAAGTACCTTTTCTCTGAGTTCGGAATTGCTTTATTATTCTTTAGATAAAATTATGTATGCGCAATATGTTTTCATAAATATGACATCCTAAATCCCTGCATGAAGCGAGTTGAGTTTGGGGGCTCCTCTCCCAAAATATAAATAGTACATCCCCTACATTATTAATAGTACAACCTCTATGATTTTACTTTAAATGCCACATTATATATGGTACAAGCTACATAATTTTACTCCTAATACCACATTATATGTAGTACAGCATCCATGATTTTATTTGTAATGTCACATTAGTGCAGTGGCCCTAACATTATTAGACCTCTCGGCGGCGTTTGATACGATTGATCATTCGCTTTTATATGACTGCTTGCATGACTGGTTTGGTCTAGATGGTACTGTTTTGTCATGGATCAAATCTTATCTTTCAAACCGTAAACAAAAAATTAAAATAGGTGATAGTTTCTCTGACGCAGTAATGCTCCCTTTCGGAGTCCCCCAGGGCTCTGTGCTGGGTCCTCTCCTTTTCACCCTCTACACTAGTCCCCTCAGTCAAGTTATTTCAAAATTCAATGTTACTCATCACCTGTATGCCGATGACACCCAGATCTACCTAGCAGTTGACTCCAGGAACTTTGACTCCAGCATGGAAGAGCTGACTGAGTGTCTCAAGTCTGTACAGGAGTGGATGGACGGTGTCAAACTAAAACTGAACCCAGAAAAAACTGAATTTATCATTATAGGTCAAAAAGCCATCAGAGATTCGCTTGCACCAAATTTCCCTGTTCCACTCCTCCAAAACAATATTACTCCATCGGTGGAAGTAAAAAATCTGGGTGTTATTTTCGACTCAGACAACTCCTTTGACAATCATGTTGCCAAGGTTTGCCGAGCATGTTACTATCATCATCGTGATTTGCGACGAATTCGCAAATTCCTTGGAGTCGAGACAGCAATACTTCTGGCAAATGCTATGGTCAGTAGTCGTCTAGACTACTGTAACTCTCTACTCTATGGGGTAAGCAAGTCCAACATAGCCAAGCTACAGAGAGTCCAGAATGCTCTTTGCTGCATCATCTTCAGACTTGACAAAATGAGTCATGTTACACCCTTTTTGAAAAAACTCCACTGGCTCCCAATTCAACATCGCATCCTCTTTAAGTATAATCTTTTGGTATTCAAGGCTATTAATCTCTCACAGGCTCCGTATCTTTCAGCTTTAATAAGATCTAGCAGTCTCACTCGCGGCAACAGGCTATCTGTCTCCTCAACCCGCCCTAAGAAGCACATAGGCAGGCGTGGTTTTGCAGTGGCCGCACCAGTTGAATGGAACAAGCTGCCACAGACTGTCAGATCTCAGCAAACAATCGATGGTTTCAGAAGCCAGCTAAAGACCTACTTGTTTAGGCTGGCATACCCACCACCTTAGTTATACCCTGGCGGGCGCTTTTCAGATGTCGACCCATGCCTGTCCCTGGACTCTCCCTTCTTGGACTCGAGCGCATTAGAGGATTTTTATCAATTTTGCGCTATATAAATCCTACTATTATTATTATTATTACAACCTCCACGATTTTACTCCTATTGTCATATTATAAATAGTACAACCTCTATGATTTTACTCTAAATGCCATATTATAAATAGTATAACCTCCATGATTTTACTCTAAATACCACATTATATATAGTACAGCCTCTATGATTTTACTCCTAATGTCATATCTGTGGTCATATCTGTACGCATTTGATTTCCACTTGATGACCTCATCCATATGGCTGAAAAAATACACATCATATGCGGTTTATGCACATTAAAGAATGAGTCAGAGCATGTATCACACCTCTCCATCATGTATATTTCAATACAGTTCATGTGAGGATGTAACAGCTATGTCAAACTAAAATGTGGTCACCAATTCAAACCACTTTCTGAGTTGTTTCAAATCGCCATGAACAAGTCCTACCAAAATGTAAATCACACCGAAAGCATCCTACCAAAAACTGCAAGGCAGACCCAACCACAACTGAAGGTAAACCCATTCTGTTGTAGCTCATGACCCCAGTATGTAAATGTGTGACCTAGGTATACGAGTTGTAGAGCGATAAACTTGTGACAGTGGAACTTTGTTATTCATTATTCAACCACAGACAACACTGCAGTCAGTAACACAATAGGTTAATAATACAACTGTTCCTGCGCCAAAAACTGCCTTGTTTCAGGTTTTGCACATAACAGGTTTTAAAAGTTCAAATATGCAGCGACTTTTAAAACAGATATAACATTAACCTTTCATACCTTTTATTAAATGATATGTAACGAAGTCAGGCTTCATGAACATGTTTTGAATTGGAGGTATATCAAGATATCAGGAAAGTGTGAGTGGGGGTATATAGAAGTTCTTTCTAATCTTCTAGGGAAAAGTTTGAGCTTAATAAAACGTATTTACACAGGATTCACAAGCATTCCTCTCCTTTAAAGAGGGTTCGTGGGAAAGAAATCTCTTGTAAAAGCTGTGATTTGGTTTTTATAAATATTGCTATAAACCTAAGACGTGGGATGGAAATAAAATAATGCAATAGCAACATCAAATATAGTTTTATTAGAGGAGATAATTGGCTGAGACATGGTGAAAAATATGCCATTAAGTCCAATTAAGTGTCCTCTACAATTTTTGTTAGGTGACACTAAAATAAAAATTGCCAGACATATATGCTTTATGGGGGAAACCTACTTGATTTAATGACATCTCAAAACATCAAAGACTTACTTCCAGAAAAGTGGGTACTTTGAGTGCAAAATTGGCTAATAAATTCAATACATAATCAAATAGGCTTCATTAAATGAGTTATTGTTCGGGAAATAGTTTACAATTAGTATTTTGCATAAATTGTAGAATTTAATGTCATAGGTATGGAACAAGCTACACAAAATTATCCAGTCAGTTGAAAATTAACAACCCTACAAAGACAAGTGTCTCAGTTCCTCAATACTGATGACCAAATGACAATTACCCGCAATTGTGTACATCATATTATAGGGGTGTTCCACTGGGGTTTTTGAGGGAAGGGGGCAATGTTTACAGAGTTAGTTAGGATCGGTTGTAGTTTTCCAGCTTGTTGCATTGAGTCAGCAAAATATCAAACATGTTTGATATTTTATCAACCCGGTATGACTCTTGATCCAGCCCATGGCTCCGCCCACCTGGAAACCATCTTGTCTTGCCTCTTTACATCTTGTTGTAGTCACTTCCCGTCTTGTCTTATACTGTTACCCTCTTGTTTGGAACAACTGGCTGACCTGTCATGGTCCAGTATCTGGACATCACTCCATGACAGGCCGCAGAACAATATCAACCTAACTTGAAAGGAAAATGGCCCATTGTAAACAACCCTGACCTGACTTGGTCACATCCCATCAAGACGGGTAGTGTCTAAGTCTTTGGTCACAGAGTCAGTAGCATTGCAGCAGGAAAAGCTGGGAACACACCAGGACAAGATGTAAAAAGAAACCGACAAGGCAGCCACAGCAACAGACAAGCTGGGAAGTGTGTAGGACAGGCTGGTTTCATTTTAAAAACCCATGGCTTCTCGGTTATGCAATCTGTGTGTATAAAAGGTGAGTAGGCGCGCAGATTGCATCATTTAGATTTTCACCGCTGATGGATTACAACTGGCAGCATTCAGATAGGATTTTGTTTATTTTTTACAAATTAACTTATGATTTATTGTACAGTTATAACTTTTCCTGGATAGTTGATAGGCGTTTGTTTCTACAAACTCTGCTTTGATTTGATTCATAAGGTGGGTCCTAAAAAGTCAAGAAAGAATATGAGGAAGATAGAGGTCCCCACAGACACACCTACATAGTTTGAGTTGGGAGACACAGCTGCTGACATACAGAAGAGGAGGGAGGAGAGAGAACAGAGGGAGAAGGAGGATGAAGAGAAACAACAGAGGGAGGAGAGGGAGAAGGAAAAAACCAGGATGGTAGAAACTCTGCAGTCCACAAAGGAGGCAGTGACTGATAAAAGACAAAGAACTGAGAGGAGAGAAAGTATATTGGACACAGAGGGTGGAGGAAAGGTCAGCACATCTCAATGACAATCCAGGCACAGGAAAGGCCATATGATGAACATTGAGGACAAGGCCAGAAGGGATTGCCTGTGGGAGAGGTTTGAAAGCAGTCGCAACTTATCAGTGAAGGTGTGCAAGACTTAGTTTGAATACCAAAGGACTTGCTGTAGAAAGTTAACCCAGTCAAAATCAGGCTGGGCTCCCAAGATTTTGACAATTCACAAAGTTTCACAGTTAGAAATATTTTGAAAATTTTAAAGAAAAATTTTTTTAATCCCTTTTGAAAGGTGAACAAAACCTGAAGGTTTACAGATTTTGACATTTACCGTTGGATATTTAAAAAAAACTAGTGTTGAGTTATTAAACATTATTATGGGACTTATGGGAAAATTTTGGAGAATTGTTATGAATTTGTTGGAGATTTCTGAGAAATTTGGTGGCAATTTTTGGGACCATGGTATAACACTTTTGTAAATAAAAGTTCTTGGAATAATTGAGTAGTCTGAAAAGGACTGATAGATGCCAGCTTCTTCTGTCCCCAGGGTGGTTCTTCTTCACATCTGAGATCCTGTACTTTTGCCCAGCCAATGCACCAACATGATTGAAGTAATCTTTTAGTAGGTGTTGCTGATGCTTTGCCTCCCTCAAGGGATTCCTGTGGTTTTCATCAGGCACATATACTGCTTGTTCATTTGCTATGGCTGCTATGTCATCTGCTGGGTTGGGTGCTGTCTTGTCCCCCTTGGTGTGTCCTCAGTATGTTGCGCAACACAATACATGTTAAAACAATGTCTCTGACAACCTTTGGCCTTTGCTCCATTGTACCCACTAGGACCCTGAATCTGCTTGCCAGGATTCCAAACATATTCCCGACTACCCTCATGCCTCTGGAGAGCCTGTAATTTGCTATTCTCTTTTCTCTTGTCAGTTGTCTTCTGCTGTAGTGTTTAACAAGCCATGGCATCAAGGCAAAGGCATCGTCACTTGGCAAAAAATAGTGCAAATCTGGCCCTTCCTCCCCCAGGAGTTAAGGTGCCCGATGCCCCAATGTGGCATCCTCTATCTTCTTTCTCAACTTGCTGCTGCTAAATACTTGTGCATCTGATGAACATCCACTTGACCCAACATCTATTCAGAGAAAACTGTAGTCTGTCTCGACCAGGGCTAGCAGCACCAGGGAAAAAAACCCTTGTAGTTGTAATATTAACTCCCAGATCTCATTGATTTCTGCACGACAATATGTTTTCCATCTAGTGCCCCGAGTGCATGGGGGACATTCCATCTGGTTCAAAACTTCTCATCAATCTGTTTCCAGTCTACAGGAGTGGTTGGGCAGGTCAAATACTCTTTCTGGAATTCATCAAGCATGGCTCGGCAGACCTTGGGGACGAATTTACATATGGTGGTATGACCAACGAGACAGTGATACTGTAGAAACGTGCATGTTTCTCCTGTTACCAGGTATCTCAATATTATTTCCGGTTTCAATTCAACTTCTAATGGCTTCCTGAAATTTTGGACTTTCTTCTTGGTGTGATGGTGGATGAGTTCTTGAATAAGGTCAAAAACTGCAGCTGGCATTCTGACAAAATTCTGGTAACCTGGTATATCAGTCAGTATTAAGTCGGCCAGGAGGTTCCTATGCATCCTTTTTCTTGTATTTGAAGGATCCACAGTATGCCCCAGGGGTTGGGTGGTTTTCTTCTTACTTGGCTGTGGTGGTGGGGCTGTGGTGAAGGTGCTGGCTGTATGGCAGGTGCTGGTCCTGGGTTCAGATGAGTCCTTTTCTGTCTACAAATCAGAATGAAAATTTAAAAAAAAAAAACTCAATAAAAACAACAGGACTCTAAGCTTCAGTAGGAAGTCTCTCTGATGTGTACCTTGCATCTAATAGTAATGTGACATTGTTGCAAGTAACTAAAACGCCATTGTGTAATCAGCCTTATTCAACCTTGCATTATTTCCTACTACAGTATAAACTACCAAACACCAAGTATTAATTATTAAGGTCCTTATAAAATATCATGCCAATAAGATCTAATCTAATCATGCTTTGATAGTGCTTAATATGTTACTGGATTAAGGAGCACAAATATAACCATAGTTTGTCCAGCCATTTGATGTATATGGGTACAAAAATAGAGATGAATTCATGAATAAATACACCAACATTACATGTGATCCTGTCATTTAAAAAATATAACAACTGGTACAAAACTTAAAGCAAACACCCTCAATAAATCAACATGTTATAATGATAGGGATATTCAAAACCTTATCTTTACATCCTGCATTTTCAAACAATGATTAAAAGGACAAATTTAATGTCATCCATCAAAAATGTACACCGGAACCAATAGACTATATTTTTTACAAAAATTCCATCTTCCCTTGTCAGCCACCAATAACCTCCCTTATTCTGGTATGCTTTTCCTTGAAAAAAAATCACCTGTAGCTTTACAGTTTTCTTTGTCGGTGATTTCTGACAGTGTAATCAGCTACCCAATCCCTGATGCATCACGTGACTTGTCATGTGACATGTCGTTTTTACGCCTAAACAGAAAAAGCAAGGGGAATCCATTTTCGCTCTGTGGTGTGTGGTTCTGATTCAATTTACATTACACTAGAGATGGCTTCACCTTAAGACAAACTTAAACTCAAACTTAGGATTGCATATATGTTTCTTATGAATATTGTCCCAGATTGATAATATATTTAATGCTACAGTTAACTTTAAAACTGGGAGAAAATACATGTATGTCTCTTTGGGAAATAGATAGTTTCTCTCTTCAAGCTGAGAACATATAGATCTACTTAGAGTGTTTAGGGAATGAGGTTTGAAGGTATTTGATTTTTACTGTAATTCTAGTCAGGTTAACCCTGTCTCTTGTGACTTGCACTGAGAACCTTATTTTTGTTGATTTAAACAGCAAAGGCATTCATTTATTTTTCGTTTACAAGGGGGAGTTTTTTCTTATTTTTTGTCTGGAATTAAAAGAAATGGAAAGCATGATTTACACAGTGTACTTAACTATAGTAAGTTTTATTTCTTCAGAATATTCTAGGACGTCGGGGTCGGTGTAAGTCAAGAGCTGACTGTTGCATCCAATATTAGGTTTGGAAAACATGGACGTTGTTTTTACTTATGTGTAATGGAAAAAGAGAAAAGGGGGAAACAAGTACTGTTTATTTTTTCCCCTTTTCCAGGCTTAATTGTATATCCATGTAAAGGCTCTGGGGCCCAATGTGGGAAGGAATATTCAGTTGCCAAAGACTTAAAGCCCAAAGAAATGCTTAGAAGTAAGTTAACAAGTGCCTCTTGGAATTAAAAGGTTCATTTTATTTTATGTTGTATGTTCTGCATATGTTTTACGAAGCATTTTATTTTAAAGGTTTCTTAAATTTTACATTGTTATTTATATGGGGCCACCAAATTGAGATTGTAGAGTCAAATTCTAATATTTTAAGACATTTGAAATTTTAATGACCTCTCTATTTCTTTGCAGAGTTGGGTTGTCTTAACTTTCATTTCATTTACGTTTTCAAATGCTACTATTTTAACACATTTAAAGTTTAAATGACCCCTCTATTTCTTTTCAGAGTTGGCCTTTTTAAACCTTTATTTCATTTATCTTTTCAAATGGTTACAATACACTAACACATTTCAAGTTTAAATGACCTCTCTATTTTTTTTACAAAGTTGGGGCTTTTTACTTTCATGTGTGCATCACATGTGTTACCATAAGCAAGATTCAAACCCACATCCACCGGAGTGAGAGCCTGGTGATTAGACCGATAAATAGTGTTGTGACAAACTGTAAACTAAATCCTCCATTCTACCTAGATCCCATTGTTCTGCGCATGACTCATGAGCTACATACAAATGTAAAATATTTAACTCATCCGGGCTTGTTTCTGGCTCATTGTGTTTTCTTATGTTTCAGGAGTCCTTGTGCTACAGGACTCAAAGTACTATTTGGCCCATCTGGCTTCACAAGTACAGCCCAACTCTCAAGTTACTAACTCTCAACCTAACTGAAAGACAGAGGCTCTAGGATGACAATTTATCAACATCTGAGAGGTTCTTTAGCCTGCCATTGTGGTTGGACCAAACGACAGATGACCATCAATTTAAGTGGTTATCCAAGTGACCAGGCATCTGGGGTTTGGACCCATTTCCTTTGTAATCCTGGACGAGTGTGTTACCTAATAAGCCACAGTGGCAGGTTATTGCCAACCAATATAATCATTTTTATCAATTCTGTGTACTGAGCAGTAGGAATATAAAATAGTGCATATTTGTCAGACACTACTGTAATAGGACTCAGGTGTTTTCAGGCTTGATTGAAGAATTACAAATGGGGGCTTTGACTAATGATTCACACTGTACAGGGCTTGGGAACATGGGACGTTTAGACTACCTTATAGCTTTCATCGCAGAAAAAACCACATTGAGTCAAGTCTAAATTCCAGCATACAGGTTTGATTGAGCAGAATATCAGGTTCTTCTGGTTAATGGGTTCAAGCAATTATTAAATTTGTGTTCTCTGTCGTCATAGTCCTTGAATTTTTTCGCCTTTTGAACCATTCTTACAATATTTTTGCGTTGGACTTTAACAGAACCTTGACTAAAATGGGATTGTTATTTATAGACAATTTGACTGGAAGAAATGGCGGAGAATAGGATGTTAGGATTTTATTTTGCTAAGCATACTAAAAGGTTGCTTAATCAATCAAAACTGATGTTTGTAAACTACACTGCAGCCTCAGTTATCCAAGTATTTGACTTTATAACCTCCTATTCACTTGCCCAAATTTGTATATGTTAAATGTTTTAAACTCATATACCAACTTTTTTCATTTTCTTAACTTTCTACTGTCCAAATAAAATATTACCTTCCAATTATGTTGAGATAAACTCATTTAAAATATCCTGCTAAAACCTTGTATATCCTAAGTGTTTTAAACTCATACACCTACTTTCTTTTTCTATTTTCTTTACTTTCTACTGTCCAAATAAAACATTACCTTCCAATTATGCTGAGATAGACTCATTTCAAAAAATAACTTCCTAAAATTTATCTTAATTTTTCAAATTTACAGAAAATTGTCCAATGTAAATATGAAAAAAATGTTTTAGTTTTTGAGATACCAATTTCCTAAAAAATAAGCGTCATTGAAGTTGTGTTAAATCAAAATGACGTGATTAGTTAGGCATCTGACTGGAAAGCTGTAACTTAAGAAGGAAGATATTTGAAAGTTTAAAGGAATAAACTATAAGCAAATTAACAATTATATTAATTCAGATCAAAATACAAAATTTTGTGTGCTACACATTTGTATAGTTGTATCTTTTAGGGGCTATTTTAAAAACACACAAATATCATTACATATACATTTTTTGGAAGTTTGAATATTTTTCAGAAAAGACTGATTTAAGTCTGTTTTATTAGACTGGTCTTGAACATTTAATTATTTTCAGACGGGGTTATCTGTCAAAAGTTAGCCTGTCTAATTCTTTTTTTCTTTCTTTCCATAGATCAATCACAAAAATTAATCTTGGGTGTTGAATTAAGACTTACATCCCGGTGCACAGAGTTGAACTTAACCCCCTTAATTCTGGTCTGGTGAACTTTAAAGCACTGTTGATAAATAAATATATAAATGAATTTTAACTAAGGGGGGCAAATAATTTTACAAACGATTTTTATTTTAAAGATAAACACTATTTGTATTTTATTAACAGTTGTTAAAGTTTGATTCAATGTATAATTTAGTATATCGCCCCCCTCCTTAATTCTGTCACTGTATAATTTAGTATATCGCCCCCCCCCCTTAATTCTGTCAATCTAAAACACAAAATGGTTGTTTTCTCTTTACATGTTAATGGTGACATTGTGACAAGCTGTTCTTCAATTTAAACTTCTAGTCTGAAAAGTGATGAAATGCATATTTGGTTCCATGAGTCTAGAGCTGACAATTCAGAACTACTTGTACTTAGAATGAATAATGACAAAGTAATCATGATTACATTACTACCGACAATATTTCTTCAAAAATCTCCATATGGCTGAGGCAGGGCAGGTTACATTTAATGAATATTTAAACCAATTTTTTTAGATATATTAATAATTTAAACTGAACATTAGTCTTTTCTGTTGTGAGTTATACCTTCTCAGTGCGGAGAAAACATTTAATTTGATAAGTTTATACCCCTGTTCCATTGTCATCAGTTTGCTTTTCCACTGCTCCATGTATGCAGGTGGGAAGAAAATTGTGGAATTTGTACGATCTTGTTTTTGTCCTTAAGGTCAGGGGGTGCAGAGATCATGGCTGCTGGACAAACATGTTTAAACATATTTATCAAGGCAAAAAGGGGTTTCGTTCTACTAGTGTGAGAACAAAGCCATCAGAGACATGAGTAATGCACCGAAGCAGTCACCCATCCCAGTACTATCATAGCCCATTGCCACTTAACTTCATAAAACAGACAGATATCCATTATCCTTCACAAGAATTCATGAAAGTCCTGAAATAAAAAAGTGATCTCTAGAAGCCTGTGCCTCACTAGAGCTTGCACTTAAAAATCCTTTGCAAGTAATACATAGTTCACACCTTTCTTGACTGGAGTCATGAGCTACAACAAAATGGGCTGGATGTCTTCATTAGGATTCACATTTGGATCAGACATCTTTGTTGGTATTTGAAAAAAAAATCAGAAAATATTGGGTTATTTGTGATTTGTCATTTTCCTTGCCATTTTTAACAGTATCAGTACAAGTCACCCAAGTCTAAAATCAGTTAGGCCTTATGATAAGTAGCCAAAGTTGGTGGTACAAAAATACTGAAAGGATATCAAAAAATGGAAAAATCATTTTCCTGTGAAAAACAAATAACAGAATACATATCAATGATAATCTTCAAACTACATTGAATAAACCATTGTTTAATTTATTTTGTTTTCATAGTAAAAAGAACATGACATTCAAGAAAAACTCAAACCTTCCTCTAAAAATATTACAACGAAACATGTTGCACTGAAATAGAATGATGCATATTTAGCAAGACCAGTAAAATTGATGAAGGATTGAAAAGTCTTTCAAAAATAATATTAGTAACCATCAACATTGCAATTACATATAGAGAGAAGCCTTGAGGTGAAATTATAAATGTATTTTCTTACACGGTTTGCAATGTGGTTTAAAGGGTTTTTTAAACTGTGAATACAACAACTAGATCCAAAAGATAGCCCCATATTCCTACAGCAATGAATACTGTCAGTTAACACAACTGACAGTAAATGTAACTGATATCTAATTGCCATTAGCTAATTGTACATTTGGTAAGATGCACATGTCAGACATTCCTTTGATTGACCTTTCCAGTTCTGACTTATTTTAAAAAATATCTTGCTTAACTGTTGCTAGAGGTAGCAGCTTTCCCCTTTGTTACAGTAACAACTGTTCACCTATAAGTCATGATATGAAGTGTTTAAGTGCAACCATTTCTATGTACTTGTTTTTTCTTTTCTTGAATGAAATTTCAATTAAAAATTCTATAGACCATAAATTATCTTCAGTTGAAAAAAAATTATAGACTAAGCACTCTGCATTTTCAACCATTTTGATAATTTTATTATGCTTTTTGTAAGAGTTTTACAGAACGTCGACTGAAAGTGGTCTTTTATAGTCAAAATATTGAACATTTAACACATTTTACCAACCCTTGCAGGTGAAACAGTGTATGTAATTCTTTTTTAATTTTACCCAACTTCCACGATGTTGTAATAGTATAGTGGAGTTGATGCCTTGTATTTCTATGTAATTGTACCCACATACCTTCCCTTAGCTTTAAGATGAAGTGATGAGTTGAATTCCCCCGGGGACAAAAGGGTGTGTGTGTTACACGTGGTCAAGTGAGGGCAAGTACGGTAACAGAAGATATCAAATCCCAACAGAAAGCAAAGCCAGAATACAAAAACATGGCTATATTTGTGAGAGAAATATAACTAAAACTATATCAGAAATTTCTCCAAGTTAACCCCTGGTAATGAGTATCGGCAACTAATATATCTAATGCTCTTAAACTACGTGATTTAATTTTTTTTCATGTAGGTTTTATCTAAGGTACAAGTTTTTACCCAAGTGCATTTAATTATTCAATGAAAAAAATGCAAAAGAATGCATAAAAAAATGCAATTTTGACTTTTCTTTTGACTTTACAATAAGCTTGAAATTGAAATTGGAAGTAGCAGATAATTTGGTTTGATTTGGTTTTATGTAAACACTTACTGAAAAAGAACACTTTTTATTGTACCTGATAAAGTAAGCTTTAAGTAATAACTTCACAAATCCCAACAGATTTTCGGATAAGTCCATTTATTTATTGAGCTTCATTCTTGTTCATTCCTATTTTGTGTAATGTGACATAAATTCTTTCCATGAAATAGCAATTTGCCTTTACTTTTGCAAATGCAGTTTTGTGGGAATGTTATTTGGGTATAAGGTATGATTATATAAGAGATCTATGTAGCCATATTTACACAATAACACTGAATTTTAAATACTCTCACTTTACCCAGTAAAAGAGATACAATTAATGAATTTTGGCACAGCTGAATTACTACTTTCAGTTACTAACTTCTGCATGATTTGCAAACACTTTTGAACAAGTCATTTAAAAAATCTTTTTCATGAACTTCAAACACAGTTGGAGACACGGCAGGGGTTCACAATGTAGTCCAAGGGTTCGACATCGGAAAGAATAAATGGTTGTTTTATTGTAAAAATGTATGAAAAATTCAAATATGAAAATCTTACAAATGTAAACGTCAAATTCCCTTTAACAAGTTACTTTTAAAGGTGGGCACCGTACGATTTTCACATAAATTCTGACCAAAATTGTCATCAACACATCTACAGATCCTTGTACTTCATTAATGAACACGATGCTTGGTGGTAACTGAGAGCAATCAAACCAGTTGATTGTATATTTTCCAGTTTCCAAAGTCCATCCATGATGTTTAGCTTTGAATAACACATGGTTTGGCATGTTTGTATTTTTCCCATATTCATGCAACATAGTTTATCCAAAACAACTTTCTTATTGTGTTAATACATCTTACCTAACAGACTAGTGCCATTAGCCTGGCGCAAGCCAGCTCCACCAATCATCAGAAAAGACGTTGAGTCTCCTCTGGCCAGACTGGCTTAATGTCCTCATACTCGCCAGAGGGATAATGCTTCCTGTACTTACTAGGTTGCTGTGATGTCACTTCCTCTTTTACATTTGATTTGGATAATTTTGGAAGTGTTTTTCAAGCGCAAAAAATTTCATAATTTTGTGACTAGGTTGTGTGGATTTTTAGTTTGATTCTGTCTTTCGGATATCATGCCTTTATCTGGGCGGAGGAAAGGAGGATGTGATCATATTAAGGCCAGCTTTAATATTTGTGTAAGATGTGCTCACTGCTGTGAGAAGGGTCTTTTACTGATCCATTTAGAGGAGCCCTCCCAAGTCACAGTGGTTGATTTGGACGACCTTAACCAGTCTGTGGCATCATCTGTCATTTCACCCAGTAAAGCTTGGGTAGGAGAGTCCTCATTGCTGCAAGAGCTTTTAGACCTTAAGAAAGAGTGGTCAACAAGATGTTCATGGTTGGAAGCACTCTTAAGTCTAGAATCAAACCCACCACCTTCTTCATCTACACAGTTTCTCAAGGGACTGGTATTCACCCTGGTTTAGGTAAAGGTCTCTCATCCCTTGCAGGAGCGGTGTCTGCTTCTCCATTCTTTCTTCACAATGTTTCCCTAGTCAGTTCGGGTCCAGGCCCAGAACATACAGCAGACTTTGATGATAGCACACCAGTGGATACACAACAAGCCCAGTCCTCGGATTTCTGGACAGTGGGTGTTGGCCTCCCCAATGGAGAACCTTATCCAGAAAGGCCTCAAGAGGCCCACGTTTGGTCAGACAGACCTCACCACTGTCTCTTATCATGAATGCCAGGAAGATGTGGCTTTTATTTCTGAAAAAGGATCTGCAAGAATAAGACAGGCTTTTATCTGCAGACTGTTAGAAGTGTCCGTTCTTACTTGAACTGGTCTTTTATTCTTGATCATTAGTACACACCCCAGTCTAGCCATGACAATCCCTGGACTGTATAAGAAGTCAACAAGTAGGAAAAATTTCTTGCGCTTAACCTGTTGTCTCCTTAACATGGCAGTCACAAAAGAAAGGTATAAGTCCTGATACACATAATAACCAAACAAAGCCTGTGAAAGGTGCTTTATCTGTAAATCTGTCTCCTACCCCTCCTTTGACAAATGTCCTCAGTGTTGCAGAAGGTCTTGTAGGGTCAGCATACCAAAATTTTGGCAAGTCTTGGCAGTGAAAGGTGAAGGCTCCAAGGGTGTTTTTGATCTTGCAGGAGGTGTACAACCTTCTGTTCAAGATCAAACCTCTCACCAAAAAACCTCTGATAAGGAGGTTAATATGCAAATCCATACCTGAAGGCGTTGCATTCCCTCCCCTAAAAGATGCATTGGAAAATATCAAAATCCAGTCATCTCTCGCTTTCTACAACCATCTGTTTCTTGTTCACAAGCCAAACCGAGGTTGAATCTTGAATCTCAGTACTTTAATTCAGTTCTTACAGATCAAGACTGAGGAGTCAGGCTGTCCCTTAAAAAAGGAGTGTGAGTCACTTCACTGGGCTTTGAAAATCAGAGCTGGATCCCAAGCAGGTTTTACATTTGTAGGGTATCATTACTGTTTAGCTCAAGCTTATTCACATTCAAAACTCCCTTCACCCACATCTTCTTTGGTGGTTGAAAGAAGAAAATGCCCTCAACAGCCAGCCCTTGCATCCCCTTTTTCATGCCATTCAGATCTTTACTGATGCATCAAATGAAGGTTGGGGCACACATTCAGGAGGCATTTGGTCCCTTCCAGAAAGCAAACTACACATAAACTTCCTTGAACCTCCGTTCACAGACACTAATTTCTTGTTTAACATGGGGCATGTTGTTATAATATGGTAAAGAACATATATTATTATGATTACAGATCAAAGGGTCACATTTAATCGTACAGGGATTGTAGTATTGCAATGTAATAACCTTCAACAAAGTATTTGTGACAAATAATATCACTTTTATAATCTGTAAATACTTTTTTTTTCCAAAAATGACCTTTTTGATCAAAAAGGTGTGAAAATTTGATGGTACCCAACTTAAAATAATTTTTCAAAGGGAAATTTGACGTTTACATTTGAAAGATTTGCATGTTTTGAATTTTTCATACATTTTTACAATAAAAACAACCATTTATTCTTTCAGACTCAAAAAACATAAGTCTACCCTTCTGAACTCTTGTACTATGTGTAGAACTAGTGTTACGGTCATGGGGCAAGCACGGTAGCAATTACCGGTTGCTTTTATGTTGCAACAGGAAAAGACGAAAAGTTTAACTTAACAAATTTATTTAACAATTAAAAATAATGTTTACAGTCAACTAGTATGCTCTTAATAGCACATACAATGATACAGTAATGAGACCAACCTAACCTGACCACTGTAACTGACAGTTAAGTTTGTTCAATGTATCCAGCAATCTGTCCTGTGATCTGTCCTATGATCCGTCCGGTGTCCACAAGCACACAGATATCTGTATCCTGTGATCTGTTCAATGTTCGATAACATGAAATGTCCTTATCCTGTGATCCTTTTAATATCCAATCACACAAAATGTATATAATAAGTAAATAATTTCCAAAGCAAATCTATCCAGACACTGTAAAATGTTCACTCCTATCCAGACACTGTAAAATGTTCACTCCAGCAAAAGTTCACAACACAAGTAATTTATATCCACTTGAATAAAAGTTCTAAGACACAAATAGCCTTCCTTATAGCCAGTGAATACAATGTTCACTTGTGGTCAGATGTACTCTCCTTATATATCATTATGGAAGCATCTAGAATAATACAGAACCAACTTGAAGTTAACATCAATAACCAGATCAAGTGAGGATGTTCTAGAACCTAAAGGTAGCTTATAGGGTTTCCCCAAAACTATTAATAGCATCACTGATGTTAGTCTAGAGCTCTATAAGGCCCAGTCTATAAATAGATCAATAAACATCAGTATCACATAACACAAAAATCAATAACTCCCTTACTTTTAATGTTAATACAAACATATAACGCTTAGATTAAACAATGCACGGACTCAGTGCCTATATATGTAACACTAGTTATTTGAATGGTTTTATTACCTACATGCTATTTTCTTCCAAGTGGTGTTAGATCATTGAAAACATTTCTGTAAAAAATACGAATCCCCCACACCTACCAAATAACCTCTATGCATCATATCCTTTAACTACTTTAGTCCACAGATACAGTAAGGGTCTATGTTACACAAACACAGTATAGTTAAGTATGGTGGAGGCCTTGGAAAACAGATGTGATTTAAGAGTATTTGCAAAAGGAGACCATAGAGGCACCACAATAGCCACCACCAGGCAGTTTATTCCAGACAGGCAGAACTGTGAACAATATGTTTATTAGATTTCTTTACAGAAATGATAAACTGAGGAGTCCCACTGAAAGTTCTATCAGGTCTGCCATGTGTTGTCATTTACTGTTAAGGGAGAGGGGGGGGAAGAGTTAAACGGCCTGGATAACCACTATGTTGAAACTTGTGAACCAGATGTTCCTGAAAACAGTCATGTTTTAAAATTGACCAAATAAGGCTTTTGAGACTTGGTTGATATGAGTATAACTGCTGAATTTGTAGACAATTTTTGCATTTGGTTGAATCTACACATACTTTTGAACAGTGAATTAAAGTGTCCAAATCACTATTAACAATAACATCTGTGGCCAGTAGGAACTGCAATGTATTGTTTAGCACCCCTTATATCATCCCTTTCAAGGAACACCACTTCCAAATGATCAAAAAAAATTTGGCATAAAAAAGAAATCCTTTGAATCTTGACTCTATCCGAAAGGCGTATATCGTTGCTCACAATATTGAGTATGAGGGTCTAACTTTTAAACTTAGACCTTTGACGAAAATTGATGAAAACAATTTAAATTCGACCGAATTTTAAACATCATAAAGGTAAAAGTTCAAATTGTGAAAAAAGAAGCCTCTTTTAGGTATGTAAACATTTAGGAATCATCGGCATAGAATGGGACTATTGAATGGGATGCAAAGCCCCAACTTTGACCTTTGGATAATCTATAAATAATCTTGCCCAGTAGAAAAGTGTATAGGAAAAACAGTAATAAAACTATATTCTATAAAGACCAATCAACCTTAAAGCACATATTGCTGAAATAATATACTGAACCTAAAACTTCTTTGTTTTCTGTGTAACTGTACCCACATTCTTATCCTCCCCTTTAAATAAAGTCATGAGTTTAGTTTCCCCAAGGACAGAATGGGGTGTGTGTTACACTTGGTTAAGTGAGGGTAAGTACTGTAATAGAAGAAGTCAAATCTCAATTCAAAGCAAAGTCAGAACATAAAACATGACTGTTGTTATGAGATACATAGTAATAGAAAGTACTTGCATCAGAATGTTCCTTAGAGGTTACCCCAGATAATTAGTATCTGTTACTGATGCATCTGGTGCTCTGTGATGAACGTTTTATAGCTTTTTATGTAATTTTTGGCTGAAAATACAATTTTATTTTGTTGTATTTACAGTAAGCACAAAAAAAAGTATTACTAAATATATCACGATGTTTATGTTCAAGTGCTTACTGTTATTTATATATTCATAATATTAAAATAATGAACTAATTTTTACTTTTAAGCTCATCAATTTCTTGCATATTTTTTTTATTTTTAAGCTGATTATTTTCTTGCGTATTTCAGGTTTCAATCAGTAACAATAGTTGCATACATTAATCGGAAACAAAAGCTTTCATCATCAAAAACTTATAAAATACGTATAATATTTTCTATAGAAATTAAAAAATATTATCTCTCAACGAGTAGTTTGAATGTTGCAATTTCATCCTCCATGACAAGCCATTTCACCCTCATTGCAATATTATGATTACACTGAAAATGTTCTACTACAAGGTGTTGGTGTAATGATATCTTACCAGGATGTGACAGATAAATTCAGCCTTGGACCAGAATGTGTGTATATGACTAAGATTTGCAGATGCCTGATAAGAAGCTTAATTAAAAATCAAAGACGTGGCTAGTAGAGATGTAGGTCATGAAACCACACTAGTGTTTGTTATTATTTCAGACATTGATTACCTTATTCCTGGTCTTTCTGTCACAATAGACGATGCATCATGCAAAAATTAAATCAAGCAATTTTTAAAATAAATGTAATAGATAATATTACAACCTGAATCAGTTTGATAAAAAAAGTATCTGGTGTTAAAAGAAATGTATTTTCATGCAAACAAAAAATAAGTAAACAAACGGAATAATAAATTGACTTTTTTGACACAAATACCTAAGAAGAGATAAACAGACTGTTCTGTATATATTTTAACATGTTCCTGATTGAAAAATAAAATAATTATTGTTTCATTTCATTCGATCTGCACTTGTTGGAATCTAATGTTTAACCAGAAATTTTATAAAAGCAATGAAGAACTGTACATACATGAAAAAAGATTTGTGATTCAACAGCATATTTCCCAAATGTAACACTTAATTATATTGTTTCTACCTCATTAAAAATACCCGATCGCAGGCTCAAATTAAAATTCGACTTTAACCAATTGATTTAGTTCCATAAAAAACTGAAAATTCACCTACTGGATGCTTTACTTCTACAGTTTTATGTTTAAAGGGCAGTGCCACTATTACTTTTTATATTGTGAATTTCTTTTAAGCATTGCATATTTACTTTAGCTTCATGAGGCTGCTTTTAAATATTTGCTTGTAGAGCTATGGGTAGAATTTAGCATTTTTTTCATCTTTTTCTTCATTCATCGATGAATCACATCAATTACTCATTGGAGAATAGAATTAGGTCTATATCCTTATGTAGAGTATTAAATTTTACATGCCACCCCTCATTTACTTGATTTATATCTGATCATTTGAAATCACTTCCGAAGTTCTGAAGTTTTTTCCCAGGTTGCATAGAATAAAGACAATGTATATATATAAAAATGCTAATGGGTCACTGTTGTAATTACATTGTATTCCATGTGGTAGTTACATGTATTTCGATCATCTGCGTCTATATAGTTAAGTTAGTGAAAGCACTGGTAACTACTTTGTTTCAGTGATATCATCAGAAAATGTTGATAATACATACATGAAGTAGCTGTTACTTTTCAGTTTTTCATGATCTAGAGCTTTTTGCGGAAAAGAAGATACCATTTTTGTGGAATTTGTCAGCCAACATAACTTCACTATTTGCCATCACATTTTAGGGATATGGCCCTAAAATTATTCCATTACCTTCTTGTGCTGATCTAGAATTAAATTTTTTTTTTTGATTCTACAAGTTACCACTTCAACTAGTTCAAATTTGGTAACCATATACATAGCTTGAACAGACACTGTTGAACACCTTTGATGCATTGTGTCAGTTTCATCCAAACAAAACAAAAACCGAAAACAAACCATTTTATCTGCACACTTTAAACAGTGTTCTGTTTTAACAGAACATTTATCTGTTAAATAGTGTTCTACAAATTATAGAACTACCCTGAAATGTGATGTAAAATTACATTTAAACAGCCAAGGGCATTGATACATTTTAACAATGATAAGATAAATAAGAAAGCAGTATATATGGAAGAATTACTAACACCTTTAAATTATAGTAACTTCCATTGCAGTGACAACTGATTAAAGTCAGAATGACCTAGCGGGTAACACACTTGTCTAGGAACTCAGAGGACGTGGGTTCAATCCCAGGTACAGGCAGATACATAGTGGCTCGGATGACCACTTAAAATGGCGGTCCTCTGTCATTGGGTCCTATCCCCAGTGGCAGGTTAAAGAACCTCAAGGACGTTGATAAATGGTCATCCTTGAGCCTCTATCTTCCAGTTAGGGGAATGTGAGTTACTTGTGAGTTGGGGCTGTACCTGTACAGTCGGATTGGTTAAATAGCGCTTTGAGTCCTGTAGTATATGGAGATATTGCGCTGAGTATAAATACATAATAATAATAATAAATAATAATATCACTGACAATATGGCACACAACCACCACTGAGCTAGCCCATCTAGTTGAAGCAGTAGAGACTTTACAGTTCTGAGGTCTCTTGTAGCAGCTGTACTTTGGCTGCCTTGCGAATGACTCAGAAATAATTATATTCATTGTGACAAGTAAATACACAAATAGGATATACTCATGTAAGATAACATTTGACGAGGTCATTATTTAATTTATTGGAAATATATCCAGATACACTGACAGGTGTACAACCTCGTGATGAATGACGGATAAGGACAACTTTTCAAATATTTCTTTATGTTTCTTTTACTGGTGACTTTGAGGTCCAACATTTGATATATTTCTTTATCTGATGCCCCTTCCACACTACAGGCAGTACGTCCCATGGTTAGAAGTTTTTCTCGGCAGAGGAACCATCCCCAGGTTGCCCCATTTCAGCCGAGTTGTTCACACTATGGGCCGACAGCCACGGATTAAACAGGGTTTTTTTAACCATCATTAACAGTGGAATGACAGTACTACAAACATTGGTCACCAAGAAACAACCTCCACGTTCGGTGGCCATCAGACAAACATGTGGCGAAACGACCAATACCTTTAACTCACCTTATGTCGCCATATTACACCGAAAGACGACCGAATCACAACATTATGCACACTGTGGACCACACCTTCAGTTACCATAGTCAGAAACACAAACTCACATGTGTAAAATCGTCTGCACATGCTCATGGCACCAAAATCAAAGGTGAAAATTTGAAACTTTCAGAAATTGTGACTCGCAAAGTAATGGACGGTTCGCCACTGACTCACAAGGTTGCATACAGATGTCAGACGGTGAACTCAAGGACAGGGACCATACCACCTGTAATGTGAATGGGGAAGTGAAGACAAGTGAAGTGACAAGTGTTACACAATTATAATTACAGAATTTAAAGGCAATGCAAAATATTAAGCATGGGAGGCTCATTAGTCACTTAAAGACAGATCAAAGATATTTCTATATAGGGTGACATTATTTTAAGTTAATTATTTTTATAACAAGATACCTTACAGGGTTTTGTATACTGCAAGTTTTCACATAACGACTATTGATGCTGTGAAAGTGCTTTTTGAATATAATTTCCCAAAAGTATTTCAATTTTTTTTTAAACAACCCTTCACTCTAAAATTCTGCACATTGCTGTTTTTTTTTATTTTGTGAAACATTCGGTGACTTAAATCATGATATTTTTCACAGAAATAGAAAATAAGACATCATTAGCTCCTAGACATCATTAATACGGGACAGTTTACATTCTCGCTGGTCTCTCCTTTATGTACATGTACATAAAAGGTTTGTTAATGTGTAGTTTGTACATGCATGAAAGGCAATCCATACACCACAGGGTCTCTTTATATAACAACACAATATGTCATGCTGAAATGAAAATTTTATTTTTATTTTGTGTTTTGAAAACATGGCAAGCAGAGGGACAGCGTTTTATTTATTTTTGCAAGACTATGTGAGGTTATACATGGTCAGAGAATATCTCAAAACATGTGAAAGAGTTCCTGAAGCAAGTGTTAAGTACGAAAAATGCATTGAAATAGCATTTAAATTCAGAAAACATAAAATTGTTGGCATATATCATAACCACTGACATGACCATCACCTGAAAACAAAAGCAAAAAAAGGCAATTTTTGTTTTTCATTATCTTGACTTTGAAAATATGGCTTGTATTTACAGATCCTGACTGAAACTGGCTATTATTTTAGAGAAAGTGTTACTTATTAAATGTTCTACCTAAATAAAAAATACAGGTAAAATACTATGTATTATATAGAATCATTAAAATTGGCACCACACAATGTTATCATTATCATTGAGCTGAAATGTTGTTTTCAGTTGAACTGTACTTACTTGCTCTTGAGTTGAATCCCCCGAGGGACAGAGGGCGGGTGTGTGTTACACGTGGTCAAGTGAAGGCAAGTACGGTAACAGAAGATATCAAATCCTCACAGAAAGCAAAGCCAGAATACAAAAACATGACTATACTTGTGAGAGAAATATAAATAGACAGTAATTGCATTAGAAATTTCTCGGAGTTTTTTCCTGTTAATGAATCTCTGTAATTAATGCATTTAAAGCCTCTTTTACATGCCGTTATACGTGCATGTATGTCTCGGTAACAGATAAAACCAACTTATTTGCAAGGCACACTCAAGCTACACGTGCTAATGTATAACAAATGTTGAGGTTACACAGACTCACAATAAAAATTACGATGCATTTTATTCTCAGCGTGCATGCAGTGTGGCCACAAATGCAACCATGTCTCAAGGGGAATTTATGAGAGGCTTGGGCACGTACATTCTCCTTACTAGTGTTGTAAGTGCTCCCCACTTTTAGAAGCCCCCAGGGAGTCCCAAGAAGAGAAATAAGACAATTCAATGGAGTTTAAAATTCTTTTGACATATGCACAATTTTATTTGCAAGTTTATTTTATCATGACTAGAACTGGCATTGGAATGGACTTGGGTAATAAGTGTATAAAGTGAATTTGGATGTAACTTTAATTTATATTTTTGATGAGGAGTTAAGTAGAACAAGATGCACTCAGAGAGAGCAAAACGCTCGACTCGATGTAACCAACCTCACAAGTGTTATAAAGTATTGTATTACAGACCATCTATTGTTTGTATTTGAAGCTATGTAGGAATTAATTTTCAGTAGATTTCTCCCCACTGAGGAACACATGCATACTTGAATATGCACATCCATGCACTGAATAAATATTTTGTGGGTATTTAGTCATTTCACAATAGTGTGGCTCACCCTCTAGCTGACATAATTATAAGTGTTAACTGATGAAATGGTCATAAAGTGTACTAGAAACCACTGAGCACACACCTATACCATGGTGACATTTCAAAAGTTTTGAAAGTTTTTTGGTACCCAGAATATTACCTCGATCTTTCCTAAAATATAATCACTCCTTCCCACGGCTAGCTTCTTTGTACAAAAAAATTATCTTCAAAATTTGTTCATTACTTTTGAAGAAATATCAAGTAGAAAGCTAAAGTCATTAAAAATACATTGAAAATAGGACCTCTGAAAATTCCAGATCTTTCCCCAAATTAATAACTTTTTTCTTTGGATAGGTCCTACCCACAAAAAAATATAAAGATGCGTTCATTGGTTTTGGAGTAATCTAAACACCAAACACAGATAGATAGACAAATGAACACATAAAAACACAAACTCCTGGTGGAGGAAAAAGAATTGGTTAAAACCACTTGGTGAAAATCACTCAGGGTAAACTTTTTGTAATGGACTGTCAAGAAATTGAAAGAAAATGAAAAAAGAAATCAATAAAAATGATGAATACACCACCACTCTCTTGATTATCTTTATTTCAATAAAATGAGACATAAAATGAGAAGAAATAGCTTTAACAAGGGACAAGAATCAATAACAGTGTTTGCGACCTCACAATGACAATTGTATTGTGACATCATTACATAATGACATCATCAGAAAGCAAAATATTGATTTACGTAAGTGATGAGTAGAATCAGATTTCTCTATATATGCTCAGTTGAAAATAGGAAAAACTCTCTCCTGACTTTACTCTTCAAACAAATTGCACTAAATTTGGAAGAATTCGTCTGTACCCCAGGATGTATCGGCCCACCAAATTTGAGCTCAATTGATGTTATAGTTTTTGAGTTATAAGGGCAAAACGGTGCACAGACAGACAGACAGAAACAAACTGATCACAATAACCCTCTCCTATCATCGAACGTTAACTAGAGGGCTAATGACTGTTGAAAAGCAAGGAGAGGTAGAGGAAGAGGTAGAGGAAAGGTAAGACCACACTGCATCGGATTTCAGGTACCATGTTTCATAATGTGTTCCAAAGGAACACCTTGTTGGAAACTCCACATGACACCAGCTCTCCTGAAGGCATGAAAGGTCAAAGTGGGCAAACCCAAGTTATTAGAAATGCTTTTTTAAAGTTTTCCTAGCAACAGAATCTGTGAGTGGAACTATCTTGAAAATTTGTGGAATGACAAACAAAGGATCATTGGGAGAAGCTTGAAACAGTTGAAACATGTTGTTTATAGCTGTGATAGGGCACAAATGTGAGGCACCTAAATTTGGAAGGGGGATTGTAACTGACTGCTTCCTGTCCTGAATAGTTTTGCTCCATTTTATGTGTACAACAGCCCCATCCTCCACTGAGATGAAATCCCCCCGGCCAACTGTCTGCTTGAATCAAATGTTTTTACAGTGTGAGGTAAAATGTTTGATAAAAAAAAAGAAACATAGCAAATATAATGGTCTAAAAATTTCTGGATGTGGTAAAGAATCACACTGATGGATAATAGCATTCAAGGTTGAAATGTCTATATGTGATCTGACAGAAGGAGAGAAAGGAGCCTGAATCTTTATGGATTTCAAAACAGAGGAATTTTCTGATCCCTGAAAGAATCTGTTTTGAGGGCATATACAATACGAAAAGCCCTAAGAGCACCCATGTAGTTTTCAATGTGATTGGGGGATATTGAATTTAAATGCTAAAATTTCATAAAAGAAAGTAAAATTTCTGTATTCACCTGATAGGGGGCAGCCCAGCCACCGCCTGAAATTCTAAGAAGTCCTTCCACATGCGTTTGTACTACCTTAAGGCAGAGGGTCTGAAACCCTGGAGCAGTCTAGTGGAAACCAAGGTGGCCAGCTTGGTTGCCACGCCAGGTAACTCTGCAAATATAAAACAGAAGTGGTGGAAGTGCGTGCTATATATTGTAATTGAGTGGTGTAAGATCTAAATGTGAATCTACCCATTCTGAAGCAAACTATCTAATTTTTGTATGGGATTGGCAGTAACAACCCACGTGATAAAAGGTCTGCTATATTATTGAATTGACCAGCTATGTGGGAAAATATAAATTCTATATTATGCATAGCTGCAATCAACCAAATATTTCTGGCACACGTTGCCAGTGTCAGGTCTCTGGCCTTGCCCATATTTAGTGCCTGAACTACCGCCATGTTGTCACAATAAATCTGAATTTTCTTGTCTTTCCAATGGCCAGCCCAAATTTTTGAAGCAACCACTATGATCAAGATTTCTAAATGACAAATGTCATAATCATTATAGCCAAATGGAATGTCCAAAGCATAAACCATAGAATCAAAATGATCTCCTAAACATAGTAACACCATTGAAATCCCCAAGAAAGGTATTAAACCAAGTTAAATCTTGAAAAAATGCCTGATCTAAAAAAATTTTTTCTACATTGTGATTTTTCCTGAGCAAAGCAAGCATCCTATTAAGGAAGACGCATGCGGGCTTCACACATTTAGTAATATACAGAAGACTACCTAAAAGTGATTGTAGTGCTTTCTTGCTACAATAAGTCTTAGTGTTGTGTGACTTACATAATTCCACATTTTCCAGTAATTTTTTTATGTGGAATGGACAAGGTCTGGGTAACCGTGTCTATTTCAATGCCAAGACAAGTAACTGAAATGTAAGGTGCTACTAATTTCTTATGGGAAATTTCCAAACCGAGGTCCTGCAATAAGTTGAGTTAAAATTCTTAAGAATTTTGTATATTTGAGGGTTAACCCGTATATATTAGGTCATCTATATAATTAAACAGATGAGGAAAACCATGCTGTTGCATGGTAAACCGTGTGGTGTCGTATGCACCTCTGGAAAATTTGGCTGCCATTTCTGTATCCGAAGGGAACAGATCTATCAATGAAATACTGATCTTGAAATTTGATTCCAAGTAAGTCTATGCCCCTAGAATCAATTTTATCTGCCTAAATGCTCGGCTGATATCTACTTTGTAGATAAGTGCAGCAGGACCTAATTTCACCAAAGAACTGGTTATAAAATTTATAGATGGATAATTTAACACATACTGAGTGCCTAAATACACATCTTTCTGCACTGCAGCATTAACGGAGGCCCTTTTGGGCCAGCTCAAGTCCATTATAGTCCTTTTATCAAAGTATTTTGCTTATCTTTAACCATTAGGGGAGATACATGTAAAGAAATGGGCTTATCAAAGGGGCCTAGCATTGCATTAAACTGGATTTTAGCTATAAGATTGAACATGCCGTGTATTTTGTAGAGCAGAAGCATGATTAACTTCTGCAGAGATAAACTGGCTATCACGAGAAACATCTAGAGGGAACCTGTATTCCAATAAATCTGGTAACTGAACATCCCAATATTGAGATAAATACAGGCGCCACTTATCTATATTAAGTTGTGAAGCAACAGAAATTCTGGCAGCCAAGAAATTTGGCTTCCCACTAGCTGTAATTAACGTATGAGCTTGAAAGTCATCAGGGATAACATCCCAGTGTACTGGTTTACCATTGTATGATTGCAAAGGGGTAATGGTATAAAAGCCAAACTTATGATTCTGGTCACTAACTAGTAATTCTTCTGAAAATCTACATCCACAGTACTATGACCACACTCAAGATTTAGTAAGTTATTATGGTCACAGTTTCCGTTTAATACTTTGTTCTCCTGCCAGATCCGATCTATTTTATCCGATCTATTTTATCCACTTATCTCTCCCTGCTCCATCCGACAGAACAGCACTGCGTGGCTGGCTTATGCCGCCTCCCAAGAAAAATCTTGAGCATCATCCAAAAGGGACACCAAATAATCTAGTATGAAATCTTTGAATCAGAATTTTTTCCTCTTTCATTATACTGCAAAAGCCAGTCACCCACTGAACCACTGAAAGCTGGTCATACGAAATTCTTTCCTTACTCAAACCCGAGAGTATGTACTCATTCGGCCATTTGACCTTAATTTTAACCATGATCTCAATGGATCCGCCTCGCAAAGATTTTATTTTACCTGGTTTATCCGTATCTTGAATTTCTTTAAGCCTTTGCTCAACTTTCAGTTGTATCAAAGCATCTTGCCTCAAAGTATTTAGATCCGGAATTTGGAGGGAATTTTTTGTCACAGGGGCCACTGTGACCGGGGTTTCAGTATTTTTAACCTTTTTGACAGACTTGTTTTAGATTTTACTCTGATCACTGGTCTTTTTACAATTTTTTGCCTCCATATCATCTAACCTTCTGCCCAGCGACTGTAATTGAGTCAAAATTTGCATGTTTATCACTTGCTGACTGATAGCATGACTGTCAGATGGAGTCGCATCCGACACGACTTTCTCATTTGACACAGCCTCACTTGAACTACAAGCTTTAGAAAGGGAACTATTGAACAATGCCTCACAGTCACTATCATTTATAGAAGGATCTGACTCAGTAACTTGCCCAGTATGTGTCCTATTGCTGGCCAGAAGATCCGACATGAATCTGTTGTCATGCGACAAGTGCAACTGTACTGGAACCTCCACAATTTCATCTTTGGACCTCAAGTTGTAGGGACGAGTGGCTTTCTCTACCATATCGTCAGTAAAACAAACAATAAAAAACTAAAAACCTAAAACTTATAAATTCAACTTGTATAAAAATTTTCAGTGTGACCCCGTTCACCTCCAAAATTCAAATGGCAGAGCATAAAGGTCTGCTGCAAGGTGACTAGTTTGTAACCAATAGGATAGCAGCTTACAAACTAATTACTGAGCATTACTAGTTTTCGATCAATCTGATAATAGGACCCCCAAGGGATGAACTTGCTGGCACCTTGATGACAGCCCGAATTACATGGTTTTTCACGTGTCGCATCATACACTCGCGTGTACCTTGCATGTATATTAACCCACTGTGCAGCCTGTAGCTGGTCACAAACTGTTCTTTGGTATTCAGGTATTGACACTCTTGTTGGGAGAATGCACCTTGTTTTCACGTGCAAATCTCTACTACCCCACTAAGAGGTTATGCTAATATTTTTAACAATATTCGTTGTACACTTATGTGTATATATGCGTATGGTGGGATGTAAGAGAAGCTCAATGTCACATTAAGTGGCTATGTAGATGTTTTAGACCATTCTATGCATTTTTGTTTCTACTGAGGATCCAATTTTATCTTAGTGTATTTAAATCTACAGTAAAACAATTGCCCCAAAATAACATAGATAAAACAAATCACATTTTCATATTCTTTAAAGTAAGCTCAACAATTAGTAGGTGACCAGCGGCTAGGCTATTTCAATGATGAAATCTGATAGATTTGAAGCACTGTCTCAAACAGAGCCTTTTTGGGGTTCATTCTGTACAATAAGCTAAAACTAATAGCTATAAAGAGCTTTATTTTTTCTCACCTATCTTTCTTAAAGATTTTGTACAGATATGATTACATGAGAGATCCGTGTAATTGACTTTACAAATGACAACATACACTAAACTTGGTACAATATAAGGTAAAAAAGTAAAACAAAGGGGTTAAGAAAATAATATTTAGTAAGACGGGGTCCTGATAAAAAACCCAATAAACTTGTCTTATGACGTGATATGTTGTCCCTCAATAAACAGTTTAGGTCACAACGGCAGTGAAGGAGAAGTTAAGCAAATATGTAAGTTGGCCAAGATTATGCACTCCAATCCACAAGATCTTGGTAAACAATCCCTGGTATAAGTTTAGTATATTAAACTTCCTAAATACTGTTATTGTTACTGGCTCATTGTTATAATAATATTAATAATA
This sequence comes from Sabellastarte sp. h YS-2021, assembly GCA_964017235.1. NCBI lineage: Eukaryota > Metazoa > Annelida > Polychaeta > Sabellida > Sabellidae > Sabellastarte > Sabellastarte sp. h YS-2021. The sequence continues at coordinate 31,662,179 of OZ024929.1, forward strand.
GTACACTCTTATTAGGCTTGATATATTTACCTTTGATGCATTCATATATTTATTGAAACATGTTTCAAGAAAGAAAGAAATGATAACTTTGTTTATCAGAAAAACACTTCCATATTAAAGAGGTGAAAATAATCACCTTATTTTAATAAGTACTTATGGGTAAAGCCCACAAGATCAAAATAATTGAATAGCAGTGGCGAACAATGGCGAAAAAGACGACCCTTCTCCAGCTGATTCATAGAAACACCCCAGGCCGTCCTGACTGCTGGCCAAGGGATGGCCACTGCGTCCCTGAGAGATAAACTCACCTGATGTAGCATCTCTTTCACCAACATGGGGACTTCTACTTGGGTGATGTTGTGTAACTGACCTGATACCTACTGGGCCATGCTCATGTCATCATATGCTGGCTTCTTGGCATTGGAATTAGTAATTTCTGCCTGTTCGTCATAATACACCAACAACTGTGTTAGTGCTCTGGATACATCAGTGGATGACCTTACTGTTTCTAATGTGGGAGGTGGCCTCTGCACCACACCTCCCTGCTGACTTGTAGTATTACCAGTATGTTAAGCTAATGCCTGCCGCCTCCATGAAGTTGGGTTATTGTCTGCAGGGTGCCCCTGTTGTCTGGCAGGCACACCTGCTCTGGAGCTTGAAAGTTTACGCCCATTCTTTCTGCTGGAAACGAGGAAGTGACAGGTGATGAACTAGATGCATTTCGTTGCTCATGCTCAATTATTTCACCCGTTGAATGAGATCATGATTGGACTGATCAAGTCTATGTAGTTGTCATAAAAAGTCCTGGGGCCTGTAAATGGAAGCCTTAGTTGTGTTAACCAAGTCGTTATGTATTAGTTAACTCCTAGTTAGCAAACTGTTGAGTAAATCAAAGCCTTAGTTAGTTTACTCTTGGTTAATTTTTCGTAAAAACCCCTCAAATTTAACGACAACTCAGACCCTGTTGTTAACTGTTAGTTGCAGTAACCCTTTGTTCTTTACTTCGGTATAATTATTAATTTACCATTGTTGTGTAACACAACGTTACTGAATATTGTGTATAAAGGTAGTGTGAATATAAATAGTAATTTACATTTGATTTTGGGGTGACACATTGCAATGAACATTTATGACTGGGGGGGTATCTACTGACGTATCCTGGAAATCCCAAATCAATTTTAGATAAAAATCTCATTTTCTTGAGATATTTGGTCAATATTTCCCATAAAGTATCTCACGGGTTTTAGACACTAAGACATTTTAATGATTATCTAGTTCTGTTTGTAAGTTTTAACTATCTTTGTTTTAACTGTAGATCTTACAATTTTACTCATCTTTAATGTTTACATTTATACATATTTATAAATACTCATCACTTTTAATCTGCACTGTTGTAAACAACATGGTAATTGTTGTACTTATTAGATCTCTCCACAGTATTTACACCTAGCCCACTCTACTCAACCAGAAAATCTAAATTATTATTATCAAAAGTAAATGCTTAAACATACACATAACCCCAACTTTGACCTTTGACATAACCTTAGCTTGGCTCATAATCTATGTTGTTAAAGTAAAATTCCTTACAGAATAACTTCACTTAAAGTTTTAACCTTAATATCATCATCTCCACTAGTTGCAAAGCCTTAACAACTTATGGGGCAAGCTACAGTATGGCCACCTTAACCTACTTTATGTTTCTATGTTAACTTATTGCAACTATATCTCAGTCTGCTGAGAGCTTGTAAAATGTTTAACTATATACTTTTATTGAGGTAGCCTTAATCCCTCATGATACCAATATGCAGATAGTAGTTTAGATCTATATCAATGTAAATCTAAAATATGTAAACTCCAGTCTTGTGTATCTACCTAATAAGGTACAATGGCAGAGGCACTTTCACACACAAACATACAAGTAACCAAACACAGCGACACAGACACTGCATAGTTTCTAAACGAAAGCATAATGTAACGAAAACATAAAGAGTGCTTTCTATTTACCCACTGAATGCTTTAGTTAATATGTCATTATACTGTCGTTAAGTATTGGTTAGTTTGCCATTTCACGAATGCTTCGATTTACAGGCCCCTGATCAGTGGGTAGAAAATTCACTAAATTACTCTGGACTGGTGGGTCCGGCAAGCCGCTGGCCATAGCTGGGGGTGACAACAGGTAAGAACCTTCAAGTGTTGACATGTCTATCCGCTTACCAGTTTTTTTTTGCCCCCTTTATTTTGCTAGTGGATCCAGCCATTCCTTTTCCCCGTCAACTGCGTCATTTTCTTTCTGCCCATAACCACCAAATAAAATCACTAAAACAATAACTCTCATAAAAGTAAAATTTCTTGTTTCAAATTAGATGTTTGTCCTTTGAATGACAAATCCAATATGGCCCCTCTATGAATCAAAATCAATGAAGCAGCAAGAGCCTCTGATTAGAAATTAGGACGGTCACCCAATCATGTAGAAAACAATAAATCCACAACTTTAAGGTGGGCAACTTGAAAAATAACACAAAATGCAGCACCAAGCCAAGGATAGACATCATCTTGTGGAAAATATCACCTCATCCAATGAATTGTTTCTGAGTTATACAAGTAGATATTGCCCTAAAAATGACAGAAACTATTTTGCATTAGCGATCCAGTATCACATCCAGGCCATCTTTTTGAAGGAATTAGGCAGGAAATTAGACAACACCTTGTGTAAAAATATGACCACATTTATAGTTTTAGAGTTATGAGGGACAACAGGTGAACAAACCCATTGATTGATCAAGTGATTACACTTAGTACCTTGCTAGGTTAATATTTATTTGGGGTTTAACGTCTCTTTCAACACTGTACATGTATAGTTTTAGAGTTACGCTCATTTGCAGAGGGACAAACAGATGAACAAACCCATTGATCGATCAATTGATTATGCTTAGTACCTTGCTTGGTTAATATTTATTTGGGGTTTAAGGTCTTTTTCAACACTATACAGGTCATACAACGACCTATATAGTTTTATGGGCAGAGGAAACCAGTACTAGAGTTGGTCAAGGCTCTGCACTCTAAACTGCCAACTGCCAGTTAAAAACTACCAACTTTCCCACATAGGGTTTTGAACCACCAGCCTCAGAGATGGGAGGTGAGTGTGTTACCACAGCACTACCGTGGCTCCCTAGTACCTTGCTTAGGTTATATTGTGATGGGGTAACCATTTAAGTGATTAAACCCAATTACAGTGGCCTGATCTTTTCCCTTGGGAGGGCTAGGATACAATCATTTTTAGATGGTGTGCAACATGCACAAGAATATATACTTGTAGCTTTGCGTGGGATGTGGACTTGTGATTTTGCCTCTATGGCAGTCTTATAATTTCCTTTTCCTTGGGAGATCATGATAGCTGGAATTCCATACAAATGAGGCACTGAAATGTTTTCCTACACTGTGTCATTGTAATGACATCCTATATTGATGTGACAGAATAATTCAGCCTTGAAGCAGAATGTGTGTATAACTTTACAGATTTACAGACGCCTGATAAGAACCTTAATTAGAAAACAGAGATGTGGGTAGTATTGGATCAAGGCAGAGCTAGAATGTTATGGAACTATAGCAGTATTTTGCATTCTTTCAGTTATTGAAAGCTACAATTTCTTATTTTATCCCTGTTCTTTCAGTAATAACAAGTGATGCATCCGTCAAAAATAAAAACAAGCATTTTTTTCAATTTACATAGAGGAACATTGATTCACCCTCGGCTCAGTTTCAAAATGACTTGGACTTAATTCCATGAGTTTTTATATCAGTTTGTAACAAATATTTGCCTGAACCTGTTGCACTAAGTGTAATTTTCTATCAGTAAGGATTCTTCAATAAAATAATTTCAAGATGGTACAATGTGTATTTGACTGCGTTCAACTGTTGCATTGCCTCAGCACATTCAAAGGGCTGCAATCCTTTTGCTGGATCCTGGCTATTTTTGGCTATCGATGATTGTCTCATTTGTTAAAGAAATTATGATAACAGAAAGATCATCACGTATTTTCAGCTTGTTACTATTTTAAATCAATTAAATTATCTGGGTTTATTAAGATTTTTAGCCGAAATTCGACTGGGTTTCGCTAAGCTTATTTTCACAAAATTTTTGCCCAGACCAAAAAGAACTACACTTAAATCTTAGACTGGAGTCTCAGGTGTGCCTTAAGACGCATTGTGAATCAGACCCAGATGTTGTTTCCTTTCGCTCTACTTGCTGGTGTGTCATATTCTGGTTGATTGATTTGGGTTATGCCCCTGTTCCACCAAAGGATTAAGCCCCGATCCTGTCTGGGACCCTTAATCGTGGGTAGTCTTGGAAAAAATGGAAAAAAAATTGACCAATGGGGTGGAAGACAGAATCGGTATGAAGGTCTGGGATTAACTACAGATCGGCCTCAGGACGCCCCAGGAGGCCCCAGACTGTCCCCAACTGGTCTGGGACTAAGAACCGATTAAGCCATTTTTCTAGTCGTAGACAAACCGACTGGGTCCCAGGACGCCTCAGGCCTCCTGGGACTAAGCCCCGACTAACACAGGATTAAGTCCCGACCCCACAAGGTGTCCTGAGGCGTCCCCAGGCATCCCCAGACCAGGATCGCCGATTTTTGTTTGGCAATGGGACTAAGGGTCGCAGGAAGCCAGGGACTAAGTGATAGAGGTCTGGGACTAAGGGTCGGGGACTAAGGGTCGCAGGCGGCCTGGGACAACATAGGACTGTGTAAATTTGATCTGAGGAGGCCTGAGGACGCCTGGGACTGGACATTTTGTTTATGGCGGGAAAAAATAATCGGTTGGGGTCGGGAGAAATATCAAACATGTTTGATATTTCACACGACCCCAACCGACCACAACCGACCCTTACAGGACGCCTGGGACTAAGCATATTTCTGAAACCGACCCTCAAAAACCCTTAATCGGGAGCCTTAGTCGTGTGGTGGAACACCCACATAAAATACATGCTTTAAACATATTGTATAGTTCAAATCCAGGACTGGAGAGGGTAGGAGGAGATTTAATTTTTTGAAGCTACATCACTCTTTCCTAGAGTCCGAGTTTCATACCACTTAGATGCTGCCCTATTAATAATAATACCAAAAATAGACACATTTATAACCTGCTAAATGGATATGAAACCTCCTATAAAGTGCTTATGTCCAAGAAAGGAAAGTCCACGATAAAAAGTGGTTGCAGCCAAAATAAATTTAAGAAGGGGAGTGACTTAGAACGGGGTTGGCTCAGATGAAGAGATGGACCATTAGATGAGCTCTGTAACCAGATACTATGTCCTGTGACATGACAATTTGGTGAAGCTTATTTTCTTCACCGTGTGCTCTGTTAAAGATTGATTGCAGGTGTATTAAATAACAAATGAAATTAAGTGAACCCATGAGAAAAGTATGAGAGGGAAAACCGAAATTTGAGAAAGTATAATTTGGTGCATCTGTATTGGATGCACAGAAAATTGCATAAAGCTTGTCTGATTTAGTCTATTTGGTGGGGGTCATAGAGTTGATATTTTCTATTTGTTGTGTTAAGGATGTAACTTTTCATAGTTTTAAACAAAGACAGAGGTCTGTGTGAGTGATTGTTATGTCTAACCCATTGGAATTGTGCAGTAGCAACTGAACCATTCTGAGCAATGTTTCCATTCTAATGCCGTCATTTAGAATTGCTAAAACAGTTATTAGTATTAGATTACTTTTAAAGCATTTTCCTTATTTTCTCAAATTAAGACTTGCATAAGAAAATAATCAACTGTAACTGGACAAGTTTTAACTCGTTCTAATTTCACCCTTGCTCTCTGGAGTGGGATAAGGGTACTGTATTCACATATGCATTGCATTGGAGTACTATTTTTACGCATTTGGATCACATTTTTTTATCACATTTGGGTCTTTTTGTCACACAAAGGTGGGGTCTACTGCTGCCTTCTATTCAGACACGTCATCCGGATCAGTATTAAATTATTTTTACAGATGTTTTTCCAGTGTCCGGTTCTGGATCCCGAGGCAGTTGTTTGGACTGCTTGTTAGCTATTTCATGGATTGTATCTGGTTTCACCGACCCGTTTTCATTGTGTGTTAATTATCTGCAGCTTGGTCGGGTAATTTGGCATGAGTGCAACATAAAATCTTCAATTGAGCTTGTTTACTATAAATGGTAGTGGATTTCCTTTTAAAGGAAATATGCATTAATACAAATGCAATTAACCATTTTTTTGGGGGGTGGGGGTTATACCACAATTTCTGCGTTAAATCCGCACACTATATTGGAACCAGTCAATCAGCTTCCACAACACAATACTTCACTCTTTTAGAAGTGATTTGTTTAGATTAGTTACAGTTTGAATTTCAGTTGAAAATATTTTTTTGCAGTAGAATGTGTAGGAGTGGCATGTCGGGTGCCAGTCCAGTCAGTGGCTACTTTGTAGGTTATTCTTGTTGCACGTTATTCTTGTTTTCTGTGTCCTAAATTCTGATTGGTTGACCGCAAGTTGACCCTGACTTCCTATAATTTCCCGCTTTTTGGAGCCATTTTCACTTGTTTAAATTAATTTATGGAGGAAACACATCTTTTTCAATTTTAACTAATTTTTTTGAAACTCTGAAGCTTCAGCCAAACACTGAAACCGCGTCGACCACATTCGTAGGGTGCACACACAAAGGGTAGTTTCCACTGAATTCAAGCTGTCTTGGCTGATTTTACCACAAGGTCATATGACAACATGTTTAGAGTTTTCCTTGTTCTTGTCATCTTTGCCAATTTCAAACTTCAGTCACTTTCTCCTGATAACATTTTATGGTTTTTTTTTTGGAATTCTTGGCTTCAAACAAAGTTACTCATTCAGGAATTTGAAGGCTATTTTTAATATTTCCATGCTCACTCAAATAGCCCAAGTAAGTGATTCCATGTACATGGGGTTCATATATAAGGCAGCAATTCTATTATCATTCTTCAGTTTTTTCAGAATTTCTAACTTAGTTCCTCACTCCATTTCAACGTATCACCCGGGGGCCACGGTGGCAGAGTGGTAACACTCTCGCCTCCCACCTCTGAGGCCGGGGTCAAGTTCCCAGCATGGCTTCAAGTGGGAAAGCTGAAAGTTGCTTGCCGTTGATCAGTTTACAGTACAGAAAAGCGATGTAAAACCCCAAATAAATAAATGTATCACCCCGTAAAGCAACTGGCTAGGGGGGACGTCTTTTTTGCTCCTCCAGGGGCTCATATTCTATTGAAGTGGTCCAAGACCTTGCAAATGAACAATGCAATTTGACTTATTAAAATACCTCAACTTGGTTTTTCTGTCATTTGTCCGGTCAGAGCCCTTAAAAATCTTCTAGTTCTTACCCCTAAAGGTTCGAATAAACAATGATTTCAAGTTAAATTTATAGATGAATGGATACCACTGTCACTAGATTGAGAAAGCAATTTGCATGTCGGAGTGTGTGTGGTCATACACATGATCACCAGGCTTCAGATGCAGTAGCCCTTACTTTCCAACATTTCCTACAGTCTTAGTCTGGGTATGGGGTTCATACACCTTCCCCTCTCATCACAACTCGCTTGAAAAAAGCATAATTAGGGCAGAATGGGCCCTGAACCAAATATATAGCTTTTAACTGTCTACCTAGTCACTGAGGCCACCTTAAATGGGCCATATAGAATTAATATGACCTAGAATATACTATAATGTTGTTGAGGCAACACCAATGGGCCATGTAATATTAATGTCACCTCAGCAGGTCATTGTACCAGTACTTATGGTTCCTAGTTAGAGCCTAACTTCAGCCATACTAAATTGGCCAGATAATATCAATATGACCTTATCTTAATGAAATTTTAGTTTAGGCCACCTTAATAGGCCTTTTGATATTATTGTTACCTTAAACTCATGTGTATTTTAGTATGAGCCCCTTTTAGGGTCAAATCTCTTATTTTCAGTAATTGTTATTAGTAAACTTAAATACTTAATTTGTGGTCACCTAAAATGTAACAGTAATTCTAAGGGTGACCTTATGTACATATCTAGTCAGAAGTGGTCTTATATACTATTTGTCCAGCTAAATTGTTGTTGATGCAAAATTGTAACTTGTATACTCTATAACAGAATGTAAATAATTTTTAGTTATAGTGTTATAGTCTTATATGGTAAAAACTGATAAATGTATAAACCCCACCAGTGTGTTACTGAACTAATTAGGTCACTGAAACTGTCCCCTGTCACACCAGTATTAAATTTAAGTTATGCCTTAAACTGGGAAAATGATGAAAACATGAGGGAAACAAAGGCAATAAAACAATGTCTTATTTGTCAATTTAACTGTATAAATCTCAAAGGTACGTATACATTTGGTCCCATTTCTTGATATACTAAGTAAGATCAACGGACCCCCTTGGTGTGAGTGTTTCATCACATGGCGAATGTGTTACAATAGCTATGGATGCATCTTGGATAAATCCAATAATTTCCTCGATCAGCGTCCGCCAAACTCCCCCCCCCCCCTCCCCCAGATGAAATAATCTAGTCTGATAAGCCCAAGAAAAAGTCCTAGTCAAATCAGCCTTTAGAAAGGTTTACTATTTATAATCTAATATAAACGTTTAAAGAAATTAACCTCTTGGAAGAATAGTGTACATGAGGCAATTGAAACTTTAAACTGAAGTTTCCAGGTCTGAACTATAGGTCAAAGCCAGCAAGGTGAGAGTTCAGATTGGAGGTCAAGCAAGGTCAAGTAAAGGCCAGAGGTCAGAAGGGAAAGAAGAAATCCGTTTGGGAATTTTATTTACATGTTAGTCAGAGAGGTAAAATACAATTCCAGTTATTAAAAACTTTAAAAATCCTAAAATTTTTGAAGCACTCCACTCGGGGAAACAGACGACTCACATCCAACAATTAGATTTGAGACGACTAGCATCACCTTGTATATAAGACCAGTAATATATGGTCAACATTATCTCCATCCACATTATTAAGCATAACAACAATATAAAATTCACAGTTGATAGGGTGCTACCAGGGTACAGCTGGCCCTGCCTTGAAACTACAATATTTGTATAACATTTAATTACATTAGCGCTGTCATATCCAGAGGGGGAACCAGGGTCAGCCTAAAACTAACTGAAATCTAACTGCTACTAATGATCCTTGAGGTAAATCACAAAATCTTTCTGATGTTATAAAAATCCACAGAAAGAAAATGGATAGAATTAACAAGAATTTTGAAAGTACTGATATTAATTTTTGGAACTTCAATCTTTGAAGCGACATTGCCAACATTAACAGATTTTTACAAGGAGTTGAAAAGAAAAAGAGTAAAAAGAACCTTGAGTTACAGTGTCATGGCTTACATTCATGTCAAAAGGGTATTTTTTCTGAATATAAAAATTAAAATAACTGTTCTTTAGACCTTACAAATTAATATTTACATTCATTAATAAATGAAAAGTTTGCCGTCCGTCTATCTCAAACTTCTTCGTTCCTAAACATATGGATTACTAAACTTAATTTATTGTGATAACAAAACAGCACCTAAATTTTAAGACAATACAGTACTTGCAGTACCGTTATCTGTAATTTTATCTTAACCACTAGTTTATTGCCTTGTAGTAAATCACAAAATATCCTGATGATACTAGAAGCTACACTAAGACAATTGATTATATTTAGAAGATTTTTGGAGGTTCTATGAAATAAATAAATGCTTCCAATAGTTTTCTTTAAGTCTGTGTTTGCCCATTGTTACATTTTAATATACCATTATGAAACGTCTTCGTTTGCACCTGCTGTAATTATCACGACTCTGTAATTGATAGGTAATGCGGTGGTATATGATTGACATCCATAGTTTAATAATCAGTTTATTCTGGTGTAGGTCCAGAAGCTGATATGTCGAATGACATATTCATCTGATGCCACATTTATCCAGATAGATATTTACTGTTTGAAGCCACCTTTCGTGATTGCTTAGCTCCCCCCCCCCCCCCCCCCCCCCCCCACCCCAAAGCAGGTACCTTATTCTGCGTTTAACTTGTGTAAAGATGTAATGCAATGTATTGTAATGAGTACTTTTCATAGTGCCTTATCTCAGTCATGTGACAGATTCTAAGGTGCCAGAGCCATAACAAAAGAAGGAAAATGAGAATCCAGGGGCCGATTTCACAAAGGGACTTAAGCCCAGATTTAGACTTAAATTTGAGACTTTTGTCTTAAATGTTGTCAACAGAATGCTAAGTCTGTAGTCTTAGACTTAGTTTATTTCACAAAGCAGCTAAGTCCATGGAATTGCTAAGTCAGTGGACTTAACTTTAAGTCTGGGAGGTAGTGGGCTTAAATTTTGTAAAGAGGACTTAAATATGGCTGCCATAAACTTTTCTTCACTTCAAAATTTGAAAGGGCTGTAAGTAAAGTATAATTATACAGAACAACTCACTAAAGTAGTCATCGGGAAGTTTAAATGTGGTAACAAGGTTTTCCATTTCAAAACAGCACTTATCCCTTGATAAAATGCATTAAATGAAGGATATATATCACTGATATCATATTTTGAACAAAAATAAAAGGTCACATGACACGGAAAACCACTGTGGTTATATGATAAGCCTGGACTTAGCTAAGTCATCCCTTGGTAAAATTCATTTAAGTCCCAGACCTAGCTAAGACCAAAGTCTTAGATTTAAGTCCCTGACTTAGCCAATAAAGGGACTTAGTTTAAGTCCTTTAGTGAAATCGGCCCAAGAGTCATAGCAGACTGACACTAGAGAGAGTTACCGGGGAGACTTGAGAGCTATGGAGGGTAGGCTATACTGAACAGGTATGTCTTCAGTTTGCACCTGAATGAAAATACAGAAACCATTGTTCAGATGTCTTTTGGGAATTCATTCCACAAGGCATCAGATTAAAGCTGCGGATAAAGTGCTTTAGATAACATAGATAAATTCTATAATGATAAAATAGCATTAGTGCCAATCCTTACATCACAACTTTAAACTGAAAAATATGGTTTATGCAATGCTGATCACTTTCTTGATTTACTTTGCTTAACCTTAGATCTCATTTAAACGGACACATTCCCTCGGAGAGGTGTGAACAGGGCATCAATTGATTTTAAAGTCTGTATAAGTATTAGATCGCTATAGGCCCATTATGTTACTGAATAATAATTACAACATATGGCCATTACTTTATTGTTGTGTACTTAACTAATATAAAGGATTATACATTTTACTTAATTAAGCATGTCAAATGTCAAATTATTAATTGAAAAGGACAATAAAATTAGAAATGATAGAACCTATCACATCTAGTGGAGCAGAATTTATTACCATAAAACATCCAACTTAACCTATAATGACCCATTTGCACAGTTTTATTATTTGTGTATTTTAATATCATCATATTACACACATATATGCCTTTGTGAAACCAGTTATTATCACGACAAGCTAGCTCACTGCTGTAACTAATGCTCAGTTACATGAAGTAACTCTGTGTTGTTATTATGGGATTAGCTGTCTGTTTGTATCATGCTTTGTATTTACAAAACTGAAGTAATTGAAAATAAATGAATACTGATTGTTTTATGCTATTGTAGCATAAACGTTTTTATTTACATTAAAACTCATGGGTGATCATTTCAGAAAAAAAAACTTTTAAAAATAGTTTCAAATATTTTTATGTAATATATATTAGGGTTATTATTAACAATACTATTCCCGACAGATAATATTGAACATTTGATCTTTAACGAATGTAATAGGCATATAATTTTTTTTATGTAAATGCCATCAATCAGCATAAATTTTTCATCTGTTTAATTGTACAGCTGTCATTTGTATAGAACTTTTCATAATTAAATAAATCTGTCATTCTTTCAGCATTTCTGTTATTTTCATCCTGTTTTAATTCATCTCTCAATTATATCAGTTTAGGAAGGGAAACGTATGTTTTTGCACATTTGGAGTTTTTTTAATAATAAAATATGCTTCTTTCATTAGTTTACAGTTAGAGGGCAAAAGTAGCCTGGCTTAACATCAAGGAATTAATCACCACAGTTACCTCAGTTAATAAAGTGAGTACATATCTCGAGTTTATTTGATAAAATAAGAGTCCTTTAATTGTTTACAATCAGGGGGAAAAGTATGTTATGTCTATTATTTATGTACATGTCCACATAAGGCCACCTTAAATTTAGTTACAACACAATACAACAATGGTGGCCTTAATGTAATCAGTTTAAAAAACTCAACGTTTACAGCAGTACTTTTACAAGACAAGGGCCGCCTTAAATTGAATAAGTTGCAACAAGGAGACCTTAATATAAATAATTAGTAACACATTTGAATCATAGGATTGTACAATATGCTTAAAGAATTTTAGCTTAAAAATACCAGTGTTAATCAAACTGTACACAAGTACATTTTAATGCTATACATTATTAGTATTTGACTGTAATATGGAAGTAGTATAATAATACTGTAAGTAAACGACAATATGCATCAAAATTACAGTCAGACTAGTTTAGTTATATCAATATAGAGTTAATGTAAAAGTATGCAATTTAATACACAAGTAGGTGAGTTTAAGTATAAGAGAGATCCCAAATACCAAGTAGGAGTAGGCTAGTTGGAGAGTACAAGTTGAAATGTATTTGCCACTAAATCAGAGGCATTGGGATCTTGAATAATGTAGGACCAGACTGTGTCTGATGTCCAAGTTCCGTGACTTTGGATATGCTGGATTGCGATATTAGCATTATAGTCCCAGGTTGTACCTGAGCGCCTAAATGAATGAAAAGTAAAATTTTTCTCCTGCAAACCTAGAAATTTTAGTAGATTTGGAAGTTGCTTTCTTAATCTCGAATCATATAGGGAAACCCATTTGCCACAACACTGGATCTAAAATAGGGGGACATTTTTCCCTGAAGGGGTGAATCTAGGAGAGCCTTAAGCGCAGCAACAGGATACAATTCAGAGGAACCTAGGGATGGAATTTTAAGTAATTTAATTTTATCTCTTAATTGCAATGTTTTAAACCCCTTTATTATTACTACTGCTCCTGGTGGTGAAAATATGATATCCTCTATGGTCAATTGTTTGAGGGATCAAAAGAGGAGATTGAATGAGGAACCAAATTAGAAGTTTTAAGGAAACTAAAAAATGAGAGTAAAACGGCTGCCTTAAAAACTGTACCAATGTGCATTCTATCACACTGGTGAACCAACAATGCAAGCGTAGGTATGTTACTGACCAATTTGATATGGGGATTAATAGGGGAGTGTTTCCTTATAGCTTTAGTGAATACCCTAACTCTTGAATCTTGAAACAGGGAGATATCAAAGCCAAAATTTGAACGTTTTGCTCTGATTGCAGATAAGTAATTGGCTATATCCGCATGTGAAACTTTGATGAACACCAAAAATTCCAGAAAAGAAAGGATGAATTGGACTGTGACATTTGATAGCTTGATTGATGCAAAACAGCAGAAAGCCAGAAAGTTTCTAAATTTAAGATCATAAGCTCTGGTAGTTGAGTGAGCATAAGCTAAAGATAGTCTGTGGGAAGCTCTTGCTGAAAGTCCCTGTAGCAGCTACACCTGAAAATTTATATTGACCAGTTAATTTCTAATACTTTATGAGGTATTGAAGCCCATGCACAATTAGGAACTAATTTTTGTACTTTTATCTGATGAGCTTTGTCTGTGAACCATCTAGATAAACTGTCAGCCACCTGGTTATTTTCACCACGAATATGTACAGTTCGTAGGCAAATGTCAAGTTTTGTAGTTTCCATGAAGATGTTACATGCAAGTCTCTGGTTTTGCAAGTTGTAAGGACACATACCACAGCATGATTATCACAATGAATTTGAATGGTTCAAGCTGTCCAATACTTGCCCCAGACTCTTATAGCCACCAAAATGTTTAACTAACATCTCTAAATGAACAATGGACATATTTTTATAACCCAAAGGTAACTGTATCGCAAATATTTGGTTACCACATCCGGCCCCCAGACCTTAGCGACACATGTCCAATTCAATTTTTGGTGATTCGTATTGTGCACAAAAAACACCAAGAACCAGTTCAAATCTTGTTTAAACTCAACAATTTCGGTTTGTTTATCTGCACTTCTCAGCAAGTCGAGCATCCTATTCAAGAAAAACCTTGAAGACTTTATGCATTTACTTATATATAACAATTTACCGAGCAATGATTGAAGCTGTTGTTTTGAACAGTGAATTTTATGTTTTCATTGGAGACAAATTTGATGCATTTCTTTAATCTTTTCTGCTGTAATAGATACTGTAAAATCTATGGTATTAATTTCAACCTCGAGACACACCACTTTTGTGGCAAGAGTTACTATTTTTCTTTCACTTATTTGAAAACCTAATTCAGCCAAAAGTTCTTTTAGGGTATTGAATGAATGGTTGGCTGTACTGTTACGGAGTGCCCAATTATATCGTCTATATAGTTGGTGACCTGGTACCCAAATTTTTGCATAATGTATCTCACAGTGTCGCTAATTCGCTGGAATATGGCCAATCCATGTTTGAACCCAAAGAGAAGGGACAAATCAAAGTACAGGTCATCTTGATACAAGCCTAAGAGGGTATAGTCTAAAGGGTCAATCTTAACATGTCTAAAGGCTCTGCTAAGATCAATTTTATATAATTTTATTTATTTGGGGTTTTACGTCGCTTTCAACACTGTACAGGTCATATTACGACGGGTAGTTGGAAGGGCAGAGGAAACCAGTACATATAGTTCGCTAGGGTTGTGTACTGTAAACTGCCGACCAACGGCAAGCAACTACCAGCTTTCCCACTTACGGCCATGACGGGGATCGAACCCCGGCCGCAGAGGTGGGAGGCGAGAGTGTTACCACTCTGCCACCGTGGCCCCCCAATTTTATATAACAAAGAACCTTTACCATTTCTTTGACTGTTTGAGTAATATCAATCGTGGGCAAAGTAAGAATAAATGGGTATTTAAATATTTGTCTGAAGGTACTCTGAGTTTACAGAATGACCATGAGGGTAACTAAACCTCTGAGGCCGGGGTTCGATCCCCGTCATGGCCTCAAGTGGGAAAGCTGGTAGTTGCTTGCCGTTGGTCGGCAGTTTACAGTACAGAACCCTAGCGAACTTAATGTACTAGTTTCCTCTGCCCTTCCAACTACCCGTCGTGATATGACCTGTACAGTGTTGAAAGCGACGTAAAACCCCAAATAAATAAATAAATAAATGAGGGTAACTAAGGTCACCAATCACTATTCCATGTGCAGCGCCCGGTTTTGGTCTAGTTAAAAAGGTGAAACATGCATATCATCAAAGGTAGGTGCTTTATAGGGGCTATAAATTGCACCAAACTTTTTTTCCTCTTGAATATACTCTTTAACATCATTTGCATGGCTTTTGGCAGAATTGTGATTCTTATATTCGTGCATTAACGGGTTTGCATAATCCAAATCTATTTATTTATTTGGGGTTTTACATCTCTTTCTACACTGTACAGGTCATATCACGACGGGTAGTTGGAAGGGCAGAGGTCAAAGGTCAAAGTTGGGGTTTTACGTCCCGTTCAACAGCCAGGGTCATATTGGGACAGGTCCTCAGAATTGCCACTTGTGGGACTCGAACCCACAGAGGTGACAGCCTATGATTAGATGCCAAACTTGCTAACCACTAGGCCACTGAGGACCTCGGAAGGGCAGAGGAAACCAGTACATACAGTTCGTTAGGGTTCTGTACTGTAAACTGCCGACCAACGGCAAGCAACTACCAGCTTTCCCACTTGAGGCCGTGCCGGTAATCTAATCCAAATCTAAGGGAAAGCCATATTTGACTAATAAACACAACTGTTTATCCCAATAATCTTTCAAATACGATTTAAATACGAATTTGTATTTAAGCTGGGATCGAACCTTGATTTGTGAACCCCAAAAATTATGACAACCCGAGGTGTTTACTGCTTTGTACAACCAGATAATATCCTTTATGCTATGTTTTTTCTTTGTCACATTCCGGGAGGTATAAGTCACCTAAAGGAACGATTCCATACCAGTGCCCAAAGCAGGTTATGAAGTCATAGAAATACTACTGAGGTTGGGATTACTATTTATTCTATAGTTAACAATACTAAAATACTATTTACATACAAAATTGAGATGATAAGGCCACCTTAACAATTTAAGACTAAGATAAGGTTACATGAGACAAAGTTAAGGTGGCCTTAGCTGAGGCCCCAGCCCAAGAGAGGTGACCTTAAGTAAGGGATTATAGGAGGAGAGTGACCTTAAGGTTGGACCTTAAGGCAGTAAAGTAATTGAGGATTTACAAAGGTCACCCTAGCTTGAGAGGGGGCAACAGCTAATTATATGGTGAGCAATTTACATGTATGATACTGAAATTTACTGGTTGTAGTATAGCAATATATATAAGGGTTGTTAAAGGTATGAAGGTAAGTATACGAGCTACCCAACAGCAAGTCAACATGATTACAAAGCTGGTGGAGATAAAGTTTACACAGTAAATGAAATGGAGGGTGTCATGACCTCTGTAGGTCAGATGGTAGTTACACCATATGTAGTTATACAACAGAGAGGAGTAAGTAAAAACATAAACTCTAAGCACCAGTAGGATAACTGGAGGGTGTCGAGACCTCTGAAGGTCAGACGGTAGTTACACAGTATGTAAGTATAAAATAACCAACAGCAGTTGAACCGATAACATGAGTAAGCTGTTGATGATTGAAAGTTTGACAACAAACGAATAAAGTACAGGATGTCGTGACCTCTGAAGGTCAGATAAAAGCTAAAAGAGATAGTTCTTTAAAAGTTTACACGTAAAAGACTACTGATGTATAAATAAGACATGAATAAAAACACAGATGATATAGACCAAAGGTCAAAGTGTCAACTGAGGGGCTCTAACCCGCCTAGCTCAAATATAGACACCTTACGTAGCTAGCGCAATGCAGCCACCTTAAAGCTGAATAAAAAACTAAAACCCTTATGGGCAGAGTGACGACCTCAGTTGCAGAGCTGTGGTGTTAGTATATGCTTTATTACATGATTAATAACATTAATATGTAAGCAAATATTCAAAGTATGAATTGCAATTTACATGTGATAGCAATGAGTTATATTTCATTAGGGTTACACATAAAATACTAATATACTAAAATATATCATAGTTCAGTTCTTGTGTGTATAAGATAGTTCCATAGACAGGGTGAGCTTCCAGTGGCGAATAACAACCTGATGAAATATTGTGCTCACACTTGTGAGCACTCAACATAACACTTCATGACCACTCAGGGTGGCCTCAATAATAACACTAATAACATCTGAAGCTAGTTGACATCATATATAACTTCAGCTAACTTCTTTATGAAACTGCTGTGAATGCTTCCTGATGACACTCAAAGACGAGATGTTACAAGATGCTGATGACTGATTGAAGTTGAGATCTCATACATGTAGCAACTACATAGCCAACAAGAGAGGAAGACTGTTCACAGAGTTAACCATTCCAGGTGACACCCAAAGCCCTGGTGAGGATGCATACTGTGTGATCCTCCAATCGTGATCCTCTCATGTGATCTACAACTACAAAACTCAAATGTAATAACAATGAAGGTATTTAGGGTGGGTTAGGGGAAATTTGATATTTATAAAACGTGTTGCATCTTTGGTTTCAAAATTTAGAATGAATATGGCTACTTTTGGCGGGAGGTTAGGGTTCAGAATCCGGGTCACCCAATTATATAACTATGTCAGTTCACAACAAGAAAACCTTTAGTAGCACTGAATAAGGTAGCACCCTATTTGTTACCCCGACACAGTGCCCAAAGCAGGTTATGAAGTCATAGAAATACTACTGAGGTTGGGATTACTATTTATTCTATAGTTAACAATACTAAAAACTATTTACATACAAAATTGAGATGATAAGGCCACCTTAACAATTTAAGACTAAGATAAGGTTACATGAGACAAAGTTAAGGTGGCCTTAGCTGAGGCCCCAGCCCAAGAGAGGTGACCTTAAGTAAGGGATTATAGGAGGAGAGTGACCTTAAGGTTGGACCTTAAGGCAGTAAAGTAATTGAGGATTTACAAAGGTCACCCTAGCTTGAGAGGGGGCAACAGCTAATTATATGGTGAGCAATTTACATGTATGATACTGAAATTTACTGGTTGTAGTATAGCAATATATATAAGGGTTGTTAAAGGTATGAAGGTAAGTATACGAGCTACCCAAACCCCAGTAGTGTAGAATTTAGTTAGAAAGTAGGGATTGAAAAGTCACAGCGACCCTATCAGTGGCATTATGGTCCTGTGTGATGTAAGACCATACACAGTCAGAGGACCATGTTCCGTGACTCTGAATGTCCTGGAGTGGAACACTGGAATTAAAGGCCAATGTGGCACCACTTCTCCTGAAGGAGTGAAATGTGATTTTTGATTTGTGCAACTGTAGTGAAAGTAGGATGGAGGACAATGCCCTTCTAAGTCTGGAATCTGTCAAAGGAACCCAGATTTGTCTATACTTGATTTGAAATAGAGGTTTGTTGTCACCAGAGGGAGTAATTAGCAACAAGTTTTTAATGGCAGCTACTGGACAAAGAGGAGAATTATTAAGTGAGGGAATTTTTAAAAGCCGGACTTGATTTTTGGATTGGAGTGTTTTAGACCATTTGATAAGGATATGGGCCCCAGGGGGAGCAAAAAATATGTCAGCTCTTGCAAGTTGTTGTAATGGATTCAATGTATGCATGGAATGAGGAACTAAGTTAGATATACGTAAGAAGGAGAAAAAGGAAAGGAGGAATGCTGACTTAAAAATTTGACCCATATACATGGTATCGCACTTTCTAACAATGGCTTTAAGTGTGTGCAGATCAATAACTGCTTTGAGTGAGATTTTTAGAGGGGCAGAGAGTGTGAGGGATCTGGTGAAATATTTTATCTGTGGGTGGACAAAGGGTGAAACATCAACAGCATACATGGACAGTTTAGCTTTGATAGCTGATAAATAGTTTGCAATGCTGGCAGTTGAAGTACCATTAAAAACTAAAAATTCGAGGAAGACTAACACATGACTAGTAGTTAGGTGAAACATGGGAAACTGGGCAAAAATGCAAAATGCTATGAAAATCCTAAATTTGGCAGTATAAGCTTTGGCAGTTGATTGTCTGAAAGCTGATTGGAGACGTTGATGGGCCTTTGACAGCACTGGGCGATTCTTGGCAGGTAAGCCTAGAGAAAACATCATATATTATAGTCAATAAGCAGAGTATTATCAGCTGGGACAACCCAAGTGGCGTGAGGAAGCAAATTTTTGATGTTATTTTTATATAAGTCCCTAGTATAGTATCTGGATAAGCTATCAGCTACAATATTATTTTTTCCCAAGATATGAATCAATCTAAGATTTATGTCGGATACGGCTACTTCCATAGCAATATTTCGTGCAATTGCTGCCAAAACTACATCTTTAGTTTTACCTGTATTTATAACCGAAACCACTGCTTGATTATCACAAGCTATTACAATGGTTTTTCCTTTCCATTGGTTAGCCCAGACACGAACAGCTACCAAAACATTTAACATTTCTAACTGCACAATGTGAAATTGGTTATAGCCTCTAACCAAAGGTATGGCATATATTTGATCATTAAAATATGCACCTAAACCTTCTAAGGAAGCATCTAGTTCAATTTTTGCATGTACATGCGCATGGTTAAAGTATGATGTACCATTAAACTTTGGGGCAAATTTCAAGAACCATGCTAAGTCCTGAATAAAACCAGGAGTGAGGTTTATGGTGGTGTCTTTGTGGGTTTGTCTTAACAACTCGAGCATACGATTTAGGAAGTTATGGGAGTACCGTACGCACTTTGCGATATAAAGGAGGGAACCTAACAAGGATTGAAGTTCCTTTCTGGTGCATTTATTTTTATTTTCCCATTGTTGACATACAGTGAGGATTTCTGCTAATTTTTGCTGTGGAATGGACAGAGTGGAGTTGACCGTGTCAACTTCAATACCCAGACATACACATTTAGTGGTGAGGGCTACTAACTTGGTCTCACTAATGGTAAGGCCTAATTCTTGAAGCAAGTTTTTTAATTTTTGAAAAGCAGGTTCTGCCTGACTAACAGTGGCGTTCCCAACCAGATCATCAATATAATTTGTCAGTGAGTAACCAGATTCTGCCATAATATACCTAATTGAGTCGCTTATTCGCTGGAAGATGGCCGAACCGTGCCGATAGCCGAAGGGTAGGCATGTATCAAGAAAGTACTTATCTAGCTTAAGGCCTAACAAAAAATAGCTATCAGGATCATTCTTAACATGTCTGAATGCACGAGAGATATCTATCTTGTAAATTAGTGAACCTTTACCATATTTGCGAATTTTTTGTGTAATATTGTCAATAGTAGGGAGGGAGAGAATAAAAGCAGTATTAAGATACTGTTCAGAAGAAACACCTTGGTTAACAGATTGACCTTTAGGATAACTAAGGTCAATTATGACCCGCCTATGATCAGACGATGGCTTTGGTCTAGTCATGAATGGAGAAATGTGCATATCTTTAATGGGAGGTGAATCAAAAGGACCTAAAATAGCTTTAAAACCTGTTTCCTCTTTAAGATAATGGGCTACATCTTGGACAAATAAGTTAGCTGAAGCATGGTTAATTTCTTCATGGTGAAGAGGGGAGGCAGGATTAAAGTCAAGGGTAAATCCGTACCGTATCAACAGTGGGAGCTGTTGGTCCCAATAGTTTTGTAGATACTTGTCCCATGCATCAGGGTTTAGTTGAGATTTTATTTCAATTTGTGCTTCCATAAAGTTGTGTGTATTAGTATCGACAATAGATCTGTGTATGTCGAATATAGTGGCTAATGATGAATTTTTTCTATTTCTTTTAGGTAACATCATGTCAGAAAGAGGGATAAAACCATATTTATCATTTGTTTGACTATCCCAATCCTTGAATGATTTACAATTTTTTGCTTTGGCTACAGCTTCCCTATGACGTGGTCTGAACCTCAGGTCAAGGTCATATTTGTCACAGTTTAAGTCGACAGAATTTTTAACAGCTTGATCAGTATCTGCAGATATTTTTAAACTTTGAAAATTGGCATCACTGACAGTCTGCACTGCCTCATTAATACTGGGGTTGCCAACCGTAACAGGACTAACTGGTGAATCAACACTATCACACGCCTTATTTCCCCAAGGGTTGTTTGTTAATGTTTTACAGTTACTGTTAACTTTGACACTAGTAACATTGCAGTTTAAACTAGGAACCCGAGTATTAGTACTTTGGGACATCACATCGTGTGAAACTGTTTCATAGTCATTGTGGACGTTATTTTTTCTGACAGTTGAACTGTCAGACAATACAGACCAAGTTCTACAAGGGTTTTTTGTTAAACTTTTACAGCTACTGTTAACTTTGACATTAGTAACATTACAGTTGAACTGGAGACCCGAGTATTACTACTTTGGGACACCACATCGTGTGAAACTGTTTCACAGTCCTTTTGGACCTTATTTTTACTGCCGGTTGAAGTGTCAGACAAAACTGGCCAAGTATTGTCATCTGACACTTGTTGCAAACAAGCAAATCTGTTTACATCATTAAAAACACAATTTGTTTGCAGTTGGCTGATATTTGGACGTGCTACATTGACTCCAGCCTGAAGTTTGTTATTTGGACCACAGTTAACATTACTGACGTTACAACTACCAATGTTAAGCTTCTTACCTATAACTGGACAGTTAGTTGACAGTTTGTTAACTTTTTCCTGAGGTTTTCCAACATTTCTACACTGAACACTCGAGTTTTTGGCACATATGACACGCTTGTTAGTATTGAAACTAGTATTGACAACGTGTGCACCCAGATTTGACACTTTGCTATTTATATTCTGCACTTTATTTGCCTTTAATTGACGGTTAACCTTTAAAGGACAATTGACAGAAGTTTTACCATATGCTTGGTGAATTGTGCCTTTGACAATATCTGCATACGAGACATTAGAATAGTGATACCAAGTTGCTTTCCAGTTATGAGCTGCTATGCTTTTTAACTGAGAGTTATAAATAACTCGGTCTGGGAATTTTCTACAATTTTCAACCCTAGTAGGCACTGCATTTAAGCAGTGCCCAAGTCGTTTTTTGACTTGTTTTTACAATCTTTGCCAGAATGGGGGTAAGACTTTCCTTGTGCATAGCAATGCTGGCAAACATGAAGATACATTTGACCATTATTCTCATGATCGCCTTTCTGCATACAAGAGCCCCTCTGATAAAATTTACAAACTAAGGGACCTTTGGCAGGGATACGTTTGGTTTGAGGGGTAGGGGCCATTCTTTGGGCATGCACCCGACGCAACCTATCAATTTTTTGAGTATCTTGCCATTGAATTTTGTTATCCTCCATTCTACATAGGAGGACAGCATGACTTCCCTTAGCAGACTGCCACCCGAAGTCATGACTGTCCTCCATCAACTCAGCCAAATAATCAAGCATATAGTTCTTGACAGTCTCATTACTCTCTTCCCTTACAATTTGGGCAAAGCCTGAGACCCATTGACTCATTGACAAGGCATCATAGGTGACCCTGTTTTTGTTTGAACCTCCCAAAATAAAGTTATGGGGCCAGGGGACCTCTTTTTTGACCCAGACAGTATCTTTGCCCCCCCTCTGCGACTTAAACTTGCCTTGTTCATTGAGGTCCTTCAGTTGCTGAATCCTCTGGTCAACTTGGGCCTGCATGCGCTTGGACTGCTGCAATGACTTGATGGATGGCAGGATAAGTTCATCATCTTCTTCCTCGCTGTCTTCGACTGGGGTAGGTTCCTTGCTGGTACTGGCCACGCTTGAAGCTGGGGAGTGGACTGTACCGTCGACCTTCCGTTCCATTTCCGCCATTCTGCCGCTAAGACTCTTCAGCTCCTGGAGTATCAATGAATTAGTGTCCATAGTGTAAGCACTAGCTTCATTCACCTCATTATTTTGACTTTCTAGTTTACATTTAGAGTTAATGGGGCGAGGATGGCTGCCTCCACATTTACTACAGTCAAAGTTTTTTCTTGGCATTCTGAAATCAACAGTATACTTCTCGTTTTGGATCTGCTTATATAGACACTACTGGAACTTAAGAAAAGAGAGTTGAAAGTAATAAAATAAACTCAGCCCTCAATTCCTGCTCCTAAGAGCTATCCAAGCAGACTCAAAAGAGTAATAACGGCTCAAAAGCCAGGGCTCGAAGACAGCAACACAACATCAGAACAGCATCAACACCACTGGACAGCAACTCTGCAAAACACTGAAACTCTAACGTTTCAGTGCTCTGAAACCCCAGAGTTTCCAATACAATTAAGCATAAAATACATAAAATCGAGTAAAATAAATTTGATATTTATAAAACGTGTTGCATCTTTGGTTTCAAAATTTAGAATGAATATGGCTACTTTTGGCGGGAGGTTAGGGTTCAGAATCCGGGTCACCCAATTATATAACTATGTCAGTTCACAACAAGAAAACCTTTAGTAGCACTGAATAAGGTAGCACCCTATTTGCTACCCCGACATTGTCTCGCATTTGTTCATTCCATAATTTAAAAGTATGATTATCTTTTGCTTCTTGGATTTTTAATCTGTGTTTTGGACGGAATCTCAATTGCAAATCATATTTATCTTCATCACGGACAGCAACCTCGACACAACCAGGTAACTTACCTTGTTTATCAAAGTTCCTAGTTGTATTTGACGAGATAACTGCGTTTGTGTTGCCCATATTTTTACTAGAAGTATTCTTATGAGATGCACATTTGACAGTATCACACTTGTTTTCAACACTGTCATCTTTGTTAAGAAGTATATTTACCTCCGACGTGGTTTCAATGTCAGTATTGATACAGTATTGATTCTCACTTTCGTTGGAAACAATATTCGACAACGCAATGAATCTATTGTTCAATTCAATTTGATATTTTTCAACATGTGGTTTAAGCTGCAAAGTGCTACCACTTTTTACTAAAGCCTTGGTCACACTAGTGGGAATTTTACCATGTGAACGCATGCATGTATAGCTGTGTTTGCTTTCATTCACAATCAATTTGTGAGTACAATCTTGATTGCAACTTACTTTGTCATAAAAACCTGTAGATTCAGGTTTTACATCTAAGTTTCTTTTTACAATATTTGCATATGAAACACCATTGAATCTGCTGTAGTCATGTTTCCAAATTACACTCTCAACATTAAACAATGTTTTACTGAACTATTTACAAATACCCTGGTATGGACATTTTTCATTTTTGCAACTTTTTCACTTGGCACTGTGATGCAGTGCCTTACTCGTTTTTCTTTTCTGCATTACCACAGTCCTTCAATGTATGAGCATATTTTTTCCATTTGTAAAACAGTGACTACACACATATGCAGGTATGTGTGACCATTATTATCATGATCTCCTTTGTGAGAACACTTGAGCTTCTGATAGTATTTGCATGGGGTGGAGGAACTTTTTGCAGATTGCTTTCTGCTATTGGTGTACATCACACCAGTATTACTAACTTTTTGTACATGGGCTCTTCGAATCCTATCAATCTTACATATTGTTCTAACCTACAAGACCTTCTTCCATTCTGCAGAGAATTACTGTGTGTGCACCTTTTGCCTTTGCCCACCTGAAGTCGTGCCTGTCATCCATTATGTCTGACAGATACTCATAACATGTTTTGTTTGGTTAGTGGGTCCTTTTCATCTTTAATTATCGTTGCAAACCCAAAAAACCCATTGGCTAATAGAAAGATTGTCGTATGAAACCCTTGACTTTGAATTACCGCCTAAAATTAAATTTTGTGGCCATGGAATTTCATGTTTTACAAACACAGTTTCTGATCCACCTCTTTGGGATTTACACTTGCCTTTTTCTGATAATTTCTGCAGGTCCTTGCGTCCGCTTCTGCTTGAATTCGGCTGGAAGCTTGTAAACTGTCTAAAGAAGGAAGCACCATCTTATCATCCATCGCCTCTGGTCGCTTTGAACTAGAAGGTGTAGGCAAACCCATCACTGAAGATTTCTTGTCTTCTATAGAGTGCACTTTGTTTTCAATATCAATCATTCTTGCACCCAGATTTTTAAGTTCATGTAAAATTTGCATGTTCACGTCCATATGTTTGTCCTTATTGGTTTTGTCCTTACAATTCCTATTTGTGGGCCTAGGATGATGACCCCCCAAAATTTGTACAATCAAATGTTTTAACCATTTTTTTTTTAATTTAATGTCCAAGTTCAAATTCTGAAAATATAGAAAAAGAACCCTATCCTGAGACTTCTGGAGAGGCAGTCTGATGTAATAGCTATGAAGCAAGGGAAATAGGTTAGACCGTCACTTCACACTGTGGCTAGCAAGCATTAGGTTGTATCCAAGACTCAAGATAGCAGCACGAATATGACACACAGTTCCATCATAAATTCAGCAAATATCATAATAAACATATTCCAATTAATATTCATCAGTTCATATAGTTTCCATATGGAAAACTTTGGTAAAATAGCTTGTAAAAACACTAAAATATAAAAGAAATCTTTGAAATGTCTTTTCTATACAATATGGCTTCTTGTCTGTTTGAATTTTACATTTAAAATGAAGACCCCTTTGGAAGTGGCGGGAACTAATAATCGGAACCAGGTCAAGGGTCACCAATAAGGTTCTCTACCAGAATATCCTTCTCATGCTACCACTGACTAAGGTGTCCCCCAAAATGTCACCTTTTCAGAGGAAAACAGCAGGCTCAGAGTCATCTGTGATAATAGTTTGACTGTACTTGTGATTTCTGAGTGGTCCATTAAATAAACTATCTTGTTTCTACCCAAAAAAGCTGCCCTATCATGTGTGTTTTTAGATTTGGTCACTGTAGGCCCACAATCCAGTATACATCCAGGACAAACAGGGCCATTTTCCAAACATGTGACATTTCCTCTCCTACCAGACCGACGCCCACTCTCAGAGGGTCCTTGTCAGTGGAACAGGTGAATAACATTACCATATGGCAAACTACCATAGAATTTTAAGTCAATTTGGACAAAGTTTAAAAAATTCCATATCGAAATGATGACTAGCTTTGTATTGCATTTTATATAAATGCTATCAATCAGTAAATAAATTGTATAAATTGATGATGAAGTAAGACGGGAACCAGCATGCTTGTTTGAATGCTACCAGTCTGTAAAACTGGCTCCTGCATCAACTATATTTTGGTGTTCCACGGGGATCTGTTTTGGGCCCCATATTGTTTTCTTTGTATACCACTCCTCTTATGAGGGTGAACTGCAAACATGAAACAATTAAATTCCATTTCTGTATAGATGACACAAAGCTATACAATCTTCACCTTTCTCTGCACTCACAAAATCAAAGGAGTGTCATGACGATGTTCAGAGGTGGATGTCCACTAGTAAGTTCAAGCTGAATCCTGACAAGACAGAATTTATCCTGTTTGGCTCAAAGCAAAGCATTACTGAAACAGACTTTGTCCAGAATTCCCGGTGAGTATATTTGGTAACCTGATCAGCCCAACTCTTTTTGTCAGAAACCTAGGTAGGTTTTTTCAGTTCTTACTTAACTTCTTCAAGTAATGTTCAAAGAATTAGACCAGCCCCCAGGGAGCTCAAGACAATAAACACAGGATTGGGTTTTAAAATTTCTATTCTACTGGTTTGTTTTTATTTTCTGCACATTATAATACTATCTTTTACTTTATTATTTAACTTTTTTTTACTTCTGACCATGACTGTTATTCAGGGCTTGCCCCATCTCACTGAAAATATCCAATAACAAGGTCAAAACATTAAGCCAAAGGTCAAGAAATTTGCTATGACCTTAGAAACAAGAAAGGTCAAACTGAAGACAAAGAGAAAGGTTAAGCCAAACGTCAAGCAATTCGCTATGACCTTGGAAACAAGATAGGTCAAACTGAAGACAAAGGGTCAAAGCCCTGAACCATGGACAGAGCCAGGTGAGGTGAAAAACCGTGATTATAGACATGGAGAAAGGTGGAGGAAAGGGAGGTGTAGTGTGTAAACCACTGAATTTTTAATATGAACAAGTAAGGATACTCTTTAGAAATACAAGGTAATTTTGGTGAAACTGAAGAGTATGTAGGCACCCAAACCCCAAGTAGGATCAAGGACGTAGGGCAGCTTGAAATGCAACAGAAATAGGAAAAGTAAGAGAGGAGGAAGAAAATAAGTAGGACCAAATGGCATCAGACCTCCAAGTGCCGTTTTTCATTATATGCTCTAAAGAGACTCCTTCTTTAAAAGCCCAAGAGGCTCCTGCACGTCTGAAAGCATGAAACATGAGAGGGGGGAATATTTAAAGCTATGGAAATGTTCTTCAAATTTTTTCTAGTGACGGAATCCATTAAGGGGACCCACTTTGAAGGCTTGGTTAGGACAAAAAAGTGGATCATTGGGGCCCACTACAAATTGTTGTATCATGCTGGTGAGGGCAGCAATGGGGCATAAGGGAGAAGCACCCAGCATAGAGAGAGGAATGGTGTGGGACGTTTTGCGAACTTGGACAGTCTTAGACCATTTTAATAAAAGAACAGCAGTATGAAAACCAATAAAGTTTCCACAGGCTAATTGACGGGTATGGTCAAAGGTGCTGGTAGAATGTGGCAAAATATTTGAAAGTCTAAGAAATGAGAAAAAATATGTCAAATATAGTGTTTTAAAAACGATAGGGTAAGATAAGGATTGACATTGGATCACAATGTTTTGAAGGATCTCTACATCCAGGGTTGGTCTATTCACTGTAATCAGTGGAGCTGCAATTTGCAACGACTTCAGGAATAATTGTATCCGTTCATCTTTAAAGGGGTTAGTATTCAAACCATGAATAATGTGAAAAGCCCTAATTACTGACAAATAATTTGTAATATTTGATTTACAGTGTTTATTTTCAATGAAAGATAACAATACATGTATTTTCATCTGGCAGGGGGACAGCCTAGCTGCCACCTGAAACAGTAGGCAATCAGTCCACATTCTTGTGTACTGCATCAAGGTAGCAGATCTAAAACCATGCAGAATTCTGGCAGAGGCAGAGGTGGCCAGTGGAGCCGCCGAGCCCTGGAGATCTGAAAACAGACAAAGAGATGTGTACTATATTCAGAGATGTAAATGTAAGGTGGGTGGGGGTCCAAGTATAATCTTGAATAATTTTTCCTAATGTGTGCAGTGGGTTTTTGGTGATTTGCCATCGGGAAATCTATATTAAACATGGTGGCAATGAGCCAGATATTTGGTGCACATGTGACTAACATAGAGTCACTGGCTTTACCTGTGGTCAAGACCTGAACCATGGCCATATTGTCACAAAAAATCTGAACCTTTTTCTTAGACCAGTGTGAGGACCAAATTTTGGAAGCTACCACAATATTAATCATATCCAACTGTGTGATATCTTAGTTTGCATAACTGTGAGGGATGGGAAGATTATATGTCATGATACCAAAGTGACCACCTAAACCAGTGAGGCAAGCATCCAGATGCACTGATATGCTAAAAAACTGTTGATGATAAAAAGTAACTCCATTATAACTTGTAAGAAAAGTGTTGAACTATGCCAGATCATGGAAAAATTCAGAGATTAGTAAAATTTTATTTGTATTGTGATTTTCTCTGAGAAGATTCAACATTCGATTCAAGAAGTATCTGGCTGGCTTGATACATTTAGTGATATACAATAAGCTGCCCAAAAGGGATTACAAGTGCTTCTAACTGGCATATGTCTTGTTGGACCATTTGTTACACAAACAATCTCTTTGAGCTTATTTTGAGATATGTATATGGTTCTCTGAACAATATCAATAAGGATACTAAGACATACTACTGAGGTGCCAGGAGGAACTAATTTTAAAGGGATATTTCAAGGTTAAGTTCCACCAAAAGTTGCTGTAAAAAGGAAAGGATTTGTGAAGTTTTGAGGGCAAACCTGTGTATATAAGATCATCAATATAGTTCCATAATGTATGGAAACCTTGCTGAGCCATAATGAAGCAAATAGCATCGGTGCACCTCTGAAAAATTTGGCTTTCATGTCTGAAGCCAAACAGAATTGACAAATCTAAGTAGAAATTTCTGAATTTTTAGCCCAACAGGCCAATGTCTGAAGGATCTATTTTGATTTGATGAAAGGCCCTGCTGATATCTATCTTGTAAATTTGAGCAGCAGGGCGAAGTTTTATAAGTAATTCAGTGATACTATCTGCAAAAGGGTAAGTAAGAGTATAATCTGTGTCAAGATAAGTGTCTTTCAATACACCATCATTCACAGATAAGCCCTTTGGCCAGATAAGGTCCATAATGGTCCTCTTTTTGATGGAGTCCTGTTTATCCCTAACTATAAGGGGAGAAACATGAATATCAAGTGGTTTCGAGTCAAAGGGGCCCGAAATGGTTCCAAATTGAAGCTCTTTCTGAATATAGTTTCTTACATGTTGGTTATTTTGAAGGACTGATGTATGATTTATTTCTGTAGTCATTAGACGTGAAGCTCTATTAAAATCTAGAGGAAATCCATATTGCAACAGATCTATATGTTGTTTGTCCCAGTAATTGCTTAAATAACGTCGCTAATTATTAATATTTAAATGTGACTGCACTGGTATTCTACAACAAAGATAATTAGGTAAACCGGAACTCTTAATCAGTAAATGGGACTTAATAACATTGGGTACATATTCCCAAGACACTGGATTACCA
The DNA here is from genome assembly GCA_964017235.1 of Sabellastarte sp. h YS-2021. NCBI lineage: Eukaryota > Metazoa > Annelida > Polychaeta > Sabellida > Sabellidae > Sabellastarte > Sabellastarte sp. h YS-2021. The sequence goes on from OZ024929.1 coordinate 31,692,014, forward strand.
ACGTACAATTTTAAAGGACCTTTGGGTATGAAACCAAAAGTAAACTGACTTGCATTCCTGAAGTGCTCTGAAGTGCCTACAGTGCTTAATTGTCGAGTAAAAGGCAATGGACTATGGAGGCTACAGTTTCCTTTTAACAACATGTTTGAATTATCAGTGCAAATAACATCAGTGTCATCTGAGTACTCATTTGTTTGTACATTTAAGATTGGCAACACTTCTATCACTGTCACTATGCCTACACAAAAACCCAGTTTCGTTTTTTATTGTCCTGAGAAATTTCTTTTGCCTGCTGAGTCAACTGGGACTCGACAACTATACAGGACGTTGCAGGGACTGTTTGCACTCCCTGAAGTGTTTACCAGTAACAGAGTTTGTAAAACATGACACCTTGTGTATTATCTCTGGAAATGGACGCATGTACTGATTCTCCTTACAACACAACTGGCAAACAAACTATATCACCAGTAATATCTTTTGACTATTTTACTTGATGTACAAACTAGTCACCTTCAATAAATCAGTTTCGTTTTTATTCCCTTCCAAAGATGTGTTTTCTTGCATAGCCTGGGACTGTAAAGTAGAACCAACAAAAACGTGGATGTTTGCACTCCTCTGAGCGCTGAAAGTTTGCATTGTCATTACCATGTATTTGACCATGTCTAGAATGATAGTCTAGACATTTTGAAACTCCAAACTCTTGTGTACTTCGAGAACTATCAAGTCACTACAAACATCTTGCACTACTTGAAACCTATTGTGTAACGACAAGCATAGACTACCACAAATTGGTTTAACCTTGGGCCTTAGTTTTGCATTCACTCTCTGAACCTTGGGCCTTATTTTTGCATTCACTCTCTGAAGTTTTTCCATTACTAAAACATGCTGAACAAATGTGTCTATAAGTGACACCTCTAGTCTCGTGATTTTTGATTGATCACAACTGCCTTGGTTAAAATATTGACAGAGCATTGTTTTCACATTTTTCTGATTAATTTCTTGCTATTCTGGCCAGAAAAAGATTGGGAGGTGATGCCTTTGTGCATTAGCACGCCTAGCACAGTCAATTTTTTCAAACTCACTATGATTTTTTATCTCTCCCTGTTCCATTCTGAAGAGCAGAATGTCGTGACTGGCTTTGAAGAAAGAAAAGTCATTGTATAATCAAAAAGTGCTACAAGGTAATCTAATGTATGTTCCTTAATTTCCTGATTTTTTTTTCTTCCTTCATGATGCGACCAAAGCCAGCCACCCATTGAGTAACAGATAATTGGTCATAAGTAATTGGCTCTTTTGCTACACCAGAAAGTACATATTCATAAGGCCACTTAATGCTGTTGGCTACCATGACTTCCACAGGACCCCCCTCCCCCTCCCATGGCTTGAGTTTTGTACCTAACTTCTCACTATCTGTGAGCTCCTTAAGACATTTAGCAACTTGAGCTTGAAGGACTGCATCTTGACTAATACTATGTAGATCTGGAATATGAGATGAACCCTGGTGACCAGGAGGAAGTGTGACTGGTGCGTTAGTTTTACTTTTGGATTTCACATGTTTATTTTTGTTTTTGACAGAATCAGTACTCTTTTTACAAGATTTGGCTTCCATTGCGTCCAAAGGCTTGCCCATTGCTTGTAATTGACCAAGGATCTGGATATTGACAGCCTGCTGTGATACATTTTGTACATCTGATGTCGGATCTGAACTAGCAAGTGATTTTTTGTTTACACTACAATAAACCTCAAAATCTTGTTCGTAATCTGAACTAGCTATTAACACTTCACAGTCAGATTCATTAATGGATGAATTATCAGAAACTTGCCTGGAATTAGAGGTTCCTTGGTGTTGGCAATTTTTTTCAGGAAAGTACTGTCCCCTGCCATTTGGATTTGAACGGGTAAGTGAACTTCATCTTGCTTGCCAGACCACAAGTTGTACTGATGAGTGGGTATATCAGCCATGTCGCCAGTAATCAAGAAACAATAAAAATTTAAAACCCTAACAGTTGTAAAATAACTTGATAAAATAGTTGCTGAGAAATTTCCGTGTCACCCCTATCACCCCTAGATTTGAAATGGCCGATCAAATGGTGAGGCTTCAAGATGACAGATCAATAACCAATAAGACGACTGGAAACAAGAACACTAATATTGACACTAAATTCTACAGTAACTGATAATAGGCACTCCCAGGGCTAAACTACCCGGCACCCTTATGCCGAATCATAGACAAATCGGAACTTTGCCAAATTGGCCCGCGTCAAATCGGCGCCCAAAATAAAATTAGCTGGTCAAATTGGCCCCCTATAAAATAATTCATGGTCAAATCGGTACATATGTTTTATATATTTTTTTCACAATTTCACACCCCCTAGACATTGGGGTTACTTGTGAGTTTTATGTATCTACAATAGACAAAATATTATTTATTTAAAATATAAAATTAATAATAATATTAGGTCTCCCATTGTTCTCTTTGATGACCACAAGGGGGAGATGATATAATCCTCTGCATGGACATCAAAATGAACAATAAGCTTAAAATGTCTAATACTGTTTGTTTAACATTTTACCTAGTAATCCCTATACTAAACAAATACAAAAGATCACTAAAGTTATAATCCCATCAACAGAGGCTGTGAAGACAAAGTAATGCACAAAGGTTACAAGGGATTGATGTCAATATCTTGACATCTTTGATATGTGTTAATTACACTTAGTCAACCAAAACATAAACAATTGACCATATTGTGATAACATTGTCATGCATATTTATCCTCCCATTATTTTTATAAGAGACTGCTTACAATTCCATGATGCATTTCCTCTATAAAGGGCTTCTTTTTTCTCCAATTATCATCCAGCTTTGGAAATTGCCAGTTTCAGTTATGTAACAATAAGCAACACAAATAAGCAACACTTATTTAAGCCAAAAAATAAAACTGAAGAGGGAAAACATTCAAAGCCTGAGATGATTTTGTAGCAGGTGATGTGTTATGTGTTTACTGTAAAAATAAATGTGATACGATTTCAATTAAGGCATGCAGTTTCTGTTGAAAAGGACCCCTTATATTTTGATTTAATAATCCTGAAGAAATATCTTTATCAACCCAGTCAAATGCTCTCTGCAGGTCTATAAATAAGCTCTATTGAAATTTTCAATTGGGGGCAGATTTGCCCAGGGCTGACAATTTAGGGGGCCGATTTGCCCAAGGCTGACGATTTGCCAAGGGCCGAATTGGCAAAGGGCCGATTTGTCCAGCTCCCCTAATACCGGCCCACAATACCTCTTTCTTGAAATGGTTAGTAGTCATCTTGACTACTGCAATGCTTCCTACAGCAGCTTTTTTTCAGGCCCACATTTGGGTGTGGGCACGGTATTCCTGAAGAAACAATTGTATTCTAACATACACCACTAACACACTTTAAACTGGTTTTGATTGGTCCCACTTGGCTGGTTAGAGAATTTATTACTGTCCTTGTCATTCAGACTTTAACATTCAAGGGGGTCACATTGCAGATGGCAGACATATTGATTCATCTAATCACAGAAATTTTTATTTTACCCTTGCAACTTTATGTGCTTTTATTTTTGTATTAGTTTATTATAAAATTGTTTTAAATGAATTGAATGTTTACTACTGTTAGTGCATTTGTGTAGCATATATGCTATTAATTACCGTTACCGCACATATGTTTTGTATTAAATGATGATTGTGTTACTGAATTACCATTAATGCACATGTGTATTGTATTTATATGAAGTGTATTAATTGATATACTGTTACCGCACATGTGCATATCACATATCAACATACTATTTACCATACCACACATGTGTTTATAGAAATAATGTAGTGTGATTACACATGTGTGTGATATGTGTATTTGAAAATTAAAGAAATAATTCATTTAGAAGTATTTTACAATAAGTACATAGTTTTGTGGTTACATTGTGTACATATTGAACCATAATGTCAGAAACTGGTTTGAATTATAATCTTCACTCTACAAAATCTGATTTACTGCAGTTACCAATTCAACTACAAGTTTCGAATGATACTGAGTTCCTCTCAAAACTTCCACAGGCAAATAAACACAGAAAACAGTAGAATCGGATGGTAGTTCTTCAGATTCAGACTTGAATTGCAGTGATTTAGTTAAAAACGTGGGTATAGGGGAAACCGAAGATACCGGAAACAATAAATCTAAGGAGCTGGGAAGCAAGCAGACTGGCACCCAAGATATGATTAATGCCCAAATTCTCTCTCAACTGACTAACATCAGTCATCGATTGGCCAAAACTGAAAGCAATAAGTGCAAAAAGACAACCGATACAAAGAAAATAAAAAACATTCAATCTAAATAAGTGGACACTGACAAACTGGCTGCACACAAGTCGACAAACAACTCAGGGAATTGGCTGAGGTCAAGAAGGCAGGTATCAAACATCATCGGTTCAATCATGTATAATCGGTTTCAATTATTACAACAACCTGACAATGTACATAGTAGTCAGGATGACTCAGATATGTCAGAAAATAACCTAGAATCTGAAAGTGAATAATATTTATAATAATATGTCAGATGAAAAACGGATAATATGCTCCATAATCACTTTCCTCAAATAAAGCCTGACTCCATCCCATGTACTGTACAAGCAAATTCAAGTTTGGCAGGGAATAAAATGGACTTTTGTCTTTTCACAAGGGTATCACTAATCAGGGGCATAAATACATTTAGAAAGCTAAACACGAGGCATATATTATGCCGATAGGCATGGAACACAGCAAGGTAAATGATTATTTACAACAGAGTTGTTCTGAGACAATACAACACCTTAATAGTTCCTCTGAATCAACAAAGTTAATTCCAGACCATGTCCTAAGGGATAGACACAAACACAATGACTATAGAGACTGTATTTGGCTTTGTACCCTTAACACCCTTGCAGCTATACAACAGTGATCCAGAGAAGTGGGATTCCACTCAAGACATTATTCATGCTCACCTCGTTATTAGTGATTCTGGCTTACCCAACTTTTTGGGAGCCAGAATTCCAATAAAGTCACAATTGAAACAGTGCAAATGGTGCTATCACTTAAACCAATACTGGGATAAGCAACTACCAGACTTAATCCAGTTTGAGTTCCCACTAGATTTTGATAGAGGTCATCTGCTTTGTTTAACAGACAAAAATCATGCCTCGGCTTTAGAAAATCCACAGCATTTTACTACGGATAGACCTGGGGATATAGACCTTTTGGTAATCACCACAATACTTGCTTCATCCATGGATCTCTACAGTTTGGGTTCAGGCATGGGTCGATATTCTCTCAGCATTGCTCAGACGTGATATGTTTTATCATGCAACATGGTTTTCATTGTCTATACAACTATATTGACGATCTTATATATGCCAGTCTTCCTAAAGATATATATAAATCTTATGAATTCCTTCAGCACCTTTTGCAATGCTTGGGTTTAGAAATGAGCGAAAAATAAGTCCCACCCACCACCCCCGGCTACTTGCCTTTGGATACCAGTAGATATACCAACTATCACAATTTCTATCCCATGTGATAAATTGCTACAAATTACTGAAACTTGCAAATTATGGGCTACCAAGACATATTGCAGTAACATGATCTACAGTCACTCCTTTATCATTGCTTATATCACAGTGTGTGAAGCCAGCCCGCTATTTTCTGAACTGAATGTTAACATTGTTGAGACAAAATCCAGACACCAAGAAAATATTACTTGACCAGGCATTTTTGAAGACCTCAATTGGTTCAATACTTTCCTAAAATCTTACAACGGGGTTACATATTATAATGAAGTTGAAGTTGAACCAGTGAAGCTGATGCACAAGTCTATCTGGATGCATTCCTCACTGGCTCAGGGGGTGCTTACAATTCGATGACTTATGCACTCCCCATTAACAGAGGATATATGGGCTACACAATAGTCCACCTATAAATCTTAAATATTCTTGTAGCATGTAAAAAATTTGGGCTTCCCACTGGGAATTTTTTTTTGTGTGATAACCTTGTAGTGCTGTCCAAGGGTAAAGTAAGATATGCCATGTTAGCTACTTGTGCCAGAAATATATTGCAGGTATCAAAAACGCACTGACAGACTTGATGTCCAGATGGGAAGGCACACAACAGCAGTAGGACAAACTCGATAAGCTGTGCCCCTATCATGTTTGGATACATTGTTGTCATTCCAGGTGACTCCACTAGTTTAGCTAGCATATTTGGAATATCTGTCTAATGCTCAGATGTCAGAAGCAAATATTTCCAATAACCTGGCTGCATTGCAGGCCTTCATATTATCCATGGCCTCCCTACAAATCAATTTCAAGACCAGATAATTTCGCTGTTTCTCAAGTCTATTAAGCTTGGCAGGCTGTTTTCACTAAAGATAACATCCCGTTTTGACTCTTGATACACTCCAAAAAACAAGATGTACTCAGAGAAAGAAAAACGCTCAACTCAATGTGACCAGTCTCACAAGTGTCATAAAGTAATGTAAGGAAAACAATAAAATAAAACCAAACATGTAAATTAATTTTCAGTGGATTTCTCCCTACTGATGAAAACATGCATACCTGAACACACTTCCAGACACTGAATAAATATTTTGTAGGTATTCTGTGAGTTCACGATTACATTTGAATTACTTTAATTACTTTTGAAGAAATGTCAAGCAGAAAGCCAGTCATTAAAATCCACTGAAATTTGGAACTCTGAAAATTCATGTTTTTTATCCAAAATATGATCCAGAACTTCCCCAAAATAAGTAACTTCTTTCTTTGGCCAGGTCCCAGCCACAAAACATTTTTATAAAGATCTGTTCACCAAAAACACCAAAAAAAACCCAGAAAATGGGCAAATAGACAAACAAGCACACAAAAACATAAACTCTTGGTGGAGGTAAAAATATTGGTTAAAAGTCACTTCTTGGTGAAAATCACTCAGGGTAAATTGTTTTGTGATGGACTGTCAAGGAATTGAAACAAAAAAAAATAAAATAAAAATGATGAATACACCATCTCTCTCTTTATTATGTGTAATTCAATTTTAAGACATAAATTTAATGAGAAGTAATATTTTTGCCTAAAGACAGCAAGTATCACAAGGTAGGTTTGTGACCTCACAATGACAATTGCATTGTGACATCATTAAGTGGTGACATCAGAAAGCAAAATATTGATTTTTTCCGTATGGAATGAAAAGAATCATATTTCTCTGTATATTCCCAATGGCTGTTATCTGTCAAGTTGGACATCTCATCTTGGTTAAAATTCTTTTGGACAACAATATTTTAAATGATGTGTTTTAATTTTTTCTTTTCCTTTTGCAAAACCTGTAAAAGAGATTGCTAAAAAGCATTAAAAGTTAAAACATTAATCCAAGGACATATCCAGGTCATACCAAGGAGACATAGGGTGACAGGAGAGGCTATGGGAGATATGCTTTTGCAAACAGGTAAGTTTTAAGCTTCTTTCTGAAGGCAACTGAGGCTGCACTGCGCACATCATGAGGGAGTTTGTTCCAGATCTTCGGAGCATCAAAGGCAAAGCTGTCATCAAAATGTTTGACTGACTTCAAGACTGATGAGCGGAAAGGAGGAACAGTAAGGTATTAATGATCTGGATGACAACGCCTGTTACTATAGGAACAACTGCTCAGTGACAAGAATGGTTTTTGAAAATAGGAAGGAGAACCACTATGTAAAATTTATAAACTAGTGTTTCAGTTTTGAACATACATCTATCCTTAACAGACAGCTAGTGGAGTTGCTTCAGAATGGGTGTAACATGAGCATACTTTCTATGATTTGTAACAATACGAGCAAGGGTATTCTGAATACTTTGCAATTTGTGCTGATTGATACATGACAAACCCCTAAACAGAGAGTTGAAGTAGTCTAAACGACTACTAACCAAGGCATTTGCAGCAAGGACAGCCACTTCTGGAGTAAGATACTGTCTTATTCTACAAAGGTCACGCATCTGAAGAAAGCATGCTTTGCAAGTCCTCTTGACATGTTCAGAGAAGGAAAATTCTGCATCAAACCACACACCTAGATTTCTGACCGAATCAAGCGAATGAAGAAGGTTACCAAGAATACTAACAGGAAAATGGAAGGAAATCTTCTGATGCTGAGCCTTAGAGCAAAAAACAATAAATTCAGTTTTTTTCTGGGTTGAGCTTCAGTTTACTAAGAGACATCCATCGTTGCACATCATGAAGGCAGGCATTTAGCTTGGCAAGAGCAGCAGAGGCATTTTTATGGGAGAGATGGATGTATAGCTGTGTGTCGTCTGCATAGAAGTGGAATTTATGCGGATGAAGGCGGATGATTTTGCTTAGTGGTGTAGTATAAAGTGAAAACAGCAATGGACGCAGAACAGAACCTTGGGGAACACCATAGATGAGCTTGCTTAATTCAGATAGTGTGGAGCCTATCTTGATGGTCTGGCATCAATCACTCAAGTAGGAAGCAAACCACTTTAGAACAGTTCCAAGACCAAACCAGGATTTAAGGTAACCGAGGAGAATGTTATGATCTATGGTGTCAAATGCGGCTGATAAATCAAGAAGAATAGAGCCGTAGGCTCGCCCCGTGCCAGAGAGAGATGGACCTCATTTTTTATTGACAATAAAGCTGTTTCAGTGGAGTGTCCTGGCTTATAAGCTGACTGATGTGGATTATCCAGTTTGTTCTTATTGCTTAGCAACAACTCGTTCCACCAACTTTGACATGAAACAAAGATCAGACACTGGGCGACAATTGTTAAGGTCATTTCTTGGCAGAGAAGCCTTTTAATGAGCAGGTTGACAACCGCTCTTTTGAAAGCACTTGGGAAAGAGCCATCAATGAGAGAGTAATTTACCAACTTGGTAATAGACGGAAGGCGTATATCAAGACAATCCTCAAGGAGGAATGTTGGTATGGGGTCCAATTTACATGATTTAGTAGGAGACTCATTGATGCACTTACTGACCTCATCTTCAGTTACAGACTTAAAGGTATTGAAAGCAGGGGGCACCGAATCAGGTGCAACATTGAACGAACCAGAAGTAGGAAACGTGTCCCTGATTTTGCTTATTTTATTGGTGAAGAAAGAAGCAAACGTGTCCGCAAGGCTTTTTTCTGAGGAATGAGCTGGCAGAACAGTTTCAGAGGTGCAATGCAATACCTTCCTCAATGACTGCCAGAGCTTCTTGGGGTCATCACAATTTGCAGTTATAAGATTGGTATAGTAGGAACCCTTGTCTTTATTGGCTAGTCAATTGCACCAGGCAATTTGCTTGCGGAGCCTTGATCTGTTCAACTGTGGCTTGTGTTTTCTCCACATTCATTCAAATTGCCACCTTAGAGAGCGAGCCATGTGATATGAATCGGACAGCCACTCATCTGACTGCCATTTTGTCATGCATGAGATGATAGGAGAATGCATATCAAGTACCTGGATAACACCAACCATATACTGATCATACAGCTCTGCCACAGTTCCTCCAGGGGACAGTACAAATGGTATATTACTAAGGTCATTGCAGAACTGGTCAATATCAATTGTATGATACCTACGATAAGAGACCATTTTTTCAATGCAGGTTGTTGGATGTAAAAAGTCGAGTTGGCATCGTATAGCAGCATGGTCTGAGATAAAGCCTCCAACATTAACATTGCAGACAAAATCAGAGTCACAAGGAGATATCAAAACGTCCAGAGTGTGACCCAGTATGTGAGTTGGGCCACTGACACATTGAGTCAAACTGCAGCACTGAAGAATGTCGTTAAACCTAGACCTATCACCACACTCAACATCCAGATGAACATTTAAGTCACCACAAATGATGAAATTAGAACCAATTGAAGCCAGAAAATCTTCCAGAAATTGAGTAGTACAAGAACCGGGAGACGATACACACAAGCAGCAACAGAGCTATTGTAGTCGGACCTGAAAGCTAGTATAATGATTTCAAATTAACTAGACAATACTGGGTGAAAGAGATTTTCTGCACAGAAAGCCAACACCACCACCCAATCCAGTTCACCTAGGTTTTTGGATAAAGTTATAATTTAATAGTGTGAGGGAGCTTAGGGGACCATCAGTGTTGGTTGGTCTGATATGAATCTCAACCAGGCCCAAGTCACTGCGTTGTATAAGATCATGTAGAAGAGGGCCTTTATTATGAATGGATCTGCAGTTGACGAATCCAAAACTGGTTGGGCCAGGGTTTACAGCAACATGGCCACACAACAGGAGGAGTAGGAGTAGGTTTTTTTAGTTTTAATTGTGGAGGAACGTGTTTTGAGTTGCTGAGGTAGCAGTATTTATGCAACACAACAGGGAACCGAAAAATAGATGGGATGCTCCTGTCAACTTTTTCACAATTCTGACCCTTGTCAGCATTCAGCCAATTCCTAGAGAAACCAACACATAGGAAACATATCAATACTTTTTATGACTAACATGGTCAAGAACACACTACCGTATCCAAAAGCAAAAAGAAATCAAGGATTATGCAAAAAAAGAACTGTGACAAGAAAAAGAAATGCCAAAAATATCACAAAAGCCAAGGGTTAACAAACCATAAGAGCAGAATCCCCATGAATTTCAATCAATCAAAAGCAAAAGTTAGAAACACCATGTACAGGTACAAGTATAGAATCAACATAAAAAACATTAAAAACCATAGAATAGCATAAACACTGGCCTAAATGTTAACAAACCATAAGAGCAAAGAGACCCTGAATTACAGTCAATCAAAAGCCAGAGCTAGAAACACGATGTACAAGTACAAGAATATAGTCAACAAAAAATCATTAAAAATCATAGAATAAACACTGGGACATGAAAAAACCATAAAATAATCACTGGGACATATCAGGTGATAACAGGGGATGTGAATTACATCAGCAAGGGGTTGAATAAATACTACCACGACAGTGGGGAATGTGGGCGAAAATGGGGTATTTCAACAATACTGGAGATATAAAGCAGATTTGACCAATATTTTACACAGGAAATTGTTAGGATGTTATATATGAACTAAAAACGGCAAAATAGAACTAAACAGACCAGCAAGTAGCAAGATTCTTGAGTTTTTAATTTACGAATCATTGAAAAGCAATACCCGCCACAGCCTCACGCCACCATGGGAATGGACATTTTAATCTGTGTACATTGAGTTTATTCAGAATAATCCCGCTAATGCTGTCACTAAGGAACATAGTGATTATAGTGTGTGAACACCCATACTTAAGAAATCTACAATGCTTTCTATTAAACACAATTTAATTTTAAAACAGTCACAGTGATGTGCAAATACCTTTATATAGAGTTCCCTTAATGGGGTCTCCTAAATGTATTGGTCCGTACTTATCTCTGTACAGCTCTGTAATACCAAGTGAAGTAGGCCTGACAGTTTGTTTTTAAAGGATTAGATGCACCTTAGAATCTGCAGTTTGTTGAGATTAAGTGCTTTAAATGCTAGTTTAGAATTAGAATTGGTAGATAGATGATTGGGTTACTGGGTCGTTGAGACAGGACAAGTTGGGACTGTTGGCTTACCTAATTCTTTTAATGTAACTGAAGTTGATTAACTGAGAAAATGGCACACACCTTATAGGATTGCCAGGCTATATTAATACAGTGCTGGAAGTCTTTCTTGTCACTAAAACCTTAATCCAAAGGAACAAAATGTGTTTTACAAGAGGTTTAGTCTAACAGCATTGGTCTTTGACATCTTGATAATCAGAAGTTGTTTGGGATACTGTATCTTATAATTTTAAAATTCATATGAAGTTATATTTATATTTGGTTATGCTGTATCAATATATATATGTTACGCACAATCTGTGAAATTGCCCATTTCGTGAAATAAGCAAGAATTTTGCCCATTTTTTGAAGTAGGCAACTGACTTGCCCATTTCATGAAATAGGCAATTTATCCAGTATTTTCTTGCAGATTTCATGAACTTGGGTTGCCTATTTAATGAAATGGGCAATACCATGTATGAAAAATAAATTTTTATGTATAAATGTATTTTATTTTTTTAATGTTACTGTAAGCACTATTTCACACTTTATTTTATATTTTCATACGTTTAATAAAACTACAATATACATGCATAATGCTGCTAAAATGATTAACCATACTGGTTAATCAACACAAAATATATTGCACACAATTAGACATTATGATATTCAAATAAAATTTTTTTCAACTCAAACATCAAACAGACATTAAACATATATTTATTGTAAATAAATAGCATCTTCAGTGATTATAATTTACAAGTCATAGCATATTGTCTTGTTATCTATCCACACTGCCACTAAATTTGTGCTGAACCTTTGTAATTACTTAATCCAAATTTAACCACACCTCAGGACCTGTGCCCATGAGGGCCCAATGGTTAATTGCAATTCACAATACTTATAGGTTGACCCCATAAAAATTAATGCTAATCTGACTGAAACATGCCATTCCGGTTTCTTTCATTAATTAGGAGACACAATTTACAGTTTAGCTTTTGATCTAACATTAAAGAATGTACATTGAATAATGAACCCTTTTGTTTCATATTTTGGTGACATAAATATTTTAAAGTTGTAATTGGTGTAAATAAGTTACTCTTAAAAAGCAGATATTTTATTAATGCTATCTTTCACTGTGTAATATTTTACTTGCATATATAACTATCAAACAAAACCTTAACATATTTAAAAATACTGAGACAGAACACAATTTATTAACTTTTTCTCTTGAAATAACAGTTTCAATATTTGTTGCATAATTGCAGAACTTCTACACACAAAATAGGAAATTTCTTGACGATACTGGGAAAGTTTTTTTCTTCATCTATGCATGGAAATTATATTTTCATAGATAAGATTGCCTATAGCATGAAATAGGCAAACAACATTTCATTGAATTGCCTATTTCACGAAATGGGCAAAATTCTTGCCTATTTCACAAAATGAGCAGTTTCGTGGATTGGACGTAACATATATATACATCAGTATAACATATATCAAGAAAAGGCATTTATATATACTAAATGCTTTTATTTAATTCTGATTTTTATAGGAATAAGATAAGATATAATCTACTTTTACCTGTGTTTGTTAAAGTTGTGACATATATAAAAATACAGTGTTTATAAAGGTAGGTATTTGATATACTTAAACACATGATGCACAAGATTAATATAATATTTGGAAGTAAGGTTTGGCTGAATAAAGAATTATATGTTACCTAATGAACAGATCTTTACCCCTTTTAGGTTACTATTATAGAAATGTGTGGAATAACATTGCTATGACCTAAAGGCCCACAACATTTTTCGTGATCTATGTTCATCAAATTATGTTCTATCAGAAATTAGTTAAACAAGTTTGCATTAATTGATATTTAGTTGAGTTTAGATGAATAATACACCTCAAAAGTTGGCTCCAAAGTAACAATGTAAAAAACCGAAATTTAATCCTTTTAACCACCCACCCATACCAACAAGAGTAATGTTGTGCTAAAAATTGGCAGTTAAAATTGGACACATTGAAAAGGGTGGCCAGTGTGCAGCATTAAAATAATAGACCTCATGTTACTTGAATGGTGAAATTCGTGTAAAATTATACAGAAACTATCAACAAGGAGAGCTATTTAGTAACACAATTTGCAATCAAAACAACTTATTTGTTACTATATCTTGACTGAAAGGTTTGGATCTGTCTTATAGATAAGGAAGGACTTAAGGAAGTTAATAAAACTATATAGCATGTAATATACACTTAAATTCAACACTGATACTTGCACTTAAAAGTAGTTATTCTCATCAATGGTGATGATGAAATAACACATTTTGGAGCCACTACTTGGACAAGTAGTGTATAAGATTATCTACTTCGTCTCAAGAAATCTCCAATAAAATAAAGCAGCAAATTGAAAGCAATTTACAGATAAAGCAATTGACGTGACCCACAAAATAGATTATCTCTCACTGGCAAAGAAGCAGATTTTCATTATTATCCTCAACATTCTCCCAGAACGGAGTAATGACTACAAAAATTAGGATAAATGAACACACCACAGAATCCAATATAGGCCTGGTATGCCAGTCATATTTTATCTTGGCTCCCTTGTTACGGAGAGAATGGGTAATAGATACAAGAACACATTTATGACACACTAAAGTGACAATTTTATGAAATGAAAAGATAGGTCATATGACAACTCATACCCCTTACACACATCGGCCATCCCATTCCTTAAGTGTTCTATGGAAATTTTCAAATGTTTAAAATTTCCATCTCTGACTGCCATGATGTCAGTCACCATCATTCACTGTCAGTCACTGTCTCTTCTGCACCCTATCACCGTCACTTTATACATGTGTCTCTGTCCCTCTCCATCCATTTCAGAGCCCTTCCGTGGATAAATTTTTCATACTTTGACTGAAGCTGTTATCCGCAGTTGATATAAGGCTGTGTAGCACTTGTTTGATGGCTACTGAAGGTGAATAGAGGTTAATGGAGGTTGTGTCTTGGTGACCAGCAATTGTAGTATTGTTGTTCTACTGTTATTGATAGTTATAAACTGTGTCCAAAAAGTGGCCATACAAGTCATACCTTATGAATACCACAAATCTTGGAAGATATGAGGCTTCCTGGAAGGTGGTTCTGCTACTGAGTAAACTTCTAACCAGAGGGTTTATCGCTTGTAGTGAGAATGGGGCATTAGATAACCTTTAGGGGATAAGGTGGAATCACACACCTCCGATGAATAGGGCAAACAGGACATGGCAGAGGGCTTTCACTACTAGGTGCTATTATGATTATTTTTTGTTAGTTCTCGGTTTGGAAATGTGTTTCTGCATAATGACTCCAACCTTAGTTTTCAAACTCTGTTGGAGTTTTTATACTTGATCCACTCGTATCAATGGACATACCATTAGCTTGGCTCACACCAGATCAAACAATGACAACATTTTTTATGTCTGTATCAAAGATGTTATTTCTCTATTATACACCTGTCACACTACTGGTGGTATCACCCGCGGTAACCAGCATTTGGTGAAACATCCCTGTCTTTGGAACACCGGCTGACGTCCATTTATGACCTTGCAAGGCAGTGGTGAACTGCCCATTACCTTGCACTTCCTACGGAAGTTTTTAAATGAAGTGCAGATGATTTTGTGCATGTGCATGTGAATATCTTACTATGGTAACCGAAGGTGCGGTCAATGGTGTGACATAAGGTTGTGATTCGGTCATCTTTCGTGTAATATGGTGACTTATTTATTTATTTATTTAGGGTTTTATGTCACTTTCAACACTGTACAGGTCATATCATAACGGGTAGTTGGAAGGGCAGAGGAAACCAGTACATACAGTTTGCTAGGGTTGTGTACTGTAAACTCCCGACCAACAGCAAGCAACTACCAGCTTTCCCACTTAAGGCCGTCACGGGGATCAAACCACGGCCTCAGAGGTGGGAGGCGAGAGTGTTATCACTCTGCCACCGTGGCCCCTGTAATATGGTGACATAAAGTGAGTTAAGGTATTGGTTGTTTCATCCCGTGTTCATCCGATGGCTAACGAAGGTGAGTTGCAGTTAATGGAGGCTGCTTCTCTCTGACCAACATTTGTAGTACTGTCATCCTACTGTGCACTGACAGTTAAAAAACCGGGTCAAATCAGTAGTCATCCACATGTAGTGTGAACAACTTGGACGAAATCGGGCTACCTGGGGGCAGTTCCCATCATTTAATTACCTATAAATTTACACATTTTACCTTTATGGGGTAAAAATATTGTCATAAAAATGGCTGACTCACAATAAAACACAAAGACCACTATTTTTACATAATTTTACAAAAAAAGTAACAAATCTGTTTTATAATTTTAAAAAGCATGTTTGGTGTATTTATTGATGAAAAATGTTTTTGTTTTACTAAAATTTGTTAATTTGAATTCAAAGTAGTTAAGACTTTTTGCACAAATTTTGTCTCAGCTAAGATTTTGCTAAGCACTTTTTGTGAATCCCAATTTAAGAGAAATCTAAGCTAAGACAAAAGTCATAACTTTAAGACTGGTCTAAGCCAAAAAAATTGCCTAAGACTTAAGACCTTTTGTGAATCCTGGCCCAGATTTTTTTCAAAAAAAAACTATTCAGATTTACATAGATCACGAAACATGCAATGGTACATCAAGACGACAGGTTTTGTATGAACAACAAATATAAATTACTTAAAACAGAATTTCCAAAAAAAATCAACCCACAAAGATGTTGTGGTGAGTTTTAAGTGATGCACTTCACAGACTCCCTACCAAATGAATATCATCAATCAACATTCTTCAACATTTAACTGACAGATTTGCTGATTTTTTTGCTGATAAAATTACAAACATTTGTTCATCCTTTACTCTATTTCATATTCCTCAACAAATTAGTTCTGTCTTTCTCCCCCTAATCTTTCTACCTTTTCTTTCATTACCAGGCTCCAGATTTCCAAAATCATTGTCAATTCTCCAAATAGATTATGATCCCTTGACCCATGGTTTACATTCCTTTACATTAATTATTTAGATGCCCCTGTCACCTTATTGCTGGAAAAACAATAGCAATCAAAGAATGCATACCTCTGTCAAGGCTTAACACCCAAAATGTTGCTTATGAGTGAGATGGTAAAAAAGGTTTTTCAAATATTCCTGGATTCAAATAATAAACGCATCACTTGAAGACATAAGTGCCCAACCAAAAAAAAAGTTCAAACAGGCGCATGTCACTCCACTCCTTACCTCTAACACCAGTGACCAAACGCCATAAATACTATGGCATTGATGATCCAGCACTCTATTGGCTTAGATCACACTTGTCGGGCAGAACACAATCGGTGTTGGTACTATTTTGTCGCATCCCTTGTTCCTGAAATTTGGGGTCTTCCAGTATTCTGTTTTGGGTCCATAATTTTCTTTATACACCAATCAACTTTTATGCCGATGACACTCAATTATACATAACATTATCACCAACAAACTTTTCAACTTTTTCAAATTCTTAAAGATCGCCTCAATGACACTCAAAATTTTATGGCATCAAAGAAACTGAAACTTAATGCTAATAAAATAATCAGAATTAGTTCATGACTTGGGCATCAGGTTGCACCCACCTCTAATGTTAAGAATCTAGAACTGGTGTTTAACTCAAGGATGACCCTCCTTAATCACGTGTCCCAAATCACCTGGTCTACTTATATCCATATCAGAGGTCTATATGGGATTCGTCACCTGCTTGATCTCAACACAGCTGTCCCCTAGTATGCACTATGCTAACCAGACCATTGGACTACTGTAATTATGTCTTTGCCTCACTCACAGACTTTCAGTTCGGGAGACTGCATGCAGCATATCCGAAAGTCACTCTGTAGAGTAATGACTCAATTTTCGAGGTTTTGGCAGGGTACAGTTTAAGTTGGGCTAATCACATACAAAATTATAAAACATGGCCAACCTGTACACCTCAGTGAAAAACCTCCATCCGTGCACACCGTCTAAGGCACAGTTGGCCAATATCTAAGTTACTTCATGTCCCATTGACCACGTCTCAGTCAAGAAAAAGGACATATAAAGCACCCCCCACAGTAGTTTCATGAATATTGTCCTTCTTTCTGCCAAACGTTTTAAGAGGAAGTGTGAGCATGGTGACATGAAAACTCGGCCAGAAATCGCAGTAGATACTATGCTATTGTAAACTGTTACAATTTCCTCCTTAAACAAGCTAACGCTATGTCTTCCTTTACACCAGTATCTCAGGATGACATACTGAAAATCCTTGCACCATTTTAAGCTAAAACATGTATGACTTTGTTCCTATTCCAGCCTCATTGGTTAAAAAAATATGCTGATATACTCAAAACACTCAAAACCTTTATGTATCTCTGTCATCATAAATTATTCACTTAAGGATGATAGTTTTCCCAATTGTTTTAAACCTGCTTATGTTGTTCCCCTTCTCAAAAAAAACATGTATAGGCAAAAATATGTTATGAAAAATTATAGACCTGTACCAATCTCAGTTTTATGTTAAAATTAATTGAATAACTTGTGGCTAAACAGTTAAATGACTTCAAAAGCCAGGAGATCTCCAATATCCATCAGTCAGCATACTGGAGTTTTCACTAAACTGAGACAGCATTGCCCAAGATTCAAAATGATATATCTACATCTCCGGACTTAGCGAAGACAGTTGCTCTAACATTGTTGGATCTTTCTACAGCTTTTGACAAGATAGATCACTCCATCTTACATGATTGCCTAAAATACTGGTTCAGCGTTTGTGGCACTGTGTTGACATGGTTAGATTCTTGAGTTTCAAGTCACAAACATAAAATTAAACTAAAAGACAGATTTTTGGAGGCTTGTCATCTACCTGTTTGGGTCCCCAAGTTTGATTGTAGGGTCTTCTGCTTTTCACTCTTTATGCTACTTCTCTTAGTCAAGTCAGTTCAAGGTTTGAGGTCACAAACCATCTGTATGCTGATGACACCCAGATACATTTGGCAGTAGATTCTGGGGATTTGTACTCCAGTATTGCAGAGCGGTCTGAATTTCTTTTTTTCTGTTCAGGACTGGATGAATGGTGTGAAATTGAAACTTAATCTTGACATGACTTGATTCATTATCATTGACGATAAACATACTAATTAAAGTCACTTATACTAAAATTTCCTGTAACATTCCTTCAAAGCTCTATCAAGACGGCAGAGGAAGTAAAAAATCTAGGTGTCACTTTTGACTCAGAAAACACCTTTGACTGTCATATATGGAAGATCTACAATGCCTGTTATTATTACCTTAGGGATTTGCAACGTCTTCATAAATTCCTAACTGTTGATACTACAGTCCTTGTGACAAATGCTACAGTCAGTTGTCGATTAGACTATTGTAATTCCCTACTATATGGAATCAGCAAGGGCGGTGTTGCTAAACTTTGGAAAGTTGAAAATGCCCTCTGCCATATTGTTTTCAGTTTAGACAAAATGAGTCATGTCACACACACCCAATCAAGAAAAAATCCACTGGATTCCAATTTCATATTGTATCTTTTTCAATACAACCTTCTCATTTTAAAGCCATAAACCTGTCTCAACCCCCTTATATGTCATCCCTGATCATATCCATTAGTCTAACATGTGGAAATAGACCTTTAATGTTTTAGTCCATCCCAAAAATGGTGTTTTTTGCCACGGCTGCACCATTGGAATGGAACATGCTCCCAATTAGTATCCAATCACAACAGACCATTTCAACCTTTAGATGCCAATTCAACATAGTTCTGACTATTAATAATTATAATGTAGACAATATATTAGCCCTAGCAAGAAAAGAAAGTGAAAAAAAATCACATTAATTTCAAAATCATATCAGTCATTGTGCATTTCAAACGGTATCATGATGCCAAAATGGAAAAAAATGTGACATGGGTTTAATCTCCTCCGTAACCGTTGTCTCTGAATACTTCAGAAAACATACACTTTATGGCAGATTGGTATTTTATATGGAAGTAGTATACTATCACCATCTTGTAAATAGGCAAGGAAAGCCCCATAAAGCAGAGCTTGGCTTTTAGCTGTTATCTTCCCACACCAGAAAATCTTCACTTGCATATTAACAAGGCTACATACAGTAATATCCCTATACTCTTGCACTAGATATAATTTGCAACAGCTATAATACAGTCTACAATGAGGCCATGGTGGCGCAGTGGTAACACACTTGCTTCCCAACTCTGATATCAGTGGTTCAAACCTCGGGCCTTATGTGGAAAAGTTGGTAGTTGCTTACCAATGGTCGACAGTTTACAGTACAGAACTGTATGTACTGGTTTCCTCTTCCCACAAAACTACCTGCCGTGATATGAGCAGCTCAAACCCCCAAATAAATACACTGTAATACAAATACAATCGTAAGCAGCGGTGCAATTTGACATTCAACTGCATCTATTACATTTTGGTTGGTATAGTTTTGCTTTGTATTTAATGTGTATGCTTTCGCCAACTGATTATTGTTCACATTTATTTGATAAGATGCCCAGATATATCCACATTTTGGAATGCATGTGAGATTGAGTTAATCATTCATTACAATGTGTCACTTTGTTTTTAAAGTCATCAGTAAAGTCATCCTTGGCTTATTGAAGTATTACTCTGGTACAATTCGAGGTGCTTAATGTTGAGAAAAGTTACGGTCACTGAACTAAATAGCAGTGAGAAACACGTTAAAAATTAAAGGAGATAAGACTAAATTCCTGATAGCTGGAACATCTGAATAGCATACAAAAGTGCTGTTTGACTCTCTAAGTGTAAGTGGAACAACTATACCAGCTAGTCCCTATGTTGAAAACCTCCGTGTTATCAGGAGCTTACAATAAATAATCACGTAACTTACATCTACAAGTCCTGCTATCATTATCTGAGGAATATTTGTACAGTTTGGCCATATTTGGCCATATCATCAGCTAAAACCATTGGCAAAATTGGATTACTGCAACTCTCTCTGCATCGACATCCCAGATTTATTTTTCACAAAGCCACAGTGTGTACAAAATGCTGCTGCTAGGATTGTCCTGAATTTGAAGAAATATGACTCTGTAACTCTTTATCTGATGAAATTGCACTGGCTACCCGTAAGACAGCACATTATCTACAAACTGAACCTCGTTGTGTTCAAGGCATTAAAGGGTGATGCCCCAGACTATATTCAATCCTTGCTTTCAATAAACCAACTATCAAGACAACTATGTTCTGGTGACCAGATGTATAAACTACAAGAGCATCAATGGAACTGAAAAGTAAGGGATACTGATCTTTCCACATTGCAGCACCTCGCCACTGGAATAGCCTTCCTGATGATGTCCACAACATCAAACTGGATTTAAATGACTTCAAAAAAAGACTTAAAACCTTTCTGTTTAAGAGTGCTTTTGTTTGAGTAGCGCAGTGATAAACGGGGAAGTTTGAACTAGGAATAATACCTCACAATATATTTTATCTGATAAACATCAGTTGATTTAATTGCATACACTGTCTGGTCGTTTTCTTGTCAACAATAAATTACTATCATTTTATTAAGTCTATTTCTTGCTTAAGTATACATTTAATGTATTAAGTTTCCTGAAATTCTTGCAATATTAAATTACCCACGACTTATGATCTTGTAACATGGTTCACTTGGTCTATGTAGCAAGGCGTTTACATGTATTTCTGTCAATTTTATATTTATTGACAAAAGCCTCATGCAAACCAGTTGTGAAAAAAAAACAGAAAAAAATAATGATGATTTGCAATTTTATCGTAAAGGCCCAATACCCTGGATGCATTTTCATTTTGACCCAGTCAACCAGAACAGATGGGATCATGAGGCAAATACTTACCAGTGGATAAATGAGGGACATGCGTCACATTTGAAAGGTTTCTGGAATGACTTCATTTGTTTGAATAAGATCCATATTTGAACCAAGCTTAGGAGTGTGGGGTATTTTGTTAAAATTGTTTCCAGAAACTAACATTGTTAAATTTGTTTCCAGAAACATTTCTATCTGCCACTGTGGCCTAGCAGGTGACACACTTGTCTAGGAACTCAGAGGACGTGGGTTCAAACCCAGGTACAGGCAGATACATAGTGGCTCGGATGACCACTTAAAATGGCGGTCCTCTGTCATTGGGTCCTATCCCCAATGGCAGGCTAAAGAACCTCAAGGACATTGATAAATGGTCACCCATGAGCCTCTATCTTTCAGTTAGGGGAATGTCAGTTACTTGTCAGTGGGGACTGTACTTGTGCAGTGTGAATGGTTAAATAGCGCTCTGAGTCATGTAGTATATGGACATATTTCCCTGAGTATAAAAATAAATACACAAATACACAAATACATTGAGTCCATGTCTCGATGAAGAGATTTTGTACAGAGTTCTTCAGATTGGCAGTGATGTGAATGTTTTGTATTGAATAGATATATCTGTGCATATTGGACAATATAGCATACTTTAAACGGTTATAAATCAAACACAAGATCAGTTTGAATTTCCATGGCCAATTTAACCATTAAAGGATCTGACATAAGTCTGTGGAGGTGTGTCACAAATAATTAAAATATACCATTTTAAAGGATTTCCCTGTGACCTGTCGGTAGTTTATTTCAATTACATCTGGAAATATTATTGAATAAAAAATTGCCTCCATTTCTATGAATTTGTATGACAAAAGAAAAGAGTATTTTCTTTGCTGTCATTGGTATGAGAAGTTTATAAATATGGTCCTAGAAAATTCACCACAAACTTATAAACAAACACAACTGAAAAGAACAGCATGTCACAAAATACAATCCAAAAACAAATACCTATAAATATAGAGGTGTTTAAAGCAATAGACACTACAATTGTATGCATGCGTGTTCCCGAGCATGCATGAATGCTCTTGATAGACTATACGCCCTTCCCTGTTCCCTACTGTCAGAGACAGTTTTCCCAAATCCTACGCAACCAAACACATGTGTGATCCAACAGTATTAAACTTTCATTTTCAACACTGAGACATCTTTTTGACAGGATCTTGAAACCAGTTAGACGTGGATAATAATACAAGGAGACACAAACATAATACCTGTTTTAAAACTGGGGTATATCTGAGTGCCTGAATTTGAGTCTAACTGAAAGAAACTATCGACTATTGCCAGATGTGGTAATCTCATACAAAATTTACGAAAATCATTCCGTTTTGGTTGCAATGAAACCCTTGTCTGATTCTAAAAGTCTAATGATTATTTTTAATTTGGCTTTAGTTTGTGTGGTCGTGTTTTATATCAACTGGTATATGGTACCGGACCTTTAGCTCAATGGTATTGTTTTCATGTCAATATAATTGTTCCAAGATGACTGATGACACTCTTGGGTGTCACAGGTTTGTTAAATCAGTCTGAGATATCTGAATCAGTGGTCAAAGGCTATCTGAGGCATCGAATTGGCAGCTGTAGATTAGACCAGAGAAGTGAATGATCTGTCATACCACTTCTATTGTCTTCATATCGGGGCTTTCACATTTCTCCAGACATAATGCATTATTTATTTATTTGAGGTTTTACATGGATTTCAAAACTGTACAGGTTATATCACGACAGGTAGTTTTGTGGGTAGAAACCAGCACATACAGTTGGTCAAGGTTCTGTACTGTAAACTACTGACCACCGGTAAGCAACTGCCAACTTTTTCCCATAAGGTCCGGGGTTTGAACAGCCAATCTCAGAGGTGAGATGCGAATTTGTTACCGCTGCTCCAACGTTGCCCCTTAATAATAATAATAAAGTACTAGACATCCTCTAAGACCCTGATGTTCAAAAAAATGAGGGTCCAATTTCCAGAAAAAGTCCATCTCCATATTAGCATTCTTTAGTGAAGGCTATGAATAGCGTGTTAATCCACTCATACCAGCCTTGGCTCTGATGGATTGAACCTGTAAAATGACTTATTTAATGTAAAATAAATTGTTCTATAAATTGTATGGACATAATTTTGTTGTTGTTCTTTTTGCTGCTATTAAAATAGCTAAAAAATAAGCTGATAAAAATGAACTGCTACAACTGTATGGCTTCAAAATTAGTGCATGTATTACATTTCAGACTCTTTGGAAAAAATCACAAACAAGGTTGTGAACATACAAACAGGCCACAAGTGCATCCTGTACAGACATACTGACACTTCTTTAATCCCATGTACTTTGTCCTGTTAATTTCCTCAGCATGTCTACAAACAAAGTTATCTGTCACTGATATCTGTTAGTTTAAGACTTGTTCTCGCCTGTTACTTCCTGTTTGTATCTGACATCTTATCTCGGTGGACCAGAGATGCAATTGTAAGACGTAACAAACACGGACGTAACAAACTATGTCAGTTGCAGGTATTGTCGATTACACTGATTGGCTTTAATTTTCTCAGTGGTGACACAAGAGAATGTATTTACGGCTAAAATATCCAGTGGTCTCTAGTCCTAGACTGATGCTTACATAATAACATTTGTTTGAGCAAATGACAAGGCAGGGGTAGGTTGTAAACATAGGCCTTCTTGGTGATTAATACAACATAAATTGTATAAAGTCAAATGATAAAAGTGACTTTGACAATGGCTCCAAAAATCTACACTATTTATAATCCTTGAGCTTAGCCTAGGGAGAGATTAAGACCTTCATGCTTTATTTCCAAACAGAGGTTTACCTTCAGATTGAAATCCATTTGACATAAATATTGAGAAGAAAGACTGGGTCATAATTTTATTATTGCCCCGCGCCCCCTACTATGGACATATTTTGCCAATATCGCACAAACAAGTGTTGCCATTTTATAAACACTTCTGAAACTCTGTAACCTATGAATAGGTTATATAGATATAAACACAGAAAGACATTTACACCAGCTTCTGCTTGACCTGTTTGCCTTAAAAATGCATGCATAAATGGCAAAATAATCTCAAGTAAAAATTCGAAGTTGTTTTTACTGGATGCATTTCAAATCTGTCTTTTTTTTCGTCTGTTTTGCAATCCTTAAGTAGACATGGATCTATTCAATATAAAGGAAAGTGTTGGATTATGAATGAAACATGGCCCTTGTGAAGTGTATTTCAATAAGTTAGCTCTCCAGTCCCATGAAATTGTATGTTAACTATTGTATTTACTTGTTAGGAAAAATGCCACTTATTAACTTTAGAGATAATATGCTGCCCAGTTAACCGTGTGATAATCTATTTACAAATTAGTTGTCTGAAGACCTTTAAATATGCAGTTATTTTAGGGTGTTCTCAATGTATCACGAGAGATTAATGCATTTTTGTGGATTATCAGTGCACATGGTCCCATTAACAGTATTGTATTGACTTTCTGATGCTGTACACTGCTTATTCATTACCAGTCTTCCTCCAATTTATGGATCCCTTTACAGCTAACGTGCTCAGAGTAATCTGTTTTAATGAACCCCCTAGGGAAAAACAACATATTCAATTTGTATGGCTCTCTTTTAATCCTGATTCCTCTGGGCTAAATGTCTACCAATTGTCAATCAATACCATTCACAAAATAAATATGTTATGTCTTAAGGAGTTTGGGGTTATCAAATACAATGGGGAATATGCCAAAGGTGGAATAATGGTGTTCAATAATTAAAAGGTTAAAAGCTAATGCATGATTCTCACTTCTCCGATCTCTAAAGACTCATATTATAATTAAAAGGTATAAAGCCCTTTTTTGCATGAAATTGTATGCATTAAGTATTCATAATTAAGTAACTGTCAAAGCTACAGATATATTATTTGTGTCATTTTGAGGGCACTTCATTGTAGTTTGTGACCATTTTTGTGTGAAGAAATTTTTTTTTCCACCACAAGATAGAAAATAGTGGAGAAAAATCAAATTCTACTTCAAAGAATTTGTGGTTTCTTATTTGGTGATGGGTGTCAATACAATAGACACATGCAGCAGTACTGTTCCAGATTCTTCCAGACACATAGAGCATATATCTTTTGGGAATGTATTTTGTATAATATTTCAAAAGATGAACCACATATCAACACCCTCTGTCTTGGTAGAATTTTATAGAAGATGTGGGTACCAGTTATTAGTGATGGGTTGTCGTGGTCACAAGATCCATGTAAATCATGGGAACGAAGGTGAGGCACAAAGACCTGTAAAACAGTATTATCCGGAATTTATTATTTAACATCTCACCTTGTACCTTGTTCGGCTGTATTGTGACAAATAAATGATCATCTGAGAGCACTATGTATCTGCCCATACCTGGCCCAGAACTCAGACGGTAACCCATCCAAGTACAAACCAAGCACATTGCTGCTTAACTTCAGTGATCAGACAGGAACTGGACAAGCTATACCACACAGGCAGATAGTGTTACCATGGATGATTAAGTCTATATATTTTTTTCAAAATTTGGTAACAGAATCTGTAGACAGTAAACTTGTAAAATAAAATTGCCAAACCTATCTTTTACTACCTGATATACTTGCTGGACCTCGACCTCGGGTTTAAATCTTTAAATTTCAGCTATATACATGTATCGGCATACAATATCACTCAAAGGTTCAACGATCCACAGTGCATTTATCTTGCTTATTGGATCCGAATCTCATTTACTTTGGGTTCATATCTTGGACAAACTAAGTATTATTATAGATGATAAAGTCTGTATATTGATAACAGAATCTGTAGACAGATTTTCATAGTTCTAATATGCCTGAATATATCAGTAATGTAAGTCAAACGTCAACAGTTAAAGATCCTGAACTCAAACTCTGTGTTTGAGTTTCAGCTCACATTCAAATTTGAATTTAGGGATATACTTGGGGGAGGATCTTACCTGGAAATAATAATGCAAGTTGTTTTTCATAGGACTGAGCTTTGGTTTGAGACTGTGAGTGAGTCTAAGTCTGATTATTTCCTAATCGGGTATGTGGTGAAGCTCAATTTTGAGCTTAAATTTAATATTAAAACAAAAGGTTTAAACTGTGAATTGTTGGGATCATGTTCAAGTTTGAGTGTGAGATATTTCATGGACACCAACTCAGAAAGTCCTGAAATTTGATGTTCCCCTGACCCAAAATAAAAACAGATACTTCCACAGTTTAAAATATCCAGGATGACATTGGGTGCAATCTGGCTAGCTCGGTAAATTGGCATTGCTCAAATTATCCTTAATTTGTCTTAGTATAAGAACACTACCATGGGTTTCTTTTGATTCAAATATGCATTGATGTAAGAGCAAGTTGTGAATATACTTCACAATAAAAACAACTAATTTAGCTTTTGGTTGACTTTTTAAAAGACTTTTACTGACTTTTTTTTGACCCAACATTGACACATGACAGCTTACAAAAAAACATGAGTTCTATCAGTGCTCGTGAATATCAGAAGACATACTCATTACTTTGGGGGTCATGTCAACCAGAAAAAAACATAGTCATTGAAAATACAGTGAAAATGAGACCGATGAAAAATAACAGATTTTTGGGGGTTTCCAGAATATTATCTGGGTCTTTCTCCAAAAGTAGTTGCTTCCTCCTTTGGTCTGGCCTCACATAAGCAATTCAGAAAGACCCCTTCATTACTTTTAGAGTGACAGTGAAAACAGACAGATGGACAAATAAAGAAACTCATCCAAAACATAACCTATTACTGGAGTTAGTAACTGAAATCTGTATATCTTAAAATGTTTAAACCTTACATAAATTAATTTTAAAAGGGCCTAATATTGGCATACACAGCGTTGTAGTGTTGTAGATCTTCTATTATCACTCCAAAATATGATTTTAGGATATTGTTAACTAGGTCTTTTTGAGGGTCGGGAGCCATGTAAACAGAGTCAGTTAAGGTTGGTTGTAGTTTCCTGGCTTGTCACGGTGGATATGCAAAATATCAAACATGGTTAATATTTCCCCAGTGCTCCGTAACTCTGTATCCAGACTGTGTCTCCACCCACCTGGAAACTTTCCTCTCGTGGATCTCTACGTCTTGTTGGTTGCACTGCCCATCTTGTTCTATACTGTTACCGTCTTGACTTTTAAAAAACTTGCCATCCTGTCCTGGTTAAGTACCAGGACACCACCTCCAGACAGGTCGTCAACACAAACCAACCATACTTGAAAGCAAACTATCATCAACATGACCGACCTGATGAAATTTGTGATAAGGTGAGTCAGTTTGCACAATGCATCATTTGGAATATGGCATCTGATGAGTTATATCTGGCAGCGTTTCAAGAACAGGAGTTTGGTTTTTTTTTGCAATAATCTAGGCAGTGTTGAGTTTTATAAGTGGACTGACTATTGAATTTAGGCTTCTAATTTTTAACACAAAATGCTGCTTATTATTTGACAATGGGTCCTAAGCAAGGGGAGAAGAGTGAGGAAGATAGAAGTTCATACTGACAGTGTTCCTGAATTTGAGCTGGGGTCACAGTGGCGGATATCCAGCAGAGAAGGGAGGAGGCAGAAGCAAGAGAATCGGAGGAGGCACAGAAACAGAGGTAGAAGGGAAGAGCGAAGTAAAAACACTCACATGAGGAGGGAGTTGCAGAAAAAAGGCCCAGAGCCAAGAAAAGTAACACAGAAACAGAGGCTAGAGGACAGGTGGGACCATCACAGCCACGATACAAGAAGGGGCACATGACCAACATTTACCTGACAGATTCAGAAAAGGAGGCTATTCTGGACTTTGTGAAGGACCACAAAGAGTTGTATGACAAGACTTATGAACATTTCAAGGACAAAGCAATGAAGGAGTGTCTCTGGGAGCAGTTCGCCAACAGTTGCAAGCTGTCTGTCAAGGTGTGCAAGACCTGGTTTGAGTCCCAAAGGGCACATTACGGCAAGCTCGTGCAATCCAAGTCTGTACAGGCCCCAACAGAGATGATGTTACATCAGAAATGGATACAGGACAAGTTTGGATTCTTGCGATTGCACATTAGAACCAAGGGACTCAGAAAATCGTCAGGCTTCAAATCCCAGGCCCAAGGAGCCAGTGCTTTAGTTGCTTCAGCATATGACATCTGCAGAGGTTTGGCTAACACAGACAATATGGAAATCAGCATGCAGTCAACAGACACCACGTTACAACCTCAACAAGTAATGAACCCCATCACAGCTTCAGGGTGCTCTTCCATTGACCAGCAGATCATGGACCACTTTACACAGATGAGAACCATGCTGTCATCATTCCTCGGGAAAAAGCAGGAGACAACAACATGTACAGCCTTCTGCAACTACTTGGCATCAGACGTGGAAGAATTAGAGGAGAAAGACTATCGGACATTTAGAAATGAGGCTGTAAAGCTTCTCAGCAACATGCAAAGCAAGGCAGAAGAACATGGTCATTCCCCCCAGCAGCCACATCAACAGACACTTTCACAAAGCTCAAGTGAAACTTCAGCATATGTGCCACAGACATTTCAACAGCCTCAGCAGCCAGCACCAGTCGCAAGGGAATACATCTTAACCATCCCAGAGACACAAATGCCTTCAAGTCAAGTCAACCAACCCGCACAGCAGAGCCAAGTGGGAAGCAAAGGAGAGCAGCAGTAATCCAGATGGCAGCCGACTTCCTTCCTAGTTATTGACGACCAACAGGCTGGACCTTCAAGACCACTTATGTTCACATAATACTTCTGCTAGAGGTGAAGAAAGTCAACACAACATATCAGGACTTTCAAGCTTCTTCGGAAATCTTCAGTCTGTAATGAGATACCAACAGATTGACAGAAGTATTTTGACCTTTGGATTCGACCTTGTGACCTTTGACCCTTTACGTAGATTGAAGTTTAAATTATCTTGAAATTTAAAATATCTTGCAATTTTGCATGACAGTAATTGAAAAAAAATCTTTAGAAATCTTTACATTTAATGGGGGTCATTTGGACATAACTTGGGTTGAGTGTTTTAAACAGGGGACTTCTGATTTGGTTTGAAATAGTTTTGAAACTTGTTTGAAATGAATTGGATTTTCTTTGGAAATTTGTTGGAAGTTTGAGCAACGCCTGCTTAAATAAAAGTTCTTGGAATAATTGGTTAGTCCCCCAGGGTTGTTGGTTGACACATCTCAGATCCTCCCTTCTGTCTAGCCAATGCGTTTCCAAGGACCCTCCTGCTTCTGGAGATCATGTAGCTATTCTTTCTTTCCTTGGCAATTGCTGTAGGGTTTCACCATCCATGGCATCAAGGCAAAAGTGTCATCACCCAACAAAAAGTAGTGCAAGTCTGGCCCTCCCTCTCCCAAGGGTTCAGGTGCCGGAAGCCCTAAGTTGCCATAGAGGTGTAGATCTCTCCTGTGGCCTGGTGTCTTAGCATTATTGCCAGTTTCAGTCCAACTGCTAATGGCTTCCTAAAATTGGTGACTGACTTCTTGATGCGGTGGTGTATGAGTTCTTTGATGAGGTCAAAAAAAGCAGGGGAGATCCTGACCAAATTCTGGTATCCTTGGTTTTCAGTGTGTATGAGGTCGGCCAAGAGGTTGCTGTAGCATCCTTTTTTCTTGTCTTTGAAGGATCCAGGGCATTACCCAGAGGTTTGGTGACTTTCTTCTTCACCTGGGGGCTGACTGGGGCTGGAGCTGTAGTGATGGCTGTGGGGCAGGTGATGGTGATAGTTTTACTTTAATGCCAACTATGGATCCCGTCTCCAGGATTTAATCAGTCTAGTTGGGGCGAGTGGAAAACACTCTAGTCCTGTCTGTTAGTCAGTACGGATTGTTGGGGGTTGCTAGGACTTCCCTGTTAGGGATTTATGGCTTGTCATGGTAGTTTCCCATCTTGTTGTGAAGAAAATGATCCCAAGTCAGGTCCGGATTTTGATCCAGACAAGCCGGTATGTGCTACGTCTTGTGGGGGATTTGTAACCGATGCAGCATGTTGGTGTGCTTTTTTGTGGATTTCATCCCCGATTCCACGACTTTTGCCACTGACCCTTGAGTTGTAAAGTCAGTTATAGGGTCGGTTCCAGTGGAACACCCCATTACCAGTGCAACTTATTATATAAGGTCTTCAGTGGCCTAGTGGTTAGCAAGTTTGCCATCTAATCACAGGCTGTCACCTCTGTGTGTGAATTCGAGTCCCAAGGGTGGCAATGCCAAGGACCTGTCCCAACATGACCCAGACTATTGAATGGGACCTAAAACCCAAACTTTGGCTACTTGTAATACAACATATCATTACACATTTGTAAACAAGTGCAACTACTTGTTACTGCCCCTAATACCAGGATTTGGAGGTTTGATAATAAGGTTATTGTATTGTTTTATATTGTTGTAAAACGGCATAAAAAGTTCTACCAAGATCTCATATCAACAAGATTGGTATGACGTAACATGTAATTTTATAAATAATCCTTGTTACTTTATAGTCTTCTATTTATCTGAGAACATTTCAAATTTTATGCTACATGATTGTAAGTTCTGTTATGAGGATTTTAAGTTCTCTCAGCAGGATATTAAGTTATGCCGTTATTGGGTGCAGTTGGTACTGGACAAAATGGTCTGTGTAATTTGAGGATAATGGACTCTGTATCATGGTGTATCATATTATTTATTGCAATGTACATCATATATAATAGAACACTTTTAATTAAAATATATGCATACAGAATTGTAATAAAATATTGGCTACAGGTGGTAATGTAAGATATCAAATGTTATCTGTGTTAAATTTGTAGACAGTTTACCCAACATCAATATAAATATTACCATTTGTGACAATATATATATGTCATATGTCGTGGTCCACTGTACCTTTACCATATGTACATTGAATCGTAATATCATGTCAGCTACAGGTGAAAGTGTAATTAAAGATATGATCTGTTTCTCTGGTGGGTTTAAAGACAGGGTCTATTGTCTGATAATAAGTAACCCTAGGTTGAAGGCTCTCAAGTACAATGGTGATAATTAGAAGCCCAGCATCACCAGCTTAAAAGATGTGACAATTATTGCAAGTAGTTACTAATTGCAGAAATACCCCACAGGAGGTAAACAACAACCAACTGGATGATACTTGAATACATACAGATGAAACTGGACCTGCCTTCAGGCACCTGAGATTATTATTAATTGTGTTAACCTAAGTCAGTGCTAATGACTTCCTTCCTGAATCAAAGAGGCTGATTGTAGTTTGCTCATTTCTCAATGCTTGTAGATATTCTAGAGTGTGTTCTTTATTTCAGAAAAAAACGAATGTGGTGAGCTTTTACATGCACGTATTGCAATTTCACGTAAGGTAGTTGTAGGACTGATATTAATAAAGCCTTTTTTGTGGTAAATACAATGACAGGAGTTTGAGTTTTTGTTTTGTCAGCTGAATTGGTAACCATTTTATTGCAAACAAAGTATATGTCTTTATACATGTGTTGACATATGCCGTAGAAAAGGCTGAATGGGCAGGTTGTAGTTTTGTGAACCAAATCCAAAGTTTGTTAAGTAGCTTTTCACAACTAACCGCCATCCACATCTATATGGAGGATGTCAGACATGCAAAGTTTGTCATTCTCTTTGGGAAAATGATATTTTTATCATTATTACATTTGTTAAGCTGCATAAGCTGCAAATACAGGTGGACATTGTTTAAAAGTGCTGGTTTACAAAAAGTAAAAGTAGCTTATCCCTCAATTTGACCACAAAAATGAGAGTCAAGTGGTTAAATGACCACTTTTTCACCATTCTGCCATTAAGGCCTCTCCAACAAGGGGATAGACTGCGGTAGTAGAAAGGCTAGAAGAGATATGTCTTCAGGTGTCTTCTAAGGCTCATTACTGTCTTCTGGCATCTGTTAGGTTGGGAGAAATAGTTCCATTCAGAAGAATCCACTAGAGCATATTAATACAAGTGAAAAATCTACCATAACATAAATATGGAGACTGGTTGAGTGGTATTACTTTGAATGCAACGACATCACTAGAATCTGGAATGTTGCCACTGTCTCCAATGCATGTAACTTCTGTACCAGTAAGTCCTGTGGCTTTATTGACTTATTATGGTCACTGTATGTGACAAGAACACAAATGACTGGAACACCCAGATTTTGAAGGAAGCTAAGGCTGGAAAGGCCTTATTGAAAACAATTTGGGTTTCTGCCTGAGGCATAACAACGGGGAAATATTTGCAAGTGACATTGTGTAATTTGTATCTATGAGAGAGCTATATATACAAGAAGGCAAGCATGACCCAGCTATAAGACTGGGTGATGTAAGAACAGTACTCAATACAGAGTAAAATGTAGTCTGTGTCTGGCAACGGGGTCATGTCTCACTGGCTAAACTTACATTGTTACATTGATAGCCCCTTAATAATAATAATAAAGAGTCTAATCTATTTTAGAGCCCACAATGATAACTTACAAAATTATTAATACAAAAAAAATTCAAAATGGACTGACTTTTCCTTCTAATAAGAATAGCAGTTGGTAAGTGATAGCTGTCTGACTGCTGTCATGGCACTGATTTAATTAATGAGTAGAACTACAACCAACTTTATTTTAATTGTGATATTACAAATTAAGAAAAACAAATATAGATCGATTTAGCCATAACCTGTGTGGCTTTGTGTTGCATTGTGTTTCAGAGATGTGCACAGAACAGATTTGTTCGTCTGGAGAAATGGGAAAGCACCATTAATGTTATGGGCACAGGTAATGAGAAAGATTGGTACTTTTACACACTCCATAAACATCAGTCTATTACGTCACACCCTCTTGGACTCCTTTTCTCTTATCTTTTAAGCATTTTTTTGTTTTGTTTCTGTGGATAGATGGTTTTATTATACAGGATACTGTAAACTAGAAAAATCATGGTAGTATTGCAAATTGTTGTTCTTTTATCAGGACTGGTCAAATATAAGGACTGATTTCTTGAAGTGACCAACTCAGGTAATTATTAAGGTAATTAATTATTAAGGTAATTAATTATTAAGGTAATTAATTCAATCTCGCCTGTGTTTTGTGACGTTTCATTTGTCCCGAGTCTTAATTTATGTTCGTTATTTTTTTTAATTTATTTATTTATTTTGTACTCATGGTACAGTTAAAACTACAATTTCACATTTACAAATGGAAACATACAAAAAAAAATATTTACATAATTACAGACGTGTAATTATTACGTATTATGCGTGATTAATAAAAGCTTCAGTTAACATTACATTTATTCTACAGCTCTATATGTTGTAACTACGTGAAACAAATGCGAGTTTGTTACTGCTAACTATTAACAGTTGCATAGAATAAGACACAATGGGGTTTGGGTATCTTTCCTTCACCCTGTACATTGCTTACATGTAAGTCATAACAATTTTATTCAAAATATTTACTTTTTAATTGTTAAATGAAGACCCAACAGGTTCTGCAATTTAGAATACACTGACTTTACCTACTGGCCTTCTTGCCTCACCCGGCCACGTCTGTCAGCTGGGAATTTGACCTTTGTTTGACCTTGGAGGTCTTGCCTGACCTTGCATAACTTCCTGTGTCTTTGCATGGTTGCTGCTCGATTGGCTGGCAGCTTGGGCAGTTTATAGAACCAAAGGACTTTAGATATGTAATTATTTATTACTGTCCAAGCTGCTGGCCTCTCGGTGACCTTGTCGTGTGATTTTGACCTTCAAGGGTCGAAGGTCGGGACCTCACCTTGGAGCTGACCTCGGTTAAAGTTCAAACACACGTTTTACTTGCTGGGTGGGTTTTTGGCCAGCT
This sequence comes from Sabellastarte sp. h YS-2021, assembly GCA_964017235.1. NCBI lineage: Eukaryota > Metazoa > Annelida > Polychaeta > Sabellida > Sabellidae > Sabellastarte > Sabellastarte sp. h YS-2021. The sequence goes on from OZ024929.1 coordinate 31,726,322, forward strand.
AAGGAAATACGAGCAAAAAATTTTATAATGTTTTAAATGATGTGCCTGGTTAAAAACAGGTAGATATAGAAAACTTAAAATATAAAATAAAATTTTAATCCCATACCGTTTTTCATTGCAAATTTCTTAACTTCTTGGGAACTGTTCAGGGCCTCATGAAGGTGTGGCCAAGGTCAGTTCTGAAGAAGTTCTGTAAACCTTAAATTATTTTACTTTACATCAAAAATTCATGTGGCATTCTCTGATTGGTCACCCATTGCTCCTCGCTTTTGAACCCTCCTTCACTCTGCCATTTTGAAGTTGGAATCACACGAGGCAACACCTAAAAATTTGCCCACCCATTTAACCCTTCCCTAATTTAAGGGTCTACTATTGTGTTATTATTTTGTATCATATTACTGCTGTAGAAATATATTTTCAGATTGTTAGATATAACATGGTGGTCAAGTGCTACTTCAACGTCGAAGTTATAAGCTAGTTTAATTACTGGCTCTTCTTCCTCATGGACACAACATATGTGTTTTGCTTCACACGTGGTTGTGCTGTTTAACTAATGGTCTACCATCTTCCAGCTTTTGCTTATTTCAATGTCAAGTCATGTGTGATGCCTTGCCTACTGCAGGTGGACGAAGAATTATGTTCTTGCTTGTGCCACCTAAATATATATATATATATATAATGAACTTTATTTACATATACCATGATGCTAATATATAATGTTTCTTCGACTTGTATGTCATTTAAATGTTTTATGCTGTAACACATATAATATTAGTTGGTGGGTGTGGTCACCAGTCTAGTTGTGATCTTGAGTTGAACTATTGTTAGGCAGAGGCTGCATGGTGCAGTCACTAAGGCAAACAAAATATCATTTAGTGAGGGGATCACAACGACCACCCCTGCCAACAAGTTAGATAGCAGTGTGTTCTTATTGTCTTTTAATCTAACTACTGCAATGCTGTTTTACGGACCTGTTTTACTCATTTTATACTTTTTACATTAACACTGCAATGCACATATGTGCACTTGCAGTTGTCTTTTATCATTCCAATACACTATGGTATTCTAACTTATCACTTCTTTTAGTTGGCTATTAATCTAACACTGCAATGCACAGAGGTGCACTTGCAGTTATTTACGAAGTTACTACAATTCAAAGCAGGTAACTGCAGTGGTTTACTTAATTGGTATCTTTCCTTCACCCTGTACATTGCTTACATGTGAGTCATAACAATTTTATTCAAAATATTTACTTTTTAATTGTTAAATAAAGACCCAACAGGTTCTGCAATTTAGAATACACTGACTTTACCTACTGGCCTTCTTGCCTTACCCGGCCACGTCTGTCAGCTGGGAATTTGACCTCTGTTTGACCTTGGAGGTCTTGCCTGACCTTGCATAACTTCCTGTGTCTTTGCATGGTTGCTGCTCGATTGGCTGGCAGCTTGGGCAGTTTATAGAACCAAAGGACTTTAGATACGTAATTATTTATTACTGTCCAAGCTGCTGGCCTCTCGGTGACCTTGTCGTGTGATTTTGACCTTCAAGGGTCGAAGGTCGGGACCTCACCTTGGAGCTGACCTCGGTTAAAGTTCAAACACACGTTTTACTTGCTGGGTGGGTTTTTTGGCCAGCTAAGGAAATACGAGCAAAAAATTTTATAATGTTTTAAATGATGTGCCTGGTTAAAAACAGGTAGATATAGAAAACTTAAAATATAAAATAAAATTTTAATCCCATACCGTTTTTCATTGCAAATTTCTTAACTTCTTGGGAACTGAAAATCCTTGGATTTTATTGGTTTGGGGGGATTTTAGGTTCTGTCATCAAAACTTAAAATCATGTTTATATAACTGTAACATAAAACATATATTGAAAACAACAAAACCAGCAAACACCTGTATTATTTACATTTTGTTTACATACAGTAACCACTGACTTTAGCGCTGTGATCACAGAAAATTCTAGTGAAGAAACATGAAAAGACATCTATTGAAACAATTAAACTAGCAAACACCAGTATTATTTACAAGTTTATATTTTTAAGGGGTTCTTAATATCAATAATGCAGATAAAAGTAAACCAGAGCAGGTAATTAACTTCTGTAATCAACTTGATCATAGAGAAAACCACTATTCATGGTTGTGTTTTATTTTACATTGCCCTGGGGAAGCCATAAGGAAAATACCCAGAATGGGATTATATATATTTATTATTATTATACAACATTGATATATATAACATCTAAAATCCTTTTACTGACTAAATTTTATATCCTTTATCAAGTAAGATTTTTATGTTTACTTCAGGGCTTTAGCCACTAATATTGCTGTAGCTGAATGAACAGATTGGTATCAGAAACCCTTGAGATTTGTTGGGACTTACAAATATATGTGTGTTTGCTAATACCATTAGCTTTTGTAACATTTTTGTAACATTGTTGCTTTATATTTGAGTCAGGTCTCCTTACTTTCTACAACCATAAGAAAACTAATCCACAGGGGATCACACTCCTCCATATTGTCGAGGACCAGATATATTTTAGGCAAAAGAAGCAAATGGTTGTCTATCATTTTATTACATATCCATCACATTCCTTGTTGGTACAATGAAGAGCAAGGCCCAATCTAATGGCAGTTTGTATTGGCCTATCCTTGATTCATAACAGTAAGATTCAATCAAGTTACAATACCAGTCAAACTCTTTAATGTTATTACTGTGCTGAATGTAGGGCAATGATAGTGCATGAGTTTTGTGCCAAATAAAAATTAATAAAATACCAGAAAGTTGCAGACAAAAATGTGAATACATCATTCCAATGAATGCATGCATTGAATGAGTTCAGTATAATGTCATTTTACTTGAATTGTATTGATCATATGACAGGCAGCTGACATGCAACTGATGGTATGGAAGAAATCAATGCCTGCAAGTTGGTCAAGATTCTGGTTTGATGTTACCTAGTACCAGCAAGAAACAACCAACCTTCTCGCATGGGCTAGGAATCAAAAAACGTGGTCGGATATATGCTATGGTGCCCCCCCCAAACATCTCCTATATGGATTTATGTGATCCAAACCATCTTCAATTAGGACAAAGCACACTGAGACTCCACCTTGTGTAAAAATATGACCAAGTGATCTTCCATCAGTAGCCAAGTGTGACGAGTGATGACTGCCATCATTATGGTCCTGGGTTTAAATCTAACGCCCAGTCGTAGCTGTTTAATTAGATATAAAGCCTTTTTTTTAATCACTTTTTTTTTCAAATAAGTTTGGCTGAATATTCTTGAGTTTCTTGAGTTTCCAATCAAGCAATATTGTGTCTAAGTAAAAAATTGACGATTTGCATCTTTATCTATCCCCAATAGGTACACAAATATAGATACATGTTAATAAATATAGATATACAAGCGAATGTTATAGATACAGATAGATATATTAGGTGATGTTGTCGTTACTGTAGTTTTGTACATAAATTTTATCATTGTACAGAAGTTGGCCATTTAATTTTTAAGTTGTGAAGTGATTGTGAAATGTTCTTTAATTCCTTCCTGGAAATAAATTTTATATTTTTTATAAAAATGCCTGAAACAAATTAAAAAAGAACATAAAATAACAAACGTAGTTAATCTTGTCAAAAAAATATGTTTGGCCCAAGACGCCTTCAAAATTGGTGAATGTGGAGAAATATATAATGTATTATGTTTTAACTGTACAATATGTGATATTTTGCATGTTGAGTATTATCTGGTTAGAGTAAATATATTTAAAAAGTAAAATAGACAAACGTGAGAAAAGCACTTGTAACAGCAGGATGCTCTCTATATCTTTTGTTATCTAGCTTTCCATGGTTACTTTCTACATGAGAGTACAGACAATGGCAGAGCTCGTATGTTGAGTTTATCTCAGATAAGTACAAAACATAAGCGAGCTAACACATTCCTAGACATTAAAGTTTTTATAGATTGCCAAAGTATGCATATATTGTTTGTTATACATACACATATAAACAAGTATCAGAGCAAAACTACAAATCGTGAATGAATATACAAATAAACAAAAGATACATCCAATGAACGTTTCTGTTCCTGAATGCATAGTATATCTCTTTGTTTACATGTTGTAACTGAACGGTAAATTTTTAGAGTCAGTGCTAATTTCCTGTCTAGAATGGTATTTCTTCTGATCTGTATGGTTTTTTTTATTTCTTGATTTATCTGTGGATGTTTTGCATCACAAATTGATTGACATAATGCCTTTGTAGTATTGGACCTGAGTATATACTGAGTGACAGGCACACCGGTTTGCTTCATATTGGTGGGCGGATGTTAAAACACAGAAAACATTCAGCAAGATTTACTCAGAAGAGTAAATCGTCCGGGTTTTTTTTTTTTTACTTTAGGATAGACCCCAAAATGTCTGGCTGAAGTTAAAAAATAATATTATTTCAGTTATTACTGAAATTGAGCATTATTGTGAGGAATATGGCATATTTAAGTGGAAATTTACCACTTTGTATCCTATAAGTTAGATTTGATGTGGCAGATTACCAATTATTGAGACACCATCATGGCGGATATAGTCCGACATTAAATCGCACATTCTAACATAAACATGCTTGTGTCTGTGAATCGGATTGGTTGAGAGATAAAAATGGCCACAGTATAAATCTGTATTGAGGTAAATCTAGTTAACAAAATTGTTTAAAATGTTTAAATATATCAAGTTAAATACACATTTGCATTTTTATTACATTAGATTAGTAACAATCCATCACTGAATGAAAAAAGTCTGGATGGATTAAAACTGCCAATTGGACTAGCATTGTGCATAAAGTCCACTGAGCGATGAACCTCTAACAAAGAGGTTATACAACTGAGGGTGTGTGTTTGTCTGTTTGTTTACAAAATAACTCGAAGGGGGGTCGAGCCTTGGCAGGGGTTGGTGCTCTTGCTCTACAGCCCATTGTACACTTTTGTACAAGATTACTTAATACCTTTACTTCTCTGATTCGAATTCTCTGAATTTCTCGTGGCTTTTGTGAGGGTTTCTCTTTTGCCAAAAATACATATCCATGTATGGATGTCTCCTTGAGCCTCTTCATTGCAAGAGGCTCAAGAGTGTTTGTTGATTATAAAACACTAGTTCCTTCTATGTTAATTATACTCCGTCCTTAAAGAGATTAAGTACAATAACTCAGGTTTGAAAAAAAATAGATCAGAGTGATATATTTGTACTACTTTCATGTTCTGAAAACATTCTATTTGTACATTTTCATGTTCTAAAAGACATTGTAAAGAAGATTTACATATTTGTTATATTTTTAGGCAATAGAAAAACATTGAAACTTATATAGACCTGAACAGGTTTTGTTTTGCTGAACAAGTCACAACAGATTCAAGTTACTCTTACCAACAATACCAACATACTAAATAAGTAGCTGATATTTATAAAGTACTTTGCTAGATGAAATCTTCACTTCAGTCAAAACAACATGGAAAGACAATTTTGATAGATAGTTAAGTAACATAACAGGAACAACTACATGCTGTGATTCAATAGCCTTTTATCACTGTTACATTAAAAATGCACAATATATGATTTCCCGCCTTGTCCCGACTCCTAATTGTCTATTGGCATTTATTGCTAAACAAAAAGTTTTACTTGCACTAGATATATAGTGTAAAACCATGCCCTGGTGTTGGTTTTACCAGTTTTAACCCAGCCAATTACTGGATAGCTTCTAAGATTAATCTAAACTAAAGACAAGATAATGTCAATAATTTGCAGAAGTATATGACATCACTGTAATCATAGAATTGCATGAGAGATGTCTTGTGGTTTTATTTATTTGTGGTGGTTGCACTTCTTATTTATTAGTATTTTTGTTCTGTAGAAACACTTTTAACATGTGAAGATTGTGAGAGATAATCCATTTTCTATGAACAAAATGGGAATAACAACAATTCCTAAGAATAAGAGTTTTGACATAATTTTTAATTCGAAAAATAATAATGGTAAGTTACATACAATGGCTATTCAAAATAACAGAAAGCATCAATATTTGAGTTGGTGGAAAATATGAAGGTATTGATAACAGTGCCTCTATTTGAGTAAGACTGACGGCACCTTAAGCAACACATAAATACACAACTGATTGGGGTATAATATTTTACTTATGCATTTCATATACAATACTGGACATATCTAATTTACTTAAATACGTTTAAGTTATCCTAAATGACTTGGATTTAAGGCCACCTGAAGTTAAGGTTACAGTAGCTTACACCTTTAAGTAAGTTAAGGTTAAAAGTAAATTACATAAGTCAAGTAAACATGACGGGATGATTTCTGGTAATGGCAACTTTAAATGTTTATGTTATCTTGTTTCTTGGACCAAATATATCTGAAAAGCTATCTCAATAAATGAACAATAATTACCAGTCTAAATACTTTGATAAATATTTTACTAGTGTCAATTGCCTGTGATTTGCCCTCCATTGAATTGTCCCCACTCCCTCCCCGCCCCTGTAAAGCTGTAAAGGGCAGTAATTTTTCAAACTTAAATTGCTACATGAAACTTATTATTTGTCAAAACTCTGTTGTGATTATGGTATACTGCAATTATAATTGCTTCAGAAGCTCAATTTCATTCCTTGGCAAAAATCAAGTGATCAGTTTAGAGAGTACTAATATTTGCAATTACTATTATTTCTGTTTTGTTGTGTTAGTTCTTTATATTACATGAATGGTGAACATGAAATTGCGGCTGTTAACTTCCAAAAAAATGCAACAGCTCTGTAATGAATTTTCTGATTTAAGCAAGACTTCAATCCTTAACTCATTCATGGGAACTTTTCCTCCCTATCAGTTTAGTTGTAGCTTTTCCAAATGGCAACTTTTTCATACACCCAGGATTCGAACTGGGGACTCATGTGTATGCAAGATGCATGTATAACCACTGTGCAACTTATCTCCATTAATAATAAAACCCACTCCATTGTATATTTTAAATTTTTACCAAATTATTAGCTGTATCTCTCTATTCGGGCTTCCCTTCACTCTCATTTATCTGTATGGCAGCCATATTTGATTTATGCAAATTAGACCAGGTTCCACCAACCAAAATTTTGCTAACTTTTTTATCCTTGAAAGTGGAACTGTTTGAGAACTAATGGTGGTGAAATGGTTTCTGTTGTAATTTATTTGAGATCAAACCCTATTGGACAACACCATAACCTGTTATAATGTTCTCTGATATAATGGAGTGACCCTAATGACTTGAACTATCTTAGCTCATGACAGACTAAAATTAACCAAAGTCCAAAGACTTAAGTCCCCTAATGTCTAGTTTACAACTCTTCGTTGTGGATTCATGAGCATCAACGGAGATGGTTTTTTGGTATTATGACATGATATACTAAATTAAGGTCGACACAGCTCAAGTAGAATGTACCATCAAAGTAGGTTAATTGTGGACACTGTATTGACAAGACATCCCTATAGTACCAGAAAGTCTACAGACATGATGCACAATGGACCAAACATTAAAAAATAACATGTATTTTTGAAAGAATTTAAAATTTAGATTTCACAATGGTTATTTTACATTTATTATCCACTGTTTTGTTTGAATAATAAGTACCTTATGACTTCTTTTATAAAAAGAATACAATATAAAACATAAGAGATGCTGTACCCCACAGCCTGGAGAAAAAGTGATGAACACTATGACATATGTGGAGAATGTAAAAAAAGTGCAAAGATAAGACAATTTTCAGAACAGATTATTAGTTATGTTAAGGTGCATGGGAAATTGGAGAAAGAACGCATAAGAACGAAAGAAATTAGTGAAGACAAATCATCAATACAAGACAATTTAATACTCAGATGACAGCGTTAATTTGTTAACTGAAAGTTATGAAGCTATAAAATTCTTAATTGATCTATGTATAAATTGGAGTATAACTATCAATGGAGAGAGTACAATTAGGTAAAATAGTATATAATAATCAGTTGCAGAAATCCATATAGCTTTATGATAGGAGATATATGTCAGTTGCAGTAATCCATATAGCTTTATGATAGGAGATATATGTCTCAAATGTGGCAGTAGAAAACATTCTGTCAAGACCTTAGGTCAAGGTTAAACCAAGGTCACACCCTGAGGATGCACAACTTTACCCCCCAACCAATGTACCCATCATGTAACAAAATCCAACACCTTGCGGTTTTCATATAACCAGGCAATATGTTAAAAGTTCATTGTCACTACAACAAGGTCAAAGGTTAAATCAAAGTCACAGCATATTTTTTGCACAACTAAATCCCCAACCAGTGTTCTTACCAAATATCAGCTTCCTAAAGATATGGTTTACGAGATATAGCTTAAAAAATATTTTTAGGGTTAGGAACACTACAGCAAGGTCAAAGGTAAAGCCAATGTCACACAAGGACGTTGCATACCTGTAGCCCCATAGATATCTCTCGTGGTTGCAGAAATATAGCCCAGACAAAATTTTAAAAGTTAAGGTCACTACAACAAGATCAAAGATCAAACCAAGGTCACACATTACACGCCTACACCCTCCTACCAATTATCAACTTTCCTACACTTTATGGTCTCCAAGATATACACTGAACAAGTTAAAAGGTTGGAGTTACCATGGAAAAGGTCAAAGGGCATATCAAGGTGGACTGTAATTTACCAACTGAGTATAAACAGGTTATATCTAATGGTTTCCAAGGTACTGCCTGAACATGATTTTTCCCGCAGCCTGGCCGACCAACCGACCAGCTGAAAGCCATGGGTGAAAACAACACCAGCACAGCCTTTAAAGGCAGTGGGGTAAAAAAGAGCCATTGAACATGTCTATGGGATATTGGGAAATAAATGTGTTTTGGAGGGGATAACAAATGTGAACCAAATAAAAGTAAGAGTTTACAGATAGAGGACATTGAGTTAAACTTTTTCTATAATCTAAAACAAAATTTACCAATAAAAACTCCTAACATAAGCATTTTAGTCGCTGGCAAGATTTATAAACCAACAGCTTGTCAGTCAAAATTTCTTCAACAAGGCAATGTATTGAAAACAGATCAAAGCTTAGTTTTGTTTATCATCACAACACAACCAACTTTCTTCCACTGAGGTCCATATTTTGGGCAAGTTTGTGGGAGTGTATATTTTCCATTTTATCTGGCTGTGAAATAATTACAGGTTATGATCATCTCACATTATTGCATATAGCTTAACCTAACGATCTTACAGCTGGGTTTTGTATTCCAAAATTTATTTTCTGATAAATCTGGAAGAATATTCTTCCCCTGAATTTATTTATTTATTTATTTGGGGTTTTACGTCGCTTTCAACACTGTACAGGTCATATCACGACGGGTAGTTGGAAGGGCAGAGGAAACCAGTACATATAGTTCGCTAGGGTTGTGTACTGTAAACTGCCGACCAACGGCAAGCAACTACCAGCTTTCCCAATTAAGGCCATCACGGGGATCGAACCCCGGCCTCAGAGGTGGGAGGCGAGAGTGTTACCACTCTACCACCGTGGCCCCCCTCCCTGCATTTAAATTTGCATGTAATTTGTGTTAAAGTAAACCAAACCATGGACATAATGTATTATTTAATCTTTATACACCTGCTCCAAAAGTGCGAGTTGCTTCCAAACTGCCATGCCTGTGTGGTGTAGCTTGAGGAGTTCACATCTGGGCCCGTATTCACTAAACCTCCTTTATTCCAAGGAACCCTTAAAAAGTAAAGATTTTCTTTATTTCTTGCCCCTTCCTTTGTTTTTGTATTCATTAAACTTTCCTCAAACAAAGAAGCCTAACTTTCTTTCCTTGAATTTCAAGGAAACCTTAAAAATCTAGGAAATCCTTAACTTTCAAGGGAATCTTGAATTTTGATATTCACTAACCTTCCTTTACTGAGGAATCCTTGATTTTTCCCTTAATTTTCAAGGTAAGTGTGCGACTACCTTTATGTTAAAGGGGAGTTTTGGTGGTTTGACTTTTTAAGTAAAAATTGAGCTAATTGGTGAAATGTTACGACATTTGCACCTTTTTTGTCCATACTAGGTCATTTATATCACCATACCTCTTTCTTTGAAATTTTTGGGATATTCAGTTGATATGTCGTCAAACCCAATGAAAATGTATTTGATGTGTGTGTCACAATATCTATGTGAAAAGGGGCTGTTACCACAATAGGAAAACTTCCCGAATGACATACAGAAAAAGTATATCACAAATGAAGATAACAATATACCCGTGCATAGCACCAGTATTATATTGTTTATCTTCATTAGTGATATATTATTTTCTGTATATATCTGATGAGGGATGTTCTACTTTTATTATCCACCATTTTGTACGATTTATGGGTTAAATAATATGAATATTAAAAGAGAGGATGTGAAAAAGCATGTCAAAAAGCATGGGCAGCAGTGAATATAAAAACTGCAATCTTTAACCTGCAATATCTCAGTCATTTCTGCATGGATTTTAATATAACAAACATGAGCAGACACGCTATAAAACAACCTTTCTAATGATATATAAATAAAATATATCCGCCTCCGTATGTCTCTCTCTATGGGTCAAATAGTATTTGCACACAGTGGATAATAAAATGCGGCATGCAATACAAAAATCTTTAAAAGTTAGATATTTATTTCTTAAAAGATGAAATATCATCTTAAACGGCAATAGAAAAACACATCATAAACTTGCAAATTTAATAAATAAATTAAATTTTTATAAGTTAATACCCTATCCAATGGACAATTGCTAACTCCGGTCGGCGAGACCGGCCCGCCAAACGTCAGAAAAAGACGTCCTGTGTCTCCACCGGCCAGCCGGTCCTTACTCTGTGCACTCGCTAGGTGGCGTGTCGTACTTCCTTCCTGTCTAGACAGAGTGACGTCATAGCATCTTTTTCGTTGTCTAAACATAATAAAGACCCCTAGTAAGTTAAAAAAGCGGGGTCGGTGGGAGGGTCTTGCATGTCCATTGGATAGGGTATTAACTTATAAAAATTTAATTTATTTATTAAATTTGCAATTTTATTGCGTTAATACATCCTATCCAATGGACAATTGCTGAATAACTACCGCTTGGTCGGCGGGTAAGTTACTAGGGACTAGAAATTGAACTCCTGCTAAGGAAAGCCACAACTCCCTTAATACCGGGTAGCAATGTGCCAACTACCCTTAAGGGTATGGTCGAATATCATCATACGGTTATTCAGATGGAACCGTCAGAATGACCTTGTTGCCCCCCCCCCCTTTGTTACAGACCTGCTCTGAGGTAGGGGAAGAGAGGGATGAGTTCAGTCCCAAAACAAATAAAGACCTCCCGAAGGAAGTACGTCCCAGTTTTTTTTTTTTTTTTTTTTTTTTTTGCTTCTTAACTATATGTGTACTATTTACATATGTACAGATCTTCTCTATTTACTGGTCTATCGGTGGATCTGCTGAGCAGCCACAACCGGACCCAGATGGAAAAGCTCTGAGTCAGCCCAAGCCACATCCTTCAAGTAAAACTGGGTGAAGGTGTTATGTGATTTCCAGTGGCAGGCTGATAAGATCTGTTCCAGGGAAATTCCTGACTGGAAGGCTTTTGAGGCCGCAAAGGCTCTAACATCATGAGCTTTGACCTGGTGTAAGGTGTGTGCCTCTTGATCCGAGAGCTCATAACATAGGATCACTGTTTGCTTGATCCAGGAGGAGATGGTGGCAGGAGAAATATCTTTGTCAAAACCTTTCTTGAAGGAGACAAAAACTAATTCCTTGTTCTGCCTGATATCTGAGGTCCGGTCTAAATAGTAGCGAAGTGCTCTAACCGGACATAGTGACCGATCCGATTTGAGGGATTTATCCAAGGTTGGTGCCAGGGCTGGAATAACCACCGGGGCAACACTATCCGGACCCTCTTTGGCCAGCTGATTCTTTGAGAGAAAGCTGGGAGATGGATACAGTGACACCTTTGACCAATCTGATTGGTGTCTGATGTTTTTGTTTTGCCAAGCATGTATCTCACTCCTACGCTTGCCCGACCCCAGGGCTAGAAGGAAGACTGTCTTGAATGTCAAGTGCTTCAAGGTAGCGTCCTTAAGTGGCTCAAAGGGGGGTTTAGTGAGCTGATGTAAAACCAGCGAAAGATTCCAGGAGGGGATACCTCTCCTGCCCTTGGGCCTGTCTCTATGGAAGCTGTCCAGGAGACGAGTGAGATTTTCGTCTTTGCTGAAATTGTTGGGCGAATTCCCTAACTTGTCAGCAATGGCAGATCTGTAACCATCAATGGTACTTGGCTGAAGTTTCCTGTCCTCAAAGAGGTACATAAGGAAGTCAGCAACTGATTTTACAGGGGGTGCCCTGAAGTCCACCTTATTAGTGATGCACCATTTTGTAAAAATGGTCCATTTTGCCTCATAGACTGATCTGGTAGAGCCCCTCTGAGGAGCTTCAATTCTTGCCGCCACTGCCTCAGAGAAGCCTTGTTTTTTGATTGCAGTGGCTCTAGGAGCCAGGCATGGAGATTCAGGTTTGTGAGACTCCTGTGCGGCGTTTGGTTGAACGGCTGAGACAAGAGGTTGGGTAAGTGAGGCAAACTCAGTGGGATTTGGCTGGACATTTCCACCAGGTCCCAAAACCAAGTCATGTTCGGCCACCCTGGGGCAATAAGAATCATTCTTTTGCAAGGGCAGTCCAGAAGCTTCTCCACCACTTTGCCCAAGATGGCTGCTGGTGGGAAAGCATAAGCGTCCAGATCCTCCCATGGCAGACTCAGTGCGTCCACTGCAGTGGCCATCGGATCTGGAACCGGTGACACAAACACAGGGAGTTTGGTGTTGAATCTGGTGGCAAACAGATCCATTTGAGGTCGATGCCACCTGCTGCATATCAGGTCGAACACGTGGGGGAGTAGTGACCATTCTGTTTGAATAATCTGCCCTAGCCTGGATAGCTTGTCTGCCACTACGTTCAATCGGCCTGGAATGTGGCGGGATCTCAGAGTTACCCCGTTCCGGGTGCACCAGGTCAGGATCCTCCAGAGGAGGGCGCATAGTTGACCTGATCTCATGCCTCCTTCCTTGTTTATGTAGGCTACCACAGTGGTGTTGTCTGTGGCCACCAGGACTGTCTTGTCCGAACAGAGGTCCTGGAATTGCTTTAAGGCTAGGAAGACGGCTTTGAGCTCCAGATAGTTTATATGCAGTTTGCTTTCCGGGATGGACCATACACCTCTTGCAGTACGCTCGTTTAAGTGAGCGCCCCAGCCTTCTTTTGACGCGTCGGTAAAGATTTGTAAGGCGTGTTTTGCTGGGTGTAAAGGCTGACCTGTGAGAACGTTTTCTTCTCTCAGCCACCACTGCAAGTGTGGGTGTAGGGATCTCGGAAGAGGAATTGTCTTTTCTAACGATTCTGGTATCCTCCAATTGTTCTTTAGATGCCACTGAATTGGTCTCATGTGCAACCGACCCAAGTGGACCTGCTTTTCTGTGGCTGTCAGTAAGCCTACTAAAGACATGAAGTCCCGGGCTGAACAAACCGGTCTGGAAAGTAGCTGTAGTACCTTGTCCTGTAGACTCTGCCACCGGTCCGGAGTGGGTCTGACCCGGCCGGCTTGAAGGTCGAATTGGTAGCCTACAAAATTGAAGACTTGTTTGGGGTCCAATTCGGATTTTTCTATGTTCACCAGCCAGCCTAGCTCCTGGCATATCTGCATTAGTTTCTGTGTGTGATGCAGACAGACCGGGTGGGAGGAAGCTCTCACCAACCAGTCGTCTAGGTACTGGTGGATTCTTATACCCTGCTTTAGGGCCATCAATTTCACCTCCTTTGCTATTACAGTGAACTCCAAGGGTGCTGTTGAAAGCCCGAAAGGGAGAGCCTTGAACTGGTAGGTTCGTCCCGGGACATGAAATCTCAGATATTTCCTGGATTGTTCCTGTATTGGTATGTGGAAGTAGGCGTCCTTGAAGTCTATTGAGGTCACCCACTCCCCTTGCTGGAGGGAGGTCCTGATGGTTTCCGGTGTCTCCATTTTGAATTTCTCCACCTTGAGAAACTGGTTTAGATTGCTCAGGTCTAGGATAGGTCTCCACTTGTTTTCCGGTTTGGGGACCAAGAATAGTCGGTTGAAGAAACCTAATGACTTTTGTTTGTTTACCAGTTCTATGGCGTTTTTGGTCATAAGCTGATGTAATGCCTCTAACAGGTAGCTGTTCCTGCGAGGATTGCCATAACAGCTTATGACTATTGGAGACCTTGTCAATTTTGGCCGGATCCGAAAGGGGAGGGCGTAACCCTCTCTCAATATTTGTACCACTTTCGGCCCGGCACCCAGATCCAACCAAGTTTTCCAAAAAATTTGCAGTCTGGCCCCTACAGGCAGATTTGTGACAACATTGGGGGCATTGACAACAGGTTTGACATAAGACAGTGGAATGACAGAAAAAGCACTTTTCACAAATTTTAATGTGTCTTTCTTGTCTTGACAATCTGGACGCCCGGGACTTACGTCTTTCTTTTGTGATTGCCCGGGCGCAGAATGAACATGATAAACAACACTGGATTTTACATTGATAAAAGTGTCTATTGTCTTTGAAACCTGGTTCCCGGTCAGCAGCAGACAACTGGGGTTTACAACACAGTAATTGTCATTTACGCTGCTGCTGACCCTTGGCATGGTGGGAGGAGTACTGTTGCTTCTGTCCTTTCAGTCTCCTTCTCTGAGAGCGTGACAGGCTTTTCCATGCTGGTAGCTCTTGAGGCTGTGCACTCTGTCCCTGTGGCTTTGTTTCCTGACGTTCGTAAGGGTGGAACCTCCGACCCTTATAACTAGATCCGGAACGTCCTTTCTCTGAGTCTGCGATGTCCTCTTCCGCTCGTTTCACCACAGAGTCTGGAAACAAAGTTTCTAAATGCAGAGGAGCTGAACGTAAAGCATTTAGTGTGTCGGCTTTTACTCCGGCTTTGAGGTACTCTAGGTAAGAATCTCTTCTCAAAAGGGTCGTATTTGCCACACTCACAAAAACAAACTCTGTTAAATGTTCAACTGCCTTGGCCATCGCCTGACATACTCCGGCGTTGAAATCAAGGAGGAACTGAAGTTCGTCTACTGCAGCAGAGGTTTTCTGGCCAGACTTCCCTTTTGACTCTGTTTTAATTGCTTTTAGTTGGGAGCTCATATTGTCCTGTATTTTCACTAAGCAACGGTTAAACCCAGCAGCGTGGTTGCAGATGAGGGTAGATTCCCGTGCGGATTTCTCCCATTTCCTCAAATTCTCCTGTGTCACCGCCCTAGACATAGGGGGGGAGGTAGCAATACTAGCTCTTCAGGCTATCCGTAAGTATGTACTATTTAACTTGGAAGAGCCGGTGTGCCATGACGTGACAGAGCTATCTGAGTCCTTCATATCTGCGTCCTTCCTTTGAGAGTGTGCCCCGTACCACTTTTGCTGCGACTTCGGAGGCTTAACAAACTGGTCTCTCAGTAACCCTCCGGATTCAGCACTTCGAGTGGGATAGCCTTGAGCAAGGGTGATATTCAACCGAGCCATCTTCCGGCATAACCATTCGTCGGTCGGTAGTTGAACTGATACTTTCCCGGAGGGCTGTACTTTGGGTCCCGCAAAGGGATTGTCTTCAGATGTAGAAGTACCCGAGTCGACATCAGGAATATGAGTCCAGTTCATATAGGAGCGTATGCCCCGCATTGTCTCCCGGTACGACTGTTCTTCGGACAATGACTGGTCATGCTCAGAGTTGCGTTCTATGTCGTCTGAAAGTTCACCCTCTTCCGGCAAAAGTTCTATCATGGGCTGGTCTGAAGAGAGAGAATCACTGTCTGAATCACTAGATGACTCAGTGTCCTTCTTAGGGTTAAAAGGGTCTGTAACTACTGTCTGTGCCGGAGCAGAGGCAGATGAAGACGCCTTGCCAAGTGACTTTTCTTGTTGAGGAAGGTCGGCGGTTGGTATATTGGCAGTAATCTGGCTATGAGAGGCCGGCTTCAAGAAGGGCTCTTCTCTAATAGCAGTAGCAGCCGGTGTATGTGCAGGTGTGACTTTAACTGTCTCAAAAACCGGCTCCTGGGGCTTCTCTAGTGTCCTTGCTAAGAGTAATGCCTCCAGGCGGTTGAACCTGTCCGACCACTGTCTGTCCAGGTCGGTAATCCGGTCATCAGCAGATGAGGACTGACTGGTAGAGGTGGTCGGTACCTTACTAGATGATGCCTTGGCCAACTTGTCCATCTTGGCCGGCTTGGGTGCAGATTTCTTAGTTTCTGATTTCTTTTTCCTCTCCACCGGCTCACTGGTCTGAGCTGATGTCTGGTCGTCTACCACGCCTACCACCGTCACTAAGTCCGGATCAACAAGGGTGGTATCAGCAGAGTCCTTGGTGGGGGTAGCAGAAACTTTAGAGTCCTTTCTCTCCTTTTTTAATTTGTAAGATGGTGTTGAAAGTTGTTCTTTCTGTGCAGGGGTTAAGGTATTGCATAAAAGACAATCCTTGTTAGGGTGCTCTACGCATGGGTCTTGTCCTTTTTTCTTGTCGCGGCAACGCGCGCAGACCTTATGCGGATCAAACCCTGCCATCATATGGCCACAAATACCCCGTCGCTGGCTAGGAGAGGACATTATAGTCTATGGACCGTTAGAAACAATATAGCAAAGTTGTGACAACAACTCACGACAATAAATCACAAAATCCTTGAAATTAAGATTCCACAAAAAATTCCGTGCAGCAGAGCATGCGCCAAACGAAAAAGATGCTATGACGTCACTCTGTCTAGACAGGAAGGAAGTACGACACGCCACCTAGCGAGTGCACAGAGTAAGGACCGGCTGGCCGGTGGAGACACAGGACGTCTTTTTCTGACGTTTGGCGGGCCGGTCTCGCCGACCGGAGTTAGCAATTGTCCATTGGATAGGATGTATTAACGCAATAAAAACTAATCTTAAAGGAACTGAGTGAAAAATTGGACAATGTGACTAGACTGTACAACCCCAATGAAGAGGACTTCACCAAACTCCCCACCTTTTCCTTCACAGAGCCCACGCTTTCTGCAGTAGGGGTAGACATGCAAGCAGAACCTGTTCCTATTTACCAGACTGAGCCAGAACCAGAAGCAGAGGAGAAGTACTATTTCGAACCCTAAGTAAGAAAACATTGTGACATTGTGGAGGGTAGTGGGAGGGGGGTTATCAATATGGGATACAGGATCTATGGAATACAGTTGAAAGTGCAGAAGTAGAACCAGTGTAAACGAATTCAAATGAAGATAAAACATATGGTGCAAAGTTTGTAGATTCAGGGTCCACAGAATGAACTTTTCTTCTTTTTTTCTGCATAAGCTTCAATAAATTATTGATATGTTTCACCTTGTGTATTTTGAATGAGACACCTGTCTGCTCATGCAAGATTTGTATAATTGCTGCAGGAAATTCATGGTAATAAGGTTACAGTCAGCTGGATTTAATACAATATACCATTTGGGCACTTACCCTGTGTTTATAGTGCATGGCTTCATAAATCTTTACAATTTATTAGCAGTAAATCTAGAAGCTGTTGACCTCTCTAGAAAGGTTTGGTATAAAATTACTGTCCACTATGGCTAATGCTGCGGTGACCACTCACCAGTTCGAGTTTTGTATCATTTGTGGTCAACTCATGAACGCGAGTCTGTCAAACTAATCTTATACTAATAATAAACATGGAAAGAAGAAAGGAGCCTTTATGAACAAACGTTTTTAACCAATCAGATGACTGAATGCACTTATTTAATAAAGGATCCTTTATTTAAGGTCTCCTTTGGTAAGGAACCCATAAAAGAGGTTTAGTGAATAGCATTTTAAATGTCACCTTACCAAAGGAGATTTTTCACCTTCATTTAATAAAGGGACCTTAAAAATATAGGAGGCTTAGCCAATACAGCCCCAGATCACTGAAGTTAAGCAACACTGCTCTTGGTTAGTACTTGGATGGGTGACCATCTGAGTTCTGGGCCAGGTATGGCCATATACATAGTGGCTCTGATGATTATTTAAATGATCTTGTCATAATATAACTGAAATAGGGTATTAGACACTGTATTAAAGCAATCACTCAATCAATCAATTAACCAAGATGTCATCATTGTGCAATCCAAAGAGTAATCTTACTTGTCCAAATGCTGATATATACATTTGCGCAGGTCGGGAGTGTCATGACATATCATAGACACATGTCAAAAATGTACAAAAATGTAATCTTGTCCGTTGTTTGACCAGTCTTTACACTTGTAATGATTGGTAGCATAATCACAGCATTTCAAAAATAACCCCACATCTTAAAAACCTTTGTGAGTCAGCATTTCTGTCTCAAGTATGTGCAATCAATCTATTCAGCCATAATTGCCTTACGACCGATCTTTGTGGTGTTGCAGCCTATGGGAACTAACAAATCATAAGTTTACATCAGTAATCTTGACTGGGGTGTTGCGTTTACTTAAATTTCTGCCAATTTGAGAGCTGTACCAAAATAACAAGCCAAGCAGTAATGAACTCAGATTGCAATCATAGATCTGTTTTATTTCGACCAGTCGAAATGATATACTACAATTACTACTTTGATGTAGCAAAAAACTTCTAGTAATCATGGTGCTCACATTGTTATTGCTTGCAAAACCAGCAAATTGTTATGTTTACATGTGGGTAGCTGTTTTAGAGGAGATTACCCATTGTCTAGATGCAGTAAATTCGCAATAATTGCACTGATAATTGTCAATTTTCTCTGTCATGGATATACAGATGCAAAACAGAAATAATACCCGAGCTCATTTTGATAATTACCACTGTTCATGTTACTCTGAGTAGAATTATTAATGCTCCCTGCCATAAATTGGAAGAACTGAATCCCAAAAGCTGCTTTTTGCACATATATTACTGTAGGTTTTTGATGAAAAGGATACATATTTATTAAAATTCAGACTGTGAGAATAGAGTTTCTCTTTACACAACATAAAATCCAACTGCACAACCAGTACAGTTCTTCTTAAGGGGAGAGGTGGTAACTTATAAATGACCCATGGTGTCCTGAGTTTGCACACAAGCAAACAGCATACAGCTAACAAAGCTTCACATTTGTGACATGGAACCTGATTGGCTGAGGACTCCCTTGATTTCTCTTCGTCATTCTGTGCCATAGCATGTGATTTTCATATGAAGTGTCCAGTAATTATGAAAAACATGTATTGCATGTCATTTAATTTGGAAAAAAACAACTATCAAACAATTTTGCCCATTTTATCTTCTATCTGTTTGAAATCTTAAAATTTAAAAAGGTCCTTCCTTCTCAACCCAGTAATGAGTGTTGTTATTTATATATGACATATTTTTGTACATAAATTCTTAATTCTCCTGTAATCTGTTTCAGGGTATTAGAGTGTCTCATAAGACCAGATACGGTGAAGTACAATGAATCTGTAACCTATTCAGCTATTGCTATTCTGTTGTTTTGCTGTAGGTGGCACTGTAACAAACAAAATACTACTCTCACACTCTGTATAATACATCATTCACACTTTTCTGAAAAGCCACATTGTTTTGCCAACGGCTCTTGAAAGTCTTGCACTGTATCGCATTATAGCTTCCACCAGGAGATTATGTTTTGGATTGTGTTTGTCTGTTTGTTTTCACGTTAACTGAAAAAGTAATGAACAGATCTCTTGTTGGAAACTTTTTATGTGTATAGGATCTAGTCAAAGGAACAAGTGCTCCGGATCATATTCTGGATGCAAAAAATTCCAAATTTCATAGTTACTTGAACATTTTATGGAAGTAGTATCTGGCCAAAGGGAAAAGTTCTTCCATACTGAAAGAATTCTGAATCATATTCAACCCACCAACAGAGTCTGCCCTCCATGAGTGAGTTTAGTTGTATTAAATGTATGGTCGGATCACTTTCAGCTCTATAACAAAAATTGCCTTTGATTTTTTAAGCCGTTGAAAACTATAGGGGATAGTCTTCATCTCCCTTACACCAATGTTAGTGATAGTTGATATTATATTAGAACTAGAAAACATTTGTAGAGCCCAGACCTCCACCAGGGAACATTTCGGAGAAATAGGATTCTTTTGCATCCGAAAATTTGGATCTTTCAAAAAGTAAAATCACTTCTTCCATTGGCTAGGCCCTACACACATATACTACACATTTCTTTTGGCACACAAACCATAACCTTCTGATTAAGGTATTAGAGTAGATCTTTGCTTTAGTAACTTAACCTTATAAAAATATTGATGACTTTAGCAACTGTCATCCATTTGTCTGTTGTGTCTGGTGGGCAGTGTTTCAAGGCAGATCACTTCGCATCGGAGCCAGTCATCTGGGGAAGTGCGAACTTGTTAATATAAAAGTACAAGTGCAATACTAATCACATAACAAGGGGCAATTCTAGTTTCTAATCTGTGTGTTAATTCGTATCTTATATGTGATGATGTTTGGCCTGTTTCTAGGAACCATACCGTGACACTACAATAACACCTTGTGTGTTTTTGTCCACTTGGGTGTTGTGTTTACGTTCATTATCAAGCTCTGTACTATAATGAACTTACAAAACAGGTGGAACTACAAATGAAAGGAGACAAAACAAAAGGACAAAAAATACCCCAATTATTTCATTAATGTGAATTATATTATTATTTACTGCATGTCATGCCAAGTAAGTATTTTTACATGTCATATTTACACTTTAAACACATGTACACAGATATAAGATTATGAAAAACAGAGAGAGAAAAAACAAAAACACAACAGATGTGTTTATCTGTACAGTCGCAGTGAATGTGATTGGGATTTTAACACAAAAGTTGTTATTCTCAAATATAAGGTTAAATATCTGTGCCTGATGTTTGTCGCACTTTTAAATGTGTGGCTTAGAAGTGAGACTGCTAGGATCTTGACGTAAAGTGACGTAAAACCCCAAATAAATAAATATACACTCATGAGAGAATCAATCACAATCACAAATTGCATATACTATGTTGTGTCTAACATGTCTTATCAAAATGTGAACCCCATCCAATTGTCCAAAAGATATCCTAGCAGGACACAAAGTGGACTGTAGCACAATAATCCACAGCTGAAAGTACACACACTTGTTTGTATGTAGCTTGTGAGCCCAGTACAGAGAAGTGTGGCCGGGGTATTAGTTGAAGTGAGGATCTTAGCGTGAGTAAAACCCAAAGAAAAACACTCATGTTTCAGACAATGCTGACCTGAGTTTTGGGCTAAGACTTGAGACCTTTAGTGAACACGGCCCAGGATCATTTGAACAGATGAATTAAGATAATACCCAAAGAAGCCAATTAACTGGATATAGCCTTTCTCTGTGGAATTTTAATTTAAATGTTTTTTGTCAAATCCACATTCAAAAGTCGACAAAGTACACTGTTGTTTTTTAGCAGACAAAAGCATTCTAATTGTCTAAAGAGTATATAATTTGGAAAGTGAAATAACAGAATTTTATTTTCGAGTTTGTTCAAATATATATGTCAGTGATCATTCCAACCTATAGTTTGCTAAAGATTGCAAATAACTGAATTATTAATGTTTTACAAGATTTAAGCAAGTTCATTTTCGTATCTAAATGCAGGTTGAAAATTGTCCAAATAGGATTGACACACTTTTCATTATATATATTTTAACATTAGATTCTAAGTAGATATAACCGTCTTAATAGTTCTGACTATGAATAAAATCTAGCTGTTGTGTGTAGATTAATCAATATTCCTTTTACCTGGGGGAGTCATAGACATTTATACCTAACTTACTTCCTAGCTGGAGTCAAGAGTGACAACCAGTGTTCAGTGTTTAAGTTCTCTTTGTATTTTAATAGCAGTCCTTTATTGGGATTCATATCATTTTTGTCCGCATTCACCAAAGCTCAATATTCATTTTGCCGCTGAGAGAGCTTTTTAAAATGTTTGAAATAGCTCTCACAAGCCACATTGCCAGTATTATGTTCTATATACCTGAAGGGTGAAGAGGAATGTCAGGATGAATATTTGGGTCAGCTTGTTCCTCAACGTTTTACTACCCAAATAGGAAGGGTCTCTTACTGCACCTACCTACAAAAGGTCCTTTTCAGGACCACTGCTGTCAAATGTCCTCTTCAGGACAAATGCTGATTCATAGGTCCTTCCCAGGACTAAATTGTCTCTGAGTGAGTGAGTGACTGACTGACTGACTTAGTGACTGAATGAGTGACTTAGTGACTGAGTGAGTGACTTAGTGTCTGGGTGATTTAGTGACTTAGTGACTGAGCGAGTGACTCAGTGAGTGACTGAGTGCTGGTTGTACAGCAGGTGCTGGTCCTGGGTTCAGATGAGTCATTTTTTGTCTGCAAATCAGAATTAAATTTATTTTTAAAAATAACTTAATAAAACTATCTGTACATAGTATCTCTGATGTGTAGCTGGCTTCTTTGCAGTGATAAATCATGAGTTACAGCAGCCAAAAGGGGTTTATGTGGTGTTGGTTTGATCCTGACTCGCCTTTCCAACTCCAGAATTTAATCAGTCCAGTCGGAGTGGATTGGGACATTGCTCCAGTCTTGTCGGTATGTCAGTATGGCTTGTCGTGACCTGATACGGCCTGTTGGTTAGGAGTTTACAGCTTGTCCTTACAGTTTGCCATCTAGTTATGAAGAAAAACACGCCAATCCAAAGTCAGGTCAAGATCTTGCTCCAGACAACCTAGGGTGTGTTCAATCCTGTCGGGCAGGTGTAACTGAATTTTTCACAGCTTTTTCGGGCTTTTGTCCCCAACTCTTCTGACCATCTCTAGAGTCATCAAGTTGGTTGTGGGTCAGCCCAAGTGGAACACCCCGACTAAGCATAAATTATAAATACTTCAATAAAAAACATATTGACATACACATCAAATCCAACACCATTAGACCTAAAATCTAGGTGCTAGCTCTAACTATAACCAGAAAAATATAATTTTTTATGTCAGATGTATTTAATACATAGGTTGGGGTATTTGTGTTATTGCTTTAATTCCATTCTTATTGTCACCATATTATGGTAATATTTCTCAACGACTACATGCTGATGCGAATCTGAATGAGAGTGAATACTGAGTTGTTAGCTGATTGATACATTTCAATAAATCATGCAATCTCTAACAATATTAAATACTCTCTACAACAAAAGAATAATAACACAGAAACGTTTTCACCCCTTGCAGCATGAATACTGATTGTGCAGCAGGGAAATTCTTTCAGGTTTTAATAAACACATCATATAAGTCCCTTTAGTGGTGACACACTGATCAGAGACGTCATTTGTCGTCTGCTTCTGAAAAAAATGCCGGCAGCAGACTCAGCCAATGAACAACAAGTATGCCTAGCGCGCAGGACAGAGGCGGGAGAAAATGGAATGTTTTTAGAGAGAGAAAATCTCTGTAGATCTCATTCTGTAGTTTGAGGGGAAAGTGTAAATAGCGGAGAAAGGGGGAATCTGTCTATCCATGAGCATGATGGAATGGAATATGTTAGCTCTCAATATTCTTTGATAATTGAACAGATAGAATTACAAAGATTATTAAAGTGGATTAAGATATGCACCGTATTGTGTACTTTTGTATCGTATTATAGACAGAATTGAACATTTTTAATTGAGTATCATTATTGTTTTGAATAGTTTTCTCTCACTTTGGCCTGTATCAGGATTACATATACATTTAAAGTGCAGTATTAATATATGCTATCATCTCAACTAATGTGAAGTCAAAGAAAGAGAATAATTTTTGTTTTAATAAAATTGTGTACATATTTATATATTAGAACATATATATTGTTTTCATTTTTAAATGTTGTTTCAATGACTGTTGCTTTATAACAACATTTCAAGGATATATTTTGTTTAAAAATATTGACATCTGATATCTTATTTGCGTGTGGATTTACAATCAATGTATAAAATATTACATCTTAATTAAGGTATATCAGTGATAGGACGACAGAAGGTATTACTTTAAAGACCACAGGACTTTATGTAGTGCTAACATTAACCTCTAAACTTGGCAGCTGATTTTTTCTGTATATGGAGTGGATTAGTTTTTTCTACTCATAGACACCTGCTTTGAAAGATAAATCAGAGAATTTCCGTAAAAGGCAGTAAACTAAATGGTTACTAGGTATTGTAACAAAACAGAGGAAATGGAGGGTGTTTTTATTACTTGACATTGTACCTAAAGTGAGGTAATTATTACTATAGTGAGCGCTGCTCTCAGCATGAGCCAGATAATGTTTTTTCCTGGAAAATTGTCAGGTACTCTTTAATGACACTGAAAGCTGTTAATAATACATGGCAACTAAACACTGCCTATTGAAATTGGCAGATGCAGTGTCTTTTTGTATGTCCTCGTTATCAGAGGGATTCTGTGGGGAGCAATAGAAAAAAAGAACAACAACACCTTTACCCGAGGAGTAATTATTTTGTATGTTTTCACCATGGAAAAAATCGAAATAATAGAAGTCATTTTCTCTTCGGACACTGAGTAAGTTTCATGTCTGACACGAAGATAGTGTTAACCTGATTAGAACTTTACACAAGACTTGTGTCACAGAAACTGTACTGCAACCTGATAAGACTGTGTAAAATTGGACTTTTCCAAGATCATCTATATGATTATATTTTGAGGACATACCAGTTGAAACATAAGAATCACTCACATCAACTTAGCAAAATACCTGGAACCTGTAAGAGTGGACCAAAGTTCAACCATGTCTGAAGAAGAAGATTTTGTAAATTTGTATGACTGGAATCATCTGGACACTCCCCGTTACCTTACTTTGGCCATGATGTTAGTGTTCAGTGTGACCGGGGTCGTCGGTAATGCCTTGGTACTGTACGTGTACATCAAGAAAAGAGACTCTCTCATCTCTACCTTTTTTATCATCGTCCTGGCTGCGGTTGATTTCATTACCTGCCTGGTGATTATACCTTGGACCATCTACCTGGAATATGTAGACTTTGTCATCAGGGATGATGTCCAGTGCAAAGTCTACCAATTCTTGGTCAGTTCCAACATACCATTTTCTGCCTTTATTATGGTGGCCATTGCCATTGATCGATACTTCTCCATCTGTCACCCGTTTGTACATGCCATCACTCTTACCCGTGCCCAGATTATAGTCTGCATCATGGCTGTTTATGCTGCCATTCTTGGCTCTCTTGTAGCATGTATGTTCAGCGTGTACAACAAAATTTCACGCTATGAAATCACGAACAGCACGTTTTACAATAGAACTGCAACGGATGGAGTTTATAATTCAACAACACACAATATCAATAATAATGATTCACATTTCATCTATTATCACTGCCAGCAATCAACTGCAATATTCACTGTAGAATTCATTTCATATTATCACAAATACCATGTGGCCCAGTATGTCCTCTGCTTTGTCTGTATTGTTAGTCTGTATTCGTTAATTTACCTTAAGGTTTACTCACGCCGCTCTCGAAGGCTGAAGCAATCATTGAGCCAGGCCGTGCCTCTAGTCCCTAGGAACACGACCATATGTACACAGGAAACTGATGTCACTGTACTGCATAATGGAGACAGCAAGAAACTAAAGAGTCAGTCCTCTCTCCCAGACAGCACTGGCTCTCTGAATAGCAAGGAAAAGAACTCACCATGCGATGATAAATCAAAAGATGCCCTAGATATTCCTTCTCAAGATACAATGTCAAAAGTTTCAGAGGGCAACCAAGAGAAAGAATGTCTAAAGAAGCGTGGGGAGGCACAAGTCACAGAACAAACAACCATGGTCCCTAGAAGATCCTCTAGAAGAGACCGTGTCAGAATGGCCAACATCCGAACAGCAGTGATGCTTTCTGTGGTGGCTATTGTGTTTGTGGTGACCTATGCTCCAGCTTTTATCATGTCCTGTCTATCCATATTCCATACAGGTTATCTACAATTAGCCTACTACATCTACTTTGCCAATAATGTGGCCAATCCAGTTATCTACAGCTTCATGAACAAGAATTTCAGAAATGACTTAAAACAATTGGTGAGTCGCAGACGATTACCGTAGTAGACAGGTTTTAATGTGTAAGTGTACGTTTCCATATATTGTGAATGTGATTTTTTTTCTTATCTGAAATGATAAGATAGATTCATTATATCCAAATAGAAATGCTAGTGTATGCTATGTACCTTGATTCAGCTTCAAATCTATTGTTTGAGAACAGGCTATAATTCAAACTTTTTGAATATGTGGTCAACATATATTCAATGTGGAGATTTTTTTAGTTTACAAGGCACAATCAATAAGAGGTTTCACCTGTGTGTATTATAGAAATCTTTGTATTTTCCTTATAAATAATCCTGGTGAAGTTTTAATATATAATTGTTCTTAATTTCTGATCATTTTATGATAGCTGTATAATACATTGTATATATCGGTGAATATCATAGGAAAACACGTATATGTCAAACAAAAAAATTATCTAAATATTCTCCAATGCATACATTGTGGTTCTATTGATATATTGGCTTCAATATCAAGACTGTTCATTATCATTTCTTTCTGATAAAGACACAACAATGTACTGGGTAAAACAATATTATATGTTCAAATCTGCCTGTGAACTTTTGTGGGAAAGTTGAAGCTGCTTAACGATGAACACGGAATACAGAGCTGAATCTTGACCAATAAGTTACCATTGTTTACTTTACCTATAGAATGTGCTGGTATGCCTTTCAAATCCAAACCATCAAACCATTATATTCAACTTAAACTACAAAGAGAAGATACAAAACCAATATCCGAGGTAATAAAATAACAAGCTTGTCCCCCTTTTGTTATTGTTATTGATGAGTTTAAGAGTCCCATATGGGATTTCCTCATAACAAAAATCAATGGCACGTGTCCTATTTAGCATGACATGTCCCAATTAGATTTGGCTCATCGTCTACAGTTCTCGTACCTGCAACTATACGATATGACCTGGGCCTTAACATCAGTGCCTGGATATCTTATATGGGAGAAGATTAGTAGAGTGGGGATTTTAACTTAACATATTGCATTAAGCTGGATTCTAATCCACAACCACAGAAGTGAGGGGCATGGGATAAAATAGCAAACTCGTGAACCAGCCAGACACAGTTTCCTCTGCATGGTACAGAAAAAGTACTTATAAATGTGCAGTGGTCCACCTGCATATCGTGACGTCAGTGGCATTGTCGCCATTACATCTGCCTCCCGCTACAGTAGTCATGTGTTCAAAGTTTGGCTTTGGTCTGAAAAGTTATAAAAGGATTACCAATGCCTAGTGGCTAAAACTTTGAGCGTATTCGGCAATGAAAGTGGATTACTCCTTGGAGAAATCTTGAGCATGCGCAGATGGCTTATTCCGAGAGGAAAAGACAAACAGCTCGGAACATC
Source organism: Sabellastarte sp. h YS-2021 (assembly GCA_964017235.1). Lineage (NCBI taxonomy): Eukaryota > Metazoa > Annelida > Polychaeta > Sabellida > Sabellidae > Sabellastarte > Sabellastarte sp. h YS-2021. Next base: position 31,753,792 of record OZ024929.1, read on the forward strand.
TTCTCAGATTAAAGTAAACAAATGGCAATGGCAGAAAATGCTCAGTTTCTGATTGTGCAATAAGTATTGTGCAATAATTATAATAAAAATTATTATGGGTGAACTTTCCTTCATAGTGCTACTAAGTTTGCATAAATGTGACAAAATAACCTGTATTTACTGGTGTTTTACCCCGCTTTGTTTATGTCGCCATCTTGAATTCCGAGTGCTCCCTCACAAGTTGGAGATTACTCGACGTGGATAAATTTCACGTTCCGAGGATTAATTCTGAGGCGTTCGAAAATAATTCTTCGTGCGCCGCATACACCGACGTACATTGCCGAATACGCTCTAAGCAAAAATCCCCCCCCCCCCCCCCCACTCCCCGATCCGTTAGTGCATATTCTAATGTTAATACAGCCAGTATATATAATCGGTGGCAGAGAATATGTTGAAAGTAAAAAAAAATGGGTTCTTTGATTAAACAAATATGTACAAATGACAAACATCTTGCTGGTAATTGTGTATATGTAGCCCCAAAAAGTGTCTATTTTGCTGCAGTGTGTTGGATTAGCTTTGTTGGTGTTAGTAGTTCTGTGATACATTGATATATTCACTGAAAGTATTTGGGGGAAAGAACTATGACACATGATTCCTTTGTTAAGCTTGTTGTGTGTATAAGATCTACGTATCTTTTTAGTTTTGACATCTCTGACCAACGTTTATCTTGTTATTGTTAACAGTGAAGAAAATTCATTAACTATGTGGAAATCTGACTGTTTGCTGTAGAATATGTTTATCACATTTGTAAATATGACAGTCGTTAATTCCAATATTGCTTCTCATGAGTCTGTTTTGGGGCCAATTTCCCTCCCCCAAATTTCACCAATTCTTTATTCAAAAGGAAAGTATCGAAATTTTTATTTTTAATAGTGACATGATTGGATCAATAGTTTATAGTACAAAGAATATACTACAATGTACAACAGAGAATGGCGTCATTATATCTATACAAAACGACGTAGAATTTCTACCATGTGGAACCAAGATTATTTTGGCTTTAAATATACTAGCGAGTATATTCATATATATACACAGATCACACTTTTCCGATAAGACATCCAATTCTCCCTATTTTAAAGCCAGTTCAAAAAGTCAGTCACAGCTTCAGTGTATGATCCTCTGGCTTGAAATCCACAATAAAATTTACAATAAAACAATAAAATTCACAGGGATTTAAGACAGTTTCAAGCTATTGCGACAGATAGCCCCTTACATGGCTGTTTTTGGTTCAGCGAGGATCACATATCAGCATCTTTCTGGAACTTTACCAATACATTGGCACTGTTGTGCCTACATTTCTTGCATTATTTAGACAGTAGGAAAACTTCCCCAGTGATATGCAAGGAAAAAGTATATCATGAATGAAGATGACATTATTATAGGAATAAGTAGCATGGGTATTATATTGCTCCTCTTCGTGAGTGATAGCGCGAGTATTATATTGTCAATTTTCATTAATAATAAGTAAAATAAGTTCACATTTAAGGAAAAGATGCTAAAAAGCTGTGATATATACAGGAACACCAGTGAATATATACATAAACCTTCAAATTTTAACTTGAGATTTCTCTGCCAATTCCACATAGATTTTAATGCAACAAAGATCTAAAGCATATTCCTAATGTCACATTTGTAGGTGAAATAGTATAAAAAATATTAACAAAAATTCTGCACTTATTGAAGAATTTGTAATAATTCTACTTATGCACATATAACGAATCTAAGAAATGTTTCTGAAGGGAACTGTGAACCCTGTCGCACTGCAGTTCATTTAAGTTCAGAGTTGTTGTCCCCGGCTAAGTGTGAACTCGCCATTCTACAGTTTCAACATTTCCTCCCATCTTGCTAGCCTTTTATATCTAACTGCAAACATTATTAACAAAATTACATATCAGTATTAAATATTAATATGAATAAGCATTATGTGGGTTATTTGTAAACCAAAATTAAACAATTTTGACATATAATGTATGTCATGATTGATATGTTTTCCAATCCACCATGTAGGTTAACTATTTTAAAAGCTAGCAAAGCCCTTTCTCAGTGAGATTCTTGGAGCCAAATTATGTTTTACATATCGTATGTTCTTTATTCAACATGTGTGTTTATTTAAAGTAAAGTTCATGGAACTCCATCTTATTCATAGAAGTACATTTTCTTATGTTTATTTCATTTACTTTTTTTTCATTTCTCTGTATTTGTAAAGGCGACCAAAATAGACAAACCAAACCATATTTTCACTGTTTTTTCTGTGTATATAATTAAAAACACTTTATAACCAAGTCAGCTATTATGTATTGGTTTCATAATTCTTTAAAGTGACAGAAATGTGAATTTGATTTTGTTTCAGTGATTTAAGGGTTCTAGTAACCTTGTGATCATCAAGTTTTGCAAATGATAACTCCATTCTCGTTTGTGTGGTCGTGTTGCCCAAATCCATTTCATGACAACATGTGACAAGACCTTCATGACCTGTCCAGTACAACCTCGGCAAAGGTTAAACAACATACTTGGGAATGATTAGGAAAATTACTTCATATTTAGTATTTTAGAACATAAAATGTGTGAATATGTTATTACATAATTGTAAGTACACAGTTGTACCGGTTTTGTTATTCAATAAAGGTATTCCATGTATAAAAAATGATGGTTTTTGTGGCCCATAGTTTTTATGTTAAATTTGAAAATTCTCAGATTAAACAAGGTCAGAAATTAGAAGTCACTACTATCCCGAATTGACATTGATATAACCAAGGTTACTGTCTTATGAAAAGATCTAATTAGCCTGGAAACTGAATGTTTGAAACTCATAATTGTATTTTTTTTTCAATTGGCATGAAAATATCCTTGAAAAGAGCATTGCTCTGGCACAAATTCATTCCATTCTCAGACTGATCAAATTTCTCTTTCAGGTGTGGTAAAATTAATTTAGTATACTTAGACAAAATGTAAGATGTCACTTAGCTAGTGGTTAAAAAGGTCGACTTTTAGTCACTTGGCCCCTATTTCCTTTGTTGTGGGTTCTACTCCAGATAATGATACTGTTGTTAGTCCAGATGATGATACTGTTGTTGGACAGTTGGACAGGCTTCTGGGTTGTTTCTATAAGACTTGAGCTGTAGAAATGGACAAGCTAATCTCAAACTTAGGCTTTAATCTGAGAAAAATTCTTTTTGCAAAGCCCCACAAACCCAACAATAGAAAAGACTTTCTTCATATGATGGAATCAGTTGCTATAGCTGTATAAATTTCACCAATACTGTTTTGGTTGGTAAATTGTCACACGTTTTAAATTTACATAAAGATAAAGAATGAATTTAAACTCCAGCCAATGACAGTCACTGGGATTAAATTATCATTTGTAAGCTGTGTGTCAATTTTGGGCATTGGTGTCAAGTAGATATTACATTATCGCCCCATAAAAAGCTCTCTCAAAAGTAAATTGGTGTAATAGTTACTTCATGAGCATACGGCTATATTTTTTATTATTAAAAGAGTTTACGTTATATTACACAAAATAAACCCAGATAAGTTTTGCACCAATGACTGTTTAAGGCAGCAAAGCAGTACTTACACCAGTGTTAATAAATAGAAAATACAATTAACCTATGCATACTTATTGGGGAAACAGTCCCAATTTCAAGTTAAACTTTGATCATTTTCATCTATTCAGATTTAATATCACTTTTAACGGATATTATAAGTAATGTGACAGTTTGATAGCTTAAATGGTGGAGGAATGCAGAACATACTATTTGGTGTAGATCCTGCATTGAAATAGTATATCGCAATATGGCAAAAGTGGGGTGGAAATTTGAGTTCAATACTTATCATGTGGGACACAAGTGAATCAACACAATACCTCTGTGGAACTATGTACTACTACTAAATAATAATAATAATAAAACTACTCTGATCTAGATACCAGATTTCTCAGAAATTGGTCGACTGTGTTGAGAAGCTGAGTGTAAACTAGCAAACTGTGCATTGTTTATTTCCACATTGGCCCCGTCACATCTTTCCTTATAGTCCCATCTCTATGTTTTTTGCTTTCCACTTAACAACTTCATCCTTACACCTTTAATAAAGAAACCTTTATATCTGAGTAGTGTACTTTGAAGAATGAGCCGGGGTAAATATCTACCCCACTTCCTACGAAGGGTCAAATCCCACCTGAGACATCCGACCCAAATGCAAATTTCAATGAAGACATCCTGCCCAAATATAAAGAAACAACACTAGACCCTCCCAATCAGCTATAGCTCATAACTCCAGCAAGAGAAGGCGTGAACAAGGTTTTAGTAACATAGGAGAAAACTTGTATCAACCAGACCAATCAGCCTAATATTTTTAACATGTATATTTTTTTGTTATATGACATTTTATTTCCAATAACATTGTTTACATCAACTGCCATATTTGCCTCCAATGGGAATTTCAGTTAATTCACACAAAAACATGAGTATCAGGATTTTGGTCAATTTTCAAAATTCAGATCGAGGCCCTGCTTTGACATAAGGCATTACACTGGATAGTAATATTAATAATTATTGCACACATTTATCCAGGCATTCAGTTTTCTAGCAAAGTCAATCAAACATCCAAGTCTAATATTGGTGTGAGACAAATTGGCTTTGAGTTATATATACTGCGTCCTATGGTTCAATGAACTCCTTAAATCAACAAACAGTACGTAAGTAAACAATCTATTCAACTGTACTTCTTGGTCTGCTTTAACACAATTTTTAAAACACAAAATTTTGTATAATTAAGCACAGTGCAGGTCATTTAGATAGACTTAAAACGAGAAACTTATTTTAATTAAAGCGATAATAATGCAATTTCTAAGTGAAACTAGTGACGTAACTTGGCTCACAACCCAATTTCATTTAAGAATTGACAACATTTTGCCAAGGTCGCTCACTGGAGATGGTAATACGACCATGTTGGGGAATATAGACAATTTCAAATTTGCCACAATTTTTCCAAAAAGAGGCAGAAAAGTGTGGTCACGTGATAAACAGATTTCCAGAATGCTATGATTAAAACTGCCAGATTAAGACTTGACAGAGAAAGATTATACTGAGATTTCCCTATGAACTGGTGAAGATATCTGGAAATTTTCCTATTAGCAACAGGTAGGAGAGAATGAAGGTGCTCTGTGAAGACTCTTGTTCCATAAAGGAAGAATTATTTGCAAACAAGGAAGAACATCCTGTGAATTTACTGCGAACAAGAAACTAGTACACTTCATTGGCAATAGCCCTGTGGCAGAGAAATGACACAGAAGAATTTGCTACCTGTAGGGGCAAATTGTCATGACACACTTAATAATGTGCAAATACTGGTGACAATTATGAACAGCAGTTTGTGAGGCTGTGAAAAATGAAGAAAACTGAAGACAAAGGAAGATTAATACAGAATCCCCCGAGAACATTGAAGAAATACTATTCGCGGATATTCGACATCAAACATCATCATTGTGAGAACTGGGTATAAAATTTTATATCAGAGATCCTAATTAGTTATAGGTTGAGTTTTTACCATATACTCATTGTTTATGCTGATTAAGGACCAGTGCCAATTTAGTAAGCTAAACAATAAGGGTCTTATTCGGTTGCTACTCTACACATTTGTGTCTGTTTTGGGTCTCAACTAATAATAATCATATTGTATTTGTATTTATACTCAGTGGAATATCTCCATCTACTTCAGGACTCAAAGTGATATCGGACCATTCCGACTGTTCAAGTACAGTCCAACTCTCAAATTACTCAGATTCCCCTAACTGAATGACAGAGGCTACAGGATGACCATTTATCATTGTCCTTGAGGTTCTTTAACCTGTCACTTGGGATAAACCCCAATGACAGACGACCGCAATTTTAAGTGGTCATCCGAGCCACTATGTATCTGCCTATACCTGAGAATGAACCCACGTCCTAGGTGAGTGTGTTACCCACTAGGCCACAGCGGCAGATTAATCTTAATTATCAACACTAATCCTGAATCACATCCCCATGCGTGTATGTATTTACAAGTAAAAATATAAAGTAAAGCATACAATGAGCCATAAAGAAGGAAAGTATGGAACCACCATCCAAATTCAAAATTTGATGTATGGTACTATTTGGAATCCCAAATACCCATATGCAGTTTTGATTATCTGTTTGGAATTCCAAATAATATATTTCAAATTTTGCATTTAGAATTTAGGTGGCTATTCAAGAGGCTTTAAGTTTCATAGTTAGGTGGTTCATTTCGGGAACAATTTCTGACAAGACGATGAACCATCCGTGATAGTCAAACAGGTTGCTTAACTCAAAACAGGATCGCCAGCATAAAAAAATTGTATACTTGTATGATGTACTGCTTGACTTGATGACTTGGGACACCCCTCGACTTACACAAGAAATAACACAGAATATCAGCAGATTTCTATTTTAGTACCACCTGTGTGCTTTTCTAGCCGCAGAAATTTATTAAACAACGAAAAATAGCCCGTAGCTATATTGGAAATAAATCTAAAAATTTTTAAATGCAAATTCTTAGATCGGTACCAAATTAGGGTACTGATGCCAAGTAGAAAATCTATAATATGGCGTGAAAACAAAGCCGTGTAAACGTTTGATTGATATGAATTTTTGTGGGTAAAGTAGATTTAAATAGGGGTTGTACAACAGCCCAGTGTCATATTGGGTCAAGTCAATAGTCTTGTCACTAGTCTTGTTACCCACACAGAGGTCACAGTTTGTAATTAAATAACACAACCTACTTACCCACTGGGCCGCAGAGGACCTAAAGCAGATTTATATCTCCTGTTTATGCCAATACATGCATATCTTCATAAAAAAATAAAAGTTATAGCACTTAATACAATTGGCTCACCCACACTGTTCTGTGTAGTCGTACCAACACATGTTTGAATTTTGTTTCACAACCTCAGACATAGTGAGGTCTGAATTGAAAGGTCATGCAGTGCAATATCATAAGTACTCGATCAAAGACACTCTTTGAAAATGCCCTGTCCTTTTTTAACAAGATTTTTATTTCTTTTTGTGGACACTGATGGTGGTGTTCCATCATAACAGCTTCATAAATGTAAAGCGACAACAGCTCACTTAATTTTACTAGAAGTAACCTTAAACCTGAAATGCAAAATTACTTTAAAACTCATTCAATTTTTTAACCAAATACTTCATAGTAGTTGACATATTTCAAACAGATTTTAATATAAATATAATAATTGTAAGACTTTGTAAAAGGTGAACCATATTAAACAATGCAGATGACATGTATGGTAATTAAGTTTGGACTCCTCTGAATGTATATCGGTGTCAAAAATATTGTCATCGCAAGCCTTGCTTATACTGAGGAAAGCTTGATCTATTATTTAAAATGAAGCTTCTACATGCATCTTAAAGGGCTGTTTCACTGTGAAGAAAGTTTTAGGAACCTCCCTGAATGACTTTTCCTCACCTGGCCAATCTAAAGTAAAAGTTTCAGTAAATTCCTAACTGCCTGCATACTACTCCCAACACCCCTAAAAAGCTGAAGAACATTATATGAAGGTAGAAAATGCGTCTGGTTAAATGCTGAACACTCTGCAATAGTGTGTATTGATATATACTGAACCACTCCCGAAGTGATCCTGTGACGTTTGTGATTCGTAACACTGGTGGGTACTTTGGCATTTGATTCAGGAATCAAAGGCTCAGCATAAGTCAACAAATTGATAAGAAATAACTTTTATGTCAAAAAACATATCAATAAAGATCAGCTAATACACTTATTACACATTTCTAGTATGCCATAGGAATCCACGAAACAATCAAATAGAACACCAAGTTTCGATATCTTCTCAAAATAGGGAGGGAGTGCTTGATACATTGACCAAAAATACAAAAGACCTCCCAATACACCAAACTCGTACAATTGTCAGCAATACTGTCCAGAACTCTGCACAAACATCAAGCACACCTGTTCTGGAATGCCATTCAGTGGCATGGGACAGGGGATTAAGCCTCAATACCGACCTCCTGTTTTAGTGCTCTGAATCTTGTGAGAACTTTGGGGGCTGAAATATTTTTGTTATAAATTATGTTGTTGGGCGGCCTTGCTTATTGCTTGAGCTTTTTTTAAATGGAGAAAAACCTTTCCTGGTTAATTCAACCCCAGCCTTTCTACCTTAGCGTTCTATTGGCATAGTTATTGGTGTACAGATTACCATATATTAAGTTCTTAATACCCAGATCACACTGTTTCATGCTAACTTTATGGGCTATATACAAACACAAAATATTTATACGCATCAGGGTCTTTTTGTGGTTTTATGCATTTCATGTTTTACTACTATCTGCTGGTTGCAATTTGTATAAGCCTGAATTTGTATTTAAGTAGGTGGTGTTTGACTTAACATGAAAAGCATTTTCAGCACATGGCAGATGTTTTGGAAATGTTTGAAAAAATCTGCCACTAGCTCTAATGTGCTAAACTAAAATGTACACGCCAGAGGGTTAAAGTGGGGTGCAATATCGCTTTATGGGGCATCTTGTTTTTAAATGTGTTCTACCCACATTCAAGCTCCATTTATATATCAATAAGGACAGAGACATGGAATTCAAATTCAAGTACATGTTGAGGTGACTGCATGAAACAGTATGATTAGGCCATGACGCATTCCCTGTTTTATATCAGGTTGTTCAACAACACTTTCAGAAAGTATAAATTATGCTTATCCAATTTCTCACAAATGTTCAAAAACGTCAAGTCACCTAAATGTTGAGAGAAAAAAAAGGTTTACTGAAATGTTTTTCTCCTTCAGTATATTGTGTGATACATTGATGTTATTGATGTTATATTTCTGTCCATGTCAAAGGATAGTGTAGCATCAATAAATCACTCACCACGTACAGTGGCCATACATATCAATATCACTACAGCAATAACTGCAACTGTCAAAGAAAAAGGTAAAACAAAATACGAGAGACAACCTGAGAATAAAGAAACTTGTTTTTATGCCTAAATAACATAAAAAAGGTTGAATTATTGTAGCTACACACACGAAAACATGAACTTCTTTGCAAGAAACATCTTACAATGAAATAGTTTTTCTTTTTTTTACTAATTTAATTGATATGGCTTGTTTGTATGGGTGTTTATCTTCAGATAACACAGAAATAAATTTTATGAGTTTTGTCCAAAAAAGTTCGTCACAGAAAGAGCAAGCATACCTACACAAACCATATGATTGGTTGAACAGATTACCCCAGCAAGCAGATCACAAGTGTGTTATTGTTTAGATACACACTGAATACACACCTTTTCAGACATGTCTTCCACACAGCCACATAGGTCTCTCCCCTAGGTGGATGATGTTCTGGTTTGGACCTTCCTGTAACTGAACCCTCCCTTCCCCAATGGCCACTTTAACAGAAGTTTGGCATTTGGTAGCTCCTGAGGTGGATTTAATTCCTGAAGGCCTGTTCTGATTCGACCTTTGCTGTTTAAAGGGATATGACACAAAAAAATCCAAGTTTTTTGTCTTAGACCTCCGCCTTGTGCAGAAAGTGGACAACCATCACTTTTGGGGCACACTTATCACTGAATCAATCAAAGGCAGTAGTGTTATATTTCTGGAGAAACAAAGGACAGGTCCTGACAAGATACCATTGCTGTAAGGAAACAAGAGGTGTGATACAATTGAAAATGTTGTGTTTTTGTTGTTGTTGTTTTTTTGCCTTTTTTTTGTTAAATCTTCAATGTTTATCTCAGAGTTAGAAAACCCAATCAGACTCATCATCTGACTCATAATCAGAGTAGCAAAGATCATTGGTTACTGCCACATTTTAACGTCTTCATTAATGGTCTGTTTATTCAGAACATTTTCCCTTTCCTTTTGTACATTTACCAGCCAAATTCCTTCTTTGCTTCATCCAATAGTTTACCGAAGAACTTCATCAGAAACGTATCAGCCAAGATGTTGAATTATACTGATGGCATAGAAAATGTAACAAATCAGCCTAAAATACACCTAAATGGATCAAATGATGCATCAAAAGAACTGAACGGAAAGCTCACACGGAATATTGTTTCGATTTTGATGGCTCATAGATTAACAGGGGAAATATTTTGCATGGTAGCCACGATGAGCAATGATAAAAGCTAACCATGTTAGATGAAATGTGGACAGAAATGGCCAATATTTATTTCATTTGTTGTAAATTATATTATTTTACTGGCCAACAAGGCCAAGAAGTCCTTGAAGATGTAGTCTCACAGTGATATTTGGTGGCCGTTTTGAACACTGCCTGAGATGCTGAAAGGCAAGTAAAATCCCAACTTTGACCTTTGACCTAGTAAAAATATAGTCCAGGGGCACACGTTTTATTGGCTGTAGGATGGCACTTCCAATTCTAAATAATAAATGAGAGACTGTAAGGACCAAGACCTTAAACTGCCCATAAAATACAAACTCGAGGTCTTTATAGTAGCATACAAAAAGAGCAGGTGGGAAGGTGAGCATATGTCTTTTTACCATCCATATATCACCCTTATATCTTACACTTTATATGGCACAAATATATCTCAGAGGACCTTGGTGGTTTCTAATGTGGGGCCAGGCATCCCATTGTCTTGTTTCTATCTTTGGAACCTTCTCACTATTTATTTTTTTTAAATAATGTGATGTTGTATATGAATATACTATATCTTTATCCAAGTTTCGGTTTTTGTCACATTTTCCTCTTTTTCCACCTAAAATGGTTTTCACAGTCAGGAATTTTAATGCAGAACTTAATGATCCATGTCACTCATATAACTGGCTTGTGGATATGTGAAGCAGTCTCCAAAAAAAATTGTGGGAGGTTCGAGTCTTGATTCTGATGATAATTCGGGTGGGTTGTCAGAAATGCTCTGATCACGCTGATGACAAAAACAAAGCTTAGGCATTCTCTTTGTTGACCCCAATAATTCAGATTTAACCAGTTAATTGTGCATTTTAACGAGTGACAGAGAAAACTCTATTCCATTTTGATTGGCCTTATGACCATTACATTATTATTACCTCCTCTGCCACTTTTATATCGGGGACCCATGGAATGACATTGGAAAGTAATGAAGGGAAAAACTTTAGCACTTACACACATATTGCACGATATTTTAAGGCTTCAGGATTTTTTTATTGAATATAGTGAGTTTTCTGGTAATGTTAGTATGACACAGTGATTATGAAAACAGTACAAGTAGCATTCTGCTAGATCCAATACTGTTGAGCTGCATTGTGCAAGTACAGCTGGATGATGAATCAAAAATTTCTAATTCAACTCTTAGCAGGTAGTCGCCAGAACTTTGCAAAAATATAGATGGCAAATGTGTGACGTTTTAAAGTCTAGTAGTGACGCAGAACTAAGTAATATTGGTAATAGTACTGAAAAATAACACCAGTGCATAAACCATGATAAACAATCAAATTTTGACCAATTTATCAACCATTTCTGATTGGTGAGACAGAGTAGAAAGTTACAGATGTAAAAAGATGATACACAAAATGCAACTAAAGTTTACACCTCACAGATGATAGAAAGTTCAGTAGTTCAACTGTAGCATCAGATTCATGTGCCATTGTACCTGATTTGTGTGCTTTGAGAAAAGATTCGTTAATTCAAAACCAAGTCATGCAACAATTAAACAAAACCACTGCTGTGGCAAAACAAGGTGCATAAACAATACTTAAGTCTTAAACAGGTGGATAAGTGGTCCGCCAGATAATTCACTGCTCACCACCTTATCTAATGACATACATGTATAAGAATGTTAGTGGTCGGTAGCTACAATAAATATAATTCTAGTAGCCTTTTCTAGTAGTCTGTAAGATATAAAGGTATTGGGGTGTTCCACTGGAGCTAACCCTACAACCAACTCTGCGACTCTAGAGTCAGTTTGAAAGGTTGTGGATCAGGAACCAAAATCCATAAAAAGTGTGAAAGTTTTGGGTTGGTTACACCTCCACAACTGGTTTTGATGTATCCCAGCTTGTCTGGACCAAGATCCCGACCTGACTTTGGGTCGTGTGTGTTTTTCTGTATGACTAGATGAAAACTACCAGGACAAGCCATTCACCTATAACCAACAAGCTGTATCAAACCACGACAAGCTGTAATAAGAAACAAACCAGACTGGAGCAGTGTCCCAATCCACCCCAATTGGACTGATTAATTTCTGGTGTCGGAATCAAACCAACACTAAGTGAACCCGTTCCGGCTGCTGTAACTCATTATTTATCACTGCAAAGATGCCAGCTAAACAAAGACACCTTCTACAGAAGCTTAGGGTCCTTTTGTTTTTTATTGAGTTAATATTTTGATTTTCATCCTGAATTGCAAACAAAAAGGACTCTGAATCCAGGACCATCACCTGTCATATAGCTAGCACCTCCACCACAACCCCTACCAGCCCCCAGTAGAAGAAGAAATCCACCAAGCCCCCGAGATTATGCCCTGGATCCTTCAATGAAATGAAAAACGATGCTATAATACAGAAAAAAATGATGCTACAATACAGATTAAAATCCCAGGATACCACAATTTTGTCGGGATGCCTGGTGCAGTTTTTGACCTCATTCAAGAATGCATCCATGACTGTATCAGGAAGGAAGTCATCAATTTCAGGAACCACCACATGTAAATTCGTCCACAAGGTCTACTGGGCCATCTTTGATGAATTCCAGAAAGAGTACTTGACCTACCATACCACTCCTGAAGGCTGGAAACAGATTGAAAAGTTTAGAACCAGATAGAATGTGCCCCACACTCTTGGGGCACTAGATAGAAAATATATGGCCATGAAGAAGCTAAAGAGATCTGGGAGTGAATTATATAGGTACAAGGGCTTCTTTTCCCTGGTGCTGCTAGCCCTGATCAACGCAGACTACTGATTCCTCTGGGTAGATATTGGGTCAAGTGGATCATCATCAGATGCACAAATAAAGATTGAGGGTGGCACCTTAGGGCTTGCAGTACCTGAACCCCTGGGGGAGAGGCGACCAGATTTGCACTACTGGGTGAAGACATCTTCGCCTTGATGCCATGGCTTCTCAAACCCTACAACAGAAAACAACTAACAGAGAAAGTGGTAAAAACCAACTACAGGATCTCTAGAGGCAGGAGGGTAGTGGGGAATGCGTTTAGAATCCTGGTTTCAGAATCCTAGATATTTCTCAAAGGTCAAAATATTTTAAAATGTCAAAGTTTCTTAAGATTAAAATTTTTTAGAAAGTTTTTTTTCGAAGGTCAAAAGTTCAATCACTCACTCATTTACTCATTTTGTTTCTTGTGTTTTAGGATCATGTGTTTGGTGTGGAGTGGTGTAATGTTTTTGTTTTGGGGTTTTTTGACATTCAGCTGAATAATTGTTTTGGGAAAGTTCGGGTGGTCCTGAAAAGGACCTATGAATCAGCAGTTGTCCTAAAAAGGGCATCTTACAGCAGTGGTTCTGAAAAGGATCAATTGTTGGTAGGTGCAGTAAGTCTACTGCTGCTTGGGCTCGGATGACTACTGGGGTGGGTAGGGGGACTGACTGCTGAGGAGGCTCTTGCTGCGCTGTGATTGGAGGAGAGGTGACATGTTGATGCGGGTCACTTGGTTGAGGCGTATCCATCTGCAGGTAGCTAATGACTGACTGTATATTCTCCTGTGACATAGGCTACTAATGGTGGGTTGAAGACCTTGGTCAGACTGATGTTGAAATGTAGCTGTCTTGAAGTCCCGGGTTGTTGGTAGTAAAACTGCAAGTACTTAGGAAATCTGTGATCCTCTGGATTGTTGCTGCCCTCTGGGCAACACTTGGGTCTGTTGAGCTGGTTCAAAAACATGGCTTGCTGGCATGCTGATAGCTTGGTGGCACATATGTGGAAGTAGTACTTGAGCTCCTAGAAAGTGTAGGTGGCTTGAGCTGATGGGTCCCCTCCTCTGCCCTGCTCTGTATCACACTTAAAAGTTTTACTGCCTCATTTCTGAAAGTTTCAAAGTCTCTTCCTTCAAATTTTTGGCTTCAGATGCCAGGCAGTTGCAGAAGGCTGTTCTGGTGGTCTTCTGCCTGGGGCCCAATGAAAGATGTGAACATAGCCGGTATCTGGGTAAATTAATCCATGACATACTAGTCGGTTGGTGAAGGCTTGAACACTACACTGGTTCTAGCAATGCTGCAGATAGATAGCTGGTGTGTTGTGTCAGAGCAGATGCTGGTCTCCATATAGTAAGTGTCTGTCGACCCCTGTAAAATTTTGTGGGCTGTGGCTACACTAGCCCATCGCAGGGGGGACTTTCAGGGTCCATCTTATAAATCAATCCGAAGCACTGTTGGTAAAAAGCAAAAACTTATCAGCTCGTCAGCCAAAGTTCGAAATGAACACTAAATCCTCTTAACTGGTAAAAAAAGCCTATCTAAATGCTGCCAGGCGAAATCCATCAGATGTGAAAATCCAAATGATGCATTCTGAGTGCTGACTCAACTTTTGTAGACACAGATCCCATAACTGACAAGCCATGGGTCGGTAAAATGAAGCCGACCTATCCTATACATCCCCGGCTTGTCTTTTTTCTGTGACCACCTTGTCCTGCTGTAATGTTACCGACTCTGCAACCAAAGACTTGGAGACTTCCTGTCTTGATGGGAAATGACCAAGTCAGGTAGGGGATGTTTAAGACAGGCTGGTTACATTTCAAGTATGGTGGGTTTGTGTCCACCGCCTGTAGGCCAGCAAGTGTGTCAGACAAGACGGTAACAGTATAGGACAAGATGGGAAATGTCTACAACAAGATTCAGAGAGAAAAGGCAGAACGGTTTTCAGGTGGGCAGAGCCAATGTCGGGGAGGGTCAGTGAAATATCAAACTTTTTTTTATATTTTGCCGACCCACCATAACAAGCCAGAAAAATACAACTGATCTTAGCCCACTTTGTAAAAATTTTGCCCAACTCACGAAAAATCTTTAGTTACCAACAAGACAGCCCCAGCGGAACGTCCCTAAGGAAAGTTGATTTGTTTTTGTTTATTCAATATTAAGTAACAGTTATGTTGTCTTCAGTATTCTGCTTCAATGGTGCTTATTATAATGAAATTGTAAGCAGCTTTGTGCAATTTGACTGAATGTGGAAAATAAAACACAGAAAAAGGTTGTATATTGTTCATTGAAGATCCCCAGATGCTAGAAACGGAAATCAATCTGAAATGAGAGAAACTCAAAACTGTGTCAACAAAAAGTGTCCACTTTAAAAAAACGTATTTCGGGTAATGTCTAATTGCTATTCCTTGACACAGTGCTCAAAATAAATCTTTTTACTGGAAACTCAGCAAAGTGTGATAAATCCTGAGACTTTACACAGAAAGATAGACGTTTGCTCAGCCAGTCAATAATCTCCAGATAAAAACAGAGAGTATTCTGAACTGTAAACCTCCTGGCGGGCGTTGACCACCACATGCACCAATTAATATTTTAAACTAAAGACCTGGGTGGTACGAGGTAAGTGTGTGACCAGTATACTATAGTGACACCCTCGATTCCCCCTACTCCTTACTTTAAATAAACAGTAAACCTTCCTTTTTATTTATTAGTATGTGATATTCAAAAAAAAATGTTAAAGCCAAATAAGATATTTCAAACAAAGGCTTTCATGTTTCATTTTTCCTTGTAAGTATTTGCTAAATTCATTTATATAACACGAATATATTGTTACCTCGGACAAGGAGCAATTAATTTATAACCGTTTATTTGTATGTTTTCTCATTTTAGTACTTTTATGTTTGCCCATTTGTCTGTCTATTTGATTGTTTGTTAGCAGTATTACGCAAATACTACTGCTTGGATCTTCATGAAAACATGAAAAGATGGGTCTTGATCCAACTTAGATCCATTAAACTTTGAGAGTGATCTGAATCATGGCCTGGATACAAAATATATGTCAAAAATCCGGATTTCCTATTTACTTATTATTGAGCCATTAATCATTAGCGGAGGCATATGCTCCCCAAGGGCTCTTGTTTTACATGTTTTTGTAGTATGGCATTATTTTAATGTAATGTCCATGATTCATTCATTGGCTAATTTCATCAGACATGTTTTAAAAATATGAAAGATTCTTTTCAGTGCAACTGCAACTGCAGTCTCGAGTGCCGATATGATTATTTCTTATTTTAGTTTTAACGTCACTTTGTATAGGTTATATCATGATGGGTAGTTTTATGGGCAGAGAAAACCAGTACATACAGTAAGTCATGGTTCTATACTGTAAACTACTGATCATCGGCAAGACACCACGATCTTTCCCACATAGGGTTCGGGGTTTGAACCACCAACCTCAGAGGTGGGAGAGAAGTGTGTTACAACTGTGCCACTGTGCCCCCCCCCCCCCCCCCCCCCCGACATCCAATATACGCCATATTTACAGAGAGTGTCACCTTCCATATATTCTGTGTTACAAATTAAACAAGTTCTTTGTTCAATATTTCCATTTCTGAAACATCCATTTGCAGGATCTTGTTTCAATTGATAAGTAACTGCTAAAAACACCTGTCGGAATTGAACTGATGACATAAGTCTTGTCTGCAAAGATGCAGTTTCATTATTTGTGCTAGATGTCTCTTTTTTGGCTTGGTTTCTAATTTCCATCA
Organism: Sabellastarte sp. h YS-2021; assembly: GCA_964017235.1. NCBI lineage: Eukaryota > Metazoa > Annelida > Polychaeta > Sabellida > Sabellidae > Sabellastarte > Sabellastarte sp. h YS-2021. The sequence goes on from OZ024929.1 coordinate 31,770,501, forward strand.
ATTTTCTATGGTCGTCTGTACCCGAAAGGGATGGGCAAAGGTATTGTAATGCAGTCTGTTTGTCTGACTGTGCACATAAGTTAAAAACTACATATCTTTTATTTTATTTATTTGGGGTTTTACGTCGCTTTCAACACTGTACAGGTCATATCACGATGGGTAGTTGGAAAGGCAGAGGAAACCAGTACATACAGTTTGTCAAGATTCTGACAAGCAACTACCAGCTTTCCCACTTGAGGCTGTGCCGGGAATCGAACTCCGGCCTCAGAGGTGGGAGGCGAGAGTGTTACCACTCTGCCACCATGGTCCCCCTTAAAAGATAAAAATACATATCAGATTGGAATCTATTTTAAGGTGGATGCAAACCATGGCTAGATAATCCTAATATTACCTGACTGCAAAGCCAGAATTGGTTTTATGATTTTTTAGCACTACCCATAGAAAAGGGTTTGGACTTCTCACACCCTGCTTGTTTGCATTTTTTGTCTGCAGAATACAAAGTATCAAAACGTATTGGGGGTTCTCTTAACAAGCCTTAACTGTAGAATAGCCGAGAGATGATGTCATCCTGCTGATAAATACTGTAAAGCCTATCTGTTAAAATAAAAATTCTAAAGGCCCGAAATTGGCATTTAGCGCAGAAGAAAACTGTAATTGTGGAATTTATAATTAATCATTATCTGAGCCAAGTACAATGACAAATATAGTTCAAGGAAAGTAATAGAATTCAAATAGTTCCAAACGTCTTTGAAAACATCTGACTGTTTGCTTTAAACTATGCTGTATTAGGTTTTCAAATAAGTTTTTAGCAAATAAATGCATACACCCTTTGTACAGTGCACCTATACTTATAAGTGTGTTCAAATGTATACAAAACACGTTTTTATCTCCCGCCTGCAGCCGAAGGCCATTGTCGGGAGATTATAAAACGCCGTGTGTCCGTCCGTTCATCATGTTTTTGCATAAACCTTAATATCTCATTCATTTATAAAGATATTTTCACCAAATTTGCAGGGAATGTTTATGGCTATAAAAACCTGTCTTCATGCAAAATTTTAGCCTCATTTGGAAAAACAAAATGGCCGCCATAGCTAATTGTTTGAAAATCGTAAAGGTGCTCTAAATCTTGAAATATTCCAGCTAGCTTCATCAAATATTGCAAAAAAGCTATATGGCTAGAAAAGCTAGCCTGACAGTAATTTTGACCTGGTTCAAAAAACAAAATGGCCGCCATATCACATGTTTAATGTCAAACAGGGTTATCCTATTAAAAAGGCCTTATATCTCCCCAAATATTGCTCCTAGAGGTTCGGAATGTGAAAACAACTTGTAGGAAGTCATGACCTGGGAATCTTTTCCAGGTGTTGAATTTGACCTTTGACCCCTGCTTCAAGGTTAAATGAGGTCATCACACTATAACATCATTATTTCTCCCTTATTATTGGTGCTATGGCTTCAGAATATAAAGACAGACCATCAAAAGTTCTGGCCTTCAAATGTTTTGCCGGAGAAAAATTTTGGCCTTATTTTGAAAAATAAAATGGCCGTCATAGCCAATTTTTAAAAAGCATTAAGATGCTCTAAAACTTTAAATATATTGCAGCTAGGTTCATCAAATATGTGCACAATATATATGGCTAGAAAAGTTAGCCTGATAGTAATTTAGCCTAGTTTCAAAAACAAAATGGCCGTCATATCACATGTCAAATGGGATTATCCTATTTAAAAAGCCTTATATCCCTTATCATTGCTACTAGGGGTTCCAAAAGTGAACACGACTTATACAAAGTTAAGGCCTGAGACTATTTTCCAATTGCTGACTTTTACCTTTGACCCCTTCTTCAATGTCAAGTGGGGATATCTTACTACAAAGGCCTTATGTCTCCTTTAGTTCTCCAATATGACTGATTCTAAGGCGGGAGATAACCACTGCGGCAGTGGCCTTGTTTCATATATACCACATATAGCTATGTTACAAAAATTTCTATGATAATATTTCTTACAAAGAAAGTCGATTTACAGTTGTTTTTACATACAAAGTCAATTGTTATTAATATACTTGATCAAGCCAAGCTGTGTCGGGGCATTAATGTAACACTAGTGTTTATGACAGGGTAGACTGTTTCTTCAATAAATCACTATTAATTTGTACCACTCATAACATAGATCAGACATATTGCTTTCAGCACAACAGTAAACTAATAACGCAAGATATTGCCAACAAGACACTTAGGCCCCATTCACATTTACCCATTAGGACACACAACATTTGGATATGTGTGGCATTGTTTTATAAAGTGTAGGATCAGTGTGTTTTTAGATCCATACTAAAGTCACCCGGATATTTAGAACTACAAATCTGGAAAATGGCTGGATTTTTACAGTAAAAATCACATTTTTAGATCGTCTTGGTAATTTCAGGATCTTTAAACCTAATGGAGTCCACACTTGATATTCATCACAGATAAATCCCACCAAGTTATAACTGTGATAATATCCAGTTTCACTGAAGCACAGTTACAACAATATGAACATGTTCATTCAAAATAATGATTTTTGTAGACAATGGTACCTGGCCTTGTCAGCCCCATTAAATCATGTTAGAATTACAGGTGAGTTGTAAGACTGAAGACAGGCCAACCTGGGAAAAAGAAAAATGTATCTGTATTTATTGCAGTCATCAAAACATCAACCATTGTAACTAATGCACTAGTTTTATGTTTCATGTGACATGAAAAATGCAAACCATAGATAAAATTAGGTCGATGAAACTCTAGCCAAGTAAATAATATATAATACTATCATAAACAGTATGTTACCACCAGATGTAAACAATCACTCGTATATGTTCAATAAAATACTGTATTTGTGTGACCGTGATTTATTACAAAAAATCCAAAAGTAATGTAATAAGTAGTTTTATAGAGCTTAATCTTCACTATATGATAGCTTCTAAGGCACTGGAGTTACAATGAGAGAAATCAGTAGCCCCCAGACGTATAGCAGGCCGACACAAGAGGCACCTGGGAGATGTAAATCCGATTGAAAGGTAAGCTTTACTGATGAGGTGTGTCCTCAAGTTACACCTAAAAGATGACAGTGAAGTAGCTGGGAGCTCATTCTGTTATCCAAAATGTTGGGGTATCATGTACAAAGCTATGGCTGAAGTGCCTGTTGATTTGTGTACTGATGTCAAGAACTGTGGAACTTTTGGGTACTTGTTATCAGGTACAATACACCTGGAATCTAAATGTGACTTTTTTGGAGCAGACAAGTTGACCCTTTACGCTACTAACTTCTTCAAGAATTCCATCAATTGATTCTCATTTCTGTGGATGTAAGTTCGAATGCAGCTTGAGCCATCATGCTGTTATTATTGATGATCTGTCCCAATATTGCCCTGGCTCCTAAAAGCAACACACCAAAATGTTTCACATGTGGTCTTTAACAATGTACAACAGTAGGTAATTGAGGGACTGAAGATGATTTGATTTCATGCCTTACATCACACCTAGTATCGGCTATATTGGGACAGGTAGTTGGAAGAGGGGAGGATACTAGTACAGACAGTTGGTCAAGGTTCTGTACTGTAAACTGCCAACGCATGACAAGCAACTACTAGTTTTCCCGCTAGAGGTCAGGCCGGGATTCAAACCAACATATCAGAGGAGGGAATCGAGTGGGTTACCACTGCACTACTAGGTCTTGAGGGGCTACAGGAAAGCAGAGAACAGAGTTTCAGACAGATAAAATCTTTTATCTACCAACTTTCCCACTTTTACAGTACCAACAGGTATATTCACAAATAATGAGTGGTTTTAAAAGTCAAGCAACAAATGCTGTGTATATTCTGAATGTAAAAGTAAAAATGGTGTACTTTTGATTGTAGTTCTCTTCTTGAACTCTACAATATCACAATGTTTTTTTTAAAGTTTTTTTGTGAGTGGTATTTAATTCCCCGGACATCACCCAAGTCAACAATCCCTCTGATGACAGACACTTTTGGATATCAACACAGAATACTTTGAAATGTTCATTTAGTTAGCTGACAAACACAATAAATGGCTATATTATAACTTATTGAAAGTTATTATGGTGACAACCACATCATGGGTGTTCTTTTTTTCTGTTTTGGTCTCATGAGGCTTGTATGACTGCACCTTTGGCATCAACTGTCACCTATGGGGGTGTTCCACTGGAACCGACACTTTAACAAGCTCTACGACTCTAGGGTACGTTGCAAAAGTCGTGACAGCAAGGACAAAAACCACAAAAAAGCACGCAAAAATGCTGGGTCAGTTACATCTTTCCAACAGGATGTAGAACAGACCGGCTTGTCTGGATCCAGATCCTGATCTGACTTGGGACTGGGATGCTTTTCTTCAGGACAAGACGGGAGAGACTTTTTATTGAGTTTAATATTTTGATTTGTATCTTGATGGGAAGACACATTTGAACTCAGCACCATCACCTGCCCTACAGCCACCATCACAGCCTCAGCCCCAACCAGCCCCTAGGAGACGAAGAAAGACAGCCAACCAGCCATGTCCTGGATCCTTCAGTGACAGGAAAAGGTATCCTACAGCAACCTCCTGGCCAACCAGAACCAGATGGAATGTCCTCCATATTGTAGGTGCCATAGGCGGGAAGCACATCGCCATGAAAAAGCAAAAGAAAACAAGCAGTCTCTATTACAACTATAAGGGCTTCTTTCCCTGGTTCTCCTGGCCCTGGTAGATGCAGAATACAGATTCCTGTGGATAGACTGTGGGTCAAGTGGTTCCGGCTCTGATGCAAAGATTTTCAACAGAACTGATTTGAGGGAGAAGACCGAGGATGGCAGCTTGGGGCTTCCGGCACCTGAACCCCTGGGGGAGGGAGTGCCAGACTTGTACTACTTCTTGCTGGGTGGCGACATCTTTGCCTTCATGACATGGATGGTGAAACCCTACAGCCGAAGGCAACTGACAAGGGAAGAAAGAATAGCCAACTACAGGATCTCCAGAGGCAAGAGGGTGGTGGAAAATGCCTTTGAGATCTTAGTGAGCTGCTTCAGGGTACTACTGGGCACCATGGAGCAAAGGCCAAGGGTTGTAACAGACATTGTGTTTATGTGTGTGGTGTTGCACAACATGCTGAGGACACGCCAGGGCAAACAGGGCACCAACCCCAGGAAATGATGTAGCGGCCCAACAGAATAAACAGGCGGTGTATGTACCAAATGAGAATAACAGAAAGCCTTCAAGGGAGACCAAACATCAATGAGAACTACTGAAGGACTACTTCTATCACTTGGGGACATTGGCTGGACAGGATATGAGATGTGTCGACCAACAACCCTGGGGGCAGAACCTGTCATCTATCGGTCCTTTTCCGGACTACTATCAGTCATTTTCAGCACTAACCAATTATTCCAAGAACTTTTATTTCAGCTGCTGTTGGTCAAACCTCCAACAAATTTCCAAAGAAAATCCAATTCATTTCCAACAAGTTGCAAATGTATTTAAAACCAAATCTCAAGTCCCCTTTTTAAAATACTATGCCCAAATTATGTCGAAATGACCCCACTTTAAATATAAAAATTACTAAACATTTTTTAAACTATTTTTGTGCAAAATTGCAAGATTATTTACAATTCAAAATCTGACAAATTGCTTAGGGGAAACTAAAAAGTTTCTCAAAAGGTCAAAGGTCACAAGGTCGAAGTTCGAAGGTAAAAATTCTTGCCCCAAATGTCACACCTTGTTTGTAGTCCAATTTCTTTGTTTCACATTTTTTTTCTTTGGGGAAGGCCAAAATGTCATTTCCTTTGCCCCATTTTTTCGGCCAACGTTTTTAAAAGTTTATTATCATTTTTTTTCAATTTTTTTTATTCAAAACTTGTAAATTTTATTTTATTTTTTTAATTTTCTTTAAACTTGTTAAACTTATTTTTACAAATAAGTTACAAATATTTTTAGGTCCTTTTTACTAAAGTTTGAAGTTTTTTTTAACTTCTAACTTTTCTTCAATCACATAGTCATTGATTAATTCATTTTGTGTTTTTTGTGTTTGTGGAAAAAGTGTTTTGTGTGGGGCAGTGTAATGCTTCTTGTTTGGGATTTAGTTTGAACAGTAGGTGATAAATTGTTTTTGGAAGAAAAGAACTGATTGGAAGTGTGACAGATGTTCTACTGGAACTGCTGTTTGGCTTCGGCTGACTGCGGAAGAGGCAGAGGCTAGGTTGGTGGCTGCTGATGTTCTTGCTGTGAGATGGTTGTGGTTGGAGGAGAGGCGGCTGGTGGTTGCATGTCAGCTGGTAAAAATAGCAGTTGTGTCAATCTCCTGGTAGCTCAGCACTGAGGGAATATTTCCGAAGAAGCTTGTAAGTCCTTTTCTTTGCCTGTAGCACAGGCAACTGATGGAGGGTTGAAGTGCTTCTCCGGCATCAATGGGAATGTAAGTGGGCTTGAAGGTTCAGCCTCTTGGCCGTCCATGATTAGGAAGGAAGTCAGCTGCCCTCTGGATTGCTGCTGCTGTCCTTTGCTTGCCACTTGGCTCTGCTGAGCAGGTTGGATGACCTGGCTTGAAGGCACTGTGTCTCTGGGATGGTTAAGATGTATTCCCTTGCAGTTGCACTTGAGTTTCGTGAAAGTGTCTGTTGCTTTGGCTGCTCCGGCTGACGACCATGTTCTTCTGCCCTGCTTTACATGTTGCTGAGAAGCTTGACAGCCTCATTTCTAAATGTCTGAATGCCTTTCTCTTCTAATTCCTCCACCTCTGACACCAGGTATTTGCAGAAGGCTGTACATGTTGCTGTCTCTTGCTTTTGCCAGAGTGATGACAACATTGTTCTCATCTGTGTGAACTGGTCCATGACCTGCTTGTCAACCGAAGAGTGCCCTGATGCTGCGGTGGGGCTCGCGACTTGTTGAGGCTGTAAAGTAGTGTCTGTTGATCACATGCTGATCTCCATACTGTCTGTGTCAGTCGAGGCTCTGGAGATGCCATGTGCTGAAGCAGCTGAAGCACTGGCTCCTCGGTCCTGGGACCTGAATCCTGACCCGATTTGCTGAGTCCCTTGTGTCTGATGTATGAACTCAGGAATCAAAACTTGTCCTGTATCCAATTCTGACGTTGTGCCATCTCCTTCGAGGCCTGTCAAGACTTCAATCACATCAGCTTCTTGTAATGTGTCATTTGCGACTCAAACCAGGTCTTGCACACTTTTACAGACAGGTTTCAACTGTTGGGGAAGTGCTCCCAGAGACACTCCCTCCTTGCTTTGTCCTTGAAATGTTCATTAGTGTTGTCTTACAACTCCTCATGATCCTTCACAAAGTTCACAATAGCCACCTCATCCAAGTCTGTGAGCTTGATATTGGTCATGTACCCCTTCTTGTGACTGTGATGGTCCCACCTCTTCTTCAGCCTATGTTTTGGTGTCACTTCTCTCCGTTCTGGGCCTTTTTTCTGCAACGCCCTCCTCTTGTGAGTGTGTTTCCTCCACTCTTGCCTACTCCCTCCTGGTCTCCTCCCTCTGTTTCTGTGCCCCTTCCCATTCTCTTGGCTCCCTCTCCTCCCTCCTCCGCTGAATATTTGCCACTGTATCCCCCAGCTCAAATTCAGGAACACCATCAGTTAAAAATTCTATCTTCTAATTTTTACCAAGTTAGGTTGGTTATATTTATAACAGACCTGTTGTCACAGTCTATATGAGATATTTGGATGTTCACTGAAACTTGAGAAGATTATCTGGTCCTGAAGTACCTATTTGAAGGAGGGATGTCAAGTGAAATGAGTATTTTATTTTCCTTGTGACAGAAAGTTCATGTTGGGTTAATTCATCATGTGATATTTCATCTCAGTATAATTATGATTCATTGGAAGTTTATTAACATGGCTTGTCATGTAACATTGTATGCTTGTGTGCTATGTCATATAATTGTATTGCTATTTTATCTCCAAGATCCTTCATCTCTCTGATTAAAGTCATAGATGGGAATAGTTTATGTTCGATAAATCTTAAAATCAAAGAGATGAGCTTTATGTTATCCGTCTGCAGCTTACAAAGCAGCTTGTTTCCAAACACTTGTAAGCACCACACCAGCTGCCATTGGGTAAACATTTAATCTCTTGTCTTTTGAACTTGTTTAATTATTCTTATCAAATATAAAACAGGAACATAAAAGGGTACATGATAAAGTCTTCTCATAAATAGCCTTGGCTTGTGTATGCCCTTCCCATTGGCATGGGTTATTTGCTTAAGGTTTAGTGCTAGAAAACAACCAATGAGAAACTTTTTTAACTTTAATAGAATTATCAAACAAAATGTTTATGTTAACAGGATATATTTCGAACACTAATTAAAAGACGTTTTACTGATGGTAATAAATTCAATATGTATACAGAATAATAAAATGTTTACCTACTTGTTCAACATTATAATCTACACAAACTTTGTCATTTGCCATTCATTATTGAAACTTGCAAAAGCAAACACTTGTGAAGAGCAACCACTTTTGGAATTTCTTCCTGGTGTGTTTCTCCTCGCACGGTTGACAGTATTTAAAAAACTTACAAAGAAATTCCAATGTTTTAATTGAGGAATGTAATGGTATATCAAATCATTAAGTGGTAATCAATTATCATATGGTACTGTGGTTTTTATTGCTGTGACTCATATCCATACTATTATTGATAAAGTGTCATGCAATCTGATTTTACCCGATCAAATTCCCCATATATTTAACCTAAACACCGAAAAATAAAGGTGTTGTTTTTTTCTTATTCCAAGGGCCCCTTATCTCTTATGGACAACGATTTATCGTTTTGCATTAACAAGTGTCAATTTTTTAAAGCAATTGAAAATCTATGAAAGCTATTTATGTCATCTATACATCTACATGACGATCCAGATGATATACTGAGAATTATACAGAACAAATTGAAAAGAAATGAAAAGCTTTTATATCCACTGGTGTTCATTGCTATTGATACATTTGATTGCTTTTGCATCCTTTAGATAGTTACGGACGGATTGAAATTTATTATTCATACAAAGTGGTGGACGATAATCCAAAAAAAACCTGGTGAAACATACTTGTAAAATTTAATATCAGTAAAGATTTAAAAATGACAAATTTCTTCTCAAAATCCTGAGAGGTTCCAGTTAAATTATTAAGGTTTGGAATATTTATATAACCAATGGAAAGACTTGTTGTAATTATATCACAGCAAATACTAATGATTATGTGTTTTATTTTCTAACTATTAACTTGACACCTTGTTAAAGTTAACCTGAAAAAAAATCTATATTATTTACACACTTTGATTTTTTTTTCATGTAGATATAAAGACGTAAAGATTATATATAATTAGCAAGAAAATGTGTTAGAAATGGTGTTTACAATGCACAAATAAATTGAAATCACGCCAACTAATGGCAATCACTCCGACAACCCATTCTCCTCCATGTAGTTTGTGGTGATATAATCACTGCGACAGACGTAAGGGTGCCTAGTCTCTCCACAAGGCTGTAAAAAGTCAAAACTATGGCTTTCCTGTCTCTGATCAAACAGCTAAGGTCTTCCAGGACAGATAACCATTAGACATTTCTCCTGACCATAACACTAAACAATTTAAACACTAAACACTCAATGTGTTATAGTATTCATTTCTTTCGATTGAAATAGACATAGACACAAATCAAGTTATACATAGACTTTATCAACAACATCTAAATCAGTTAATCTTCTTTTAGTCCAGTAGAAATTTGAAAAAGCGTGAAATTTAGTATGAACAAGGTTTTTTTGCTGAAATCAATTCTTTAGGGGGAGTAGATCAATAATCTGATGGGTGCCGCTCTGGCAATGTTGAGCAATTTTTTTTATTTAGCAAAATTCAAGATGGCCGCCATATCGGTTCTCTTCTATCAAAAATGGCCATTAAATCATTATTTTTTTATCAATTTTCATGTGTAATATATCATTTTTTTCAGACTTTTATACTCTATCAGATGGTCAAAACAGATGTTAGTTTTTCCAAAAAAATAAAATCGCCACAGTAATAGGCCTTCCCAAAATTATGATTATACAGTCATTTTGTGAAGTGACAATAAATTGCAGATGCAGTCAAAGTTGGTGCTTTATGTCTCATTCAACAGCCAGGGACATACTGGGACAGATTCTTAGCATTGCCACTTGTGGGAGTTGAACCCACACAGAGGTAACTGCCTGTGATTAGATCCCATATTTGCTGATCACTAGGTGTAGATGCAGTCTGTTATTGACTAAGCTTACTTCGACACAGAATAGCGAATGCATAGACTTAAGATAGACCTATCTATTGGCATAAATTAGTAGACTCAAATCATAATATTTGTATTACAAATAAAGTTAGTCTTCATTCAAATCATCTTGCATCAAAATGTGAAAACCATCAACAATTCAACATACTGAACGGATATTTGAAAAAAGCTTCATAGACATCAAAATAAAAATTCTATTCTTCATCTGAGTCATCAGTAAAAAACAGTGTTATAGTGTTTTCATTGACTTCTGCCTCATAGTGGCAGTGAGGTGTGCATAATAGTCCAGCTTTATGGCAACTACAGCAATTACTATTATATGGAGTTTGCAATGAAGAGGAGCAAGCTACAACTTGTAGAAGACTTGCTGGTGCAACCGCTGCATGCCTATAAATAGACTACAACTCTCCTTTATCCTTAATTTCCCAGATAAACTTGGTTATTTCTATATCTGACACAGTATCACAGCCACCAAGTCATGATGCTGTTTCACTAATGTAAATGACTTTTCCATCATACTTCTTCATAGAAACCTGGATTGTGATGTCATGCTTCCAGACATAGTAGACCAAAAAGGACAAATATATCGGTATCATCTGCTTTCACCTGAACATACTGAAGTTTTCCTTGAGCAACAGGAGATAATTGATGATGTTAATTTTATAATCTACTAGATACCTCCAACCTTGCTCAAAATGTAAACAAATCTACCCACTTACATGGCCATATACTGGATCTGAAACTCAGCCCAAATGATTCCTCTTTTGTCAGCAATGTGACAGTTGGTGATTTGGTCGCGGATCATGCATTGATAAAATGTCTTCTGGATTTTGAATGTCTTGCAATACCAAAGGTCAATAGTATCTCTTACCGCAGGGATCATAAAATCAGTATGCAGAGCTTTTGTGAGGATCTTGCAAATACTTCCTTTGTCACGTCTCCTGTTAGCACAGCTGCTGACCTGCATGATCAGTATATTTGTGACTTTGGTGGTGTATTGGACGGGCATGCACTATTGATTTGTCAAAGAGTTAAGAAAATACGAGCTGGGAGGCTGTCTGATTCATATCCTAGTGCCAAATCTATCAGGCATCAGTTTGAGTGCATGTGGGGTAAAGATAGGTCTCAGTTGAGCAGAAGTAGATTGCACAGACACATGGCCCGGTGCAATGCAATCATAGACAGAGAGAAGGCTGAATATTATAGCACTGTCATTAGTAACAACAGCCATGACCCAAAAAAGTTATGGCAGGCACTTTGACATGTCCTATATAAGGGCCAAGAGATGATTTTCCCTCCTCATCAGTCAGAAAAATCCTTTGAAAACCAATTTGCTTCCTTCTTTAATCAAAAAATCAAAAGGATTTGTGACATGTTCACAACTTCTTCCTTAACAGTTATACCACCCATGTGTCCACCTCCCAACCTATCTCACTTAAAATGTCTCAGAGAACGACATACTTAATATCACCAAAAATTTCCCTACAAAATCATGTGTTTTAGATCCAGTTCCTTCTGAAAGATTGTGTGGGTATTTTACTTCTGTCAATTACAAAACTTGTCAATTTGTCTTTAGCTGAGGGCGTGTTTCCTCAAAAATTCAAGAAGGCAGTTGATGCTCGCTCATAAAGAAAGCATCACTTCCAAGCAAAGGTTTGAACTATCAACTGGTATCAGGACTACATTTCATGTCAAAATTGGTGGATTGCATAGTTGTCAAACAGCTCTTGCAGCATATCAACAGAAATAATCTTGACAATCCTGAGCAATCTGCATACAAAACTGGTCCCTCCAGATTCATCTCACTATCACATGGTGAACCTACTGCACTTGTCTTACTCAGTCTTTCAGCAGCATTCGACAAAACTCACCACACTACTTTTCTTGATTAAGTCATGGTTTGGAGTGTTTGGCGCAGCCTTGGCGTGGTTCACGTCCTATCTCAGCCATTGATTCCAAGCAATTAAAATTGTGTCAACCCTCTCTGAAATGTGTGAGCTGGTGTTTGGAGTTCCACAATCCTCAGCCCTTGGTCCTCTGCTGTTATCTTTATACACTAATCCTTTGAGTTATAAGGTTATTGGAATGCACCCCAACATCAAGTTCCACTTTTATGCAGATGACACCCAGTGGTTTATTCATATGTCTCACAAGAATGCAGCCCTGGCTTTTGACAAACCGAATTCATGTCTTCTAGATGTTCAAGAATGGATGTCATCCAGTATGGTCAAATTAAACCCTGACAAAACAGAGTTTATCATCTTTGGATCTCATGCTCAACTCAAAAAATTAGATCCCTACCACCCTGTTAGGATATTTGGTAATTTCATGCATCCAGCAGTTGTTGTAAAGAATCTTAGTGTCTGGTTTGATGCTAATTTGGTGCTAGTATCTCCATCTTAACTTGAAAAGTATGGTGACATGAGAAAAGGACCAAAGAATATTCTGTTGAAAAAGCTAGCATCTACAGCATCAAATCCCTTAGTTCCAGTGGACCTTGAAATAGTTGATAGCAGTGAGGCACTATATTACATAAAGTAGCCAAAAATTGGTACTGTACAGCACTTAAGTCAGTCCTTTTACTGGATATTGTCAAAGCCACATATAACACATGTTGTGTTTGACAAGTATGTATCAGGATCAACAATGAATCGAAAAGAAGAGCTGGTGGCTTCAATCCACAACACCCCAGACTCACTCTGGATTCTCCACTTCCACCTCAAGACATCATAATGAAGAGTGATTATAACAAGAAGCAGTTAATCAATGTTCCATGTGATAACAATGAATGCCCTCTGCTACATCTTATAGGTGAAGATCAAAGCCATTTTAATCATGAGAAAGCAGACATTAACATCATCAGCTATCTCCTGTTGTTCAAGAAAAACCTCAGTATGTTCAGGTGAAAGCAGATAATACCTATGTATTTGTCCTTTTAGTCTACTATGTCTGGAAGCATGACATCACAACCCAGGTTTCTATGAAGAAGTATGATGGAAAAGTCATTTACATCAGTGAAACAACATCAAGACTTGGTGACAAGTGTGTCATTTTATTACCCATACATGCCTTAACAGGCTTTGATACTGTGGCATACAAGTTATTGCCACTTCACAAAATGACTGAATAATCGTAATTTTGGGAAGGTTTATTTTTGTGGCCATTTTAAATTTTAGGAAAAACTAACAACTGTTTTGACCATGTGATAGAGTATAAAAGTCTGAAAAAAATGATATATTACACTTGAAAATTGATAAAGAAATAACGATTTAATGGACATTTTTGATACAACAGAACCGATATGGCGGCCATCTTGAATTTCGCTAAATAAAAAAAATTGCTCAACAATGCCAGAGCGGCACCCATCAGATTATTGATCTACACCCCCTAAAGAATTCATTTTAGCAAAAAAACTTTGTTCATACTGATTTTCACGCTTCAGCCAATTTTGGGGGTTTGTCTACTGGACTATTTGGTTTCAAGGGACAATAACACAATTTCTACCTGAAATCAGCCAACAGCACTGGATAGTTATTAATAAATTACTAAATTAAAAATTATTAGTTTTACATTAAAGCTTAAAGGTGATTTCATGACATACCATATCTACTTGCCAAGTTAAGGTGATTGCACATTACCTAGCTAAGCAATACATATTGTTATTAATTGCTATAATTGTGACCAAATACCACATAGTTACACACACAGTAGGGCCTTATCCAGGCTAGGCCATGACTTCCAGTAGCCGGATTCATTAAATGCATATGAAATTTCCGAGTATGGATTTGCAATGAATACTGATGCAGTAGATGAGGTGCAAGTGTTGCTCCTTCAGTTTTCTGCTCTCCTGGAGTTTTCGATTAAAAGATAAAACGCGGAACTTGGTGTGGGCAGAAAACTTTATACTGTCAAAGGATTGGTTGTGTGTAGCCATAGCATAATTCATTCAAGGAAGAATACTCATATTTATATACGACTAGACACTACCCACTATGATCCCCTAAGGCAATAATAAAATATTGGGTTTTATATTTTGATTTGATTAATACTGTCTACTAAAATTTTTTTATTGTATATAGACACAATATTTTAATAATCTATGAAGCAAAATTGTTGATATGCACAGATAATCAAAGAGAATGGATCCTGCCAGTCTGATATTTTTAGTCATTTGCCTCTTATATCCCATTTTTGAATTCTTTGAACCTTTGATCTCTCACAGACAACCTCTATTTACAAGTACAGTAGTTTGTTTGGCAGCCTAACCATTGGCCCATAGTTCCAAGAGGTAGTCTATGAAAAGTGAAAGGTCAATTATCAATTATGTATTTTCATCGAATACAAATACTGACAGCTCAATGCCAACCAGTTAAGTTACAAGTTATGTGACTAAATGTTACAATTACTAAATCATTAGCAAACCAAAAGTAATTAAGCAAAATTTCATATTAAAATTTTTAGTAACTTAAGCCCACTAAAATTCCAAACTCTACAATATTACACCCTATGGTTGATGAAGCTGACAAACTGAGAGTTTTATAATTTTTAGCAGATAGTATTTAGTCTACCCACGCGAGCCAAAGGTCAAGGTTAAAGGTCACAGTTACATCAACTATCACATCAAAATGTATAATCTGAAAACAGAAATACTAAACCTAATAACCACTAAACTATGGCGTGAATGTGCTTTGTGGGACAAAGAGGTGTATCAATCTGACAGTTAAAATACGTTAACAGTTACAATAGAGAGATTTTGCTATCATCATTGACACATATGTATATTAATATTTACAGTCCATCACAGTCCATATATAATTATCATAATATGTCAATATTCACAGATGTAAATATTAAACCTGATAGTATATACCACTTTAAACAATAATGTAGTAGATGTTGAATATGCTTATGATACCGCATGACACCTGGGGTGACCAATCCGCTGCACAGGTAGCATAAAGCTCTACATATACATTGGGCAAAAGGCCAGGCATCTCAACTGAAAAGGAATAACACTGACATAATGGTTGATTACTGATTTCAAATGCTTGAAATGACACTTGACAAGAAAGCCAACAAGCTGTCTTGAAGGGCATAAGAAACCACTTAGACAGATAACGTCCTGCAGCAATGCTGCTCATACCAAAGGGGCCAGGTGACAGCTTGGCCACCGAATCCACCCCTCATGAAGTCGACCACCGCTATCACCACTTGACTAGTCAGCACTTGACTTTATAAACACGAATCCTGTAGAATATGATGCTGTGTTATTTTCTATGTCATCTGCAAATAAACAAATAAATTGGGAAAAGTATTAGTTTTGACTTTTGTCTCGACTTAAACCTTTGGTCATAATTTTGTTTTGGTTTTCACAAAAGGGAGTAATTCTTTTTTAACTTTAATTTTGAGCTGCAATAACTCTGACGCAAACTGTATTTCACAACAATTTCCAGCAGTCTTGTTTTTCTATTAAATCTTTTTCATCATTGGGCAAATGTGACTTGGATAGTACAAGAAGAAAGACTGTGCAACCTCTCTTATATAAACAACTTTGGAAAATCAAACTATGTGTTATGATTTAGACTTAATAAATAGCAACTGACTGGAGTTAACACTTTTTTACATTAATCTTCTCCAAGGAGTCCCACTTTGGCTTTGGCCACCTATTCTGCATATAACACATTTGTTTTTATTTCCTTTGCAAAAATATAACCTTTACTTGGTAAACTTGGCTGTTTATGTGAATTTAAGCATTGGTTAATGGGATTTGTTCCAGACATAATTCTTAGCCAAGATAGGATTTAAGTTCTTGATGAATTCCAACTTAAACCCAAACTTAATTGAAACAAAATTCTTATACCTAAGTAGGGGCTTATTATTGAGTCAGGGTCCTCAGGTTTTTTCAGAGAATCCGGGCCTAGTGTTCCAGAACAGACCAGTGTGACATTGGTTTTAGCCCTACAGACATTTAGGAGTGATTTATGCACTCTCACTATGGACCTGTAATCAAAGCCACCATCGCCAGAGTGCAATCTAAGGGGGAAGGAATATTGTTTTTTAAATGTCTTTCTCCCTGGAACTTTTTTCTCAGCTTGGGTATTGTTTTGATAAAAGCGTTCTCTTGTAACAAGAGGACATTAATCGCAGACACGGAAACACCACAGGTCCTGTTTTTGACATGAAAACCTACTTCACTCGACCTCAGGTCTTTAACAGAGCTTAGCTTTATTTGTGTGTTGTAAAGTAATATAATGTGTACTCTGATAGCAGTTAATCTACCTAAAGGGAGAAGGGGGGAATTAGAATCCAGAGACCTAGCAGGCAGACACCCCACACACGAGAGAGACATGAGGGCTTTAGAGTGCATGAGACTTCAATTTGTCTTCACTTTCCACCTGAATGATCTGCTATTTGAATCCCTTCAGGGAGATCATTCCACAAAGTTGGAGCATCAAATGCAAAGCTGTGGCTAAAGTACTTTTTTGATTTGTACACTGAAGACAAGAACAATGTAACACTCAACTGAATTCTGACAGGTTTGCTGCACATGGGGTATTAGGTACGTGATGCTTGACTATGGTAGAGAATGGTATAATTTGGAAAACAAGCGTGAAGGTACTTGTACACCAGAGTCAGAGTTTTGAAAATGCAGCATTGTCCAACAGGTAAACAGTGTCAATCTGAAACAAAAGGGTGTGATTCTGTAAAATTTGCTACTGTTTGTTAAGGATGATAGATCAGCTATTTTGGACACACTGTAGTTTTTATACTGGATTCGGACAGACTTCTTAAATGATAAAAACAGTAGTCAAGGGAACTGCTGGCAAGAGTGTGACAAGCTTTTTAACATGGATACCAAATGGAAACATGACATGGAACCAAATCCCTGAAAGGTCTCTCACACTGTTCACAAGAAACAAAATAGTGCCCAGAATGTTGATTGAAAAATGGAATTTTGGTTGGTTTTGTTGCTGTTTTGACACAAACACAATAAATTCTATTTAATCAGGATTTAGCTTGAGCTCGTTATTTCACATCTTATGCTTAACAATATGCAGACATTGATTCAATTTCTGAAATGCAGCAACACTCTTCTTATATGCAAGACAGATATAGACAGGGTGGAACTTTATGTCTTTGTGCCCCTCAATGACTCTACTAAGCCTGTTTTTGTACAGGGAGAACAGGATCACCCAGGTACTGAACCCTGTGCCACGCCATACAACAGCTTGCGTAGGTCCACTTATCTCCCACTGTGGCCTAACGGGTAACACACTTGTCTAGGAACTTAGAGGACATGGGTTCAAACCCAGGTACAGGCAGATACATAGTGGCTCAGATGACCACTTAAAATTCCTCGGTCCTCGGCCATTGGGTCCTATCCCCAGTGGCAGGCTAAAGTACCTCAAGGACATTGATAAATGGTCATCCTTGAACCTCTATCTTCTAGTTAGGGGAATGTCAGTTACTTGTGAGTTTGGGCTGTACTGTGCAGTCAGATGGGTTAAATAGCGCTTTGAGTCCTGTAGTATATGGAGATATTGCATTGAGTACAAATACACAATACAATAGAAAAAAGATCAAAGTAGAATTAATTTTAATTGCCTGATAATGATTAACTAGGTAAGATACAAGGCCGCTGTAGTACCCTACCACAGACCCCAAACCATGAGGAGAGGCATACGAGAAATATGAAATGAACTATAGTATTGAATGTTGTTGACAGATCAAGTAATAGTTTGTACCCAGGTTAAAAATAGGTTATTGCATGAATTGAAGCATTTAAATCTAAGATCTGTAGGTAACTGTGGTCTTATTACCAATTTTGTTATTCCCATGGTCCAAAGTAAACAAGAATTTAGACTAACTTGTAACCTTTAGACTAAGACAGAGAGTATGTGTTCGCCTCTAATAATGGATGTCGTAATGACAAAGTTAAGCATCTGTGACTCAATAGGGTGCAAAAATAGAAAGATTGGGGCGCTAGAATTATGAGGTTTTGAGCAGTAATCAATGCACAAAACATAAACAGAAATACATAACCTGAAATATATGAATGATATATTTCCTAACATACAAGTAACACATAAAAATTGTTGAAAATGAACTGGTACAATAGGACAAAAGTACTTGAATGTACGAAAAAATATGTCATGAATGAAGATGGCAATACAAGGGTGATACATTTGCCTTAATACTGATAGTCTTCATTGTTTAATTCCCATTTGTGCCAAGTTAGGGTGTTTGTGAAAATTATTTTTTTTTACCATTTCAGATGCATTTTATCTGTAAACAACTAAACCATTACTATGCCATAGGGTATGTTGAACCCCTGTATATTCATTCATCACAGAGAACCGAAATTTTTAACTAGTTTAATGTATCTTGAATTTGTGATATCTGTTTTACCTGGAATAAAGATCTCCTATTATCATAGGAAGCGGAAGCTGAGATTAAAATTTAAATATGAAAACCCCACAAGACATTTTTGTGTAACACAAATATGACAAATCTAGGGTGAGATATTAAAAACCATAGGTTATAAGATAAATATATTGCCCAAGTATTAAGAATTATCGCAAAATGAAATTGGTATACATATTTCTGTCAGATTTCATTGCAATCATATTGACAAAAAAATCAAAAGTATTAGCCTCTCACAAATATACTTCAGTAACTGTGTGAAAAAATGTGTTGGTTGTCCAGAAGTTTGACAAAGATATGACTGTTGCACAATAATAGGAAGAGGGGGATAACTGGTAGTGTGATAATAACTGAGGAGAGGGTGGTTTAGATAGTCAGGTCTTCCTGATTAGCTTCCTTTGCATGATAGTTTGAAATCGAAATTCATAAAGGAACTTTTTAGATTAGCACCATATCAACGTTAGCAACATTGGTCATTTAATAATTAATCTAATCTAATCTACTGCTTTGCAGGCGCAATATCTTCCCCGCAAACAGGAACTCAGGGCGCTATAGCAACAAATACATTAGTCACAGAGATAGTTGAACTGAGATCAAGGTCCATAGTTATAGGTGTGGCCAAAGGAAAGAAGATTAGGTGGGGAAATTGGAGTTAAACAGGCTAGTTTTGAGGTGTTTCCTGAAGGATGTGAGAGGGACTGTTTCATATTTGGAGAGGAAAGGAGTTCAAAAGAACTGGGGCATAGTGATTGAAAGAATTTGACAAGTGTTTGTTTGATTTGTGGACTGTGCAATCAAAGGTTGGGATGTGAAGGAACTTAAGTTTAGGGCTGCTGCTTCTTGTGTTTCTGGAGGAGGTGTAGGGGTGAATTAATTCACTTAGGTAAGCTGGTTGGGCATGTTGTAGAATTTTGTATGTAATGAGGTCTATTTTGAATTGTACCTTGTACCTGACTGGGAGCCAGTGGAGTTTTTTCAAATTAGGGGTAATGTGGGAGAACTTAGAGGAGTGAGTGACAACCCTACAGAGTCAGTTTTGGACCCGCTGCAATCTTCTTAACTCAAAATCAGTGAGTGAGACAAACAGAGAATTGAAGTAGTCCAATCTGCTGCTGATGAAGGCATTTGCTAAAAGGGCTGATGTTTAAAGGTCTAGAAGGAGAAGAATTCTGTAGAGATCTCTAGCATAGACTCTAGTAGACTTTATAACTTGCGACGTGGTGTGAAAGAGTCAAGTTAGAATCAAACACCACCCTGAGGTTCGTGACACATTGTGCTGGTGACACCTGATAGCCAAGGACATTAATTGGGAAGTGCAGAAGGAGTTGTTTATGGTTGTTTTTGGAGCCTATCAAGATAAATTCAGTTTTATTTGGGTTTAGTTTTAATTTATTTGTAAACATGATATATTGAATACTAAAAAACTGCTTCCTACTAATTGACAGACCAGGCAATGATAAAGTGGATCAGCCTTATATAATTAACTCTTGAGATTAATTGTATTTCGACTACTATATTTTTAGTGCAGTCTCTTCAGAGGCTATGGGTATTACAGGCTTCTGGGGTCCCTGAAGTACTATTTGGGATCCTGTGGTGTACCCCCGGTTCAAACCGGTTCATACCCGGTTCTGGAACCGGTTCCAAAAGAGAGGAACCTGTATTTGAGGGGTGCATTGAGGACATGGTCCTGGGGGGTGCCTGATATTGGTGTATCCTTCTTGACCAATTTGAAGATACTTGGTATTTATTTACTATATATGTATTTGGGTTTATGAGAACAATTGTCATTAAATCCTAGCTCTTTCTTGAGCTTATTTAAAGGAGGGTGTACCCAAATAAAATCAGCAATTTTTGGTTTTTATTATAGTATTATTTTTATGTTTATTGTGATGTTCATATATATCTCTTGTATGATTTATAATCCATCAAATAAAAACATATCACAGTTTTTTGAGTGTATTCTTTTATTTGTACTATAATAAAATTCAGTTATTTATAACATGATGTAGTTATGTAATAAACAAATTATAAATCGTTATTTTCATAAGTGATGTATATAAAAATAAAAATTTGAGGATAGAATAATATAAGGACTTTCTGTTACAGTCATTATTAATATTTCGTGGTCCTGTATTCTCATGCTCCATTGGCTGGTGGTGGCGGTAAAATTATCCTTCTTGGGGATGAAACCAAAGTTTTGTTAATCTTCTTCCTGGAGCAAATGGCTAAGTAGGTATCATGATCTATGGTGAGAGCTGATGGTTTTCTGACTTTGCTAGCTGTGGTTTGGGGGGTGCTACTGATCTTAATTTCAGGGTTCACGAATTTTGGTGAATTTTTTGGTCTTTGAAATTCCCTTGGACTTCTTGGTTGTAAGTCTGGCTGGAATTTTTTGAGCCATTCTTTGTGCTTCGTGGATCCTGGGAGTGGCATTTTATGCCTGTCTTCTCTAGAGTTGGTGGGTTGTGTTTACTTCCCACTGGTATTTTTGATGGCATCAGCAATGATGTAATTTTGCCTTTTAATGATGAGATGTTCTTCATAAGTACATAAATCACATTTAACTTCCTCAGTCTGGGTCTGGGAATTGGTATTTAATGATATAGAGACACAGCCTATTTGGGTTGTGGGTTTAGATTTAATTGTTAATGTTTTTTTAACATCTTCAGGGAATTTATGGGTTGTCACATATTGAGTGGGTTCCAAATCCAAGATGCCAATTGGGGAAGTATTGGATCCTGTAGTTTTATCAGGGTGTGTTTGAATGTCAGTAGTCGTCCCAATTGAGACCTTGAGTGGTGAATCCTCATCATCACTGCTCAATTCCATATCCTGTTGCAGGATCTTGGTCCAATATGTTTCTCCAGTTAATACTACAGTGGTGTTTAAGATGCTGTGATTGGTGGTGTTTGAGGCAGATGGTTGGTTCTGCGCATGCGCAGTGGTTTGTTTGACATCAATATTTCCTGGGCCTTGATTTAGGATGAGGGGTTGGTGATATTTGGTGGTGTGCTTCACAAAGTCAACTTTCCTCATGTATTCCTTTTGGCAGTGTCCACATACAAATCTCATTTGCATCAGTCCTAAAGGATGGACTCATCACACCTGTATCACGTCATTTCAAGAATGATGGACACAACCACAAACATATGCAGTTCAGTGTGCTACAGTGTTGCACACCAAAATTTGATACTGATAGCACTTCCAAAAGAAGACGTATTGAGTTGTGCTGGATTTTCAAATTGCACTCTCTAGCCCCAATTGGCATCAACCAATTTGTATGAATATTTATAGCTATCATCTTGACTGTAATGCACTCAGCAGTCTTCCCCCCTTCTTCTTCTGATATATTGAATGTCATTTAGGCAGTTCTTTGATGTTTGTATAGAATAGGAGAAATTTGCTCGTGAGAGTGTTATGTATAATTAGGTATCATCAGCATAGAAATGGTACTTTATGTTACTGTATGAGTGAATGATTGAGTTGAATGGGTTTGTGCAGACAGAAAAAAGAATTGGACCAAGAACAAAACCATGGGGCACCCCAAACTGGAGGTCAGCAGGATGTGAGAGAGTGCTACCTACCTTGACCAAATGTGTCCTTTCCACCAGGTATGATTTGAACCAGTCAAGTGCCAGTTCACCAGTTCCATAGTATGTGTTGACCCTGTCAGGAGAATGGTGTTGTCTATCATGTCGAACGCTCCAGAGAGATCCAGGAGGGTGAGGGCTGTGACAGACCCTTTAGCCATATTAAGGAGGAAATCATTTTGAATATTAAGGAGGGCACTCTCAGTTGAATATGAAGTTTTCTATAAGTTGATTGAAAGCCAGTCATAAGGCCAGCTTCGTCAAGGTGGGTTTGAAGTTGGACAGCTACTACCCTTTTAAGAATCTTTGAAATGAAATGAAATGATTTTTGAACAATTCTTTGTCTAGAGATGATTTTTGAGCATTGGAGTAACATGGGCCTGCATGAAAAACTTAGGGCACTTACTTTGTTCAAGTGAGGCATTAATTATTGAAGTGATGGGGGTGATGAGGATGTCCAGATAATCAAGGACAAGAAATGTGGGCCAAGGGTCAAAGGAACATGATTTACTTGGAGAGCTTGTGATGATTTTGGCATCTTGATCCTCTGTAACAGTGGAGGAACTTGGAAAGGGTGGGGGTGGAGAGTTAGGGGAGATGTTTTGCGAAGTGAAGGAAGCAGGTTAAGTCTAGCGAATTTTCATTTTTTTTTCAGAAAAAAAAACCTCAACAAGTCTGTCAGTCCGAAGCTAGGGAGGATTTATAGATGGAAGCAGCTAAGCTGGTAGTCCATGTAACAAATTATCTAGGACTCGCCATAACTAATGGTATGAGGTGTTCCATTCCCCCAACCTTGAACAACCATGACAACTAAAATGTAGCCTACATGAAATATTTTTAAGTGAGCTGATGGTGAGCACACCTATGTTCCAGGATGAAATTTTGCCAAATTTTATATGGTTATGACGAAGATTTGTTAACAGTAAAATACGCATGAATGAAGTAGGTGCTGTTTAAATACTGAAAGGAGAGAAGTATGGGTGTTATATGTATCTACAATACCACACACTGAGCACAGGTAGCCCCTGTTTCAGGGAATGTATGGAAAGTGTATATAAATTTTGGCAACTCCAACATAACCAAAATAAATTCTTTTGAAGTGTTTTCTTACAACACTATAAGTCCCTTGTCTTGGTATGAGAAACAACAGAACACTGGAGGAAGTCTGTACTAAATCGCATATTTTTGGAGACCAGTAATTGGACATAATTTGGAAGGATACAGTTAAGGGATATAAAAAGGAAAAATTTTGTCCCTGCATTGATTGGTCGTAGACCACGTGAGCAATACGATGGCATCAGTATGAGTAAAAATTACATGGGGAACTAAATTAGATAATCTCATGAAAGCGAAGAAAGGCAACAGAAGTAAAGATTTGAATAGATATGCAAGGAGAGGTAAGTGTTATTTTCAATAAGATATGTTTATTAAAGACATCACCATGCTTTACTGCTTATGGCCTAGCGAGCTTCAGTGACCAAATAAACATCCTATGTCTAGTTTCTAGGCCCTATATTATAAAAGAGACTTGTGAGTGAGCCATGCTATTTGCAATGTTAACTGCAGACAAATTATGGAATGCAGATACTCCATGAAAGCTAAAAGAGTATGAACTCTCACCTGATTTGCCGACAGGCCAGCCAACATCTGGTGTAGGACTTCTGCAGAGGCAGGCCTGTAAACAACAAATATAATTCAATAGCATCAATATGAGCGGGTATATAAAATAAATTTGGAATATATGTATTAAATTGTGCCCAAGAAAACTCATTCAATTTCTATCTTGAAAGAATATCTGGAATCTGCTCAACATGTATAGGAATGTTGTAAAAAGCAGCTACAAGTCATATGTTCCTAGCACAAGCGGCTACAGTGGCATCCTAGTTCTTGCCAGAACCTAAAGCCTCCACCACAGCCATATTATCATATTTGATACAAATTTCCTTATCTATCCAAAGATTTGCCTCTATTTTGAAGCAATTACTATGTTTAATATTTCTAGATCTACTACTTGTATAAAACAACTTCACGGGGTCACTAGACCAATGGATATCAACTGAATCCCCTTACAAAGACTTGTTTGAAATCCGTAACTCTTATATCTAATGGTGACAGTTATCAGATGTGATCTCCAACTTCTAGTATCACTTTGAAGTGGAGGGAGGATTTACCTGACAGTATTTCTTATATTGTTTACTCCATTAGAGACCCCAGCTAATCAACTGTGGAGAAAAGGTGACAGATTTTTTTCTGTTGATAAGGGCCTGGCTATATGAACTTTAGCCCTTGGTGGAAAGGTAGTTTTTTTTCAGATTTTCTCTCCAACCAGTGCTTTGCAACAGTGATCTGCCCTGATTCAATACTCTGACCTGAATTAACAGTATCAAAAATATCATTCATAACAATACTACTTTCACTATCCAAATATTGATCAACACAAACCTTACTCAAAAATGGTTTTGATGAAAAGTCTTCCAACAAATATTACCAACATTCCCTGGTCAGATCAAGTAAAACTAGCCAGATGGGTTTATATTTAATCGGAAAATTCGAGGTGACTGGTGAAAGACCAGGGACCATTATCACAACATTTCCACTGATGTAAAGTAATAAAGCAGTCACGGAGTTCAAACTTTTAGCATCTATTTTAACAGCACCTAATATGTATTCACATTACATTTATTTGTCTCAGGTAAGATTACACTTTCTTTGCAATCTTTACTGTTGACATGTTTGACTGCTGCTATTTTTACATTCTTTTAGAAATAACCCTTGTGAATTATACCTGTGAATTTTATCCAGAATAAAGACAAAAAAACATCTTCCATGGATTCGGATATTATTTTTTATTTTACTCATGATATTTTTTTTTAATATTCATTACTCAGGCAATCTTCTTATTAAATCCATAACTGGGAGTAAGTTTCAGATTATTCACTCAGAAAAGTGGCACGTGAGGTTTGTATGGCTACTTTCTACCATATATACCTGACTGTAAATGTCAGAGGACACTTTGACCTTTTAGAACACACTTGAAATAAGGGAGGATAGGTTTTCATCATATCAGTCAGTAATCATGAGAACAGGGGCTTGTATTATCACTGCTACTCGACAGCATGTCACATATCCCAGTGACATTTTACTTCCCAGCTGTTATGGTTCTTTTTGACTCCCTTAAATCCAAGAAAAACCTTTTTATAGTCTCAGTAAGACATCCTGGAGCTTTATTTCTGAAAACTCTTTGTTCTGGGCTGTACTATCCCAATCTAAAGAGTGCTAAACTGTATGACCCCAATCTATGTGCCTAATGCCATATTGCAATGATGGTCGTGAAATTAACTGCAGATATAAATGCCATATATGACCATGGTCAGCTTATTTAGGATTTATTTGGATGGGGTTTGTGGTCTTGAGTTTCTAATTTCTTGTGGACCTTAAAACAAATAAGCTTAAGTAATGTCTCCATGTATACGATTTGCGATCTCCTTTTGCAGTAACATTGAGTGCTTCCATCTCTTTGAATTGGTCGATGTTTGGTCAATATGTACTTATTTGGGGGGAATTTTCCTTGTAAGAATTAAGCTCAAAATTTGTAACATGGAATCACAACATTGCCAATCAAGGTATAAGATCGTGTGAGTGGAAATATGCATTAACAGAAATTTGTTAAAGGTATAAAGAGGGTCGGGGGCTAAAGCCAGGACATATGAAGACAGTGATGACTATATTTAAATATATTTCTGAAGTTTGGGCAGGTGGTTGTAATAAAGCAATAATGTAGTAATAATTTGTATCCATAGCAATAAGGAAAAGGCCACCAGAACTTGTAGTTGTTGTTGCTGTTTATGCCAAACGTATATTTGCCATGTGCAGGAAACACAACAATTTAACTAGCAATTTTAATCTGACCAAAGTGAGTGCATTGATTTAGACAGTTTCAAACTTTCAGTGATATCGTTAGGTATTTTATCACATGTTGCATTTATTTTGCTGTTCGTCACAAAACCTTTGGCACAATACAGAATATAGAGAAGTAACTGACAATTTTTATCCACAACCCTCGTGCATTTCCAGGAATGGACAATACCAAATGTGGTGAAAACAACGGTAGTCAAAATGATGTGGACATACACTCCCCAAGGCCCCCAATAAGATAAAAATATAGGATTTATGTTGTTATTATTATTATTACACTCTGTATGACTACTATGATTATTTACTGGTTGTATTAGAAAACATGTTACATACATGTGTACATAAAGAGGCAATATTTACAATACATTATATGCCTTATCTTAGGTCTAGCAAGGTGAAAACCATCTCTAGCACGCTCCAAGATGCTTGAGCCCGCAGTACAAGGTCATCCGGCTACACCCAGTCCAAACCAAGTAGAGCAACCTAGTTCAAGGAAGAAGAAGGTCAAGGTCACAAAGGCACAGGTGTTCACCATGCAAGTTCTAACCCAAAGGAAAGGTCAAAGATCACAGGTTGAGGTCATATAACACAGAGGCAATAACCCCCCGACAACCCGTAAATGGTGACAGTCCCAAGTGAAGCACTTCCCAGTTTGACCCCTTACAACACAGTGGGAAAATAATACATGCATTCTTTACAATACAAAGAAGGTACAATAAAACATTGGAAAAATATACCCTCGCCTGACCCGCGGGAAACCTTACCATGATCAGGAGCCTTATACTGTTTCCTAATAGCTGGCAAAGACAATGGAGAATTTTGGTCAGACGTATTCTAAAGAGCCGAAATGTCAATGTTGGATCTGTTAATATCTTATTGATCAGAAACAAACACTTGCCCAGTATGTCAGGAAGCCTCCAGTGACAAAAAATCTCCATCTTTCACCAGTTGTTACTGTATGGGGATACATCTGAAAGACAAAGTCAGTAACACAAGAGCCAATGAAAGAAAGGGTCAAGAAACCATGTCACCAGAATGATGCCTAAAGTATTTTTAAGGTAGGGCCAAAGGGTTGAACTCCCAGACACCTTCATGTCCAAGCACAAATATATCGATTTCACAAATTTATGTATGCTAATTCTGAAAGTTGTGCCAAATTATGGCACTGGTTCCAAGTAGAATTTATATAAACATATAAGGTTAATTGATTTTATTTTATCTTGAAAGAGTACATTTATAACTTGCACTTGTATCGATTCAGATTCCAGTAAAAACAATCTGTTGATGACTTGGCATTGTTCATAACAGAGATTTCGATGTCAGAATGCAGGGGAGGTCACCAAAAACTTTCCCCAAAACTAAAAACATGAAGGCTTTTCAATAAAAAAAATCTCATCTTATTGTGTCCAATGTTTTCTTGAAGTCATTAATGAAATCTTAGCTGGTTTACAGTTTGTATTACAGTATATTAATAGTTCAGTAATTGTTCGTATATTCTCTGCTATAAAATGACCTTTTATGAAGATCACATGATCTGGGTCAGTAATTTTATCTATAACACACCGCAGCCTTATTGCTAAGCTCTTCGTTACAAATTTTCAACCCACATTAAGCAGACTGATACCATACCAGTTTTAATAAGGGGAAATTTTTCACAAGTGATAACACACCCCTCTTCTGATCACTTGAAAGTTAACCATTTTGCAATGACACATTTTACACAAATATTTAAATTTCACTCCAAAAAAATATAAATTTCCACTCGGTGACCACTAGAGCTAGAAGACTTATGATTTTTTTTAGTTTTTTAGGGATTTACAAATAAGGTCGAAGTAGAATCACATATTGCTTAAGCTGCTGAGATAGCTTTTTAATTTCATTATTTGGAGAAATGGCTTCTCTGTATTAGGCTGAATAGAAGCAACATTGTTCACTTAAGAGTACAGGGACTGGTGAAACCCCTTCAAATTATCTTTCTCGTCAGTTAGTTTTCCTTTAGGTGTTTCCAAACATTCGATGTAATTACAAATGATATTAATTTACATCCTTTAAAAGATTGATACATGTGAATCATATTGAATCTGACATTCGCCTAGATAAAATAATTTAATCTAATACTGATTTTATAGCACTTAATCTCCATCATGTGACAGGCTTTCAGGAGAAACTAGACATACACATATTGAATGGGAGTAAGTATATCAAGTTAGCCAGGTTATACCAGAGAAACATTTTTATTTTGCCTAGAGAAGTTTAGTCGCAATAGTGCACCAGAATGGTCAGGACTTACATGTCTAAGGATAACTCACAAAAGTGAAATAGCAGTATAAAGATTATCCTCTTCCGTCTGTAGTGGCTAGGTCTCATTTAAGCAAACAGTTTTTGTCTGACTGTTATCAATTTCCACTCACCAACTGCTTAACCAGGCCTGTTGGTCTAAAAATGAAAACCTAAGCGTGTCTGTATATATGTTCCATGTATAATATACATAGGTCTGAGCTGAAATATCAGATTTGTTCCAATACTATAAAATCTTGATTGCACCCTCAATTCAGTACAAAGAATGTTTTAATATTGTAATATCTTTGTCTTTGATGTATAGTTCAAACAAAATGCAACAAATTTGTTTGAGTTTCCCCACAGCCACTCACGACAAATAGACCTGGGTTTAACCAAAACCATACTCTGATGGGGCAATGGTATAATGGTAATTGGTAAAAATTCGTTTTCTTGGCACTTGGGTGCTTTTCCATCTTCAAAACTTTAACCACTTGCCAGCCATTTTTCATATCTGGTTTACTTACATGTGGCATGGCTTCACTCCACCCACTATAAACTAAACTATCTAACCGGTAGGTCAAAAATTTTGAATTATTCACATATAACATGACCATACTATTTTCATGTTATGGTCTTCCTCCACCTTGGAGTAAAATCTATTAAGCCTATCATACTTATAGCCATATTCAAATATTTCCTCCCAGGGGGTTTAACCATAACCATGTAATATATCCTCAGATACATTGTCTTCACTGGTTGCAGGTTCTCATTTTTACGTGGGCTTGAACCCATGTTCCATGGCCTTGCCATATTAGGAGGTCACCTATTATGTATTTCAAGGCCAACCAAATAGCTTGACCTTGTACCAAATTTCACCTTTCTGAATTTGGGTTCTGGTGATCTCCCATTTTTTCCAAGGTCAAGTCCAATTGACTTGCCTTGACAAAATTTTTCATTCACTTTACACTTCTTGGTGACTTCCTCCAACCAGTGGCATTATAAAGCAAGATCAATATATAAAGTTATGAAATAATAAAGTTGTAATGTGAAATTGTATGTGGATATTAAAATATTAGTAGATTGAATAGATATTTAAACCCATGCTTGTGTTTCCATGTCTTGGGGGGACGTACTGGGGACTGTTGGTAAAAATTTGTTTTATCGTCAATGTAAATTGCTACTGTGCTAAGTATGTAGAAATATTGGAAATTTACTAGGTCAGATAAATAACTTAGACCATGCTAGTTTGTCACTTATTTCACTAATTCTTTTTGTGTTTGTAAAATTTATACCTTAGGTTCTCAGCATTAAAAATATACAGTCTTCAGGTTGTTCGCAATCCTGAATTAGCTTTCAAAGGGTTTATTGTTGTGGCTAATTCCGTATTGACCGTATTCTGTGCTGTTGATTAAAAAGAATCAGGAATAAAAGTATGAGAAATTTTCTTAATGTCCTTGGCGAGTTTTTATGGTGATTGAACCCTATAAAGGTAGATTTACTCCAGAAACATAAGGCGGAGGGTATAGTGGGTTGGGATGGAGCTTAAAGACGAAGTCATAATAACCTCTACAGTATAAGAGCTCAGATCAATAACTCTGTAAATATCTATTTCATTAAGAAAACATGTCTTTACAATAAAAAAGCAAGCAGGAAATGCTTTTGAACATTTTATCTTAATAGCAGATAAAAAGGAGAAACGTCCATCTTAGTTTTGTCTGATTAATTGGATTTATCCCAGCAGTTCACTCTGGTGGTTGTGTTTTGTATATCTGCTTTGTATCCTCAAAGTCTGTGCTATTTAACACAACATTCACACTTTTCCGGTCAGGTTGACATATGTATTGTATTGCAATATATTGCAGGGAACGATGAAGTCGGGCAATTCATACAGAACACTGATCAGACTATGGCTTAGTATCTATGTTCTGTATAGAAATATTAAGAATCTTTTTTCTATTATTTTAGCTGGATCTTTCAGCCTGATCTGCCAGATGCTGGCAGAAATACCAATTTAAAGGCGATATACTATTATGTAAATAGAAAATAATCTGATCTGGTTAAACTACCTCAGGTCTGAACATCTACTGAGTGTCGAATGTGCATCGAAGAACGTAGAAATTCAGAGTTTTATGATTGTTTGTCGAAAACCCAAACTGTCACCGAATATAGGTTGTTTTGTTCATATAGAAAGACAAACATTAAGGGGTTTGGAAAGTGAATTCAATGGTGATATGAAAGTGTATTTTACAATTGACACATTAAAGGTCTGTGAGAACTTATTCATATATATATAGCGGTACTGATAAAATAATCCCTTTTGATTAATCGTACAGACAGATTTTTTACAGTGAGTGTAGTTTTTCTATCTAATGGGATTCCTATTGTTTCAATGAGCCTTTATAAATGTTGTTCCATACAGCCACTTTATAATCTGTGATGATATTTGTGTGATGGCTTAATGCTGATTTGTGAAATTGGCCACTCTGACTGCTCAAAACTATAAAGACACAAACTTGGCTGTTTCGGGGGGATAAGCATGGGACATGTTTCTAGACCTTCCTGGTATTGTACAGGTCTGTTACCATTACAGGTTCTCCATATCAATGATGCGTCCGGTCATGTTACATCTGTAATAACCCTCGTCTTTTGTTTGATATCACCACTTAAAAATACAAAATATATATGTCACCGATTTTAAATCCCGACCATTTGGTTTTCCAGCCAGAGATGATGTCACATCAGAGCCGTTTGTGTAAACAAACAGAGATGTGTAAACAAACCATTAGGTACAAATAAAATGCTATACTCGTGCTTTGAATTCCAGGATAAGGTAGCTGGATATTTTTAAGTCACTACAGTTTGTTGAATTAAAGAATGTGAAATATAAGTTAACCGCTTCCAACAAGTCTTAAGTGTTGGCTTTTTGGAGGAAACAATTACCAGACTGCGTTTTATTTAACTGACATGGTTTTAAAATAAATTTCAGCTAAAGGGACAGTCTCATTCGAAATCATCCTGGTATAGGTTTCCACTTTTATGCAGATGATACGCAGTTGCATGTTTATCTCACACATAAGAATGTGGCTCATGCCTTTGACAGGTTGAAAACTCACTGGGATGATGTCAAAAAGTGGTTGTCTACAAATAATTTAAAACTAAACTCAGATAAAACTAAATTCATTATTGTTGGTTTAAAAACTCTACAAATCTTTAACAGTTAATAATTTTGGGAATTTCCTCTCTCCTGCCGAGGTTTCAGCCATGTCCAGAATATCTGTAAGTCCTCTTTTGCTCAAATCTGGTATCTTAAACTTCTCAGAGGTTATCTGACACATCATGCTGCTCTTATGGCTGCAAATGCTTTGGTTGGGAGTCACCTTGACAACTGTTATTCCTTGTGTAGGAGTCTCTCAGCTCTTGGTCTTCATAAGCTGAAATGTGTTCAAAATATTCTGGCTAGAATTGTTACCAAAACCTCGAAGTACTCGCATATCAATCCTGTTAGGAAGACTCTCCATTGGTTGCCTGTTGAACACTGTTCTTTATTCAACTGCCTCACTGGTGTACAAGTTCCTACATTGTGGTTATCCCCCAAAAAATTTTCCTTAAGCCTAGACATAGTGTTTATAACTAGTGATCTCACCGGGTATCCGAATATCCAGGTACCCGATCACTGAATATCTACCCGAATCCAACATCACATACCCGAGTACCCTCATCTAAGCATAAGTGCTTCCAATATCGTCCCTATTGGCCGACCGAGTTCCGACATGTCCCGACTTCATAAAGTCACTTCAAAAGGAAACTATTCTGTTAAAACATACAACAATATTGTTTTCTCACCTTTATACACCATTTATAGTGTCACATTTATCTTTTATTTTGGTTGTTTATGCATTACCAAAAACAGGGACGCTTTGAAAAAATGGTCAGAATGTTAAAACACTTATCTAATTCCAACAAGATAAACTGCTGTATATTGTGCATATGGTGTCATGTATTACTTGTCATGCAATTCTGAAACTACAATCGTGCTATGGTTGATGTTTAACTTATAGGTCATGTGACTCCATTTTGGAATAAACAACCGTGTTTTGTATGTACAGAAGTCCTTTTTTTAACATTTCTTCCGTTTCTTGGTGTTTTGAATGCACCAACGAGTGAATTAAAAACCAATATTATCCTATTATACACAATTAATTTGTCATTTGTTAAATAAAAAGGTTGGTAGATAAGAAATAATGCAAATGGTTGGATTCCGTGTTTTGTGTGAGTTAAAAGTTTGTAAATCTGGAGATTTTTGTAGTATCACCTATTATCGCTCATCAGAGCGAGTACCCAGGTACCCACCCATTAAAATCATTACACACCCAGTCCCACAAAACTTGGAATATTGAGAACACTATTTATAACACATGTAAAAGCCAACCTGATGGTGTGTTCCTGGAGGTCCCACACTTTGCCACTTTGGTGTATAAGTCTTCTTTGCGTTTTGGCCTCAGCTTTGCATATTTGCATATTGCTATTATCTTGTTGCGCCTTAGAGTCCACTACTCAGTGGAGATTAAGCGCTATAAAAGTCAAATTAGAATTAGAATTATGATGCTCCAAAGAGTTGGAACAATTTGCCTGATGATGGCCACTTCTCTCCACTCGTTGAGAAAGAAGCTCATAACCTATCTCTTTGCACAAGCATATCTACCCTAATTTCCTCTTTTCCCAGTTTCTCTCCAAGACGCTGAACCCTATGATGTCTCAGGTTAATGATTATAGTTTTCTGCTTTTTCTTTTTGGTGAGCCTAGATTCTGTCTTTAGATGGAGATCAATCGATATAAAAATACTATTTGAATTTTAATATTGTAGGAAAGTAGAACACTGTATGAATTGTAAGAGGAACAGATTGTACTAAGTTTGGGAATTAAGGATAACTTCATGTCCTTGATTCGTAAAACTAGGTTTAAACTTTATTAGACAGGCTATGGCATATGTTAAATCACACAGTGAGCTGACTTCCAAATTACTTGGACCTGTTTCCTCCTTGTTACTTTGTTTGAACTATTTTCCTTTTTGCTGTATTAATGTCCTTATCACACAACACGTGGCATTGCACTCCTCATTTGATCCTTGTACTGCAAAAGACAAAGACAAAGTTGGTATTTTACATCCAGTTTAACACCCATGGACAGGTCCTCATCATTGTATCTTGAGGAAGCCAAAACCCATACATATCTGACATCTTGTGATTAGACATAAAACTTGCTATTTACTAAGCCATTGACGACCTCTCTCCATGTACTGTCAGAATTATGTCAGAGAACTATGCCAACTGTGGCGCTCCCTTATTTTCTGTGAAGCTTTTAACTGGTCAAAATTTTCACGACAGGCGGTATGAAGGTCACTGCCAATAACCTCCTATGACGGTAGGTTGTCGTATCATTTCTGCAGTTGTTTTCCTATGTGGTTATTCTATACGGAACAGGAACCTTTGAGAAAGACAGTGTTTTATTTTTTTTTTATTTAAAAAGGTGACCATCTTCAAAAAAAAAACAATTTTTAGGTTCTTTTGTGTCAAACACTAAACATGTTATATACCTGTTTATGGTTCCATCTTTTAATCATTCACACCATCTTCTATATACATAAATCACAAAAGTAGCTGCATTTTAAATGATTAGGTATTTGTGTATTTATGTACAAATCTTTATGGCATAAATAAACATCTTTGTAACTTTTGAACAAAAGCCTCTCTCGTGGCTGTAAAGCTATGCACAATTCTCACTAAATAGATCAAATTTATATAAAAAAACATGACCATTGTCCTCTCCAAGTCCCATTCTTTTTGTTGCGTCCCCCGTACACTAAAACTCTGAATGACGTTGACAAAATAACGGAATATAAAATAAAGTTAGTGTTATATCTTGAAGACTCATTATTTGTGCATTAGGTATTTCAAATCAAGTTATATTAGCAATAGCTATTTACCTAACTTTACCAAATGTGTAAGTACACATATTTCTACTTACATTGAGGCAGTATGAAAAGACGAATACCTTGATATTTAGCATCCGATTTATTGAAGTATTTTCCTTTACAAAGAATTTCTATCTGTATATAATTAGTAAGAAAAAACATTTTAGATAGAACACCATGCTAATGTGTAAATGAGTATTTTTTCCAGATTTCCTGTTGCTCCAATCCATTTCAGTAACATGTCTTTCAAGAAGGAAAACAAATCAGTCTTTATAGGATCCGACTGTTTAATGTACAGATCTTCTAAACCTGTTGAGCATTTATCTATTTTTTCTCTCTGTTAGTCGCGTTGGAGGAATCTTTGTTTTGATAAAAGCAAAAAAGAAACATATTCTTGGTGTGATGTCATTCACTCTTCCTTGCCTGTGTGTATCATAAGAATGGCTAAATACTCCATTGCATGTAACATATACCACTGGGGTCAGCCAGTACAGTAATACCCTCACTGTCCCGAGCCGTACCTCCACCAACGAGGCTATATTTTTGTTGGTGTCTTTGTTTGTCCGTGTGTCCTTTTGTTTGTTTGCAAAATTACTTGAATAATTACAGAGGGATTTTTATGGAGTTTTCAGGACATGTCTACAATGGCACATGGAACAGAGGATTTTGGTAGTGATATGAATCACGTTGGTATCATTTGGTAGTGATATGAATCAAGGTCTTGATCCAGGAATTTTTAAAGAACTTTTTACTATTGCACATACCCCTGTTCCACTATAAAGGACCATCCAGGACTGGCCCAAGATCTAATATCCCATGAGGCCCTACACTGTAGAAGACGGCTCTACTGGATTCCCACCAACACAACATATCAATCTAAATAGACCTCCGCCACCGTTCTTCCCCTTGGCAGATGACACATTTACACTGAATCCATGTTGATGAAACCCTGCTCTTGATAAAGCATGTCTCCTAAACAGAAGAGTTACAACTACTGAATAAGCTAGGGAGGAGGATGGTTGAGAATGCTTTTGGGATCCTCAGCAACAAGTGGCAGGTGTCCATGTCAACCATATAGCCAGAACTAGTGCTGGCGGCTACCATCACCATGGCATGCTGTGTCCAACACAATATTGTAAGAACCAATATATGGTCACTTGGTGGTTGACAAATACAGAGAGAGCTACAATTCCACGAAGATGACTGCGCAGTGGTCAAGATGCACAATACCAAAGAGGCCAAAGACCAGGAGGTGCTGGTCCAGTACATCAGCAATGTGGGGGCAGTGCATTGACTTTAAGTGTAGGCCCTTTTGAGGTTCAGAACATTATTCCATAAACAACTGATCACTCTGTGTTCCCACATTTAAAAAAACCTCACCACCATGTGCTACCTGAGCCCCATGAAACAATTCTCATACAGCCATACATACACCTCAATACACCATAAAAAGGACCTGGTTCACACTAGCGACTAGACTGGAACCATAGCAGTATTATTGTAACACAGTGATCAACTCCTAAGCTAACAACAGCAATGTCCAAAGTGATAGTCATGGGATGTTCTAAGTCAGTTATCCAGAAGGATACCAAGTGGTGTCTGAGTTGAAGAGGTGGGTTTAACCGGCTGCCTATGGGATATTACTGAGAGTGTGGTTCTTATATGAAGAAGAAGACAGTTTTAAGAAGCTGGTAATGACTGAAAGACGAAAAAAATATTTGTGTGAATTATTGCCTTTATGGCAAAAGAAAGGGGAAAATGAAGACAACTGTGTCAGGTATTTTTAACGAAGTATATGGATGGAGTGTTTCACTGAGGTATACTGGTTGGCCATGCTTTATAATTTTGTATGCAATCAGCACGGTTCCAGATAAATCAAACAATGACTACACCTAGAACAGGAGCCTGAGCCTCTAAGTGATTTACAAGTCACATGATTTAACTCTGTAGTTGTAGGTTCAAGTCAAGGTTAAGACAACATGTGGGAATTGCTGAGAGCCTTCAGGATATGACCATAGCTGTTGAAAGAGCTGTAAAATACCTAAACTTTAATTTAGTACAACTGCAAAATCTGAGATTATAGAACTGAGCCATGTCTGTAATTTTTTGTGTGATAATTTTGCACATTCCTCAAATTATCTCAAATAAAGTAAACAGTAACAAGACACATAGTACCACATTAAAATATCATTCCGATATCTCAAGTACAAATGTTGTACACCAGAATTCCGAGAAATGATTTTGTTGTAATAAAAATATTTCCACATATGCGTTTGTGATAAGGGGTTGGTCAGCCCCCAGGGAGTCCCAACGCAAGACATAACCCAAACAAATGGAATTAAAATTTCTAGTTCTAATTCTTTTGACATATGCACATTGTTTTCCTTTAGAGATCTTTATTTTATATCATACCTAAAACTGGCTTTGAAATGAACTTCATTTGATTAGCCAAAGTCATCTGAGGCTAAAGGTCAAGGATTAATCACGACCTTGACAATTGACCATCCAGGATATATGCAAATTAACATGATTACCAATCAAGGGGTCAAAGGTCATGATTTGGGTGACCTTGTAATGACCTGTACATGAAAGCAAGGTGAAAACAATACCCAGCAAGATATGTATCAGTTACCAGATGATGAGTTCATAGAGAAAAGTTCGTTCCAATGCCAGAATGTTACTGTTGTTACTAGCTCATGGTGGAGGAAGTGTGTGTTACACAAAAGACAACCAAGTGATCAAAATTTTACTCTAAGTTGTATATATCTGCATAACAAGTGTCTAAACTGAAATATTTAATGTGAGTTTTGATTATTTTCAGATTCAGGAGTTCACCCAAACCCCAAGTAGAGCTAGAGACGTAAGGACTGTTGAAAAGCAAGGGAGACAGGAGAGGTAATGGAAGGGGTTGAGGAAAGGTAGGACCACACCACATCTGATTTCCAAGCACCATGTTTTACAATGTGCTCCAGAGACACACCTTGTTGGAAACTCCACATGGCACCAGACTCTTCTGAAAGCATGAAAAGTCAAAGAGGTGGGGATACTCCAGCAATCTGAGATTTTTTTCAGGTGTTTCCCAGCAACAGAATCTGTAAGTGGAACTATGGTGAAATTTCTTGGAGTCACAAACAATGGCCCATTGGGTGCAGCCGGAAACAACTGGGTCATATTTGTAATGGCTCTTATAGGACACAACTGTGAAGCTCCTAGATTTGGTAAAGGAATTGTAAAAACTGATTGTTTTCTATCCTGCACAGTTTTGCTCCATTTAATGAGCAGAACAGCACTATCCTCTGCAAAAATGAAATCCCCCCTAGCTTTGAAAGAAGAAACATAATAAATACAAAGATTTAAAAATTTCAGGGTGGAAAAGACAGTCACACTGACTAATTGTGGAATTTAAAGTGTCAATGTTTATATGTGGCTTGAGAGCTGGGCGCAAGGGAGCTTCAATCTTTGTTGATTTCAAAAACAAGGGAATGCTTGAAACAATCAGCTTGAAGAGCATGTACAACATGAAACTTAAAACTCTGAAGCAGTCTGGTGGAAGCCATGGTGCCCAGCTGGGCTCCCATGCCAGGTAACTCTACAAATACAAAACAGAAGTGATGGAAATACAGCTAATATTATATGTCATGATTAAGGGGTGTCGTGATAAGGGCTTGGTAAAAATCAAGCTCCGACTGAATTTTGGAGCTTCAACCTTGACAAAAGTTGCTTGAGAATAGGCAATTCCCAATGGTGTTATCAAAATGTGTTGGGTATTACCTTTAAATTTAGCACATGCAAAAGGATTATCAATATTGTGCATGAAAACACTTGTTCTGTATCGACAAACTCCACAGGTGTTACAAACTTGCTGCATACATAACCCAGTGAGGATAGAAGCCTTTTCAAAAGTTGCTTTGAGAATGAATACAATTTCTAATTAGGTAGTCAATAACCCATTAGGTGTACATTCATAGATCATCGTGCAATATAAAAGAACTGTAATTTCTTTCGATTCAGAGAAGAACTCATTTTTATTTATCTTATTTTCTCATGTCACGGAGGTTATTTTCTGAAAAAAATCTCTCTCACTGTGCACTGAGGCTGAATATGTCAAAACACAAGAAATTGGTTTTGACTGTATCAATAAATGTAATTACTTTTTAAACAGATGTGTTTATTATCTGTTTACAAATTGTAATGCATGGCTGTTCAATTATTGCAGTCTGATCATAAACCTAGTTTCTGCTAAAAAATTTAAAACATTCACGGTCTATGGGTATAGTTTAAGATACTGAGTTTAAGATAAAAAATATAGGTTTAAGATCATTGTAAGATCAGAGAGATTTTTTAACGAATGGTAAAATAGGTTTAAGATATATTCCAGATGCCAAGATCTGATAAGCATCGAGAGTAGTTTACAATAAATTCAATCTGTTCACTATTGTTGTAAACTGTTCCTGGTGGACTTCCTAATACATCCAACTGGGAAGAACTCGGGAAGTACCCGAACATCCGTACAGATTCATTCTGATTGTAGTTTGCAATGGCTTTAAGATCATTTGGATTGAAAAGCTCAACCTCTTAAATAGCAAAAACCAGGGATCATTACAATCAGGGACACAATCGCCAAAAATGTAAGAGACCTATAAATTCCAAAGTGGATGGTGTATTATTTCTGACTTTGACCCAACTCTTACTGACATTTTACGTCAGGAGAACATTTTAAAGTCATATATGCCTGAACGAAGAATCAGAAAGGTTGGTAAAAGGGGATTAATGTCAAATATGTTTGACATTTTTCCTTTCCCATTCCCAAAAGTCATGCCCTTTAGTCCGACTTATTTTATTGACATTAAATGAAAAGACGACTCCAGTCATATCCTATATCGAATCATGTCACTGCTATGTCTAATCATACTGAACTCGTATAGATCAGGGACTTTCTGCACCCAATTGGAACCACCATGATGAAAAGGACTAGCCACAATTTTTTTCATCTCCTGACATTTTCATAGCCCACAGAGTGGGGATCAGGGTTCTGAACTTGTTACATTCATCATCAATATGCCTAATCTTATTGAGATAATATGGCAATCATATTGATCAGGGTCAGGAGTCCTGGGACTCCAAGTTCAATAGGAATTGGTCAGGATAGATTAGGTAATACCTAGTCCCCAGGGTTGACATGCATTTGAAGTTTTATACCTCTTTGGGCAAATTATAGCACTTTTCTACCTTGATCCTTCTCCTATGGAACCAGGCCTGTAGAAAGTCCCCAACAATAGCATATTGAAAGACATGGACATTTGAAATACATGGTAGATTCAGAGCCAGTTTTAGAGCTGATTCATTCACTTTGAATGGAGAAAATAATTGGCTTGCAAAGACAAAGGAATTATACACATCACCATTCTTGTACTTTACAGCTATCACCATTCTTGTACTTAACAGCTATATGACTGCTTATGAGGGTGTTCCACTAGGATCATCTTGTCAGTAACTATGGATTTCTCAAAGGTCAGGAGCTATGTTTACAGAGTCGGTTAGAGTCGATTGTATTTTCCGGGCTTGTCGCGGTGGGTCAGCAAGATATTTCACTGATCCTCCGCAAATCTTCACCCTAACCATGGCTAAGCCCACCTGGTAACCATCTTGTCTTATCTGTCTATGTCATAGTCACTTCCAGACCTATCCTGTAATGCTACCATCTTATCAGGAAACACTTGACTGCCTGTCATATTCAAGTACCCCCCAGCCTCACTCCAGGACAAGCTGTGGAACAACACTGTACTTGAAAGGAAACCTGCCTGTCGTAAGCATCCAGGACCTGACTTGCTTACTACCGGAAGTCTCCAAGTCTTTGGTCACAGAGTCAGTTTCATCACAGCAGGACAAGACATAAGAGGTAACTGACAAGGCAGTTACAGCAACAGATAAGCTGGCAAGTATATAGGATAAGTCTGTTTCATTTCACTGACTCATGGCTTGTTGGTTATGGGACATATGCCCAGTCGACTGGTTCTGCATTCAGACTAAAATCAGAGTAAAACCCTAAATATTTAACTTAATAAACACAACAGGGCCCCAAGCTTCTGTAGAAAGTGTCTCTGATGTGTAGCTGGCATCTTTGCAGTGATAAATGATGGGTAACAGCAGCAAGTAGTGTTGCTTGGTTCCCGACTTGTGATTCCAACTTCAGAATTTAATCAGTTTGGTCAGTGTGCATCGGGACACTGCTCCAGTCTTGTCAGCTTATCATTACAGCTTGTCATGACCTGATGTGGCTTGTCAGTTAGGGCTTTATAGCTTGTCCTGATAATTTCTTGTCTGTTCATGGAATAAAACACCCCAATCCCAAGTCATGTCAGGAGGTTGATCTAGGCAAGCTGATATGCACTACGTCCTGTTAAGGAGGTGAAACCAACCCATACATTTTACCAGTTTTTTCTTTCTGGGATTTTTGTGCATGATCCTTGACTCTGCTAACTGGTGTTAGAGTCATAGAGTGAGTTGTAGGATTGGCCCCATTAGAACACCCCCATAAGCAGTTTCTTTTTAAACTAGATATTAATAACGTTAGCCCTACAGGCACAGAATGTACATGTTCATCTGCCTCCAAACATAGCCCAGTTAATCAGACTTTAGATCCATTTTGAGAGCCAGTACACTTACAACAGAACTAAAATGCTCAAAAAAAAACAAAAAATGCATGGCAAGGGTCTCATTTCTAGTAGTACAGGCCATGACACTGTGATATTATAAACATTCTAACTTTCTGTCATTTCATCTAATCCATTTGAAAAATAAAGTTTCCAATCTCACAGCTTACAATCTATATTAATATAGCAAAAGTCTGTATATCCCTTTGAAACCCCTGATCAATCAAATCCTCGTTTTGAACCACATTGTTTTGTTCACATTGAGGCCTGTATAGAGTGCTGCTTTTCAGTTAGTAAGACAAAATAGATACAAGATTCTCCTCTTTCCTCCCATTGGAACCGTTTATGTACACAAGTGTTTCCATTTAAACGGTCAATTGTGAATGGGCAATAAGCAATAGAACGCCTATGATTTTTTTCTGTGACAAAAAAGTACTTGCTTGCAGGTAAAAAACAGATAGGATACTGATATGTTAGTGTTATAAATTGACTGGACGGCGTTTATTTAGTTTATATGGCTGATACTCACAATAAGGTATATTTCTATCAAAATAACATAGCATTTTGTGTGTGGTGTACAAATTCAATATTAATTTAGGTCGCATAATGGAATTAGAGTATAAGATATCAGATTTATATATAAAACAAACACTCCCTCATTTCATCGTTAATACTTCTGTGCCTGTTAATTATCTCCCGCCTGTGGCCAAAGGCCAAGGTCAGGACATTATAAAACGCCTTCCGTATGTGCATTTTGTATAAACCTTAATATATCATTCATTTAAAAAGATATCTTTATCAAATTTGCAAGGAATGTTTATCACCATAAAAACCTGTCTGCACAAAATTTTGGCCTTATTTTGAAAAATAAAATGGCCGCCATAGCCAATTGTTTTAAAATCATAAAGGGGCTCTGAATCTCGAAATATTCCAGCTAGCTTCATCAAATTTGCACAAAAGATGTATAGCTAGAAAAGTTAGCCTAGTTTTGGACTAGTTTTAAAAACAAAATGGCCACCATATCACATGTTTAATGTCAAATGGGGTTATCCTAGTTAAAAAGGCCTTATATCTCCCCTAATATTTCTCCTAGAGGTTTGGAATGTGAAAACAACTTGTAGGAAGTCATGGCCTGAGAATCCTTTCCAATTGCTGACTTTTACCTTTGACCCCTTCTTCAATATTAAGTTGGGTTATCCTATCTACAAAGGCCTTTTATCTCCTTTAGTTCTCCATTATTACTGATTCTAAGGTGGGAGATAACTGCTGCGGCAGTGGCCTTGTTTTATTTGCACTCTTCCGTCATTCAATGAGCAGTTCATCTGCATCACTCTGACAATTATACAGCTTTCAGTCTTTTCACCAGACAAATTGTTCTGTTAATTGAATGTCTTCTGCAGTATAACAACATTTCATGTTGCAGTTTAAGGTGTGAACCTGTGATTCTTTATAGTGGAACCAGCTAGAATGGATAACCTCTACAATGTTGGAAAAGATTTTAGAACTTGGTTTTTCAGAGAGTACAAAAACTGTAGCAGTTTTTCTGTGAAGAATGGTTATTTCACTGAAAGACAAGGAGACCCATGGAGCCCATGTATTTTCATTTTTGCAGAATAACAATTGGCAGCAGCAATAAGGAATAACACCAAACCTAGCGCTTTTATAATGAATGAAGAATGTGTAAAAAGTGACAATATGCAGATGACATTTTTTATCTTGAATGGTGTAGACATAAATAAAAATGGTTTTGAAAATAGACCAACAGTCACTGACTGAAATTCAAGAAAAAGTTTCCTACATCATGCTTAGTACCTATATAGTGCTTATACTGTAACGAGAAGGGCATAGGAAAAAATACATACAGTTAAGGTTCTGACTGTAAACTGCCGACCAATGGCAAGCAACAACCAGCTTTCCTGCTTGAGGTCAGGCCAGGATTTGAACTCTGATCTCAGAGGTGTGAAGCTGAAGCTGTCCATTGGACTCAGTTCAGCTTAAAATTTGTATTTTCCCAATAAAATAAAATATGAGAGCATCCAATATAAAGCCTTTAAACTCTCGGAAAATGGTTTTCTAGTGTCCCTCAGTATAGCAGTGACATTCATTACAATGGTGGAATAAAAGGAACAGAAAAGATTATTTTCATATACAGGCCATGACAATTAACAATAAAGTGACAATAACTGTATTGCAGTTTATCATCCATCACAAGCCATATTTGACCTAATTTGCTGGACCA
The DNA here is from genome assembly GCA_964017235.1 of Sabellastarte sp. h YS-2021. Lineage (NCBI taxonomy): Eukaryota > Metazoa > Annelida > Polychaeta > Sabellida > Sabellidae > Sabellastarte > Sabellastarte sp. h YS-2021. Next base: position 31,813,861 of record OZ024929.1, read on the forward strand.
ACAGACCAGTATATATATTTTTTTGTATTTCCACCACCACTTACTATTTGTAACTGTCATTACAAATTCATCAACCAGTGCCTATTCTTGTCAATATTATATTATTTATGTGAGATGCAAATATGTTGCACATTTATCATTGGACAAAGTTGGGGTTTTACGTCCTGTTCAACAGGCAGAGTCATATTGAGACAGGCCTTCAGCAGTGTCACTTGTCGGAGTCGGACCCACACAGAGGTGACTGCCTGTGATTAGATGCCAAACCTGCTACCCGACTAGCCCAATGTAGTCAGTTTTCTGTATCCGAACTTGGTAAATGACTAGGTAGTCAAGCAGATGGTCGTTGGTTCAAACCCATGAATAAACCTGTTGTGACACTTCCCCACGGCACAAAATCTTTCAGCACTGCTACCTTCGATTGTAACTTGTCAGACAAGCATTGCAAAAGAGCAATGGAAACAAAGGGCTGACAAAGAGTTAAATGACGGAAAACCTAAATAAACATATTCTTTATCTAATAGATTTTTACTGATTTGCTTATAATTCCTGTTCACACTTCTCCGGAAGGCTAGTTCCATTTTAGTATTAGTTTTAGATGTTGCAACTGCACATGCTTCTTCATAATTTTAATACGACAGCAAGTGTTACTTATGCAGATAAATGTGGATAACACAGCAATATAAAATCCCAAATTCACCAGAAATGTGATAAAAGATGACAATCACTAGACGGCAAACTGTCATATTTTGGTTTCATATACAATATGAAAAGATACAAGGTCAGCTTTTGTTACATCACATAAATGTGACTCATATCGGGGAAGTGTGAATGCCACATGCTATGGCTTCCTATCCTTTCTAAACCTGTCCATAAAGTAGCAGGTGTATTATCTACTGACAATTGGCTCTGGTTAGTTATTACTAAGACAACAAATGGTATCTTGTGTATAGGTAATCTGTGTTGTGTTACAGCATACTTTGAACACATGACCCCATCATATATTTCTTCTGCTGATGAATACCCTTTGTTGGAGAACTGTGGTCTTCATACAGTAGGTACTTTTTAGTTTGGTAATTTAGCACACTCCATAAATTGGCACAAACTGGAAGTAAATGATCAATTTAATATTTATCCGATTTGTATTATTTGAGTTTAAATAGTAGCTCTATTATAAACCCTGTAAAAAGCCATCTTGAAAGTAAATTAGCATAGTCTTGCATATGTTGAGTATATTTATAACTTGACATTGTATCATAGCATGTCTTTCTGAAAAGAAACCCAACCCTAACATATAGCAATTGCAATTAAAGATTTAGCATTCAGGTTGTCATGCACTACCAAGCCAAACAGATTCAGTATGTTAATAGCTAGGGTGATGCTAGCCATGATAATAAAGTTACTGGGGCTGTGGATAAACTTATATTACAAAGCTTTGTTAAATTAAAACAAAGATGGGTCGATGGCACAGGGTGTCAGATGTAGACACCATATGCTACACCACAAGGACAAAAATTACCACTGGTACGTCAAATGTAGGCACACAAAATGTTGGCAAACTGTAATAAGAAAATAGACACTTGTTACAGCCTTTCTTAAAGTATAATTAAAATTCTTACATATTTCCTTCCAATAAGGAAGTTATGTAATGGATTCTGTTTGTATGTCTGATTGTTAGTCATTCTACAAACAAAACCTACTACACAGATTTACATCAAATTCCCACAGTAGGGTAGCTCTTGCTCTAAGACAGAACAGATTAAAATTTTGAGAATGATCCAAAAACAATTCTATGTCCAGGATTTATTCGAAGAGTTTTTACCAATACAGTGAGTAGCAATAGTGAAGGGCATTGGGCTGATGTATACGATCTATGACTGCTCTTGTATACATAACATTTTGATTTCTCAATATAGTAGCTAGTTGCATTAGGTGAAGTTTCTCCTTTTTACTTTGAATCTCTGTTGGTTAAAATGTGCCGTGTATTAGCATCATGTTTGCTATCTCCAAGGAGCCTCCTTAATTAGTTTGATTAACAGACACGTGGGCAATTACCTCTGATAAGTTGTCCATTAAACAAGACAAATGACTGTCAGGTTAATTTGTGTTGTGTTACTGTAGCCTCTCATTATAGGCCTTATCCCTAGGCTTGAATTAGTCCACTGTCACTGGTGCTATAATTTTAATGCCAAGCAAGAGAGAGTTAGGTTGAGATTTCTACACGGAGAGTGGACAATATGCTGATGTATGGTCACTTCCCAGTGTTTCATGTACATGAGTCCATGTAAATAAGGAAGGCATTATGATGTAGTGGGTAGCCCATCGTCTCTTCTGGGACCAAAAGGTTTTTCATTGAAAAATCTTAACCAACCAGTATATGTCCTGCTTTTCTCCATGAAACCGAAATCAATCAATATGAGATTCAAACCTGTTCAAATCTGTTGTACAAAATATTCCACAGTTCCACAGTTTATCGGACAATGAAAAATTTGTTATAATTGTCAATTCATACGAGAAACAACTGGTTGATTTTATTTACCAAGCATGGAGAATAAGACAGGATTTGCTTAATAAATAGAACATACTTATTCATTCTATGTTGGTGTGTGTAATATTTTCTGTAGTATATTTACTTTGTCACTAATGTAATTGTTACTAGTTGGTACACTTTCCTTTTCAAAAATATCTTTTGCCTAATGCTGGTAATACTGTAATTTATCTAACACTATAACCATGTTAATTATTGTCTTGATTAAGAGTGACTTATAAGCCCTTCAGGGCTGGGCAATGTTGTATTTCTGCCTGTTATCTCATTTGTATATTATATATTGCATGTCACTATAATAAATAAATAAAATAAAAAATAAAATAATTATTATACTGTTGTTGTCATTGGTGACAATATCATGAAACTCATGTAACATGCCGATTTCTAATTGCTTTTAATACCGTATGTTGTCACATGTATAGATTTCTACACACAATAATCTCTAGTTTTGCTTTATTTTGTTTAATACTCCATTATCACCCACAGTGCCTATTATCACGGTACTTCTACAGTTTTGATGTAATTCACATCCCCTGTTATCGGAGGACCATTTTTTTCTGACTATTGTTTGAGTTATATATATATACATATATATCCATATTGCCTATCTCTGGGTATATTTGAGTCTTCTTAATTGTCTGGTTTCTAACTGTAATGTTCTCTGAGTGGTCTTGTTATGACTTAGTTTCCTGGGTGTTTTCCTTAGTCAAAATAGGAAAAATAAGGACAAGCGTTCCCAATATATTTTTCGCCTTCCTGTTCTGGTCTGTAAATATTATTGCCTCAACAACACAAAACAGGTACCTCCGGAATTGAAATAAAAACCTTCTACTACTTCTGCTGTGACACACTGATTTTGCTTTACTCAGAAATAAAGGCCCTCTTAGTGTGTGGGCAACTTCATCCCTGACCATGTTGTTATAAGATTTCAAATAGGTTTCTCTTGCCCTGAAGCCAGCACTGAACAACATATCTCTTATCATCGGTATCACAAAACTGATTTTGAAAAGTTCTGCAGTGAGATCCTACTTTTACTATCTCCAGAAGGAACTAGCTCAGAACTACATGGCCAGTATGTCAACTGTCTCACCCATGTGCTTTATAAGCAAGCACCTGTCATCTTATGCAGGGCAAAACAGCAGTCAGCTGAGTGGTCGTTTTATTCATATCAAATGGTGCACTCTCTAAGATGGCAATTTGAATGGATGCGGAGAAAACACATGGCTCAGTCAAACAGATCAAGGCTCCACAAGTAAATTGCCTGGTGCAACCGACTAACCTATAATACCAATTTGGCAGTCTCAATGGAAGGGATTGCACAGCAACTCTGAGATTATTCTGCCTTTAAGTCTTCAAGTGAATTTGAAGTCTGCAAGATTTTCAATGACTCTCCCTTTAATCATGCTTACTGGACCCTATACCCACGTTGCTCCTGATGGATTGTCTCAATATCCTTTTGCCATCCACAACCAAGTTGGTTAATTATTCCCTCAGTGAAGTTCTTTTCCTGAAGCATTTAAAAGAGCTGTTGTGATCCCTCTTATAAAGGAGGATCCTTTACCCAGTAATGAATTAAAGAATTACCGTCCAGTGTCTGGTCTCTGCTTCCTGTCCAAGTTGGTTGAGCAGGTCATTACTAAGCACTTAATGTCCCATATTAATAGCAATAAGCTAGACAATCCTCATCAGTCTGCTTACAAACCTGGTCATTCTACTAAAACATTACTGTCAAAAAAACATCAGGTCCATCTCTCTCTGGCATCAGCTGAACGCACTGTTCTGGTATTGCCTGACTTGTCAGCAGCTTTTTACATCCACATTCTCCTTGGTTATCTCAAATCCTAGTTTGTTCTAGTGGAACCATCCTCAAAGGGTTAGACTCCTACCTGGGTAATCATTGTCAGACCATTAAGATAGGTCCGACACTATCTGAATTAAGCCAGCTCATCTATGGAGTCCTCAAAGGATCTGTTTTGGCCCACTGTTGCTACACTATACAACTCCATTTAGCAAAATCATCAGCCTTCTTCCTGATATAAAATTTTATTTTTATGCAGATGACACCCAATTACATGTCTATTTATCTCATAAGAATGTTTCTGCTACTCTTACCAAGATGAATGCCCGCCTTCAAGATATACAAACATGGTGGCTCCAAGTAAGTTAAAACTCAACCCTGATAAAACTGAATTTGTTGGTTTTTGGTTTTAAGGCTCAGTGTCAGAAACTCTCCTCTCATTTTCCTGTTAATATTCTCAGTACTCTTTTTATCCTGCTGACTTTGTCAAAAACCTTTGGTATGTGGTTCAATGCACACTTTTCTTTCTCAGAACATGTTCAGAAGACTTGTAAAACCTGGTTCCACCAAATGCATGACCTTCATCAAATTAGATAGTATCTGTTCTGGATCATCCTTGTCTCTGAGCAGCTGTTCCTTCAGTACCAGGTGTAGTCACCTTGATCATCAATAGCTGACAGTTCCTGTTTTCCACAACTTGCTCTAGAAGTCATTCACTTTGGCCATAGTTTTGGCTTTGATGTTCCTAAGATTTGGAATAAACTTCCTCACAATGTACGCAGCACAATATCTATTACCTCAAAAAAGCTCAAATTTACCTGTTTGCAAAAGCCTAGATCTGCTTTACTCTTCCAGTCACCCATGCATCTTCTCTAATATAACTTATGTTGGACTAAAATTATTCACCTTGTTGATGCCAACTGCATCTTTAAGGTTGTTGCTGCTGTGGCTGCTGTTGTTGCTGTTGTTAAAAAGTTAAAATACGTGTAAAGTTTATTAGGAAAGAGTACATATCCTTTACAATGATTTTATTTACTTAATGTTATACATAACATGGTCGGATACATCAAACTGAGTAATATTTTGATCCCTCGTGATATAATACCATCACAATAAATTTTTATTGCAATAGGCTACATACTTTACATGCCCATGCTCAGCTTTTATATTCAAAACTCACACAAAGGGCTGATTTGTTTTGTTTGATATTTTACCATACAGAATGGGATATGCAATGTTCACACTATTTCGACAAGGTGCCTAACTGTACCAACGGTTTGAAATGGGTCTCCAATACATGACAGTGTATTGATGGTCAAAGTTAGTGTTTTACCTCCCTTTCAACAGCCAGAGTCATATAGGGACAGGTTCTTAGCATTTGTCATTTGTGGTAGGCAAACCCATGCAGAGGTGACTTCTTGTGATTGGACATCAAGTTTATTTGGTCACTTCAAAAACTGATTGGATTTCGAAATGGCTTCGCCACTTCAAAATCTAACTGATCAAACTGACAGCAGTTACACTTACGCCATAGTGTTCAATTGGGCCCTTTGACTTGAAAGGGTTTCCTGAACAGGCAATTAGTGACTTTAGCAGGGTTTCCTGAACAGGCAATTAGTGACTTCAGCAGCAAGAGTTAATTTTTATTAATTTCTGACTGGGCATATATGTCTTTGGGAGTGTGTTTTTGTCTGTTCGCAAAATAACTCAAAAAGTTATTTTAACATCAAGTTTTACCAGTTACTATACTGCCGCCCACTTATGGTCGATGAAACATGCAGGAAAAATTCAAAACCTGACAGAGAATGAACTGAGAGTTACTTGAGAAATTATTTTAAAGGAGACTGAGTGTGACAGATAGGCAACTACTCTGGCGAGAGTCCTATGACAACAAACAATGAGTAACAAACTGTGGTGACTGGTCAAAGTGAACATAAACCGGCAAGAATCCCACTAACAGTTCCTAGCAGCAGGTTGTTATCGATCTCTGGATTAAGAGAAGTGGAGAACAGATTAACAAACTTTAAAAATTCAATGATGTCAATTATTCATTTTAAAAAGATCCCCAGCACATGACCTGCCCACCATACTCAAACAATGAAGCTTTTTTAGGAATTTGATAAGGGGAGAGACAAATAGAGTAGTACATGCTCATAAACACACATATCAGATATAGCCGTTTGGGGCCTGTGTAGACACACGACTGTTGATTTGCACTCCAGTCTCACATTTGATGGAACATACTTCCTGTTCTTATTATATCTACCAATGAATCAGTCACTAACCAGAGGCAGATCTAGGGGGGGGCGTGGAGGGCGCACGCCCCCCCCCCCCCCTTTCAGAGTTTCAACCTTTAGTCATGGGGCTTTTTGCTACTGTCCACGCCCCCTCCAATCCCCCACCCCAAGATCTGTCTTTACTAGGGTAATATACTAGTACCTGTTTAAAGTGACAGTCATTATACCTGTGTCACTGTCCAGTATCAAAGGGGATTAGGTTCTTTTGTGTGTGTACTATGTTAGGTCTCATCCTCAAACAGAGGATTACATCTTTTGTGGATGACTTTATTTATAAACTTTTGTTTACCAGTATATGTTTAAGCATGAGATACACACTTTACAAAACTGGAATCACTCACCCCAGTTAATAATTTATTACTGCACTTCTATATTTCAGTTCTAATTTACTTCAGTAGCTATGATAAGATTAAATTGCAAAAAAGATTAAATTCCAAAAAATGTTTCATCAAATTTAATCAATTGGTTTACATGTTTTTAAAGAAAAACAATGAAAGAATAAGTTATTTTAAAATAAAAAGTTGAAGAAACATTGTGGCAAATAAATTTAGATTCAAGTATGTTTCCCTCCATCTTTTCTGCAGTTATACCATTGTTTATTATGGGAAGGGGAAGCCCCTTTGAAGTTTATTTTAGGTAAACTGCTGTAAGTGTCTGACAATTGAGTGTAGAAAAAGCCAATAGAAAAATAAAACTACAGAAACAGTAGAAAACTAGTGTATAAACAAATAACCCCAGTAGAAAATACCCAAGCCTTTGTTACATGATGTACACTACTTGGCAGGACTTGTGTGCTATGTACCACTTAGTTAGTGGGCCCCCCCCCCCCCCCCTTGCAATTTTGACTGGCGTTTGGTCCCCCAGTATTTTGTCCACCGACATTTTGTCCGTGCACCGCGTGATATGTCCCACTACAGAAAGTCCAAGTATGAAATATCCATACCCGCGACAACCCACGCCCACCCTTTCGGGAAATCCTGTATCTGCCTCTGCTAACTGGGGTGTGGATCAGTCATCCAATTGAAGGTTCACAGAGGTGCAAGCAAAACCAATCACATCAACCAAAGATATTAGTGTTTTTTGAAATGATTTGTTGTAAACTTGTCCATTGTTTTGCTTCTTACTTCGGGAGGATATCATTATAAAACTACCAAAGAATAACTTCAACTTATTTTGATAAATGCACAGTCTTATATGAAGTGACTTTGTACTGTCCAGCAAATTCTATGCTGTTTCAATAATAAGTGTGTAAAGTCATTGTCCTGGCCTTTGAGTAAATTTTATCACTTTTGTCATATCTAAACTTCTTGTGCTTGTTTTTTAATCTATATAATCTTAAGCCTGGCCTGTAAAGTTGTACGTGACCAAAGGGACACTAACACAAATCATTTCTATCGTAATTTTGCAGATTGTATTATTTGCTTGCTTGGTGTTTATATTCGATGCTCTTATTGGTAAGTGAACTTGAACTTATTAGTAAGTTATTGGTAAGTGAACTACATTTATTTATATATCGTGAATTTCATGTATTGGTTTATCATTGCATAAACTATAATACTACATAAACTGCATCATTTAACAATAAATATGAAGTATGTGTACTTATCTTGATGAGAATTGTATTACTTTACTTTAACTTTAGATAGGTCTTTGGCCAATTGATGTGATTTATTAAATTAGCTATTATGTGCTGTTTTATGGAAAAGTAGCATGCCCTTTATATTTACTGAGTTCTCTTCATACAATATCCTGTGAAATACTACATTCTTATGTCAATATTTGTCAGTTGTCACGTTTGTGGGTTACTTTTAAGAACACTTGTTTAATCTTATATCATTGTTATACACAATAAAGAAACAATAAAGCATTTACTATTACTAAATTTATCAGAAATTGTGCTTTAAAATATATACTTGTAACATTCAGTGATTCAGTATTTGAAAAACAATAGATAAGACATTTAAGTATGACTGTATGACAGTTTTGTCACATTTTTATTGACAAAACCAGAGATCACGTGTAGAATAACGATGACATTACCTGTGAAATTACCACTGGAAGGGATTGTATTTTATGTCTATATTTGATCAAGCTCTTTTGTTTACATTAAAAATTGCCTCGACATCGATATATATAATACAAAGCCAAAAACATCTCCCAGTCCTTAATGCCCCTGTTCCACCAAAGGATTAAGCCCCGATCCTGTCGGCGACCCTTAATCGTGCACAGTCGGTTGAAAAAAGACAAAAATGGGCGGGAATACTGGGTCGGTTTCAAAGTCTGGGATTAAGAACAGATCGTCCCCAGGACGCCTCAGGACACCTCAGGACGCCTCAGGCGGCCGCAGACAGTCCCCGACTGGTCTGGGACTAAGAACCGACTAAGCCAGTTTTCGGGTCGGTTTCAACCACGATCCTGTCGGACACAAACCGACTGGGTCCCAGGACGCCTCAGGCCTCCTGGGACTAAGAGCCGACTAACACACGATTAACTACCGGCGTCCTCAGGCGTCCTCAGGCCTCCTCAGGCCTCCCCAGACCACGATCCCCGATTATTGTTTTTCAAAGTTGCTGGATTTTCTGGGTATATATATATAAAATTTGCGATCTAATCATCATTGCTTTTCTAGGAACACACCAGGATGCCACCTTTTAATGGAAGACAGATTCAACAACAACTTAGGGCTTTTTTGGTTTTTATTCACTTACAAATAATCATGTATTTCCATTTTTTACGTCAAGCACAGCAACCACCACCACCACCACCAGCACCACCAGCACCCATACAGAGACCCAGAAGAAGGCACAACATGTGGGTCAGGCCATGGCTACTGCAGAGAGAGGAGAGGGGGGCCTACCACAACATTATGGCTGATCTTTATGCCACAGATATTCCAGGATTCACCAACTACATGAGGATGACCCCAGAATTCTTTGAAATGATGAAGACCAGACTGGAACCACGTCTAGCCAGGCAGGCCACCAACTACAGAGCTCCTATCAGTGTTGGGGAGAAGTTAGCCCTCACCATCAGATATCTGGCCACTGGAGAGTCATACACATCATTATCCTGTCAGTTCAGGGTTGGCAGATCCACCATTTCCAAGTTTCTACCAGAGGTCTGCAGGGCCATCCAGGATGAGTTCACCAGAGAGTACCTCAAATGTCCTACTACCCCAGATGAGTGGAAAGAACTGGAGAGGGAATTCAGGATCAGGTGGAATGTTCCACATGCCCTGGGAGCCCTGGATGGAAAGCATGTGGCCCTGAAGAAACCCAAGAACTCTGGAGCCCTCTACCACAACTACAAGGGGTTCTTTTCCATTGTCATGTTGGCCTTGGTAGATGGGCAGTACAAATTCAGATGGGTGGATGTGGGTACAGAAGGGTCTTGCTCAGATGCCCAGATATTTAATGCCTCTCAGCTGAAGAGGAGGATTGAAGATGGCAGGATAGGCTTCCCTGACCCAGCTCCTATAACACAGGGTGGTACAGATGTCCCCTACTTCATTTTGGCAGATGATGCCTTTGCCCTGAAGACCTGGCTCATGAAACCCTATGGCAGAAGGCTGTTAACAAGGGAGGAAAGGATTGCCAACTACAGAATATCAAGGGGCAGGAGAGTTGTGGAGAACGCTTTTGGCATCCTTGTGTCAAGATTTAGAGTCATGAGGACCACCATTGAACTACCCCCAGAAACAGTTAGAGAAGTGGTCATGACCTGTGTGGTTCTGCACAATATACTCAGAAGCCAGTATCAAGGTCAACCTGCTGGTCAGCAGCCTGGGGGGGATGATGATGATGATGATGATGTGCCTGGTGATTGTGGATTGATTGGTGGTGCTGCTGGTGGTGGCCAAGACAGAAACCCTGCTAGAGAGGCCAAAAGACAGAGGGATTACCTGAAGGACTACTTCAATAATGAGGGAGCGGTGGCCTGGCAAGATGGCAGAATATAAGTCCTGTTGCAGTAAACAGTCCTTTTCAGGACTAACTATAACAGTCCTTTTCAGGACTACCAAATATTCCAAAAACAATTAATCAGCTATGTGGACAAACAGACAAACCCCATGCCAAACATAACTTGTTGAGATGGACAAACAGACAAACCCCATGCCAAACATAACTTGTTGAGACGGACAAACAGACAAACCCCATGCCAAGCATAACTTCTTGAGACGGACAAACAGACAAACCCCATGCCAAGCATAACTTCTTGAGACGGACAAACAGACAAACCCCATGCCAAGCATAACTTCTTGAGACGGACAAACAGACAAACACAACTTACTCACCCAACAAACAGACAAACCCACTCTTAAACAAAAGCCAAACACAAAGTCACACATAATATCCTAAATTGAATTATTATTTCATATATTTTCAAATCCACATCCTAATTTAAACATTTTCCTTTTTTCATGGCTGGGAAACTTATTTGTAGCAGAAATTTTTTTATGGAAATATTCAATTTTAAATATTCATTTCTAATCACAAAAATTTGGAAAATATAACCATGGAACTAGTTTTGCTTTCAATAATGGGGGATTGTGTTTGCTAAATACTTTGTCAGTTCGTTGGCATGGGTTCTATTTACTTTTGGGTTTGTGTGTTTGTTGGTTACTGGGGTTGGGTTTTTTGGGGTAGTTGGGTATTAGGTTTGGTACTGGGTTTGTTATTTGGGGGTTATGTTTGGTATTGGGTTTGTCTGTTTGTGGGTTGGTAAGTATGTAATTATGCCTTTTAACTCTAGGGAAGATGTAAGTGTTGGACTTTTCAATTACAGATTTTAAACTATCCCATGGATTTTAATCTAAAAATGGGCTGAGTAATGGCCATATTGGGAGTTATTTTTAATTTTTTTTTATGTGGCCTTTTTTGTTATGTGTAGTACCATGGGTTATTTGTTTCATGTTTGGGGTGGTGTAAGTGTTGGACTTTAATTATTTTTTTCTTGTGATAAGTATTTGTACTGAACTTTTTTGTTTTGGGAGGGGAATTGGAAGAACACGTAGCTGAATAATTGTTTTTGGATGATTTGGTGGCCCTGAAAAGGGCCTGGCAGGTCAAAGACCCGCCCTGACTGGATGGCTACTGAGGAGGCTGCTGCTGCTGTTGAGGCGGTGCTGAAGTGGTGATAGTAAAGAGCTGCTGCTGCGGTTGTTGCTGCTGCTGCTGAGGCTGCTCGACGATCTGTGTTGATGTCAGATCTGGTAGCTGGCTTAAGATTCCACTCAGATTGTGTCTGCTCCCTTCGTCCTGTACAGTTAGGACAGATGTCGGGTTGCTGAAGCCAATGGGGCTTGGTGTATAGTACACAAAACTGCTGCTAGCTGCTGCTTGAGTAGAACTTGACGCCTGTGGAGTGGTTGTTGGCAGTAGGCCGACCCTCTGGGACTCCGTGGTAACAGTGGCTGATCTTCTGGGCAATGGCTGACGTCTGCGGTTACTCTTAATATTTTCGATATCTCTGAATATCTTGCCCTTTAATTCTTCGAATTCTTCTTGAGTCATCTTTTCGGCCTCTGATGCCACGTAGTCAAAGAAAGGCTGCCTGTCTGACTTCTGATGCATAAAACCTGAGATAAGTGTCCTCATCTGCTCAAAGTGTTCGAGAATCTTGGAGTCTGTAGTTGAAACGGGTGTTGATGTAATGATGGACTGACTCCTCTCCCTCAGGACACTTGACTCGAGGTGTTCTGTGTCAGTAGTTGACCCACGTGATTCGTCCTGCTTGCTGGTATTTGGACTGGCCTCAAAACCTGAACTTCTATTGGCCCCCTTTCTTCTGATGTGGGTTTTAAGAAAACCCATCTGTTGGTAGACCCAGGACTGTCTCTTGGTCATCTCCCTCGGGGCTTGGCCAGATTGGAGCTTAGACAGCTTTCCATAACGGGTTCGCTGGGACTCAAACCACCTTCTCACATCAAAGGGCTGGAGCTTAAGTTCTGCAGATATTTCTGCCCAGAGAGCCTCTCTTCTGTTCCTGTCGTGGAAACGTGAATGTTCCTTGTCATACAGTTCAGGGTGCAGCTTGACGAATTCTACAATGGAAACTTCATCACTGTCTGTAAAAGTGGCACACACCCTGGCTCTCTTGGCTGAAGAATGGCACTCCGGATCTTCCTCACACCTCTCTTCTTCTTCTGCCACAGCTTCCCCAATAGCTGGATCTTCCTGAATCTCCTCCTCCTCTCTCCTCTCACTTCCTTCTTCTGTAATAACCTCACTCCTCTCCTCTACTTGACTTTCCTTCTCCCTCTCATCCATCTTTTTCCTTCCTCTCTTCCCTCCTTTCTCTTTTCTCATGATCCAGTCGACAAAATAATAAAAAAATAGTAAAATGTGTCTCCTAACTGTGAAATTTGCCTTAAGCTCAAGTATATAAAATGTAAAATAAAAACTGAAAACCCCTACAAATCAGTGACACACGTCTCTCAGTAGCCAAACAGTCAGTAACAACGACAATGTGTGCGCGGTCGCTTATATAGTCCCAGACCTGCTCATTGCCTCGTTTTAATTTCCAACGCGCGGAAAACAGTCGGTTCTTAATCGGTTGTTAGTCCCAGGCCGCCTGGGGCGTCCTCAGGCCGCCGCAGACTGAAAATGCGTGGTCCCAGGCGTCCTGGGGAGGCCGGTTTGGATCGGTTAGGGTCGGTTACCCTTAGTCGGTTCTTAGTCCCAGACCTTGATTTTTGGGTCGCAGGACACCGCAGACGGTCTGAGGCTTCCGGGGACTAATGCAACCGACTCACTTTCAGACGCATGAAATTCATACGCATCATATTTGAGTCTGGGATTAAGAACCGGCCTCCTGGGACTAAGCTACGGAGGTCTGGGACTAAGGGTCGCAGGACGCCTGGGACAACAACCGACTCTGTAAATTTGGGTCTGAGGAGGCCTGAGGACGCCTGGGACTGGACATTTTGTTGACGGCGGGAAATAGGAATCGGTTGTAGTCGTGTGAAATATCAAACATGTTTGATTTTTCACACGGCCCCAACCGACCACAACCGACCCTTACAGAAGGTCTGGGACTAAGCAAATATTTCAAACCGACCCCCAAAAACCCTTAATCGGGAGCCTTAGTCGTGTGGTGGAACACCCACATAAAGCTGCAGGAACTTATGTTCAGTGGCATGCCGTTGTGTTATGTTGAATATCGGCGTGACAATGACAAAATACATATATTGACTGTTAAAAGTCTAAACAGTCTTTGTTTGTATTATGGCACAGACCCTCAGTGCTGCCACTTCAGGGAGTCGGTCCCACACAGTGGCAACAGCTTGTGATTAGATGTCAAACAAACTTACCACTAGGTCACTGATGGCCTCTAAATCAGCTAATGTGTAATTTACAGTATTTATCTTCATCCTCTGAAGGGGAGTGGCATTTGTCCATTTGTTTGTTTGCATGTCTGTTTGTTGAATCCGGGAACTTTGCCCTTCAGGTACTTTGCCCTTCAGGTACGTTGCCCTTCGGAACTTTGCCCTTCAGGTACTTTGCCCTTCACTCAATTTGAGGGGTAGGTACTTTGCCCTTCACTAATTAAAAATGCCCTTCACATGAAAAAAAAATTAAATTATAAATATTGTCCATTCATGTGTGTAAACGAGTTGTTTTCAAGCCCCACAAAAAGACTGTTGTCCAAGTTTATCCCCACAATACATTTCTATGGGTGACAGACCTTTTGTTGAATTTACTATTGAGGTGAAAAGGGAAATGGATGGTGAATGAATGAGATACTGTGTTTATTTTGTTGAGGAAGCCAAGTATGTATAATATATAACTGTATAATGCATGTCAAGCCCAACAAAAAGACTGTTGTCCAAGTTAATCCCCACAATACATTTCTATGGGTGACAGACCTTTTGTTGAATTGGCTATTGAGGTGAAAAGGGAAATGGATGGTGAATGAATGAGAGACTGGTAAACCCATAACTGGTTTCTTACTGTTGTGGCAGGTCTATTGTTTCAGTCCATGATCACAGAAGATACTTTATCATATGATTACATAATTGAAGGCTATTATTCTAGACAATCAATAATCCAGTTTTATGTATTATTCAATTCAATAATTTATGTAGTATGCAATTTATCCTAATTAAACTTTGTTAAAATATGAAGGGCCTCTGTATAGTATGCAATTAAGATCTACAATTAATCCCAACAAATGTTCTTAAAAATATGAAGGGCTTGTACATAGTTGTGTCTTATGTAGTATGTAGAATCAGTTTGTTGATCCACAAATTAGATCCATTTAAGCTTAATTACACATATTAAAAATAATAAAAAGCACTTATTGTAAGGGTATGACAACTTTACAAATTAACTTCTGGATTTTATTTCTGGATTTTATGTAGTATGCAAGTAATCCTAATAAAACTTTTTTGAATGTGAAGGGCTTTACATTTCCTGTGGTGATTCATTCCCAGTATAGTACTGTATAGTACTAAAGTGTGCTATTACTCCCAGTAAAGGTTTTTACATGTGAAGGGCATTTTTAATTAGTGAAGGGCAAAGTTCCTACCCCTCATATTTAGTGAAGGGCAAAGTACCTGAAGGGCAAAGTTCCGAAGGGCAACGTACCTGAAGGGCAAAGTACCTGAAGGGCAAAGTTCCGTACACCCTGTTTGTTGGTCTGTGGCCTGAGTCAAAAACTATAATTAGATCAGGTTCCTATTTTTACACAAGGCGGTTTCCACCCTTGGCTAAGATGACCTAAATCCCTACTGGGACTCCACAAATATTTTTAACTTTTTACCAGTATCTAGTTCCAGATCTGCGGGCGAGAGCCTGTGTGCTCTCAGGCACTTATTATTTTTTGGTAATCCTGTAAGGGATGTTTAAAAGAGTAAAACTAAGTTATACAACATACACCTTAGCTGGCATATTTGTCAGCATTGCAGCATTACTTGTAAAAAGGCTTTTTAATGAAAAATTATGGAATCTCTGAACTGACAAAGTTAACTAACTTGAATATACCAGTTAACCTACTTGAATATAGGAATTCGCTAACTTGACTATACAAGTTAGCTAACTGGAATATACATGTTGTTAACTGGAATATATGAGTTAGTAACTGTAATATTCGAGTTAGCTACCTGATATATTCCAGTTTTACAACAGAGTTTTAAAATAGAAATAGAAACTAATTTGACCAGAAAGATATTTCACGTAATAAGATTTTAGATTGTGATTTTACATATGGTGTGTCCTTTGTAACTTTAATTAATGTTAGAATGCTATATTTCTATCAAATATTGCTTTACAACGTGTGGGTTATATCATTTTTTATCATTTTTATTTAGTTTTTGTACAATCTACTTGTTATTTTAGCCAATTTGCTTGTCTAGTTGTTTAAAGTAATATGAGAAATATTGCCTGCTTGGTGTTCAGATTTATATTAGGTCGGAAAGCTTTAACAGAAACATTTCCAACATCACAAAAGTGGTCAGGTTAAGTATTGAAAAAGAAACTTTATAAAATGTAAATATTCTTTACAGTTCGGGAAAGATCTGGCTCATATTCTACATTCTCGACTACTTTGGTGTAAGTCTGCACGCAAGGAGTACTCTTTCGTTAACAGTCTGTTTTTATATGATAACTGTAGCGGAGGTTTGTTTAACAGCATCAGAAGCTTTGTTGGTAAGTTAAATGAAATAAATAAAACTGAAACACTTCTATGTATTAATAACAGTCACAAAAACAGAAATGTTTGGCAAGATAACTATAAAATAGCTGGGAAATAAAGTATCATGCCTTATTTCAGATGAGTAACTTATAATTATACAATGACTAACAAGCCCACGTAGGGTTGGGATTCTTTCAAAGTGTTACAACTCCCTAATTATGCACCCTGCATTTGCACCCTGCCTTATCTCTATACTCTTCAGGGAGCTCACTCAGTGACAAGTGGCTGTTATCAAATTCTTTTATTCTGTTCTGACTTCTGTACTGGGGTGTTCAAACCCAGCCCAATTACTGATGTGGATGTCCTTTTGCCAATTTTATTGCACCTTCTGTTTTAGAATGACCATTGAAATACATAGAGAGCAATTTTTTAAAATAATTTCTTGTTTTCTGGTGTGAAATAAGAATTAAAACAAAATTACAATTCATTTTAATGGTTTTGTGAGTGATTGATTTGGGTTTAACATCGCTTACAGCACAGTAAAATCTAGATGGGTAGTTAATGGAATGGAGAGAAGCAATGCAGACATATTGGCCAACTTTCTACACTGAAAAGCAGGGGGAGGGTCTCACAGAAAAATTATTAGTAAAAATATTACTAGTTCCTTTTAAAACCTCTATAAAAGGTTAATTACCGTGGTATTGTCTGTGTATCAATTTATATGCTTACAGGAAGAATTACATGATAAATCACAAAACACGAGCGCAAATTAACCATTTCAATACAAATTGTGGTAAGCAGTACTTTTCCTGTGTTTTTCTGTAATTTTGTGGTGTATTTTACTGCAAAAAAAGACCTAGACTAAAAAAGACCTAGAAGAGGTTGGTCCTGACCTCTCTATACAGCCATTTATGCATTGGTTTTGCTGCAGGGAATAACTCTAGAGATAGATCGGATTACTGATACGAGGGCAGCCAAGTACTTAACTATCTATAAAACATTACAGGTTCTTGATACAATTTCTTTGCCCATTAAGTTAATGTATTGGTGGGGTTAAGTGTCAATCACCCCCCGGAAATACAGAGAAATTTGAACCTAATCTAATTGTAAACTTATGTATATTGTTACTGGTTTTTACCTCATTGAAAACTATAAATAGTAACTTCAGTAACTGTGCTGTGTTAAATTTAAAGTTGAAATTTGATTTAGTTGGATTTACCGTCGCTTTCAACACATTGTGCAGGTTTAAAAGACATCTAAAACCCTTCCATTTTATCACTGCTTTCATGTAAGCTGAAGAAGTGACTGAAACAATACCATGGTGCTTAAGCATTTACATTCCTGAATCCACAACCACTGACCTCCCATTTTCCTGATGGCCTAATTTTTTTCAAGTAATCAGTATGCATCCAGCCATAAACTTCTTTTCTGAAACTGAAGGACAAACCTTCTTGCCAGTTTTTTTTTAATCTACCGAGTAAAGATATTTTCCTGATACACTGTATATACAGGAAGGGACACCGTTTCGCCAATTTCTGTTGTACTTCATTCAAAACCAACATCTACCATGACACTGAAGGAACTGTCTAGCATGGAAAAGTTTTCTAAGATTTTTTTGAACTGACAGTATGCAGGATTATTAAGATTAATAAAAACGTTTATCTATCAGTGAAAAATGCCTAACAAACTGCATCTGATTGATGCAAAAAGCTTTTATATTCTCCAAACTGTGCCTGGGGTCTATATAAATACTATTTAAAACTTCATCATATGCCAGAATAGAATGAGAAGAATCGATCTTTAGCTTTAATCATTGTATGCAAAGTGTTCAACAGTCTTTGTAACTTTTTGGGAACAGTATAAAATAATTAGCTGTCCTCTTTTTGACAGCCCTAATGCCATTGCCATAGGACAAGTTCTTTGGATGTATTTGTACTTATCACAAAATATAATTTAGGGTGCTACTATCATTTTACAGTTGGAGGAACCTCTTTTCATTCTGATAACTTTTACAAAAAAACACATTGCATCTTTGATCTCAAGAAAACTGCATTTTGGTGTTTTTATGGCCCCCTTGTATATATTTTGCATTGGCAGGATTCACATTGCAGTCGTGACCACGCAATTAGTAACTCACTACCACACCTTGAAAACAATAAATTTTAGCCACTTGAATGAATAGTGAGGGGTGTTGCAAAAAACAAGACGTGTGCATAAGTGTGTGCATATTAATGGGTAGAAAATGCGATAACAAGTTACCAGTAGCAAGATATTGTGGCCGACAGTTGTTCCAACTGGCAGAACTGGCTTTAATTTACGGAACATTTTGGGATCTTTGAATCTTGCATAATATTTTTATATCAATTTATTGATGCCCCAGTCCTTCAGAAATCCAAAGATTGGTATTTATTTATTGATTTCATTTGTTGTTTTACGTCTCGTTCAACAGCCAGGTTCATATTGCGACGGGTAGTTTACAGGTGGAGGAAACCAGTGCATACTGCACTGTAAACCACCGGGCATCGGCAAGTAACTACCAACTTTCCAACATGAAGCGCCCTCCCCAAGATTCGAACCGGCGGCCTCAGAGGTTGGAGGCGAGAACTCTAACCACTACAAAGATTGGTAATACAACTGACACAAATGTGCCCTTAACCTTACAATAAGTGTAGTGTGGAGGCAACTCACAACAGTGGAATAGGGGTATGTCATGCTATATGTTCCAACATATCTGTCTCTCAGTCTGCCATTCCTCCTGTCAATGTCGCTGATGTTTACTTAATTTAAACAAAAACCATTATTGTGACCAATAAGTGACTGTCCGTTCCCTTTGGAGTTCCCTGTGGGCTTATAAACAAAATAAAGAGACATTGCCAGAAGTCAGTTCTCTTGGATAAGGACCAAATAGTCCCACTGGGAACTCCCACACAAGGACACCATAACATTTACACCTTCTGCGTACACTCTTTGCATACTGACACTGCAATTTGACTAATAACGTCCCAAACTGGAGACAAGAACATCTGTATACCTTCTACTAACAAATATGCGGAGCATTGTCTGGCCAAATCAGTCTCGGATTTGGTCAATATGGTGACTTGGGTCACCCTGTTGTTAAAGAGGGCTCAAAGCTATTTTTTAAAAGAGCAGCAAACACCAAACGTAAACTACAATATGTATGTACTCGATCCGGTATAGCATGTTATACAGGAGGTAAGAACAGTGAAACTCTTCAAACTTCACAAATTTACACACAAATTCAAAGACTTATACACATAACAAATACCTGCTTAAAACAAAAAACTGGTAAATTAAAATTTCTGAAGAAACTCGAGTTCTACCTCAAAACTGCCAAATTATTCAACTTTACCTAAATTATCAAAGACACAGAGATAAAATGCAATTAGAACAAGAACATATAGGCTTTCTTACAGTCATTATCTTGCAATGATTTGGTGTTAAGTTTTCAGAAACTTGTGCAAGAAATCCATGGTAACATGTACATTGGGCTGTTTACTTCCAGTAACTAGAGTAGCAACTAGAACAGCCTAACAGTGAAAGATATTCTTATAATATCCCAATCCCACGTATTCAACCTAAAACCCAGGGGCCGATTTCACTAAAGGACTTAAACTAAGTCCCTTTATTGGCTAAGTCAGGGACTTAAATCTAAGACTTTGGTCTTAACTACTTCTGGGACTTAAAATGGATTTCACAAAGGTGACTTAGCTAAGTCCAAGCTTATCAAATACCCACAGTGGTTTTCTGTGTCATATGACCTTTTATATCCTTCATTTGATGCATTTTATCTGAGGATAAGTGCTGTTTTGAAATAGAAAACCTTGTTACATCATATAAACTTCCAAAAGTCTACTTCAGTAAGGTGTTCTGTATAATTACACTTTATTTACAGCCATTTCAAATTTTGAAGTGGAGAAAAGGTTATGGTGGCCATATTTAAGTCCTGTTTACAAAATTTAAGCCCACTACCTCCCAGACTTAAAGTTAAGTCCACTGACTTAGCAAATCTATGGACTTAGCCTCTTTGTGAAATCCACTAAGTCTAGGCCCGTTGACTTAGCACATTTTTGCCAGAATTTAAGACCAAAGTCTTAAACTTAAGCCCAAAACCAGGCTTAAGTCTGTTCGTGAAATCGGCCCCAGGCTATATTTCTTCCTGGATGCTACATTTAATTTTAAAAAGTCACAAGCACTCTGGAAAACAGGGAAGATTAATTTGAAGACTTATAGGACAAGTATCACTCGGCTTCATTTTAACATGGAAATTAGTCATATCATGTAAACAGTAGACAAGATAGTTTGTAGGAATATAATGACAGCTTGGATCAACCCAGAGATAGATCATAACAAAATTATGACTAACAGGAAAAGGTACATGTAGTAGGGAGAGAAATGCTCACTCCAAAACATGTTCAAACCTGTTTAAAAACTGGTCAGACATCAACAGTTTCAACAAGTATGCTTCCCAACATCATGAATGTAAAGATATGTGGCACAACAAACAAGATTACATCCTGACTGTATTGTCTGAGTGGTTGTAAGGCAAACTGCGAACAGTTGAGCCGGGGTATAAAGACTGTAAGCAAGGGACACATACATGGAAATGGCTGATTTATCAGTCCTGTGACAATAACTGACTGGCGTTCAGTGACAGGTCTGGATAAGGAAAACAAATGTGAGTGAGTATGCACTGGATAACCCCTTCCATTGAGCACAGATGCATGTTATGTTGCCACTGATATGCCTTTGGCAGATAGGATTCTGTCAGTTGTATTCACAAATCACTAGGACAAACTATAAAACTGTCTTGGGCCTAAGACCTGAACTCCATAAGAAATGCCATGAATCATTATTACAACTGACTGGAATTGGTTTGGATTTTTGCCAATTTCATTGGTACAGAGTTGAACTTCTCCTGCCTTATGTTCAAAAATTCTCTTCAGCTATTCTTTGGCTTTGTACAATGAGACACACTCCTTAAGCCTTCACAATCAGTTTACAATAAATTGGATCTGTAATTAATCAGTTTCGCTGATACAGAATAAGGCATCATTGGTTGTATATTGAATTAGAGTGCAATTTTATGTTGAAATTATATTACTGCCCATTCCAAGGCTCTCTAGAAAATTAATGACAAATGTAATATTTTTGTGTACATTATTTTTATGACTCGTAGATGTATCAACACAGATTGTATTTTAAAAAGTTCAATAAAATCAAAGTAAGTATTATCAAAGTAAATGATTATTAGGAGCAGGCTTTGTATTTACTGAACAATTTTATTATAAGGAAACTATTTACTTTATTTTTTTTTTTAATTAACTGTTCTTACATAAAAAATTTGAAGTTCATTACAGTGAGAAGGTGGAAATACGTAAGTCACAAAAATATATGCACAAACAAGGCGATAAAAATCTTTCAACAAACCTGTTTGTATATATACTGGCGAGAAAATAAACTATTTTATAAATTCCCTTTTATAGCTGTTAAGAACTTATGGACTGTTCTAGTCAAACATTCTCGGTTGCATTTTGTTCTTGGTACAAAAACTTCAGTTTCTACAGTATTATTTAAGAATCTAATTAATTTAGAGTTATGTTCTATTAGGGCATGTTTAATATTTTCGGTCAATGATTAGTTTTGGCAATAAAATTAATAGATTTACCGCATGCTTTTATATAGCTTTCTTTTGGAATTCCTACCAACACTGAGAACCTACAACTTACATCTAAAATGCAATTGTTCATATGAGTCAAATTTTCACAAAATATTTCTGATTCCCTACAACAGTGTTTAATGATATCCATCTCATTGCAATATGATCAGATATCATCATATACAATATTACAAATGTTGAGACATGTAAAATGTCCAAGAATTATAACATGTTTGCAATCTAAGCTTTGGTTGCCAGAGAATGTGAAGAATAAATAGATTTCCGTTCTAATGCTTTAAGGAAAGGGTAATAGGTGGGAATTATTCCCATTTAATTTCTGCAAATGACACATTTTGTTTATTAATGAGACTTTAACTTATTTTTAATATTTATCTAAACATGACCAATATCTGCACTAATTAAGCCTCAGCATTTGTCTTGCTTTAACTTTCCATTCTACCGGACGATAATAATAAGTAATAGTAAAAATTACATAATCTACAATGTTAGAATGCCATTTAAAAATCCCTACTGGTGATGTTCCATTTTTTTCTCGATTCATCGTAAGACCTATCCAATTTAAAACTCAGGACCCTGGAAGAGCTGATCCTTGGCCAAAATGCAGGAGAACTGTGACATACCAGTTAAATATATATTGCTTTGTGACTGAAAAGGTATGTTTGTACGATCTGAGTAGTCAGGAGGATACTCATATATTGCCTTACAACTTTACATCCGACTACAAGATTCAAGAAGAAAGTTATGTGAGGCATATGGATGCTACAACCAACAAGGTTACATAAAGATCACAAAGATAAGTCTGTGAAGAGATAAATCACATGACCCAAAACTATTTTACCCCTGACCACATAATCAGGATGGTCGGGGAATTCATTCTGCTGAGTGGAACAGGGATCTGATAAGATCAATCGGCCACATTTACCAGAAGATTAGTCAGGTCCTGATCAGAATGACCTGATAACTTGTTAAACATAAGTGTGACATTTAGGGTTGGGCAGACGTAACAAGTCAGCAGAGAGAGTCTCACTCACAAAAGTTTCTAAACATGTTTGAATAATGGGATGGAAGTCCTTATTCAATGTGACAGAATGACTTGTAAGTTATGTATTCAACTGTATGTACAATTTAGCGATTCGTATAAGTGGCTATATGTAAGTTATGTATTCACCTCAATATTAAATAAAATCTGGGCTGATACGTAGTCATACCCTTGGTTTGACAAAAATAAATGTTGACACTTATGTGTTTCCACTATAGTGCTTTACAATATGTTTGTTAAATTAAACTCAGTCACTCCAAGACACCATTGAAAACTGGTGATATTTTTTCTTCCAATTTGTTTTATTTTGTTTCATTTGCATGTAAAATAGCAATGCTTAAAACACTTAGCAGAGCCACAAGTAATTTCCCATGTGTATCATTTGTAAAATAACTAGTTTATCACCCGTTCTTTTAAGCACAAGTAATCCTGCATGCTTACTTCAGGCAGAAGTAATATAAATACAGAACTTGCAGGCTCAGCACTACCCCCATTGAAACGATCACAATGTCAACGCCTAAGTAAAGTTACAAATGTGATATTCATCACTGCACAGACATTCAAGGTTAATGTCCTTATTGCCTGAGTAGAATAAAAGGTCCAGCTCCGAAATGGCACAGGACACTCGTTTATCAGAGAATTGTTGACTCTTACACCAGGGATTTAAATTATGATATATTGGATTAAATGTTTTTCTGCACTCTGAGGTTCAGGTTTAAGTTGAGAGGTTTAATAATATTGGTGTAACATAGTATATTAAATATCAATATCATACAATGGAAGGAGCAGTAAAGATATGGATGCATTATGATTGGATGGATGAACTAAATATTTGAAATGACAGTGTGACTTATGACGTCCCAACATCCATGCTACGAGAGGAAAGCCACTTAAAGCAGCATGCTACCAGTCAGAACACCCTGAATTACTCTAGTTCACTGGTTTTTCTACTTCAAGTTAAATTAAACTAAATTGCTGTTTTCCTTGAAGTATTTATTTCCTATAAAACATCGAAGTCACATACGTAGACACCAACACATGACAACATGCTGACCTGAAAATTAGAGTTATGGAATAAATGGTTGTATAATCACCTACACCAGGTGGTTATGTTATTGGGAGTATTCCTTTGTCTGTTTGTTTATCTGTGTTTATGAGAACTCCAGAAGTAATGTACAGATCATTCTTAAGTTTTTATATGGATAGGGCTATGCAAAAGAAGGCAGTGATTTAATAAATGCTATAAATGGGGATATGGGGTGGTTACCTTGTAAATACAGAAGATATTTGTGTATGTTCAGACTGTGGAATAAGCTTATTAAAATGGAACCGAACAGACTCCCCAAACTTGTATTTTTCTGGGACCTTAACAGCTCAAAACCAAGTTGGTCAAAAACTGTAAAGGAAGCATGTGACATTTTGAATATCCAAAATCACTACCAGCAGTTACGTGTCATAAATATAAAAGATCTAAAAGTAAAACTGTATCAGAGAACAGAGAAGGAGTGGAAAGAAGAAGTTGAACAAAAACCAAAACTCCGTTTGTATAAGACATTTAAATGTAACTTTAAGCCTGAAAGTTATCTTCAATATAATATTCCACGATACAAAAGGTCACTTTTGGCCCAATTCAGAATGGGAGTTCTGCCACTGCGAATAGAAACTGGCAGATTTCATTTGACAAAAGACCCAGTCACAAAATTGTATAGAAAACTAAATATAGAAGAAGGAACATGTCTGATTTGTAATAGTAATGCTATTGAAGTTGAGGTTCACTTTTTATGTAACTGCATTGCTTTTAGTGAGCCAAGAGAGGTGTTGTACAACAATGTTAAATCAGAAATACAAAATTTTGACAATCTCGATGATGTAGAAAAATTGGCAGTCATTGTGTCACATTTTGAAAAATCACTGATATGCTATCTGCATAGTAGTTGGAATATAAGACAGAATGTAATCAACAAATAGTATTATCTTGCAGTAAAATCAGATATTTATCAACCTATTTAACATAATTATTTCATTGCAACTAGATCAACTTGTGCTTTAATTGTTGTTGTGTTTATGTTTTTCTTTGTGCATGGATATCTGAGTGAAAAACACATACATCTGTACCTAGTACTTGTATGCTAAAAGTCACTTATAAGTCCTATGGGGCTGGACAAACATTGATATTTTTAATTACTGTATTGTAAATTTGTATTTGCATGTGACTATAATAAATAATATATATATATATATATATATATATATATATATAATATTGGAAAAGATCCCGATCATATAGTAGATACCAAAAAAGTCCACTTTCAACCTAGTAAATATAATAAATGTTTTAAACTGGTTTAAACGTTTACAAAACATTTATAACCCCTATCTCATGGGTTACTAAACGTTTCCAAATAAAAGTTCGCAATATAATATTTTAAAAACGTGATAAACATTCTCTATACAAATATTTTTGCTAAAAACATTTATTAAACATTTATAAAATAACTAAAGAAGCTGAAGTTTGACTGGAAATGTTTTAGCATAAGCAATAAGGGTTATGCCGAAAATATTTTTCAAAATGTTTTTTTATCATGAAATGTATAATAAACAGCTAGCGTATGTATAGCATTTAAACGAAATTTGTTGATAATATTTTGCAAATGTTTGCTCTGAAAATGTTTTACAAACATTTAATAACAACTGGTTTTCATACCCATCATTTTTGAAACATTTTTTATTAAATGTTTTGACAACATTCTATCACAAATATTTTCTACTCCCATATTTTCAGAATGCTTATTAAAATTATTATGCTTATTATACCTTCAAATATTTGCAAAAAAAAAAAAGGCGGTGAGTAATAATAGGAGATTTTAGAGGACTTTGTCTAAAATTACCTTACAGGCAATGCCTAAAAGTAAGAATTGAATAGGGGCACAATTTTTAAGCCGCTATATTACAATTTTAGAAGTAAAAATAATATTTTCATTAGTGACCAACCTAAAACTTGTTGCTTTGGATCGCTGACCCCATAATTGATCCCGTTCTTTTTAACCTTTATAAAACATTTCCCTCCAAATGTTTGCAAAACTCAAAAAAAAAATGTTTACAGAAAGTGTCCCACTTTTAGTATATTTTTAATGACATCGGCTTTCTGGTTGACATTACTCCAAAAGTGAAAAGTCAATCTTTATGAAAATTTTCATGTGGATAGTGCCTCACCAAAGGAAGAAATTAAATTACTCCAGGAATAATGAGTGGGTCTTCATGAAATATTTTATGTTTGTAGGACCTGACTAAAGAAAGAAGTCATACATGTGGATCATATCCTGGATCTTCAGAAACGTCTCCCCCCCCCCCCCCCCCCCCCCCCCCCATGGAGGTCTGCACTCTATGAGTGCTATCTAGTTTCAATTTTAAATAAGGTGGTTTCCTCTGTGGAGGAAAAATAGATAAAAGGAAGGATTCCTAGTCTAATGGTCTAATGTGCTTATCCCAGTGTTTGTGTAAATGGTCTAACCTTATCATTTCCTACAATTCTAGTCACCCTAAACCTAATTCTATTTTAACCATTTGGATCATCCTACATGTGGACATTATGGCGAGACTTGGCACTCACCAGCATGGATTCACAATGGTCTCATGTGCTAACAATGACAATTGATATAACTAGTTCTATAGCCTATTCTACACATTGGTAATCAGAATAATAGCTCAACCTCTGCTTTAACAATGATGATTAAAACTGCACAAGAGAATTACAGTTATGTCTGCTTACTATTGCACTCCTTTGAAACATTGTTAATACAGGAAGGCAAGCCTCATAATACTCCATAAAGTTCAAAAGATCAGTCTAACCATGTTTTGCTAAACTTAAGCAATCTGGTTGCCTATTGAATAGTGTATCCTTTTCAACATTGTTTTGTTGAAGTAACCCCTGTTGAATGCAATAAGCTTCCCCAAATCATCACCTAGTGGGTTAGCAGGTTTGGCATCTAATAACAGACTGTCACCTCTGTGTGGGTTCAACACCTATAATTAAGTGACAAAGCCGAGGACCTGTCCCAATATGAGGACCCTGGCTGTTGAACCGGACGTAAAACCCCAACTTTGACATTTGTCCCAAAATCATCAAGTTTCAGGACATAGTTTCAGAAATTTTGTAAGGACTTATCTCTTCAGAAAAGCCTCCCCTTTCATAGTTACTCCCCTGTCTGGAGACTATTCTGGTCACTATACCAATGCAGGGAAAACTTCTGGGACTTTCTTTCTGGGATATCAGTACTTTATCAGTACTTTCACCATTTTTAAATGGTGCCCATCATGTTTGGATTGAATGCAATGCAATTGTACAGATCCAAAGTACTCAAAAACTATAACTTCAAACTCAAAGTTTGTGGGCAGATATTTCATGGGGTACAGACGGATTCCTCCAAATTTGGTAAAATTTGAGTTAAGATTAAATTCAAGAGACAGTTTTTCCTATTTTCAATTGGGCATATACAGAGAAACCGATTGTCTTCATCAAAAACGTCAAAAACCAATATTTTGCTTTCTGAAGATGTCATTACTTAAAGATGTCATAATGCAATTGTCATTGTGAGGTCACAAACCTAGCTTGTGGTACTTGCTGTCTTTAAGTGAAAATATTTCTTCTCATTTTATGTCTTGAAATTGATATAAAGATAATAAAGAGGGAGGTGGTGTATTCATCATTTTTATTTATTTCTGTTTTTATTCTTTTTTTTCCTTTCAATTCCTTGACAGTCCATCACAAAAAAATTTACCCTGAGTGATT
Organism: Sabellastarte sp. h YS-2021; assembly: GCA_964017235.1. Taxonomy (NCBI): domain Eukaryota; kingdom Metazoa; phylum Annelida; class Polychaeta; order Sabellida; family Sabellidae; genus Sabellastarte; species Sabellastarte sp. h YS-2021. The sequence continues at coordinate 31,841,660 of OZ024929.1, forward strand.
TTCACCAAGAAGTAACTTTTAACCAATATTTATACCTCCACCAGGAGTTTATGTTTTTGTGTACTAAGTGTTTACTCTATTTGTCTGTCTGTTTTTTTGTTTGTTTTTTTTTTTGGTTTTGTGTGTGTGTGTGTGTGTGTGTGTGTTTAGATTGCTCCAGAACTAATGTACAGACCTTTATAAAATTTTTTGGGTGGGTAGGACCTGGCCAAAGAAAGAATTAAGTTACTAATTTTTGGGAAAGACCTGGATCATATTTTATAACATTTGCGAGGCTGGCCACATCGAGTCGAGCATTTTGCTCTCTCTGAGTGCATCTTGTTCACCTTGTCTTTGTTTTGTTGTGCCTTACAGTCTGTCAATTGATGGAATTGATGGAGATTAAGTGCTATAAAAGTTCACATTAGCTAAAATTAGATCAGATAAGATTAGATCACTTGGCTCTCATACCTGTGGTCTTGGGTTCAAATCCAACTCAAGAGGACAATTTAAGAATTCCGGTGGTCTGTTTAAACATGAGCAAAGCTGGTAAACTGGGCATAATAGCAAAAATTTGCAAATTTTAATTAGTAAATTAAATTGTTATTAGTTAATACCTTACCTACCAGACGATAGCTATATGCCGGCGCCAGCCGGTCCCGCCAAACTAAAGAAAAAGACGTCCTGGGTTTCACCCCCGGCAGGACCGGTACACTACACTCCACTCACCAGGTGGCCTAGTTCCTGCCTCACTCGCCAGAGGGACGTGACGTCATAGCATCTTTTTCGTCCCTAAGGTTGGATTGTAAGGCTGAAAGCGGGGAAGGCTGGGTGGGAATTTCCCGTCTGGTAGGTAAGGTATTAACTAATAAAAATTTAATTTACTAATTAAAATTTGCAATTTCATTGCGTTAATACATCTTACCTACCAGACGATAGCTAGAATAACTACCCAGTGGAAGGAGGGCAGCCTTCTGAGGATTGGAGAGAACTCTTATATTATACCTAGGTGTGAGGTTCTAGTCCTTTGAGGAGACATGTTAGTCTCAAGGGTAACTAGACCCACCTGCCCCCCCCCCCCTTTTTGACTGCTCTGAGGGGAGGAAGAGAGTAAGAGTTCAAGTCAATGATTCCCACGGTTAACCTGGAAGAGTAGGGAAAGTCCTATACCCAGAGGATTACTCTGAAGTAAAAGACTTAGAGAAGCCAAGGCCTAGGCTAAAAGTGAGCCTACACCTAAAACTAACTAGTATGTACACTATATATAATTATATACAAAGAAGCTTAGGGGACTAGTGGTGGATCTGCTGGGCAGCCACCACAGGACCCAAGTGAAAAAGCTCCTTATCTGCCCAGGCAACATCCTTAAGGTAAAACTGTGTAAAGGTGTTGTGGGACTTCCAGTGGCATGCTGCTAGAATCTGGTCCAGAGATATGCCACCTTGAAAGGCTTTGGAGGCCGCAAAGGCCCTAACATCATGGGCCTTAACCTGATGTAAGGTCAAGGAATCTTGGTCAGAAAGATCATAACACAACACTACTGTTTGTTTGATCCAGGACGAGATAGTGGCAGGAGAGATGTCCTTGTTAAAACCTTGTTTGAATGAAACAAAAACTAACTCCTTTCCCGTTCTTAGGTCCTGCGTTTTGTCCAGGTAGTAGCGAAGAGCCCGAACGGGGCAAAGGGATCTGTCTTCCTTTAAAGACTTATCCAGAGTGGGGGCTAAGGCCGGGATGACCACAGGGGCCACGCACTCTGGTCCCTCTTTTGCCAAGTGATTTTTCGCCAAGAAGCTTGGTGAAGGGTAGAGGGAAACTTTGGACCAATCAGCTTGGTGTCTGATATTTTTGTTTAACCAAGCGTGAATCTCACTCCTGCGTTTTCCTGAAGCCAGGGCTAGGAGAAAAACAGTTTTGAAAGTAAGGTGCTTCAGAGAAGCCTTTCTGAGTGGTTCAAAAGGCGCTTTTGTAAGCTGGTGTAAAACCAGGGAGAGGTTCCAAGCAGGAACCCCCCGGCGCCCTTTGGGTCTATCTCTGTGAAAACTGTCTAACAGTCTAGTCAAATTGTCATCCTTGCCGACATTAACCGAGGTATTTCCCAGTTTGTCTGCAATGGCTGACCTGTAACCATCAATAGTGCTGGGCTGGAGATTCTTCTCCTGGAAAAGGTGCAGGAGGAAATCTGCTATTTGTTTTATAGATGGGTTCCTGAAGTCCACCTGACTTGTTTCGCACCATCTGACAAAAACGGCCCACTTCGCTTCGTAGACTGTTCTGGTTGAACGTCTTTGAGGCGCCTCAATTCTTGACGCCACTGGGCTAGAGAAGCCCTGCTCCTTGATTGTCTGGGCTCTAGGAGCCAGGCATGGAGATTTAGGTTTGTCAGATCCCTGTGACGTGCCTTGTTGAAAGGTTGGGTCACTAGATCTGGGTGGTGTGGAAGACAAAGAGGAACCCTCGCAGATAGCTCCACTAGGTCCCAAAACCAAGGCATGTTGGGCCATCCCGGGGCAATCAGGATTGCTCTGCGATACCAGTGATCTGACAGCTTGCTGACCACCTTCCCCATCAGAGACACTGGGGGGAAGAGGTACATGTCCAGGTCCTCCCAGGATAATGTCAGAGCATCCACTGACCAGGCCTTTGGGTCTGGAATTGGGGACACAAATTGAACTAGCTTGCAGTTGTACCTTGTTGCAAACATGTCCACTCGGGGATAATGCCAGGTTTGACAAAGGAGGTCGAAGGTCTCTTGATGGAGGGACCACTCCGTCTGAATGACCTGCCTTTGGCGAGACAATTTGTCTGCAATTACATTCAGACGGCCTGGAATGTGTCTGGCCTTCAGTACTATTTGATTGAGGCTGCACCAACATAGGAGCCGCCAAAGAAGGGCACAGAGTGAGCCTGACCTCATACCTCCTTCCTTGTTGATGTATGCTACAACCGTAGTGTTGTCTGTGGCAATCAGGACGACCTTTCCTTGCACTAAATGTTGGAATCTTTTTAGTGCTAACAACACGGCTTTTAGTTCTAAGAAGTTTATGTGCAACTTGCTTTCGGGCACTGACCAAGTACCGCTTGCTGTGAAGTCGCCTAAGTGAGCACCCCAGCCTTCTTTTGAGGCGTCTGTAAAGATTTGAACTGCGTGTCGCAGGGGGTGTAAGGGCTGACCCTTTAGGACATTTTCCTCTTGGGTCCACCACTGCAGGTACTGATGGAGAGACCTCGGAATTGGGATCTCCTTTTCCAGAGATTCTGGGACTCTCCAGTGTTTCTTGAGGTGCCACTGAATAGGTCTCATGTGCAGTCTGCCTAGGGTCACCTGTTTTTCTGTCGCAGTGAGAAGACCTATAAGAGACATGAAAGTTCTCACTCGGCAAGATCTGTTCTGTAAAAGCACTGTTATTTTTTCTCAACGGTTTTGAGTAGGCCTGACTACTCCGTTGAGTAGGTCGTACTGGTAGCCTACGAAGTCGAAGACTTGTTGGGGTTCCAGTTCTGATTTTTGCATGTTTACCATCCAGCCCAACTCCTGGCAAAGGGCTAGGAGGGACTGGGTTCCCTGGTGGCAAGATTCTTTGGTAGGGGCTCGAATCAACCAGTCGTCTAGGTACTGGTGGATTCTTATACCCTGTGACTGAGCCATTAACTTGACCTCTTTGACCACACCAGTGAACTCCATGGGAGCTGTTGACAGGCCAAAGGGAAGTGCCCGAAACTGGTACGACTGGTTCTGAAAGTGGAACCTGAGGAATTTTCGGGATGTGGAAGTAGGCGTCGCTGAAGTCTAGCGATGTCACCCACTCCTCTTGTTGTAGAGAGGTCCGGATTGTCTCTGGGGTCTCCATTTTGAATGTTTTTACGCATAAAAACTGATTTAGAGTACTGAGATCCAAGATTGGCCGCCACTTGTGGTTCGGCTTTGGGACAATGAACAGTCTGTTGAAAAAGGCTAGTGAGGTTTGAACCCTGACCCTCTCTACTGCCTTTTTCTCGATCAGAGCTTGCACAGCTGCTTGCAAGTGGGAGTCTCTGATGGGGTTTGCATAGCCACTTACTATCAGGGGATCCCTTACTAAGGGAGGTCTTACTTTGAAGGGAAGAACATAACCCTCCTTTAATATGGACACTACTTTTGGGTTTGCACCCTTGTGAGCCCATATTTCCCAAAAACTCTGAAGACGTCCCCCCACTGGTTGGACACTTGCAACATTGGGGACATTTGGAACATTTGGAGCAGAAACAAAGTGACCGACAAAAGAAGCACTTTTCACACACTTTATTTGACTTTTGATCTTTGATTTTGGCCTTACGTCTTTCTTTTGTGACTGCCACCTTGTTACAGTAGGTACACGACATACAACATGATAAGAAACATTTGTTGGAACAGATACAAAAGAGTTTCTTGTTAGGACACTTTTCACAAAACTGACTGGCCGGGCCACCGGCACCGGACTTGACTTGCAGTAATTGTCATTTATACTGTGTCTTCTCATGAGCCATCTTGGTACCACGTCCGGGTTGACCACCCCGGCCTCTGCCCCGGCCTCTATTGCGGGAACCAAACGCTTTCCAAGCTGGTAGTTCTTTTCCGGCTTGAGAAGTTGTTTTAGCAGTGTCTTGAGGTTTCCAACCAGTACTGTAGGGTTGGTATCTCTGTTTTCTGCCTCTACCGGCGAACCCCCCGCGGCCCGGGCCGGGCTGGGAAGTACGTCGGGAAGCTTCTAATTGGTTTATTTCATCCTCAGCTTTTCTAATAGCAGCATCTGGAAATAAACCATATCCATTCAGGGGGCAATTTCTCAAGGAATTGAAAGTATCTGGTTTAATCCCCGGTTTCACAGCTTCCAAGTATGAATCCCTACGGAGTAGGGTCAAATTTGCCATCTGCACAAATGTAAAGTCTGCCAAATGTTGTAGAGATTTACCCATGGCGAAACTGACATTCTGGTTAAATGAGGATAAATACAAAAGTTCATCCAATGCACCTTGAGCTTTGACAGAAGACTTGCCTTTCTTAAGTTCACTTTGTAAAATATGCAATTGTTCTTGGAAGGCATCCTGTATTTTGGTAATACAGCGATTAAACCCCGCTGACTGGTTGCAAATATATGAAGACTCTTTTGCTGCTTTCTCCCACTTACGCATAGTGTCTTGTGATAGTGGGCGGGATGGAGGCTGAGGAGATGCAGAAGATATGGTTGAAATCCTGGGGAATGAACTATTGATCTTCGCCGCATCATTTGGCTAAGAATTCACCGATTTACCCGGCCTAGTTGGATCTGTAGGCTCCGCCGGGTGTATCCCATACCATCTGCTCTGGGATTTGGGGGGTCTGAGGAATTGGTCCACATGCAGGCCACCTGGATCACTAGATTTTGAAGGATATCCTTCTATCAGTACAAGGTTTAGAGTTTCTAGTTTCCGGCACAACCAATCTTCCGGTGGAAGATCCACAGAAATCTTGCCCACAGGCTGAGAACGGTGACCTGCCCAAGGATTATCAGTGCGGGATTGCGGAGAAAACTCCAGGTCAGGAATGTGTGTCCATCCCATGAACGCGCGGACGCCTCTCACAGTCTCGCGGTAATTTTGATCTTCACTGAGGACCCGGTCCGGGTCTGAGGTTTCCAAGTCTGGGGATTCCTCTGCGTCAGATAACTCACCCTCTTCAAATGTTTCCTGAGGATTGACATCGCGGAAGGTGACCGGCCCGGAGCCGGAAGAAGGTTGTTGAAATGCAGATTGAGAGGAAGCAGACATAGCAGCTGACGACACAGTAGCCACCGGAGCAGGGTGTTTAAACATAGGTTCTGCTTCCGGGTAGAGGTTTTGAAGTGGAGATTGTCTGTCAGCAAAGGAAAAATCCTGATCTCTAGGCTCATCCGGGCCAACAGCCGGGCCGGCTGGGCCGGAAGAAGCCGAAGTAGAGACAAAAAAGGGTGTCTGGGAAAGAGCACCTGCTGGAGCAGCATGAGAGACCGGTACTTTGACCGGAGAAAATGTTGGATTTTGTTGTACAGAAGGTGAGGAGCGATGTCCTAAAGTGATAAGTGCCTCAAGCCTGGCCATACGAGTGGCCCACTTTTCGTCCAGTTCCTGAAGATCTTTCTTAAACTGAGGCACAGGAAGGGACAAATCCGGAGCAGAAGAAACAGAAACAGCAGGTTCTTGTTCTGGCTGGGTATCAAGTACTACCACAGAAGACGGATCGACTAACACTTCCTTTGCTTTAGCCTTTTCCTTTCTGAGTTTATAGGTAGGAGTACTTAACTTGAGCACTTGCTCCGGGGTAAGGACACTGCAAAAGTCACACTGCAGATTTTGAACACAAGGGTCATCACCCTGTCCTTTCTCGCGACAACGCGCACACCTACTATGTTTGTCAAATGAAGCCATAATATGGCCACACGCACCCTTTTTCTGTCCTGGAGATGCCATGATAGAACAGTCAACTAATGGCAACAATTCCGACACAAATTAAACAGATATAACACAAATATAAAACTAAAAAGTTCACAGATAAAAATCCACAACTTTAAAAATCGCGCCAAACGAAAAAGATGCTATGACGTCACGTCCCTCTGGCGAGTGAGGCAGGAACTAGGCCACCTGGTGAGTGGAGTGTAGTGTACCGGTCCTGCCGGGGGTGAAACCCAGGACGTCTTTTTCTTTCGTTTGGCGGGACCGGCTGGCGCCGGCATATAGCTATCGTCTGGTAGGTAAGATGTATTAACGCAATGAAATGCTCATTCAGCAAAAATACACAAGTAAAACAGGTAATTTATTACAAAACAAACTTTACAATAAAGACTCTTGATAGCAATACTTCCACAAGTGTAATCCACGCATCAATAGTGGACCAAATATGTATTTATAAATAGGTCAAATATCTAGTTCATAAAATATTAATGACAAATATCTAGTTCATAAAATATTAATAACAACAAGTTAATCTATACACAACAACACTGAGGCAAGTATGTATTATCTAAATAGAGTAGATATCTGTTTTATAAATATAGTCATGACAAAAAGCATTTCTATATAAGTTCTGGTGAAAGTAGACAACTGTGGAATGTATACATTCAATGACTAAGATGTAGAATGTATCTATTCAAAGTCAAAACATCCAATGTGTATATTTCACATCGAACACCAATAGAATGTATACCAATGACTAAACTTTGGAAACTATACATTCAGCGGTTCAAAACATTAATTATATAAAGCAAAAATCAATCATTTCCAGTACAATTACATAATTAGTAAATTAGTTATCATCAGCAGACCAAATATGTACATGTATTTCATAAAATTGTAAATGCAATCTGACATATGTACACATAATGCAACATACAAATACATTCTTATCACAAATGACTGGATTCAGTGAGACAAAAAGGAGAATATTCCAGAAATCTTGCTAACTGGGCAATAATTCGCAAGCCTAGCCAAAATAATACAATGACAGGTAAATGTCACAGAGTAGACTTGCTCCAAGTCTTTGTATTTGTATCCAGCTGTAACCTGAATAGTTAAAGTTAGATTAGAAACTTACAGGAATTCATTATACCACAAGCATTCTGGAGTACGGTGGGTATTCACTGAAAAAAACAGGCTGGCTCTTTCTCCAAAAGTCATACAGTACCCATATGTTACACAACAGACAAAAGGACTTGGTGAAAGTCTAGTCACAGGGAGATCAAATTCATAGATCTCTTTAATCCTATCATTTAAACAAGAGCTACACTACAACCTCTACTTCTATTACCTGACTACTAACTTTTGCACATTTTTATACTCCCAAGTGTATTGATTTCTTATTGTTTTGCACTATATTACTATGGCTGGTATTTAATTACTGGACTCTCAGAATGCATAATTAGAGGGCAATCTCTCATGATACTGCCCATTTTAAAGATAAACTATCACTCCGATGCCAGCTCAAAATCTTCAAAGGCGCATGCATCTGTAAACGTAAACATTGATGTGAAAGTCACAAACAATATGGCAGATTTTGACCCAGTAGAAAACTATTAACTTCACAGAAATTGTTGTATCATTTTTATGTTATATTTTTAAAATAATGCATACATGCAACGCCTCATACCTTTTGCAATACCAATATTACCCCGAAAGAAGTGTTTTATTCTGTAAATACCAGGTCATTGGGAGGGCATCTTTCACTGAAATTCACACCCTGATATCTTGAATTACTGATAAATAGAGGGATTTGTCTGGTCTCCTGAGAATTCATTTTAAACCGGCTTCTACTGTATCTAATGCAAGATAGATACAAGTCACATGTCCCCATATTCCAAACTCACAGAAATCTGATAGTTTGTACTGCTTTTAATAGATGGGTAAACAGTCAGATCTACAAGACACACATAACTTGGATATTTAAAAACAATCATGAGAGATTACAATAAGCTTTTTGTGAAACAGGGGTCATTTAAAAGGCTAAAATACAGAAAAAGCCTGTATTCAGAAGACTTCTCTTGTAGTTATTGCTATTTCCTTCCATAAACTAAATGGAATGTGGTGTACCAACCAGCATTAGTGAAAAGCCTAAATATAGTGTCTGAAACATCTGAATGTGTCAGTTGAAATATGTCTGTTAACATAAATACACTCATTTTTACTTTAGAAATACAATATATCATAACAAACAATCTTACACTCTGACTCTTCATCTCAAAGAATCCTTTAAAAAGAACCTCTGATGTAACATTAAATATTTTTATGTACAAATAAATTAAACATATAGAACTAGATCTAGCACATCGGAGAACCGATGCAAATTTGTATCCACCGAAAAGATAACTCACTAAAGCCAGTGAACCATGGTTTGACCTTGAAGCAGGGACCCAAGGCAAAATACTAGTATGTCCACATCAGACGATTCCCAGCCCATGATATCCTGTAACTAAAGTTGGTTTCACATTGCAAACCTCTAGGACCAATAATAAGCAAAGTGCAAGCACTTTTATGATATCCTCATATGACCTTGAAGAAGCCGCCCATAGTCAAATCTGACCACATCAAGAGATTCCCAGCCCATGATTTCCTACAAGTTGGTTTAACATTGCAAACCTCTAGAAACAATAATATGCAAGTTATAAGCACTTTTAAGTTTGGCTATCCTTGTTTGACCTTGAAGGAGGGACCCAAGGCCAAATCTGAACACATCAGAAGATTCCCAGCCCATGATTTCCTATAAGTTGGTTTCACATTGCAAACCTCTAGGACCAATAATAAGAGTTATAAACACTTTTGAGTTTGTCTATCCACTCTGACCTTGAAGGAGAGGTACAAGGTCAAATCTGATCGCACCACAAGATTCCCAGCCCATGATTTCCTACAGGTTGGTTTCACATTGCAAACCTCTAGGACCAATAATAAGGGAGATATAGGCAATTTTAAAGTCTGCTATATGGGGTACTTTGGCACTCCATGGATGTCCTTGAATGAAGAGCTTCAATTCACGGTCAAATGTCCGTAAGCTTGTAGAGGAGATGTATATCTGTTATACATATCACCTATGAAGAGATTCAACTTCCACCTATGAGTACCAGCCTGTAGAAAATGGTACATAATTTTCAAAGAAATGCCTACGGCAGGCATGTTGTTTTTCAGAATGAAGCTAATTTCAGTTCCAGAGAAGCTTACCTCCAATGAATATATCCTGCAAGTTTGGTGAAGCTAACTGGTGTAGTTTCCTGCTGAAAGCGTTAACATCCAAAATCTCTCTATACACGGCGGCACAGTGAATGCTTAACCACGGTATCCATCGTATGCATAAGGTGGATGTAATTATCACATAACATACCTTACACATAAATTATATATATAAAGAGAGTAAGCAACATAAAACTCAGCACAACTTGTGAAATTCACTGTAGGGTGACTCCTTAAAAATTACATTACATGAACAAAACTCACTAAATTTCTGCTATAGATTGCATAAACAGTCTAAAACTAATAATGAAATCACAAATTTTATAATTCATCCAAACAAACAGATTAAAATAACAGGATTTCTTCAAAGGTGAATTTCACATTCTAGTAATTTTTTTTAAAACTCATACACAATAAACCAATCTGAATAGTATACAGCAGTTTTACTTATAACTATTAAGAGATAAAACAATGCAGCAGTTTCTTATATAAGTCATTCACAACTTGCTTTATGTTATAACTAGATAAGAATCATTTTGAATAAGAGAAAATACTGTATACACATATTCCTGAATAGTATTGCTATCATTGTTTCAGTATTTTAATATTAATTCATAATGGCTCACAATTTCAAGTTTCATCCGTTCAAAATACTCCTGTATTCTTCCAATTAAACTCCCCATTTCATATCACAAATAATAGATTGGATTTATTATTCACTTCAGTTTATGCCAATTTAGAACAGGTATCAAATTATAATGCCAAGCAGGAGTTTATCTCAGCACATTACAAATCTATCAAATTTACTGAATTATGGATAATTTGTCCACACTATGTGTCTCATCTGCTCAAATATATGCTTGACTTTTATGCTTTACAACTTTTGTCATTTATTTATATACACTAGCAAAACATTTTGATTTACTTGTCAAAATATATAATCGTTTAAAAAACTATCACAGTAAAGACACTTCTTCACCATTTCTGTCCCTTTTTGTAAAAATTTGTGTAAAATTATGTCAAGTCCTAATCTCTCTAGAAATTTGCCTCATATCCACTCATGAACTTTGTCATAAACACATCAAAAGATGTAAGACTTACGATAACTTTCTACCTCCACACAACTGTAGTTTTCTCCTTTTTTCCTGTGTCAAACTAGGTCCACACTACATCTCTATATAAAATTTTATTAATTCATTTTCAGTATTCTGGGCAACAGACATACATAAAAGAGCGAAAATATAACCTCCCCTTGACTCATGTAGAGGTTATAACCCTAGGTACATATTACCCAGTCCCTGTTACTGAGCTGAATACATGACATCCGTTCTACAGCAGTACTTCCTTCCCTTCTTCAGTAACGACCCTTCATGAAGAATGTCATGCTGAAAGATCAACACCGACCCTGTGAAAACAACAAAATTAATATACCTTATTTATAATGTTACTAATTGGCAATGCTTTAAACTCAAATCAATAACCTCCACTACATTGTATCATGTTTTGGTTACTGTTATGCAAAGGTGAAACATTCTTTCCTAAATTAAGGACAAATTTTAAGTGGAATATTTATTAATAAAATATGAAAAATGTAAATGAATTTATCATAATGATATCAAGAACATACAAACATGCTGCAGTGAAGATATTATAATTTTATGTTGGACTATTTTTTGTGTAAAAAACTAGTAAATGTCAAAGTAAATAGTTATGTATATTCATCTCATTTTATGTTATTATTATTTGAACATGTGAAAAAAAATCAATAACATTTTGATCTGGCACAGTTAAATTGTTTTAAAAGAAATGTTAGGTGAAAGAAAATTTCACATTTTCCAAGAATTTAATGTGACTTTAATATTCACTTATGATCACATTAATATAGATTTGAACATTCACTTAGCAATAATTTTACTTGTCAACTGAAACTGATAAACTTAACACATGTAGTGAGAATTTCTACTTGCATGAACATGGTGTATGGTGATATCTAAACATTCCTCACCGTATGGATAACAACTAAAATTCTATAAACTATATTTAGATATGCAAAGAATACTTAGCTTTGCTTTGTATATTTATACTCAGTGGAATATCTCCCATACATCAGGACTCAAAGTGTTATGTAACAAAATTCAACTGCACAAATACAGCTTAGGTTCTTTAGCAACTGACATTCACTGAACTAAACAGCAGAATCTCAGGGATGTCCTGGGGGTTCTTCAACCTGACACTGGGATAGCAACCAATGACACAGGAGAGACATTTTACGTGGTCATTTGAGCAACTATGTATCTGCCTGTACCTGGGGTCAGAACCAGAGGCTTTGTGTTCCTATGTGAGTATGTTATCCACTAGGCCACAGTGACACGTTATTATGTTGGCTACCAAAAATGTCGTGTTCTTCTATTGCCTCTATTGGAAATGCTTGCTACAGGAAGTAAAGATAATCAAAGTCATTACAAAAGCTGAAAGAACAGCAGTACAGAAATATGAATGTTTCAGTTTTTTTTTAAGATTGTCTATTTCCAGCATTTCATGTCAATTTCAGACTGACAATTGAGATGGCAGGGATTGTATTTTGTTTTGGTATTTCAGTTAAATGTGTTCAATACTGGAGCCCAATTAAATAAATGCATAAACCAGCTACAAATGAAATTCACTACATAGAAAACATGACAAATGCAAACATTCTCACACAAACACATGCACAAAGACCTGGGCTGCATTTTATAAGCTCCCACTTGTTGGGTGGTGGGAGACAACTTTAGCTGACATCACCTGTTTTTGGCACACACTCCACTGCTTCTGAATCTGCCATACCATGAAATGTGGTACTTCCTCCTTTGAATCCCTGCAAAGAGACTTACACAATAATCAATAAAGTCCCATTTTGTTACGTCTGGGTATGAACTTCCTGTTTTCTAGGACTGAGAAGAGCCGTTAGTGTTCACTCAGTTACTCATTCACTGTCACCCTCCTCTCCTAGAGAACTCTTTTCAGTTATAAAACATATGAAAACTGTTCACTTTCCTCCAAAATAAGTCACAAATTGACTTATTTTACACTCTCTGTGGGTACATACCATAACTTCTGTACTGAACACCCTCACTGGAAGTATGCCTCCCCCAACCACAAAACACAGGAACTTTAATAACAGTTTTCACTGACCAAGGGTTAAAAAGTAAAGAAGATATTATTCTGTAATGAAAAGTCTTTAATTCTATAATGAAAAGACTTTAATCAGAGATTTATGTCCAAAACTTGAGATATCATCATGTCATTCACTAAAGGTCTGAAAACTGTGTTTTACTTATTAAGTTTTGGTTTATAAATAAGAAGTTTTGGAAGAGTGACTTCAGGTTTATCTTTAATTCATCCTGGTGGTATACGAAAATTTTGTGTTGTTAATTACATTCATTCATTTTATTTTATTATAGTGACATGTATTATACTGTAACAAAATGTATTACAAAACATAAACAAAAGGAAATACCCAGCCCTCTTTTGGGCTTATAAGTCACTTTAAATATAAAAGTTCAAAGTATGATTGGTTTGATTAGTTTAAACTAGGAATTTATATTAAAGTATGAAGATAAATGATAATAACCACAAATACAAAATTACAATCCAAAAAATGTATCATATTTAAAGGAGAGAAAAAAAAACACTTACAAAAACAAACTTAACTTAAAACAATGTTTTTTCGTATGTTCCATATTTTCTCAACAAATTTAGCAAGGTAGTTTGTATCAAATGACATAACGGCAATAAATTTTTCATTCAAATTCCAAGAATCAAAATTTGGGTAAACAGTTTGTAATTTTCTGTACAACTGGTCTCTTTCTGAATTATATGCTGTACAGCAACAAAGAAAGTGACATTCGTCTTCAATGACATCATCAGAACAATAAAGGCAAAGTCGTTCTTGTAACGGTTTTCTATAGTATCGGCCAGTTTCAATATGTAAGGGTAATATTCCCATCCTTAATTGTGCCAAAAGTGATCTTTGTGACCTTGTCATAGAGAATTTAACATATTTTTCTACATCAACATCTTGTTTAAACTGTGTATAATAGCGCAGCTTTGGCTTAAAGCCAATATTATTTGACCATTCCATATGCATTAAATCAAAAAAGTCATCGATTATGTCAGTCATGTTTAAATTAGAGCCTGAGCTTATAATCTCTGTTCTGTTGATTTCATCCATTATTTTATATATTTCACCACACCAATTATAATCACTGAAATTTACCAATTGGTGTTCAAAAAGCTGTCGTGTTAATCGCTCAGTATCCAATTACAACTTAACCAAAGCCTGTGCTGAGGAAAAAAGTCTTGGGTTTGAGACAAAACTTAGCTGAGTTTTGGCAAACACCACAGATCTTTCTTTATGGTGCTACAATTTATCTTAATGGTATCACAACTACTCTTCCACACTTTTCTGTAAAATCAGAACACAGTAATCTTTTCCCATGAGAAAATTGGTCATATAGGTCCTCTGATTAATTTTCTCTGCTCATGAAGAATAATCAGGGCATTGGTGCTGTGACTTATCTCTATGGGGCCTGTTCACAAAAGGGATCAAGATCAAGTTGAGCCAAAAATCAGCTCAAGTATGGTATAAACAGCTGTTGAGCCCAAAATCAGCTCAAGTATGGTATAAACAGCTTTAAACTTGAGCTGATTTTCGGCTCAACCTGAGAGTGATCCGTTTTGGGAATACCAACCAGGATTCTTAGCCGTCAGGAGCAAGTCGTAAGGTCAATATTATTGCTCATACCACTTGTCTGAGTCAGGATAAAACACTTATTTTATCAGTTTTCCTGCCAATTTTGATAAAAATAGTTGTAACAGTCGATATTGAAGTAACAACTTAATACGAGCACTAACTGTTAGAACAGATGCACTTAAATTATCATTTACAATACAATGAACTGACCTCATTCAGATACAGCTGCACTGTCACAAAGCTGGTTTCTCCATTATCTCTCACATACGTCCCATCCAGATGTTTCTTAAAGAATTCACCAGGTTCATATCTGAGAAACCGCAACCTGTAAAAACAAATTGCTAGCTGTTCAAAATATGCATTCAAACCACTGTGAATAGAAGTTATTTAAGCACAATTCCTTTAAAACAGAAATCCTGCTAATAAAATAAGTGCAACTCACATATGGATGCAATAACTCTACTTCATTATGTGTCAAGTTGAGGGTGTAATTGTACTGGTTAGAGAAATGTCATGATGGATTCAGGAAGGCACTGTTTTACCTCTCATTTAGACTTATCAGCTTCCTTCCTTTCCAGGTCTGTGGTAAGTAAGGCTTAATCCTCTGAAACAACTTGTCAGCTTGCTCAACACTGTCCCACATACAGCGGGTATTGTTACGAATGTCAGTCTTCAGCACCTGGCTACAAAACAAGTGAGCAACGTGGATTTCACCACAGTATGTGAATTTACCACAGAATGTGAATTCACCACAGTATGTGAATTTCACCACACTGTGTGAAATTTACCACAGTGTGTGAATTTACCAAAGAATATGATTTCACCACAGTTTGTGAATTTCACCACAGTATGTGAATTAACCACAGTATGTGAATTTCACCACAGTATGTGAATTTACCAAAGAATATGATTTCACTACAGTTTGTGAATTTCACCACAGTATGTGAATTAACCACAGTATGTGAATTTCACCACAGTATGTAAATTTACCATACAATATGAATTTACCACAGAATATGATTTCATCACAGTATGTAGAATTTCACCACAGTATGTGACATTCACCACAACAAGTGACATTCAACACAACATATGAAATTTTACTAAACAAGTGAAGTTTAACCAACATGTGCTGATATGGAATTCAATACAGCATGTGAAACTCGACAATGCATATGTGGAATTCAACTTAACCAGAAAAACTTAACCAACATATGGAATTCACCAAAGTAACAGAGATTTGCAATTCAGCACGTGAAATTCAGCACATGTGAATTCATAGCAGTATGTGAACCCTAAACATGGTCAGTTTACCAGAGCATGTGAAATTCACCACAACCTGTAGAATTCAAGATGTGACATGCAACACAAAATGTGAAATCCACGACATATGCAGCTAGCTTACCAGTGGGGTTAACCAAAATAAATAAATCGTGTTTCACCAAAACATGTGAAATCTTTAACAGAGGTCACATTATTCAAATGGTAGTCATTTTCCATAAAAATTTTGAAATAATTAAGTTTTGACTTGATAAAAACACTTTAGGGAACCATTCGCCTCCCACCTCTGAAATCAGAGTTCAAATCACGGACTGACCTCATGTGGGATAGCTGGTAGTTGCTTGCCATTGGTTGGCATTCCTTGACCAAGTGTATGTACTGGTTTCCTCTACCCTTCAAACTACCCATCACAATAACCGATAAGGTAATAGGTGTAATGTAAAACACTAAATAAATAAATAAAAATGCTTTATTTCTGTATTCTGAGCAAAAATGACTACAATTTGAAGATCTGGCTGACAGTGACTGTGTGTTGTATTGGTACAAATAGCTGGGGTATCATTCAGTATGTTTATTTATTTTAAGGAACGTAAATGATTTAATTTTGTGAATGAGAAACAGTTTGAAGATCCTGAAGACTGGTAACAAAAAGGTACATTTACTTCAAATGGAAATTGTCCACATACTTGCCAAACACATTGAGCAGGGCAGCCTCATATCCCATCTCTTCTGTCTGTCTGATCAGGGCCTCACACTCCTACAAATCATTGTGTATAAGTATATAAACGTGACATGAGATCGGATTAAAATACCCTCATCCCCCTCTCAGAGGGAGGTAAATGCAATCAAAACACAGTATTACTGCACAATATCAAAAAAGGCATGTATAAATATTGGAGTAAGATATATATTTTTAAAATTTGTCATTTCAAGGGTTTGCTGGCCACTTCTACTTTCCAACAAATTAATCTCATTCAAGTTACGAATATATATACTCTGATATAGATGTTAAGAATAATATATACTCTGATATAGATGTAAAGAATATATATACTCTGATATAGATACCCCACCTTGTGTAAATTCATGACCCAGATCTGATGTAGTTTTCGAGTTATGCAAACGAACAGACAGATAAACAAATAGATCTGATTAAAATACCCTCAGCCCCCACCCACCCCTCACAGGGAGCAAACACAATCAAAATACTCTATTAATACAGAATATGGAAAAAAGCATGTATTGTAATTTTAAGGACCTGTTGGCCACCTTCCACTTTCCAACGAATTAATGTCATTTAAGATAAGAATTGTACATATGTTATTTACAAATTGAGATTTTCAACAAGTTGCAACTGTTACTGATTTCTTGTACAAGTTGCAACTTGTTTGAATAGCTATAAATTTAGCTATGAATTTATTATAATAGGTGATAGACAAGCCAGAGAGTCCCTCATAAATAAATTCCCTACTCAACTTCTCGGAAATTCTATTTCCCCTACTGATACAGTCAAGAACCTGGGTGTAATTTTTGACTCTGGAAACACCTTTTCCAACCACATAACTAATATGTGTCGAGCCTGCTACTACCACCTTAAGGACCTAAGACGTATTCGTAAATTCCTCAGTGTGGAAACTGCAGCCTTGCTTGCAAACTCAATGATCAGTAGTCGACTTGACTACTGCAATTCCCTACTTTATGGCATCAGTAAGTACAATGTTGCTAAACTCCAAAAGATACAAAATGCCCTTTGTAGAATTGTTTTTAAACTTGATAGAACTAGCCATGTCACTCCTTTTCTTCAAAAACTACACCGGCTTCCTATCACTTACCGTATATTGTTTAAGTACAATCTAATTACTTTCAAGGCTATAAATTTCTCTCAACCCATATACCTATCATCCTTGATCAAAACCAGTTGTCTAACACGTGGAAATCGTCTTTCTCTTTCCTCAGCCTCTCACAAAAAGGCCATCGGTAGGAGAGGTTTTGTAGTGGCTTCCCCCATAGAATGGAACAGACTCCCACAATCAGTACGATCACAACAAACAATAACAGGTTTCCGTAGCCAGCTAAAGACCTACTTGTTTAGATTAGCATATCCTCCACCATAGTACATCTCCCTGGCGGGCGCTAACCTTGGATCATGACCTCGAACGTCCCTCGACTTTCCCTTTTTGATTTCAAGCGCATTAGAGGATGTTGCATCAATTTTGCGCTATATAAATGTTTCTATTCTATTCTATTCTATAATTATTATCCACCACAACTCATGTTTGACATGTATATAATGAGAGAATATAGAGCAGAATATATATATTTTTTGTATACACCGGCACCTCCATACCATGAACTAATTATTGTCATCAAGTTCCGGTTTTTCACCAATATCTCGGAAACTGTGTAACCTACAAAAATGTATTGCTTATCATTAGAACAAAAATGCATTGCATATCATTAGAACAGTCATCTTACAGTGCTTCTGCTTGGTTTTGTTGCATAAAAATCCATGCTGAAATGGCTGAGAAATTGCATGTTAAATGTCGATTAATTAGAGTAAGAAATCTAAAATTCGCCAGGAATCTAAAATTCGCCACCTCTAAAACCTTAGTTAATTTTATGAAGAAAATGATGTTTTTGTCTAAAAATTGGTATTTTTCAGTTCAAAAAGCCATAATTTACTATACATTCAACAAATCTCACCACAATTCATTTATTTTATTAGTATTTTCACATGTGGCGAATTTCAGATATGTGGCGAATTTTAGATTTCTTACTCTAAGTGTTTTATATTTACTGGTGTCCCTAGACTTATGACAGCCTTTTCCAACATTCTATCTTTAAATATTGATATTTTAACTCATAAATCATATCAAAAGGTGGATAATAAAAGTGAAACATCCCTCAATAGAAATATACAGAAAAAAATATATCACTCATGAAGATTGACAATGTAATACTCGTGCCATGCACTCCTATAATATTGTTATCTTCATTTGTGATATATTTTTTTCTGTATATATTGTCATTTGAGAAGTTTTCCTATTGTACAAGTTGCAACTTGTATTGCTTGACTTGTAAAAGTTGCAACATGTACAATTTTTGGAGCTGTACAAGTTGCAACTTTATCCTTTGAAAAATGCATTTTAATGAATTTATACATTAAAATTCTTAAAATCAACATCTCCAAACTTCATATATGTCAATTCACTGTAAACTAGACCAAGGACGCATCTGTGGCCAGATGCTGGATGTATCCTCCGACAAAGGCCAACTAACATATTTTAGAAGATAAACAGCATTTTTCGTTAATAAGCAAGCTGAAAGCACTTTTAAGTTTGGCTAATCTTATTTGACCCTGTAGCAGGGGCCCAAGGTGAAGTCTGACCACATCGAAAGATTCGCAGCCCATGATTTCCTATAAGTCGTTTTCACATTGCAAATCTCTAGGACCAATAATAAGCAGGAGGGGCCCAAGGTCAAATCTGACCACATGAAAAGATTTGCAGCCCATGACTTCCTATAAGTTGTTTTCATATTAATGAGTTATTTGAGAAATACTAGCTATCTGCAATACTTCTAGAGATAATTCGTATTTACTCATTTTGCGTAGGTGAATAATTAGCTACGGGTCTGAAACTTCACCAAGTGAAAGCTCTCCCAAAAGTAGGCGAATGAGTTATTTGAGAAAAATTGGCTATCTACAATACTTTTAGAGATAATTTGCATTTACTCATTTTGAGTAGGTGAGTAATTACCTACGGGTCTGAAAATTCACCAAGTGAAAGCTCTCCCAAAAGTAGATGAATGAGTTATCTGATAAGAATTGGATATCTGCAATACTTTTAGAGATAATTCACATTTACTCATTTTGAGTAGGTGAATAATTAGCTACAGGTCTGAAACTTCACCAAGTGAAAGCTCTCCCAAAAGTAGGTGAAGGAGTTATTTGACAAAAATTGGCTATCAGGAATACTTTTAGAGATAATTTGCATTATTACTCATTTTCAGTAGGTGAGTAATTACCTACGGGTCTGAAACTTCACCAAGTGAAAGCTCTCCCAAAAGTAGGCAAATGAGTTATTTGAGAAAAATTGGCTATCTACAATACTTTTAGAGATAATTTGCATTTACTCATTTTGAGTAGGTGAGTAATTACCTACGGGTCTTAAAATTCACCAAGTGAAAGCTCTCCCAAAAGTAGATGAATGAGTTATTTGATAAGAATTGGATATCTACAATACTTTTAGAGATAATTAGCATTTACTCATTTTGAGTAGGTGAATAATTAGCTACAGATCTGAAACTTCACCAAGTGAAAGGTCTCCCAAAAGTAGGCGAAGGAGTTATTTGACAAAAATTGGCTATCTACAATACTTTTAGAGATAATTTGCATTTACTCATTTTCAGTAGGTGAGTATTTACCTACGGGTCTGAAACTTCACCAAGTGAAAGCTCTCCCAAAAGTAGGTGAAGGAGTTATTTGAAAAAAATTGGCTATCTGCAATACTTTTAGAGATAATTCGTATTTACTCATTTTGAGTAGGTGAGTAATTACCTACAGGTCTGGAACTTCAGCATGTGAAAGCTCTCCCAAAAGTAGGTGAATGAGTTATTTAAGAAAAATTTGCTATCTGCAATACTTTTAGAGAAAATGCAGAATTACTCATTTTTAGTAGGCAAGTAATTTAGCCACAGGCCTAATTTAGACATAAAGCCTACCAATAGAATACTGTGGTGCACCCTCTAATATACCTTGCAAACTTGAGAAGGCTAGCTATAATATTTTTTTCGTTAGAGCGGTAATGGTGAAATCTCTCTACACACTGCGGCTATCCAGTGGATACAATGATTTACTCAACAGTGAGAACCTGAAAGTAGATATTGGTAAACTATGCCATGACATAGAGGTCTGCAATTTCACTCTGTTATAGCTGACCAAAAATTATGTGAATAACATATTTAAACAAAATACTGTAAATGTAATAGTTTTCACGTTATAACTGATTTACTCAACAGCGTTAACCTCAAAGTAGCTATTACTCAGCTATACAATGAGCTACATGTCTGGATTTTTTCTATGTTATAGCTGACCCAAAATTAGGTGAACAACATATTTAAGCAAAATACTGTAAATGCAATAGTTTTCAAGTTACAACTGATTTACTCAATAGTGAGAACCTGAAAATAGCTATTGCTCAGCTATGCCATGAGCTATAAGTCTGTAATTTCTCAATGTTATAGCTGACCCAAAAGTAGGTGAACAACATATTTTAACAAAATACTCCAAATGCAATATTTTGCAAGTTACAAGTCATTTACTCAACAGTCAGTACCTGAAAATAGCTATTGCTCAGTTGTGCCATGAGCTACAGGTCTGTAATTTCACTATGTTATAGCTGACCCAAAAGTAGCTGAATAACATATTTACACAAATTTCTGTAAATGCAATAGTTTTCCAATTACAACTGATTTACTCAACAGTGTGAACTTCAAAGTAGCTATTACTCAGCTATGCAATGAGCCACAGGTCCGGAACTTCACTATGTTATAGCTGACTCCGAAATAGGTGAATAACATATTGAAACAAAATACTCTAAATGTAATAGTTTTGAAGTTATAAGTAATTTACTCAATAGTGATAACCTAAAAGTAGCTATTACTCAGCTATGCCATGAGCTACAGGTCTGAAATTTTACTATGTTATAGCTGACCCAAAAGTAGCTGAATAACATATTTATACAAAATTGTGTAAATGCAATAGTTTTCAAGTTACAAGTGATTTTACTCATGATGGAAGTTACTGAAAAGCCCAAAAGTAGCTATTACTCACTTAGCTATTGAGACAGACACCCAAGTTACTCACCATGTTGTAGCTATGAAAAAAGTAGCTGAATAACATATTTTAACAAAATGCTCTAAATGCAACACTTTTCAAGTTATAAGTGATTTAGTGCATGATTTCATGACTTTTAATGCATTTTAGACATTTTTGTCTACCACAGGCCTAATTTAGACATAAAGCCTACCAAAAAGATAGGGTGGCAAGTCCTCTAGCATACCAAGCCACCTGCTAAATATGAAAGAAATGTGGACTGTAGGTCGCTAACAAGCAATATTCCACATTTTAGACATTTTTGTCTACCACAGGCCTAATTTAGACATAAAGCCTACCAAAAAGATAGGGTGACAAGTCCTCTACCATATCAAGCCACCTGCCAAATATGAAAGAAATCCAGAAAGAAATGTGGACTGTAGGTCGCTAACAAGAAATCTCTGCGGACGCGGACGCGGACGAGGGCGCGGACGCGGACGACAACGATGATGAATCCATAGTATCCCCGCTTCACGTCGGGGATACAATTATATGCCTTAGATGATAGAGAAAACTGTTCACCTATATATGTTCATTTGTTTTGTTTCAAATTCACTGCAGTTTTAATGTGTAAATTAAAATTCTTTCAAAATATTGGAGTCACTCTGACCTGACAGAAGCCTGTATTTGACTTCAGGCTATTGTTGTTCTGAGGCTACCACATTATGGTGTTGAGAACCTTATAAATTTCTAATCATGTTTTCTGTCAAGAATTACCCCAAATTTATTAATTTGGATATTGATATACATAAAGTATGATATACTAGTATGTTGCAACTTTTACATAACATATATATATACTCTGATATAGATATTTCAGAAATTAGAAAGAAAAAGGATCTTATGAACATTAAGATATACAAACTATACCAGCTTATAAGCTTTTGTGTGACACATTATTGTGTTTGTATAATAATATTTTATCTTTCTGATGTTTACAATATATATACAGATATAAATCTGTCTTTAGTATATCAAGTGTACTTGTATGTGTACTCTTATGGATTCAAGAACATGAGCCTCCCTGACATAAGCCAATCCCATTGATTATTATAGGCCATTTATCTTATCTATTGCAAGAATTTTTCATCAATTTTGCTTCCTTAATTTAACAGGGATTCCCCAGCTATGACTTTCACAAAGAAATAGGTTTTGGTAATTTTAAGTTGCCTTTTCACTTACAAGTCTACTTTAGGTCGAAAATCCTGCGGCTTGGCTTCATAAATGTCAATTTAAGAATTTAACATCTGTAATCACTGGTACAAAAATAAAGGCTTCTAGGCTGTGTCTTGACTGGTCATCTGCTATAATGGGGTACAGATTTCATAGAGAAATTGCAATATCACCCATCAAAAAAGTCAAGATAATTAAAATTAATGTATTAATATATCAATTGACAGTTTTCAAGTGAAGTCTATTTATAACTTGTGGATGCGTTAATGCAGATTTGCATGAAAATAAATTCACATCCCTGCATATTTGATGTTCAAGTTGTGGTAATTTATGACAGGGAGTAGTATTTCACAAGAAATTGAAGTCATTTTACAAATTACAGAAAAAAATAAAGAGAGATTGTCTGTGTGTCTGTGTCTGTCTGCCTGCCTGCCTCTCTGTCTGTCTGCCTGCCTGCCTGCCTGTCTGTTTGTTAGTAGGATTATGCAAATACTACTTGTTGGATCTTTATGAGAAAATGAGAAGATGGGTCTTGGTCTAACTTAGATCCCATCAAATTTTTACACTGATCTGAATCACCATCTAGATACAAAAAATGTCAAAGATCTGGATGTTCCCATTTACTTATTATTACCCGCCTTGGTGGAGGTCTGCACTCACTGAATGCTCTTGATTCAGACTAAAAGCATGCTTATCCACAGATGTATTTTGACACCTACCTGTTTAGTGAGAACATTATACAACACAAAGGCCAGTTTGCCCCTGGAGATTTCTGGTAATTTGATGTCCACCTTTTTGATAGGAGGACGACTTTCATCATCACATTCTCCTGCATCCTTTGATTTTGAGTGACTATCTCCCATCACTGCAATGAAAATAAAATCTCCCCATGTGAACTTATACGGTATTATCAGAATATTTAATGTTATATTAGCCCATTACTATATTCTCCAAAATAACAGCTTATTGGTATTTGATGCAGAATCCCATCTTCAGAAGCCTACGCTGGCTGCCTAAAACACTGGTGCTCCATTTTTGAAACGCACTGGTGTACAAATAAATCCACATGGGTTATCCTAAATACCTTGTTTTATACTTATCCTTATATGACTCTTCCAATTATACCAGTTGAAAAAGTGTGCTTGACAAAATTTTTTGCAGAGTCCATCTTTTTTATCCACCTATTTACTGATCAAAGGAACATTTCAACCATATAGCTTTGCTTATGATGAACCGAACATAATGTAACGAACTACCTGTTTTAAGGCTTGTTGAAAGGGGCCATGGTAGTCCAGTGGTAATACACTCGCCTCTCACCTCTGAGGTCCGCGGTTCGCACCCCAGACCCTATGTGGGAAAGTTGGTGGTTGCTAACCAATTCTCGGAAGTTTATAGTACAGAGCCTTGACCAACTGTACATGTACTGGTTTCCTCTGCCCATAAAACTACATGTCATGATATGACCTATACAGTGTTGAAAGCGACATTAAACCCAAATGAATAAAAGTCCACAGATATCTTCCAATGATGCGTCTGTATATATGTAGTAATATGTAACATATATACATATTTAAATAACAAAGATATATTACTCAAGACAGAGAAAACCAGCATGTGCTGGCTGGTCAAGATTATGGATTGTAAATAATGATCTTCTTTGAAGTAAAATGGTACCAGCGCAATTTCCAATGTCACTGAATGCCAGTGCTGAGATTTGAACCCCACATTTCTTAGGTGGTAGGTGGTATATGGGCAAAATAAACAGTATAAATTAAATAGGGTCACATACCAGTGTACTCCCCCAGATTATACCCCCCTTCATTTTATACCCGGGTAGATTCCGGGAGGGTCCAGAATCTACCCCGAAGTAGATTCCAAAGTATACCCTGGGGGTAGATTATGAACAGAATCTACCCCCTCCTCCCAGAATCTACCCCCCCCCCCCCCCCCCTTTTGATTAGAGACTTAGAGTTTTAAAATATTAATAAAAGGAATTTTATTGCCATTTCAATTGTGAACTTAACCTTCACACAGTTTTGTGTGCTGTATATGGTGACATGGTTTTAGTTTTGGGGGTTTGCACAAAACATATAATACTCAGAATTTTTATACACATTATTTTAAATTGAATTATAGGCCTTATTATTGGCGATGTACGCATCACCAATCACCACTATCATCTGTAGCTAGCTTTACATTTGAGGTACACTCTGTGATTAAAATATCTAATATAATTGTTCCTTAGTAAAAAAAAGCCCTCTAATGACAGGAAAGAAAACAACACATCTTATTACAATATACATGTATATTAGAAATATACTGCTAAATAATTATGGTCAATACATGCACCTATTATGGGCAGTAACTTTTATTTATTTTGATTATTTAATTATCTATTTGTTAAAGAATATTTTCAACATTTTTTGTCGTTATTAATCAGAGAGATCCAATATTAACTACTGTTTAATGATTAAATTCATAAAAAATATATACATACCTCTCAATTAAGTGTATTTAATATCCAATAAAATATGGTCTCTACGTATTGATAAATCTTCTTGCAGTGTTTTGTTATAAACTGAACCAATATAGATATTGTCTAAGCATTACTGATAACCCACAGTTCTATATTAAGGAGTTACTGCGGAATATAAACATATTGCAGCTCCAGTCAAGACTATTCTTCGCCTGGGATTTCCCGTTCTATTTTAAGAGCACACACACACACCAGCTAAATATATTTATGCTGGAAACACTCAATTGATCGATCCTGGCTCATTTACAAGAGTGTCAAGAAACAGTATACTACGGAGCCCTGGAAGGGACATAGAACTGTTTTCCCTGTCATTTTTATCTCGTTACCGCAAGATAGTAAGTCATTCCCACAAGATAAAAATTTGTTACCACAAGATATTAAGTCGTTACCACAAGTTAGCAAGTTGTTACCACAAGATAGAAAGTCGTTCCTACAAGTTAGAATGTCGTTCCCACAAGATAGCAAGTCATTTCCACAAGTTAGAAAGTCGTTCCCACAAGTTAGAAAGTCGTTCCCACAAGTTCGAAAGTTGTTCCCACAAGATAGCAAGTCGTTCCCACAAGTTAGAAAGTCGTTCCCACAAGTTAGAAAGTTGTTCCCACAAGATAGCAAGTCGTTCCCACAAGTTAGAAAGTCGTTCCCACAAGTTACGAAGTCGTTCCCACAAGATAGCAAGTCGTTCCCATAAGTTAGAAAGTCATTCCCACAAGATAGCAAGTCGTTCCCACAGCTTAATAAGTCGTTGTAATGAGACACTAAGTTGTGGTAATGAGATACTAAGTTGTGGGAATGAGATACTAACTTGTGGTAACAAGATACTAAGTGGTTACCACAAGATAGAAAATCCTTGTTTTCATTCATACCCACCACTGAGTAACTCATTCCCAGGGACCAATAATATGCAAACAGGGGTTAAAAATATTTAATATACATAACAGTAATAACAGACATAACTAGATAACATCTAGTTATTTAGTTAAAACTAGATAACAGACAGATAACAAATTATTTACAACATATATGAGCACATAATGGTGTGGTTCCCCTGAGGTGCCACTTTCAGACATTATAACCCAATTAGTAGTAAACCTCTACCTTGCCCATGCACATACTTTTAGTGACCTCCAGAGCTTGCATGTTTCCTGTTACTTTACATGTCAAACATTTATACCATTATGGTTATCATTTTATCAATTTTAATGATATTCTTCTTAGTTACCTAATTAGTGACCTTCAGAGGTCATCTACTTATTGTTACACGTTACAAAATGATAAGACCATGTGATTTACTGTATGAAGAGTCACAAGTTTTGCTGCATCCAGGTATATAGCTTGTATGAGAATCCAATGGAGATCCTGCAAGGTATGTTGTGCCAAAAGCACCTAGTCCAATGTAACATACTAAAATATCTTAGAAGAACCAAGGAAAGTGCCATAAACAGGCACCTCTAAAAGACAGTAATGCAATATACATGTTTCTATGTGTCTGTGTATCTGTAATAATAATTAGGTGACCTCTAAAGGTCACTAAGTAGGTTACTAAGAAGAATAACCATTAAAATTGCTAAGGTCACTAAAAGCCTACAGGCATATGTAAACTTGAATGGTATTCTAGTAGATGGGTGACCCCTATATAAGTTAGGTATCATAGACAAAGAAATTGCCTGTACATTGGCATCAAAGCATGAATAAGTAAAACTTGTGGGAATGACTTCATATCTTGTGGTAATGACTTTCTATTTTGAGGTAACGACTTGCTAACTGGTTGGAGCGACTTAGTATCTTGTGGTAATGATTTTGCTAACTTATGAGAACGAGTTAGTATCTTGAGGTAATGACTTTGCTAACTTGTGGGAACGAGTTAGCATTTTGTGGTAACAATTTTGCTAACTTGTGGGAATGAGTTAGTATCTTGTGGTAACGACTTTCTAACTTGTGGGAATGACTTAGTAGCTTGTGGTAACGACTTGCTATCTTGTGGGAATGACTTGCTAACTTGTGGAAACGACTTGTTATCTTGTGGGAATGACTTTTTAACTTGTGGGAACAACTTAGTATCTTGTGGTAATGACTTTGCCAATTTGTGGGAACAAGTTAGTATCTTGTGGTAACGACTTTGCTAACTTGTGGAAATGGGTTAGTTTTTTTGTGGTAACGACTTTCTAACTTGTGGGAACGAGTTAGTATCTTGTGGTAATGACTTTCTAATTTGTGGGAACGACTTAATATCTTGTGGTAACGACTTGTTAACTTGTGGGAATGACTTAGTATCTTGTGGCATTGACTTTCTAACTTGTGGGAACGACTTAGTATACTGTGGTAACAACTTTCTAACTTCTATATTGTGGGAATAACTTGCTATCTTGTGGGAACGATTTATCTTGTGGGAACGACTTGTTAACTTGTGGGAATGACTTACTATCTTGTGGTAACGATTTTCTAACTGGTGGGAATGACTTAGTATCTTGTGGTAACAGCGCACAAACTTGTGGTAATGACTTACTATCTTGTGGTAACAAGATAAAAAAAATGATCAGGTATTATATGAGGACTGAATTACTCTTTCACCAGAATTTGGGGCTGACATATGACATAAGGTTCCCCACTCATATTTAATTAGGTGTAATGGTTGACCTTGAAGCACATTTGTTATCCTACAACCACCATTTTTGATGGGGTCTAGTGAGTCTGGTACCCTTCAGCTGTTCTTCAAGTGCCACTGTATCGGCCTCATGTGGAGGCAACCTAGGCGGACTTGCTTCTGTATGGGTGTCAGTAACCCACACAACCCCACTGTGGAAAACACTAATAGCCATTTATGAGAACTGTGACCCCTGGTCTGATTGACAGATAAATTTACCATTGCTTGAGTTGTGAAAACCGGCAAATGGGTTACAATCTTGAGGGGAAGGCTGAGTTTGGAAGCTCAGGCCCCTGGTGTCAGCTGACACTGCTCACAGGCTGGGTAAAAGTCAAGCTGGGTGGCCAGTATAGGAGGGTGGATCACTGTATCTCACTGGAACCTCTAAGAAAAACTTGTTGAACCTCCACAGTAACTGATACAGCAGACTTCTTGCTGGCAGTAGGCTGACCAATCCAGTTGAGTTTGGCATCTCACTGGGACCAGTAACTGGCTGGTGTGATAAGTCTGACAGGTAGTTGGACAAATCTTGTTGGGAAAGTCTTCTTATCTATAGTCACTTTCGACCAGTTAGGAGGTCCTGACAGTACCCTGGCTGACTGGTGTGGTAGGTTCAGACAAGTCATCTCACCAAGACCAATGACTGGTATAAGAATTTCTCTGTAACCAATTTCCCCGGGCAGTAACTGGTTGATCTGAGACAGCCACTTGGACTTAAAATGTTACTGCTGGTCTGTTAGCCAGTCCTGTGGACCTGCCCAGTACCAGGGCCTAACCGGCTATAGGGTGAAGCAATCCTCTGTAACCAGCTCCTGTTGGCTCCATAGTTCTGCAAAAACTCATTGTGCCGGCAGAACTGGGCGAATTAGACTACATCTCAGCAGGGGTAGGCTTACATGAAACAACTGCCTTCTTCCTGACCATAAATGTGGAATCAGCAGATTTTCTCTTTAACCAACAATCCTCTGTAACCAGTAAATCTGGATACTGGTACTCCATCATGTACTCAACCTCCAAAGCCATTTTCAATAGTTTCCATGCAATATAGTCAGCAATAAGTGTAAAAATATCTCCAAAAAGACCAAAAATGGCCTTGGTCAGGTACTTTGGATAACCTTCAATGAAGAGCTTCAAAGTCAGACTTCTACATGCTTAGAGGACATATATATGTATTATATATACCAGCCATAGGATGATCTAACTTTCTGTATATGAGAACTGGGCCAAAATGTGAAAAAAAAACCTTTAAGAGGCCACCAGTGACCTTGAAATTGAAGGTAAAGGTCACAAAACATTAGCGTTTGTGGCATTGCCCATATATACCCACATACCAAATTTGAAAGGTCTAACTAAAATATTTTTTATCACATCAAGTTATCACGTCCAAAAGGAAATCTCTGCGGCAGCGGCGGTGGCATGACCATACTGAATCCAAAGTATCCCCGACTTTTGTCCGGGGATACATATATAATTGGTTATATTTGTCTGGGATCACAAAGCGAGGTAAAAATCGTATTTGATAAAATGATTTGTTAAAAGTGAAGATTAAGATAGGGGTGTGTGAGGACAGCGTGGGCGGGGGGGATAAGAGGAAATCGGCATAGTGGAACAGTCATATAAGCACTCATTGGCGCCAGACATCCATTCATGCAGATCAAGGGTTTGTTGAAATCACCTTTTAAATACACTATCGAATTAAAGTATATATATAGAATTTGAATTGGTTTGCACTTTCCTTTTAAACTTAAAATCAAGTTTTTTAAAAATGAGAATTATAATCCAGTTCAATCTCTAGTAGATTCGATATATGTAAATAATTCAGTAGGTTGATATGTTAAAAGGCTACTGCTTGTCAAGCAATTATGGTCATAGCAAAAATTATGGACACCAGAATATTTCTAACACTAATCTTTTAAGTTTCAAAATATAGCTGCTCTTTTGCAGTGGTAGATCATTTTAGACACCTACTGAAATAAATTTTATACAGACATTAAACTTTTGAGTTTTATATTAATAAACTCAGAAAACATATGGGATGACCAAAATTGGTCTACTGACAATAAATTTATAATTGCATGGCAAGCAGTGTTAGTCAAGGTTATTATGTGGTATAATTCTGTGAATGGTTAGTTTTACATATTACACATTTGTTCTCATACATCAGTCATTCCAATAACATCTTGTACACAATCTTTGGTGAAATGGAGCTACAAAATACAGATTTTATCCGTATGCACACAAATAGTTGAAATAGATTAAGGGTGTTGAGGGTATGATAAGGTATGATAAGAACTATCGCTTTAGTAAACTGAACGTGTTGATAGGAAGTTACTGAAATTAATAAATCCCTGCCCCCTCCAAAAAAAAAAGTGAAAATCCTTTGAATATAGTACGGGTGTATGTGTTCATTTATTACTGAACGAAAAATGCACATTGCATCCACTGATAAGAAGAGTCTGAAGTGATGTTTTTTAACGAGTGGAAGTCATTTCTAGATAGAGGCCACCCTGTTTTTGTTGTTGTTGTTGCTGTTTTTTATAAAAAAAGACCCCCAGGTAGGCTTTTAATAGACATATGTATGAATATGTGTAATTAGAGAATTTGGGAATTCCCTGAACACTTTTAGGGAATTTGTGAAATCCCTAAATAAGCCAGGGAAATCAGGTATATGCCAAAATATCTAGTGCGTTATTCACAATAATATAGTTGATTTTTTTATTGGACTCTTCTTAACTTAATTTATTTTAGGGAATTTGTTGAACTATATTTTGTACGTTATCAGTGTTTCAGTTAGTTTGGGTTTGGTACAGACTAATGGGGTATTTTGTAACTGATCTTACAGTCTTTTCAACTGATTTTTGTATGATATACACAGTAATTTACAACGTAATAATGATGATGATTGTTTCCTTTTTAATTCACTTCTAATTTATTAGTTTATCTGGCAATAATCGACGGTAAATGAAGACGATGAAATTATTGAAGTAGTAGCTCATGAAAATCGAACACACAATGTCAGTATTTTTTGTTTGTTTGTTTTTACATTTTTCTGAAAATCATCCCTGTATCTTAGAAACATGAATGAAAATTGAACAGGATAAACCTCTCTATGCACCAATGATGATACGCAACTGCAATAATATACCGGTAGCTGAAACAGATATGTACCCCCTCTTTTTACACACACACACAAAAAAAATGAAAAGATATGCAGCAACTTTCACTTTGAAGAATTCTCCATATTTTCTCTAATTCATAGGAAGGTGGCATCAGGATACAGCCCCATTTGAAAGTACTGTATCTCTTTATTTCTGGACCGATTTGGAAACTTTCTTCTCCTTTTTTGTTCAGCTTGATTCATCCGAGCTTATTTTATGGGGCTTGGTGCATACAGAACTGAACTCCTTGGCTATAGAAGCACAATACTCAGAATCATCTTTATTCACTGTATACGCATGCTAAAAGCAGCAATTGTGGTTCCCTTCAATGAAATCTGGCCATATTAGCTAGATTCCAAATCCTCACAACTCTAAATTGCTATATGGGTAGAAAAAAGACAAAAGCCAATGATAATACAGAAAAAATTTACAAAGTCTTAAAACACAGATGTGAAATTTAAACATTAAAAGACATGGTTGACAAGCCAGTGGTTCCAATATCAGAGAAGTTCAGAGGTTTCTGGAGCATGCGAGCTGTGACCAGTATCAACTGCACAAAGCTCCATCTAACGAGGAAAAATTGATGGCTGTCAACACCAATCTACATCAGTGCTTCCCATCTTAGAAGCAGTAATGTATTATTTCTGCGTGGAAAAAATGCTCCTGGAAAAGATGCCTCCAAGAAAGAATGCCTCCGGAGGATTTTTTGACTACAAATAAATGCCTCCTGAGAAAAAAATTTATGCTCAGACTTCGCCCGGCCTTTTTTATTCAGGGTCTGTGCAGTTGGGCACTCCATAGATCGAATTGACAGTGCTAGCATATCTGGAGTAATTATTTGATGAGGAGTGCTGCACCTACCACACCATTCCATCGTTTAGTTTTATTTACTTTGCAAGTTCTCTGAAATTTACTATCTTTTCATCACAAACACTTTCCTGGGGTCAGTGATATGAAAGGAGTATCTTATCTTTTGGTGTTTACATTTAAGTCACCAAAACATGCAAGCCTCTGTGTTTTATGAAATTGTATAAATTTCTAAACTTCATAACAAAAACTCCAGTGTTTATGGTTCTAAACCCGCAGACCAACAAAGATTACTATATTTAGAGTTGTGAATTGTAAAAAAAGGTTTTCCGTGCGTGATTGTTAAGGTTGGATTAAGTTAAATAAGACGTTGAGCCATTTTAACTCGATGCGACAAATTTAACCAAAAAAAAACCAGCTTTGTTGAAAAAAAAATCACATTCCCCTTTGTAGGGCACCCACTTAAAATTTGCTGTGATTTTATGCATGACATAGCTGTATGTTATTGTGTAACTAAAAGTGTAGATGCCTCAGCAGCCATAATCATTCTACCTAAGTGTTTCAAAACATGGATTTTGAAAATATTACTGTGCTAAAATAGCCCATTACTATGTCAAAAGTCCACTAACATAGAATGCTACATTTCTTGCAAATTAAATCATACTGTTCACAAGAACAAAGACAAAGTTAGGATCTTACAGCCCACTCAAAAGATAGGGTCTTATTTGGACAGACAGAGGACTTCCCTCACAACACTGAAAAAGAAAAAAAAAATAAGACTACCCTCTGGACACTTGTCAAGTGACATTTACAGGAAACTGCTTCACAGAAACCATCCGCTTGCATTGTAAAAGTATTGCACCCTGTTAAGGAAATCATAAAATTCCAATATATCCAAAATGAGAGTCAAAACTGAAATTGTTTTAAAACATTGATTATTGAACCCTGGAGCTCTAGAGTACTCTCTTTATCCCAAATTAAGCTTGGAATTTTACACCTTCATATTTGTAAAATATGGGATTGGTTTTTAGAATAATGTAAGTCATAAAAAATCTGACAAAAATTAACTATTCAGTGAGCCTTGAATACCAGTATTCCTACACAAACTATGTAAACTGAAATTTAAAAAAATACAATGAAGTTGAAAAATTCTGTAAAATAGGACAACTTAAAAAAATAATGAAAACATGGGGGAAAATGCGGCAATGAGAAATTGTTTACAATATATTTATTTCAAAATTCTATTAAAAAATTAAAAAAACATGACAAAACAGGAAGAAAAACTGTCACTCCAATAGGATCATGGCCATTTACCGATATACTGCCTATACACAACATTTCAAGAAAAGTCTATTTCCGAGCTTAGGATGAAAAGGGCACAAATTTAATGATCCGGACCCCATAGTCAATTTTCCATGCTGTGTTTATATGTCATCAGACAAATAATTATGTTTTAGATTTTGTAGTTTCAAAGAATTGGGTCTGGACACATACGCTATCACCACATAGCCATGACAATCAGCTGATGTGAAAAATAGATGCACAGGTCTCTATACCATAGTACTTGTTGTATTTACAACTATGTTGTAAATACTCACAAAGTAAATATTATCTCAACTAGTAAACAATGGGTTTAAGAAATCAAATCCTAATTCCTGAGTGAATCACATTGTTGTGTTCTCCCCAGTGATGAATGACAATATCATCAGTGTGTTAAAAGCCTTTGCGCCTGCCTATTATATGGTGTCAATTTCAGATCTGGGAAGTTTATATTTCCTCTATAAGCCAGAAAAATGCCTAAAGATTTGCCTGTTGAAAGTCAAGTCAGTTTTAGTACTGATAACCAGCTTGTGATGACATAATTCTAGTAATCCTGAGCTATGGATAGGCCTTCAATTAGGCAAGATGGGTAATACCCCATTCCCACTACAGGTGGTATAACCCGTGGTTATAGGCGTTGGGCGAGATGCCAGGGTCCTTCAACTTCCATCCTAGGTTTGTATGCAAACTTTGTAACACAGTGGCGAAAGGTCTATTACTACCCCCCACCCCTGCAGGTGATACAGAAGTTTTAAAATATTTAAAATTTCCGCCACTGAATTTCCCGTCAGCACGAGCAGACAAATGCTAACATGAGTAGATGAAATTCTTGCTACGGTAACTGAAAGCGTAGTCCTATATGTGTATACAGTTGTGACTCGGCCGTCTTTCGGTGTAACAACATAAGGCCAGTTGAGATATTGGACATTTCGCCACTGTGTCACAAAGTCGCATACGGACCTCACACGGTGGTTGAAGGACAGGGACGTATCGCCCAGTGCCTATAACTGCGAATTGTACCGCCTGTAGTGTGAATGATATACCAAATACCAATGGTATACCATGATATACCACATACCGGAGGGTATGTGGCGTCCTTGGAGGCAGTTCCACCGTCAAGTAAAACCTGTGTGTGACATACCCCCTGTAGTGTGAATGGGACATAATATTCCCTTGTATATTGGTACCACTTATAGCTTGGAAAGTGCAATAACTATTTGGAAAACTGACAACAGTTTTCCAGGTCCTTGAATGAAATGAATTCCAGTAATATTTTCTTGTCCCCCACCATCATGATTCCCACATGGCTGCTTATACGAGCCATAATTCAATTTTGGAAATTTCCTCACAAGATATATTGGGAGTAAATAAACCTAATTTTATACTAGAAAAGGTCAAAAGGTGAGATATTCTAATCGTTTCTACCACAAACAGAAATAAGTTACCAATATTCCATTTATAGCATTTAAATCAATTCAAGCATTACATTTCATGCATATTTTAGCAAGCAGATGGTCTGTGGTTTGCACCCAACCAATTCAATTGGTGCTTATCTCCAGTCTCCAACTGTTTTTGCTTGGTTGCGAAAAATATACTGAGAGAGAAGTACAGTTGTAATGAACAATTGTTTTTAGATTCTGAAAGTCAAAATTTATGACCAAAATATGGTATCTGCTAAGTTCCTAAGTGTACAGGGAGCAGAACCCATTTTCACGATGTAATCCAATGATCTGCAAACCCATTACACTCTCCCCTAATTTTGACTATAAATTTATAAATACTGACAAAAACATAAGAAATGGCTTTTTGGAATTTCATAATTTCAGAAAAAGTTTTAAACTATGTTTCATTGTAGAAATGGTGTTAAAT
The DNA here is from genome assembly GCA_964017235.1 of Sabellastarte sp. h YS-2021. Classification (NCBI taxonomy): domain Eukaryota; kingdom Metazoa; phylum Annelida; class Polychaeta; order Sabellida; family Sabellidae; genus Sabellastarte; species Sabellastarte sp. h YS-2021. Next base: position 31,876,718 of record OZ024929.1, read on the forward strand.
ATGGTAAACAAAATACAGAACCTACCTGTGCATTTGAAAAGGCAAAATAAGAATCAATTTCAGATTTAACATATATTTTGTCTGAGGACGGTTGCATAAAAGATATCACTACTAAGGTTGTGATGAGTACAAAAGAGACCTACGCATCGGAGAAATGATGCAAATTTGTACCCACCCGAAAAATAACTCACCAAACCCAGTGAACCATCATTTGACCTTGAAGGGGGGGGGGCAAAGGTCAAATCTAACAACATCAGAAGATTGCCAGCCCACGATATCCTACAAGTTGGTTTCACATTGCAAACCTCTAGGATCAATAATAAGTAAGTTACAAGCACTTTTAAGTTTGGCTGTCCTTGTTTGACCTTGAAGGAGGGGCTCAAGGTTATATGTGACCACATCAGAAGATTCCCAGCCCATGATTTCCTATAAGTTGGTTTCACATTGCAAACCTCTGGGACCAGTAATAAGTGAGTTATAAGCACTTTTAAGTTTGGCTGTCCTTGTTTGATCTTGAAGGAGGGGTCCACGGCCAAATGTGACAACATCACAAGATTCCTTGCCCATGATTTCCTATAAGTTTGTTTCATATTACAAACCTCTTGGAATCAATAATAAGCGAGTTACAAGCACTTTTAAGTTTGGCTGTCCTCGTTTGACCATGAAGGTTGGGCTCAAGGACAAATCTAACCACATCAAAAGATTCCCAGCCCATGATTTCCTCAGTTGGTTTCACATTGCAAACCTCTAAAACCAATAATAAGCAAGTTACAAGGTTAGCACTTTTAAGTTTGCTATCCTCATCTGACCTTAAAGGAGGGGCCCAAGGTCAAATCTGAAGACATCAAAAGATTCCTAGTCCATTATTTCCTATAAGTTGGTTTCACATTGCAAACCTCTAGGACCAATAATAATTGACTTGTAAGCACTTTTAAGTTTGGCTATCCTAATGTGACGGAGGGGTTCAAGGTCAAATCTGACCACATCAGAAGATTCACAGCCTATGATTTCCTATAAGTTGGTTTCACATTGCAAACCTCCAGGACCAATAACAAGCAAGTTATAAGTTTGGGTATCCTCGTTTGACCTTGAAGGAGGGGTCCAAGGTCAAATCTGAACACACCAAAAGATTCCCAGCACAGGATTTCCTATAAGTTGGTTTCACATTGCAAACCTTTAGGACCAATAATAAGTGAGATATAGGCACTTTTAAAGTCCACTATGTGGGGTACTTTGGCACTCCATGGATGACCTTATTAAGAGCTTCATGGTCAAATGTAAAAGGTTGTAGAGGACATGTATATCTGTTATACAGATCACCTATGAAGAGATTCAACCTTCTACCTATGACAACTAGCCAGTAGAAAAGGGTAGATAATTTCAAAGAAATGCTTGTAACGGCCATCTTGTTTTTCAGAATGAGGCTTCAGAATTTCAGTCCCAGAGAAGCTTACCTCCCAATGAAGATATCCTGCAAATTTGGTGAACCTAGCTGGTGTAGTTTTCCTCTGAGAGCGTTAACTCCGAAAATCTCTCTATGTGCGGCGGTGGCACAGCGAATGCTAAACCAAAGTAATGACCGGTTGCCTCCCATGGATACAATAACTGAGGACGATTGCTTGAAGATGAAACTTCGACTCGAAATTAAGCCCTCGCTAAGTTCAGTATGCACCTTGACAGGAAATAACAATGTGGCAGCTAGTGCTGGGAGATCGCTATGATTTTACACTTGTTGATGTTTGTATTGGAAATACATTAACAAACATCAATCGCTGCTGATCACAGAATTAAAAATATGAACCCCCAAAAAACAAGAGGGTCAAAGGTGCCCCAAAAGGCGGGTTGCACAGGCAGCAATAAGGTTAGCGACTGCTGTAATTACATGTAGAAACAAGGAAAGAAATGTTAGGTCACCCAGTTAATCTGAATGTGTTAGACGTGCTAAGAAATGTAAAACTTGTAATCTAGGTTACATAATTGTATCTATGCAATAAACGGACAAACGAAAGGATGGAATTGCACCAATTTCGAAAGCAACTTAGCTATGATGGTGATGTATCTCCCTGTCAAGTTTGAATTCGATTGGACAAAGCGTTTTTGAGTTGGAGTCCGGTAATGGAAATGTTGATGGACAAACAGACAAATGAACGGACGGAATTACACCAATTTCGAAAGGAACCTAGCTATGATGGTGATCTATCTCCCGGTCAAGTTTGAATTCGATTGAACAAACTGTTTTCGAGTTAGAGTCTGGAATGGAAAATTTAGACGGACAGATGGACAGACAAGCGGACATCGGACACATCAATCTAATAGCCGGGTTGGTTACATGCAACCCACATAAAAACAGACAAACATACAGAATTACACCAATTTCGAAAGGAACCTAGCTGTGATGGTGATCTATCTCCCTGTCAAGTTTGAATTCGATTGGACAAACCATTTACGAGTTAGAGTTAGGAAACGAAAATGTGGACGGCCAGACACACGGACGACGGACACATCAATCTAACGGGCGGGTTGGTTACACGCAACCCGCCTAAAAATTTAAAAAGTGAAATAGAACTCGCCACCAATATAACCAAAATATAGTAACACTATTAGCTTTTCACAAACATCCCCCTCTCTAATAGACCAAGCTTGATGTATCCTGACTTGTAACTTGCTTCTTTTATGATTAACTTGAAGACAGTGGGAAATCCCCAAGGTGTTTTCTGTTTACCTAGTTTTTCGCATTTACCACTAGTTTTGTGATTTTAACTGGTGACTCTTTCATATTTTTTACAAAATGTTATTGCAGTTAGTGTTTTATTGTGACAAAAGGGCTACAAAGAAATGACTTTTGTAAATGTTAGTTGTATTTAAATTTTACCGATCACTGATCGGCAATGGGCCAGCAAGCGATAATACTGAAGTTTGCAAACATTATCCCAGCACTAATGGCGGATTCTGTCAATGAAAAACATATCAAGATAAAAGCCTAGCATCATTTGAATGAGCTGATGTCCCCATATAAAATACTGATTATGCTGAATTTGGTACATTACATTAATGTAAGGATGTGTTAGTAACATGTTACTGTGGGAAAACATGACCAGTTAGATGGTAGTTTATATATAAACGAGTACTCAACTCTTAAAATTGTTTTTTTCTGAGCACTGATTGCTCGGTCACAACCCTAATCACTACCAAAAAAATAAATAATATTTGAAAAAACTTTAAGTATCTGACACCTGTTCATAAACATAGGGTCTTCCAGAATAGAAGGTTTGTATGGTTGAAATACATAGACATTTGAATATTTTTATAACATTTTATTTGGGTAAAACAATATTTTTATTCCAAAATGTGTTACACGTAACACCATTTCTAGCACTCTGCTGTTCTCAATAAATCTCTGTCTCTAAGTACAGCCCTGGCACTTGACAAATGACCCAGATGGTACAAAGTCTGTTTTAAGTGGACCTCTTCTCATGGTCTTCTTCTGCCTTGAAGAACTTGAATGTATTTATGGGTCTGGCATACCAGCCCTTGGTATTTCCTTGCAGCTGCATCACCAGCTGTGCTCTCTTCTCATAGGCTCTGTAAAAACAATAATCCACTTCTTTAGATTTACACCGTGACAGAAAATTAACCCAACCCTAGCTTTTACAGTGGTTAATATCCATAATGGAAGATTCCAGTGCATATAAAATCAAAGTATATTTGGGTTTCACAGCCTGTTCAACAACTGAGGTAATCTCAGGACATGTCCCAGTTAATCCCACATGGCGTCTTTGTTGAATGTGAACACGTGACCATCTAAATAAAAGTCAAGTAATTAAATGTTCAACATGTTAACCACCTGATGACTGAGGCTTCTGAGGTACAATAAAACAAAATCTTTGTTTTAAGATCATCTAGGTTTTAGTCATCAAAATGATGGACAGCAATGAGACTGAAATTGAACTTTGTTAATGTTTGATGATAGGACAGGGTTATTGTAATTAGTTTTGCATCATCTTTCTGTCATTTCTGTTGTTACACCTTCTTTCCCTTAGAACACTAAACACTAACTCTAAAACTACGTTAATCAAGTTTAAACTTTGTGAACTTTGGTTGTTCTTAAAAGACTTCAAACCAACATAGGAAATGAGTTTATGCACGAGTCTTAAAATGAGCTTAAGAAATTTCTATAATTATTTAGAAAAGTTTGAGTTAAAACATAAAGTCATAAAAATGAGTGAGTTTCAACATGAGATTAAAGAATCTTTGTAAATATTGGCCCAGGCGTTTCAGATAAGAGGTTTAATTTTGATGGAAAAAAGTTAACATTTATTCCCACTAAAAAGGAATCTTACTTATAGCAGCATTTGTACTTAATTTGTTTCCCCTTCCAACATGCCACAAAGGAGACCTACCTCATTAAGCGTATTTCATTATGTCTCTCAACGTTGTGCAGATGCATTTCGTACTGCTTCACTGGGTCAGTGAAAAAGAGGCGTGCCATCAACTGGGAAATGGGATGCTAAAAATCAGTAAAAGCTGGTATTTCATTCATTTTAAGACATGTTTCTGGTTTTGATAATTGACTATGGGTTGATTTCAGGTCTGCCCACTAACATAAACATTAATGAAGACATTGAAAAGCCATTTTAACATCTATGTCAACTCTACTTTGGCTTTACAAGTTACCGTAATTAGGACGGTCAAAATAGTACCTCCAGTATTCATTTTAGGGTAGAGTAATGGATTATAAGTAAACAGATTCAGTTAAAAGTTATCTGCCACTGTGGCCTAGCAGGTAACACTTATCTAGGAACTCAGAGGATGTGGGTTCAAACCCACGTACAGGCAGATACATTGTGACTTGGATGACTTCTCAAAATGGCATCCTCTGTCACTGGGTCCTATCCCCAATGGCAGGCTAAAGAACCTCAATATATGGAGATATTCCGTGGAGTATAAATAATAAATTAAAAGAGTATTATTTTCCATGTAACCATGATACAGCTTTTCTTAATATTAATATAAAATTGGCAAAACATGATCAATTTCTACAATTATCCAAAGTAAAATGGCCTATTTTATAAATGTTTTCATTAAAACAGTGTTTATAAAAGACTACGTGATATTAAGCGAAATGTAGAACTAAGATTATTACCGGTGACGTCCCTACAATCAATGTTATAAAGAACTGTTTCACAATTCCAGGAACTAACTCTCACTGGGAATGTTACATGTGAAAAAGACTACAAGGGCTTGGGAGTTTACTCAATTTTGTTCAGTGATGCCCCATTTGTAAAATTCATTGTTTACCAGGTAACTAGCCTTGCATAAGGCTCAAATTTGCATGATATCTTTTCAAACATGCACAAAAATATTTGGTATTCATAAAGCACTCATACATGTTATGAGATAGAAACTTATCAGACAGAGACTCTTAGCTGTATGTTGCTTTAAAAGTCAGTACATGTATGAGTACACTATAGAAACTGAAACTCCATTATCTGAACTGACAACTTTTCCTAACTGCAAAGAAACATGAGCCTTCAGCAAGGCTACCAGGTAACCTACCTGTCCAAATCTCCGTAACAAACACTGAAGACATGACTTTGCTTGAAAAACTTAATTTATCTTACCCTGTAGTATTCCCAATGTTTAGGCTCATAGTCTTCAGGGATATCTCTCAGTTCTGCTCGACCTAAACCACACAAGATATGTATAAAGATAGACTTGAAATTTAAAAAGGAAATCACATATTCTGTGGGACAATATTCTGCAAGTTGCCTTGTCTGAACTTTCATCTTGAAAAAACAAAAATTTTTCTTTCTCTTTGGATGACAAACAATTCTAAAATTTGACGGGTTGGAACCTTTCAGAGAAATTTTCAAAATTTAAAAAAAAGAAAGAAAAGTTATGTTGTTGAATAGTTTATATACTACCTATTCAAGTTTCTGCTATACATTTAACTAGAATTTAATATTCATACCAGAGATCATGTCAGAGATGGTTTTTTTTTTTTTTTTTTTTTTTTTTTTTTTGGGGGGGGGGGGGGGGGGGGGGATATATCTTTTGTCACACTAAGGTAAACAGGCAAACCAAATAATATTTCCAGTTTTTTTTTAAATATATTGTGGAAACATCTTATGGGTGATAAGGTACACATTATACACATTCCTGGCCATTTTTCAAAGTAAAACAATGCCAACACTAAGTTACAATGAAACAAACTATATGAATTAAGAAGATGGATGTGATAAGTCAGTGCTACCAGGAAAGGACTGAAAATTATCTAGGATGCTCTGCTCATAATGCCACTTCTTACTAAGGTTAAAGGTTGGAAGTTTACATCCCATTGAAACAGTAAGGATCATGTTGGGCCAGGGATTCACAATTCCTCACACGGCAACAGATGGATTTACAGCCATGATCACAGAGCTAACAACCAAATTATCATTAAGTTACTTGACACTGAGGTGATATCTGTTCCTTTAGACTCCTCAGAGATTTTCTCAAGTGGCACTTACATATTCACCACAGAAACAAGAATTTAGAGAACATTTAATCCTTAACCTTGATCAACAGCAGATAAGCAAGCCTATCATTTCTTGCAAATATAATAAGATGTTCAAATTCTTAAGCAAGAGAACTTATTAAAGGGTATAGTAATGGATAATTTTGAGTATAAATTCCAAGTCCAAGGCTGGATGTTAACTTTTGTCAGCACTTGCCGGTAGGGCAAGTGGCATTCAGACTTCAATTGATATGACCTAAAATCTACTTCCCAATACTTTGTTTTTCCATAAGTTACCAAGCATGTCTTTAGATTGTCACAATTATAAGTTTAACTCTAATGATATGACAATGGAAAAAAAAATTAATAAGGAAACAAAAAGTGCAAGCAATATTTTTTACCCAATTTTAGTTACTTGCCATGTGTACAAAATCTACTTGCCCTGACTGAAAATTCACTTGCCGTGGGCAAATATTAATGTCCAGCCCTGCAGTGTACTTTTTTCCACATAGATCTTTCCAGTTTTTATATTAGACTGTTCCACTATTGCGACAGTCTCCCCACTTGGAATACAATCCCGCCTTTCTTGTCATTTGGGAGGTTGATCTTTTCAATTGGAACGATCTTAAACCCATCGCAAACTACAATCAGGACAGTCGTGTGTGTATGTTCCAGTCTCAAAGTCATCTCTTTGATCTTACAGTGATCTTAAACCTATCTTTTTCATCTTAAGTTGATCTTTACAGTTCATAAACCAATCAGATGGGATCAGAAGACTATCACAAACCCTTCACGAGCCTATCGGAATACTTCTCAAAGCAATATCAGGAAATTATCTTAAACCTACCTTAAACCTCTCTCAAACAACACCTATAGATCATGAATAGTTTAATTTTTTTTACAATTGGGAAGTTTATGCATAATTGGATCGCAATAATGGAACAGCCTTAAAACAAAAAAATTGGCATAAAATGATCAATCGCTGCTTGATCCAAAGCAAAAGTATCCAATTTTATTGGTACTATCATTAGAAGAAGTACTATTTACAGAGTAATGGTAAAGGAGTACTCTAGCACAACAAGTACTTCTCATGGCAGCCAAAGGTCACACTTACCCCTCGTAGTGTTGAAGTATGTTATGAAGGCAAACATCGGTATCAAGTTCACCAAGAAGTAAAAGTGCTGCAAAGAAAAAAATTGTAAGGTGGAAATTACTGTAATTCCTGTATGGTTTACAGAATAATTTGCTTCTACACCAGAAATAAATCAGTTACCTTTTGATTTTTGTATATAGCACCTGAGTTGAGGTCATATATCCCAAGTCCCTGTTTTTTATCCCAAGTTACACACTTAATATACTCTAGGGGTAAGCTGGGGTCTAAAATATATGACTGTTACTTCAAAATTTAAAATAGCATCAGAGATGGCCCTACCCCACAGCCTGGGGAAATAGTTTTCAACGCCATGAGATATAGAAGTAGTAAAACAGTACACAGATTGGGATACATTCAGAGCACTGCATGTAAAGATTAAGTATATAAACAAGACAATTCAGTAAACTAAATGTTATGAAGCTGTAAAATTTCTTAATTGGAGAATAGCTGTCAATGAAAATATCACAATTATGTATGGTCAAATTATGGTTTGAATGTTTTGAATATTACGAATACATGCTTATATGTGGAGTTGGGGCAAAACCTGTGAATCACTTGATGCAATACCATCTGTTACAATGGGAAGTAGCAAAAGTAAAACCCTTAATGAATTCTAATATGACTTTAACAGTGCTTAATCTATATCAAAAGACACCCAAAGGTGCAACAACCAAGATTCAAGTAAAAAGATATGAGAGATATAAGAGAGATAAAATAGTATCACATATCCTTGTAGAGAGATAAAATAGCATCAGATATGCACGATCAAACGTCAAATCCAGGTCACACCATGATGTTGCACACCTATAACCCCTAAGCCAATGTCCCTACCAAATATCAACTTCCTACACCTTATCGTTTCCAAAACATAGCCAGGACAAGGCATTCTAGGTCAAGGTCACTACGGTAAGGTCAAAGGTCAATCAAAGTCACGCCATGATGTTCCACACCTACACCCCCTAACCAATGTCCATACCAAGTATGAACTTCCTACACCTTACAGTTTCCGAGATATAGCCCGGACAAGATTTTATAGGTCAAGGTCACTACGGCAAGATCAAAGGTCAAATTAAGGTCACACTATGACGCTGCACACCTACAACCCCTAACTAATGTCCCTACCAAATATCAACTTCCTACACCTTATGGTTTCCGAGATATAGCCCGGACAAGATTTTATAGGTCAAGGTCACTACGGCAAGGTCAAAGGTTAAATCAAGGTCACACCATGACGCAGCACACCTACACCCCCTAACTAATGTCCCTACCAAGTATCAACTTTCTACACCTTACAGTGTCTGAGATATGGCCTGGACAAGATTTTCAAACTCAAGGTCACTATGGCAAGATCAAAGGTCAAATCAAGGTCACACCATGACGTTGCATACCTACACCCCCTAACCAATGTCCCTACCAAGTATCACCTTCCTACACCTTACGGTTTATGAGATACAGGCCAGACAAACTTTTTCTCGCCGCCCGGACACCATGGGCGAAAACAATACCCCGACAGCCCTTAAAGGGCTGTGGGGTAAAAATGTGGTTCATCAAACTAACACTAGCATATACCCCATTACCATAACAAAACAAACACTGTGCATAACAGATCATCTACAGTGCGTATTTTATGTTACCACCAAGTAACATATTCTCTACCTTAATTAACGAAGGTCAAGTACAGTAGATATATTTAAATAGGATACAGCAATTATAGACAGACTCTCAAACAAGTCAACTATTTTAGGCATAACTGTTCCACTTTGTTGAAATATAATAAAGAGTTCACTAACCATAAGATCTTTAAAGTGATTCCAATCATATCTTGAAACTTTTATGGCCATGGTCCTGTGTTCACTCATATTTCTGACTTGCTGAACTGGAACTTGTAAAGAAAAACCCAAAGATTATAAACTAAACTTAAGTTCACACAATCTACACAGGATACAGCTGCTATGTTATAATTAAAATAAAAGGAAATAAAAGTCAAATTTCACCAAAAAATATATACTCTTTAACAGGACTATTGTTTACCTCCATCAGTAACATAGTCAGGGCCTAGTTTTAAGTCAGGTCTGTCCACTTGTACTTTGTGAATCATATATTTTTCTGTATTTTAAATTAACTGAGTTAAACTGACACCGTAATATTCAACGTAAACCTAATTGCTGATGAATTTATTTACATCAGCAATATTTTCACTACTGGGACTTCTAGTTGGGCTAAATTTTAAATTTCAAGCATCTAATACCAATTTTTAAGCCAGTTTCACCCAAACTTTTCAATAGCAATCACTACTGATCACTTAACACTGTTACATATACTGCCATTTATTACCCCTTTATGTTGTGTCAATAATACAGAACATCTATTGTCCAAATATTTAACTGTATTAGAACTGAAAATTAACACAAAATCTGAGGTCAAGTATTCTTTCAAGGATTTCATAGATTTCTTCAATTAACAAGACCCAAAGCTATCCTGGATTGTTTTTGTCATATCGATGGTTACCTGGTGGTAACTGTGACATATTAATACATGATATTTTGAGCACTAGCTTTGGTGTCAACAAAAAGTGAAATTCTACAATACGGCTACATTCATCCGACTTATTTTAGTCGCTTTACTACAGTGTGGTCCAAGCTGGCATCCTAACCTAGCCTTGTCTCTTGCAAATGTGCGGGCTTTTGCTTAATAATTATATTTGTTTACAAGCTTATTTCACTTAAAAATATTGTATTGTGTATAAAGTCTTTATGCTTGCTTGTATTATTTAAGGGTCAGTGGACATGTTGCAAGCACCTGTTTTCAGTTGCATATTCCATTCACCAGCTGTCACTCTTGTGTCTCACGGAACTACTTTTTTTTGTTTACATTTTAGGTTTACCTTAGCAACTCCCTCCAAACTCTGTTTACATTTCACAATAAACTTCAGGATATGTTGAAACTAAGAAGTGTTGGGGCAAAAATGGCAACATTTTTGGGCATATCTAGCAATGGTTGTTGCCATGGCAACACTTTAAAAAATTTTCAATCTTAAAATTTGTGGGTGTTCTACAGCTTGAACCCAAGCATATATTTTTACCACATTTTTAGGATATGTTTAGCCCTCGAGGAACCACATATGATAAGGTTTTTGGGTATATCTAGCAATGGCTGTTGCCATAGCAACCCTTTTAAAAATTTTCAATCTTAAAATTTGTGGGTGTTCTACAGCTTGAACCCATGTACATATTTTTACCACATTTTCAGGATATGTTTAACCCAAGATAAACCAGAGATGATAAGCTTTTCGGGTATATCTAGCAATGGCTGTTGTCATGGCAATGCTTTTAAATATTTTCAGTCTTAAAATTTGTGGGTATTCTACAGCCTCAACCCATGCATTAATTTTTACCAAATTTTCAAGATATGTTTAGCACAAGAGGACCCAGAGATAATGAGGATTTGGGCAACATTTGCCAATAACTGGTGTCATGGTAACCAGGGTTGGGGTCAAATCCTTTGAGGATTTGGATTTGAAGGATTTAAATCCTTTGTATAAAGGATTTGAAAGGATTTGAAATCCTTTTGCCAAAAAAGGATTTTGGATTTGGAATTGATTTAAATCCTTTTGTTTTTGGGCAAAATCCTGTTTTTTAAAATCCTTTAAATTTTAATAGTGTAATGTGTCTATTTTTAATATGTAATGTATTAATGCTTCTTTGTCCTTTTTATAAAATATGTTAAGAAATTCTAGTAATCTTGTGCAGGCTGCAAAAGTATACAAACAAAATACAATTGTTGCTTTACATGTAATATTATCTTTGTAGTTTACAGTGAGTAGGAAAGGGAGTACAGTTGTACAAAGCCTCAGTACTTTGATGAAATAGCACTTAGCTTTCATAAACTTAATAAACATAAATAAACTTTATAAACAGGATAGAAATCCACATTGACCAGCAATGGGAGCATAGTTGAAAGAGGCTTTGGAAATACAATTAACTTGTCTGTTTGTGTATAAAAGATACCTCATTTCTTTTAATCCCATTCATTCCAAAAACACACCGACATCCCCCAGGGTGTGAATGGGAATTTCAAAGCCAAGTGCAAACATTACAAAGCTATTATTTCTGCTTTAATAAAAGCCTCTTCAAACCTGCTAAGACATCTATTGGTGTGTATATTCAGCTTTTGTCTAAAGAAAGTGAAACATGACAGAGTTATATAAGTCACTTTAGTTCTACTTGTTTCATATAATAAGCCTACTGTTATACATGCTTGTGGTCAGTAATATGACTTTTGATATATACATTTGTTTTGAAATTTGAACAAATATAAACAGGAACATTGTGACACAAAATTTTAATTAGATTAACATTTCATTTAATTGCAAATTATTTACAGTATTTGTTACCAATTAATTAATTTGTTACTTCTGTTATACTACAGTAGATATTATAGTACACATCCATCATAGTTTATTCAAGCATGTTTTTCAAAAGGACTTTAAGTCCTTTTTCAAAAAGGATTTGGATTTGGATTTAAATCCTTTTGAAAATGTAAGGATTTGGATTTGATTTGGATTTGAAAAAATTCAAAGGATTTGGATTTGGATTTAAATCCTTTTTCAAGGATTTGACCCCAACCCTGGTGGTAACACTTTTTCTAATTTTGAACACATTAATTGGTGGGTTCTCTACAGTCAAAACCCCTGCATGGATTTTCAGCAAAGTTTCAGACTTGTTTATCTCAAGATAAACTCCAGATGATTAGGTTTAGTTGAATATAATAATTTGAAAACTTTTGCCATGGCAACATATTTGGTGCTTTTTATCCTTATAATTTTGTGGGTGCATGCTCAAGCCTTACCCAAACATGGACTTTTACCAAATTTTTCCTTACTTTTAAAATGATGTGCAATTTCCTAGTCTCTCTGGTGCTGTCCAAATATATCTGCTGGTTGAGGTTCCTGCCTGCTGAGGCTAATTGTATCCACCAGATAGCATCCGGTGGATACTATGGTTTTGACTTCGTTACGCCTACGCCGCAGTGTGTAGAGAGATTTCACCGTTACACAGAGATATATTTTGTATAACACAGCCACTCGTGAGCCATGGGTATCATTTCAAGTATTTTTAACTTTGCATTTAAAGTCATGTCATAATATGTACTCTTTGGGTCACGGCACAGTGGCACCCCTGGTGAATGACTTAGGAACTAAAAGTGAAGTTGTCCACTGACCCTTAATTTATTCGTACAATTTTGAAGGTGAATAAAGAGTTTCCATCACTACCTATTTGGAGGAAATCAGTAATGGTTCAGAAATAACTGGGTATACTAGGAATGTGGTATTTTTTTATTAATATTTATTTTTTGTTGTTGAAATTACAAAGGTTAAATGAGTATGTCTAAGTAAACACTGAAGCCAAAGATACGGTATTTATACAATTTTGAAGGAAAATGACGGTACTTTCTGACCATTTTTATTGGAGCAAGTTTAACTGTGTATTTATTAGAAGGAAATAAATGGTTGTAAAAACAAGCAGGGAGTAAATGGTTGTAAAACAAGCTTAACTTCTAGTATTTTAATCTTCGTTATATTCAGGGTTGGAGTCAAAGTACTTTGTACTTAAGTACATTTGTACTTAGTACATTTTTCAAAGTACTAAAATGTACGTAAGTACATTTTCAAATTCCAAGTACATGTACTTGAATTGTACTTAAGTACATTTTAAATTTGATGTACTTACAAGTACATTTAAGTCCTTTTTAAGTACTTTTAGTTTAAGTAAATTTTTACTAATTTTTCAAAAGTTTGTGTATTATATAATCATTACAACTGAATTGAGCTTTTTCCATATCTTTATTGATAAACACTCGTTTAGATTAAATTTTCATGAAAGTTTCAATGATATATCTGATTCAATTTGATAATAGTGTTTCTTTTAAAAAGTTTAGTACAATTGATAATAATAATAATAATGAATCAAATTATTTAAATTTCAATTCAATAAGCCAATCACATCTTAAAAAGAGGGACAATTGTTCCAAGATTGCATAATTATTACTCCCCTTCTTTAATCCTCTTATAACGGTCTACTTTGAACTTGCCTGATCTCAGTTAATAATATCTACCCTGGTATGAGTTTCATTGTAAATTGCACCTGGGCATTTAACAGCTTTTAATTGGTCCAAGTAAATCACAAGGACCAGATTAACACAGTTTCTGTGATGTAATTGCTCAGGAATGAGTTTTTTTCAATGCATGAATAGAGATCAGAAGATTGTTGGAATAGGTAAGACTGTTGATTACAGAAAAACGATTATTTCTCTCACTAGCCATGATCTTGTCTGACCACTATAAATACTAGGACAGAGGGACTGACAAACCACTCACTTTTATGGTAATCACATTGTGTTAGCACAATGGCTGCTGCTTTAAAGCATTTTGAGATTCCAGCTAATACTGAAGGGGGTGTCACAGTGTAAACAATGTACTCAAGTTATGGCAGGCAGCACAAAAGTCACTTCAATTTTTGTCAAACATTTGAAGGTGAGGATTAGTTCATTGTTAAAGCAAGCTTTCTGCTTTCTCTCTAATACTTCAATTTACAAAGACTAGTTAACTGTGTTAACATAAAACTTATTATGCATAGTATTATTGTATTAGGTTAACTAATTTTCCATCATCACAACACTTCATTAATTTCTAACTTAAAGTGACTTATAAGCCCAATAGCAGGCTGAATATTTTTTTATATGTTGTATCTGTTGTTTTGTGAAATATCAGTAGTCATTAAAATAGAATAAACAATAATAATAGTGGGTCTTTTAATGTTATAAAGATAGTAATAAGTGGATAACAACCAATTAGTGTATAATTGTAAATTTTGTCATTCCTGGATGAAAAGTACTTGTACTTAAGTACTTTGAAAAGTACTTGTACTTAAGTACTTTGATGAAAAAAGGACTTGTATTTGTACTTGAAAATTAACAAAGTACTTGTACTTAAGTACATTTCAATGTACTTGACCCCAACCCTGCCTTATATTAAAGATAATGCTTCTCTTATTAACATATCACATCTTTAATGTGTTAATTTCCTCTGGAGAAATTTATATCTGCTGAATCTAATTCCCAATGAAAACAACTCAGTCATGAAGAGTTATGGTGTGTAGTCACACCCAATAAAGAGGTCGAGGTGAAGTTCTTACACAAAAGGTACATTAATTCACCTTTTCTTTTATAAAAGCTATTGTATTGTTACAATGCATATGCCAATAATTATTTTGTCTTTGACTTGAGCCAAGTGATAGCACGGCACAGTACAATGGAAATGATTTCTAGAGAAGTACACCTGTGTCACTAATTTTAGATAGCACTAATGCTAGATGGGTTGATATTAGCTTTTCTGTTTTTCTCAAAATATTAACAAGTGTGCTTTATCCAGTAACTTCAATTGATTTATATCTGTCAATATATCCTCATGACATAAACAGATATGGCTACCTATTCTATATCATCTTCTGATATTAGTGCCGTCTTACATTGTACAGCATTCTTTAAGCTATTCACACTTCATTTTTACAAGTTCATGACCTGTATATAGGCAAAGAATGGCATCCAGGTGATATTTACCATTTCTGAGTAGACTACCTCCCAAAGCTTTCCAATTTGTGACCTTCACCTTTTATGACAACCAAGATGTATAATGTTTGCTTTGTAAAAGAGAGTGTTTTAATAGTTTGGATTTTGTAAATAACCTCTGAAAACATATAACAAATGAAATATTTATGCTTAGACAATGTATGGCATATTTTTGTGATTGTTTTATTTCTTCACCTTTGTTATTTCTGTGATAGTAGTAAACAGCAATGAACGTTTTCTTCTTCCCATTGGTAGACACAACCTTACGAGTGGTAAATACAACATCAAAGAATGCAGTATTCTGCTCCACGTCATAACTTGGCACGATTTGGATACAAAAGCCTTATATTTGCTTGTTTTATGTGTAGTTTCATAGATTTTTTTATTAAAATAGGCACTGACAGAAGCACAAGTTAAACAATCAATTAGTGCCCGTGAATGGGCTCTGTGTCAGCTGACTCTGTGTTTTGAGTTTAAGAGTAGAAGTGACAGAAGGATTTGACACAAAAGTTGTACCCTGCAAATGGTATACAGAAGTAAAGAAACAAGAGAACTGTTGACGTGTAAAAAGTAGGTTAAAACATATTTAAAGAAAATACTGTAAATGCATTAGTTTTCATGTTACAACTGATCAAGTGACAGTGAAAACCTAAAAGTAGCTATTGCTCACTGAGCAATGCTCAGCTATACAATAAGCTACTGGTCTACAATTTCTAGTGTAGGGATTGGTGCTTGATCTTTCAATATCGATCGATCATCCCACAGAACTGCCGATATCGACACATACTACTAGCATTTCAATATCGAAACCACATATAAGAAACAGACAAAAATAAAATAAACAGAGTAAATTTACTGTTTAATTGAAGATTTATTATATAAACGCCTTAAAAAAGCACATTTACAACCGAAATAAACTGGTTCAAGCCTGGCGCCATCTTTGTTACATTGTCAGTGACAACTTCCGGTTTCACGGAAGAGAAACAAAACCTGACAGCTAGTATACAGGAAAGCATAAAAACTCTCATTTGATTGGATTTTTGTTCGTTTTATTTTATTTTATATCGCAGAAACATATTTTTGGTGCAAAAATAATATGCTATGATAATTTTGTGATTTAATATATGCATGTTTTCAAAGAACCTGTATTATCACCCACAGCTTACATTAACGGTCCCGATATTGAAATATCGATCGATCTGCCACCCTAAATTTTCATTTGATGTCGATCCTCAACATGGCAGTCGATCCCTATACTAACAATTTCACTATGCTATAGCTGACCCAAAAGTAGTTGAACAACATATTTAAACAGAATACTCTAAATGCAATCATTTTTAAGTTACAACTGATTTACTCAACCGTGAGAATCAGAAAGTAGCTATTACTCAGCTATGCCATGACATACAAGTCTGCAATTTTACTATCTTACAGCTGACCCAAAAGCAGGTGAACAACATATTTATAGAAAATACTTTAAATGCAATAGTTTTCAAGTTACAACTGATTTACTCAACAGTGAGAACCTGAGAATAGCTATCACTCAGTTATGCCATGAGCTACACATCTGTAATTTTACTATGTTACAGCTAATTCAAAAGTAGATGAATAACATATTTAAACAAAATTTTCTAAATGCAATGGTTTTTAAGTTACAACTGATTTATTCAACAGAGAAAACCTCAAAGTAGCTATTGCTCAGCTATGCAATGATCAACAGGTCTGCAACTTTACTATGTTATAGCTGACCCAAAAGTAAGTGAACGGCATATTTAAAGAAAATACTCTGAGATAGTATTCAAGTTACAACTGATTTACTGAACAGTGAGAACCTGAAAGTAGCTAGAGCTCAGCAGTGCCATGACCTGCAGGTCAGCAATTTCACTATGTAAAAGCTGACCCAAAAGTAGGTGACCAATATATTTAAACAAAATTTCACTATGTTATAGCTAATTCAAAAGTAGATGAAGAAGATACTTAAACAAAATTCTCTAAATGCAATGGTTTTCAAGTTACAACTTATTTATTCAACAGAGAAAATCCCAAAGTAGCTATTGCTCAGCTATGCCATGAGCTAGATGTCTGCAATTTTACTATGTTATATTTAAATCAAAAGTAGATGAAGAAGATATTTAAACAAAATTCTCTACATGCAATGGTTTTCAAGTTACAACTGATTTACTCAACAGAGAAAACCTCAAAGTAGCTATTGCTCTGCTATGCAATGAGCTACAGGTCTGCAACTTTACTGTGTTATAGCTGACCCGAAAGTAGGTGAATAAAATATTTATACAAACTTCTCTATATGCAATAGTTTTCGAATCACAACTGATTTACTCAACAGTGAGAACTTGAAAGTAGCCATTGCTCAGCCATGCATTGAACTACAGGTCTGCAATGTTACTATGTTATAGCTGACCCAAAAGTTGGCAAATAACATAATTTTAAAGAAAGCACTCTAAATGCAATAGTTTTCAAGTTACAACTGCTTCACTCAACAGTCAGAACCTCAAAGTAGCTATTGCTCAGCTATGCCATAAGCTGCAGGTCTGAAATTTTACAATGTTACAGCTGACCCAAAAGTAGCTGAATAACATATTTATACAAAATTCTCTAAATGCAAGTTACAAGTTACAACTGATTTACTCAACAGTGAGAATCTGAGAATAGCTATTACTCAGCTATGCCATGAGCTACACATCTGCAATTTCACAATGTTATAGCTAATTCAAAAGTAGATGAATAAGATATTTAATGAAAATACTCTAAATGCAGTAGTTTTCAAGTACAACTGATCTACTCAACAGTACCTTACTCAACTGTACCAGAACCTGAAAATAGCTATTGCTCAGCTATGCAATGAGCTACAGGTCTGCAATTTTACTATGTTATAGCTGACCCAAAAGTACATTGAAAAACATATGAAACAAAATACTCTAAATGCAACAGTTTTGAAGTTACAAGCAATTTACCCAATAGTGATAACCTGAAAGTAGCTATTACTCTGCTATGCAATGAGCTACAGGTCTGCAATTTTACTATGTTATAGCTGACCCAAAAGTAGCTGAATAACATATTTACCGGTATACAAAATTCTCTGAATGCAATAGTTTTCGAGTTACAAGTAATTTTACCCATTATGGAAGGTACTAAAAAGTTAGAAAGTAGCCATTACTCACTTAGTTATTCGGATAGACACCCAAGTTATACACCCTGTTGTTGCTATAGAAAAATTAGCTTGATAACATATTTTACCAAAATGCTCTAAATTTGAAAATTTTGATTACTTAAATGTAGCTTTTATAAGCTACAAGCTTACCATGTGGGACTGAATGCTGTTCTCGGATGGCTGCCAGGCCCGGCCAACATCTAAGAAAAACAGACATTTCTAGTTGGCCGTAGTGTCTCCTTTCTCATTGAAATTTTAACCCATACCCCCTCAGCTGTAATACAGCTGGGAGGTCGGTTGGGACTCTTCTCAGTCCCACATGGTAAGCTTGTAGCTTATAAAAGCTACATTTAAGTAATCAAAATTTTCAATTTTATTGCGCTACAATAGCTTACCATGTGGGACTGAATGCTGAATCAAACCGCCCAGTGGCGGGATTACAGCTGAGACTGGAAGATATGTTTGTTTTTCTTAGATTTTAGATAGAATAAGGAGAATGAAAGTTAGAAAATACCAGTCTGAGTCCCATTTACAGTGCCCCAAACCCAAGGGCTGGGCCTGTAAGAAGCCAAAAAACCTAAAAAATGATTGACAGTGCTAATAAACTGTCTGGGTGTTTTGACAGGAGAAAGAGGTGTAGCCCAAGTACACTTAGGTGGGGTAAAGCCCCAAGGGCTATCACGGAAGGAATCTGAGCCCAAGGCTCAGAGATACCAAACTTATTGCCACCCTAAAAGAGATTAATGATAACCTTAACGTCCTTAATACATTATACAATTAATACTAAAGCTAAAAGAATATAAAGAATATAAAGACCTTACCCGAAACACCCTGATGAGGTAAACCTATACCCAGACCCTGGGATTAGACTCCTGAAGACTTGGTTGCAGCAGATGTGCCCCCCCCACGTCTTTTCTTTCTGAGGATGACTGTTCTGAGGGGAAGGGTCTAGGACCTGTTGTGCCGCTACTACTGGCCCCAGATACATATTGTTGTCATTGTCCGACCAAGTAAGGTCTTTTAGATAGAAATTTGAAAATGTGTTGTGAGCCTTCCAGTGACAGGCTTGCATGATCTGGTCCACCGATACCCCACTGTAAAAAGCCTTGGAGGCTGCGAAGGCCCTAATGTCATGCGCTTTAACTTGGACCAAGTCCAAGGCTTGTTGGTCTGCTTGTTTATAACAAAGCAGAATGGTTTGTTTCAACCAGCAGTAGCGGGTCTGAGGTATGTCCTTTCTTGAAGGAGATGAAAAGGAGGGACCGAGACCCTCTCAGGTCTTGGGTCCGATCCAAGTAGTACCTCAGGGCCCGCATCGGACACAGGGTCCTGTCTTCTTTGAATTGTCTATCTACAATGGTAGTCAAAGCAGAAATAGTCACCGAAGACACACTTTGAGAACCTTCTCTTGCTAGTTGGTTTTTAGCTATGAAGTCAGAAGAAGGAAACAAGGAAACCTTTTCCCATTGGCCTAGATTAGATACTTTGTTTGCAACCCAGGCATGGATTTCGCTGTGGCTCTTGCCGGAGGCCAAAACTAGCAAGAAAGCAGTTTTGAGGGCAAGATGTTTGAGGTCTGTGTCTTTCTTAGGCTCAAAGGGTGCTTTTGTGAGCTCATTGAGAACAACAGAAAGGTTCCACTTAGGAGGAAAATGATTGGTTACTGCTTTGAGAGGAGTTACCCCCATAGGGATGTTTCCTGTAGGAGCCTCTTTTCTTGTGGGGACCATGAAAGGGCTTGTTCTGGTAGGGTCCGAAACCCTGAGAGTCTTTTGAGGTGCCTTTTTTAAGAAGGAAGTCTTCACCTTCCTTGACTAATTGAGACTTGAACAAGGAAGACGGCCAAAAGGACGCATTCCTGAGTTCCTGACGTCTCATCTCCCCTAAGTGTGGTTGTAACAGGGTCATTTCGGCTTCGCGCCTAAGCAAGCCAGTGTTGTCCATGGAATATTACTCCCTCTGGAGTATATGAGTAAGGGATTTGCTTAGGCAAGTCAAGGCCCTGTGCTGGATAAGAAGTGTCTTGTTCCAAAGATCCAGGTATTCACAGGCTTCCTCGTATCTACGCTTTGCTGCCTTTTCAGGATTGGCACCTTTTCTAATTTGACCTTCTTGAAGGTCGACTTCAAACTATGCTCGCACTTTTCCAGAGTAGAATTGCAGGAAGAAGAAGTCTTGGCAAAGGTGGTAGTAAAGTTAAGAGTGGAGATATTTTGCCTCGCTTGGTGTTCCAATTCCTTGAGAATTGGTAGGGGAACCTTGACCATAGGGGCCCCAGAGGGCTTAGGAGAAATACAGATCTTGGCAAAGTCTGTATTTAGTTCTTGTATCTTGTCTTCATAACAAGGCTGTCCCACCTTGTACCACTTGGCAGTGGAAGGAGGAGCTTTTATGTACTTACCCTCAGGTATATTTGCTGCTTGAAAATCTTGGGTCAAATTCATCAAAAGCGTCCTTGATAATAGATTTCAGAGGCAGCATAGAGGATGGGCTTCTTGGCCTGAGCTCCTGTCTGCCTTTCTCATCATCAAGGCCCATGACCACAGTAGAAGACCTGGGTAAAGAGTCCCTAGGGTCTGGAAGTTTGAGGATACGCCTGAAGGTATCCATCTCCTCTGCATACTGAGAGGGGATGTCAGACAGAGCTACTTCCCTGTAGTAAGGAGTATCTGGGTCATGTTGAGGATGGTCTTGATCAGGGTAGGTCTTCCTAGAAGGCTTAGGAGACCTATGTCTGAGTTCAGAGGACTGATCCTCCTCTGAGGAAGAAGGTAAATATCTGGACCTAGATTTGTGTTTTGATTTATCAGTATGTTTCTTGGCTCTGCTAGGGACAGGGCGAGAATCGTCAGATTGATCAGAGTAGTGGTCCGAGGCAGAGCTCAGGACCACATCATACTGTTTGAGAGAGTGAGAAGGCTTCTTTGGTTTAGCCACGGACAGCCTCGAGGGTTCCTCGACAGAACTAAGATGTTGACCCGAGGTGTCATCGACGCGACTAGAATGAGAGTCGAGGCGTGGAGGTAAGGCTGTGCCATAATCAACGTCCATCAACTCGACAGGATTAGCACTCAGGGGGTCCAGACGAGTGTTAGATGGGCCAGGTTTTGAGGCTGAAGCGGAGGTCTGATCTACCTCCACTTACGAAAAAGCTTTATGGAGAGATTTCTGAAAATCTTCTCAAAGGGATCTTCTCTAAAATATTGGCCTGAAAGGCACCCATCTTTTGGTTTAGTTGAATGTCTAGCCGAGATCCCAAGGACTTCTCGAGCTTTGTTTCTAATTTCTGCTGTAAAGCAGTACCTGGAGTTGGTGGGACAGTTTTAGCTGGAGTTCTTAGAGATAAAGCCTTGAAGGCAAGAGGTTGAGGGCGAGGCAGGGAAGTAAACAGATGGTCAGCAGCACTCTTGAGGTCTGCTTGGGAGCCCGTGAAGGATTCTACAGAATTATCGCCCAAATCTAATTCCTCCTCATTTTTGTCAGGTTTCTTGATATATCTCTTTCTATGAGTGATCTTGGTTATTTGTTCTTCCGAAAATGAAGCACAGATATCACATGGTGAGAGAAATGTGACACAGGGATCATCTCCCTTACCTGCCTCTCTGCAGGTAGGACAGAAATTATGAGTGTTGAAAGCATGACAAAAATGATGGCATTTCGATGCATGGGGTTTGTCTTTATTGAATTGGTGTGAAGACATGTTCAAACGCAATAAAAGAGGTAACACCTGTCACCTGATCACATAAAAGTAGTGTTACAATCGAATGTAAATATGGAAACCGGGTCCCGAAAACAAAAATTCGGCGGAAACCGGATTCGTTCGAATTGGTATACACCAAGCTGTAGTCAAGCTGTAAAACTTTCTGTGCGTGTACATAAACAATAATTTCAACTAAAATGTGGTTTATTTGATGATAAAACAGACGTTTTGGATATTATTTCAGTGTATATTGGCAAAATATTATAGAAGTTAATATTTTTAAACATTTCTGTACAATATTTTATACGTTTTGATGTGAAATATGTGACATTTCGGGAACCGGTTCTTGGAATTTGTCACCGGATTTTGTTTACTCTTTTATTAAATTGAATAGAAACCAACTATCCGGTTTGCCGTCTTTATCACTACATAAAAGCCTAGCCGAGGCGAAAACTCAACAGGTATAAAAGAAAAACTACTTATCTGACTGGACGGAAAATTATGTAATATGTGATTTAAAGGTTAATAAACAAAATGGCTGAAAACAGACATTCAACAATCAAAATGAACAGAGATATAAGTAGAAAACGGCAGAAAAACAGACAAATGGGGTAGGTCACATGACGACGAATTTTTCTTAGACGTTGGCCAGGCCTGGCGGCCATCTGAGAACAGCATTTAGTTCCATATGGTAAGCTATTGTAGCGCAATACTTTTCAAGTATAGGTGATTGAGTGCATGATTTTATGAAATTTTTTATTTTGAAGCAAAATTGTATCCCCAGACGATGGATGCGAATGCAGGAACTTTGCCCAATGCAAACTCTATCCACAGGCACTTTCCCCACAAGGAACTTCGCCCACAACAATCTGACAGGGTAGGATGTTCACCCACAATAGAAATCTTTCTAACTACACAGACATTTTCATTTATCAATCAATCAATCAAGCAATACTCCATTTAGATAACTATTCAGGATATATAGTGTTGAAAGAGATAAACATTAACTGAACTAAAGTTGCACTATATAAAGTATGTAAGTTGATTTCATTAACATTTGATTCACTGTTGATAGATTTACATAGCACTGCAAAATGGAAAAAATATAAAAATACCAGAGGTGGCCAAAACCTTTGCAATTAAGAATGCATGTATACAAAAAAAGTTTCAAGAAAGTCTAACAGTCACTGAGAACATTATTACATTGTAACATTACATACTTATAATTCAATAATATAACTAGAAATAGGACACCCTGTTGATAGTAGCTGCGACATATGAATAGAAACAGGATAGCATAGAAGAACACACATTATTATGTGTAATGTCCACCCCATGAACCTTTTGCCAAAATTGTACAGTAGTCTTACAAGACCCCGTTTCATTTGTAAAATATATCAATGATGCTTAAATATTTATTAGTGTACATGTAAATTATTTCAGCTTTATGCCTTTTTGCATTGGTTAGGTCGAAAATTTTGACCAAATCACTCTATCTTGCACGGTTAAGCAGATAGAAGCAAATTTCTGTTTTTCTATTTCTGGCAAAAATTTGAAAATTCAAAATGGCCGCCATTTTTGGGAAGAGGAAAATTTTTTGAAAATTGCCAAGAGTACATTTCTTAGATACCCTATGGGTCGAAAATGTCAACGAAATAACTCTATTTTGCACGGTTAAGGCAAATGTGTTTTTCCATTTTGGGCAAAAATTCGAAAATTCAAAATGGCTGCCATATGTGGGGAGGGGAAAATTTTTTGAAAATTGCAAAGAGTACATTTCTTAGATACCCTGTGGATCGAAAATTTCAACGAAATCGCTCTATCTCGCACGGTTAAGGGGATAGAAGCAATTTTGTGTTTTGCCATTTTGGGGAAAAATTTGAAAATTCAAAATGGCCGCCATATGTGGGAAGAGGAAAATTTTTGAAAATTGCCAAGAGTACATTCCTCACATACCCTGTGGGCTGTGGGTCGAAAATTTCGACGAAATCCCGCTATCTGAGATGATTAAGGAGATAGAAGCAATTTTGTGTTTTGCCATTTTGGGGAAAAATTCGAAAATTCAAAATGGCTGCCATTTTTGGGGAGGGGAAATTTTTTGAAAATTGCCAACAGTACATTGGTCAGATACCCTGTTGCTTGACAATTTCGACGAAATCGCTCTATCTCGCACGGTTAAGGAGATAGAAGCAAATTCGTGTTTTGCCATTTTGGGCAAAAATTCGAAAATTCAAAATGGTCGCCATTTTGGGGAAGGGGAAAATCCCTGTGGGTGGAAAATTTCGACGAAATCGCTCTATCTCGCACGGTTAAGGAAATTTGTGTTTTGCCATTTTTGGCAAAAATTCGAAAATTCAAAATGGCCGCCATTTTTGGGGAGGGGAAAATTTTTTGAAAATTGCCAACAGTACATTGGTCAGATACCCTGTTGCTTGACAATTTCGACGAAATCGCTCTATCTCGCACGGTTAAGGAGATAGAAGCAAATTCGTGTTTGCCATTTTGGGCAAAAATCAGAAAATTCAAAATGGTCGCCATTTTGGGGGAGGGGAAAATCCCTGTGGGTCGAAAATTTCGACGAAATCGCTCTATCTCGCACGGTTAAGGAAATAGAAGCAAATTTGTGTTTTGCCATTTTTGGCAAAAATTCGAAAATTCAAAATGGCCGCCATTTTTGGGGAGGGGAAAATTGTTTGAAAATTGTAAAGATTACATTCCTTAGATACTCTGTGGGTCGAAAATTTCGACGAAATCGCTCTATCTCGCACAGTTAAGGAGATAGAAGAAAATTTGTGTTTTGCCATTTTGGGCCAAAATTCAAAAATTCAAAATGGCCGCCATATGTGGGGAGGGAAAATTTTTTTTTTAAATTGCCAAGAGTACATTTTCTAGATACCCCATGGGTCGAAAATTTCGACAAAATCGCCCTATCTGGCACGGTTAAGGAGATAGAAGCAAATTTGTGTTTTGCCATTTTTGGCAAAAATTTGAAAATTCAAAATGGCTGCCATTTTTGGGGAGGGGAAAATTATTTTGAAAACTAGAAATAGGCCGCCCTGTTGATAGTAGATGCGAATAGAAACAGGATAGCATAGAAGAACACACATTATCATGTGTAATGTCCACCCATGAACCTTTTGCCCAAATTGTACAGTAGTCTTACAAGACCCTGTTTCATTTGTAAAATATATCAATAATGCTTAAATATTTGATAGTGTAGCTGTAATTTATTTCAGCTTCATGCCTTTTTGCATTGGTTGGGTTGAAAATTTTGACGAAATCACTCTATCTTGCACGGTTAAGAAGATAGAAGCCAATTCCTGTTTTTCTATTTTTGGCAAAAATTTGAAAATTCAAAATGGCCGCCATTATTGGGAAAAGGAAATTTTTTTGAAAATTGCCAAGAGTACATTTCTTAGATACCCTATGGGTCGAAAATTTCAACAAAATAACTCTATTTTGCACGGTTAAGGCCAGTTTGTGTTTTTCCATTTTGGGCAAAAATTCGAAAATTCAAAATGGCTGCCATTTTTGGGGAGGGGAAAATTTTTTGAAAATTGCAAAGATTACATTCCTTAGATACCCTGTGGGTTGAAAATTTCGACGAAATCGCTCTATCTCGCATGGTTAAGGAGATAGAAGCAAATTTGTGTTTTGCCATTTTTGGCAAAAATTTGAAAATTCAAAATGGCCGCCATTTTAGGGGAGGGGAAAATTTTTTAGAAATTACCAAGAGTACAATGCTCAGATACCCTGTGGGTCGAAAATTTTGACGAAATCACTCTATCTGGCACGGTTAAGGAGATAGAAGCAAATTTGTGTTTTGCCATTTTTGGCAAAAATTCGAAAATTCAAAATGGCCGCCATTTTTGGGGAGGGGAAAATTTTTTGAAAATTGCAAAGATTGCATTCCTTAGATACCCTGTGGGTCGAAAATTTCGACGAAATCGCTCTATCTCGCACGGTTAAGGAGATAGAAGCAAATTTGTGTTTTGCCATTTTTGGCAAAAATTCAAAATGGCCGCCATTTTTGGGGAGGGGAAAATTTTTTGAAAATTGCAAATATTACATTCCTTAGATACCCTGTGGGTCGAAAATTTCGATGAAATCGCTCTATCTCGCACGGTTAAGGAGATAGAAGCAAATTTGTGTTTTGCCATTTTTGGCAAAAATTCGAAAATTCAAAATGGCCGCCATTTTTGGGGAGGGGAAAATTTTTGGAAAATTGCAAAGATTGCATTCCTTAGATACCCTGTGGGTCGAAAATTTCGACGAAATCGCTCTATCTCGCACGGTTAAGGAGATAGAAGCAAATTTGTGTTTTGCAATTTTTGGCAAAAATTCGAAAATTCAAAATGGCCGCCATTTTTGGGGAGGGGAAAATTTTTTGAAAATTGCAAAGATTACATTCCTTAGATACCCTGTGGGTCGAAAATTTCGACGAAATCGCTCTATCTCGCACGGTTAAGGAGATAGAAGCAAATTTGTGTTTTGCCATTTTTGGCAAAAATTCGAAAATTCAAAATGGCCGCCATTTTTGGGGAGGGGAAAATTTTTGGAAAATTGCAAAGACTGCATTCCTTAGATCCCCTGTGGATCGAAAATTTTGCCGAAATCGCTCTATCTCGCACGGTTAAGGAGATAGAAGCAAATTTGTGTTTTGCCATTTTTGGCAAAAATTCGAAAATTCAAAATGGCCGCCATTTTTGGGGAGGGGAAATTTTTTTGAAAATTGCAAATATTACATTCCTTAGATACCCTGTGGGTCGAAAATTTCGACGAAATCGCTCTATCTCGCACGGTTAAGGAGATAGAAGCAAATTTGTGTTTTGCCATTTTTGGCAAAAATTCGAAAATTCAAAATGGCCGCCATTTTTGGGGAGGGGAAAATTTTTGGAAAATTGCAAATATTACATTCCTTAGATACCCTGTGGGTCGAAAATTTCGACGAAATCGCTCTATCTCGCACGGTTAAGGAGATAGAAGCAAATTTGTGTTTTGCCATTTTTGGCAAAAATTCGAAAATTCAAAATGGCCGCCATTTTTGGGGAGGGGAAAATTTTTTGAAAATTGCAAATATTACATTCCTTAGATACCCTGTGGGTCGAAAATTTCGACGAAATCGCTCTATCTCGCACGGTTAAGGAGATAGAAGCAAATTTGTGTTTTGCCATTTTTGGCAAAAATTCAAAAATTCAAAATGGCCGCCATTTTTGGGGAGGGGAAAATATTTTGAAAATTGCAAAGATTGCATTGGTTAGATACCCTGTGTGTCGAAAATTTTGCCGAAATCGCTCTATCTCGCACGGTTAAGGAGATAGAAGCAAATTTGTGTTTTGCCATTTTTGGCAAAAATTCGAAAATTCAAAATGGCCGCCATTTTTGGGGAGGGGAAATTTTTTTGAAAATTGCAAATATTACATTCCTTAGATACCCTGTGGGTCGAAAATTTCGATGAAATCGCTCTATCTCGCACGGTTAAGGAGATAGAAGCAAATTTGTGTTTTGCCATTTTTGGCAAAAATTCGAAAATTCAAAATGGCCGCCATTTTTGGGGAGGGGAAAATTTTTGGAAAATTGCAAAGATTGCATTCCTTAGATACCCTGTGGGTCGAAAATTTCGACGAAATCGCTCTATCTCGCACGGTTAAGGAGATAGAAGCAAATTTGTGTTTTGCCATTTTTGGCAAAAATTCGAAAATTCAAAATGGCCGCCATTTTTGGGGAGGGGAAAATTTTTTGAAAATTGCAAAGATTGCATTCCTTAGATACCCTGTGGGTCGAAAATTTCGACGAAATCGCTCTATCTCGCACGGTTAAGGAGATAGAAGCAAATTTGTGTTTTGCCATTTTTGGCAAAAATTCGAAAATTCAAAATGGCCGCCATTTTTGGGGAGGGGAAAATATTTTGAAAATTGCAAAGATTGCATTGCTTAGATACCCTGTGCGTCTAAAATTTTGCCGAAATCGCTCTATCTCGCACGGTTAAGGAGATAGAAGCAAATTAGTGTTTTGCCATTTTTGGCAAAAATTCGAAAATTCAAAATGGCCGCCATTTTTGGGGAGGGGAAAATTTTTGGAAAATTGCAAAGATTGCATTCCTTAGATCCCCTGTGGGTCGAAAATTTTGCCGAAATCGCTCTATCTCGCACGGTTAAGGAGATAGAAGCAAATTTGTGTTTTGCCATTTTTGGCAAAAATTCGAAAATTCAAAATGGCCGCCATTTTTGGGGAGGGGAAATTTTTTTGAAAATTGCAAATATTACATTCCTTAGATACCCTGTGGGTCGAAAATTTCGACGAAATCGCTCTATCTCGCACGGTTAAGGAGATAGAAGCAAATTTGTGTTTTGCCATTTTTGGCAAAAATTCGAAAATTCAAAATGGCCGCCATTTTTGGGGAGGGGAAAATTTTTGGAAAATTGCAAAGATTGCATTCCTTAGATACCCTGTGGGTCGAAAATTTCGACGAAATCGCTCTATCTCGCACGGTTAAGGAGATAGAAGCAAATTTGTGTTTTGCCATTTTTGGCAAAAATTCGAAAATTCAAAATGGCCGCCATTTTTGGGGAGGGGAAAATTTTTTGAAAATTGCAAATATTACATTCCTTAGATACCCTGTGGGTCGAAAATTTCGACGAAATCGCTCTATCTCGCACGGTTAAGGAGATAGAAGCAAATTTGTGTTTTGCCATTTTTGGCAAAAGTTCAAAATGGCCGCCATTTTTGGGGAGGGGAAAATATTTTGAAAATTGCAAAGATTGCATTGCTTAGATACCCTGTGTGTCGAAAATTTTGCCGAAATCGCTCTATCTCGCACGGTTAAGGAGATAGAAGCAAATTAGTGTTTTGCCATTTTTGGCAAAAATTCGAAAATTCAAAATGGCCGCCATTTTTGGGGAGGGGAAAATTTTTGGAAAATTGCAAAGATTGCATTCCTTAGATACCCTGTGGGTCGAAAATTTTGCCGAAATCGCTCTATCTCGCACGGTTAAGGAGATAGAAGCAAATTTGTGTTTTGCCATTTTTGGCAAAAATTCGAAAATTCAAAATGGCCGCCATTTTTGGGGAGGGGAAATTTTTTTGAAAATTGCAAATATTACATTCCTTAGATACCCTGTGGGTCGAAAATTTCGACGAAATCGCTCTATCTCGCACGGTTAAGGAGATAGAAGCAAATTTGTGTTTTGCCATTTTTGGCAAAAATTCGAAAATTCAAAATGGCCGCCATTTTTGGGGAGGGGAAAATTTTTGGAAAATTGCAAATATTACATTCCTTAGATACCCTGTGGGTCGAAAATTTCGACGAAATCGCTCTATCTCGCACGGTTAAGGAGATAGAAGCAAATTTGTGTTTTGCCATTTTTGGCAAAAATTCGAAAATTCAAAATGGCCGCCATTTTTGGGGAGGGGAAAATTTTTTGAAAATTGCAAAGAGTACACTCCTCAGATACCCTGCGGGTCGAAAATTTTGCCGAAATCGCTCTATCTCGCACGGTTAAGGAGATAGAAGCAAATTACTCAAAAGTAGTACTGAAAATACACAATGAAGTACCTAAATGGCTATTACTCATGTACTGACAAAGCTATCAGTCCCAAATGCAATACCAAGCGAGCTATGGACATAACAATCTTGTATTCAAAATTGTAGTAAAATATCTTTAATTATTTTGGCTTAAATGCACGGAAACCAATGGGTACTGAAAATAGCTGTACTTAAGTATTACTCAGTAAGCAAAAGAGGTACAACAGCCAAAAGCAATCCCAAGCAAGCTACTGACCCAATAAGCCTGCATACCAAATTTGGTGACAATAGCTCTAATACTTTTCCTTTAAATGAGCGGAAACCATGCGTGACGCCGGACATCGGACGCCGGACGCCGGACGCCGGACATCGGACATCGGACATCGGACATCGGACGGCGAAAAAAGCAAAAATAATATATCCACCCCCCAGGGGGGTGGACATAATTAAAAGATTACATTCTGTGTATATACCCTGTGGGTCGAAAATTTCGACGAAATCGCTCTATCTCGCGCGGTTAAGGAGATAGAAGCAAATTTGTGTTTTGCCATTTTGGGCAAAAATTCGAAAATTCAAAATGGCCACCATTTTTGGGGAGGGAAAAATTTTTTGAAAATTGCAAAGAGTACATTTCTTAGATACCCTGTGGGTTGAAAATTTCGACGAAATCGCTCTATCTCGGACGGTTAAGGAGATAGAAGCAAATTTGTGTTTGCCATTTTTGGCAAAAATTCGAAAATTCAAAATGGCCGCCATTTTTGGGGAGGGGAAAATTTTTTGAAAATTGCAGAGTACATTCCTTATATTCCCTGTGGGTAGAAAATTTCGACGAAATCGCTCTATCTCGCACGGTTAAGGAGATAGAAGCAAATTTGTGTTTTGCCATTTTTGGTAAAATTTCGAAAATTCAAAATGGCCGCCATTTTTGGGGAGGGGAAAATTTTTTGAAAATTGCAAAGAGTACATTGTTTAGATATCCTGTTGGTCAAAAATTTTGACGAAATCGCTCTATCTCGCACAGTTTAGGAGATATGAGCACATTTACCTTTTTCAGTATTCAAAATAGCCAATTACTCATTTATTTAATTAATTACTCACTCATCTATGAAGCAATTCCCCCCAAAAGCAATCCCATACAAGCTATTAACCCAATGAACCTCCATACCAAATTTCAGAAAGCTAGGCTTAATAGCATTCCGTAAAATGTCTGGAAACCAAAGAGATACTCGAAAGTAGCAAAGTAGCTATTACTCACTTAGCTATAGAGCTATCATCACCAAAAGCAATCCCATACAAGCTATTAACCCAATAAACCTGCATGCCAAATTTGGTAAAGATAGGATAAGAACTGTTGCCTAAAATGTCTGGAAACCAAGTGGGACGCCGGAAAAAGCAAAAATAATATGTCCAACCCGCCAGTGGGGTGGACATAATAATAAGAAGCTGACCTTTAATATGGTAGATAATAGGAAAACGTCCCGAATGACATATACAGAAAAAATATATCACGAATGAAGATAACAATATTATACGAGTGCGAAGCACGAGTATTATATTGTTAATCTTCATGAGTTGATTTTCGGCATATGTAAAAAGGACATAATAATGCATTCCCAGATGGGATTTCAGCTCCATCTATCACATAGTTTAACAGTCACAGGGCTTAAAGGTGGCAAAAAGTCCAAATACTGGGTCTTTATGGGGCCTCAGACTTAAAATTTGTCACATACTAAGATAACACATAGAATATGCATCTAATACAGTTTGAAACTTCTTAGACTTACCATTTCCAAGTTACAGGGCAAAATATGTGAAAAATGTCTAAAAATGGTCACTCGGGTGGGGATTTATGGTCCTCATACACAGGTTAAATGTCTTCTTAAAGCCTTAATTTTTGGCACATATATAAATAACATACTAATATCTTCCCAGATAGGATTTGAGCTCTATCAGTCACATAGTTTGACAGTCACAGGGCTTAAAAGTAGCAAAAAGTCCAAATATTGGGTCTTTGGGAGCCTTTTAGAGACCTCAATTTGACCTTCAAAATTAAAGCTTCAGACTTAAAATCTGTTACATACTAAGATTACACACAGAATATATATCTAATACAGTTTGAAACTTCTCAGACTTACCATTTCCAAGTTACAGGGAAAAAGATGTGAAAAATGTCTTATAAGGGTCACTCGGGTGGGTGTTTATGGTCCTGATACACAGGTTAACTGTCTATTAAAGGCCTAAATGTTGGGGCACATATAAGAAAACACATAGATATATTCCCAGATGATATTTAACTTAGATGAGAGACATAGTTTGAAAGCTACAGTGCTTGAAAGTGGCAAAAAGTGCATAAATTGGGTCTCTGTGGGCACTTTTGAGACCTTAAGTCGACCCCTTTGGGTAAACCTACAGCCCTAAAATTTTCTACAGACAAGGATTACATATCAAAGTTATACCTAGCGCAGTTTGAGACTCATCAGAATTACCACTTCCAAATTATAGGGCAAAATATGTCAAAGTATAGCAAAAAATCCCTAAGTGGGGGTATTTATGGGCCTCAAACACAATTTTCTCCTCAACTTAAAGTCGTGATTTTCGGCACATGTACTAAGAACATATTAATGTGTTGTCAGGTAAAATTTCAGCCAGCTGAGCATCATAGTTTGTGACCTACAGGGCTCTAAGTGGCCAAAAGTCCAATTTCTGACCTTAAGGTGGCCATAAGTTCTTTTTTACTGAAAGTTTAAGGTCACCTTAAAATAGGGATCTTCCTTTGGGCACCCTTAACATGTGTACCAAGTTTGAAAAAAAAATATTACTTTGTTTTTGAGTTATCGCGTCCACAAGGAAATTTCTACGGCGGCGGCGGCGCGACGGACCTGAATCCAATATATCCCCGACTTTCGTCTGGGGATATAATAAGGAATGTCCAACAGGAAAATTATACCTCCAGATGTAAATATAAATTATTAAACCACAAGAACTAATTTATAATAATAATTCAGAACTAAGAACTATAAATGTGTGATTATCAACTGAAACAAGTTCATAAGTATCATAACTGCAGGAGCTGTGAAAATTAACTGAGGCAAGTTGAATAATACTGGGCTAGTTAAGGGTAAAAATCCCATATTTTTACTACATAAGGCTAAAATTTCATTAATATTGGGACTTAAAGCTCACCAGAAAATAACAGTGTCCATTTTGCCTACTTTAATATGTATAACCATTTTCATTTTAAAGAGTTAAAAACTCAGCAAGCAGAGAGATAAAAACACAAAAATAAATTCTTAAAAGCCTAAGATAGCCATACTATCATTAATATGCAAAATTTGAATAGACGGGTACTTCCTTTAAAAAATTCAAAGATTTCAGCTCTATGAGCCACATAGTTCGACAGTTACAGGGCTTTAAAGTGCCACAATGTCCATAAATTGGGTCTCTGTGGGCATTTTAGAATCACTAAAGTGACCTTAGCAATTAAACTACAGATCTGAAACTTTTTGGAGACATAGATAACAAACAAAAATTATATATATAATACAGTTTCAGACTTCTCACACTTAGTATTTCAAAATTACAGGGGAAAATACAGAAAAAAATGTCCATAAAGGTCACCTTTGTGAGTGTCTATGGTCCTCATACACAAGTTAAATATCCACTAAAAGCCTAAAAGTGGCAAAAAGAAATGTCTTAATTTCTTAAAAGGGTAACACGGGTGGGTGTTTATGGTCCTCCTACACAGGTTAAATGTCTACTTCAAGCCTTTATTTTGGGTACATGTAAAAAGAACATAATAATTTATTCCCAGATGGGATTTCAGTTCTATCAGTCACATAGCTTAAAACTGGCAAAAAGTCAAGATATTGGGTCTCTGTGGGTCTTTTAGAGACCACAATGTGCCCTTCAAATTAAAGCTTCGGACTTAAAATCTGTCACATACAAAGATTACACATAGAATTTATATTTAATACAGTTTGAAACTTCTCAGACTTACCATTTCCAAGTTACAGGGCAAAATATGTGAACAAGAGGAGAGTGCCCGTGAACGGGCACTGTGTCAGCTGACTGAGTGTTTTTGATTTGTGAAGGTAATAATGACAGGAAAGCATAATTATCAGGGAAAGTGCTGTACAGAAGTACAGTAAACGGTAATTGAACAGCATGTTCAAAGAAATTCTGAACCTGACAGAAGAAAAGGACCAAAAAGTTGTGTCCTGCAAATGGTTTTATGAAGGAAAGTAACAAGGTAACTGTTTAAGTGTAAAGAGTAGGTTAAAACATATTTAAAGAAATACTGCAAATGCAGTATCCTCGTACGACCTTGAAGGGGTCCAAGGTCAAATCTGACCACACAAAAATATTCCCAGCCCATGATTTCCTATAGGTTGATTTACCATCCCAAACCTCTAGGACCAATAATAAGTGAGTTATAAGCATTTTTAAGTTTGGCTGTCCTTATTTGACCTTGAAGGAGGGGTCCAAAGGTCAAATCTGACCACACCAAAAGATTCCCAGCCCATGATTTCCTATAGGATGGTTTACCATCCCAAACTTCTAGAACCAATAATAAGCGAGTTATAGGCACTTTTAAGTTTCGCTATATTTGTTTGACCTTGAAGAAGGGGTTCAAGGTCAAATCGGACAACATCAACAGATTCCCAGCCCATGATTTCCTATATGTCTGTTTACCATCCCAAACCTCTAGGACCAATAATAAGCGAGTTATAAGCACTTTTAAGTTTGGCTATCCTCGTTTGACCTTGAAGGAGGGGTCAAAGGTCAAATCTGACCACACCAAAAGATTCCCAGCCCATGATTTCCTACAGGTTGATTCACCATCCCAAACCTGTAGGACCAATAATAAGGGAGATATAAGCTCTTTTCATGACTGACAAAGAAACACCAGTGGCGGCCATCTTGTTTTTCAAAATGAGCCCAAAAATATTCCCAGTCAAGATTTTATAATGAGGAACATATCCTGCGAATTTGAGATCTCTACTTATAATACCCTTTGCTCTAGAGGGCCAACAAAAGTCCTTTTTAAAGTCGAATAAACGTCCCTGGCGGTCATCTTGTTTTTCAAACTGAGGCCAAAAATATTCCCAGACAAGATTTTATGGTTATTAATATATTCTGCAAACTTGAGAAGGCTAGCTATAATATTTTTTTCATTAGAGCAGTAATGGTTAAATCTCTCTACACACTGCGGCTATCCAGTGGATACAATAATTTACTCAATAGTGAGAACCTGAAAGTAGCTATTGCTTAGCTATGCCATGACACAGAGGTCTGCAATTTCACTATGATATAACTGACCAAAAATTATGTGAATAACATATTTAAACAAAATACTCTAAATGTAATAGTTTTCAAGTTACAACTGATTTACTCAACAGTGATAACCTCAAAGTAGCTATTACTCAGCTATGCAATGCGCTACATGTCTGAATTTTTACTATATTATAGCTGACCCAAAAGTATGTGAACAACATATTTAAGCAAAATACTGTAAATGCAATAGTTTTCAAGTTACAACTGATTTACTCAATAGTGAGAACCTGAAAATAGCTATTGCTCAGCTATGCCATGAGCTATAAGTCTGTAATTTCACTATGTTATAGCTGACCCAAAAGTAGGTGAACCACATATTTTACCAAAATACTCCAAATGCAATATTTTTCAAGTTACAACTGATTTATTCAAAATACAGTACCTGAAAATAGCTATTGCTCAGTTGTGCCATGAGCTATAGGTCTGTAATTTCACTATGTTATAGCTGACCCAAAAGTAGCTGAATAACATATTTACACAAATTTCTGTAAATGCAATAGTTTTCAAGTTATAAGTGATTTACTCAACAGTGATAACCTCAAAGTAGCTATTACTCAGCTATGCCACGAGCTACAGATCTGAAATTTTACTATGTTATAGCTGACCCCAAAATAGGTGAATAACATATGAAACAAAATACTCTAAATGCAATAGTTTTCAAGTTATAAGTGATTTACTCAACAGTGATAACCTAAAAGTAGCTATTACTCAGCTATGCCATGAGCTACAGGTCTGAAATTTTACTATGTTATAGCTGACCCAAAAGTAGCTGAATAACATATTTATACGAAATTCTCTAAATGCAATAGTTTTCAAGTTACAAGTGATTTTACTCAAGATGGTAGTTACTGAAAAGCCCAAAAGTAG
Organism: Sabellastarte sp. h YS-2021; assembly: GCA_964017235.1. Lineage (NCBI taxonomy): Eukaryota > Metazoa > Annelida > Polychaeta > Sabellida > Sabellidae > Sabellastarte > Sabellastarte sp. h YS-2021. Next base: position 31,912,588 of record OZ024929.1, read on the forward strand.
CTATTACTCACTTAGCTATTGAAACAGACACCCAAGTTACTCACCATGTTGTGCTATGAAAAAAGTAGCTGAATAACATATTTTAACAAAATGCTTTAAATGCAACACTTTTCAAGTTATAAGTGATTTAGTGCATGATTTCATGAATTTTAATGCATTAAAAGTTATTAAAAAAATTTATTAAAAAAAAAATAAGACCGATCCAGGTCTCATACTCACACAAGAGAATCTACCTCTGGCCTAGTACATATATGCAAGATATGAGAGAAATCCCTGCAATAGTCACTGAGAAAATTGTGATAAAGTGTTGAAATTTTCACACTTTTGGTGGGGGTACCTCCCTTGTAACGTCTCTAGCAAACAGACGAACATACAGATTTTCATGCCTTGAACAATTTTTCATCCTCGATAGATAAGGTATCTTTTAAAAAAAAACAGCATGTCTCTAGGCCTTGTAGTTTTGGAGAAGAAGTTGTTCACGCGGACGCGTACGCCCACGCCGCAGAGTGACGACATAATGTCAGCTGACTGACAAGTCAGCTGACATAAAAATGTCTTAAAAGGGTCACTCAGCTGGATGCTTATGGTCCTCATACACAGGTTAAATATCTATTAAAGGCCTAAATTTTGGGGCACATATAAGAAAACCATATCGATATATATATATTCCCAGTTGATATTTCACTTAGATGAGAGACATAGTTTGAAAGCAAAATTGCTTGAAAGTGGCAAAAAGTCCATAAATTGGGTCTATGTGGGCAATTTTGAGACCTTAGGTCGACCTTATAAGTAAACCTACAGCCTTTAAATTTTTCACTGAGAAGGATTACATATAAAAGTAATACCTAGTCCAGTTTGAGACTCATCAGAATTACCAGTTCCAAATTACAGAGCAAAATATGTGAAAAATGTACGAAAAAATCCCTAAGTGTGGTCTTTATGGGCCTGAAACAGAATTTTATCCTCAACTTAAAGTCTTGATTTTTCGACACTTGTACTAAGAATATATATTAATGTGTTCTCAGGTAAAATTTTAGCCAGATAAGCCTCATAGTTTATGACCTAGAGGGCTCTAAGTGGCCAAAACCAATGAAATTATTTAGTGTTGGTATCGAATAATAATATGTATATTGATATCAAACCATATATTTGCCTTTCGTATCGATCGATATTGAAATATCGGGTCATGTTTTCCGGGAGAGACCTTCCAAACTCTTTCGCAAGTTTTAGTTGTTTCCCGAAACATAAACAGATATTGCGTTTCGGCTTTAGCGGTAAGTGAAAGTTGACAAAAAGAATATGAAAACCTTTACATTCTTCAAATATTGTACTTTATTTGAATGAAAAACACAACAGTTGTACCTGTTAAGTAGTATGTTTCGATATTGATAATGGACCCTACATTATCGATATCAGCAAATTTAGCATGGATCGATAAATATTGTAATATTGATAAACAATACCAGCACTAAAATTATTTCCAGACATTTAGTCAGTCAGTTACATATTGGGATGTCCCGTGATTTAACCACTGCGTATTTAGTTTTGATACAGCATACGGAAACCAGTCAGAATGCCACCAAACCAGAACGCCACCACTAACCAACATTAATGTACAGAATATACAGGTACATAATTTGTATTTATTATATTTATTTTCTTAACAAACATATTTAAAGCTGTTAAAGAAACAAAATAAATAAAATTCTCATTGGCAGAGTTAAACACACAATGCAACATATAATATTGTTTCAACACATTTTCCTTATGCATACATGTACTGCATTTCATGAGTTGTGCACTTTTTTTGCATAAGATGGGAAAATCTTTTCTTTTAAGTTTATACATTGTTTATTTATACTTTTTATCCCCTGCTTACCTACAGTAAACTCCACCATAGCAAAGCAAAGTTGGCTCAAGTATACATCAAATATATAGTGGTGGTGGACCAATTCACGCCCGGGTACCAATTCACACCCACCCCTAAATTTATCCCAAATAATCACATTTAAACAATGAATTACAAATGTAAATGATCCATTTGATGATTATCTATGATGTAGTAAACATCTTCGCTATGAAAAACTAGATGAATGCTTTTGCTAACAAAAGCGAAGCGTCCCTGAGAGTTTAAAATCCCTTGTGGTTTTAATAAGCATGCTGTAAAGATAAGAATGCACAAAGCTGTACCGTACTGTTACATAAAGCAACCCCCTTAGTGATATCATGACAGGGAAAATCCTACAAAGGTCTTCTTTAATTAACATAAACAAGCGTTGTAGACATAGACAAGCTGGAGAAAGTGTTGTACATTGGATGTACAACATTGGATGTAACTTTAGTAAATTTTGTGTAAATGCTACAAAGCATTTCAGTAACGAGTATTGATAACTTCATATAATCATATAATATAATGATATAATCATGTGTGCAAGTATGTATTGCTATTTAGATTGTCCACAGGGTTTTGCAATAGGTTTTACCGGTGCCGCGCTCTGTAACGCCCATGGGCAATGTGACCAAATATTTGCAAAAGCTGGGGATGGGCGTTTACAACAATGAAAACCAGCCGGGCGTTTCAAAAAAAATAACCCGAATTTGGGGAGACCGCATTTTAGCACACACCGACTGGAAGTAAAATATGCGGTTCGTAAACAAATCTCGTTGCAATAAAAGGTGACATAACTGCTAAAATAAGGAAAATTCGTTGAAAATGGATATAAATTAATCATATTTCACCAATTATTGGGTTTATATGGAGAAAGTTTACCTCGAAACGACATTATAGTAATTTATGAGCGATAACGTAAGATTGGGGATGGGCACTTTCAAAAACAGAGCACGGCAACGGTAATACATTGTGAAAGCATACAAGCAAGAATAAAGGCAAAAGCTATTTCATGACCCCAGTTTGACTCATACATGGGGGTCAGGAGGTAAAACTAACCGGCTATTTAGACTGTCCACATATGGTTTCCCAATACCTCTTAATACATTCCGAAGCTATAATAGCAACAATGAAGGACATATAAGACAAAAACTCGAAATCAGCTATTTTATGACCCCAGTTTGACCCATGAGGGGGGGGGGGGGGGGGGATCAGGGGATAAAAGTGACCAGCTATATAGATTCTCCATATATGCTTTCCCAATACCTCTTAATACATTCTGAAGCTATAAAAGCAACGATAAAGGAGATATAAGGCAAAAACTCCAAAACAGCTATTTATGACCCCAGTTTAGTCTATAAGGGCGGGTTGGGGGGTAAAACTGACTGGCTATTTAGACTTTCCACATATGCTTTCCCAATACCTCTTAATACATTCTGAAGCTATAAAAGCAACAATAAAGGAGATATAAGGCAAAAACTGAAAATCAGCTATTTTATGACCCCAGTTTGACCCATAAGGGGGGGTCGGGGGGTAAAACTGACCGGCTATTAAGACTCCCCACATATGCTTTCCCAATATCAGCTCGCGTTTTCGATAGTATGAACAGGTGTGTCAAAGCATAAGGCTGTGAAGCAAGTAGTTTTTCCTGAACTGTGATGACGGGGGGGGGGGGGGGGGGGGGGGGTATCAATTAGAAAATATATTTAAAACCGTTGTTTAGAAGGTGGGCAAAAATAGGGATTCTTGGAACTGCATCAAGCTACTTTGATTCCATTTTTTATTTCTTTAAAATATTTTTTACCCCTTTTAAAAGGATATCATTGTAGTTTGTGGTGCTTTTTATTTTAAACACAATCATAGGGTGTTGACAAAAAAAATTTATAAGAATTGAAAATGCTAGAAATTAGGTGTTGGGAAACATTTTTTTTTTTTTAGAAAGAAATAACACTCATAATTATTGTAAAATATCATATTCATACAATTTTGCATACATTTCACTGTAGTTTTTGTTTAACTTTTATTTAAGGAAATTAGCTGTGTATTTGTCTATTCAATTCACAGTAAGGCATTATAAAACAAAATCAAATTTTAAATTATTTTATTTTCTCTATTTCAGTTTCATACAACAAAATAAAGAAATGCATTGTTAAAATTGTGTTCCATTAAATATGGTAGTTTTTTAAATATTTTTGAAAAAAATGAGCACCTGTGGACAGCCTAAATATTTTGCCAAGATAAGAGTGAAACCTATTTTTCAAATAAAGTTATCATGTTAATGCTGCATATGTAATATTTAATAATTTATAGTATTTTTAAAAGCCAGTTATTATTTCTAATGGTTTTAAATTGAAACAATTTGGTTATATATTTACCAAATTTTTGGTCTTAATTGCAAAGGACCCTGGTACAATTTTTCTGGTCAAATATGAAAGAAAAAATATACGTAACATACATTATTAAAGCACCTAAAAATCAGGTACTTAAGCTTTATCATTTACATCAATATTGCTTTATCAGAACCATTCAGAGGCAAATTGTTGGAAGGTTTTGACTTGTGACTATCCACCCCCACACTTTCCTAGCTACCTTTGATTTTGAAAGTGGCCTCTAGAAATAAATGACCTTTAAGATGGTGTGAGGGAGGATAGTCCCCAGTAAAACATTGACTGTGATCCATTGGGTGTTTGTATATAGAAGTCACAATGCCATATCAGCTCAATAAAATATATTCATAATTGTCTTGTTAAATAGATTATCTTACTGGTGCATCATTATATTCAGTGACATTAATTCCATTTTAAAGTAAATTTTAGATTAAATCATTCGACACAATTTTTTTTTGTAGTTTTTATTAAACTGTGAATTATCTACATTCTTGTTGAATGCCTTTATCAGAGGAAACCATTTGTTACCTGTCCATATTTTTAAAATTGTGCCTTTATGTTTCCTATTATCTGTGACTTTTCCTATAAATTAGACTGTTATAATATGACTTTGTTTTGTACTGGTAAAAATGTAACTAAAAACAATTTCACATGGGAAATAATACTGTCAAACTCTTGCAGATCATGAAATTATTGAAATACATGTAATTCTATAAAAGTATGATGGATGACTCTGTGACCTTTGCTCATCTGTTTATCTTTTAATATTTATATTTATAAGTCTATAATTATAATTTTTATGCATGTAACCTTAACTTGGTCAAAGTTTAGAAACAAATGTTAAGCCTAAGACTGGTTAGTAGTATTACCCCAGATCGAGTACTTGAAAGCTGGTTAATGAACATGTGAGTATAAAAATCTCAAATGATTATTTTATATATATATATATACATATATATATTTTTTTTTCAATTATTAAAATAGTTTACTCGCCAATATATATTGAAATGAAATCTGATCTAATTATTTCATTCTTCATATTCAAAATATATTCACATATCCAGGCTTAAAATAGAATTTTACAATGAAGACTATCCAAAGGCATGAATTCACATTTTGTTCTGTAAAGTACATTAAAAGTAAGGATCAATATCATCACAAATTCACCACAAAACCATAAAAACCCAACAAAAATTTAAATTTTGTGTATTTTTTGTTTCAAAATGATGTACAGTTTGTGAAAATTAAGGAATAGTTAGTTTTCATATATTTTAACCGGGTAATTAGTGACTATTCTTGTTCGCACATGGCCATTGTTTTTCCACCTTCTCGATTGTAAACAGGGTTGCCGCACATGCGCACTCAGAACTCCAATAAGGCTTATTGGTCCACCACCATTATATGTGGTGGCATTATGGAGTGGCGTTTGGGGGTGGTGGCGTATACTGTAGACAAAATGCATGGGATTCCAATGCATGTGAACGAGTATAACTTTACAGGATGAATAAAGACAAATATCTATCAGTTGTTATGTGTCTAAGCAATGAACGATAAACTGTCTGAAAAGCCGGTAAGAACTGGTCATGAACCCTGGTAGTTTCCAAAATTGTGACCTTGTACAGAGAGACCAAAGAAATAAAATCAAAACTATCATTCCTTCGACACCGTACATAAATGAAACTTAGGCATAGTACCAGCATTTCGAGGCAAAGTCACACATGATGGCTTGGCCTTGTACAATTTCAAAGTGTCTATGACACATTTTCTCGAATTTAACAACCAAGACATAGCTGCTTTTTGACTCGTGTACGCCGTATCGCGAATATATCAATTAGAGACGTACTAAACTTCAAAAAAGTCTGACGGGAGGCGAATTTACTTTTTGGATGAGTCAACCATAGAGAAATCGTATACATTTATTATGGGGTTGTTCCATGTCTTCCAGTCTGGTTTATGATAGGTTTATGATTTAAAGTAATAAAATTAGGATATTTACCCAATGGCTGTGAAAACTAGATTGATATCACTGCTAGAATACCCAACGGTTCTGTACACTAACAGTGGTATAAGGAACACCCAGTGATTGTGTACGCTAACAGTGGTATAAGTCCAGTGTACCCAACTGCTATGCACACAAGACCTAATATCACTGCTAGTATATCCAGTGGCTGTGTAAACAAGATCTATATTACTGCTAGAATACCAAGCAGCTGTGCACCCAATATTTATTTTACTGCTAGCAAACTCGACTGCTGTATGCATACACAACTGGCATACCCAACTATTCTGTACCCACGGCAGTAAACTTTGTTCCAATGGTTGTGCACCCAAGATCAATACCAATGCTAGTGTACCCATAGGCTATATACATGATACATATCATTGCTAACGCAAACAGCCGTTATGTACACAAGCAGTGATATCAGGCTAGTGTACCCAGCATTTGTGTACATAAAATTTATATCGCTGCTAGCATACCCAACAACTCCAAATTTTTATAGTGTGCCCAATTTCTCGGTAACCAAGGCAGTAAGCAGTATGTACTCATTATGGTTGTACACTTGATATCAGTACCTTTTACAGCATACTCAACAAGCCCAAGGCATTTTGAAGTAATTAATTTTTAAGGAAATTTTTTTAATATCCAGAAATGGGAAAGGGGTCACTAACTGGATCCAAATTATTGAGCTTTGGAATAGGTGTGCATTGTGAAACAGCTTTGTTTGTGGGCACAATAACTCGTTTATTCTTAAATGTCAGAAATGAGCTTAGAAAGAAGTGATGGAAATTGAAGCTTATCGTGGTTGGGTACGCTAGACTGAAATCTTCAGGTAAATAACCACTCCAAATAAAAATTCATGATCCGGGGTATAGTTTACGATAGGATGAAGATGGGTTTAAGATGTGTTCTCAATGTGTACAAGATATTTAACTGATAGCTGTCTGACTGACATTGCCATTGCCTCAAAATTTCTTCCTATAGGTTTGGGATAGTTTCCCAATCCATCTTTTTGGTTTATGGGTCTCTTAAGATAAAACATATAGGTTTACAATCGCTATAAGATGGAAAAAGATTGCTTCACAACTGTAAGATTAAGTTACGTCTAAGATCACTGTAAAAAAATGACATGTTTTTTGTATTTGTACTTAACACAATATCTCCATGTACTACAAGACTCAAAGTGCTATATGACCCACCCAACTGTAAAAGTACAGTCCAGCTCTCAAATTACTTATCCCTAACTGAAAGAAAGAGGCTAAAGGATGACCATTTATCAATGTCCTTGAGGTTTTTTAACCTGCCACTGGGGACAGGACCCAATGACAGAGGACTGCCATTTTAAATGGTGATCTGAGCCACTATGTATCTGCCTGTACCTGGGACTGAACCCACATCTTCTGTTTCTAGGCGAGTGTGTTACCCTCTAGGCCACAGTGGACATGGGTTTAGGATGTTATAAAACCCAGACTGGTGATCGTTTATATGTGTCAAGTCTCCATGATTTTTGCATAATTATGCAACATTGCTACATTATTTTCTAACAGTGGAATGTGGTTTTAGTGGCCAGTCTGCTAAAACAAAAGGCTGTTTGCCAGTCATCTCCAGCACAAAGCATTCAATATTGAATTGGTTTCACAACTTTTTCATATTAATACTAAATTAAAGGAGTGTTTTTAGTGAGTTAGAATATACATTGTTATAAATTTAGTGCTGAAATACATTAGGGCTGGATTTAAATTGGCTTTAAATTTTTAAATGTTTTTCAGGTGAAACACAGATTTCAATTTATTTTATTGCACCTTATAATCTACTTTTGACATATTACACTATTTGTGTTGGAGATATTGCAGATTTATATTTTTAGGATGCATGTCTAGAATGCAAAATATGGAGCAGGCATTCCTTCTATGAGACAATTTTCCAGGAAATAATCTTTACAGTAGACACTTTTTTAATTCAAAATTTAGACACAATGAAAGACAATGGAAATCTTATGAGCTCAAAAACTTCAACACGCACAAAAGACAAGCAAACAATTCTTTAGTTTTAAGAATATTCAATGCTGGAAGCACAAATAGTATAACTTACTGTATTAAAATAACCACAAAACAGTTTAGTAAAATGAAAAACTTATCAAAACAAATTATCCTCATCATGAACATTGTAATATGAACAATCTAAAGTTTTCAGGAAACTTCCATTATGTAAATTTAATTTCTCTTCAGCTCGTTGAGCCTCATAGGCCTTTAAGTTTACATAATGGAGTAACATTTGATCATTATGTATATAATTAATCTGAAAAAGGATTGGGAGAGGTTTGCAATAATTTGCAACAGTTTGACATTGTCAGAAATTGTTCCCGATGCCTCTCAAGTGCTGTCATCATAAACCAATCCAGAAGTACCATATTTTCTGTACGTGATAGGTTTATGATGGCTTTAAGATCATTAAAATGTAAAAGATTCAGTTCCTGATTCCTGATAATTGACAATTGATAGCAAGGTTTGTGATATATTGCAGATATGGAAAAGCCCCATAATACAATTTCTATGGGGCCATAAATATATGAAATTTGAACTGCAAAGCATTTGTTCTGTACAGACAGAAAACCTTCACATAATACAGTCTTTCAATAATCTGACACTAACAACATCCCACAGGTCATTGGCCTCAAAGTTTAATTTGAAAATGTTATTTTTCAAATGTTAAATTAAATTTAAAATTATCTTGCCACAACATGTAGTATTTATGTTATAGTCAATCATTGAAACCAGTCATTACACATAATCAGTCATTACATATTTCTATAGTCATTACACATAATATCTAAAATTTTCAGATATAATGACTGAAGTCTATGGTTCATTTTTACACAGAGTGACTGCAAGGATTTCAGTCAATCTGTGTAACTGATTTAGAGTAGTTTTTTAATAAAAAAATTGTATCATTGTTTTTCCTACATTGTGAACATCTGTGTGCTAGGTAACTGTTATAGGTATAAAATATTACACTATTTTAATCAAATTAATAGCTTTGGAAATTTCACATGCCTTTTGAATTTATATTCAAGATTTTTACAAGTAAACCCACACTTTCCTAATAGACTTTACTAATTTTTTTAAAATCTTATTAAAATATTGAATGGTTTGATGTATTTACTCGCTTTTAAACCTTATGTGAATTCTAAATTAACAATTGTGATTTTTAAAACTAAGCTTACATTTTGCCACAGAATATAAGCTTTTTGTGCTCTATGAAAAAAAAAGAAATTTCTGTCTTGCTTGAATACTATTCTTGATTTATCTATCGTAATTTATACTACAATTTGCCTTTTATGTTATTTATTAAAAATTCGATTCTATTGTAGCAAGTTGTTAGGAAGGAAAAAATCTTGAAGCCTTTGAAGTCAATCTTCTGAAATTTTATGACACATGTTTAGGTTTTTAGATATGAAATTCTGCAATATGGCGATTTTGAGAAGCTTATCAAGAGGAGCATCAAGGCAAAGGATGGCCCTGTCTATTATCTGAGCATTGAAGACCCTTACGATGCCATCAAATGTGCCCATTTAGCTACTGGTCTTGGGGAAAGAAAAAGGATTGTCCAAGGAAATTAACAATAAATATGCCAATATTACCTGAAATACCGTGGATCCATTCAAGTCATACTGTCAGGAGTGCCAAAAGAACAGAAAAGTCCCAGAACCACTGATGTGGTGAGACCTTTCATCTCGAGGAATTTGCCTAATGAGGTCAAGTGGACCTGATTGATAAACAGCAATGTCTAGGAATACCTACAAGCAGAGAATGGTCGATCAAGAACGTCTGATTAAGTTTGTAGTTTTGAAAACATTGACCCCAAAACAGGTGATAGATATTTTTTCTCTTGTTTGGGGCCCCTTCAATTCTTCAAGTGACAACGCAAGTGCATTTACAGCACAATACCCAGATAACATTCCACCTGTGCCCCAATGGTGTATGGTCAGCAGATTTCGCCAACGTTGGGCCACTGTTGGTTGTATAATCACATTTTACCACCGCTGGGCCAACGGTGGTTTTCCAACCAATCTTCATGTTTGTAGACTTTACGACCGATGTGCCAACGTTGGGCCACTGGTGGTTTTTGTTCAAGATGGTGGTGAGCAATAATAAGGGATTTTGGGAAACTTAGTAAAAATTTATTCATAAGTGTGTGTCTAATAATGAGATTTCAGTGAGCCCACAATTTTTAACTGATTATTCAACAATTTTAGACATACAAAACACAAAGATATATATGTGCCAATCACTTCTAACAGTTCACTATATAAAAGTGTTGTGGGCCTTATACTGTTATGTTTATTCACACACAACTGTATTTCGACAATCAGGTGAGTTGTCTCATCACAGGCTGGAGAACCAAGTCCTATCCCTAAAGTACTTTTTCAATGGTGCAATTGCACCGGCTCGTTGTACCAGTGCAGGGGTAGGTGCAAGCTCTTTTATTGGGTGTAATTTGCACTCTATGATCTATTGTTCAAAATATATTCAGATAAGTGTTCTGGATATGTGGTAAGTGTATATAAACCATTAATTTATTGTTTATTGGTTTAATTAACATAATGGGATTTATTAGTGTCAAAAATTATTCCTTAATTATATTCATGTTGGATATATAGTGAAATAGTCTTTGCACTTTGTGTCACCTTTGGAGCTTAGATTTTATAAAAATGAGACCAATAGTCCTTTTTGTTTTTTGAGGTGCAATATCCATAGTGTTAATTACACTCTTTACTGGATAATATGACTTAAAAATCAGGCTTTCTAAAGTTCAGACCAATTCTCAATTGACATGTTTTTTATTGAAATTTAAACAGGTACAGAATCATGTGACCAAAGTAAGTCTCAATGAGTCTCAGGTGAGTATTGGAACTGCATTTTTCAGTATTATACTGAGAGGTCAGTCTTTTTTAATGAACAAAACAAAAGTAATTTATTAACTTCTTGTATTTTTTCATTCATTAAAGACTTTGTTTGAATATATATATATTCATATTGAAATAATAACTGAAATGCTCCTATTAGTGTATAGGAGAAAGGCACAATAGCTAAATATCGATTATTGAGAGGTTTAATTGAACCATTCTATAATAAATAATACATAAGTGTGAAACTATTAATAAACCAATATAAAATAAATAAAGAGTCATTGATGTTATTTATTCATGATTGTCTTTTTATTCATTATTTATGGACTTTGAGCAACAGGGCATGTCTAATAGCTTGGCCTTCAGTGCACCCCTCTTTGACTGTGGCACAAACATTGTAGGGCGAGTGGGCTTCCTACTACACATTCTGATTAACTCCTGATTTTCACTATCTGATAGATCATCCCAAGCCCATTCCTGGTTTTTCCTCTCTGTAGGAGCGAGTTTTGTCTGATTAGCTTTACTGCTGGTGGGCTGGACTTTCAGTGAACCAATTTGTGTTGTTGGTTCAGGTGGGCTTTCTAAGTTTGGTTTGCTCATCACAATTGTGGAATTCAATGTTTCCACAAAAATCTTGAGTGAATGATTGAAGGATGCTATGGTTAGTCCATCTTTGAACTCAATTAATTTGTCTGGACTCAACACTATTAATGGCTCAGTTTTTGTGCTTTTGTCACAAGTATAAACTCTACTGGAATCTGTATTTGTTTCCACATTTCTGGTGTTTTGATTGAGAAGCACAGTGTTTAGATGATGTACCATGATGTTAAGAACTGAGTCTGGTTCATGTTTAGAATCACTGAGGGCTAGGTCTCCCCTGACTACATCAAGTTCATCCATCTGTCTGTTTGGTTGGTTCAGTTGGGTGAATGGCAGCATTTTCGGCTCACCTGCTTCTAATTTTTCTTTAAGGCAGACTTTGGCATGTTTACCTGAATCTTCCTGCCTTTTGAATTTCTTACTGCAGGTCAGGCAGTTAAAGGAGTTGTTATAATGAACATTTTGTTTATGCCTCCTTAAACTTGCATTCCTTGTAAAACCTTTTTCACAAATGCCACATATATATTTGGTCTTATCCATAATAATACTTCACACACCAATTCTACATACTGTGTGCTGTATAAATAGTTTTGTTTACTGGGCTTGTGCAATGGCTGTTGTACTCCAGGCCTACTATAGCACCAAAGTGAACTGGTAGCTATGATTGTGACGTAAATTCCCCCGTGAACCTTTAAATCATCACAGGATAATCACATTACGTCATAGGAGTGAAATATTACAAAAAAATTATTATTTGAATTTTTTATAAATTTTTAAGCAATTTTTTATGTATGGCACTGTACTAGTGCATAAGTGTCATTTATAGTTACTCTGATTATTCAACTGATACCATATGAGTAATAAAGCAAGAGACACTAGCATTCTGAGTGTGAATGAATGCTAAAAATGATATACAGTTAAATAAATTGGTTAATGCCAACTGGATGTATTGATCCAATATTCCACATCGACCATCTTTCACACTTTTTTCTGTGTTCAGGTTTAGGTGTGTTATATTCCTCTAAAATATTGTTATATTCTATCTTCCAGCACAGAACCTTGACCAACTGAATGTACTGGTTTTGGCTGCACATGAAAATATTCTTGTAGCTTGGATGGCATCACCACAGACTGGTCAGTTGGGATCAAGTTTGTACAGCTCCATAAGAATTCAAGTTTGTATTGTGGTATTCAAAGATCCCCATAGTCTGGTTTCCGCCGACCCTACTCTGCAATGTAGGGTCGGGTATCGCCCACCATTTTGGGTACTACGCTTCCGTAGTTACCTAACTAAAAAACGTGCACCAGTTTAAGTACTGTCCATCTTCTATTATCACCCAAAACATGTTTTTTGCATCTAAAGATTATTGTCATTCCAAAATATTTTTAACTTTAATTCACAATATTTGATGTTATAATTTCAATAATAAATGTTTAAAATGTTGTAAATACATACAAAAAGCATATAAGTATTTAAAATAATGATCGAGATTTCCTGATAATGATAGCTAGCAATGATGTATGTCAAGGCCATTGTGGCCGATACCAGTCCCTTTATGATTGTTAAAGGTGGCTGGTTCCCGTCTAAGATCCCCATACACTGCAATGTTTGGGTGTGATGCTAAAGTTGGTTTAACCACACCCTGATTGCCAACTGAGTCAATTGAAAGGATGCAGTGAAAATGATCTTTTGTCTGCCATATCTACCCCATCCCAAGGAAAATGCAGAAGTTGACAGTGACCATACTGAAGTTGCTTTGGACAATGTAGTTATCCCAGGACCAGGAGTAGGATATCAACCCACTGCTCCTCCATGATAGCTTTCAGATATTAATTGAATGGGAGACTAGCTTCAAAACCCAGGATTTGGCAATTTTAACATCAGTGCCAACAACACTAGTACTACATGAAACTAAATGTGTTGGCCCACCACTGATGAGTCCTCTAGTACTATATGAAATGCTCACGCAATGATTGAAAATGTTAGTCATTACGAAAAATGACTTGCCATTTCAGTCATTACATGCATGAAATGATCAAAATATTTAGTCATTGATAAAATAACTGGTTTCACTGATGGATTGTAACAATTAACATTGAATGCATAGTGCTTTATACATTATTATATCATTTAGAATGGTGTTTTCGAATTTGTAGATGATGAGCTAAAATTATCAAAGCTATCAGCCTATGAAAGTTGGATCTTCATTATCAGCTTAACATAACATCTTGTCCAGTGTTCCTCAAGGTTCATTTTTGGTTACACTTTTTCACTATATAATACACCCCTTAGATCATTGGTGTGCATAGTGGTCTTAAATTTCACTTATATGATGATGGTCCAAAGTTTTTTGTTTATCTTAACAATTGACAAAACTGCTTCTCTTATATTTAAATAGTTGAACAATTATATCACTAAAAAGTTGGATATCCTGCAGCAAATTTATGTTGATTCCCTTCAAGGCCGAGTTTATACTTATTAGTCCCAAAATGAAAAGGGATATAATGAAAACATGTTTTCTTGTTGACTTTTCAGTAGTCTGTTCCAGCCAACTGAGTTGGTCAAGAATCTGGTTTCATTCACTTTTCCCTTCTCTAAACATGTCAAAATGTCTGCAAGGGTTGTTTTTCTACAACTGAAATAGTTTAGATGGTTCAACACTTCCTCTCTCAGGGCCACGGAGGCAGATAGTCTGGTTTCCGCTGACCCTACTCTGCAATATAGGGTCGGGTATCGCCCACCATCTTGGGTACTGCGCTTCCGTAGTTACCTAACTAAAACGTGCACCAGTTTAAGTGCTCTCTATGTTCTATTATCACCCAAACACGTATTTGCTTCTAAACATTATTGTCATTTCAAAATATTTTAAAGTTTAATTCACAATATTTGATGTTATAATTTCAATAATAAATGTTTAAAATGTTGTTAATACATACAAAAAGCATATAAGCAATTAAAATAATGATCGAGATTTCCCGATAATGACAGCTAGCAATGATGTGTTCAAGGCCATCGTGGCCGATACCAGTCCCTTTATTGCTAAAGGTGGCTGGTTCCCGTCTAGGAGGCAGATTGGGAAAGCTAGTAGTTGCTTGCCGTTATTGGGCAGTTTACAGCATAGAACCTTGACCAACTGTATGTACTGGTTTCGGCTGCTCATGAAACTACCATTCGTGATATGACCTATACAATGTGTTTAAAGGGATGTTAGAACCCAAATAAATAATTAAATAAATAAATAAACACTTTCTCACTCATGAAGCTTTATTGTTTTGCTTATGACAATGCTCGTTTGTAGTTCCTTAGACTAACTCATTTTGCTTTGCAGGAGTCTTTCTAAATCCAATATACTTAAGTTGCAATGTTACCAAGACAGTGCTGCCAGGATTGTATCTATCTTATGCGAATAGACACAGTAGAATCACTCATATTCTCAAGAAACTACATTGCTTGCCTACAAGGTTTTTTTAACTGGTCACCCTAAATATTTTGATGCATGTCTTCTCTTTGTATTAGGCTGTACAATAATTGGTGTTTTGAGGTGATGGTAAACATATTGTGCTTCCATATTTTTAATCACCCAGTTATAAATTAGTCAAACAATTCAGTCAGTTTTGCTTTTTATGTACCTACAGTTATTTCATTAACCAACCATCTAAATGATTGGGGCCAAAGGAGTTGATAAGGGCACATAAAACATATACCCAGCCAGCACTACATATGAGACCAACAAGGGTCCCAAATGGGTTCTTATATGGGGCCTTTCTGGGCGCCTTATATGGGCCCCAGTCAGTTTTTGCAAACGGTTTTCTGATGGGACCAATATGGTTTGTCAATAAGGGTCAAATATGGGCCCCATATGGGGCCTTTATTGTGAAATAAATGGGTCCCACATGGGCCCAACTTGTAATTTGAACATGGGGCCCAGATGGTTTTTGCAAATGGTTTGGTGATGGGACCAGTATGGGCTCTGTATATGGGTTATATGTGGGTCTGACAAGGGCACTATATGGTAAACTGCATCCAGGTTCTTATTGGTCCTACATATAGGTTCAGATGTATGGACCGGCTCAGTTTTTAAATGTGCACTACCAACACAAGGTCCATTTGTAGTTCAGCTCGCATGTAATAGAAGCTCAAAAATGAGTTGATCTGTGTGAACAGTCCACAATTTCCTTCACACTTTGCCTACATATTCTGTCTAATATTTTAATACACTTTCATGAAGCCTTTGTAAATAATGCACAATACAATCTTGATTCATACTATACTATTATCCAATTTCCAGAATGTAGTTCAAATCATTTCAAGTTCAAAATCTTATGATGTACCACATTTGTGTCTAAGCTTGTCTTATACAGAATACAGAAATGTGTATCAGAAACTCATCACTTAATGATTCACCCAAACCCTTTTTCCAGATGGCCCAAGCTAAAACAGCTACATAGCCTTGTCAAGACACAAGTAAAACACATGATGAAATCCTCAGTTAACTGATATAATTAAGCATGTGCATTATTTGATTAATAAAGATTTTTTCATTATGAATCCCCACCAAAAATATCATAGTTTATTATTTTAGCCTTATTTACACAATTTTTACAAATTTCATAGATTTCTCAGTTTTCTCACACATATTTATAATCTTTAAATTGTACTGTAATTTGTATCCTAGTGACGAAAGGCTATCCTTTTTCACACCATGGGGTGTTTTCCCATTTTCCTAGCACTGCCTCAAAATACTATCTGTGTGAAAAGATAAACATATCTGTACTGCATGATATAGGGGGTTGGACCTATTAATGACCCCTTGAGTTAAACTAAGAGAAACTAAAATTTTACAGAATTTACACAACTGTAGACTTAGGATTTCTGTACTCTTATACATGAAAAAGGTGTTTGTGGTACATTAAGGTAATATAAACCACTAGATTATTAATTAGTGAGATATACAACAAATTTAATTTAATACATTTTTTACAAAAACTTGACAATACATTTACAGAGCTATAAAATGGCTATTGTATGTGATAATAATGAGGGTCCCTTGTGAGAATATTATACCCATTTTTGACCTTCACAGGTCCAACCAATATGCGTGTACACTTTTATTTAAAAAGCTTTTGTGGCTAGTTGTTTTTCTGAAATAGGACCTTTTTTATTTTTGGATTTTTTTCATTCAAAATCAGATGAGAGGTTAATAAAGAACACTTGTTATATATATTTACATTTTTCCTCTAGGATTTATATATGGGACCTATCTGGGACCCTTATACCAGTAAATCATCCATAAAAGTCCATTCTGGGGCCCATATTAAACATTGTGATAATAAATGTTTTGTTTACCACTCTTTACAAAGTCCAAATCAACATGATGCCAAATGAATCTATTATTAAATCTGTTTTATTTTCCTCATTTTGTACTATTTAGGGAACATTAAGTATTTTTTATATAAATGGGACCAATATGGGCCCCCTTTGGGCATTCTGTGCCCATATATATCCTTTATAGGACCCATATTGCTATTTGCCCGCCTATAGCCCACATAGGCCCCATATGATCATGCTTGCTGGGTATATTTTAGCAAATAATATTGCTTATAGCAGGTCACACCACCAATATGACAAGATCATGCCTCATTTAAACTAAAACCAACTGTTCTGTGTGCAATCAGTTTTAACTAGATCCCATGATTTCCTATAGGCTGTTTTCACATTCCAAACCCCCAGGACCAAAAATGTGCGATTTATATGCACTTAAGGTTGCGTGACCTTGTTTGACTTTGAAGGAGCCCAAGGTCAAATCTAACATCAAAAGACTCCTAGCCCATGATTTCTTATAGGTCAGTTTCACATTGCAAACCTCTAGGACCAATAATAAGAAAGTTATAAGCACTGTTAAGTTTGCCTATCCTCATTTGACCTTGAATGAGGGACCCAAGGTCAAATCTGACCACATTAAAAGACTACCAGCCCATGTTTTCATACAATTTGGTTTCACAGCCCAACCTCTAGGACCAATAATAAGCAAGTTGTATGCATTTTAAAGTTTGGCTATGCTCATTTGACGAAGCAGGGGCCCAAGGTCAAATCTGATCATATCAGAAGATTCCCAGCCCATGACTTCCTGTAGGTCAGTTTCACATCAAAAATCTCTAGGACCAATAAAAAGCAACTTATAAGCATTTTTTTTAATTTGGCTATCCCTGTTTGGCCTTGAAGGAGGGGCCCAAGGTGAAATCTGATCACATCAGAAGACTCCAGGCCCATGATTTCCTAAAGGCGAATTTCACATCCCAAACTTCTTGGATCGATAATAAGCAGTTTATAAGCACTTTTAAGTTTGCCTGTCCACGTTTGACTTTGAAGGAGGGGCCCGACCATATCAGAAGACTCCCAGCCCATGATTATCTATAGGTCAGTTTCACATTGCAAACCATGGTTTCTCCAGACAGTCTGGTCTTCCATCACTGTACGCAGCTCTGTTGTCAGATTTCCGGCATCTTGCCTTGACACCTCTACAAAGTCTGCTTTGGTTCTTCCTCTTCTCAGATTTTGGTTGGGGTACCATAGAACTAGGTTGCTAACCACTAGTTCAGGATGTTGATGGCAGTGACCAGTGAGTTTCATTCTTCTTGCTGCTATTTTATTTCCAAGAAGTGGGAGGTTTTCATACACCTCAGCATTTGTTGTGTTCCCACCATTTGACATCAGTGGCTTTACCGAGCATCTTGGGGTAAGTGCCATTCAACATACGTTCTATCTCCGGGGTTAATGTCCAGCTCTCACAGCCATATGGAAGTATAGATTCAGTGGCTGCTACAAAGAATCTAACTTTGATTTCTTTCCTCATGTTCGAATTCCACATGCAGTTCTTCTTGTTCAGTGCTTGCCAAGCTTGTGCTTTCCTAATCTTTATGTCTTTATCAGTGCTGTCAACCCATGATCCCAGGTATCTGAAATCTTCTACTTTTTCTAATTCAATACCGTCATTTGTTATTAGAAAAGTCCCTTTGTATCTATGTTGTATGTTATGTATTTGGTTTTCTTGGTATTGAGAGCAAGGCCAACTTTTTGGCACCCTCTCTGAACTCTTGACAGTATGCTTTGTGTTTGTTCTACTTCCTATCTGCAAAAACTAAATTGGCTCCCCATTTCATACCGTATCATCTTCAAATATAATCTTATCACATTCAAGACTCCCCATTTCATACTGTATTCTGTTCAAATATAATCTTATCACATTAAAGACTGTTAAATTCTCCCAACCAACATGCTTATCATCCTTAGTCAAAACCGGTAGCCTTACTCTTGGAAATCGTCTTTTTCTTTCTTCAGTTCGTCCCAAGAAGCCTATTGGTAGGAGAGGTTTTGCAATGGCTTCTCCCACTGAACAGAACAGACTCCCCAAATCAGTCCAATCACACAACACAATATTAGGGTTTCGAATCCAGTTAAAAACCTACTCGTTTACACTTGCATACCCTCCACCATAGTATATCTCCCCTTGCAGGCACTAAATTTGGATTTTGACCCGGCATGTCCCTCGAGTGCCTAAACTTTCCCTTTTTTGGCCCCAAACGCATTAGGGGATGATGCGTCAATTTTGCGCTATATAAATGTTTCTATTCTATTCTATGTTCAGTTAATGTAACTGTGGCCGGTCTCTGTGATGTTCTGGGTTATATGGTGAACCCCAATTGCTCTTCAAATCCATTGAGTGCCCCTCTTAACGCATGGTCAAGAACAATGATAAATAAGAATGGAGCAAGCGTATCTCCTTGCATTACTCCTGCTATGACGTCAAATTTCTCAGTTTCGCCATCTGATGTTAGCACTCAGACTTTGGTGTTTTGATACATAGTTTCTATGGCATGTACAAGTGTTTCTGGTATACCATATGCTTGTAATATCTTTTATCATTTTGCCTCTCTGTATCGAGTCAAAAGCCTTTTTGAAGTCGATAAAAGTTATTACTACTGGCTTGTTTTTGTTTTTCACTCCTTCAATAATTCTTCATATGGCAAGTATATGAGATACTGTAGTTCTTTTTGTTCTGAATCTGTTTTGATTTTTCCAAAGTGTAAGTTCTACTACCTCTCCAATACAGTGTAGTATTAGTCTACTAAATAATTTTGCCATAATACAGGTTAGGCTGATGCCTCTGTAGTTGTCAGTCACAGATAGATCACCTGACTTAGGAACTAAAATTATGTTCATGAAAGACCATTGTGGTGGTTTGTCACATTGCAGAAGTACCTTGTTACAAAAGTTAAGACAGATTCTAATTCTAATTTGACTTTTATAGCGCTTAATCTCCACTGAGTAGTGGACTCTAAGGCGCAACAAGACAATAGCAATAGGCAAATTCAAAGTCCAGGGACAAAAAACAGGTCGGCACCACGGAGAAGCCATAAGAAAAGTGAGCTAAGGAGGATAAGCCTTTGCGTAGAGATAGGTTTTGAGCTTCTTTCTAAAAGAGGCCATAGTGGGTGATGCACGGATGTCTTCAGGGAGTGAATTCCAAACAGTGGGGGCATCAAAGGCAATACTGAAGCCAAACTGCTTAGTGGACTTGTGAATTGTGGGTTGAAATTTTGGTACATTGAGGAAATTGGCAACACTCTGACTGCGTCTAGTATTGTAAGTAGTGCGGTATGTGGATAGATGTGGAGCAAAATATTTAGGGAAACCAGTATGAATAAACTTGTACACCAGGGTAGCCAGTTTGAACTCTTAGCGAAACTGAATAGGGAGCCAATGGAGTTTCCTGAGTACGGGTGTTATATGAGTGTATCTACATGAATTTGTGACAATTCTAGCAGCACAATTTTGGATTGACTGTAATCTATGGAGACTGGCTTTAGAGAGACTCCTGAAAAGTGAGTTACAATAGTCCAACCGACTACTAACAAAGGCATTGGCAACCGACACAGCAGCATCCTGAGTCAAGAACTGCCTGATATTTCTAAAATCCCTCAGTTGACAAAAGCAGCCATTGCAAACTTTCTGTACGTGTTTTGAGAAGGAAAAATCAGAGTCGAACCACACACCCAGGTTCCTGACAGACTCGGTGGGGTGAAGGGGGTTGGCCAGGATATCGATTGGGAAACATGCACTTAACCTTTCTCTCTGCTTCTTGGAGCCAATAAGTATGAACTCAGTTTTATCAGGATTGAGTTTAAGTTTGCTAGACGACATCCATTCTTTTACATCTTGAAGGCATCTATTCAACTTATCAAGGCAGCAGAGGCATTTCTGTGTGAGAGATGGACATAGAGTTGTGTGTCAGAGTTACTTGAAGACTTCCGGTGGGATTCCATCCGGTCCTGCACTTTTACCTAGATTGGGCAATGTTTTTACCTTCTTGAATTCATCAAGAGTAAATGGACTGTCACCCTTATCTAAACCGTTGTATACTGCTGGTTATTCTACTTCTGGTGTATTGCCAAGTAACTTGTGTGTGAACCATGTGTTAATGGTCTCCTCTGAACTCTCACCTGCTTGTTGACCATCTTTTGAATTCTTTCTTCCAGAGAGCTCGTTCACTTCCTTCCATGCCTTCTGTGAACCTTTGTCCATCCATTGCATTTTCAATTTGTTCAATTTTCTGCATTGCTCCCTCTTCCCTTATTCTTTCATAGGCATCAGAGTTCTTGCAGAGCTGTTTTCCACTTTACTTTGTTATCAGTGTTTCATTGTCAAAGATTCCCAGAAA
Organism: Sabellastarte sp. h YS-2021; assembly: GCA_964017235.1. NCBI lineage: Eukaryota > Metazoa > Annelida > Polychaeta > Sabellida > Sabellidae > Sabellastarte > Sabellastarte sp. h YS-2021. Next base: position 31,934,090 of record OZ024929.1, read on the forward strand.
AAAAAGATTTCTTTGTTATCATTGTTTCATTTTCAGTTTCACATCACAAACCTCTAGGACCAATAATTAGCAAGTTATAAGCACTTTTAAGATTGCCTATCCTCGTTTGACCTTGAAGGAGGGACCCAAGGTCAAATCTGACCACATGAGAAAACTACCATCCCATGTTTTCCTAAATTGCAAATTTAATAAGTAAACTAAATTTTTATAACTTAATACCCTATCCAATAGACAATATGCTAAACCGGTCGGCGCAGACCGGCCCGCCAAACGTCAGAAAAAGACATCCTGTGTTTCCACCGGTTGGCCGGTCCTCACACTGCACTCGCCAGGTGGCGCATCGTACTTCCTTCCTGTCTAGACAACCTGACGTCATAGCATCTTTTTCGTTGTCTAAACCTATTAGACCCCTAGTAAGCTGATAGCGGGGTCGGTGGGAGGGTCTTGTGTGTCCATTGGATAGGGTATTAACTTATAAAAATTTAATTTACTTATTAAATTTGCAATTTTATTGCGTTAATACATCCTATCCAATGGACAATATGCTGAATAACTACCGCTTGGTCAGCCGGTAAGTTACTAGGGACTTATGTGAACTCAGAAAAATATCTAACAAACTCTTTAGCCTGGGTCGACTGGATTGTCAACGCCCTTGAAGGCTATAGTCGGTCAGCAGAAACCGGTTACCCGGTCCAAAACCGACTGGCCTCCCCCTTTTTTACAGATGCTTCTTAACTATATATACAATATATACATTATGTACAAATCTCCTCTCTGACCTGGGCTACTGGTGGATCTGTTGAGCAGCCACTACAGGTCCCAGGTGAAAAAGCTCAGAATCAGCCCATGCCACATCCTTCAGATAAAATTGGGTGAAGGTGTTATGTGACTTCCAGTGGCAGGCCGACAAGATCTGTTCCAAGGAAACCCCCGATTGGAAGGCCTTGGAAGCAGCAAAGGCCCTGACATCATGGGCTTTCACCTGATGTAAAGTGTGGGCCTCCTGGTCTGAGAGCTCATAACATAGGATCACAGTCTGTTTGATCCATGAGGAGATTGTGGCAAGTGAGATGTCCTTGTCAAAACCTTTCTTGAAGGAGACAAAAACCAACTCCTTATTCTGCCTGAGGTCTGAGGTCCTGTCCAAGTAGTAGCGCAAAGCTCTGACTGGACAGAGGGACCTGTCAGACTTGAGGGACCTGTCCAGGGTCGGGGCCAGGGCTGGTATAACCACTGGGGCCACACTGTCCGCACCCTCTTTCACCAGCTGGTTCTTGGAAAGAAAGCTGAGAGATGGGTACAGGGAAACTTTAGGCCAGTCAGACTGGTGTCTGATGTTCTTACTTTGACAAGCATGAATCTCACTTCTGCACTTGCCTGAACCCAGAGCTAGGAGGAAAACTGTGTTGAAGGTCAAGTGCTTCAAGGAGGCCTCCTTAATTGGCTCAAAAGGAGCCTTTGTTAACTGGTGTAAAATCAGAGATAGGTTCCAGGCGGGAATACCTCTTCTGCCCTTGGGTCTGTCTCTATGGAAACTATCCAAGAGACGGGTGAGATTTTCATCTTTGCTGATGTTGAGGGTTAAATTTCCCAGTTTGTCAGCAATGGCAGACCTGTAGCCATCAATGGTGCTGGGCTGTAAATTCCTTTCCTCAAAAAGGTACATAAGGAAATCAGCACTTGAATTCACAGGTGGTGCCCTGAAGTCCACCTGATTTGAGATGCACCACTTTGTAAAAATGGTCCACTTTGCCTCATAGACAGATCTGGCTGATCTTCTTTGAGGAGCCTCAATTCTTGTTGCCACCGCCTCAGAGAAACCCTGCTCCTTGATAGTTGTGGCTCTAGGAGCCATGCATGGAGATTTAGGTTTGTCAGACTCCTGTGAGGGGTCTGATTGAAGGGTTGAGTCAAAAGGTTTGGCAGTTAAGGCAAGAGCAATGGGATCTGGCTGGACATTTCCACTAGGTCCCAAAACCATGTCATGTTGGGCCACCCCGGGGCAATGATGATCAACCTTTGGTACGGGGAGTCCTGCAGCTTCTCCACCACTTTGCCCAATATGGCTGTTGGTGGGAAGGCATATGCGTGCAGATTTTCCCATGACAAACTGAGTGCATCCACTGCAGTGGCCATGGAGTCCGGAACTGGTGATACAAACAGGGGCAACTTGTTGTTGAATCTCGTAGCAAAGAGATCTATTTGAGGCTGATGCCACCTGTTGCACAGGGCTTGAAAAACCTCTGGAAGGAGGGACCATTCTGTTTGTTTGGTCTGTCCTAATCTGGACAATTTGTCTGCCACTACATTTAAGCGGCCGGGAATGTGTCGGGCCTTCACAGTCACTTGTTTCCCGGTGCACCAGGTCAAGATTCTCCAAAGAAGGGCACAAAGTGGGCCCGGCCTCATGCCTCCCTCCTTGTTGATGTAGGCTACTACTGTGGTGTTGTCGGTTGCTACCAGAACCATTTTGCCTATGCATAGTTTTTGGAACTCTTTTAGAGCCAGAAAGACTGCTTTTAGTTCCAGGTAGTTTATGTGTAATTTGCTTTCCGGCAGGGACCAGGTTCCTTTGGCAATGAACTCGTTTAAGTGAGCGCCCCACCCTTTTTTTGATGCGTCTGTAAAGATCTGCAGAGCATGTTGCATAGGGTGTAATGGCTGGCCTGTGAGGACATTGCCTTCTTCTAGCCACCATTGTAAATGAGGATGTAGAGATCTGGGTAGGGGAATCCGTTTTTCTAACGATTCCGGTATTCTCCAATTTCTCTTGAGATGCCATTGGATGGGCCTCATGTGTAGTCTGCCCAGATGAACTTGTTTTTCTGTGGCTGTTAAAAGGCCTATCAAGGACATCAGTTCCCTTACCGAACAAGCCGGTTGGGAGATGAGTTCCAGTATCTTTTCCTGTAGGCTTTGCCACCGGTCCGGTGTCGGTTGGACCCGACTGGACTCGAGGTCGAATTGGTAACCTACGAAGTTGAAAACTTGTTTGGGTTCCAGCTCCGACTTTTCTACGTTCACCAGCCAACCTAAACATTGGCACATTCTCACTAGGACCTGTGTATGCTGGAGACAGACCCGGTGGGATGTGGCTCTCATCAACCAGTCATCTAGGTACTGGTGGATCCCTATACCATTCTGAATGGCCATCAGCTTTACCGCCTTTGCTATAATAGTGAACTCCATGGGGGCTGTCGACAGACCGAACGGCAGTGCTTTGAACTGGTAGGTCTGACCCCGGAAATGAAATCTCAGGTACTTCCTGGAACCTTTCTGTATGGGGATGTGGAAGCGTCCTTGAAGTCTATGGAAGTTACCCATTCTCCCTTTCGGAGAGAGGTCCTGATAGTTTCCGGTGACTCCATCTTGAATTTTTCGGTCTTGAGGAAAAGATTCAGATTGCTTAGGTATAAGATCTCCACTTGTTGTCGGGTTTTGGGACTAAAAATAGTCGGTTGAAGAAACCTAGTGAGATCTTTTTGTGAACTAGTTCTATGGCATTCTTGTCCATAAGCTGATGTAATGCCTCTAACAGTTTGAGATTTCTGTGAGGATTGCCATAGCAGCTTATGACTGTGGGGGTTCTTGACAAGCTTGGCCGGATCCGAAAGGGGAGGGTGTAGCCCTCTTTCAAGATTTGAACCACTTTCGGTCCGGCACTTAGATCTAACCAGCTTTTCCAAAACTTTTGAAGTCTGGCCCCTACAGGCAGATTTGTGACAACATTTGGAGCATTTAAGACAGAATTTACATAAGACAATGGAGTGACACAAGAAACACTTTTCACAAGTTTTAATATATCTTTCTTGTAGTAACAACCTGCTGCCCTGGGACTTATTTCATTCTTTTGAGAATGCCCGGGCGCAGTATGAACAGAATGTACATCTAGCTTTACATTTAGTGTTCATTGTCTTTCCTGTGGAGCTCCCGGTCAGCAGCAGAGGCTTCAACAGTGATACACATTGATTATCATTTGTACTGCTGCTGACCCTTGGCCGGATGCGAGGAGTACTGTTGCTTTCCCTTGTTGTTCTTCCTACGTTGGGTACGGGACAGATTCTTCCAAGCTGGCCTGTCTTGTTTGTCAGATCTAGAATCCTGTCTTTCATATGGGTGGTACCTCCGACCCTTGTACACTGAAGTTGACCGGCCCTTGTCAAATGAAGTAATGTCCTCCTCTGCCCTTTTAACAACACTGTCCGGGAACAAAGTGACCAGATGAAGAGGGGCAGTACGGAGCGCATTCAGTGTATCCGCCTTCACACCAGCTTTGAGGTAGGCCAGGTAAGAGTCACGGCTATGGAGAGTAGTGTTAGCCATGGTAACAAAAGCGAACTCCGTCAAGTGTTCCATGGATTTCGCCATGGCTTGGCAAACACTAGAATTAAAATCTAGCAAGAACTGGAGCTCATCTACTGCTGACACTTTGGCTGCTGCCTTTCCTTTGGACTCCACCTTCACAGCCTTCAACTGATTTTTCATGTTCTCTTGGATCTTTAGCAAACAACGGTTGAAGCTGGCTGCGTGATTGCATATCACTGTAGACTCACACGCGGACCTCTCCCATTTTCTTAAATTTTCCTGGGAAATTCGGCGAGACATGGGAGGAGAAGTAGCAATACCGGCCTGCCTAGCTATCCTAAGATAGGTACTGTTTAACCTTGAAGATCCGGTGTGCCATGCAGAGACAGTCTGTTCAGATTCCTTCTTGGGGTTCGCATGAAACCCATACCACTTCTGCTGAGACTTTGGAGGCCGGACAAATTGGTCCCTTAACAGTCCTCCAGCTTCAGAAGTACGTGTGGGATATCCCTGCACTAGTGTGATGTTAAGTTTTGACATCTTCCGACACAACCACTCGTCGGTTGGCAAGTTAACAGAGACCTTGCCCGGTGTGTGAACTTTCGGACCCGCAAAGGGGTTGTCCTCGGAGGTAGTAGCACCAGAGTCAATGTCCGGAATGTGGTCCCAGTTCATGTATGAGCGGATTCCTCTCATGTCTCTCGATAAGATTGCTCTTCAGAGAGTGACTGTTCATGATCTGAGAGATTTCCTTCCTGATCATCTGAAAGTTCACCTTCCTCCGGGAAGATATCTAAGGGAGGTCGGTCAGATGATAGAGAGTCGGTGTCGGATGCACTAGAAGGAGAGTCCTTTCTTGACGTGTCAAAGGCACTAGTCAATTGTCTCTGAACAGTTTCTCTGGTAGCCGGGGCCGGCTGGGTAGAAGATGAAGCTCTTGCAGCAGCTCTGGGCTGAGAAGAGTCGGTGGCCGGTGAGTCAACAGCAGGGTCGGTGACTTGAGAAGGCTGAGAGACAGGCTTCAAAAATGGGTCTGGCCGGACCACGTTGGCTGGTAGAGCATGAGCCGGAGTGACCTTCACCGTGCTGAACACAGGGTCCTGAGGTTTTTCCAAAGTCTTGGCCATCAACAGGGCTTCCAGCCTGTTAAATCTGTCCGAACACTTTCTGTCGAGATCTGAGATATTGGCATCAGTAGAAGAGGTGGTGGACTTGCCCTGGTCAGTGGTTGAGGTAGAAGCTGGTCGGTTTGATGACTTCACCGACTTCTCCGGCTTAGTTGACTTGGCAGTTGAAGTTGATGATTTCTTGCTCTCAGTCTTCTTTTTCCACGAGGGTGGGACTGAGAGTGTCTGATGCCTTGGCTGGTGTAGACGACTTTGCTTCTTTTTTCTCCTTCTTAAGGGGTTGACAACTGGGCCTTTTGCTCTGCAGTTAAGGCGTCACAATGGGAGCAAGCCGCAGGTGGAGTTTCAATACAAGGGTCAAAGCCCTTTTTCTTATCACGACAATGCGCACAAACTAAGTGAAGGTCAAAACCTGCCATCATGTGGCCACAACACCCTCTACGCTGGCTGGGAGAAGACATAATGTTCTATAGTACTTAGAGAAGTAAATGTTAAAGTTTCGAAGCAAAGTACAATCACAAACTCACAAAATATATAAAAGTTTTTCCAACTCAGAAAATCTGTGCAGGCGCCAAACGAAAAAAGATGCTATGACATCAGGTTGTCTAGACAGGAAGGAAGTACGATGCGCCACCTGGCGAGTGCAGTGTGAGGACCAGCCAGCCGGTGGAAACACAGGACGTCTTTTTCTGACGTTTGGCGGGCCGGTCTATGCCGACCGGTTTAGCATATTGTCCATTGGATAGGATGTATTAACGCAATAAAAAATTGGTTTCACAGCTCAAACCTCTAGGACCCATAATAAGGAGGTTATAGGCACTTTTAAGTTTATCTATCCTCGTTTGACCTTGAAGAAGGGGCCCAAAGTCAAGACTCAAAGCCCATGATTTCCTATAGGCGAGTTTCACATCCCAAACCTCTGGAACCAATAACAAGAGAGTTACAAGCACTTTTAAGTTTGCCTATCCTCATTTGACCTTGAAAGAGGCGTCTGAGTTCAAATATGACATTAGAAGCCCATGATTTCCTATAGGTTGGTTTCACAACCCAAACTTTTAGGACCAATAATAAGAGCATTAGAAGCACTTTAAGTTTGCCTATCCTCATTTGACCTTGAAGGAGGGGCCCCGAGGTCAAATCCACATCAGAACACCGCCAGCTCATGATTTCCTACAGGTTGGTCTTACATCCCAAACTTCTAGCACAAAAAATTTTGAGTTATAAGCATAAGTTTGGCTATCCTCGTTTGGCCTTGAATGAGGGGCCTCAAATCTGACAACATCAAAAGACTCCCAGCCCATGACTTCCTACTTCCAAGGTCAAATCTGACAACACGAAAAGACTCCAAGTGCCTATAGGTCAGTTTCACATTGCAAACCTCTAGGACCAATAAAAAGTGAATTATAAGCACTTTTAAGTTTGGCTATCCATGTTTGACCTTAAAGCAAGAGGCCCAAGGTCAAATCTGATCACATCAGAAGATTCCAAGCCCATGATTTCCCATAGGTCCGTTTCACATCCCAAACCTCTGGGACCAATACTAAGCGAGTTATAAGCACTTTTTAAGTTTGGCGATCCTTTTTTGACTTTGGAGGAGCCCAAGGTCAAATCTGACCACATCAGAAGACTCTCAGCCCATGATTTCACATCACAACCAGGACCAATATTAAGCGAGTTATAAGGATCTTTTAAGGTCCTTGCTTGACCATAAAGGAGGGGCCCAAGGTCCAATCTGATCATATGAGAAGACTCCAAGCCCATGACTTCCTACAGGTGAATTTCATATCCCAAACCTCTAGGACCAATAATAAGCAAGTTATAAGCACTTTTTAAGTTTGGCTATCCTCGTTTGACCTTGAATGAGGGGTCCAAGGTCAAATTTGACCACATTAGAAGACTCCCAGCCCATGATTTCCTATAGGTTGGATTCACTTTCCCAAATGTTTAGGACCAATAATGAGTGAGTTATAAGCACTATTTTAGTAGGTTTCTTACCAACCAATAATCAATCGCCCGTCAATCAGTCAATTATGGCCCAACTGAACTCAAAATCGATGCCTAGATTTTGATATGATGAATATGCCTACCAAATTTGGTAGATACACAGTTTGTACTTTCTGAGAAAATATGGTGAAACGAAAGTGCAAGAAAATATATTGTTTTTGATCATGTGACCTTGATAAAGGTCAAAGGTCAATTTAGACCTGTCAAAAATCTTTCCCACATCTATAAAAGTGGCATATATCATTTTTATAGGCCTAATATCAAGGGAATGAAACTGCGGTGGCTGTCTGAAATCTGGGGGTGAAAACAATAAGCGTCCCCTTTTCAAGGGATGCTTAATTATTAAATTTAAGAACCACTATAGCCAGTGATATCCATTAGCTTTCATTTTTGGGTTTGACATTGGTGTTTAAGAATGTCTCTGATTTTATTTTTTATTTTAGGTTATGTTTGCACAGAAAAAATCTGGAACTGCAAATTTTTGAGTCATTAAGATAAAAGATCTCATAAGACTTTACATGTACTTATGCTACAGGCTTCCCAATTTGTTGCAAAATCTGATAAAACACCCTTTGGGTTTAGTGTTATGAGGGTAAAAAATGTTTACATTTTATTCCCCTTTTAACAGCTATGGCATACTCCACAGTCTATTAATGTACATTCCCGTGAGTGGAATTTAAACTTATAACCGATGAGGTGAGAGCAGAGAGGTCATTTATCAGGCTTTAGAATGATTGGTTATGCTAATTAGGTCCCAGAAGCACTGCTAAACAAATAATAAAACAAAGGAAGTTCTATTGTTTCTATTGACAGGTGTGTGCCCATTCATGACAACTAAAAACAGGTTGTAAATTAACAACAATTACGAAATGCGACTGGACATTAACACTATTTTAGTATAAACTACATGAAGATTAATTGGCAAGTAAAAACAACAACTTAACAATACTGCACCACTAATGCCAATGTGTTTTAAATGTTTTTTATGTTTTTAACACAACATTATAAAAGAAATATAATCCACCAACAAACTAAGCACTTGAGAGATTCTATCTAAATCACAAAATGTAACCAAAAAGCAAGCATCACAAACATAGGTCAGTTTTTATAGTGTCTGTTACACCTGTATTTAACTGAGTGGCTTCCTGAAGCTTGCCCCTGCGTAACGTGCTGCACTTCCCAATTCTTCTTCTATACGCAGAATCTGGTTATACTTAGCCAGGCGCTCACTGCGACATGGAGCTCCAGTCTTTATCTGAAAATAAAGAGGTATTAAACATCTAGTATATATCATAAGGGGTATTTTCTATGGTGGAACAAAAGCATGTAGCAGTGATATTTCTGCACTTAATGTCAAGCGTTTAGTAAACTTTTCTCAACATAATTTCTGAGCAAGATTCAACCCCTGACTTTAGTTCAACGTTCAGGTATTACGTCCTCTTCAACAGCCAGGGTCATATTGGGACAGGCCCTCAACATTGCCACTTGTGGGAGTTAAAACCCAAAGAGGTGGCAGTCTGTGATTATATGCTAACCACTACACCATTGAGGACCTCTACCCCTGACTTTAGAGGTGGAACGAGAGGGTCTTTGCGTTGAAGAGTAATGACTGAATGGACTGATTTTGATGGAAGAATCCAGATATCTTGGATCCACTCTGACTTTCAAATAAAGAACTCAACTCACAACCTGTACCTATTTACATATGAATGGGGCTAGAGAGCAATATGTGCATATCAAAAGAATATTTGAGAACTGGTACTGTTTTAACAACTTACAATACACCAAAATTTGAAATAGCATTGGTCACCATGAGATACAGAAGAGATGAAACAGTACAAAGATCAGAAGACTTTCACAACAGACAGGTGTAACTTATGTAAAGTCCCAGGAGAAGTAACACTTGACAAAGAGAAAATGTATGTCAATACAAAATATCAGAGAGGAATATCCAACACCAAGATGACTGCATTAATTTAATTTGTACTCTAAAAGTTATGAAGCTATAAAATTTATTAATTGACTTATAGCTGCCAACTCATGATAGCATAATTCTGTAAAACGTACTGTAAAAATCAGTTCTATCAAACAATTTATCTTGTCATATGATTAATAAGTCTAAATTATGACAGTAGAAAACGTGGTATACATCTGCCAAAGTCCCAACCAAATTACAACTTTTAACACCTTACAGTTTCTGAGATATGGCCAGGACAAGATTTTAAAGGTCAAGGTACCAACAGCAAGGTCATAGAAAAGTCACAGCATGATACTGCAGATCTAAACATCCCAACCCACGTCCATACAAATTATAAATCTCCTACATCTTACTGCTTCTGAGATGCAGTCCAGACAAGATTTTAAAGGTCAAGGCTGCTATGGGAAGACCAAAGATGAAATCAAGTTAATGACATGACATTGCACATCTACACTGCTGAACCAATGTTACTACCGATTATCAACTTTCTAAATTTTACGGATTCTAAGATGTAGCCTGGAGAAGATTTTAAAGGTCAATGTCACTATGGCAAACACAAAGGTCAAATAAATCAAGGTCCCACCAAGATGTTGCACAACTACATCCCCCAACCAATGGCCCTTCCAAGCATCAACACCCAACACTTTACAATTTCTGAGATACATCCTGGACAAAATGTTCCTCCCACCCAGCCAGATGCCATGAGTGAAAACACTAGCCACACAGCCTTTAGAGGTTGTGGTGTGAAAATGATAACAAAAACTAAAGGCAACCACTTTTTGTCTCAGATTTTGACAATAGTCTTAATTTTAAAGGCGTTGTACCCAGTCTGACCATAAAGTTGTTTTTAATTTCCAGAAACTGGTTTTGATGGTCAGATTCTATATCTCTAACTATAATAATTCCTGGAATCATGCTGACAGTATACCAATGTGAATAAAGTTGCATTTAAGATTTTTATCTTACAAATACACAACTGAGCCAGGAATCAGATCCAGGGAATGAGAGGCGAGGGGCAAGTGTGTTACCCACTCTGCCATCGAGCTCCCTCAAAGTTATTCATATATTTTGAACAAACTTGTTTCCAATGTAAGAAGTGGACATCCCATTTTGCTTTCAACTACAGATGTTAGAGTATTGAAGATAGTCACAAGCTGTCACATTCCAACCACTACATACAGGTTTCTTTTTACCTTTTTCAGAAACTTCTCACAATGGTTGAATTGTTAACACATTCTTATACTGCAGTTGAAGAAAGGAATAACTTATCCTGTGTAATAACTAGCTTTTACCTCTCCTGTACAGAGTCCCACCACAAGATCTGCTATGAAGGTGTCCTCAGTCTCACCACTGCGGTGTGATACCATCACTCCCCATCCTGCTTCCTGGGCCATCTTGCAAGCCTTGATGGACTCGGTGACGCTACCGATTTGATTCACTTTTAAAAGTAATGCATTGCATGCCTTCCTTTTAATTGCATCATCCACACGTTTGGGGTTGGTCACCAGCAAGTCATCACTACAAAATAACATAGATTTTAAATTTATCTGCGTTAAGCTTTTTATAAGGGTTTGGATAAGCAAGTTTTGTGTTTATCAATTCCACTTCCTATTAGCTGGCCTCTTACAAACACAGAATACAACTTTTCATATCCTAGTTTTCTGTGAAAGAAGTTCATTGCACATGTTGCTGAAAACATGATATTTTATACAATATTTATTATATTTGCATTGGTAATTGATATTTATGTGCAATGAAACCTAGACAAATGACAGAAGTAATTTTTACCCACCATTTATTCTGCAGATTACATTTAATACATTTTTTGAGGAACTTCTTTTACAGGCAACTTATTTAATGCTACACCACAATCAGAAAGGTTTGGCATTGCTGGGATACTAGTATGCAAAATTGTAAATGTGGGATTTATTGGGGTTCCAAACAGCATTAAGAAGCCTCAGTTTTTTTTATACATTAATGATTGTAATAATGTTTCATAGGTAGGAGACATCACTTTAATTCATTCCTCAATGGTTACAAAACTTTTTAAGTTTTAGTCAATTAAAGATGGATATTTAGAGGTATATGGGTTAGACTATTGAATGCACATATCTATGTTAGGCTATTGTTAATCTCTGTAAATTCTATTTATTTATTTGGGTTTTAAAGTCACTTTCAACACATTGTACAGGTGTATAGGTGACCAACGGCAAGCAACTACCAGCTTTCTAACTTGAGGTTGGGCCAGGAACCAAACCCTGATCTCAGAGGAGGGTGGCGAGTGTTACCACTCTGCCACTGTGGCATCTGTACATTATAAAACAACCTCAAACTATATTTTTACCAAAACAACTATATGACTGACAAGCAAAAACTTTGTAAAATTTGCCATTGCTTACAGTCCCCTCATTCCACTTATATGCCACATCTGATTTGCTGTGGAACTTCAGCGAATTTTACTTATTACTGTCTGTTCTCAAAGGTGGCACCTATGTCATATTTCACATTTCAAAATACTGACCCAACAAGCTGGATATCTGTTTCATCGCACATTTTGGCCCATGCTTCCCAGTCATCCTGGTCAAATGCATCTTCAATGGAGACCACAGGGTAGTCCTTCACAAAAGTCTTGTACAAATCTAACAGCTGATCAGATGTTAGCTGAAAGTAGAAGTCCTCACTACACCACTACACATTAGACTAAAGTGGATGAAAGCCATTGAAAGGTCTAAGTAGGGCTTTTACATCCAATGAACAGCTTTCATCATATTGGGACAAGCTATCAGCTAATATTTTCCATATGTTGTCAATCATGAGCAGAAATAAAAGCAAGCACAGAGTATTATTTTATGCTTAAATATTACTTTGCTTTAGTGTCCGCATTAATGGAAAAAAATTTCATTTTCAAAGTAAAATGATCAAGAATAATGAGGGATAGAGGGGGTAAAACAAGAGGAGAGTGCCCGTGAACGGGCACTGTGTCAGCTGACTGAGTGTTTTTGATTTGTGAAGGTGATTAGAGGACAGAATAATTATCAGAATAATTATCAGGAAAAAGTTGTGCCCTGTAAATGGTATTATGAAGGAAAATAACAAGGTAATTGTTTAAGTGTAAAAAATAGGTTAAAACATATTTAAAGAAATACTACAAATGCAATATCCTCGTTCGACCTTGAAGAAGGGGTCCAAGGTCAAATCTAACCACACAAATACATTCCCAGCCCATGATTTCCTATGGTTTACCATTCCAAACCTCTAGGACCAATTATAAATGAGTTATAAGCACTTTTAAGCTTGGCTGTCCTCATTTGACCGTGAAGGAGGGGTCCAAAGGTCAAATCTGACCATACCAAAAGATTCCGAGCCAATGATTTCCTATGGGATGGCTCTGTCACCAATAATAAGTGAGTTGTAGGCACTTTCAATTTTCGCTATCCTCATTTGACCTTGAAGGAGGGTTCCAAGGTCAAATCGGACCATATCAACAGATTCACAGCCCATGATTTCCTGTCTGTTTACCATCCCAAACCTCTGGGACCAATAATAAGCAAGTTATAAGCAATTTTAAGTTTGGCTATCCTTGTTTGACCTTGAAGGAGGGTCAATGAAGGTCAAATCTGACCACACCAAAAGATTCCCACCCCATGATTTCCTACAGGTTGGTTTATCATCCCAAACCTCTAGGATCAATAATAAGGGAGCTATAAGCACTTTTCATGACTGACAAAAAACACCTGTGGCGGCCATCTTGTTTCTCAAAATGAGGCCAAAAATATTCCCAGACAACATTTTATGGTTATTAATATATACTGCAAACTTAAGAAAGCTAGCTATAATATTTTTTTTCATCAGAGCAGTAATGGTGAAATTTCTCTCTACACACTGCGGCTATCCAGTGGATACAATAATTTACTCAACAGTGAGAACCTGAAAGTAGCTATTGCTCAGCTATGCCATGACATAGAGGTCTGCAATTTCACTATGTTATAGCTGACCAAAAATTCTGTGAATAACATATTTAACAAATTACTCTAAATGTAATAGTTTTCAAGTTACAACTGATTTACTCAACAGTGAGAACCTCAAAGGAACTATTACTCAGCTATGCAATGAGCTACATGTCTGAAATTTTACTATGTTATAGCTAACCCAAAAGTAGGTGAACAACATATTTAAGCAAACTACTGTAAATGCAATAGTTTTCAAGCTACAACTGATTTACTCAATAGTGAGAACCTGAAAATAGCTATTGCTCCGCTATGCCATGAGCTATAGGTTTGTAATTTCACTATGTTATAGCTGACCCAAAAGTAGGTGAACAATATATTTTAACAAAATACTGCAAATGCAATATTTTTCAAGTTATAGCTGATTTACTCAACAGTCAGTACCTGAGAATAGCTATTGCTCAGTTGTGCCATGAGCTATAGGTCTATAATTTCACTATGTTATAGCTGACCCAAAAGTAGCTGAAGAACATATTTGCACAAATTTCTGTAAATGCAATAGTTTTCCAATTATAACTGATTTACTCAACAGTGAGAACTTCAAAGTAGCTATTACTCAGCTATGAAATGAGCCACAGGTCTGAAACTTCACTATGTTATAGCTGACCCCAAAATAGGTGAATAACATATTGAAACAAAATACTCTAAATGCAATAGTTTTCAAGTTATAAGTGATTTACTCAACAGTGATAACCTAAAAGTAGCTATTACTCAGCTATGCCATTAGCTACAGGTCTGAAATTTTACTATGTTATAGCTGGCCCAAAAGTAGCTGAATAACATATTTATACGAAATTCTCTAAATGCAATAGTTTTTAAGTTACAAGTGATTTTACTCATGATGGAAGTTACTGAAAAGCCCAAAAGTAGCTATTACTCACTTAGCTATTGAGACAGACACCCAACTTACTCACCATATTGTAGCTATGAAAAAAGTAGCTGAATAACATATTTTAACAAAATGCTCTAAATGCAACACTTTTCAAGTTATAAGTGATTTACTCAACAGTGATAACCTAAAAGTAGCTATTACTCAGCTATGCCATGAGCTACAGGTCTGAAATTTTACTATGTTATAGCTGACCCAAAAGTAGCTGAATAACATATTTATACGAAATTCTCTAAATGCAATAGTTTTCAAGTTATAAGCGATTTACTCAACAGTGATAACCTAAAAGTAGCTATTACTCAGCTATGCCATGAGCTACAGGTCTGAAATTTCACTATGTTATAGCTGGCCCAAAAGTAGCTGAATAACATATTTATACGAAATTCTCTAAATGCAATAGTTTTTAAGTTACAAGTGATTTTACTCATAATGGAAGTTACTGAGAAGCCCAAAAGTAGCTATTACTCACTTAGCTATTGAGACAGACACCCAACTTACTCACCATATTGTAGCTATGAAAAAAGTAGCTGAACAACATATTTTCACAAAATGCTGTAAATGCAACACTTTTGAAGTTATAAGTGATTTAGTGCATGATTTCATGAATTTTAATGCATTAAAAATTATTAAAAAAATTTATTAAAAAAAAAGTAAGACAGATCCAGGTCTCATACTCACACAAGAGAATCTACCTCTGGCCTAGTACATATATGCAAGATATGAGAGAAATCTCTGCAATAGTCACTGAGAAAATTGTGATAAAAAGTTGAAATTTTCACACTTTTGGTGGGGGTACCCCCTTGTAATGTCTCTAGCAAACAGACTAACAGACAGATTTGCATGCCTTGAACAATTTTTCATCCTCGATAGATAAGGTATCTTTTAAAAAAAACAGCATGTCTCTAGGCCTTTTAGTTTTGGAGAAGAAGTTGTTCACGCGGACGCGGACGCCCACGCCGCAGAGTGATGACATAATGTCAGCTGACATAAAAATGAGGCCGGTTCTCTCTAGTGCAACAACCAAAATTCAGATACTTGAATTATTGCATGAACCAAACAACAGTGCCAGTGAAGCAAATATGGTAGTTGATTTACTGAAAGTTACTGAAAGTCAATTTCAAATATCTGTGAAAAAAATTAAGATAACTTTGTTGTCTGTAGGTTTTATCCATGCTTTTAATGGCAATACACAAAATACGCAGTCCCTGTAGTGTAGCACTCAAAATGCTAATTGACCCATCTTGACTGTACGTGTACAGCCCAAGCTCTCTAGTGACTGGTAATTCCCTAATTGAAAGACAAGAGTCTCAGGGGTAACAATTTATCAAAGTCCCTGAGGTTCTTCAGCCTGCCACTGTGTATAGGACTAAATGACAGAGTCGACCATTTTAAGTGGTCATCTGAACTATTATGTATCTGCCTGAACCTGGATTCAAACCCACATTCTCTTTGTTCCAAGGCAATTGTTACCCACTAGGCCAGAGTTACTGTAGCAGATGATTTGATACTTTGTACTTGGCTTCTCCACAAAGTCAACTTCTTAACACCATGACACTGTCTGAATGAAGAAAAACAGAGTAGAATGGCAGTCCACAGACCGACTATGTAAAGTTCAAGTTTCACACGATTTATTAGCCACTTATAAAACATCTGTCTGTTGCTACATAACACTAGGTTTCTTTAAATTATAGTTAGTGTCTTTTTAGATTATAATCCTTTGACAATTTGCACCACTAAATGAGATGTTGCCTGAAACTACTTACCCAATCTGCAGGTTTAGACTCAGAATTTTTAAAGTCCAAATCATATTTCTTTTCTCCCTCTTTGTAGAATTCTGAAGCGGCCACATCCATGCCTATCTGGATTTTGCCAGTATAACCAGCCTTTTCAATGGCTGACATCAACAAGTCCAGGCCTGAAATTTTGCACTTAAAATTAATGCTTGTGTCACTTTAAAGGGGAAAGTTTTTCGACCCAGGACGAAAATCTCCTCAAATTACAAAGATCATACATTTGAAATCTTTATATACAAATATCAACAAACACCACAGCTTCCTGGGATATAACATATCACCTTTGACAGCACTGCTTAACTCTTCCTTCCAGACTAAAAGGGCATAAGTTCTCAAGGAATTTTATTACTTGATGCAGTTTTTTTACTGTTTTAATGCACACAAACTTTATTTAAATTTTCAACAGCAGATTCCCACATAAGTCCTTCTGTACATGGAAGTTGTTAATTATCTGAGATAGGTGTATATTACAATGCACTTGCCTTGCAACATTAGTTTGCTTAGTTTAGCATCACAATTGACAGAGAATGAAGGTTCTTAAATGCTCTTTGACCCCTCGACTTTGGGCTTTAATCAATGGGCTAGCAGGTACATGAACTCTGTAATTTCAAGGTTTTTTTTTTTGAAGACAATTTTTCTTTCAACTGAACAGCATGTGTGTCAATGAAGTGTCATATTATGATAAAAGATATCTCAAGCTTTTGTATGTGCTGACTTTGGATCATAAGTTCACATGCCCATCTCTCTACCAGAGTCTGTGAGGAGGTCAAAATATATTGAGTTCCTGGGACTCTATCCGCACAAAAAAACTTTAAGACAAGATCGACATTTATGAGTCATTGCCATGTTAAGTCTGAATACTGAATAAAACTGGCTCCTTGCTCAAAAAGTGGACAGGGCATTTTTGCTTGCCTAACTAAACATGAAGTACTGAAAATAGTCCCTAATGAGGCTTAATCACAATCCACTGATCTACCGGTATATGTGCCTTTTATGTCAAAATAATAATTTACACACTACTGATTCATGCAAAAAGCACTATTTCAGTAAAATTCTTGAGCTTCAAATTCTTGAGCAAAAATACTTGAAATCAACAGGCTGTGTGAAGGGTTAGGAAGTAATACAATGTAGTTTGACACAAAGTGTGAAAAGAAATAAAGCTTTCATTTGGTTCATGTTTATTTAATTCCCCAATATAACTCTTACAATGATTGAAATTTTATATATATTATCCTAACTTTGGTATTTGGATTGAGGTAAAATGTTTTGGATTGCTTAATTAACCACTGAGGATTGAGTCGGTAGTGATTATTCACCACATTTTACTATGATGCTTAACTGAACGCATGTTGAATCATTCTACGATTACCTGACATTGCAAATGACTTATTGTATGCAGTCAATAAATAACTAGATTGGGCCAACTCGGCGCCAACATATCCCCAGACAGGTCATCACTCACGCCACAGGTTTTGATCGGGAATTTTTTAAAACATAATTACCCATTATTATATGAACTTCAGCACATCAATCTACTCTGTTTATATCTTCCAAGGAAGATGGTGTATCCCCAGACGCCGAATACATAACTCAAATTATATTTTCAATCTTCCTGCAATGATAACTCTAAACCTATTTTCAAAGTATTTAAATGATTGATGATTGAATGTCCATTCTAAAATAATAATCCCAAAAGAGCATATCTGTTTCTATATTTGTTGACAAATAAAATATTATTTTTAACTCAACTCATCATACTTTTCAATCTTCCTTCAAAGTATTTAAATGATTGATGATTCAATGTCCATTCTAAAATTCATAATCCCAAAAGCGCATATCTGTTTCTATATTTGTTCACAAATAAAATATTATTTAAAAAAAAATTATTTATATTATTATTTTATTATATTATTTTTAGAATTTGCAAATTGTTTTCAGTTATTCATTTCCTCTATACCTATATATGTGGTCCATATATATGCAACCTAAATATGTGACACAATCTCAGTTCTGACTCCCCTTTGTGTTATATGTAATGAAGCCCACCACCTCCCACCCCCACCCCTCTCCCCTTCTCCACACCTCTCTCACTATTACACAAGATCTGCAACCCCATTGAGTTCTTTGTTTCTCATCTGATATCATTAAATACCTTTGTTTATTTAGTGTCACTCAATATAGCTGGAGGTCCCAGAGGTGGGTGGGGGGAATCCGGGTGGGGGATGCATAAATGGTAAACAAACAATCTATATAAAAGGGGTACTCAAATACAAAAAGAATTGAGAATTTTAAGTATGTGATTATCAACTGAAATGAGTTCATAACTGTAGGAGCTGTGTCAAAATTAACTGAGGCAAGTTGAATAAAACTGGGCTAGTTGAGGGTTAAAAATCCCCTACTTTTACTACATAAGGATATAATTTCATTAATATTGGGACTTAAAGCTCACTTAAAGTGTCCATTTTGTCTACTTGAATATGTTTAACCAGTTTCATTTTAAAAAGTTAAAAACTCAGCAAGCAGAGGTATAACACACAAAAATAAGTTCTTAAAAGACTAAGATAGCCATAACATTATTAATATTCAAAATTTAAATAGACAGGCATTTCCTTTTAAAAATTCAAAGATTTCAGCTCTATAACCCACATAGTTTGACAGTTACTGGGCTTTAAAGTGGCATAATGTCCATAAATTGGGTTTCTGTGGGCATTTTACAATTGTTAAAGAGACCTTAGCAATTAAACAACAGATCTGAAACTTTTTGGGGGACATACATAACAAACAAAAACTAGAGGATCGCTCGCAAAAAAAAAAGATAATGTTTTTGCATAGCAAAAACAAAGCGTCCCGAAAAGGCTATAAAGGTGAGTGCTAAAGTATTAAGAAAATGCTTCGTTTCTAGCCTTATACTGTTGTGGCAACCAAAGTCAGCGCAGTCTGCTCTATCTAGCACGGTTTTCAAGATATAAGCATTTTTGTGTTTTGCAAAAAATAAAAAAATTAAAAATGTCCGCTATATTTGGTGAGACAAAAATATTTTGAAAATTGGCATGGCTACTCTGCAGAGATACCCAGCAGGTCCAAAATTTTGTTGATTTCGCTCCATATAGCACGGTTTTCGAGATATAAGCATTTTTGTGTTTTGCAAAAACTTTGAAAATTCAAAATGGCCACCATTTTTGGGGAGACAAAAATTTTTGTCAAGACCACTGCCGCGGTGTGTATCTCCCGCTGAGCATTAAAGCAGAAGAAATAGCTTTTCCGAGATATTCACAATTTTTCATTTTCGTGTGTGAAAGCTCTTCCAAAAGTAGGTGAATGAGTTATTTGAGAAAAATTGGCTATCTGCAATACTATTAAGAGATAATTCACATTTACTCATTTTGAGTAGGTGAATAATTATCTATGGGTCTGAAACTTCACCAAGTGAAAGCTCTCCCAAAAGTAGGTGAATGAGTTATTTGAGAAAAATTGGCTATCCGCAATACTTTTAGAGATAATTCGCATTTACTCATTTTGAGTAGGTGAGTAATTAGCTATGGGTCTGAAACTTCACCATGTGAAAGCTCTCCCACAAGTAGATGAATGAGTATTTGATAAAAATTGGGTATCCACAATACTTTTACAGATAATTAGCATTTACTCATTTTGAGTAGGTGAATAAATAGCTATGGGTCTGAAACTTCACAGAGTGAAAGCTCTCCCAAAAGTAGGTGAATGAGTTATTTGAGAAAAATTGGCTATCTGCAATACTTTTAGAGATAATTCGCATTTACTCATTTTGAGTAGGTGAGTAATTAGCTATGGGTCTGAAACTTCACCGAGTGAAAGCTCTCCCAAAAGTAGGTGAATGAGTTATTTGAGAAAAATTGGCTATCTGCAATACTTTTAGAGATAATTCGCATTTACTCATTTTGAGTAGGTGAGTAATTAGCTATGGGTGTGAAACTTCACCAAGTGAAAGCTCTCCCAAAAGTAGGTGAATGAGTTATTTGAGAAAAATTGGCTATCTGCAATACTTTTAGAGATAATTCGCATTTACTCATTTTGAGTAGGTGAGTAATTAGCTATGGGTGTGAAACTTCACCAAGTGAAAGCTCTCCCAAAAGTAGGTGAATGAGTTATTTGAGAAAAACTGGCTATCTGCAATACTTTTAGAGATAATTTGCATTTACTCATTTTGAGTAGGTGAGTAATTAGCTATGGGTGTGAAACTTCACCAAGTGAAAGCTCTCCCAAAAGTAGGTGAATGAGTTATTTGAGAAAAATTGGCTATCTGCAATACTTTTAGAGATAATTCGCATTTACTCATTTTGAGTAGGTGAGTAATTAGCTATGGGTCTGAAACTTCACCAAGTGAAAGCTCTCCCAAAAGTAGGTGAATGAGTTATTTGAGAAAAATTGGCTATCTGCAATACTTTTAGAGATAATTCGCATTTACTCATTTTGAGTAGGTGAGTAATTAGCTATGGGTCTGAAACTTCACCAAGTGAAAGCTCTCCCAAAAGTAGGTGAATGATTAATTTGAGAAAAATTGGCTATCTACAATACTTTTAGAGATAATTCGCATTTACTCATTTTGAGTAGGTGAGTAATTAGCTATGGGTCTGAAACTTCACCAAGTGAAAGCTCTCCCAAAAGTAGGTGAATGATTTATTTGAGAAAAATTGGCTATCTGCAATATTTTTAGAGATAATTCGCATTTACTCATTTTGAGTAGGTGAGTAATTAGCTATGGGTCTGAAACTTCACCATGTGAAAGCTCTCCCACAAGTAGATGAATGAGTTATTTGATAAAAATTGGGTATCCGCAATACTTTTACAGATAATTAGCATTTACTCATTTTGAGTAGGTAAATAATTAGCTATGGGTCTGAAACTTCACCATGTGAAAGCTCTCCCAAAAGTAGGTGAATGAGTTATTTGAGAAAAATTGGCTATCTGCAATACTTTTAGAGATAATTCGCATTTACTCATTTTCAGTAGGTGAGTAATTAGCTATGGGTCTGAAACTTCACAGAGTGAAAGCTCTCCCAAAAGTAGGTGAATGAGTTATTTGAGAAAAATTGGCTATCTGCAATACTTTTAGAGATAATTCGCATTTACTCATTTTGAGTAGGTGAGTAATTAGCTATGGGTCTGAAACTTCACCAAGTGAAAGCTCTCCCAAAAGTAGGCGAATGATTAATTTGACAAAAATTGGCTATCTGCAATACTTTTAGAGATAATTCGCATTTACTCATTTTGAGTAGGTGAGTAATTAGCTATGGGTCTGAAACTTCACCATGTGAAAGCTCTCCCAAAAGTAGGTGAATGAGTTATTTGAGAAAAATTGGCTGTCTGCAATACTTTTAGAGATAATTCGGATTTACTCATTTTGAGTAGGTGAGTAATTAGCTATGGGTGTGAAACTTCACCAAGTGAAAGCTCTCCCAAAAGTAGGTGAATGAGTTATTTGAGAAAAATTGGCTATCTGCAATACTTTTAGAGATAATTCGCATTTACTCATTTTGAGTAGGTGAGTAATTAGCTATGGGTGTGAAACTTCACCAAGTGAAAGCTCTCCCAAAAGTAGGTGAATGAGTTATTTGAGAAAAATTGGCTATCTGCAATACTTTTAGAGATAATTCGCATTTACTCATTTTGAGTAGGTGAGTAATTAGCTATGGGTGTGAAACTTCACCAAGTGAAAGCTCTCCCAAAAGTAGGTGAATGAGTTATTTGAGAAAAATTGGCTATCTGCAATACTTTTAGAGATAATTCGCATTTACTCATTTTGAGTAGGTGAGTAATTAGCTATGGGTGTGAAACTTCACCAAGTGAAAGCTCTCCCAAAAGTAGGTGAATGAGTTATTTGAGAAAAATTGGCTATCTGCAATACTTTTAGAGGTAATTCGCATGTACTCATTTTGAGTAGGTGAGTAATTAGCTATGGGTCTGAAACTTCACCAAGTGAAAGCTCTCCCAAAAGTAGGTGAATGATTAATTTGAGAAAAATTGGCTATCTACAATACTTTTAGAGATAATTCGCATTTACTCATTTTGAGTAGGTGAGTAATTAGCTATGGGTCTGAAACTTCACCAAGTGAAAGCTCTCCCAAAAGTAGGTGAATGATTTATTTGAGAAAAATTGGCTATCTGCAATATTTTTAGAGATAATTCGCATTTACTCATTTTGAGTAGGTGAGTAATTAGCTATGGGTCTGAAACTTCACCATGTGAAAGCTCTCCCACAAGTAGATGAATGAGTTATTTGATAAAAATTGGGTATCCGCAATACTTTTACAGATGATTAGCATTTACTCATTTTGAGTAGGTAAATAATTAGCTATGGGTCTGAAACTTCACCATGTGAAAGCTCTCCCAAAAGTAGGTGAATGAGTTATTTGAGAAAAATTGGCTATCTGCAATACTTTTAGAGATAATTCGCATTTACTCATTTTGAGTAGGTGAGTAATTAGCTATGGGTCTGAAACTTCACCAAGTGAAAGCTCTCCCAAAAGTAGGCGAATGATTAATTTGACAAAAATTGGCTATCTGCAATACTTTTAGAGATAATTCGCATTTACTCATTTTGAGTAGGTGAGTAATTAGCTATGGGTCTGAAACTTCACCAAGTGAAAGCTCTCCCAAAAGTAGGTGAATGAGTTATTTGAGAAAAATTGGCTGTCTGCAATACTTTTAGAGATAATTCGCATTTACTCATTTTGAGTAGGTGAGTAAAATGGCCGCCATTTTTGGCAAGACAAAATTTTTTTGAAAATTGGCATGGCTACTCTGCAGATATACCCTGTGGATCAAAAATTTCGTCGAAATCGCTCTATCTTGCAGGGTTTTCGAGATATAAGCATTTTTGTGTTTTGCAATTTTTGCGAAAAATTCGAAAATTCAAAATGGCCGCCATTTTTGGCGAGACAAAAATTTTTTGAAAATTGGGAAAAGTACTCTGCAGAGATACCCTGTGGGTCAAAAATTTTGTCGAAATTGCTCTATCTAGCACGGTTTTTGAGATATAAGCATTTTTGTGTTTTGCAATTTTTGCGAAAATTTCGAAAATTCAAAATGGCCGCCATTTTGGACGAGACAAAAATTTTTTGAAAATTGGGAAAACTTCTCTGCAGAGATACCCTGTGGGTCAAAAATTTCATCGAAATCGCTCTATCTAGCACGGTTTTCGAGATATAAGCATTTTTGTGTTTTGCAATTTTTACGAAAATTTCGAAAATTCAAAATGGCCGCCATTTTTGGCGAGACAAAAATTTTTTGAAAATTGGGAAAAGTACTCCGCAGAGATACCCTGTGGGTCAAAAATTTTGTCGAAATTGCTCTATCTAGCACGGTTTTTTAGATATAAGCATTTTTGTGTTTTGCAATTTTTGCGAAAATTTCGAAAATTCAAAATGGCCGCCATTTTGGACGAGACAAAAATTTTTTGAAAATTGGGAAAACTACTCCGCAGAGATACCCTGCGGGTCAAAAATTTCGTCGAAATCGCTCTATCTAGCACGGTTTTCGAGATATAAGCATTTTTGTGTTTTCCTTATTTGGAAAATTCGTAATGATTAATTAATCATTAATTACTCGGCCATTTCTTGACCAATCAATGCCAAAATCTAATGATTTCCAGATTTTAATAGGATGAATGTATTTGCCAAGTTTCAGGTGAATTGATAAAATTGCTTTCAAGTTATCATCCGGACAAGCTTCCCCATCGAAAAAAGACATTTTTGGTCATGTGACCTCTCTGATTGGTTGAAATGTCACTGCAACATATTCAAAAAAATTCCCCAAGGCTACTGCCTAAACCTGCCAAATTTGAAAAGAATCCGCCTAACGGTTACAGAGTTATAAGGAAAACAAAATGCGGAGCCGGCGGAGCCGGCGGAGCCGGCGGAGCCGCCGGAGCCGGCGGAGCCGGCGGAGCCTGAAGCTCTCCCATACACAAACAAGCGTCCCTTGCGGGACGCTTAATTATATATAATACAGTTTAAGACTTGTCACACTAAGCATTTCCAAATAACAGGGCAAAATACGGAAAAAATATCCAAAAAGGCACTTGGGCGAGTGTCTATGGCCCTCATACACAGGTTAAATGTCTACTAAAAACCTTGATTTTCGGCATATGTAAAAAGGACATAATAATGCATTCCCAGATGGGATTTCAGCTCCATCAATCACATAGTTTAACAGTCACAGGGCTTAAAGGTGGTTAAAAAGTCCAAATATTGGGTCTCTGTGGGCCTTTTAGAGATCTCGATGTGGCTTTCAAATTAAAGCTTCAGACTTAAAATTTGTTACATACTAAGATTACACATAGAATATGTATCTAATAAAGTTTGAAACTTCTCAGACTTACCATTTCCAAGTTACAGAGCAAAATATGTGAAAAATGTCTTAAAAGGGTCACTCAGGTGGGTGTTTAAGGTCCTCATACACAGGTTAAATGTCTACTTGAAGCCTTGATTTTTGGCACATGTAAAAAGAACATAATAATGTATTCCCAGATGAGATTTCAGCTCTATCAGTCACATAGTTTAACAGTCACAGGCCTTAAAATTGGCAAAAAGTCCAAATACTGGGTCTTTATGGGGCCTTCTAGAGACCTAAATGTGGCCTTCAAATTAAAGCCTCAGACTTAAAATTTGTCACATACTAAGATTACACATAGAATATGCATCTAATACAGTTTGAAACTTCTTAGACTTACCATTTCCAAGTTACAGGGCAAAATATGTGAAAAATGTCTAAAAATGGTCACTCGGGTGGGGATTTATGGTCCTCATACACAGGTTAAATGTCTTCTTAAAGCCTTAATTTTTGGCACATATATAAATAACATACTAATATCTTCCCAGATAGGATTTGAGCTCTATCAGTCACATAGTTTGACAGTCACAGGGCTTAAAAGTAGCAAAAAGTCCAAATATTGGGTCTTTGGGAGCCTTTTAGAGACCTCAATTTGACCTTCAAAATTAAAGCTTCAGACTTAAAATCTGTTACATACTAAGATTACACACAGAATATATATCTAATACAGTTTGAAACTTCTCAGACTTACCATTTCCAAGTTAAGGGAAAAAGATGTGAAAAATGTCTTATAAGGGTCACTCGGGTGGGTGTTTATGGTCCTGATACACAGGTTAACTGTCTATTAAAGGCCTAAATGTTGGGGCACATATAAGAAAACACATAGATATATTCCCAGATGATATTTAACTTAGATGAGAGACATAGTTTGAAAGCTACAGTGCTTGAAAGTGGCAAAAAGTGCATAAATTGGGTCTCTGTGGGCACTTTTGAGACCTTAAGTCGACCCCTTTGGGTAAACCTACAGCCCTAAAATTTTCTACAGACAAGGATTACATATCAAAGTTATACCTAGCGCAGTTTGAGACTCATCAGAATTACCACTTCCAAATTATAGGGCAAAATATGTGAAAAGTATAGCAAAAAATCCCCAAGTGGGGGTATTTATGGGCCTCAAACACAATTTTCTCCTCAACTTAAAGTCGTGATTTTCGGCACATGTACTAAGAACATATTAATGTGTTGTCAGGTAAAATTTCAGCCAGCTGAGCATCATAGTTTGTGACCTACAGGGCTCTAAGTGGCCAAAAGTCCAATTTCTGACCTTAAGGTGGCCATAAGTTCTTTTTTACTGGGAGTTTAAGGTCACCTTAAAATAGGGATCTTCCTTTGGGCACCCTTAACATGTGTACCAAGTTTGAAAAAAAAATATTAATTTGTTTTTGAGTTATCGCGTCCACAAGGAAATTTCTACGGCGGCGGCGGCGGCGGCGGCGCGACGGACCTGAATCCAATATATCCCCGACTTTCGTCTGGGGATATAATAAATGAGGACTGCAGTACTGAATCAGCTCTTCCCCAAAATATATATGGATATTGAGGTTTATCATTTTCAAGATATTTATACATTCACCAGGATTGCCATACATAAGGTAATTCAGGTCAACCTTGCCTTTAACCACATTAATTTACTTGGTGCTGGAATCTGTTAAAGGCTTCTTTACAATTACTAGCAACAAAGCTTTTTATTGTGTTCTTTTTTGCAAATACTTATAATAATAACCTTATTCAAGGTCAGGTATAAATGCAACCAACCTTCCTTGTTGCTCTGGATATTTGGTGCAAATCCCCCCTCATCTCCAACATTACATGCGTCTTGACCATACTTCTTTTTAATAACTGATTTCAGGTTATGATAAACCTCTGAACCCATACGCATGGCTTCTGTGAAACTGCTAGCACCTGAAAGTAGTATTAGAGTAAGAAATCTAAAATTCGCCAGGAATGTAAAATTCGCCACCTCTAAAACCTTAACAATTTTATAAAGAAAATGATGTTTTGTCTTAAAATTGGTATTTTTCAGTTCAGAAAGCTTTAATTTACTGTACATTCAACAAATCTCACCTCAATTTATTTATTTTATTAGTATTTCCACATGTGGCGAATTTCAGATATGTGGCGAATTTTAGATTTCTTACTCTATATCCACCTCTTTCTTATTTTTCATGTGTGTAATTTTAGCCTATGGTTTAAAAATTCATTCCATTTACGGGTTGTGATCTTGTATTTTCCATGGAAATCAAAGATGGCCATGAAATCATGAAACAGACTTTTTTTCCTATTTTTCATGACATTTATATACTTTTATATATCTTACAGGTTTAAAATTTACTTGAATTGGCTCTATCTATGACTTTTTAATGACACTGTATATGCTTTTTTATACCCTATTCAGCAAACATCCAAAACCTGAAAATGGCGACAAAAAAAAAATTTTTTTTTTGTTTTGTTTCTGATTTTTAAATATGTACCGTAATTTTTATACTTTAGGGTCCAAAATAATTCAATCAAAATAAGTCTACTTCACCCTCTTTTCAAGAACCTGATGATTTATTTTTGCAAAAGGTGGGAGAAATGAAATAGAATGCAACTGTTTATATCCTATAGGTCCAAAAATAACCTAAAATCTTGTTTCCTTTTATGAAATAAACACACTTCCCTATTTTCCTTGGAAATCAAACATGCCAAAATGTGAGAAAATTTTTTTTCTGTTACTTTACTTTTTTATTTATACCCCACGGGTCTTAAATTCGCTCTGAATCACTCTATCTCACTCTGTTTTCAAGAAAAAGATGACTTTTATATTTATACAAACAAGAGGAGAGTGCCCGTGAACGGGCACTGTGTCAGCTGACTGAATGTTTTTGATTTGTGATGGTGATAATGAGAGGAAAGCATAATTATCAGGGAAAGGGCTGTACAGAAATACAGTAAATGGTAACTGAACAGCATGTTCGAAAGATATTCCGAAGCTGACAGAAAAAAAGGACAAAAAGTTGTGCCCTGCAAATGGTATTATGAAATAAAGTAACAAGGTAATTGTTTAAGTGTAAAAAGTATGTTAAAAATATTTAAAGAAATACTATAAATGCAATATCCTCGTTCGACCATGAAGAAGGGGTCCAAAGGTCAAATCTGACCATACCAAAAGATTCCCAGCCAAAGAATTTAGGATGGTTTACCATCCCAAACCTCTCGGACCAATAATAAGTGAGTCATAGGCACTTTTTAAGTTTGGCTATCCTTGTTTGACCTTGACGGAGGGGGTCCAAGGTCAAATCCGACCACACAAAAAAATTCCCAGCCCATGATTTCCTGTAGCTTGTTTACCATCCCAAACCTGTAGGACCAATAATAAGCGAGTTCTAAGCAATTGTAAGTTTGGCTATCCTCAATTGACCTTGAAGGAGGGGTCCCAGGTCAAATCTGACCACACCAAAAGAATCCCAGCCCATGATTTCCTATATGTTGGTTTACCATCCCAAACCTCCAAGACCAATAATACGCGAGTTATAAGCACTTTAAGTTTGGCTATCTTCGTTTTACCTGGAAGGAGGGGTCTAAGGTGAAATCTGACCACACCAAAAGATTCCCAGCCCATGATTTTCTATAGGTTGGTTTTCCATTCCAAACCTCTAGGACCAATAATAAGCGAGTTATAAGCACTTTTAAGTTTGGCTATCCTCATTTGACCTTGAAGGAGGGGTCCAAGGTCAAATCCGACCACACCAAAAAATTCCCAGCTCATGATTTTCTATAGGTTGGTTTTCATTCCAAACCTCTAGGACCAATAATAAGCGAGTTATAAGCACTTTTATGTTTGGCTATCCTCATTTGACCTTGAAGGAGGGTTCCAAGGTCAAATCGGACCATATTAACAGATTCCCAGCCCATGATTTCCTACAGGTTGGATACAATGATTTACTCAACAGTGAGAACCTGAAAGAAGCTATTGATCAGCTATGCCATGACTTAGAGGTCTGCAATTTCACTATGTTATAGCTGACCAAAACGTCTGTGAATAACATATTTAACAAAATACTCTAAATGTAATAGTTTTCAAGTTACTACTGATTTACTCAAGAGTGAGAACCTCAAAGTAACTATTACTCAGCTATGCCATGAGCTACATGTCTGAATTTTTGCTCTGTTATAGCTGACCTAAAAGTAGGTGAACAACATATTTAAGCAAAATACTGTAAATGCAATAGTTTTCAAGTTACAACTGATTTACTCAATAGTGAGAACCTGAAAATAGCTATTGCTCCACTATGCCATGAGCTATAGGTCTGTAATTTCACTATGTTATAGCTAACCCAAAAGTAGGTGAACAATATATTTTAACAAAATACTCCAAATGCAATATTTTTCAAGTTATAGCCAATTTACTCAACAGTCAGTGCCTGAGAATAGCTATTGCTCAGTTGTGCCATGAGCTACAGGTCTGTAATTTCACTATGTTATAGCTGACCCAAAAGTAGCTGAATAACATATTTGCACAAATTTCTGTAAAGGCAATAGTTTTCCAATTACAACTGATTTACTCAACAGTGAGAACTTCAAAGTAGCTATTACTCAGCTATGCAATGAGCCACAGGTCTGGAACTTCACTATGTTATAGCTGACCCCAAAATAGGTGAATAACATATTGCAACAAAATACTCTAAATGCAATAGTTTCCAAGTTATAAGTGATTTACTCAACAGTGATAACCTAAAAGTAGCTATTACTCAGCTATGCCATGAGCTACAGGTCTAAAATTTTACTATGTTATAGCTGACCCAAAAGTAGCTGAATAACATATTTATACTAAATTCTCTAAATGCAATAGTTTTCAAATTATAAGTGATTTGCTCAACATTGAGAACTTCAAAGTAGCTATTACTCAGCTATGCAATGTGTCACAGGTCTGGAACTTCACTATGTTATAGCTAACCCCAAAATAGCTGAATAACATATTGAAACAAAATACTCTAAATGCAATAATTTCCAAGTTATAAGCGATTTACTCAACAGTGATAACCTCAAAGTAGCTATTACTCAGCTATGCCATGAGCTACAGGTCTGAAATTTTACTATGTTATAGCTGACCCAAAAGTAGGTGAACAACATATTTAAGCAAAATACTGTACATGCAATAGTTTTCAAGTTACAACTGATTTACTCAATAGTGATGACCTAAAAGTAGCTATTACTCAGCTATGCCATGAGCTACAGGTCTGAAATTTTACTATGTTATAGCTGACCCAAAAGTAGCTGAATAACGTATTTTTACTAAATTCTCTAAATGCAATAGTTTTGCAATTACAACTGATTTACTCAATAGTGAGAACCTCAAAGTAGTCATTACTCAGCTATGCAATGAGCTACAGGTCTGAAATTTTACTATGTTATAGCTGACCCAAAAGTAGCTGAATAACATATTTATACAAAATTCTGTAAATGCAATAGTTTTCCAATTACAACTGATTTACTCAATAGTGAGAACTTCAAAGTAGCTATTACTCAGCTGTGCCATGACCTACAGATCTGAAACTTCACTATGTTATAGCTGGCCCAAAAGTAGCTGAATAACATATTTATACGAAATTCTCTAAATGCAATAGTTTTGCAATTACAACTGATTTACTCAATAGTGAGAACCTCAAAGTAGTTATTACTCAGCTATGCAATGAGCTACAGGTCTGAAATTTTACTATGTTATAGCTGACCCAAAAGTAGGTGAACAACATATTTAAGCAAAATACTGTAAATGCAATAGTTTTCAAGTTACAACTGATTTACTCAATAGTGATGACCTAAAAGTAGCTATTACTCAGCTATGCCATGAGCTACAGGTCTGAAATTTTACTATGTTATAGCTGACCCAAAAGTAGCTGAATAACATATTTATACGAAATTCTGTAAATGCAATAGTTTTCCAATTACAACTGATTTACTCAATAGTGAGAACTTCAAAGTAGCTATTACTCAGCTGTGCCATGACCTACAGATCTGAAATTTCACTATGTTATAGCTGGCCCAAAAGTAGCTGAATAACATATTTATACGAAATTCTCTAAATGCAATAGTTTTGCAATTACAACTGATTTACTCAATAGTGAGAACCTCAAAGTAGTTATTACTCGGCTATGCAATGAGCTACAGGTCTGAAATTTTACTATGTTATAGCTGACCCAAAAGTAGGTGAACAACATATTTAAGCAAAGTACTGTAAATGCAATAGTTTTCAAGTTACAACTGATTTACTCAATAGTGATGACCTAAAAGTAGCTATTACTCAGCTATGCCATGAGCTACAGGTCTGAAATTTTACTATGTTATAGCTGACCCAAAAGTAGCTGAATAACATATTTATACGAAATACTCTAAATGCAATAGTTTTCCAATTACAACTGATTTACTCAATAGTGAGAACTTTAAAGTAGCTATTACTCAGCTATGCCATGACCTACAGATCTGAAATTTCACTATGTTATAGCTGGCCCAAAAGTAGCTGAATAACATGTTTATACGAAATTCTCTAAATGCAATAGGTTTTAAGTTACAAGTGATTTACTCAATAGTGAGAACTTCAAAGTAGCTATTACTCAGCTATGCAATGAGCCACAGATCTGAAACTTCACTATGTTATAGCTGATCCCAAAATAGGTGAATAACATATTGAAACAAAATACTGTAAATGCAATAGTTTCCAAGTTATAAGCGATTTACTCAACAGTGATAACCTAAAAGTAGCTATTACTCAGCTATGCCATGAGCTTTAACAAAATAAAACGTGACTGTATACTTGGTATGAATACATAAGGTAATTTTGTTGTAATAACCAATGATTAGAATATTGCTGCCAAGATGCTTGTACTCTGTAGGTTTAGTCACAGAAGATTGCTAAGATGTTCATTTTCTTCTCACTTGTAAGCAGCGTTCGACAGTAATGCTGTCCCCCTGGTCCGTGGCCAGTAGAATTTTTTAAGGACTTGCACAGTTTAAAAGTTACTGGCCCCTTTTGCCAGTAGATTTTATTCAACACTTTCACTTGAGATAATGAATAAAATAGTGTGTTTTTATTTCTCATAATTAATGACCCCCTCAAAATCTAAAGGACCAGTAGATATCGTGAATTACTGGCCCAATGGTCCAGCATACATTTCTTGTAGGTGTCGAACACTGCTTGCAAGAGTAGATCAATACATGCTCTACATTCAAATTTTGAAACCAAGCACAAGGCAAAAAAACAATTGAAAACAGAAATAACTTTCTGATGTAGTGTCTACATTACCTGTAGGCAGTATCATGAATTCCTGCATTGCCAGTCTGTTGCCTGCATGGCTGCCTCCATTGATGACATTGAGCGCAGGTACTGGAAGTATAAGGTCTTTATTTCCTGCCAGGTCTGCAATGTGTTTGTACAGGGGCACATCTTTGTGTGCAGCACCTGCTTTACACACTGCTAGCGACACACCCAGGATAGCATTAGCCCCGAGCTTCCCTTTGTTTTCAGTCCCATCAAGATCAAGCATCAGCTGGTCTACCTCCTCCTGCTTCGTTACATCAATGTTCTAAATACAAAACAAGCAATCACTGATCAGATGATGGTGGCCAAAATTCAGAAAAGTAAAGGTTGGTTTCACATTGCAAACCTCTAGGACCAAGAATAAGTGAGCTATAAACACTTTTAAGTTTGGCTATCCACGTTTTACCTTTAAGGAGGGGCCCAAGGTCAATCTGAACACATCAGAAGATTCTTGGTCCATAATTTCCTATAGGTTGGTTCCACATTGCAAACCTCTAGGACCAATAATGTGTGAGTTATAAGCACTATCTTCATCTGGACTCAAAGGAGGGGCCCAAGGTCAAATCTGACCACATCAAAAGATTGCTATAGGTTGGTTTCACACTGCAAACATCTAGAACCAATAATAAGCAAGTTATAAGCACTATCCTCCTTTGACCTTGAAGGATGGGCCCAAGGTCAAATCTGACCACATCAAAAGATTCCCAGCCCATGATTTCCTATAGGCTGGCTTAATATACCAAACTAGGATCAATAATAAGGGAGATATAGGCACTTTTAAAGTCCCGTAGTGGGGTACTTTGGCTCTCAATTGATGACCTTGAATGAAGAGCTTCAAGATCAAATATCTGCATGCTTGTAGTCTAAGTTGTAGAGGACATATATATCTGTTATACAAATGACCTATGAACAGATCTTTCTAGTTAACAGAACCACCTAGTAGGAAAAGGTAGATAATTTTCAAAGAAATGCCCAGGGCAGCCATCTTGTTTTTTAGTCCCAGAGAAGCTTACCTCCCAATGAAGATATCATGCAAATTTCGTAAAGCTAGCTGGTGTAAGTTTTCTGCTGACAGCATTAAAGTTGAAAATCTCCCTACGCACGGCAGCGACCTAGCTAAACCAAACTATCCACGGGATGCATCCGGTGGATACAACTAGCACTGTGACAGGGTGCCTGGGGACTGAAAAATGAGTCACCTGTGTTGACAAACCAGCAGCAAATCAGTTAACCAGAATTCATACAACTAATTAAATTAATTAAAATTGGTGGATTTCCATAAAATAACACAGGTAAAAAATAATTATCAACATCAAATTTGTTTTACCTAATCATGTTTTCAACATAATTTTCCTTATTTTGATTTTCCCAGGTATTTGACATTTCATTTTTTATGGAATTTGTTTACAGCAGCCAATAGTGCTGGGATAATGTTTATTGAGGTTTGATAGAGGCTTGCATTGACTGCATTGAAAATGAAGTTTGGTCCACATGTCTGAAATTTGGACTTTGCGAAACGTTTAGAAATCACCAACATTGCAAAGGATGCCATTTTTGCCCATCTATAAACTTGGGCTTTTATTGAGAATATAATGAAATTTTCCCAAAATATCTATGGAGTAATGGATTTTATGTACTAGATCAAAGTTAACGAGTTTGCACAGATACCAAACATCGAATCCAAAATTCTTAATGATTCCACATAGTATAGAGATTGGTGCTCGATCTTTCAATATCGATCGATCATCCCACAGAATTGCCAATATCGACACTTACTACTAGTATTTCAATATTGAAATAACATACACCAAACAGACAAAAAATTTTTAAAATGCTTATTTTACAGTGTATATTTATTGCATAAAATCTTTAAAAAGACACAGTTTCAACAAATACAAAATGGTTTCAAGTCTGCCGTCATCTTTGTTTACATTGTCAGTGACCTACTTCCGGTTTCACGGAAGAGAGCTAGTACACAGGAAAGCATAAAAGACCTGTTTTATGTAACTTTTCTTACTTTTCTTTATATTTTCTATTGCAGAAATGTATTTTTGGTGGATAAATAGCATGTTTTATTATTTCTTGAATTAATATGTTCACGTTTTTAAAGAACCTGTATTATCGCTCACGGCTTACGTTACCGGTCCCGATATTGAAATATCGATCGATCCACCACCCTAAATTTTCATTCGATATCGATCCTCAATATGGCTCTCGATCCCTATACTAATTCCACAGGACCATTCTGTAGCATTTTATCTATATCAGTATCCTTTCAATGCAAAAATGCTCAGTTTCCAGGATACCACATAAATGGTGCTGACTTATCATGCCATTGAAACAAACCCACCAGCAGTATAATACTGTTAAAGGGCAATGGATTTAGAATCAGAATCAAGAAAAGAGTACTTTTCTCCAATAATGCTGACTTGCAATGAATCGATATGTTACTATTCCTGTAAAATGGCCCATTTTGTTACTTTTATGATAAAAAGTCATTAAAGGGTCAAGTAACAGTGAAAGAGTACTGGAGACTACAAAAATTCTGTATTAAACACCGTTATCTATCTCATCTAATAAGTTCTTTTATAGGGTTTAATTTCTATCATATGACAGATTCTAAGGCCTTATAATGCTTTGACAATTACCTTGGATATCAAATTTGGCGCAATTATGCTGTTTACATTTTCCACTGCTTTCGACACCCCCTTTCCAAGGTAATGACTTGGATCTTTATCTCTGAGTTCCAGGGCTTCATATATGCCTGTAGATGCTCCACTGGGCACTGCAGCACGGAACAAACCTGTCATAAAAGGATGGGTCAATTACTCCATATTCATATTCAAGTCTAAAAGTAGCTGATGATTAACTTATTACCTCCACCAAGGAGGTTATGACCTCCTATAAGTTGGTTTCATATTGCAGGCCTCTAGGACCAATAATAAGCAAGTTATCAGCACTTTTAAGTTTGGCTATTGTTGTTTGACCTTGAAGGAGGGGCCCAAGGTCAAATCTGACCATATCAAAAGATTCCTAGCCCATGATTTCGTCTAGGTTGGTTTCACATTACAAACCTCAGGACCAATAATAAGCGAGCTATAAGCACTTCTAAGTTTGGATATCCTCGTTTAACCTTGAAGGAGGGGCCCAAGGTCAAATCTGAGCACATCAAAAGATTCCTAGCCCATGATTTCCTATAGGTTGGTTTCACTTTGCAAACCTCTAGGACCAATAATAAGCAAGTTATAAGGACTTTTAGGTTTGTATATCCTCGGTTGACCTTGAAGGAGCCGCCCAAGGTCAAATCTGACCACACCAAAAGATTCCCAGCCCATTATTTCCTATAAGTTGATTTACCATCCCAAACCTCTAGGACCAAAAATAAGCGAGTTATAAGCACTTTTGGCTATCAAGTTTGGCTATCATCGTTTGACCTTGAAGGAGGGGGTCCAAGGTCAAATCTGACCACACCAAAAGATTCTCAGCCCATGATTTCGTATAGGTTGGTTTACCATCCCAAACCTCTGGGACCAATAATAAGCGAGTTATAAGCACTTTTAAGTTTGGCTATCGTCATTTGACCTTGAAGGAGGGTCCAAGGTCAAGTCAGACCACATCAAAAGATTCCCAGCCCATGATTTCCTATAGGTTGGTTTACCATCCCAAACCTCTAGGACCAATAGTAAGCGAGTTATAAGCACTTTTAAGTTTGGCTATCCTTGTTTAACCATGAGGGGGGGGGGGGGGGGGGGGGGTCCCAAGGTCAAATCTAACCACACCAGAAGATTCCCAGTCCATGATTTCCAAGAACTTGGTTTACCATCCCAAACCTGTACAACCAATAATAAGCGAGTTATAGGCACTTTTAAGTTTGGCTATCCTCATTTGACCTTGAAGGAGGGGTCCCAGGTCAAATCAGACCATACCATATAGCAATGAACAAGGCTAAACAACTATTGAATTGTTGGAATAGTGGATATCTGACTCCTATTGGTAGGATAACTGTAATAAAAACAATGGATTTGTCTAAATTTAATCACTTGTTTATGTCAATTGTGACACCCCCAAAATTTTGGATGAGCTAAATAAATTGTTGTTCTTTTACTTATGGGGTGGAAAAACACACAAAGTCAAACAAAAGAGTGTTTGTGCAGACTATCTAAAAGGGGGGCTACGTATGGTTAATATCTCTAACTTTGAAAAATCGTTAAAACTTGTCTGGATGAAAAACATCCTATCAAAATTCAAATCACCTTGGAATTTGTTACTGCAAGAAAGCTGTAAGAACCTAAAACAGATGATTTATATTGGACCTGAATGGTTTCAGAAACACATAAAAGATGTTAACCCTTTTTGGTATGACGTTTTTGAAAATTGGATACTATTTTGTCGAAATCAAACAGTAAAAAGTGGTAAAGATCTGTTAAGTAGCAGTATTTGGTGCAATAGACAAATATCTTCTGACAATATATTTTATGTGAATTGGTTTAAAAAGGGTATAACTGTTGTGGCAGATTTGCTTAATTCAAGTGGAAATTTTCTTGATCCAGGTGAACTAAAAATAAAGTACAATTTGAAATTCAATATTTTGAACTACTATACAGTAAAACATCTTGTCACACAATTTATGAAAAATAACAGACTCCTCTCAAAAGAAAAGTTAGAAAGACCACATGTTCCTTTTCATATAAATGTTTTGTTAAATTTCGAAAAAGGAAGTAATGATTTTTATTCAGTTCTATCTTATTATGACTACGAGCATCCAAACAATGAAAATAAGTGGTCTCTTGTGCTAAATACCCGATTACATAATGATTTCTGGAAAATAGCTTACAAAATATGTTTTAAAACCATTCTTGATAATTCATATATTTGGTTTCAGTATAGAATTTTACATAGGATTCTGGGAACAAAATATTATTTATATAAACTAAAACTCAGTGAATCATTTTTATGTGGGATATGTGGTCAACAACAAGAAAGAATTTACCACTTATTCTTAAGATGAGAAAAAGTATTAGATCTCTGGAAAATTATCACAATTTGGTTCGAATTAAAACTCTCAATTAAAGTAAAGTTCAATGATATAGAATTAATATTTGGTTATCAAAATTACGACCAAAAATTTGGCCCCTAAACTTCATACTTCTGATTACGAGACAGTATATTTTTCATTGCTCAAAATATAAACATGACATTAACATATATAATTTCCAAAAGCTTGTTAAAGAGAAATATGTGGAACAATAGACCCTGTCCAAAATAAAAGATACAGTGCATATATTCAGCAGAAATTGGTCTCATTGGAAACAATTGTTTGAAAGTTGAAAATCTAAACAAATTTTGATTAAAATAACTTGTTCTTGTAGTAGTTGTCCTTGTGTCTTTGTTATAACATTGTTATAAACATAGTTAATGTGTAAAAACGTTATAAGTTAAAAAGGTGTTCGGTAGTATAAGATAACATAGCAAATTATATGAAACATATATGTGTATACAATGGATGTAAATTTATTTATGTCTTGCATACTTGTAATGTACAATCTTTTGTTTGTAAAAACTTAAAGAAAAATAAAAATAAATACAAAAAAAAATCAGACCATACCAAAAGATTCTCAGTCCATGATTTCCTATAAGTTGGTTTACCATCGCAAACCTCTAGGACCAATAATAAGCAAGTTATAAGCACTTTTAAGTAGGGCAGGGTCGGTAGCAGATTTTTCATTTCGGTATCCCGCCAGTGTAAATCCGTACCGATTCCGGGATACCGAAAGAAGAAATTGTGTTCTAGCATATCCCCTATCGAATAGGCCCACCAACCGGAAATAAGTTTCGCGAAAAGAAAACATTGCAGTTCTGAAAGAAATCACTATAAAAGTGCTGAAATATATAAAAATAAGGGATAAAAGTTTGTAATTTCTTCATATTTGAGGTTTGTTTCTAATACTTTACGTTTTCTCACAATATTATATGCTGACTTTCGAAATACCGGCTGTAAAGTGTCACAACGGTGTTGAAGTGAATTGGTGCCGATACCGAGATACCGGTGTTACCGACCCTGCCCTACTTTTAAGTTTGGCTATCCTCGTTCGACATTGAGGGAGGGGTTGAAGGTCAAATCTGACCACACCAAAAGATTCTCAGCCCATGATTTCCTATAGGTTGGTTTACCATCCCAAACCTCTAGGACCAATAATAAGCGAGTTATAAGCACTTTTAAGTTTGGCTATCATCATTTGACCTTGAAGGAGGGTCCAAGGTCAAATCAGACCACATCAAAAGATTCCCAGTCCATGATTTCCTATAAGCTGGTTTACCATCCCAAACCTGTACGACCAATAATAAGCGAGTTATAAGCACTTTTAAGTTTGGCTATTCTCATTTGACCTTGAAGGAGAGGCCCAAGGTCAAATCTGACCACACCAAAAGATTCTCAGCCCATGATTTCCTATAGGTTGGTTTACCATCGCAAACCTCTAGGACCAATAATAAGCGAGTTATAAGCACTTTTAAGTTTGGCTATCCTCATTTGACCTTGAAGGAGGGGTCCAAGGTCAAATCAGACCATACCAAAAGATTCTCAGCCGATGATTTCCTATAGGTTGGTTTACCATCGCAAACCTGTATGACCAATAATAAGTGAGTTATAAGCACTTTTAAGTTTGGCTATTCTCATTTGACCTTGAAGGAGAGGCCCAAGGTCAAATCTGACCACACCAAAAGATTCACAGCCCATGATTTCCTATAGGTTGGTTTACCATCCCAAAACTCTAGGACCAATAATAAGGGAGATATAAGCCCTTTTCATGACTGACGAAGAAACGCCCGTGTCGGCCATCTTGTTTTTCAAAATGAGGCCAAAAATAGTCCCAGTCACGATTTTGTAATGAAGAACATACCCTGCGAATTTGAGATCTCTACCTATAATACCCTTTACTCTAGACAGCCACCAAAAGTCCTTGATGAAAGTCGAAAAAACGTCCATGGCGGGCCTTGCCGGCCATCTTGTTTTTCAAAATGAGGCCAAAAATATTCCCAGGCAAGATTTTATGGTTATGAATATATCCTGCAAATTTGAGAAGGCTAGCTATAATATTTTGTTTGTTAGAGCGGTAGCAGTGAAATCTCTCTACCCACTGTGGCGGCGGCGGCGTAACAAAGTGAAATCCATAGTATCCACCAGATGCTATCCCGTGGATACAATAACATAATGTCCAAATATTGCCATTATATGTGTTTAGTACCATTTTATTGCAAGGAAATATATTTTGTTGCCAGTAAAATTGTACAGGTATGTATGTGCACTTTATGGAAGAGCCACGTAAGTAAGGTAAATAAAAAACAACCATTGCTC
Source organism: Sabellastarte sp. h YS-2021 (assembly GCA_964017235.1). Lineage (NCBI taxonomy): Eukaryota > Metazoa > Annelida > Polychaeta > Sabellida > Sabellidae > Sabellastarte > Sabellastarte sp. h YS-2021. The sequence goes on from OZ024929.1 coordinate 31,973,208, forward strand.
ACTTATTTTTACATTTTCATAGTTAGATAAATTCCAAAAGTGCTAGTTTGTAACAAGGTTAGTATGTCTTTATTTATTTCTTAAAAACTCAAGCTTAAATGGCCTAAATCGATGTGATCTCCAAATATCGCCCACAAGTCACGACTCGAGTTTCAGTCAACTCGTTGTTACAGCACTACTATACACTGTCTATTGTCAAGAGTCTAGACAGGATAATATTCCACCATAGTCAAGCCATTTATGGGACTTAAAATCATTACCTTCTAGTAGTAACACTCAACTCTAAATAATTGGATAGCTATAAATAGAACATGTTAGTTTTTTTTTTTTGCTTTAGACAGGTTACAACCAAGGCACAAGGAATTTATTATCTGAAACAATTTCATGTACGAGCAGGTATGGGTTTATAAATATGAAATCTTGAGGCTCCTACTTTAGTACTTTTCTTGTAGCAACTACTCCACAGAAATGGTTCTCAACAAATGCAACATAGCTGAAAAAAGAACCTATTCACACCTTGTTACCTGTATGAAAAGGCTGCCCATAGACAAGCTACCTAATAAATAATGACATTTTCAGTTCAGCAAATGTCAAGCCAAATATATATACACTAATATACTTGAACTACTAACAAAATCCAGACATAATGAGGAATCGCTGACATTAAATTAACATTAAAGAATGTTGCAAATAAAATATACAGGAACATAAATATTACAACAATTATTGTGAATAGAACACTATAATCAACAACCTACAGAAGAAAGCTTTTCCAGAAAATAGCATCAGAGATGCCCGTACCCAACAGCTTGGGGAAATAGTTTTCAACACCATGAAATATAGAAGTAGTAAAACACAAAGATCTCTATACTTTCAGAGCAGTGTCAGTTATACATAGTTCCAAATAATGTTTAAGTAGAGAAAATAACATCTAAAAGAAAGAAAATGTAAGATAAAGTATTAAATCAAGAAAGAAAGAAAATGTAAGCTAAAGTATTAAATCAAGAAATTTCAATAGCAAGATTAAATTTTATTAATTGGAGTATGGCTGTCTATAGAAATTATACAAAAGTACATAAACTAGTCAGTTGCAACAATCTATATGTCTTTGTCATTAGAGAAACATGTCTCAAATCTTGCATGTGAACACACTTTGGCTGACATGTCTCAAATCTTGCATGTGAACACACTTTGGCTGAGCCAAAGTTAAAGGTCACACCATGATGCACACCTACACCCCAAAACCAATGTCCCTACCTAATGTCAACCTTCCACACCTTACCGAATCCAAGGTCACTACAGCAAGGTCAAAGTTCAAATCAAGGTCATACCATGATGATGCACACCTACAACACCAACCAATGTCTCTGCCAAATATCAACTTCCTACATCTTACAGTTTCTGAGATATAGCCTGTAGAAGATTTTATATGTCAAGGTCACTACAGCAAAGTCAAAGGTCACTACAGCAAGGTCACACCATGATGTTGCACACCTACACTGCACACCTACAACCCCTAATCAATGTCCCTACCAAGGAACAACTTCCTACACCTTACGGTTTCCGAGATATAGCCTGGACAAGAATTTTTAGGTCAATGTCACTACGGCAAGGTCAAAGGTCAAATCAAGGTCAGACTATGACGTTGCACACCTACACCCCCTAACCAATGTCCCTCGTAAGTTTCAACTTCCTACACCTCACGGTTTCCAAGACATAGCATGGACAAGATTTTATAGGTCAAGGTCACTATGGCAAGGTCAAAGGTCAAATCAAGGTCAGACCATGACACTGCACACCTACACCCCATAACCAATGTCCCTACCAAGTATCATCTTCCTACACCTTACAGTTTCCGAGATATAGCCCGGACAAGATTTTATAGGTGAAGGTCACTACAGCAAGGTCAAAGGTCAAATCAAGGTCAGACCATTACGTTGCACATCTACACCCCCACCCAATGTCCCTACCAAGTATCTACTTCTTACACCTTACGGTTTCCGAGATATAGCCCGGTGTAACGCCATTTTCTGTATGCCTGCCATATTCTGTATCCCCCCTTTGATCTTTTAGGGGATACAGAATGTGGCTGCCATATTTTGTATCCCAACAATGGGGGGATTAAGGGGATACAAAATATGGCAGCCACATTTTGTATCCCCATATATTCTGTATCCCCTCAGTTTAGAAGTGTAATGGGTGGGGGTATAACTAGCAAACACAACTAGAGGATCGCTCGCAAAAAAAAAAAGATAATGTTTTTGCATAGCAAAAACAAAGCGTCCCGAAAAGGATATAAAGGTGAGTGCTAAAGTATTAAGAAAATGCTTCGTTTCTAGCCTTATACTGTTGTGGCAACCAAAGTCAGCGCAGTCTGCTCTATCTAGCACGGTTTTCAAGATATAAGCATTTTTGTGTTTTGCAAAAAATAAAAAAATTAAAAATGTCCGCTATATTTGGCGAGACAAAAATATTTTGAAAATTGGCATGGCTACTCTGCAGAGATACCCAGCAGGTCCAAAATTTTGTTGAGTTCGCTCCATATAGCACGGTTTTCGAGATATAAGCATTTTTGTGTTTTGCAAAACCTTTGAAAATTCAAAATGGCCACCATTTTTGGGGAGAGAAAATTTTTTGTCAAGACCACTGCCGCGGTGTGTATCTCCCGCCGAGCATTAAAGCAAAAGAAATACCTTTTCCGAGATATTCACAATTTTTTATTTTCGTGTGTGAAAGCTCTGCCAAGAGTAGGTGAATGAGTTATTTGCAATACTATTAAGAGATAATTCACATTTACTCATTTTGAGTAGGTGAATAATTATCTATGGGTCTGAAACTTCACCAAGTGAAAGCTCTCCCAAAAGTAGGTGAATGAGTTATTTGAGAAAAATTGGCTATCTGCAATACTTTTAGAGATAATTTGCATTTACTCATTTTGAGTAGGTGAGTAATTAGCTATGGGTCTGAAACTTCACCATGTGAAAGCTCTCCCAAAAGTAGGTGAATGATTTATTTGAGAAAAATTGGCTATCTGCAATACTTTTACAGACAATTAGCATTTACTCATTTTGAGTAGGTGAATAATTAGCTATGGGTCTGAAACTTCACCATGTGAAAGCTCTCCCAAAAGTAGGTGAATGAGTTATTTGAGAAAAATTGGCTATCTCCAATACTTTTAGAGATAATTCGCATTTACTCATTTTGAGTAGGTGAGTAATTAGCTATGGGTCTGAAACTTCACCAAGTGAAAGCTCTCCCAAAAGTAGGTGAATGAGTTATTTGAGAAAAATTGGCTATCTGCAATACTTTTAGAGATAATTCGCATTTACTCATTTTGAGTAGGGGAGTAATTAGCTATGGGTCTGAAACTTCACCAACTGAAAGCTCTCCCAAAAGTAGGTGAATGATTAATTTGAGAAAAATTGGCTATCTGCAATACTTTTAGAGATAATTCGCATTTACTCATTTTGAGTAGGTGAGTAATTAGCTATGGGTCTGAAACTTCACCAAGTGAAAGCTCTCCCAAAAGTAGGTGAATGAGTTATTTGAGAAAAATTGGCTATCTGCAATACTTTTAGAGATAATTCGCATTTACTCATTTTCAGTAGGTGAGTAATTAGCTATGGGTCTGAAACTTCACCAACTGAAAGCTCTCCCAAAAGTAGGTGAATGATTAATTTGAGAAAAATTGGCTATCTGCAATACTTTTAGAGATAATTCGCATTTACTCATTTTGAGTAGGTGAGTAATTAGCTATGGGTCTGAAACTTCACCAAGTGAAAGCTCTCCCAAAAGTAGGTGAATGAGTTATTTGAGAAAAATTGGCTATCTGCAATACTTTTAGAGATAATTCGCATTTACTCATTTTGAGTAGGTGAGTAATTAGCTATGGGTCTGAAACTTTGCCATGTGAAAGCTCTCCCAAAAGTAGGTGAATGATTTATTTGAGAAAAATTGGCTATCTGCAATACTTTTACAGACAATTAGCATTTACTCATTTTGAGTAGGTAAATAATTAGCTATGGGTCTGAAACTTCACCAAGTGAAAGCTCTCGCAAAAGTAGGTGAATGAGTTATTTGAGAAAAATTGGCTATCTGCAATAATTTTAGAGATAATTCGCATTTACTCATTTTGAGTAGGTGAGTAATTAGCTATGGGTCTGAAACTTCACCAAGTGAAAGCTCTTCCAAAAGTAGGTGAATGAGTTATTTGAGAAAAATTGGCTATCTGCAATACTTTTAAGAGATAATTCGCATTTACTCATTTTGAGTAGGTGAGTAATCATCTACGGGTCTGAAACTTCACCATGTGAAAGCTCTCCCAAAAGTACATGAATGAGTTATTTGATAAAAATTGGGTATCCGCAATAGTTTTTGAGATAATTAGCATTTACTCATTTTGAGTAGCTGAGTAATTAGCTACGGGTCTGAAACTTTACCAAGCGAAAGCTCTTCCAAAAGTAGGTGAATGAGTTATTTGAGAAAAATTGGCCATCTGCAATACTTTTAGAGGTAATTCGCATTTACTCTTTTTGAGTAGGTGAGCAATTAGCTATGGGTCTGAAACTTCACCAAGTGAAAGCTCTTTGGGATAGCTGCTCTGCAGCGATACCCTGAAGATCAAAAATTTCGTCGAAATCGCTCTATGTAGCACGGTTTTCGAAATATTAGCATTTTTGTGTTTTGCAATTTTTGCGCAAAAATTCGAAAATTCAAAATGGCCGCCATTTTTGGCAAGATAAATTTTTTTTGAAAATTGGCATGGCTACTCTGCAGAGATACCCTGTGGGTCAAAAATTTCGTCGAAATCGCTCTATCTAGCACGGTTTTCGAGATATAAGCATTTTTGTGTTTTGCAATTTTGCGAAAAATTCGAAAATTCAAAATGGCCGCCATTTTTGGCAAGACAAATTTTTTTTGAAAATTGGCATGGCTACTCTGCAGAGATACCCTGTGGGTCAAAAATTTCGTCGAAATCGCTCTATCTAGCACGGTTTTCGAGATATAAGCATTTTTGTGTTTTGCAATTTTGCGAAAAATTCGAAAATTCAAAATGGCCGCCATTTTTGGCGAGAAATTTTTTGTTTGAAAATTGGCATGGCTACTCCGCAGAGATACCCCGTGGGTCAAAAATTTCGTCGAAATCGCTCTATCTAGCACGGTTTTCGAGATATAAGCATTTTTGTGTTTTGCAATTTTGCGAAAAATTCGAAAATTCAAAATGGCCGCCATTTTTGGCGAGACAAAATTTTTTTGAAAATTGGCATGGCTACTCCGCAGAGATACCCCGTGGGTCAAAAATTTCGTCGAAATCGCTCTATCTAGCAGGGTTTTCGAGATACAAGCATTTTTATGTTTTGCAATTTTTGCAAAAAATTCGAAAATTCAAAATGGCCGCCATTTTTGGCGAGACAAAATTTTTTTGAAAATTGGCATGGCTACTCTACAGATATACCCTGTGGGTCAAAAATTTCGTCGAAATCGCTCTATCTTGCAGGGTTTTCGAGATATAAGCATTTTTATGTTTTGCAATACTGTATATTAATTACATGTAAAGAGGAAAAGATCATACTATCAACTTTTCTGATGGTTTAATTTCCCGATTTAACACTAATTAATTCAAGTGTGTTATTTAGTTCTCTATAGCTGGTAACAGTGGAATGTAAGTGGGGAGAATATATTAAATACTACAAACAAAACATCCATAACCCACAACAATATAATAGATAGAATATGGATCAGAATACAGTTTTGTGAATTATAATTTAAAGTCACCAAGATTCACTGAGAAACTGGGAAAAAAATTTTTCCCCTGTATCTACATGTATTGTATATACAATGTTTGTCTTGCCAAAGTATTTTGTTTATAGTACTACTGTTCAAGGAAAAAAAATAAAATTTAATAAAAAAAAGATTCATAAATGAAAATCATTTTAAAACTATACCCCAATTTATTTAATCATCGCAATATGTAAAATTAGAGCTAATTCTTTAAGTCAGCCACTCATTTAATCCATCAATGCACAGGCCAATGTTGTTGACTTGAAGACAAGGGGAAAGATCATTGGTCTCATGAACAAGCTCATAAATAACTAGGGGGTACAAGATATGGCAAAGTGGATACAGAATATGGCAGGGGATACAACATATGGCAGCCCCCTTGCCATATTTTGTATCCCCACACACTTTGTGGGGGATACATTATCTGGCGCTACACCGGACAAGATTTTCAAACTCAAGGTCACTACGACAAGGTCGAAGGTCAAATCAAGGTCAGACCATAACGTTGCACACCTACACATCCTAACCAATGTCCCTACCAAGTATCAACTTCCTACATCTTACAGTTTCTGAGATATAGCCCGCCCATCTGGACACCATGGATGAAAACAATACCCCGACAGCCCTTTAGGGCTGTGGGGTAAAAACTACAAATATGACGCCCTGTTAAGAGTAGCTGCAACATATGAAAAGTAACAGGATAAGCAAAGAAGAAAACATATTATCATGCGTAATGTCCACCCATGAACATACAGTAGTCTTAAAAGACTCTTGTTTTGTTATTAAAATATATCAACGATGATTAGCTAATTATTACATGTAAATTATCTCAGCTTCATGTCTTTTGGTATTAGTTAAAAATTTGCTCAAAATCACTATATCTCTAACAGTTTTGGAGATAATCGACACTTTTAATTTATGGCAAAATTCAAGATGTCTGCCAGATATTGAAGATTAAAAACTTTTCAGTGCCATTTGATCAAGGGTTTATACTACCCAATCGCTCTTTCTCCAACAGTTTTCAAGATAAAAAACAGCTTCAATTTCTGCCAAAATTTAACATGGCAGCTGAAATTCCGGAAATTCAACATTTTTGCAGAGGCTCTATACCTAAGGTGTCTTACAACATTTGAGATACCAACATTTTTGATTTCTGACAAACTTCAAGATGGTGGGCGAAATTTGAGAAATTGACATTTCTCAGTGGCAATATACTTAAGATCTGTAACACCCAAATGGTCCAAAATCTGCTTGAAATTGCTCTATCTCTAATGGTTTTTAATAAGGCTGTGACTTCGTTAGAAAAACGACACCAGGTATTCACCTCGAAAGAACCGATCTGAATTTGGGTTACCATGTTTTAGTTGTCACCCAATGGAAGTATCAGAGAATCAAATATGGCGGATGATGTAAATGAAACGTTATGAAAAATAATGTTAAATATCTGCAAAAATAAGGAAAATTAAGTGAAAAACTAACATCAGTTAAAGAAATCTGGCAGAATAGTAAGGTTTGTCCAAGTATTTCATTGATTTACATTATATTTCACATTTTTTCGATTAACTGATTCACCAGTTTATATTTAGTTTCTTAAGGAATTCGGACCGTTTTCGGGTAACCTATCACAGCCTTAGTTTTCAAGATGATATTTTAGCCAATATTAAAGATGGTGGACGAAATTCTTAAAATTCAAATTTCTTCATAGGCACTAGTGCTTCCGCGAGCCGTCAAAATACCAACTCGAGTTTCATGAATCACCGACGAGTCAACTCGATTTGAACTCGAGTCAATAACAATATTTCAAAACACCCAAACCTTAAATATATATGAACTAATATTATTCCTTTCATAATGAAATCTATTTTTAACCCTATTCCAACAAAATTTATCATATTTTACCTGCAAAATAAAGATCAACATTCTCGCCATGTTGAGAAATAAAACGGACGTTTTGATTGGTTGTTTTTTCCAGGTAAGATATATGGAGAGATATCATTGGCTTTACGTCGTAATAGATATATATGAAGGAAAATATTAAGTAAACAAGTCAAAATATGCTTTTATTGCATCTTTGTACACTGGCAAGTGGTTTATTTATATAATCTTTGAGTATTTTAATGGAACTCGAGTTTGCAATAAGACAAACTCACGTTCACGAGTTGAACAAAAATGATATGAAACTCGAGTTGGTGAGTTATCACGAGAGCACTAATAGGCACTACATCAATTTTAATTTCTGCCAAAATTCAAGATGGCAGCCAAAATTCAGAGAATTCAACCTCTTTCAGGGGCACTACATCTAAGGTTTCAAGTACCCAAAGGGTCAAAAATTTGCATGAAATTGCTCTATCTCTAATGGTTTTCGAGATAAATAACATTCTCGATTTCCGTCAAAATTCAAGATGGTGGCCAAAATTCAGGATATTCCGACATTTTGCAGAGGCACTTCATCTAAGGTCTCTAGTACCAAAACGTGAAAACGACCAAAACTTTGCTCAAAGTCGCAATAAATACCAAAATTTAAGATGGCGGACGAAATTCAGGAAAGTTAACTTTTTTTCAAAGGCACTATATCTAAGGTCTCTAGTACCCAACGGGTCCAAAATTATCTTGAAATTGCTCTATCGCTAATGGTTTTTCAGATAAATGACATTTTCATTTCCGCTAAAATTCAAGATGACGAACAAAATTGGGGAAATTCAACATTTCTCAGGGGCACTACATCTAAGGTCTCTAGTACCCACCGGGTCCAAAATTTCCTCAAAATTGCTCTAATCTTACAATTTAGGAGATATTTACAATTTTTTATTTTCCACTAAAATCCAAGATGGCTGCCATAAGTTGCGGGAAAAATGGAATTTTTCTCTTTTCAATAGGACACCCTTGTAGTACCCTGTGGGCCAAAAATTCACTCGAAATCACTCTATCTCTTACAGTTTCCGAGATATTTTCCGCTAAAATTCTAGATGGTCGCTGTAAGTTGCGAAAACTGAAATTTTCCTTTTCAATTGGGCACCCTTGTACTACCCTGTGAAAAAAAGTCACTCAAAATCGCTCTCAGGGTTGAGAAAACCCTGGGTTTATGAGTATTGCCCAGCCCAGTGGGAACACCCTGGTTTTACTGGGCAATACTGGGTAATATTGGACTGGGTAATATTACACAAAATATAATATTATCGCATCTTAAAACTTGTTCTTACTGGGCAATACTTTAATAAGTTATAATACTGTCATGTATAAAAATTTTGTCCTAACTGGGTAATAATGGCCATTACTGGGTAATCTCTTTGGGTATTTTTATACACCCTGCAAAGTATGAATTGGTTTCACTTAAATCAGTGGCCAGAATTAAAACTGTATACATTAGCATATATAAACAATCAATTGCTACTGGTGTCACTTTCAAAAGAGGGGTTTATACTTGTCCCTTTCATAATTGCAATTAAACTATTTACCCCACTATTCTAGGACTTTCATCTTGTAGCTAAACTCTGGCTTGTCATCAATAAGGTTTTGAGACACTATGGATTCACTGGCAGTGAGTGGATAGAAATAAGTAGCAGCTATTTTAATCCTCAAATGACCCCACTGCCTAAGTTGTTATGTCCAATTGTATTTACGTACTCATTCAGTGCGGATATATTTCATTCCATTTAAATACTGCATTCATGTACTGTTATTTATATGTTATATACTTATAATAAAACCTTGCACATATTTAGCTGAATAAAGAGTATTATGAAGCTTAAATAAAGTTCATCATTGGTTTTCCCCAGATTTGGGTTAAAAAATAGTATTGCCCAGTATTGCCCACTTTTGGAGTATTACCCAACCCGGGTTTTCCTGGGCGGGTAATACCCAGGCGGGTTTTTCATCTCAACCCTGCTCTATCGGTTTCCGCGATATTTACACTTTTTATTTTCCGCTAAAATCCAAAATGGCCGCCAAAAATGGAGAAAATTGAAATTTTTCCCTTTTGCACAGGATACCCTTGTACTACCAAGTGGGCCCAAATATTTGCTCAAAATCGCTGTCTCTTACGGTTTCTGAGATATTTTTAATTTGTTTATTTACTGCTAAAATCCAAGATGGACACCAAAAGTTCTGAAAATTTAAATTTGTTTATACACAGGATAATCTTCTATTACCCTTCGGGTCAAAAATTAGCCCAAAATCGCTCTATCTGTAATGGTTTCTGAGATATTAGGAAATAACTCAAAAGTAGTATTCAAAATAGCCAATAAAGCACCAAAATGGTTATTACTTACTTGCAGAGCTATCAGTCCCAAATGCAATACCAAGCAAGCTATAGACATAACAATCTTTTATTCCCAATTTTCGTAAAATATCTTGAATCATTTTGTCTTAAATGCACGGAAATCAATAGGTACTGAAAATAGCTGTACTTAGGTTTTACTCGGTAAGCAAAAGAGCTACAACACCTGAAAGCAATCCCAAGCAAGACACTGACCCAATTATCCCGCATACCAAATTTGGTGAAGATAGTTCTAATCTTATCCTTAAAATGAGCGGAAACAAGACCACTGCCGCGGTATGTATCTCCCGCCGAGTACCGCAGGGGAAGAAATACTACATTGAAATTTTTCCCCTTTGCATAGGACACTGTTGTACCATCCTGCAGGTCGAAAATTCGCTTGAAACCGCTCTATCTGTTATGCTTTTCGAGATATTGACACTTTTCCATTTTCAGCAAAAATCCAAGATGGCCGCCGAAAGTGGCGAAAAATGAAATTTTTCCCCTTTGGACAGGACACTCTTGTATCACCCTGTGGGTAAAAAAATCGCTCGAAATCGCTCGATCTGTTACGGTTTTCGAGATATTGACACTTTTTCATTTTCCGCAAAAATGTAAGATGGCCGCCAAAAGTGGCGAAAATTGAAATTTTCCCCCTTTGACCAGGAGACTCTTGTACCACCCTGCAGGTCAAAAATTTGCTCAAAATCGCTCTATCTCTTACGGTTTTCGAGATATTGACACTTTTCTATTTTCCGCAAAAATCCAAAAAGGCCGCCAAAAGTGGCGAAAATTGATATTTTACCCCTTTGCACAGGACATTCTTGTACTACCTTGCAGGTCAAAAATTCGCTCGAAATTGCTCTATCTCTTATGGTTTTCGAGATATTCACACTTTTTCATTTTTTTCCGCTAAAATCCAAGAAGGCCGCCAAAAGTGGCGAAAATTGAAATCTTTCCCCTTTGCATAGGACACTTTTGTACTACCCTGAAGGTCTAAATGCAATAGTTTTCAAGTTACAAGTGATTTCACTCATGATGGAAGTTAGTGAAAAATCCAAAAGTAGCTATTACTCACTTATCTATTGAGATAGACACCCAAGTTACTCACCATGTTGTTGCTGTGGGAAAAAGTAGGTGAATAACATATTTTAACAAAATGCTCTAAATACAATACTTTTCAAGTTATAATCGATTTAGTGCATGATTTCATTAATTTTAATGCATTAAAAATTATTTTAATAATTCATAAAAAAACTTTAGCATGTGAAATATCTCCAAAATGTAGGTGAATGAGTTATTTGAGAAATACTGGCTATCTGCAATACTTTTTGTGAAAATAGGCAATTACTCATTTTCAGTAGGTGAGTAATTAGATATGGATCTGAAAATTCACTAATTGAAAGTTCTCCCAAAATATAGGTGAAGTGAGTTATTTGAAAAATACTGGCTATCTGCAATACTTTTAGAGATAATTCGCATTTACTCATTTTGAGTAGGTGAGTAATTACCTACAGGTTTGGAACTTCACCATGTGAAAGCTCTTCCAAAAGTAGATGAATGAGTTACTTGATAAAAATTGGGTACCCACAATACTTTTAGAGATAATTAGCATTTACTCATTTTGAGTAGGTGAGTAATTACCTACGAGTCTGAAACTTCACCATGTGAAAGCTCTTTCAAAAGTAGATGAATGAGTTATTTGAGAAAAATTGGCTATCTGCAATACTTTTAGAGATAATTCTCATTTACTCATTTTGAGTAGGTGAGTAATTAGCTATGGGTCTGAAACTTCACCATGTGACAGCTCTTCCAAAAGTAGATGAAGGAGTTATTTGAGAAAAATTGACTATCTGCAATACTTTCAGAGATAATTCGCATTTACTCATTTTGAGTAGGTGAGTAATTAGCTACAGGTCTGAAACTTCACCAAGTGAAAGCTCTCCTAAAAGTACATGAATGAGTTATTTGAGAAAAATTGGCTATCTGCAATACTTTTAGAGATAATTCGCAGTTACTCATTTTGAGTAGGTGAGTAATTAGCTACAGGTCTGAAACTTCACCATGTGAAAGCTCTCCCAAAAGTAGGTGAATGAGTTATTTGAGAAAAATTGGCTATATGCAATACTCTTAGAGATAGTTCGCAGTTACTCATTTTGAGTAGGTGAGTTATTACCTATGGGTCTGAAACTTTGCCATGTGAAAGCTCTTCGAAAAGTAGATGAATGAGTTATTTGAGAAAAATTGGCTATCTGCAATACTTTTAGAGAGAATTCACATTTACTCATTTTGAGTAGGTGAGTAATTAGCTATGGGTCTGAAACTTCACCATGTGAAAGCTCTTCCAAAAGTAGATGAATGAGTTATTTGAGAAAAATTGTCTATCTGCAATACTTTTAGAGATAATTAGCATTCACTCATTTTGAGTAGGTGAGTAATTAGCTACAGGTCTGAAACTTCACCAAGTGAAAGCTCTCCCAAAAGTAGGTGAATGAGTTATTTGAGAAAAATTGGCTATCTGCAATACTTTTAGAGAGCATTCGCATTTACTCATTTTGAATAGGTGAGTAATTAGCTATGGGTCTGAAACTTCACCATGTGAAAGCTCTTCCAAAAGTAGATGAATGAGTTATTTGAGAAAAATTGGCTATCTGCAATACTTTTAGAGATAATTCGCATTTACTCATTTTGAGTAGGCGGGTAATTAGCTATGGGTCTGAAACTTCACCATGTGAAAGCTCTTCCAAAAGTAAATGAATGAGTTATTTGAGAAAAATTGGCTATCTGCAATACTTTTCGAGATATTTAGCATTTACTCATTTTGAGTAGGTGAGAAATTAGCTACAGGTCTGACACTTCACCAAGTGAAAGCTCTCGCAAAAGTAGGTGAATGAGTTATTTGAGAAAAATTGGCTATCTTCTATACTTTTAGAGATAATTCGCATTTACTCATTTTGAGTAGGTGAGAAATTAGCTAGGGGTCTGAAACCTCACTAAGTGAAAGCTCTTCCAAAAGTATATGAATGAGTTATTTGAGAAAAATTGGCTATCTGCAATACTTTTAGACATAATTAGCATTTACTCATTTTGAGTAGGCGAGTAAGTAGCTATGGGTCTGAAACTTCACAATGTGAAAGCTCTTCCAAAAGTAGGTGAATGAGTTATTTGAGAAAAATTGGCTATCTGCAATACTTTTAGAGAAAATTCGCATTTACTCATTTTGAGTAGGTGAGTAATTAGCTATGGGTCTGAAACTTCACCATGTGAAAGCTCTTCCAAAAGTAGATGAATGAGTTATTTGAGAAAAATTGGCTATCTGCAATACTTTTAGAGATAATTAGCATTTACTCATTTTGAGTAGGTGAGTAATTAGCTACGGGTCTGAAACTTCACCAAGTGAAAGCTCTCCCAAAAGTAGGTGAATGAGTTATTTGAGAAAAATTGGCTATCTTCTATACTTTTAGAGATAATTCGCATTTACTCATTTTGAGTAGGTGAGAAATTAGCTAAGGGTCTGAAACCTCACTAAGTGAAAGCTCTTCCAAAAGTATATGAATGAGTTATTTGAGAAAAATTGGCTATCTGCAATACTTTTAGACATAATTAGCATTTACTCATTTTGAGTAGGTGAGTAACTAGCTACGCATCTGAAACTTAACCAAGTGAAAGCTCTCCCAAAAGTAGGTGAATGAGTTATTTGAGAAAAAATGGCTACCTGCAATACTTTTAGAGATAATTCGCATTTACTCATTTTGAGGAGGTGAGTAAGTAGGCCAAAGTTCACCAAACCATTTTCCCCTTAGCATAGGATACTCTAGTACTACCCTGTGGTTCAAAAATTTGCTCGAAATTTCTCTATCTCTTACAGTTTGAGAGATATTTCTGATTTTTCACATTTTCACTAAAAGTAGCAATAAAGTAGCCATTACTCACTTGTACATTGAGCAACAGTTGTGAAACTTAAATATGTTACAGTTCACAAAAAAGTACATGAACAACATATTTGAGAGAAATTGTGTAGCTGCAATATTTTTGAAGATATAAGCCATTTACTCATTATGGTTATCATTAAAAATTGAAAAAGTAGCTATTACTCACTTAGCTATGGAGATACACTTCCAAATTACTGACCATGTTGTAGCTGTGGAGAAAGTAGCTGAACATCATATTGGAACAAAATTGTGTAGCTGCAATACTTTTGAAGATATAAGCCATTTACTCATTGACAGTTAAAAGTCATATAATTATATTAGGTAAAAGCGCTATTACTCACTCAAAAGTAGGCCAAAATTCACCAAACCTTTCCCCCCTTAGCAATAGGATACTCTAGTACTACCCTGTGGTTCAAAAATTTGCTCGAAATTGCTCTATATCTTACAGTTTGAGAGATATTTCTGATTTTTCACATTTTCACTAAAAGTAGCAATAAAGTAGCCATTACTGACTTGTACATCGAGCAACAGTTGTGAAACTTAAATATGTTACAGTTCACAAAAAAGTACATGAACAACATATTTGAGAGAAATTGTGTAGCTGCAATACTTTTGAAGATATAAGCCATTTACTCATTATGGTTATCATTAAAAATTGAAAAAGTAGCTTTTACTCACTTAGCTATGGAGATACACTTCCAAATTACTAACCATGTTGTAGCTGTTGAGAAAGTAGCTGAACATCATATTGGAACAAAATTGTGTAGCTGCAATACTTATGAAGATATAAGCCATTTACTCATTGACAGTTATAAGTCATATAATTATATTAGGTAAAAGCGCTATTACTCACTCAAAAGTAGGCCAAAGTTCACCAAACTTTTTCCCCCTTAGCAATAGGATACTCTAGTACTACCCTGTGGGTCAAAAATTTGCTCGAAATTGCTCTATATCTTACAGTTTGAGAGATATTTCTGATTTTTCAGATTTTCACTAAAAGTAGCAATAAAGTACCCATTACTCACTTGTACATTGAGCAACAGTTGTGAAACTTAAATATGTTACAGTTCACAAAAAAGTACATGAACAACATATTTGAGAGAAATTGTGTAGCTGCAATACTTTTGAAGATATAAGCAATTTACTCATTATGGTTATCATTAAAAATTGAAAAAGTAGCTATTACTCACTTAGCTATAGAGATACACTTCCAAACTACTGGCCATGTTGTAGCAGTGGAGAAAGTAGCTGAACAACATATTGGAACAAAATTGTGTAGCTGCAATACTTTTGAAGATATAAGCCATTTACTCATTATGGTTATCATTAAAAACTGAAAAAGTAGCTATTACTCACTTAGCTACGGAGATACACTTCCAAACTACTGACCATGTTGTAGCAGAGGAGAAAGTAGCCGAACAACATATTGGAACAAAATTGTGTAGCTGCAATACTTTTGAAGATATAAGCCATTTACTCATTACGGTTATCATTAAAAATTGAAAAAGTAGCCATTACTCACTTAGCTATGGAGATACACTTGCAAACTACTGACCATGTTGTAGCTGTGGAGAAAGTAGCTGAACAACATATTGGAACAAAATTGTGTAGCTGCAATACTTATGAAGATATAAGCCATTTACTCATTATGGTTATAATTAAAAATTGACAAAGTAGCTATTACTCACTTAGCTATGGAGATACACTTCCAAACTACTGACCATGTTGTAGCTGTGGAGAAAGTAGCTGAACAACATATTAGAACAAAATACTGTAAATGCAATAGTTTCAGAGTTATAAGCCATATAATTATATTAGCTAAAATAGCTATTACTCACTCAAAAGTAGGCCAAACTTCACCAAACCCCAAAAATATTGAAGAGCAAAAAAATTCATTAGGACTTGTGATTTACCAAAAATGTATAACTGTAGTAGTTTCAGAGAAACTGCGTGACACACGCACGCACGCACGTACACACGCACATGGTGCAAATTATGATCTCCCTCCGGCAAGCCGGGCGGGAGATAATGATGTGATGCCGAAGGCAGACATTGGAAAAAGCAAAAATAATATGGCCACCCACACTAGTAACATATCACTAGTAACAATCAGTGCAAACTACTTCTCTTTTTGTTTCTGCAAAATGTTGCAATTTATTTCAATGTGCATGTATCTCATTTTCAGAAAAATCAACCTTTTCCACTGGATGCTCGTGTGAAAGCTACAACAATCTTGAGACTCAACAGTCACAAATATGAAACAGAAACACACTTTTACATTCTCTGCAAACACACCTTTGTACACAATGCTGTTTATATTAATTTCTGATTAATATTTATGATTGTACATTTTTGATAATAAATTAAACTTACCTTTGGGTGTTGTAAGATCTACTTCAACCGTGGGATTTCCACGGCTGTCAAAGATTTGACGAGCATGAATTTTTGATACCCCTGACATGATGAGCTTGTTGGATCACTTGAGATTCTGAAACAAGAAAGTGGTGAACAGAAAACATGGTTACGTTGACTCTACTTTACTTCTGTATAGAACTGTGGCATGACCGGTGTGCCTAAATTTACGGCTACAATGCAAATTTGTACACCAAATTTAAAATATTATCAAAGCATGGGGGTTTACTCAAGGTACTGGCTTTCTACAAGTAACACCTGCTTACTAGTAAACGCCCACCTTACATTTCTTTGTTAAAGGTTACAGACAATTGCTTCTTAAGTTCTTAGTCTATAAAATGGGCATTCACTGATATTATAAGTCAACAGTAATAACAGCGAATAAAAGAGACAACTGTAAAAGAATATAAGACTTAGAAACAAAATGAGGAAACAAAAACCAATAAGTGATTACATACAGTCGAGTCCTTGATTCATAATTACAACTTAGTAAGTAAAGTTTCAGTAAGTAAAGTTTCATTTAGCCCTGGTCACATTAAGACAAATTTATGTTGTGAGTGTGCAACAATCTCAAATCAAAAGAGGTGCTTGCCATAGAGTACACTTGATTAGTTTTGTTAGACCAGTTTGAGACTTTTAAGTTTTTAACGCTATTGGCCATAGTTTAAAATAGATGTTCTACTGTTTTTTACCAAAAGGTGTAGGAGCCTGTGCAAATATCAAAGATGTGTAATTTTTTTCACCACAACCCAAGACAACCGCCTACACTCCACAAGTTACCCACAACCCTCACCCAAAAATAAACAATATTCTAGGGTTGTGGGCATGCCACTGGAAAACATAGTACAATGGAACACCCACTTTAGCCTAAGCAAGGAAAATTAGGTCAGGCAATATGGAAGTCTATGGGGCTCTATGACCAGTTATTAACAGGCTACAGCCAGTGCACAATGTTGAGAGTGTAAGCTAGTTGTTTAATGTAATTAGCTCTAACTGAATGTTATTAGTCAGTGTTCTGTAGGCTGGTAGTACTGGCTACTTAGGTTGAAGTTGGTTAGAGTCACTTTCCTACCTTGAGTATATGTAACAAAGGATTTTATTGTTAGCTAGACTGCGGCCTTGTCCTGTCAGTCATGTCCAACTTAGTTAAAGTTATTTAGTTGTTTAACGTCCACATCAACCGCTCGGGGTCATACTGGGACTATCACATTTACAACAGAGAGACAGAGGCTTGGAGATGACTAATTAGGAACGTCTCAGGCGTCTCCAATGTTCTTTTATATGTGCCACTGGGGATAGGGCCCAATGACATGGGACCTCCATTGTAGTGATCATCCGAGTCACTATGTAACTCCCTGATCCAGGCTTGAACCCGGATTAACTGCGCACCAGGCAAGTGTGTTACCCACTTGACCGAGGGAGATCATGCCCAACTTAGAGCTGTAGCTCTGAGCAAACACCACACCCTCTACTAGCATAGATTTCTGTTATAAAGGAATAATATTTGGTCAACTCTATTCTGCATTAGCTACCTCCATGGTTGTTTTAAAATCGTCCCAATGTGACCCAGTCTTAAATCATAATTGCAAGACAATTTTGTTGTTTTTCGTTATAAAAAATTCATAAGTTGTAATTACGACTTACTATGTCGTAATTACGAGATAATATTATTGGGTTTTTTTAAATTCACAAATCGTAATTACGACTTAGGATGTCTTGTTTATGGTTTTATTAAAATGTCACAGGTCGTAATGACGACTTGTCTAAGTCGTAATTATAACTTAATACTTTTTTCAACATGACCCTCATAGGCTTCTGTAGTCATTAATATGTTTTACAACATTAGAACTTGTATACTACAGTATGATCTTCCAGGAAACAATTACACCTTGTTATATAGCTATTCCATTTAATTTAAATGTGTATATAGCCAACCCTTGAGTGCTTTTATAGCAGGTGACAAACTGAGCAGTGGAAGATAAATTCTAAATATAAACCACAGAATGTTTAGTTACTAGAATGAGAGTAAAATGTCAGTGGGCTACTAAATTCTGGAAAATGAAAATGTCAACAACACCCAAGCTTATTTGGACAAGTGACTTCGATCGATTTACACTGAATACCCGTAACCCGAACATGATACATCAGCTAGGTCACACACCAACCAGACAGCAGTTTATCACGTGCACCCTACTGTAGACTGGAACACAAATGCAGTTTTCCAGAAATCCCGTTTGACAGTTCAAAGAATGTCACAAATATCAACACAACGATCTTTTCTTGTGACTTCCCACAGAATTATGTCAAAGAGAATTTGCAATTTTTGACAGAGGTTTTTTTGACAGCTCAGATTTTCCTTGTTTTTATATCAAGGTCATTCAAGAAGTGTAACATTAGTAAGCACAAAATATACATATGCATCAGACGAAACATAATATTGTAAAGAGGTTCTGCAATCATAGACACACGGTCATTAACACACAGGCAGTGTTACACACAATCTTCGATTAAATAATACTTTATATTCTTAAAATGAAATGCTTAACTTCAACTCACAACCGGTGAAAGTATCCACAGACAGGATCGGAAAATCGCGAAAGAAGTGTTTCGAATAGATACCGTAAACTAAAGAATATTCTACTACTAGATAAGCAAATATTAATTTATTACTTCCAAATCGAAAATCGATTTAAAAGTATGCTGGTCAGTCTGTTTGTTTGTTTGTTTGAGTGCTCGTTTATTGTTTATTTGTTTGTTGATCTACATCAGGGGATGTTTGAAGATTGAGCCATGGGTAGACCCCACTTTTGTGAAAATATGGTCATGATCTAATGTAGTTTGTGAGTTATGAATACAGACAGATAGACAAACTCATATATAAAATTTTTGGGTAAATTAAGGCAAAAAATTCTGGAGATTCAAAGTGGATCAAGATAAAGATCATGTTTAAAGAGAATTGAGTAACAGATAGGCCCTACCTTTTGTAAAAAGATGACCCAGGTCTCAGATGTACAGTTTTTGAGTTAAACACATGCATGCAAAATAAGCCCAATTTCAATACTCTCGCCTTTGTTTGGGGGGGGGGGGGGGGGGGGGGGGCATCACCAGTCAACAAATTAGAGTCCTATTTTGCAGAGGTTGCACAGCTCAAGATTAAGAATGACAAATCTGTGTCAGTGGAATCTGGAATGAAAGTGATCCTAATATTCATTATTAGATCTCTTTGGCTTTTGATGCCATGTATTGACCACTCCATCTTTTTCTTGGTTGGTTTTAAATGGTACTGTATTATCCTGGATAAAATCCAGGCTAATCACAAAAGGTCAGATTAGAAGTGTTGCTTTTTTCAAGACTTTCCTTCTACCCTTTTAACCTTTCTACCTCTTCTATCCTGTAGGTTCTCTTGTCAGCCCTTTGCTGTTTGCCCTCAATTTTAGTCTTTCACTCAGGCCATTTTAAAGTTTTATCTCACTGGATTAACATGCTGACCATACTCATTTTATTTAGAAATTGACACCGGGAATTATGATTCAAGCACTGCAGAGATGAGTGATTATATTTAGTTAAGAAGTGAATTGATGGTCTTAAGTTTTGATATAATAGAGTTGGCCATTATAAGTTCACAAGGCTATGTATGTACCAGAGAGCCAATTGCACCAGTATTTAATTAATCATTCTTCCAAAAAACATCTCTGCATCAGTGGAACAGAATATACCTGGGCTTGTATTCATGAAAAATCTTATTCTCAGTCTCAAACTCAAACTTACATATAATCCCTATAAATTAAAATTTAAACCCTTTATTTGAGTTTATTCTTACTCTCAAACTCATATGTAAGTATACACTCAAACTTAAATATAATCCGTATTCTCGAGTGAGTATACACTTAAACTCAAACTCATTTATAATCCCTATATTTAGGGATTATATTTAAGTCTGCATGAGAGGTGTCTTAAATGTTTGAGTTTAAACAATTTTAGTACAATTAGGTGTACAACTCAGCCTAATATGTTTTAACAAGTTTTTGGCTTCTAAAATCCAAAGTTCTATGAATAAGTTTTTGAGCTTTATTCCCACAATCTAACCTAAAGTAGGGGCTTACAGACCTTCCAACAATTTATAAGTATAACTTAAAGTAATAATAATACTTTCAATAAACGTATTTCCCAAGCAGTGTGCTTGGGCCTAGGGGTGCTAACTTTTTATCCTTAAAAGAAATAGATACTTTTTGACTTTGATCAAATAAATTGGATTTAAATGGGTGACCTTTTTGTGTTCTTCTTGATGTTGAAATACTGTAGAATGCTATAACATTTTAACTTTAACATTAGACACTGGCGATATGACTTAATATTTGAATTTCATCTCACTAAATGCAATATTTTTAACAAAAAAATTTTTATATTGAAGAAAAAAACTCAATTTTCTCCAGACATTTTACAAACTGAAATAAATAGTTAATCATTTTGTTAAACACTGATCATTTAGATAAATAATCAGTAGTAACATAGCTGAACTGAAAATATTATAGTTTGTTTGAATTGTTTGGTACAAGTTATAAATTGTTTAATAAGCTGTACTTAAATATAACATATAGAGTTTAGAGTAGAATTAGTAGTGCCAGCCTTCCAAGCAGTATTACATATACTGCTTTCAAACATATATATTTCAAACTCAAATTAAGTTTGAGATTGCGATTGAGCAGATAAATATTTAATTTTATTTTAGACAATCAAATTCCATGATACATTGCATTTTGGAACTTGATTGGTTAAAATACATCTAAGCTCAATTTCCAACTCAAACTTAAGTTTGAGCATACACTTACATAGGATTTTGCATGAGAATACCAAATTTGAGTTTATAGTTATGTATGGTTGAGTTTCAGTTTGAGATTGAGTATAACTTTGAGTTTGAGACTGAGGATTAGACTTTTCATGAATACCAGCCCTGCATATCTTTTTTTACTTCTGTTTTGACAACTACATTGCCCAGGTTTATCATGTTACCTATATGATTTGCAATAAATTTGTAGCTTCTTTAGTGGTAATACTGCATGCTGTCCTTGTAATAAGACCATGTCTGTCATGTTTAATAAAGTCTAGTTGTCTTACGCATGGCAATGTAAATCTGGTTGTTGACAGAGGCATAAAACACAAACATTCACTTTTAGTTTCTTCTTCATGTGAAAGGATATCAGTTTCCTTCATTCACCCCATAAGAGGGATTGATAGGCATGACTGTACAGTTGCTGCACCACTGAAATTAAACAGGCAACCACAAAATTTCTGATCACAGCAAAATATCTCTCGTTTCAGAAAAGTTGGGTCATATTAAATATTTTATATCAGTGTCAATATCTAAGGTCATATCAAGACAGGTCCTTATAAAATCTAACATGCTGTCATAGACTCTTTTCCAAACCACAAATTCAGAGGTGAGGACCATGTAATAAATGATAGACTTGTTTATGTCTCAGCCACTGAGGCTTTATTCAATCTCATCATAAAAGATCAAAGTTGGGGTTTTATGTCCTGTTCAGCAGCCAGTCCATCTCATCATACTCCACATTAATTTCAATGCTAAAAACTTTTGCTTGATATTGGACAATTCCTTTTTTGAATTCAGAGCACTAGTGGATTTATATTCCCTTAATTGTATTATACAACGCAAACCATCTAAAATTGTGTTAATTTTGGAACTTTATAACTTTTATATACTTTTAAATAAATAAAACCACACATGTATTTGTTTTTGTTGTTCACCTGTCACCATATCACATGAAATTTGTTACGTCATACTTTCACACAATGCATAAAAATTTATCATCAAGTGATACTATACAAACTTGTCAATCAACTAAACATGTTAATCAAAATGAAGTAATTACTTCTTGTGTGTTGTATGCACAAAATAGAAAACATCAAATAGGCCATTTACATTTTCCGTTCCAAATTTTGAGAATTGGAATAGAACATCTGTTTTTTATATTTTTACAGGCTGTTTTTCTTTTCAAAACTGTTTGTGTGAGTATTGTAAGTAGTTGTTCAAACAGGGAAAGTAAACATAGTGCACTTTTAAAACATGACAAAACACCTTTAAAGTATCGATAAACAATTTTCCCGAAATAAACAATAAATGTTTTATTTTGGGGAAATACGGTAGCTTTAATATACGGAAGTCAAATATGTTGTTTATATTTTATAAAGTGTGATCCTTCATGTTTATGACCTTTTTGACAGTGGACTGTTAATTGCATTCACACTTGCCGTTGTCTTTACATTCGATCCATTATGATGATAAATATTCCATTTGAGGAGTGTTTAAAAGATTCTCCAAAATTTAGGTATCGCCTTCTGTACAGTATCGTTGTGTCGTCTTTTATCGACGGCCGTCTATTATCGACGGCCGCGCATTAATACATTGTAGTTCTGTGAACGTGATTTTTGTCTCCGTAAAATTACATATTAAATAAAATATTAATTTATATTTTAAATATGTCACATAATTTCAAATGCTGGTATTGCTTCGAATTTGATAAAATTAAGTTTCTTAATACATGATACAGTAAAATCCCGATTTTGTTAAGTGAATTAATATATCAATTTTTAAAGTAAAATAAAACATGGTTGTCATTGGCAACGCTCATGAATTTCCGTGAAATATGCAAATTTTATCCTAATAAAATACAGTTATTTGATATTGTGTAAAAGGCAAATAGATTTATGTTATTTATTTTGCAATATAAAAAAATCTACATATTTTACTAAGTTGATTTTTATGTAGTCTATTGTCACAGACAACATGTGTTAGTTCAGCAGCCAATACAAAAACAAATATGCCATAAAATAATTTGATTTTTTGGGGTTATAAAATAAATAACCATGCCTGTGGTCATTAACATAAAAACAACGTGATTTACCTTGACACAAAATGGAAGAAATAGCTTTCAAAACCAACTTTAAAAATTAATGATATAATTGTCTACGAAAATAATTTTATGTGCACACCTTCAAAAAGGTATGTTATTTGCTATTTTTATGATAGAATTGCAACAGTTATTCATTTTATTTATTTAATTATCGATTAAAGGGGACAAAGGAAAAAAATAAAAAGTTTAGAATATATTTTAAAGACCATTAATATTGATTTTATTTTACCGTCGATAACAGACAACCATTTCTAAATTAAGAACACCATACACACATAAATTGAATCGAATAAAATAAAGTGAAATAACTTAAAATAGTTGTCCTGTCATAGTTGTACTTGTCAAAGAAACAATATATTTTTAAATTTTAAGTTTGAAATATTGCAAGGACTGATGAAAGAAACGAAAATGAATTAAAATGCGTATGACCGTCGAAAACCGGCAATGCAAGGATACTGTAGTGACTAGTCGGCCCTAGTGACTACAGTAGTACACGGGTGTCATAAATGTTAGACGTCATTAATGTTAGACAAGTTGTTTTTATATTGTCTGGTTTTATGTTACTTCATTAAATTATTAAGAAATGGAATAAGCAATCCCTTGTTTATATGTGTATCAGTGTACACTATATATGTATCACATTAGGTAACTAGATCATTCGCCACAAAACCCGTTCACCACATAATTACTTCAGATGTTTCGCTACATAGTTACATAATTGGAATTATCAAAAAACCTAACTTCTTTGAAGGTTGCCATTGTTTGAAGAGGGAGGGCGCTACCTACACAATTAACCCTAACTTCTTTGAAGTTCCTTGAAGTACCATATATTGTGGGGTTAGCCCGTGAAATGAAAATTTTACAGGGACATTTACTCCAAGTAGAAATGGCCAGTGATAGTCTTGTCTCCCACCACACAGTTTTGATTTGCTCATGAATATTTATAAACAAGAATTCGCGACCACATCTCGCTACCAATTAATACATATCCTTGCGGTGTACGTGCAACTCGCTGACAAGAGAAGTCGCTGACACTAACTCGCTGACACAACTCGCTGACAATATGCAAATTAGATATGGCAGATTAAACAAACGTTATATTAGTTTCCTAACAATATTTTATAAAATGGAAGCATAGACGAAGACTTTAAACTACAGAAATCATGGCAACAGCACCCAAGTCATTAATATTCATGAGAAGATATGATGTCACGGGTTTCACCTTGCATTTCCTAACAATATTTTATAAAATGGACGTCTCGTCAAAGATTAAATACTTTAAATGACAGAACTCGCGGCCATAGCACCCAAGTCATTAATTTTCATGAGAAGATATGAGGTCACGGATTTCCCCTGGCATTTCCTAACAATATTTTATAAAATGGACGTCTCAACGAATTTCAAATACTTTAAACTACAGAACATATATATTTCTTGTCAGCGAGTTGTGTCAGCGAGTTTCTGTTAGTGACTTCCTATGACAGCGAGTTGCACGTAAATCATCCTTGCACTGCCACACGTTTTGTAAGTTGCATATTTTATTTTATTATATTTCTAGGAATCCCCCACGAAATTCTTTTTTCTAATTTCCATATTTAATTTAACAATTGTTTTCATTGGTTAATTGAATTACTTCAACAGTAGTTGCAGCGATAAGAGTAAAATATTTGTCTCGAGTAGGGTTTCAGCAACAATTGTTTTAATTGGTTAATTAAATTAATCACGTTTGCAGACAAAATTTCATATTCTAACATGACACGGCTGTGTCCGCGATTCTGATTGGCTAATAAATAAAAAATTGCTCTGTAAAACCCTGCATAACCTTGTGA
Organism: Sabellastarte sp. h YS-2021; assembly: GCA_964017235.1. Taxonomy (NCBI): domain Eukaryota; kingdom Metazoa; phylum Annelida; class Polychaeta; order Sabellida; family Sabellidae; genus Sabellastarte; species Sabellastarte sp. h YS-2021. The sequence continues at coordinate 31,998,349 of OZ024929.1, forward strand.
GTTCTATTTTATCGCTAATCGTTGTAAAATCTCCTATAACCCCTCGCTCGTCTTTGTCTATTTCTATAATATTTCTAAGAAATCCCACGGAATATTTTAAACTGTTGACAAACGTTTTCTGTTTATTCTTTATATCCCCTGTTCCTCATCCCTGTTTTGTGGCTGCTGCAATATTTCTTGTGGCAAAACGTCTACAGTAATATGTGGCGAACAGGAAATGTGGCGAATGATCTGGTATTCTCACATTAAATGTGTTTAGCTACCTATTTTTTATCATTGCCTAACATTAATGACGTCTAACATTAATGACACCCGTGTACTACGGTAGTCTCAATATGTGACTAAATAAATTGTTTCTGACTTAAAATAACTTTAGCACAGATTATTGTAGAAGACACACACACCATTAATGTTGGCCTATAAATGTATACACCTTGCTAAATACACAGGAAAGTAGGATTCTCCTCATGCGCCTCACAATGACTACTTCTGATGGGAGATAATAACATATTTAGCCTAATTAAAAAAAAACAATACCTTTCCAATTACCCATAGGTTCACCCATGCAAATAAACTAAAAGTCTTTGAAATAGGTGTGGCTTTCTACCAGTAAATGCCCATGCTTTAGTTAATATTTTGAAATTAAAGTATATATTTTGACAGCTTTCTTGGGGCCACGGTGGCAGAGTGGTAACACTTTCGCCTCCCACCTCTGAGGCCGGGGTTCGATCCCCGTGACAGCCTTAAGTGGGAAAGCTGGTAGTGGCTTGCCGTTGGTCGGCAGTTTACAGTACACAACCCTGGCGAACTCTATGTACTGGTTTCCTCTGCCCTTCCAACTACCCGTCGTGATATGACCTGTACAGTGTTGAAAGCGACGTAAAACCCCAAATAAATAAATAAATTAACCGCTTTCTTATTCTTCTGCAAACAGATTACGAAATGTTATACACTGCTGCCACCCACCATAACTTGACACACCTTGGGCACAAAATCCTTATCTGTAGTTATTAGTGGGTTTCTACCAGTATCCGCCTGTCTACCAGTGAACGCTTGCCTTATGTTTCTTTGTTTGAAGTCAAGGACAAATGCTTCTGTTTGTCTACAAAATGGGCATTCACAGGTATTTCCGGTTTACAGTATAAATGGCTGATAATAGAAACTATTTATTAAACTATAAAATTTTGAAGCAAATGTAACAAAATATACTTCAATAATTAATTGTAATGCATATCACCAGATAGTTTGGTCATAGAAGAACGTAATATAAAGCTTTTCATATAATTTAAATTCACAATATTAATCACAACATGGGCATTCACTGGTAGAATGCCACTACCTGTATTTAATATCGTGGATTTCTTTTGATCAATATATGCATTGCATGATATATTTTAGTTGTATATTTTTTGAGAAATTGTTTCTAAAATCGGCCATTTTACTTAAAAAAAATATAAGGCTGGCGTTCACTGGTAGGCGGGTGTTTCACAAGTAAGAAAGTACCTGCATGTGCTTAACAAAAACAGTTAAACAAGTGCTATTGTTAGTGTTGGTATCAAATAAAAATATGTATATCGATATCAAACCATATTTTTATCTTCTGTATCGATTGATATTGAAATATCAGGGCATGCGATGCTTTCCTGAAGGAGACCTTCCAAACTGTTTCGCGAGGTTTAGTAGTGTCCCAAAATGTAAATAAATATGGCAGTTCCATTTTCGCAGTAAGTAAAGTTACCGAAAATGATATGAAAATCAATATAATTTTCAAATTTTGTACTTTATATTAATGGAACATAGCAGGGGTGCATCTATTTTGTAGTATGTTCCGATATTGGCATTGTACCCTACGTTATTGATATCAACATATTTAGCTAGAATTGATAAATATTTCAATATCGATAAACAATACCAGCACTAGCTATTATCAATGCTGGCTGCCTGAGAGGAAGAAATGTATTCTAGTAAGTAAGTAAGTAAGAAACACTTATATAGCGCCGAATTTGATGTAAACATCCTCTAAGGCGCTGATGTGCAAAAAGGGATAGTCCAGTTCCAGAAAGATATCCGTTTCCATATTAGTGTCCGGTAGGTGAGATAGGCTGTGGTGGAGGATAAGCCAATCTAAAAAGGTATGTTTTCAACTGTTTCCTGAAACCAAAAATGCTTTCTATGGTTCTGATGGCTTGAGGAAGCTTGTTCCACTCTGTGGGAGCCCCTGCTATGAAACTGCGTAGCCCTGAGCGTTTATTTGGTGATTGCCCCGTGTGAGATCACTCCGCCTAATTAGAGCGGAGAGATATGGAGGTTGACTCAAATGTATTGCTTTATAAATGAGGAGATTATATTTGAACAGTATACGGTAATGAATGGGGAGCCAGTGTAGTTTGTGCAGGAAGGGTGTAACATGACAGTATTTATTTAGCTTGCACACCGTCCGACATAAGGCATTTTGAACTCTCTGTAGTCTGCTAGTATATGCCTTTTTTGTGTTGTAAAGCAGTGCGTTACAGTAATCCAGACGACTGCTTACCAAGGCATTTGCCACCTTTACAGCTGTTTCATGATTTAAGTACCTGCAGACCCTTCGTAGTTCCCGGAGATGGTAGTAACTTATGCGACATAGATTAGCCACGTGTCTTTGCATTGAATTTTCAGCATCCAGGATGATACCAAGGTTTTTTACCAATTCAGCTGGTTCCATAGTGTTGCCAAGCAAACTCACTGGGAAAGATGACTTCAGGGAACTTCTAATTTGATCATCACCAATCATTATGAATTCGGTCTTGTCAGGATTTAATTTAAGCTTATTATTTCCCATCCAAGCCTGGACCGCCTCAAGGCAATTTGTTAATTCAGTGATACTGGAATCGAAGTTCCTAGAGTCGAGTTCCAAGTAAATTTGTGTGTCATCTGCATATAAGTGGTGGGTGACATTGAATTTAGATATGACTGAACTGAGAGGGGTTGTGTATAGGGTAAAAAGGAGTGGCCCTAGAACTGAGCCCTGGGGAACCCCGCAAGGGAGTTGAAAAGCATCTGAAAGATGTCCATCTATTTTGATGCGCTGCTTGCGTGAGTTGAGGTATGACTGGACCCACTTAAGCACTACCCCATCAATGCCATACCAGTGCTGAAGGCAGTTGAATAGGATTGAGTGGTCTATTGTATCGAAAGCTGCAGATAAGTCCAAAAGGACTAATCCAACAGCTGCACCCTTGTCCATTGATGTGGCAATGTCATTTTGTATTTTCAGCAACGCCGTTTCAGTTGAGTGAAAAGCTCTATATGCGGACTGGTTTTCGTTAGATATACCCTCGTGAGCAATATGCTCATTTATCTGCTTAGCCACAGCTTTCTCTATGAGTTTGGAGATGTAGCTGAGGTTGGACAATTCTTGAGAATATTCTTGTCAAGACCAGCTTTTTTCAACAAGGGTGTAACGTGCAGTCTCAAAGCAGGATGGGAAACTGCCCTCCTGTAGAGAGTAGTTCACAATATTTGTAATAGGAGTCAGGAGCACACTGATACATTCAAGGACCAATGATGTTGGGATGGGATCCAAGTCACATGATTTTAAGGACTTCTTCCTCTGACATGGTGCGGAAAGAAACAAACTTGTTAAGCGTCCCGCAAGGGACGCTTGTTTGTGTATGGGAGAGCTTCAGGCTCCGCCGGCTCCGGCGGCTCCGGCGGCTCCGCATTTTGTTTTCCTTATAACTCTGTAACCGTTAGGCGGATTCTTTTCAAATTTGGCAGGTTTAGGCAGTAGCCTTGGGGAATTTTTTTGAATATGCTGCAGTGACATTTCAACCAATCAGAGAGGTCACATGACCAAAAATGTCTTTTTTCAATGGGGAAGCTTGTCCGGATGATAACTTGAAAGGAATTTTATCAATTCACCTGAAACTTGGCAAATACATTCATTCTATTAAAATCTGGAAATAATTAGATTTTGGCATTGATTGGTCAAGAAATGGCCGAGTAATTAATGATTAATTAATCATTACGAATTTTCCAAATAAGGAAAACACAAAAATGCTTATATCTCGAAAACCGTGCAAGATAGAGCGATTTCGACGAAATTTTTTATCCACAGGGTATATCTGCAGAGTAGCCATGCCAATTTTCAAAAAAATTTTGTCTCGCCAAAAATGGCGGCCATTTTGAATTTTCGAATTTTTCGCAAAAATTGCAAAACATAAAAATGCTTATATCTCGAAAACCCTGCTAGATAGAGCGATTTCGACGAAATTTTTGACCCGTAGGGTATCTCTGCAGAGTAGCCATGCCAATTTTCAAACAAAAAATTTCTTGCAAAAAATGGCGGCCATTTTGAATTTTCGAATTTTTCACAAAATAGCAAAACACAAAAATGCTTATATCTCGAAAACCGTGCTAGATAGAGTGATTTCGACGAAATTTTTGACCCACAGGGTATCTCTGCAGAGTAGCCATGCCAATTTTCAAAAAAATTTTATCTTGCCAAAAATGGCGGCCATTTTGAATTTTCGAATTTTTGCGCAAAAATTGCAAAACACAAAAATGCTAATATTTCGAAAACCGTGCTACATAGAGCGATTTCGACGAAATTTTTGATCTTCAGGGTATCTCTGCAGAGCAGCTATCCCAAAGAGCTTTCACTTGGTGAAGTTTCAGACCCATAGCTAATTGCTCACCTACTCAAAAAGAGTAAATGCGAATTACCTCTAAAAGTATTGCAGATGGCCAATTTTTCTCAAATAACTCATTCACCTACTTTTGGAAGAGCTTTCACTTGGTGAAGTTTCAGACCCGTAGCTAATTACTCACCTACTCAAAATGAGTAAATGCTAATTATCTCAAAAACTATTGCAGATACCCAATTTTTATCAAATAACTCATTCATGTACTTTTGGGAGAGCTTTCACATGGTGAAGTTTCAGACCCGTGGATGATTACTCACCTACTCAAAATGAGTAAATGCGAATTATCTCTTAAAAGTATTGCAGATAGCCAATTTTTCTCAAATAACTCATTCACCTACTTTTGGGAGAGCTTTCACATGGTGAAGTTTCAGACCCATAGCTAATTACTCACCTACTCAAAATGAGTAAATGCGAATTATCTCTAAAAGTATTGCAGATAGCCAATTTTTCTCAAATAACTCATTCACCTACTTTTGGGAGAGCTTTCACATGGTGAAGTTTCAGACCCATAGCTAATTATTTACCTACTCAAAATGAGTAAATGCTAATTATCTGTAAAAGTATTGCGGATACCCAATTTTTATCAAATAACTCATTCATCTACTTGTGGGAGAGCTTTCACATGGTGAAGTTTCAGACCCATAGCTAATTACTCACCTACTCAAAATGAGTAAATGCGAATTATCTCTAAAAGTATTGCAGATAGCCAATTTTTCTCAAATAACTCATTCACCTACTTTTGGGAGAGCTTTCACTTGGTGAAGTTTCAGACCCATAGCTAATTACTCACCTACTCAAAATGAGTAAATGCGAATTATCTCTAAAATTATTGCAGATAGCCAATTTTTGTCAAATTAATCATTCACCTACTTTTGGGAGAGCTTTCACTCGGTGAAGTTTCAGACCCATAGCTAATTACTCACCTACTCAAAATGAGTAAATGCGAATTATCTCTAAAAGTATTGCAGATAGCCAATTTTTCTCAAATAACTCATTCACCTACTTTTGGGAGAGCTTTCACTCTGTGAAGTTTCAGACCCATAGCTAAGTACTCACCTACTCAAAATGAGTAAATGCGAATTATCTCTAAAAGTATTGCAGATAGCCAATTTTTCTCAAATAACTCATTCACCTACTTTTGGCAGAGCTTTCACTTGGTGAAGTTTCAGACCCATAGCTAATTACTCACCTACTCAAAATGAGTAAATGTGAATTATCTCTAAAAGTATTGCAGATAGCCAATTTTTCTCAAATAACTCATTCACCTACTTTTGGGAGAGCTCTCACTTGGTGAAGTTTCAGACCCATAGCTAATTACTCACCTACTCAAAATGAGTAAATGCGAATTATCTCAAAAACTATTGCAGATACCCAATTTTTATCAAATAACTCATTGATGTACTTTTGGGAGAGCTTTCACATGGTGAAGTTTCAGACCCGTGGATGATTACTCACCTACTCAAAATGAGTAAATGCGAATTATCTCTTAAAAGTATTGCAGATAGCCAATTTTTCTCAAATAACTCATTCACCTACTTTTGGGAGAGCTTTCACATGGTGAAGTTTCAGACCCATAGCTAATTACTCACCTACTCAAAATGAGTAAATGCGAATTATCTCTAAAAGTATTGCAGATAGCCAATTTTTCTCAAATTAATCATTCACCTACTTTTGGGAGAGCTTTCACTTGGTGAAGTTTCAGACCCATAGCTAATTACTCACCTACTCAAAATGAGTAAATGCGAATTATCTCTAAAAGTATTGCAGATAGCCAATTTTTCTCAAATAACTCATTCACCTACTTTTGGGAGAGCTTTCACTTGGTGAAGTTTCAGACCCATAGCTAATTACTCACCTACTCAAAATGAGTAAATGCGAATTATCTCTAAAAGTATTGCAGATAGCCAATTTTTCTCAAATAACTCATTCACCTACTTTTGGGAGAGCTTTCACTTGGTGAAGTTTCAGACCCATAGCTAATTACTCACCTACTGAAAATGAGTAAATGTGAATTATCTCTAAAAGTATTGCAAATAGGCAATTTTTCTCAAATAACTCATTCACCTACTTTTGGGAGAGCTTTCACTCTGTGAAGTTTCAGACCCATAGCTATTTATTCACCTACTCAAAATGAGTAAATGCTAATTATCTGTAAAAGTATTGCGGATACCCAATTTTTATCAAATACTCATTCATCTACTTGTGGGAGAGCTTTCACATGGTGAAGTTTCAGACCCATAGCTAATTACTCACCTACTCAAAATGAGTAAATGCGAATTATCTCTAAAAGTATTGCAGATAGCCAATTTTTCTCAAATAACTCATTCACCTACTTTTGGGAGAGCTTTCACTTGGTGAAGTTTCAGACCCATAGATAATTATTAACCTACTCATAATGAGTAAATGTGAATTATCTCTTAATAGTATTGCAGATAGCCAATTTTTCTCAAATAACTCATTCACCTACTTTTGGAAGAGCTTTCACACACGAAAATGAAAAATTGTGAATATCTCGGAAAAGCTATTTCTTCTGCTTTAATGCTCGGCGGGAGATACACACCCCGGCAGTGCTCTTGACAAAAAATTTTGTCTCCCCAAAAATGGTGGCCATTTTGAATTTTCAAAGTTGTTGCAAAACACAAAAATGCTTATATCTCGAAAACCGTGCTATATGGAGCGAACTCAACAAAATTTTGGACCTGCTGGGTATCTCTGCAGAGTAGCCATGCCAATTTTCAAAATATTTTTGTCTCGCCAAATATAGCGGACATTTTTAATTTTTTTATTTTTTGCAAAACACAAAAATGCTTATATCTTGAAAACCGTGCTAGATAGAGCAGACTGCGCTGACTTTGGTTGCCACAACAGTATAAGGCTAGAAACGAAGCATTTTCTTAATACTTTAGCACTCACCTTTATAGCCTTTTCGGGACGCTTTGTTTTTGCTATGCAAAAACATTATCTTTTTTTTTTGCGAGCGATCCTCTAGTTTTTGTAGGAACCTGAGACAGGGGGATCGGCATCAGTAGACAGTAATCCAGATCTTAATTTAGCAATTTTGTCTGCAAAATACCTGCCGAAAGTGTTGACTAGACTGTTCATGGTGGTATAATCTGGAAGTACCATTTTTGGTGATCTATGGAGGACTTTCTTTATGGAATTCCACAAGGCCTTGGGGTTATCCTCATTTTCCCTAACCATATCACTGTAGTGTTTGGTTTTTGCACTGAAGCTTCCAGTCATACTTGCCCATATGATTCAGCTTGCAGTCCAACTTTCTGTCACGAAGGAAATTAAAAAATTTCTCATTTCAAGTCCTATTTTTAAATAGAATATTAGGCTAATATTAATAAAGTTTATGGACTAACTAGCCTTATTTTATATATTTGTATATTACAACCTTATCCCAACATGTACTGGCTGCTTATGTTGCTCTACATGACAGATGGGTTTCACAGTCATTTGATATGTGTGCAGTAGTGGTCTTACCCCACACGCTCATTGATCCCAGCACCAAAATTTTGTGACCAAATTTGATTGTGGGTTTTATAATCAGATTTAAACACATTTTGTACACGCATAGGTGTCACCATAAAATATATGATTATTACTAAAACTATAATTGAACCCTGTCATCTCTAATCTCAGGGGATGAAAAATATACACATCCACTTAGCCAGGAATCTAGATAATGGTTAATCTCAAACAAAATATTGTCTGAGATCTGATATTTATTCCTGATTTACATGGACCTTCAGAGCAAAATTGCACTGTCTTTCAATATATTATACATATACAGTCCAGGGCTGTATTCCAGATATATTCCCGTTCGAGCATTTATCCAAGATGCAAGGTTACATTGACCTCTGTGTCATCCCAGTTTTAATTCCAGTTGTATATTGCAACTGCATTGCTATATACCCACAAGAAATAAAACATCAAATGGATTTTCTTGAAAACACTGTTATTGTTTTTTATCTTTAGGTCTTCATTAGAAGAAGCAGAAAATGATGTGGATTTATTAGAAAATAAGCTGGAAAAGGTTATCAAAAGTTTAACTGTATTTCATCAAATTTATTTGAAATATTTTTAAAGGTATTGCTGTACCATTAATCATACAAGGCATCTAAAGAGATTTTTTACCCCACAGTCTTTAAGGGCTGTCCAGGTATCTTATTCACCCATGGGTGGGTGGGGGCATGGGTGGTAGGATTAAGCTTCTGAGTGCTCTATCTCAGAAACTGTGAGTATAGGATGTTGGTACTTGGTAGGGACATTGTTTGGAGAGTGTAGGTCTGCAATATTATGGTGTGACCTTGATTTTACCTTGACCTTGCTGTACTGACCTTGAGTTTGAAAGTCTTGTCTATGCTATACCTCTGAAACCTTGAGGTGTAGGAAGTTGATACATGGTAGGCACCTCGGTTGGGGGTTGTAGGTGTGCAAAGTCATGGAATGACCTTGATTTGAGCTTTGGCCTTGCTGTAGTGACCTTGATCGACTTTTAAAATCTTATCTAGGCTAAATCTCATAAACTGTAAGGTGTAGGAAATTGGTGCTTGGTAGTGACATTGGTTAGGGGGTGTAATTGTGCAAAATCAAGGTATGACCTTCATTTGACTTTTGACCTTGCTGTAGTGATCTTGAACTTGTCCGGGTTATATCTTGGAAACTGTAATTTGTAGGAAGTTGATACATGGTAGGGGCATAGATCAGAAAGTGTAGTTGTGTAATGTCATGGTGACTTACATTTGACCTGACTTTGCTGTAGTGACCTTGGCTTTTAAAATCTTTTCTGGCCTTTATCTTAGAAGCCATAAGATACAGGAAGTTTATACTTGGTGGGGACATTGGTTAGGGAATGTAGGTGTGCAAACGTCATGATGTGACCTTGATTTGACCTTATTATATGTGGTTTTACTTTATTGTGCTATTTTCATTGACACCTATACGTCAATTAAAAAATTAATAAATTTTTAATTTACTGATTAATGCTGTCATCTTGCTATTAGATTATCTTGTTTTAATGCTTTATCTTTACATAAATTTTCCCTCTCTAAACATTATTTTCTCTATGTAAACATTATGTGGACCTTTACATAACAGTCACTGTTTACTCTTAAAGTCTCCTGATCTTTGTAAGTTGTTTCACTCCTATATCTCATGGTGTCGAAAACTGTTTCCCAGCTGTGGGGTACAGGTATCTCTGTTGCCATTTTTATGTAATTCTTTGTGATGACTGCCAAGAGGTAATTGTTGTAAATGATTAAATAATATTGCAGTAATACTAGGTTGTGTATTGTTACATGGGATGGCATCAACAGTTATAAAAGGACTCTTTATTGTACAGCCTGTAAGCTGTAGTTTAAATAATTAACGCTCGACGATAGGAGAGGGTTATTGTGATCAGTTTGTTTCTGTCTGTCCATCTGTCTGTCTGTCTGTCTGTGCACCGTTTCGCTCTTATAACTCAAAAACTATAACACCAATCGAGCTCAAATTTGGTGGGCAGGTATTTGATGGGGTACAGACGGATTCTTCCAAATTTGGTGTAATTTGTGTGAAAGTTAAAGCCAGGAGAGAGTTATGTCCACCCCCCTGGGGGGTGGATATATTATTTTTGCTTTTTTCGCCGTCCGATGTCCGGCGTCCGGCGTCCGATGTCCGGCGTCACGCATGGTTTCCGCTCATTTAAAGGAAAAGTATTAGAGCTATTGTCACCAAATTTGGTATGCAGGCTTATTGGGTCAGTAGCTTGCTTGGGATTGCTTTTGGCTGTTGTACCTCTTTTGCTTACTGAGTAATACTTAAGTACAGCTATTTTCAGTACCCATTGGTTTCCGTGCATTTAAGCCAAAATAATTAAAGATATTTTACTACAATTTTGAATACAAGATTGTTATGTCCATAGCTCGCTTGGTATTGCATTTGGGACTGATAGCTTTGTCAGTACATGAGTAATAGCCATTTAGGTACTTCATTGTGTATTTTCAGTACTACTTTTGAGTAATTTGCTAATATCTCAGAAACCGTAAGAGATAGAGCGATTTCGTCGAAATTTTCGACCCACAGGGTATCTAAGGAATGTAATATTTGCAATTTTCAAAAAATTTTCCCCTCCCCAAAAATGGCGGCCATTTTGAATTTTCGAATTTTTGCCAAAAATGGCAAAACACAAATTTGCTTCTATCTCCTTAACCGTGTGAGATAGAGCGATTTCGTCGAAATTTTCGACCCACAGGGTATTTAAGGAATGCAATCTACAATTTTCCAAAAATTTTCCCCTCCCCAAAAATGGCGGCCATTTTGAATTTTCGAATTTTTGCCAAAAATGGCAAAACACTAATTTGCTTCTATCTCCTTAACCGTGCGAGATAGAGTGATTTCGTCGAAATTTTCGACCCACAGGGTATCTAAGGAATGCAATCTTTGCAATTTTCCAAAAATTTTCCCCTCCCCAAAAATGGCGGCCATTTTGAATTTTCGCCAAAAATGGCAAAACACAAATTTGCTTCTATCTCCTTAACCGTGCCAGATAGAGCGATTTCGTCAAAATTTTCGACCCACTGGGTATCTGAGCATTGTACTCTTGGTAATTTTTAAAAAATTTTCCCCTCCCCAAAAATGGCGGCCATTTTGAATTTTCGAATTTTTGCCAAAAATGGCAAAACACTAATTTGCTTCTATCTCCTTAACCGTGCGAGATAGAGCGATTTCGTCGAAATTTTCGACCCACAGGGTATCTAAGGAATGTAATATTTGCAATTTTCAAAAAATTTTCCCCTCCCCAAAAATGGCGGCCATTTTGAATTTTCGAATTTTTGCCAAAAATGGCAAAACACAAATTTGCTTCTATCTCCTTAACCGTGCGAGATAGAGCGATTTCGTCGAAATTTTCGACCCACAGGGTATCTAAGGAATGCAATCTTTGCAATTTTCAAAAAATTTTCCCCTCCCCAAAAATGGCGGCCATTTTGAATTTTCGAATTTTTGCCAAAAATGGCAAAACACCAATTTGCTTCTATCTCCTTAACCGTGCCAGATAGAGCGATTTCGTCAAAATTTTCGACCCACAGGGTATCTGAGCATTGTGCTCTTGGTAATTTTTCCAAAAATTTTCCCCTCCCCAAAAATGGCGGCCATTTTGAATTTTCGAATTTTTGCCAAAAATGGCAAAACACTAATTTGCTTCTATCTCCTTAACCGTGCGAGATAGAGCGATTTCGTCGAAATTTTCGACCCACAGGGTATCTAAGGAATGTAATCTTTGCAATTTTCCAAAAATTTTCCCCTCCCCAAAAATGGCGGCCATTTTGAATTTTCGAATTTTTGCCAAAAATGGCAAAACACAAATTTCCTTCTATCTCCTTAACCGTGCGAGATAGAGCGATTTCGTCGAAATTTTCGACCCACAGGGTATCTAAGGAATGCAATCTTTGCAATTTTCCAAAAATTTTCCCCTCCCCCAAAATGGCGGCCATTTTGAATTTTCGAATTTTTGCCAAAAATGGCAAAACACAAATTTCCTTCTATCTCCTTAACCGTGCCAGATAGAGTGATTTCGTCAAAATTTTCGACCCACAGGGTATCTGAGCATTGTACTCTTGGTAATTTTTAAAAAATTTTCCCCTCCCCAAAAATGGCGGCCATTTTGAATTTTCGAATTTTTGCCAAAAATGGCAAAACACTAATTTGCTTCTATCTCCTTAACCGTGCGAGATAGAGTGATTTCGTCGAAATTTTCGACCCACAGGGTATCTAAGGAATGCAATCTTTGCAATTTTCCAAAAATTTTCCCCTCCCCAAAAATGGCGGCCATTTTGAATTTTCGAATTTTTGCCAAAAATGGCAAAACACAAATTTGCTTCTATCTCCTTAACCGTGCCAGATAGAGCGATTTCGTCAAAATTTTCGACCCACAGGGTATCTGAGCATTGTGCTCTTGGTAATTTTAACAAAATTTTCCCCTCCCCAAAAATGGCGGCCATTTTGAATTTTCGAATTTTTGCCAAAAATGGCAAAACACAAATTTGCTTCTATCTCCATAACCGTGCCAGATAGAGCGATTTCGTCAAAATTTTCGACCCACAGGGTATCTGAGCATTGTGCTCTTGGTAATTTTAACAAAATTTTCCTCTCCCCAAAAATGGCGGCCATTTTGAATTTTCGAATTTTTGCCAAAAATGGCAAAACACTAATTTGCTTCTATCTCCTTAACCGTGCGAGATAGAGCGATTTCGTCGAAATTTTCGACCCACAGGGTATCTAAGGAATGTAATATTTGCAATTTTCAAAAAATTTTCCCCTCCCCAAAAATGGCGGCCATTTTGAATTTTCGAATTTTTGCCAAAAATGGCAAAACACAAATTTCCTTCTATCTCCTTAACCGTGCCAGATAGAGTGATTTCGTCAAAATTTTCGACCCACAGGGTATCTGAGCATTGTACTCTTGGTAATTTTTAAAAAATTTTCCCCTCCCCAAAAATGGCGGCCATTTTGAATTTTCGAATTTTTGCCAAAAATGGCAAAACACTAATTTGCTTCTATCTCCTTAACCGTGCGAGATAGAGTGATTTCGTCGAAATTTTCGACCCACAGGGTATCTAAGGAATGCAATCTTTGCAATTTTCAAAAAATTTTCCCCTCCCCAAAAATGGCGGCCATTTTGAATTTTCGAATTTTTGCCAAAAATGGCAAAACACAAATTTGCTTCTATCTCCTTAACCGTGCCAGATAGAGCGATTTCGTCAAAATTTTCGACCCACAGGGTATCTGAGCATTGTGCTCTTGGTAATTTTAACAAAATTTTCCCCTCCCCAAAAATGGCGGCCATTTTGAATTTTCGAATTTTTGCCAAAAATGGCAAAACACAAATTTGCTTCTATCTCCATAACCGTGCCAGATAGAGCGATTTCGTCAAAATTTTCGACCCACAGGGTATCTGAGCATTGTGCTCTTGGTAATTTTAACAAAATTTTCCTCTCCCCAAAAATGGCGGCCATTTTGAATTTTCGAATTTTTGCCAAAAATGGCAAAACACTAATTTGCTTCTATCTCCTTAACCGTGCGAGATAGAGCGATTTCGTCGAAATTTTCGACCCACAGGGTATCTAAGGAATGTAATATTTGCAATTTTCAAAAAATTTTCCCCTCCCCAAAAATGGCGGCCATTTTGAATTTTCGAATTTTTGCCAAAAATGGCAAAACACAAATTTGCTTCTATCTCCTTAACCGTGCGAGATAGAGCGATTTCGTCGAAATTTTCGACCCACAGGGTATCTAAGGAATGCAATCTTTGCAATTTTCAAAAAATTTTCCCCTCCCCAAAAATGGCGGCCATTTTGAATTTTCGAATTTTTGCCAAAAATGGCAAAACACCAATTTGCTTCTATCTCCTTAACCGTGCCAGATAGAGCGATTTCGTCGAAATTTTCGACCCACAGGGTATCTAAGGAATGTAATCTTTGCAATTTTCCAAAAATTTTCCCCTCCCCAAAAATGGCGGCCATTTTGAATTTTCGAATTTTTGCCAAAAATGGCAAAACACAAATTTCCTTCTATCTCCTTAACCGTGCGAGATAGAGCGATTTCGTCGAAATTTTCGACCCACAGGGTATCTAAGGAATGCAATCTTTGCAATTTTCCAAAAATTTTCCCCTCCCCCAAAATGGCGGCCATTTTGAATTTTCGAATTTTTGCCAAAAATGGCAAAACACAAATTTCCTTCTATCTCCTTAACCGTGCCAGATAGAGTGATTTCGTCAAAATTTTCGACCCACAGGGTATCTGAGCATTGTACTCTTGGTAATTTTTAAAAAATTTTCCCCTCCCCAAAAATGGCGGCCATTTTGAATTTTCGAATTTTTGCCAAAAATGGCAAAACACTAATTTGCTTCTATCTCCTTAACCGTGCGAGATAGAGTGATTTCGTCGAAATTTTCGACCCACAGGGTATCTAAGGAATGCAATCTTTGCAATTTTCCAAAAATTTTCCCCTCCCCAAAAATGGCGGCCATTTTGAATTTTCGAATTTTTGCCAAAAATGGCAAAACACAAATTTGCTTCTATCTCCTTAACCGTGCGAGATAGAGCGATTTCGTCAAAATTTTCGACCCACAGGTATTTCAGCATTGTATTCTTGGCAATTTAAAAAAAAATTTCCCGTCCCCTAAAATGGCGGCCATTTTGAATTTTCAAATTTTTGTCAAAAATGGCAAAACACAAATTTGCTTCTATCTCCTTAACCATGCGAGATAGAGCGATTTCGTCGAAATTTTCAACCCACGGGGTATCAAAGGAATGTAATCTTTGCAATTTTCAAAAAATTTTCCCCTCCCCAAAAATGGCAGCCATTTTGAATTTTCGAATTTTTGCCCAAAATGGAAAAACACAAACTGGCCTTAACCGTGCCAAATAGAGTTATTTCGTTGAAATTTTCGACCCATAGGGTATCTAGAAAATGTACTCTTGGCAATTTTCAAAAAAATTTCCTTTTCCCAAAAATGGCGGCCATTTTGAATTTTCAAATTTTTGCCAAAAATAGAAAAACAGGAATTTGCTTCTATCTTCTTAACCATGCCAGATAGAGTGATTTCGTCAAAATTTTCAACCCAACCAATGCAAAAAGGCATGAAGCTGAAATAATTTACATCTACACTAACAAATATTTAAGCATCATTGATATATTTTACAAATGAAACAGGGTCTTGTAAGACTACTGTACAATTTGGGCAAAAGGTTCATGGGTGGACATTACACATGATAATGTGTGTTCTTCTATGCTATCCTGTTTCTATTCGCATCTACTATCAACAGGGCGGCCGATTTCTAGTTTTTTTTTATTTTTAATTGGGCTTTTACAGTGAAAATTCTGCTTCTCTGTCTGTGCACCGTTTTGCCCTTATAACTCAAAAACTATAACATCAATCAATCTCAAATTTGGTGGGAAGGTATTTTATGGGGAACAGATGGATTCTTCCAAATTTATTGTAATTTGTATGAAAATTAAAGCCAGGAGAGAGTTTTTCTTATTTTTAATTGGGCTTTTAGAGTGAAATCTGCTTCTCTGTCTGTGCACCGTTTTGCCCTTATAACTCAAAAACTATAAAATCAATCAATCTCAAATTTGGTGGGAAGGTATTTTATGGGGTACAGAAGAATTTTTCCAAATTTGGTGTAATTTGTTTGAAAATTAAAGCCAGGAGAGAGTTTTTTATGTCAGCTGACTTGTCAGTCAGCTGACATTATGTCATCAGTCTGCGGCGTGGGCGTACGCGTCCGCGTACTCGTACGCGTCCGCGTGAACAACTTCTTCTCCAAAACTACAAGGCCTAGAGACATGCTGTTTTTTTAAAAAGATACCTTATCTATCGAGGATGAAAAATTGTTCAAGGCATGCAAATCTGTCTGTTCGTCTGTTTGCTAGAGACATTACAAGGGGGGTACCCCTACCAAAAGTGTGAAAATTTCAACTTTTTATCACAATTTTCTCAGTGACTATTGCGGGGATTTCTCTCATATCTTGCATATATGTACTAGGCCAGAGGTAGATTCTCTTGTGTGAGTATGAGACCTGGATCTGTCTTACTTTTTTTTTAATAAATTTTTTTAATAATTTTTAATGCATTAAAATTCATGAAATCATGCACTAAATCACTTATAACTTCAAAAGTGTTGCATTTACAGCATTTTGTTAAAATATGTTGTTCAGCTACTTTTTTCATAGCTACAATATGGTGAGTAAGTTGGGTGTCTGTCTCAATAGCTAAGTGAGTAATAGCTACTTTTGGGCTTTTCAGTAACTTCCATTATGAGTAAAATCACTTGTAACTTAAAAACTATTGCATTTAGAGAATTTCGTATAAATATGTTATTCAGCTACTTTTGGGCCAGCTATAACATAGTAAAATTTCAGACCTGTAGCTCATGGCATAGCTGAGTAATAGCTACTTTTAGGTTATCACTGTTGAGTAAATCGCTTATAAATTGAAAACTATTGCATTTAGAGAATTTCGTATAAATATGTTATTCAGCTACTTTTGGGTCAGCTATAACATAGTAAAATTTCAGACCTGTAGCTCATGGCATAGCTGAGTAATAGCTACTTTTAGGTTTTCACTGTTGAGTAAATCACTTATAACTTGAAAAGTGTTGCATTTAGAGCATTTTGTTAAAATATGTTATTCAGCTACTTTTTTCATAGCTACAATATGGTGAGTAAGTTGGGTGTCTGTCTCAATAGCTAAGTGAGTAATAGCTACTTTTGGGCTTTTCAGTAACTTCCATCATGAGTAAAATCACTTGTAACTTGAAAACTATTGCATTTAGAGAATTTCGTATAAATATGTTATTCAGCTACTTTTGGGCCAGCTATAACATAGTAAAATTTCAGACCTGTAGCTCATGGCATAGCTGAGTAATAGCTACTTTTAGGTTATCACTGTTGAGTAAATCACTTATAACTTGAAAACTATTGCATTTAGAGTATTTTGTTTCAATATGTTATTCACCTATTTTGGGGTCAGCTATAACATAGTGAAGTTTCAGACCTGTGGCTCATTTCATAGCTGAGTAATAGCTACTTTGAAGTTCTCACTGTTGAGTAAATCAGTTATAATTGGAAAACTATTGCATTTACAGAAATTTGTGCAAACATGTTATTCAGCTACTTTTGGTTCAGCTATAACATAGTGAAATTATAGACCTATAGCTCATGGCACAACTGAGCAATAGCTATTCTCAGGTACTGACTGTTGAGTAAATCAGCTATAACTTGAAAAATATTGCATTTGGAGTATTTTGTTAAAATATATTGTTCACCTACTTTTGGGTCAGCTATAACATAGTGAAATTACAGACCTATAGCTCATGGCATAGCGGAGCAATAGCTATTTTCAGGTTCTCACTATTGAGTAAATCAGTTGTAGCTTGAAAACTATTGCATTTACAGTAGTTTGCTTAAATATGTTGTTCATCTACTTTTGGGTTAGCTATAACATAGTAAAATTTCAGACATGTAGCTCATTGCATAGCTGAGTAATAGTTCCTTTGAGGTTCTCACTGTTGAGTAAATCAGTTGTAACTTGAAAACTATTACATTTAGAGTAATTTGTTAAATATGTTATTCACAGAATTTTTGGTCAGCTATAACATAGTGAAATTGCAGACCTCTATGTCATGGCATAGCTGAGCAATAGCTACTTTCAGGTTCTCACTGTTGAGTAAATCATTGTATCCACTGGATAGCCGCAGTGTGTAGAGAGAGATTTCACCATTACTGCTCTGATGAAAAAAAATATTATAGCTAGCTTTCTTAAGTTTGCAGTATATATTAATAACCATAAAATGTTGTCTGGGAATATTTTTGGCCTCATTTTGAGAAACAAGATGGCCGCCACAGGTGTTTTTTGTCAGTCATGAAAAGTGCTTATATCTCCCTTATTATTGATCCTAGAGGTTTGGGATGATAAACCAACCTGTAGGAAATCATGGGGTGGGAATCTTTTGGTGTGGTCAGATTTGACCTTCTATGACCCCTCCTTCAAGGTCAAACAAAGATAGCCAAACTTAAAAGTGCTTATAACTCGCTTATTATTGGTCCCAGAGGTTTGGGATGGTAAACAGACAGGAAATCATGGGCTGTGAATCTGTTGATATGGTCCGATTTGACCTTGGAACCCTCCTTCAAGGTCAAATGAGGATAGCGAAAATTGAAAGTGCCTACAACTCGCTTATTATTGGTGACAGAGATTTGGGATGGTAAACCATCCCATAGGAAATCATTGGGTCGGAATCTTTTGGTATGGTCAGATTTGACCTTTGGACCCCTCCTTCAAGGTCAAATGAGGACAGCCAAGCTTAAAAGTGCTTATAACTCATTTATAATTGGTCCTAGATGTTTGGAATGGTAAACCATAGGAAATCATGGGCTGGGAATGAAATTGTGTGGTTAGATTTGACCCTGGACCCCTTCTTCAAGGTCGAACGAGAATATTGCAGTTGTAGTATTTCTTTAAATATGTTTTAACCTATTTTTTACACTTAAACAATTACCTTGTTATTTTCCTTCATAATACCATTTACAGGGCACAACTTTTTTATCCTTTTCTTCTGTCAGCTTCGGAATTTCTTTCGAACTTGCTGTTCAGTTACCATTTACTGTATTTCTGTACGGCCTTTTCCTGATAATTATTCTGTCCTCTAATCACCTTCACAAATCAAAAACACTCAGTCAGCTGACACAGTGCCCGTTCACGGGCACTCTCCTCTTGTCTTATTTTTAATTGGGAATACACAGTGAAACTGCTTCTCTTCATCACATAGGTAAAAAATCAATATTTTGCTTTCTGATGATGTCATTACTCCGTGATGTCATAATGCAACTGTCATTGTGAGGTCACAAACCTAGCTTGTGATACTTGCTGTCTTTAAGTAAAAATATTTCTTCTCATTTTAATAAACATAATAAAGAGGGAGGTGGTATATTCATCATTTTATTAATTATTATTTCTGTTTTATTTTCTCTTTTTTTATTTCAATTCCTTGACAGTCCATCACAAAAAATTACCATGCATGATTTTCACCAAGTGACCTTTAAGCAATATTTTTACCTCCAGCAGCAGTTTAATGTTTTTGTGTGCTTATTGTTTTTTTTTAAATTTTATTTTATTTATTATTTTGTGTGTGTGTGTGTGGGGGGGGGGGGGGGGGGGGGGATGTAGTTACTAAAAGAAAGATCAGGATCTTAATTTGGATACAAAAAATTCATGATTTTTCAGAGGTCCCATTTCAATGTATTTTAAATGACTTTAGCTTTCTACTTTATATTTCTATGAAGATTAATTTACATGTTTGGTTTTATTTTATTGTCTTCCTTACAATACTTTATATCACTTGATGAACTGGTCACATGGAGTCGAGCGTTTTGCTCTCTCTGAGTGCATCTTGTTAAATCTGATTTTCTCTACCAACTTATTTCTCTATCAACTTATTTAATAATAACTGTATTTCAGTTGGTAAAGCAGTGTAGTGGAATGATAGAGGCAGGGAAAGCCTACAACAATGCCAACAAGTATGTCCAGTTTATTTTTTATGTCAGCTGACTTGTCAATCAGCTGACATTATGTCGTCACTCTGTGGCGTGTATGTGCGTGTACACGACTTCTCCTCCAAAACTACAGGGGGACAGAGACATGCTGTTTTTTTTTTTAAGATACCTTATCCATCGTGGATGAAAATTGTTCAAGTCATGCAGATCTGTGTGTTCGTCTGTTTGCTAGAGCCATTACAAGTAAGGTACTCCCCACCCTAAGTGTAAAAATTTCAACACTTTATCACAATTTTCTCATTGACTATTTCAGGAATTTCTCTCATATCTTGCACATATGTACTAGGCCTCATGTAGATTCCCTTGTGTGAGTTTCAGGCCTGGATCTTTCTTAATTTTTTTTATGAAATTTAAAAATAATTTATAATACATTAAAATTCCTGATATCATACACTAAATCACTTATAACTTGAAAAGTATTGCATTTGGAGCATTTTGTTAAAATATGTTATTCAGCTACTTTTTCCGTAGCTACAACATGTTGAGTAACTTGGGAGTCTATCCCAATAGCTAAGTGAGTAATAGCTACATTTTGACTTTTCAGTAACTTCCATATTGAGTAAAATCATTTGTAACTTGAAAACTATTGCATTTAGAGAATTTAGTATATTTATGTTATTCAGCTACTCTTTTGTCAGCTATAACATAGTAAAATTTCAGACCTGTAGCTTATTGCAGAGCTGAGTAATAGCTACTTTGAGGTTATCACTGTTGAGTAAATAGAACTTGAAAAAAAGTATTACATTTAGAATATTTTCTTTAAATATGTTATTTACCTACTTTTGGATCAGCTATGACATTGTACATTTGCAGACCTGCAGCTTATATCATAGCTGAGTAATAACTATTTTGAGGTTATCACAGTTGAGTAAATTAGTTATAACTTGAAAACTATTACATTTAGAGATATTTGTACAACAGCTATATCTAAGGCTGTGACTTTGTTGAAAAAACGACACCGGGCATTCACCTTGAAAGAATCGATCCGAATTCACAGAAGCAAACATGGCGGATGATGTTTACAAAATGTTACGAAAAATAATGTTAAATATCTATATAAATAAGCAAAATTATGCAAAAAACTAATATCGGTTAAAGAAATCTGACAGAATACTAGGGTTTGTCCAAGTATTTCATTGATTTACGCTATATTTAATATATTTTCGGTTACCCGCTTCGCAAGTTTGTAGTCGGTTTCTTAAGGAATTCGGACCATTTTCGGGTAACCAGGTACCCTATCACAGCCTTAACTATAACATAGTAAAATTGCAGACTTGTAGCTCATGGCATAGCTGAGTAATAGCTACTTTCATGTTATCATTGTTGAGTAAATTGCTTGTAACTTGAAAACTGTTGCACTTAGAGAATTTTGTTTGAATATGTTATTCATGTACTTTTGAATCAGCCATAATATAGTGAAATTGCAGACCTATGGCTCATGGCATAGCTGAGCAATAGGTATTTCAGGTTCTCACTGTTGAGTAAAACAGTTACAACTTAGAAACTATTGCATTTACAGTATTTGTTTGAATATGTTATTCACCTACTTTTCCGTCATCTATAACCTAGTGAACTTGCAGACCTGTAGCTCATTGCAGAGCTGAGCAATAGCTACTTTCAGAATGTAGCTGTTGAGTAAATGAGTTGTTGCTTGAAAACTATTATATTAGAGTATTTTGTTTTAATATGTTAGTCTTTGAATTTTTG
The DNA here is from genome assembly GCA_964017235.1 of Sabellastarte sp. h YS-2021. Taxonomy (NCBI): domain Eukaryota; kingdom Metazoa; phylum Annelida; class Polychaeta; order Sabellida; family Sabellidae; genus Sabellastarte; species Sabellastarte sp. h YS-2021. Next base: position 32,019,850 of record OZ024929.1, read on the forward strand.
GTCAGCCATAACATAGTAAAAATGCAGATATGTAACTCATGGCATAGCTGAGCAATAACTGCTTTCAGGTTCTCACTATGGAGTAAATCAGTTGTAACTTCAAAACTACTGCATTTAGAGTTTTTTGTTTAAATATTTTGTTCACCTAGTTTTGGGTCAGCTATAACATAGTAAAATTGCAGACCTATAGCTCATTGCATAACTCAGCTATAGCTACTTTCAGAGTATTGCTATTGAGTAAATCAGTTGTAACTCGAAAACTATTGCATTTAGAGTATTTTGTTGACATATGTTATTCGGCTACATTTTTGTCAGCTATAACATAGTAAAATTGCAGACCTGTACCTCATTGCATAATGAGCAAAAGCTATTTTGAGGTTTTCTCTATTGGGTAAATCAGTTGTATCTTGAAAACTGTTGCATTTAGAGAATTTTGTTGACATATATTTTTCATGTACTTTTGAATCAGCTATGGCACAGTAAAATTGTAGACCTATCGGTCATTGCATAACTGAGCAATAGCTACTTTCAGGTTCTCACTTTTTTAGTAAATGAGTTGTAACTTGAAAACTATTGCATTTAGAGAATTTTGTTTAAATATGTTATTCACCTACTTATGGGTCACCTATAAAATAGTGAAATTGCAGGCTTGTAGCTCATCGTATAGCTGAGCAATAGCTACTTTCAGGTTTTCACTATTGAGAAAACCAATTGTAACTTGAAAGTTATTGCATTTAGAAAATTTTTTTAAATAAGTTATTCACCTACTTTTGGGTCAGCTATAACATAGTAAAATCTCAGACCTGTAACTCCTTGCAAGCTGAGCAAAAGTGCTTTAAGATTCTTACTGTTAAGGAAATCATTGTAACTTGAAATACATTATCTTTTTAAATACGTTTTTCACCTACTTTTTACATCTTAAGAATTAACTTTGTAATTTACTTCTGAATACCATTTGCAGGGCACAACTTTTGTGTCCTTTTCTTCATTCACTTCTACTCTGAAACTCAAAACACACAGTCAGCTGACACAGAGCCCGTTCACGTGCACTGATTGCTTGTTATCTCCCGCTGGGCTTTAGCCTGGGAGGGAGATTATGAAATGATGTCTGTGTGTGCATGCATGCATGCGTGCGTGTGCGTGCATTAGTTTGTCACACAGATTTCTCCATAACTACTACAGCTACAGATTTTTTGTAAATTAGTTGTTCCAATGGATTTTCACGCCCTTGATTTTGTTTTTGGTTTTATGGACTTAGGCCTGAAGATAAGTGAGTCATAGCAATCTTAGCTACTTTGAGTAAAGGACTCGTAACTCAAAAACTATTGCAGTTACAGGTTTTTATGTCAGCTGACATTATGTCGTCACTCTGCGGCGTGGGCGTACACGTACGCGTACGCGTGAACAACTTCTCCTCCAAAACTACAAGACCTAGAGACGTGCTGTTTTTTTTAAAAGATACCTTATCTATCGAGGATGAAAAATTGTTCAAGGCATGCAAATCTGTCTGTTCGTCTGTTTGCTAGAGACATTACAAGGGGGGTACCCCCACCAAAAGTGTGAAAATTTCAACACTTAATCACAATTTCCTCAGTGACTATTGCAGGGATTTGTGTCATATCTTGCATATATGTACTAGGCCAAAGGTAGATTCTCTTGTGTGAGTATGAGACCTGGATCTTTCTTACTTTTTTTTTAATAAATTTTTTTAATAATTTTTAATGCATTAAAATTCATGAAATCATGCACAAAATCATTTATAACTTGAAAAGTGTTGCATTTAGAGCATTTTGTTAAAATATGTTATTCAGCTACTTTTTTCATAGCTACAATATGGTGAGTAAGTTGGGTGCCTGTCTCAATAGCTAAGTGAGTAATAGCTACTTTTGGGCTTTTCAGTAACTTCCATCATGAGTAAAATCACTTGTAACTTAAAAACTATTGCATTTAGAGAATTTCGTATAAATGTGTTATTCAGCTACTTTTGGGTCAGCTATAACATAGTAAAATTTTAGACCTGTAGCTCATGGCATAGCTGAGTAATAGCTACTTTTAGGTTATCACTGTTGAGTAAATCGCTTATAACTTCAAAACTATTGCATTTAGAGAATTTTGTATAAATATGTTATTCAGCTACTTTTGGGTCAGCTATAACATAGTAAAATTTCAGACCTGTAGCTCATGGCATAGCTGAGTAATAGCTACTTTTAGGTCATCGCTATTGAGTAAATCAGTTGTAACTTCAAAACTATTGCATTTACAGTATTTTGCTTAAATATGTTGTTCACCTACTTTTGGGTCAGCTATAACATAGTAAAATTTCAGACCTGTAGCTCATTGCATAGCTGAGTAATAACTACTTTGAGGTTCTCACTATTGAGTAAATCAGTTGTAATTGCAAAACTATTGCGTTTAGAGAATTTAGTATAAATATGTTATTCAGCTACTTTTGGGTCAGTTATAACATAGTAAAATTTCAGACCTGTAGCTCATGGCATAGCTGAGTAATAGCTACTTTTAGGTCATCACTATTGAGTAAATCAGTTGTAACTTGAAAACTATTGCATGTACAGTATTTTGCTTAAATATGTTGTTCACCTACTTTTGGGTCAGCTATAACATAGTAAAATTTCAGACCTGTAGCTCATGGCATAGCTGAGTAATAGCTACTTTGAGGTTATCACTGTTGAGTAAATCGCTTATAACTTGGAAATTATTGCATTTAGAGTATTTTGTTTCAATATGTTATTCACCTATTTTGGGGTCAGCTATAACATAGTGAAGTTCCAGACCTGTGACTCATTGCATAGCTGAGTAATAGCTACTTTGAAGTTCTCAATGTTGAGTAAATCACTTATAATTGGAAAACTATTGCATTTAGAGAATTTAGTATAAATATGTTATTCAGCTACTTTTGGGTCAGCTATAACATAGTAAAATTTCAGACCTGTAGCTCATGGCATAGCTGAGTAATAGCTACTTTTAGGTTATCACTGTTGAGTAAATCACTTATAACTTGAAAACTATTGCATTTAGAGTATTTTGTTGCAATATGTTATTCACCTATTTTGGGGTCAGCTATAACATAGTGAAGTTCCGGACCTGTGGCTCATTGCATAGCTGAGTAATAGCTACTTTGAAGTTCTCACTGTTGAGTAAATCAGTTGTAATTGGAAAACTATTGCCTTTACAGAAATTTGTGCAAATATGTTATTCAGCTACTTTTGGGTCAGCTATAACATAGTGAAATTACAGACCTGTAGCTCATGGCACAACTGAGCAATAGCTATTCTCAGGCACTGACTGTTGAGTAAATCGGCTATAACTTGAAAAATATTGCATTTGGAGTATTTTGTTAAAATATATTGTTCACCTACTTTTGGGTTAGCTATAACATAGTGAAATTACAGACCTATAGCTCATGGCATAGCGGAGCAATAGCTATTTTCAGGTTCTCACTATTGAGTAAATCAGTTGTAACTTGAAAACTATTGCATTTACAGTATTTTGCTTAAATATGTTGTTCACCTACTTTTAGGTCAGCTATAACGGAGCAAAAATTCAGACATGTAGCTCATTGCATAGCTGAGTAATAGTTACTTTGAGGTTCTCACTCTTGAGTAAATCAGTTGTAACTTGAAAACTATTACATTTAGAGTATTTTGTTAAATATGTTATTCACAGACGTTTTGGTCAGCTATAACATAGTGAAATTGCAGACCTCTATGTCATGGCATAGCTGAGCAATAGCTTCTTTCAGGTTCTCACTGTTGAGTAAATCATTGTATCCAACCTGTAGGAAATCATGGGCTGGGAATCTGTTAATATGGTCCGATTTGACCTTGGAACCCTCCTTCGAGGTCAAATGAGGATAGCCAAACATAAAAGTGCTTATAACTCGCTTATTATTGGTCCTAGAGGTTTGGAATGAAAACCAACCTATAGAAAATCATGAGCTGGGAATTTTTTGGTGTGGTTGGATTTCACCTTGGACCCCTCCTTCAAGGTCAAATGAGGATAGCCAAACTTAAAAGTGCTTATAAGTCGCTTATTATTGGTCCTAGAGGTTTGGAATGGAAAACCAACCTATAGAAAATCATGGGCTGGGAATCTTTTGGTGTGGTCGGATTTCACCTTAGACCCCGCTTCCAGGTCAAACGAAGATAGCCAAACTTAAAGTGCTTATAACTCGCGTATTATTGGTCTTGGAGGTTTGGGATGGTATACCAACATATAGGAAATCATGGGCTGGGATTCTTTTGGTGTGGTCAGATTTGACCTGGGACCCCTCCTTCAAGGTCAATTGAGGATAGCCAAACTTACAATTGCTTATAACTCGCTTATTATTGGTCCTACAGGTTTGGGATGGTAAACAAGCTACAGGAAATCATGGGCTGGGAATTTTTTTGTGTGCTCGTATTTGACCTTAGACCCCTCCGTCAAGGTCAAACAAGGATAGCCAAACTTAAAAAGTGCCTATGACTCACTTATTATTGGTCCGAGAGGTTTGGGATGGTAAACCATCCTAAATTCTTTGGCTGGGAATCTTTTGGTATGGTCAGATTTGACCTTTGGATCCCTTCTTCATGGTCGAACGAGGGTATTGCATTTATAGTATTTCTTTAAATATTTTTAACCTACTTTTTACACTTAAACAATTACCTTGTTACTTTATTTCATAATACCATTTGCAGGGCACAACTTTTTTGTCCTTTTCTTCTGTCAGCTTCGGAATATCTTTCGAACATGCTGTTCAGTTACCATTTACTGTATTTCTGTACAGCCCTTTCCCTGATAATTGTGCTTTCCTCTCATTACCACCATCACAAATCAAAAACATTCAGTCAGCTGACACAGTGCCCGTTCACGGGCACTCTCCTCTTGTTTTTTAAATATGTTGTTCAGCTACTTTGTCCTTAACTATAAGATGGTACATAGTTTGGGGTCCCATTGTATGCCATAAGTGAGTAATAGCTATTTTCTTATTTGTAGCAAAATAATGACATAAGTATATATCGAATATCTTCAAAAGTATTATAGTTAGGGAAATCTTTTCAATATGTTATTCATCTAGTTTTTGCTATCACATAGTAAAGTTTCAGACCTGTTGCACATTGGATAGCTGAGTAATAGCTTCTTTGAAATTCTGACTGTTGAGTAAATCCATTGTAACTCCAAAACTATTGCAGTTAGAGTATTTTCCTAAACTATGTTGTTCAGCTACTTTGTCTTTAACCATAAGATGGGATATAGTTTGGGGTTCTATTGCATGCCATATGTGAGAAATAGCTATTTTCTTATATGTAGCAAAATAATGACATAAGTAAATGTAAAATATCTTCAAAAGTATTAAAGTTAGGGAATTCTTTTCATTTGTTATTCATCTAGTTTTTTACCCCACAGCCCTTAAGGGCGGGCAGGCGTCCTGTCGGGCGGGCGGGTGGGCGGGTTTGGGAAAAAGTTTGTCCAGGCTGTATCTCAGAAACTGTAAGGTATAGGAAGTTGATACTTGCTAGGGACATTGGTTAGGGGTGTAGGTGTGCAATGTCATGGTCTGACCTTGATTTGACCTTGCCGTAGTGACCTTGAGTTTGAAAATCTTGTCCGGGCTATATCTTGGAAACCGTAAGGTGTAGGAAGTTGATACTTGGTAGGGACATTGGTTGGGGGTGTAGTTGTGCAACGTCATGGTGTGACCTTGATTTGACCTTTGACCTTTCTGTAGTGACCTTGACCTATAAAATCTTGTCCGGGCTATATCTCGGAAACTGTAAGGTGTAGGAAGTTGATACTTGGTAGGGATATTGGTTAGGGGGTGTAGGTATGCATCGTCATGGAGTGACCTTGATTTGACCTTTGACCTTGCCATAATGACCTTGATCTATAAAATCTTGTCCGGGCTATATCTCAGAAACTGTAAGGTGTAGGAAGTTGATATTTGGTAGGGACATTGGTTAGGGGGTGTAGTTGTGCAACGTCATGGTCTGACCTTGATTTGACCTTGCCGTAGTGACCTTGAGTTTGAAAATCTTGTCCGGGCTATAACTCAGAAACCGTAAGGTGTAGGAAGTTGATACTTGGTAGGGACATTGGTTAGGGGGTGTAGGTGTGCAACGTCATGGTGTGACCTTGATTTGACCTTTGACCTTGCCGTAGTGACCTTGACCTATAAAATCTTGTCTGGGCTATATCTCAGAAATCGTAAGGTGTAGGAAGTTGATACTTGGTAGGGACATTGGTTAGGGGGTGTAGGTGTGCAACGTCATGGTGTGACCTTGATTTGACCTTGCCGTAGTGACCTTGACCTATAAAATCTTGTCCAGGCTATATCTCAGAAACCGTAAGGTGTAGGAAGTTGATACTTAGAGACATTGGTTAGGGGGTGTAGTTGTGCAATGTCATGATCTGACCTTGATTTGACCTTTGACCTTGCCGTAGTGACCTTGACCTATAAAATCTTGTCCGGGCTATATCTCGGAAACCGTAAGGTGTAGGAAGTTGATACTTGGTAGGGACATTGGTCAGGGGCCATAGGTGTGTATTATCATGGTGTGACCTTAATTTGACCTTTGACCTTGTCGTAGTGACCTTGACCTTTAAAATCTTGTTGGACCTTTGGGTCTGTCTTTTGATGCAGATTAAGCACTGTTAATTCATATTAGAATTTATTAAGAATTTTATTTTCATAACTTCCCATTGTAAGAGATAGAATTTCATCAAGTGAGCCACAGATTTTGCTCCAACACCACACATAAGCGTTCATTAAATGTATTACCACTTCTGTATGCATGGTAATATTCAAAACATCTAAAGCATAATTCGGCCATGCAGATGTAGATAAAGAATGTTGAATTTTAGTTTACTGATTAATGCTGTCATCTTGTTATTGAATTGACTTGTTTTAATACTTCATCTTTACATGCATTATCTTTCTTTTAAACATTATTTTCTGCATTTAAACATTTTTTGGAACTTTATATAACTGACAGTGCTCTGAAAGTATCCTGAACTTTTTACTGGTACAGTGCTTCTGTATCTCATGGTGTTGAAAATATTTCCCTAGGCTGTGGGGTATGGGCATCTCTGATGCTATTTTGATAAGCTTACTTTCCTGTGTCCTTTATATTTTTGTTGCTGTTGCAGATCTAGGTCAAGAGCTAAGTGAGTAGATAGCTGAGCAAGAGCTACTAAAATGAGTAAATGTTTTTATCTCTAAAAGTATTATAGGTAGGCAATTTGTTCTAAATAAGTCATTTACCTACTTTTGGCTGATCTATCATATAGTGAAGTTGCAGATCTATAGCTTTTTGCATAGCACACTTATAGCTACTAAAATGAGTAAATGTCTTTTATCTGTAAAAGTATTGTAGATAGGCAATTTCTTCTAAATAGGTCATTCACCTACTTTTGGGTGATCTACCACATAGTGAAGTTGCAGAACTGTAGCTCTTTGGATAGCTGAGTAATAGCTACTAAAATGAGCAAATGTCTTTTATCTCTAAAAGTATTACAGAAAGGCAATTTTTTCTAAATAAGTTATTCATCTACTTTTGGGTGATCTACCACATAGTGAAGTTTCAGATCTATGGCTCTTTGCATAGCTGAGTAACAGCTACTAAAATGATTAAATGTCTTTTATCTTTAAAAGTATTGGACATAGACAATTTCTTCTAAGTAAGTCCTTCACCTACTTTTGGGCGATCTACCCCATAGTGAAATTGCAGAACTGTAGCTCTCTGGATGGCAGAGTAATAGCCACTAAAATGAGTAAATGTCTTTTATCTCTAAAGGTGTTACAGATAGGCAATTTCTTCTAAATATGTCCTTCACCTACTCTGGGTTGATCTACATAGTAAAGTTGCAGAACTGTAGCTCTTTGGATGGCAGAGTTAAAGCTACTAAAATGAGTAAATGCCTTTTGTCTTTAAAAGTATTGCAGTCAAACATTAAAGTGCCTCTTGCTTGTTGTCACTTCTACATGTGCCTCCATCTCATAAGAAAATTTATATTCCACTATCTTTAGTTCATCTAATTTATACAGCGGGAGATAATTGCATGCGTCAAAATGCTTGTTTTATTTTTAGGCTTAACTTTCAAAAAATATCTCTCGAACCTTGATTGCTGGATCAGTATTTTTAAAATCTTTTGAACCCGCACAGCAACAGTTATTTGCCTGTGATTCTGATTTCTTAAAAATATTTTTTATTTTGTTGAAAGAATGACTGCAAATAAGACATGTAATTTTTAAGTTTATATCATTACAACTGATGCCCTAACCCAAAGTTGCTCCTGTAAGATATTCAAAGAGTTAAACCTGTCACAGTGGTAGTGATAGTATATTTCTTGAGGATAGTTTTCAGGAGCACAAGAACACAAAATTAATAAAAAATTACATATGCTTAGTTTCTATAAAATTGAAAGTAACTATCTAGTTGGGTGGGTAATTCTATTCACAAACAAAATTTGAAGTGACACATTAAAATCACATGAATAGAAAATCAGTGCATTTAACCCATAACTTTTTACTTTCGTGCCCCTGTGAACATTGGATAATGTTTTGCTCATATAATTTATTGTATTAGTTTGGTTAATCTTAATGCCATGTACTTTGTTTACACATCAGATTAAATGCATGTAATATATTCTCTTTGCTTTGTCACCACAATCGATGTTTGTTTCTAGTGTAAATATTTCACTCAATAGTTGTGCACTTGTAGGTCTTTTATGACGAGTCTGAAAGATGTCGCTGCACTGTTCAAACAAGATGACTTTGTGAAGGTAAGTATACCTCACAATAATTAAGCGTCCCGCAAGGGACGCTTGTTTGTGTATGGGAGAGCTTCTGGCTCCGCCGGCTCCGCCGGCTCCGGCGGCTCTGCCGGCTCCGCATTTTGTTTTCCTTATAACTCTGTAACCGTTAGGCGGATTCTTTTCAAATTTGGCAGGTTTAGGCAGTAGCCTTGGGGAATTTTTTTGAATATGCTGCAGTGACATTTCAACCAATCAGAGAGGTCACATGACCAAAAATGTCTTTTTTCGATGGGGAAGCTTGTCCGGATGATAACTTGAAAGGAATTTTATCAATTCACCTGAAACTTGGCAAATACATTCATTCTATTAAAATCTGGAAATCATTAGATTTTGGCATTGATTGGTCAAGAAATGGCCGAGTAATTAATGATTAATTAATCATTACGAATTTTCCAAATAAGGAAAACACAAAAATGCTTATATCTCGAAAACCGTGCTAGATAGAGCGATTTCGACGAAATTTTTGACCCGCAGGGTATCTCTGCGGAGTAGTTTTCCCAATTTTCAAAAAATTTTTGTCTCGCCCAAAATGGCGGCCATTTTGAATTTTCGAAATTTTCGCAAAAATTGCAAAACACAAAAATGCTTATATCTCAAAAACCGTGCTAGATAGAGCAATTTCGACAAAATGTTTGACCCGCAGGATATCTCTGCAGAGTACTTTTCCCAATTTTCAAAAAATTTTTGTCTCGCCAAAAATGGCGGCCATTTTGAATTTTCGAAATTTTCGCAAAAATTGCAAAACATAAAAATGCTTATATCTCGAAAACCCTGCTAGATAGAGCGATTTCGACGAAATTTTTGACCCACAGGGTATCTCTGCAGAGTAGCCATGCCAATTTTCAAAAAAATTTTGTCTCGCCAAAAATGGCGGCCATTTTGAATTTTCGAATTTTTCGCAAAAATTGCAAAACATAAAAATGCTTATATCTCAAAAACCCTGCTAGATAGAGCGATTTCGAGGAAATTTTTGACCCGTAGGGTATCTCTGCAGAGTAGCCATGCCAATTTTCAAACAAAAAATTTCTCGCCAAAAATGGCGGCCATTTTGAATTTTCGAATTTTTCGCAAAATTGCAAAACACAAAAATGCTTATATCTCGAAAACCGTGCTAGATAGAGCGATTTCGACGAAATTTTTGACCCACTGGGTATCTCTGCAGTGTAGCCATGCCAATTTTCAAAAAAAATTTATCTTGCCAAAAATAGCGGCCATTTTGAATTTTCGAATTTTTGCGCAAAAATTGCAAAACACAAAAATGCTAATATTTCGAAAACCGTGCTACATAGAGCGATTTCGACGAAATTTTTTATCTTCAGGGTATCTCTGCAGAGCAGCTATCCCAAAGAGCTTTCACTTGGTGAAGTTTCAGACCCATAGCTAATTGCTCACCTACTCAAAAAGAGTAAATGCGAATTACCTCTAAAAGTATTGCAGATGGCCAATTTTTCTCAAATAACTCATTCACCTACTTTTGGAAGAGCTTTCACATGGTGAAGTTTCAGATCCATAGCCAATTACTCACCTACTCAAAATGAGTAAATGCGAATTATCTCTAAAAGTATTGCAGATAGCCAAATTTTCTCAAATAACTCATTCACCTACTTTTGGGAGAGCTTTCACATGGTGAAGTTTCAGACCCATAGCTAATTATTTACCTACTCAAAATGAGTAAATGCTAATTATCTGTAAAAGTATTGCGGATACCCAATTTTTATCAAATAACTCATTCATCTACTTATGGGAGAGCTTTCACATGGTGAAGTTTCAGACCCATAGCTAATTACTCACCTACTCAAAATGAGTAAATGCGAATTATCTCTAAAAGTATTGCGGATAGCCAATTTTTCTCAAATAACTCATTCACCTACTTTTGGGAGAGCTTTCACTTGGTGAAGTTTCAGACCCATAGCTAATTACTCACCTACTCAAAATGAGTAAATGCGAATTATCTCTAAAAGTATTGCAGATAGCCAATTTTTCTCAAATAACTCATTCACCTACTTTTGGGAGAGCTTTCACTTGGTGAAGTTTCAGACCCATAGCTAATTACTCACCTACTCAAAATGAGTAAATGCGAATTATCTCTAAAAGTATTGCAGATAGCCAATTTTTGTCAAATTAATCATTCACCTACTTTTGGGAGAGCTTTCACTTGGTGAAGTTTCAGACCCATAGCTAATTACTCACCTACTCAAAATGAGTAAATGCGAATTATCTCTAAAAGTATTGCAGATAGCCAATTTTTCTCAAATAACTCATTCACCTACTTTTGGGAGAGCTTTCACTCTGTGAAGTTTCAGACCCATAGCTAATTACTCACCTACTCAAAATGAGTAAATGCGAATTATCTCTAAAAGTATTGCAGATAGCCAATTTTTCTCAAATAACTCATTCACCTACTTTTGGCAGAGCTTTCACTTGGTGAAGTTTCAGACCCATAGCTAATTACTCACCTACTGAAAATGAGTAAATGCGAATTATCTCTAAAAGTATTGCAGATAGCCAATTTTTCTCAAATAACTCATTCACCTACTTTTGGGAGAGCTTTCACTTGGTGAAGTTTCAGACCCATAGCTAATTACTCACCTACTCAAAATGAGTAAATGCGATTTATCTCTAAAAGTATTGCAGATAGCCAATTTTTCTCAAATAACTCATTCACCTACTTTTGGGAGAGCTTTCACTTGGTGAAGTTTCAGACCCATAGCTAATTACTCACCTACTGAAAATGAGTAAATGTGAATTATCTCTAAAAGTATTGCAGATAGCCAATTTTTCTCAAATAACTCATTCACCTACTTTTGGGAGAGCTTTCACTCTGTGAAGTTTCAGACCCATAGCTAATTACTCACCTACTCAAAATGAGTAAATGCGAATTATCTCTAAAAGTATTGCAGATAGCCAATTTTTCTCAAATAACTCAGTCACCTACTTTTGGCAGAGCTTTCACTTGGTGAAGTTTCAGACCCATAGCTAATTACTCACCTACTGAAAATGAGTAAATGTGAATTATCTCTAAAAGTATTGCAGATAGCCAATTTTTCTCAAATAACTCATTCACCTACTTTTGGGAGAGCTTTCACTTGGTGAAGTTTCAGGCCCATAGCTAATTACTCACCTACTCAAAATGAGTAAATGCGAATTATCTCTAAAAGTATTGCAGATAGCCAATTTTTCTCAAATAACTCATTCACCTACTTTTGGGAGAGCTTTCACTTGGTGAAGTTTCAGACCCATAGCTAATTACTCACCTACTCAAAATGAGTAAATGCGAATTATCTCTAAAAGTATTGCAGATAGCCAGTTTTTCTCAAATTAATCATTCACCTACTTTTGGGAGAGCTTTCACTTGGTGAAGTTTCAGACCCATAGCTAATTACTCACCTACTCAAAATGAGTAAATGCGAATTATCTGTAAAGTATTGCAGATAGCCAATTTTTCTCAAATAACTCATTCACCTACTTTTGGGAGAGCTTTCACTTGGTGAAGTTTCAGACCCATAGCTAATTACTCACCTACTCAAAATGAGTGAATGCGAATTATCTCTAAAAGTATTGCAGATAGCCAATTTTTCTCAAATTAATCATTCACCTACTTTTGGGAGAGCTTTCACTTGGTGAAGTTTCAGACCCATAGCTAATTACTCGTCTACTCAAAATGAGTAAATGCAAATTATCTCTAAAAGTATTGCAGATAGCCAATTTTTCTCAAATAACTCATTCACCTACTTTTGGGAGAGCTTTCACTTGGTGAAGTTTCAGACCCATAGCTAATTACTCACCTACTCAAAATGAGTAAATGCGAATTATCTCTAAAAGTATTGCAGATAGCCAATTTTTCTCAAATAACTCATTCACCTACTTTTGGGAGAGCTTTTACTCTGTGAAGTTTCAGACCCATAGCTAATTACTCACCTACTCAAAATGAGTAAATGCGAATTATCTCTAAAAGTATTGCAGATAGCCAATTTTTCTCAAATAACTCAGTCACCTACTTTTGGCAGAGCTTTCACTTGGTGAAGTTTCAGACCCATAGCTAATTACTCACCTACTGAAAATGAGTAAATGTGAATTATCTCTAAAAGTATTGCAGATAGCCAATTTTTCTCAAATAACTCATTCACCTACTTTTGGGAGAGCTTTCACTTGGTGAAGTTTCAGGCCCATAGCTAATTACTCACCTACTCAAAATGAGTAAATGCGAATTATCTCTAAAAGTATTGCAGATAGCCAATTTTTCTCAAATAACTCATTCACCTACTTTTGGGAGAGCTTTCACTTGGTGAAGTTTCAGACCCATAGCTAATTACTCACCTACTCAAAATGAGTAAATGCGAATTATCTCTAAAAGTATTGCAGATAGCCAGTTTTTCTCAAATTAATCATTCACCTACTTTTGGGAGAGCTTTCACTTGGTGAAGTTTCAGACCCATAGCTAATTACTCACCTACTCAAAATGAGTAAATGCGAATTATCTGTAAAGTATTGCAGATAGCCAATTTTTCTCAAATAACTCATTCACCTACTTTTGGGAGAGCTTTCACTTGGTGAAGTTTCAGACCCATAGCTAATTACTCACCTACTCAAAATGAGTGAATGCGAATTATCTCTAAAAGTATTGCAGATAGCCAATTTTTCTCAAATTAATCATTCACCTACTTTTGGGAGAGCTTTCACTTGGTGAAGTTTCAGACCCATAGCTAATTACTCGTCTACTCAAAATGAGTAAATGCAAATTATCTCTAAAAGTATTGCAGATAGCCAATTTTTCTCAAATTAATCATTCACCTACTTTTGGGAGAGCTTTCACTTGGTGAAGTTTCAGACCCATAGCTAATTACTCGTCTACTCAAAATGAGTAAATGCGAATTATCTCTAAAAGTATTGCAGATAGCCAATTTTTCTCAAATAACTCATTCACCTACTTTTGGCAGAGCTTTCACTTGGTGAAGTTTCAGACCCATAGCTAATTATTCACCTACTCAAAATGAGTAAATGTGAATTATCTCTAAAAGTATTGCAGATAGCCAATTTTTCTCAAATAACTCATTCACCTACTTTTGGGAGAACTTTCACTCTGTGAAGTTTCAGACCCATAGCTATTTATTCACCTACTCAAAATGAGTAAATGCTAATTATCTGTAAAAGTATTGCGGATACCCAATTTTTATCAAATACTCATTCATCTACTTGTGGGAGAGCTTTCACATGGTGAAGTTTCAGACCCATAGCTAATTACTCACCTACTCAAAATGAGTAAATGCGAATTATCTCTAAAAGTATTGCAGATAGCCAATTTTTCTCAAATAACTCATTCACCTACTTTTGGGAGAGCTTTCACTTGGTGAAGTTTTACACCCATAGATAATTATTCACCTACTCAAAATGAGTAAATGTGAATTATCTCTTAATAGTATTGCAGATAGCCAATTTTTCTCAAATAACTCATTCACCTACTTTTGGAAGACCTTTCACACACGAAAATGAAAAATTGTGAATATCTCGGAAAAGCTATTTCTTCTGCTTTAATGCTCGGCGGGAGATACACACCACGGCAGTGGTCTTGACAAAAATTTTTGTCTCCCCAAAAATGGTGGCCATTTTGAATTTTCAAAGTTTTTGCAAAACACAAAAATGCTTATATCTCGAAAACCGTGCTATATGGAGTGAACTCAACAAAATTTTTGACCTGCTGGGTATCTCTGCAGAGTAGCCATGCCAATTTTCAAAATATTTTTGTCTCGCCAAATATAGCGGACATTTTTAATTTTTTTATTTTTTTGCAAAACACAAAAATGCTTATATCTTGAAAACCGTGCTAGATAGAGCAGACTGCGCTGACTTTGGTTGCCACAACAGTATAAGGCTAGAAACGAAGCATTTTCTTAATACTTTAGCACTCACCTTTATATCCTTTTTGGGACGCTTTGTTTTTGCTATGCAAAAACATTATCTTTTTTTTTTGCGAGCGATCCTCTAGTTTGTAATTAGGACATACATCTGATGGAAGGTTAAGTTACTTTCATGCTTATCATGTGTAGTAGATATCTGTTGTTCAATCTTTCATTCTAAGAGTGAATTTTGATGCCTGAATTTATTCTCCCCAGCTTTCCATTTCGAACTCCTATAAGCTACGTTTCCATGTATGTTGGAGCGGGTCGAGATTTCCGTCTGCCACCTGCGGGTCATGGAAAAAGTCGGTCAGGGAGCGATTAAAAATAATGGGTTCCAAAACCCGCAGACCGCTACGGCTATCTGCAGCCATGACCCGCGGAAATTAAAACACTTCTTACCATTTCTGTAGGTTTGATTTTTATCGCTACCGTGACCAGCATACATGGAAACAGTGCTTTATGCTAAAATAGCTTTTTCCAATATATTAATTTCCTGTTATCCTAATAAAACGTTCAAATCCTGGCAGAATATGTTTTTTCTTAATGTTAAAAGTTTTGACTGTTTTCAAAAAAAAAAACCGGAAATGAAAGATGTCTGATGCAATATTGGTATTAAGTTGAATATTGATTTGTTTGAATTGGTATAACCAAAGTAATGAGAATATAATCTGTACATGTAAAAGATATAACAAATAACTAGAAATAAGCTTGTAGTTAATATAGTCAAGGAAAACTTTAGAGATAATGAGATAGTAAATCAAGATTTCATACAAAATACAACATAAACTTGGCATCTTATTTTTCCAGAAAATAGTGACATACATTAGGGGTAAATGTGCGTTTTTTTTAACCAGGTCACAAGGTATAATTAGAAACTTGGTGATTTTTCACTATCTTATGTTTCCAACAATATTGATATATCTTAGTGTTAAAAATGTACAATTTTTGAAAACTGACTGAATAACTTTCTGATCAGTGTTTGTTTATATGTAAGATAAAGAAGTAGAAAATTATTATTGCTGTCTGCTATCTTTACAACAAATTATATCTCATACCCTTGAACTCAATTATGGCATGACCTGAGATATTACGTTGTGTCATTAAGTTACTACTGTTCTGTATTCTCAACAGACAGCCCTTGGAAGGTTTACCAATGTGTTGACAGAGATACAGAAGTACAGAGCAGTAAGTAGACATTTTGTTTGCATAGTAACTGGTCTTGGCGTTCTGTTTTTATTGAACATTTTATTGTCAGCTTAAAAATAGCATTTGTTGCCAATTCTAAATCTAATTGGACTTTTATAGCGCTTAATCTCCCCTTAGCAGAAGGGAACTCTAAGGCGCAACAGAACAAGACGGTCAACCAAATTCAGAATCCTGGACAGAAAAAAGGTTGAGCACCACAGAGAATGCCAGGGGATGATTAACACTAAGGTGGGTATGCCTTGGTGTACAGGTAAGTTTTAAGCTGCTTTCTGAAAGAGGCTAGGGAAGGGAGACACATAAATCTCATCAGGAAGAGCATTCCAAGCAGTAGGAGCATCGAAAGCAAAACTATAACCAAACTCTTTGACAGACTTATGAGTAGAAGGATAGAACTTTGGAACAACCAGGAAATTTCCACCACTCTAACTGCACCTGGTACTGTAAGCACTACTGTAAGGCAAAAGATATAGAGGAAAATACTTAGGAAAACCAGTATGTAGAAACTTATGAACAAGTGTAGCTGTTTTAAACAGTGAATGATGTTCCACAGGAAGCCAATGCAATTTATTCAGAACAAACTGTGAACTTTCTATCAGTTTTAAACTGTCCTGTCAAGTATTAAGCTGAGAAGTGTGTTCAAATTGGTATATTTTATTATTTTTAGATTGTCCTGGATCAAGCTCAGAGATCTGTGTGTTCAGGAATATCTACCTTTATTAAAAAGTAAGCTACTAATGTTGTCGTCGTAAATGTTGTGGTTGTTTACTTTAGAAAAATTAAGTTGAATTGACATTTTAATTTTGTTCTAATTATTATAACCAAAGCTGTTAAACTATATCCATACATTAGATATAACACAAAATGTACAGTGGCAATCAGTAGTTTTCAAAAACAATTACTGAGATGGTTAGTCATTTTTTATGAAGACTTTTTGTATAATATATGACCATACAGTTGGTATTTTACTATTTAATATTTAAATACATGTATGCTAGTAATATATTTTTCCCAAAAAATGTTGGAGGAGCAGAAAACTTTATCTGGTTTGCCATCTTTAACATTGTTATTGTATCTGGACCAATAAAAGGTCTAGAAAAATTGTAAGGTGGTGCAAATGAAATTAAGGTCAGTAATAAGCTAGGTGTTATTCTACACAAGGTATATATTTAATCTTGTCACTGTTTCAATATTTACATTATTTGGAGAATTTTTTACACTGAAACATACACAGTATGTTTTGCTTGTGTTGGATATTGAATCTTGTATTAGAACTCTATCAGGAGAAATGAAATCTGGGGCTGAGAGGGGGTAACCAGGTTTTCATTCTTTTTACAAATGCCATGACTATGTTGAAAAGCCAAGTACAAACTAGCAAGTTGGGCACTTGTAAAACTTTTAACAGATTGTTCATTTCCGCAAATAACATGGGTAAATAAATTCAGTCAGATAGGTCTGACTATTTTTATATTTTTTTTTACTTCTTTTGTTTGAAATCTTTGATCAGATCAAATACCACATGTACTTTACCAGAACTAGAATTTCCAGTTTTTATATACTGAAGCTTGGATACCCAAATTTGGGATATTTATTGCAATATTTAAAGATCTACCTTGCCCCATTTTTATCATGAGTCATAGCCCTTATAAGCATCAGGTACTTAAAAGGTTAGTTCCACCGAAATATTCTCAATTATTCTTCTTTGTAGTAGTTTTTAATGTATTTTTATCTCCCGCCGGGCTTTAGTCCGGGAGGGAGATTATGAAATGATGCCTGTGTGTGCGTGCGTGCGTGTGTGCGTGCGTTAGTTAGTCACGCAGATTCCTCCAAAACTACTACAGCTACAGATTTTTTGTAAATTAATTGTCCCAATGAATTTTCACGCCCTCGAAAATGTTTTTGGTTTTATGGACTTAGGCCTAAAGATAACTGAGTAATAGCTATCTTAGCTACTTGGAGTAAAGGGCTCATAACTCAAAAACTATTGCAGTTACAACTTTTTCTTCAAATATGTTGTTCAGCTACTTTGTCCTTAGCTATAAGATGGTACATAGTTTGGGGTCCCATTGCATGCCATAAGTGAGTAATAGCTATTTTCTCATTTGTAGCTAAATAACAAAAGGAGTAAATGTCAAATATCTTCAAAAGTATTAGAGTTACAGAAATCTTTTCAAATATGTTGTTCATCTACTTTTTGGTAAGCTATCACATAGTAAAGTTTCAGACCTGTTGCACCTTGGATAGCTGAGTAATAGCTACTTTGAAATTCTGACTGTTGAGTAAAGCCATTGTAACTCCAAAACTATTGCAGTTAGAGTGTTTTCCTAAAATATGTTGTTCAGCTACTTTGTCCTTAGCTATAAGATGGTACATAGTTTGGGGTTCTATTGCATGCCATAAGTGAGTAATAGCTATTGTCTCATTTGTAGCTAAATAACAAAAGAAGTAAATGCCAAGTATCTTCAAAAGTATTAGAGTTACAGAAATCTTTTCGAATATGTTATTCATCTACTTTTGGGTAAGCTATCACATAATAAAGTTTCAGACCTGTTGCACCGTGGATAGCTGAGTAATAGCTACTTTCAAATTCCGACTGTTGAGTAAAGCCATTGTATCTCCAAAACTATTGCAGTTAGAGTGTTTTCCTAAAATATGTTGTTCAGCTACTTTGTCCTTAGCTATAAGATGGTACATAGTTTGGGGTTCTATTGCATGCCATAAGTGAGTAATAGCTATTTTCTCATTTGTAGCTAAATAACAAAAGAAGTAAATGCCAAATATCTTCAAAAGTATTAGAGTTACAGAAATCTTTTCAAATATGTTATTCATCTACTTTTGGGTAAGCTATCACATAGTTAAGTTTCAGACCTGTTGCACCATGGATAGCTGAGTAATAGCTACTTTCAAATTCCGACTGTTGAGTGAAGCCATTGTATCTCCAAAACTATTGCAGTTACAGTGTTTTCCTAAAATATGTTGTTCAGCTACTTTGTCCTTAGTTATAAGATGGTACATAGTTTGGGGTTCTATTGCATGCCATAAGTGAGTAATAGCTATTTTCTCATTTGTAGTTAAATAACAAAAGAAGTAAATGTCAAATATCTTCAAAAGTATTAAAGTTAGTGAAATCTTTTCAAATATGTTGTCCATCTACTTTTTGGTAAGCTATCACATAGTAAAGTTTCAGACCTGTTGAACCTTTGATAGCTGAGTAATAGCTACTTTCAAATTCCGACGGTTGAGTAAAGCCATTGTAACTCCAAAACTATTGCAGTTAGAGTGTTTTCCTAAAATATGTTGTTCAGCTACTTTGTCCTTAGCTATAAGATGGTACATAGTTTGGGGTTCTATTGCATGCCATAAGTGAGTAATAGCTATTTTCTCATTTGTAGCTAATTGAGAGCTTTCACTTGGTGAAGTTTCAGACCCTTAGCTAATTACTCACCTACTCAAAATGAGTAAATGCGAATTATCTCTAAAAGTATTGCAGATAGCCAATTTTTCTCAACTCATTCACCTACTTTTGGAAGAGCTTTCACATGGTCAAGTTTCAGACCCGTAGCTAATTACTCAAAATGAGTAAATGCTAATTATCTCTAAAAGTATTGCAGATAGCCAATTTTTCTCAAATAACTCATTCACCTACTTTTGGGAGAGCTTTCACTTGGTCAAGTTTCAGACCCGTAGCTAATTACTCACCTACTCAAAATGAGTAAATGCGAATTATCTCTAAAAGTATTGCAGATAGCCAATTTTTCTCAAATAACTCATTCACCTACTTTTGAGAGAGCTTTCACTTGGTGAAGTTTCAGACCTGTAGCTAATTATTCACCTACTCAAAATGAGTAAATGCAAATTATCTGTAAAAGTATTGCAGATAGCCAATTTTTCTCAAATAACTCCTTCGCCTACTTTTGGAAGAGCTTTCACTTGGTGAAGTTTCAGACCTGTAGCTAATTACTCACCTGCTCAAAATGAGTAAATGCGAATCATCTCTAAAAGTATTGCAGATAGCCAATTTTTCTCAAATAACTCATTCACCTACTTTTGAGAGAGCTTTCACTTGGTGAAGTTTCAGACCTGTAGCTAATTATTCACCTACTCAAAATGAGTAAATGCTAATTATCTCTAAAAGTATTGCAGATAGCCAATTTTTCTCAAATAACTCATTCACCTACTTTTGAAAGAGCTTTCACTTCGTGAAGTTTCAGACCCGTAGCTAATTATTCACCTGCTGAAAATGAGTAAATGCTAATTATCTCTAAAAGTATTGCAGGTAGCCAATTTTTCTCAAATAACTCCTTCAGGTACTTTTGGAAGAGCTTTCACATGGTGAAGTTTCAGATCCGTAGCTAATTACTCACCTACTCAAAATGAGTAAATGCTAATTATCTCTAAAATTATTGCAGATAGACAATTTTTCTCAACTCGTTCATCTACTTTTGGGAGAGCTTTCACTTGGTAAAGTTTCAGACCTGTAGCTAATTATTCACCTGCTGAAAATGAGTAAATGCTAATTATCTCTAAAAGTATTGCAGGTAGCCAATTTTTCTCAAATAACTCCTTCACATACTTTTGGAAGAGCTTTCACATGGTCAAGTTTCAGATCCGTAGCCAATTACTCACCTACTCAAAATGAGTAAATACGAATTATCTCTAAAAGTATTGCAGATAGCCAATTTTCTCAGATAACTCATCCACCTACTTTTGGGAGAGCTTCCACATGGTGAAATTTCAGACCCATAGCTAATTACTCACCTACTCAAAATGAGTAAATGCTAATTATCTCTAAAAGTATTGCAGATAGCCAATTTTTCTCAAATAACTCATTCACCTACTATTGGGAGAGCTTTCACTTGGTGAAGTTTCAGACCCATAGCTAATTGTTCACCTACTCAAAATGAGTAAATGCTAATTATCTCTAAAAGTATTGCGGATAGCCAATTTTTCTCATATAACTCATTCACCTACTTTTGGGAGAGCTTTCACTTGGTGAAGTTTCAGACCTGTAGCTAATTACTCACCTACTCAAAATGAGTAAATGCTAATTATCTCTAAAAGGATTGCAGATAGCCATTTTTTGTCAAATAACTCATTCACCTACTTTTAGGAGAGCTTTCACTTGGTGAAGTTTTAGCCCCATAGCTAATTACTCACCTGCTCAAAACGAGTAAATGCTAATTATCTCATAAAGTATTGCAGATAGCCAATTTTTCTCAAATAACTCATTCACCTACTTTTGGGAGAGCTTTCACATGGTGAAGTTTCAGCCCCATAGCTAATTACTCACCTGCTCAAAATGAGTAAATGCTAATTATCTCTAAAAGTATTGCAGATAGCCAATTTTTCTCAAATAACTCATTCATCTACTATTGGGAGAGCCATCACTTGGTGAAGTTTCAGACCCGTAGCTAATTATTCACCTACTCAAAATGAGTAAATGCTAATTATCCCTAGAAGTATTGCGGATAGCCTTCACATGGTGAAGTTCCAGACCCGTAGGTAATTACTCACCTACTCAAAATGAGTAAATGCTAATTATCTCTAAAAGTATTGCAGATAGCCAATTTTTCTCAAATAAGTCATTCACCTACTTTTGGGACAGCTTTCACTTGGTGAAGTTTCAGACCTGTAGCTAATTACTCACCTACTCAAAATAAGTAAATGCCTAAAATGACTAAAAGTATTGCAGATAGCCAGTATTTCTCAAATAACTCATTCACCTACATTTTGGAGAAGTTTCACATGCTTAAGTTTTTTTATGAATTTTTAAAATAAATTTTAATACATTAAAATTAATTAAATCATGCACTAAATCAATTATAACTTGAAAAGTACTGCATTTAGAGCACTTTGTGCAAATATGTTATGCAGCTACTTTTGGGTCAGCTATAACATAGTAAAATTTCAGACCTGTAGCTCATGGCATAGCTGAATAATAACTACTTTTAGGTTATCACTGTTGGGTAAATCACTTATAACTTAAAAAATTTTGCATTTACATTATTTATTTTCAGTATGTTATTCACCTATTTTGAGGCAGCTATAACATAGTAAAATTCCAGACCTGTGGCTCATTGCATAGCGGAGTAATAGCTACTTTGAAGTTCTTACTCAACACTAATTCATTTATAACTTGAAAAGTATTACATTTAGAGCATTTTGTTAAAATATGTCATTCACCTACTTTTTCCATAGCAACAACATGGTGAGTAACTTGGGTGTCTATCTGAATAGCTAAGTGAGTAATAGCTACTTTTGGGCTTTTCACTAACTTCCATCATGAGTAAAATCACTTGTAACTTGAAAACTATTGCATTTAGAGAATTTTGTGCAAATGTTATTCACCTACTTTTGGGTCAGCTATAACATACTAAAATTTCAGACCTCTAGCTCGTGCCATAGCTGAGTAATAGCTACTTTTGCCTTTGCCGGTGGATACATTTTGCATCTGGCCACAGATGCATCTTTGGTCTAGTCTCTAAAAGTATTACAGGTGGGCAATTTCTTCTAAATAAGTCATTCACCTACTTTTGGGTGATCTACCACATAGTGAAGTTGCAGAACTGTAGCTCTTTAGATGGCAGAGTAATAGCCACTAAAATAAGTAAATGTCTTGTATCTCTAAAAGTAGTACAGATAGGCTATTTCTTCTAAAGACGTGCTTCCCTACTTTGAGTTGATCTGCATAATGAAGTGGCAGAACTGTAGCTCTTTGGATGGCAAAGTAATAGCTACTAAAATGAGTAAATGCCTTTTGTCTTTAAAAGTATTGCAATCAAACATTAAACTTGTCACTTCTACATGTGCCTCCATCTCGCAGGAAAATTTATATTCCACTATCTTTAGGACATCTAATTTATATGGCGGGAGATAAATGCATGTGTCAGAATGCTTGTTTTTAATGAAGTGTGTTGAGACTCAGCCAGACAGTGTTCAGGTGTAATAATTGAATAATTTCAGTGAAATCAGCACAGTGAAGGACAGTAGACGACACTTTGAGAAGATCTCTGCAGATATGGACCAAGCCTTGGTAAAACATGCCCAGGTAATCCACTGAACCTCTCTTAACAAAATTCTATAGTGTGAGTATAAGCTTAAGCAGTTAAGAAGCATGCATTGAAATCATGGGCTGGGAATCTTTTGGTGTGGTCGGATTTGACCTTGGACCCCTTGTTCAAGGTCAAACAAGCATAGCCAGACTTAAAAGTGCTTATAACTCGCTTATTATTGGTCGTAGAGGTTTGGCATGGTAAACCAACCTACAGGAAATCATGGGCTGGGAATCTTTTGGTGTGGTCGGATTTGACCTTGGACCCCTCGTTCAAGGTCAAACGAGCATAGCCAGACTTAAAAGTGCTTATAACTCGCTTATTATTGGTCGTAGAGGTTTGGGATGGTAAACCAACCTACAGGAAATCATGGGCTGGGAATCTTTTGGTGTGGTCGGATTTGACCTTGGACCCCTCCTTCAAGGTCAAACAAGGATAGCCAGACTTAAATGTGCTTATAACTCGCTTATTATTGGTCCTAGAGGTTTGGGATGGTAAACCAACCTATAGGAAATCATGGGCCGGGAATCTTTTGGTCTGGTCGGATTGGACCTTGGACCCCTCCTTCAAGGTCAAACGAGGATAGCCAAACTTAAAAGTGCTTATAACTCGCTCATTATTGGTCGTAGAGGTTTGGGATGGTAAACCAACCTATTGGAAATCATGGGCTGGGAATCTTTTGGTGTTGTCGGATTTGACCTTGGACCCCTCCTTCAAGGTCAAACGAGGATACCCAAACTTAAAAGTGCTTATAACTCGCTTATTATTGGTCGTAGAGGTTTGGGATGGTAAACCAACCTATTGGAAATCATGGGCTGGGAATCTTTTGGTGTGGTCGGATTTGACCTTGGACCCCTACTTCAAGGTCTAACGAGCATAGCCAAACTTAAAAGTGTTCATAACTCGCTTATTATTGGTCGTAGAGGTTTGGGATGGTAAACCAACCTACAGGAAATCATGGGCTGGGAATCTTTTGGTGTGGTCGGATTTGACCTTGGACCCCTCCTTCAAGGTCAAACGGGGATAGCCAGACTTAAAAGTGCTTCTAACTTGCTTATTACTGGTCCTAGAGGTTTGGGATGGTAAACCAACCTATAGAAAATCATGGGCTGGGAATCTTTTGGTGTTGTCGGATTTGACCTTGGACCCCTCCTTCAAGGTCAAACGAGGATAGCCAAACTTAAAAGTGCTTATAACTCGCTTATTATTGGTCGTAGAGGTTTGGGATGGTAAACCAACCTATTGGAAATCATGGGCTGGGAATCTTTTGGTGTTGTCGGATTTGACCTTGGACCCCTCCTTCAAGGTCAAACGAGGATAGCCAAACTTAAAAGTGCTTATAACTCGCTTATTATTGGTCGTAGAGGTTTGGGATGGTAAACCAACCTATTGGAAATCATGGGCTGGGAATCTTTTGGTGTGGTCGGATTTGACCTTGGACCCCTACTTCAAGGTCTAACGAGCATAGCCAAACTTAAAAGTGTTCATAACTCGCTTATTATTGGTCGTAGAGGTTTAGGATGGTAAACCAACTTATAGGAAATCATGGGCCGGGAATCTTTTGGTGTGGTTGGATTTAACCTTGGACCCCTCCTTCAAGGTCAAACGGGGATAGCCAAACTTAAAAGTGCTTATAACTCGCTTATTATTGGTCCCAGAGGTTTGGGATGGTAAACCAACCTATAGGAAATCATGGGCTGGGAATCTTTTGGTGTGGTCAGATTTGACCTTGGACCCCTCCTTGAAGGTCAAACGAGCATAGCCAAACTTAAAAGTGCTTATAACTCGCTTATTATTGGTCCTAGAGGTTTGGGATGGTAAACTAACCTATAGGAAATCATGGGCTGGGAATCTTTTGGTGTGGTCGGATTTGACCTTGGACCCCTCCTTCAAGGTCAAGCGAGGATAGCCAAAGTTAAAAGTGCTTATAACTCGCTTATTATTGGTCCTAGAGGTTTGGGATGGTAAACCAACCTATAGGAAATCATGGGCTAGGAATCTTTCGGTGTGGTCGGATTTGACCTTGGACCCCTCCTTGAAGGTCAAACGAGCATAGCCAAACTTAAAAGTGCTTATAACTCGCTTATTATTGGTCCTAGAGGTTTGGGATGGTAAACTAACCTATAGGAAATCATGGGCTGGGAATCTTTTGGTGTGGTCGGATTTGACCTTGGACCCCTCCTTCAAGGTCAAGCGAGGATAGCCAAAGTTAAAAGTGCTTATAACTCGCTTATTATTGGTCCTAGAGGTTTGGGATGGTAAACCAACCTATAGGAAATCATGGGCTGGGAATCTTTCGGTGTGGTCGGATTTGACCTTGGACCCCTCCTTGAAGGTCAAACGAGCATAGCCAAACTTAAAAGTGCTTATAACTTGCTTATTATTGGTCCTAGAGGTTTGGGATGGTAAACCAACCTATAGGAAATCATGGGCTGTGAATCTTTTGGCGTGGTCGGATTTGACCTTGGACCCCTCCTTCAAGGTCAAACGAGGATAGCCAAACTTTAAAGTGCTTATAACTCGCTTATTATTGGTCCTAGAGATTTGGGATGGTAAACCAACCTATTGGAAATCATGGGCTGGGAATATTTTGCTGTGGTCGGATTTGACCTTGGACCCCTCCTTCAAGGTCAAACGAGCATAGCCAAACTGAAAAATGGTCATAACTCGCTTATTATTGGTCGTAGTGGTTTAGGATGGTAAACCAACCTATAGGAAATCATGGGCCGGGAATCTTTTGGTGTGGTCGGATTTGACCTTGGACCCCTCCTTCAAGGTGAAACGGGGATAGCCAAACTTAAAAGTACTTATAACTCGCTTATTATTGGTCCTAGAGGTTGGGATGGTAAACCAACCTATAGGAAATCATGGGCTGGGAATCTTTTGCTGTGGTCGGATTTGACCTTGGACCCCTCCTTCAAGGTCAAACGAGGATAGCCAAACTTAAAAGTGCTTATAACTCGCTTATTATTGGTCCTAGAGGTTTGGGATGGTAAACCAACCTATAGGAAATCATGGGCTGTGAGTCTTTTGGTGTGGTCGGATTTGACCTTGGACCCCTCCTTCAAGGTCAAACGAGCACAGCCAAACTTAAATGTGCTTATAGCGCGCTTATTATTGGTCCTAGAGGTTTAGGATGGTAAACCAACCTATTGGAAATCATGGGCTGGGAATCTTTTGGTGTGTTCGGATTTGACCTTGGACCCCTCCTTCAAGGTCAAAAGAACATAGCCAAACTTAAAAGTGCTTATAACCCGCTTATTATTGGTCCTAGAGGTTTGGGATGGTAAACCAACCTATAGGAAATCATGGCCTGGGAATCTTTTGGTATGGTCAGATTTGACCTTGGACCCCTTGTTCAAGGTCAAACGAGCATAGCCAGACTTAAAAGTGCTTATAACTCGCTTATTATTGGTCGTAGAGGTTTGGCATGGTAAACCAACCTACAGGAAATCATGGGCTGGGAATCTTTTGGTGTGGTCGGATTTGACCTTGGACCCCTCGTTCAAGGTCAAACGAGCATAGCCAGACTTAAAAGTGCTTATAACTCGCTTATTATTGGTCGTAGAGGTTTGGGATGGTAAACCAACCTACAGGAAATCATGGGCTGGGAATCTTTTGGTGTGGTCGGATTTGACCTTGGACCCCTCCTTCAAGGTCAAACAAGGATAGCCAGACTTAAATGTGCTTATAACTCGCTTATTATTGGTCCTAGAGGTTTGGGATGGTAAACCAACCTATAGGAAATCATGGGCTGGGAATCTTTCGGTGTGGTCGGATTTGACCTTGGACCCCTCCTTCAAGGTCAAACGAGCATAGCCAAACTTAAAAGTGCTTATAACTCGCTTATTATTGGTCCTAGAGGTTTGGGATGTTAAACCAACCTATAGGAAATCATGGGCTGGGAATCTTTTGGTATGGTCGGATTTGACCTTGGACCCCTCCTTCAAGGTCAAACGAGGATAGCCAAACTTTAAAGTGCTTATAACTCGCTTATTATTGGTCCTAGAGATTTGGGATGGTAAACCAACCTATTGGAAATCATGGGCTGGGAATCTTTTGCTGTGGTCGGATTTGACCATGGACCCCTCCTTCAAGGTCAAACGAGCATAGCCAAACTTAAAAATGCTCATAACTCGCTTATTATTGGTCGTAGAGGTTTAGGATGGTAAACCAACCTATAGGAAATCATGGGCCGGGAATCTTTTGGTGTGGTCGGATTTGACCTTGGACCCCTCCTTCAAGGTGAAACGGGGATAGCCAAACTTAAAAGTACTTATAACTCGCTTATTATTGGTCCTAGAGGTTGGGATGGTAAACCAACCTATAGGAAATCATGGGCTGGGAATCTTTTGGTGTGGTCGGATTTGACCTTGGACCCCTCCTTCAAGGTCAAACGAGGATAGCCAAACTTAAAAGTGCTTATAACTCGCTTATTATTGGTCCTAGAGGTTTGGGATGGTAAACCAACCTATAGGAAATCATGGGCTGTGAGTCTTTTGGTGTGGTCGGATTTGACCTTGGACCCCTCCTTCAAGGTCAAACGAGCACAGCCAAACTTAAATGTGCTTATAGCGCGCTTATTATTGGTCCTAGAGGTTTAGGATGGTAAACCAACCTATTGGAAATCATGGGCTGGGAATCTTTTGGTGTGTTCGGATTTGACCTTGGACCCCTCCTTCAAGGTCAAAAGAACATAGCCAAACTTAAAAGTGCTTATAACCCGCTTATTATTGGTCCTAGAGGTTTGGGATGGTAAACCAACCTATAGGAAATCATGGCCTGGGAATCTTTTGGTATGGTCAGATTTGACCTTGGACCCCTTGTTCAAGGTCAAACGAGCATAGCCAGACTTAAAAGTGCTTATAACTCGCTTATTATTGGTCGTAGAGGTTTGGCATGGTAAACCAACCTACAGGAAATCATGGGCTGGGAATCTTTTGGTGTGGTCGGATTTGACCTTGGACCCCTCGTTCAAGGTCAAACGAGCATAGCCAGACTTAAAAGTGCTTATAACTCGCTTATTATTGGTCGTAGAGGTTTGGGATGGTAAACCAACCTACAGGAAATCATGGGCTGGGAATCTTTTGGTGTGGTCGGATTTGACCTTGGACCCCTCCTTCAAGGTCAAACAAGGATAGCCAGACTTAAATGTGCTTATAACTCGCTTATTATTGGTCCTAGAGGTTTGGGATGGTAAACCAACCTATAGGAAATCATGGGCTGGGAATCTTTCGGTGTGGTCGGATTTGACCTTGGACCCCTCCTTCAAGGTCAAACGAGCATAGCCAAACTTAAAAGTGCTTATAACTCGCTTATTATTGGTCCTAGAGGTTTGGGATGTTAAACCAACCTATAGGAAATCATGGGCTGGGAATCTTTTGGCGTGGTCGGATTTGACCTTGGACCCCTCCTTCAAGGTCAAACGAGGATAGCCAAACTTGAAAGTGCTTATAACTCGCTTATTATTGGTCCTAGAGATTTGGGATGGTAAACCAACCTATTGGAAATCATGGGCTGGGAATCTTTTGCTGTGGTCGGATTTGACCTTGGACCCCTCCTTCAAGGTCAAACGAGCATAGCCAAACTTAAAAATGCTCATAACTCGCTTATTATTGGTCGTAGAGGTTTAGGATGGTAAACCAACCTATAGGAAATCATGGGCCGGGAATCTTTTGGTGTGGTCGGATTTGACCTTGGACCCCTCCTTCAAGGTGAAACGGGGATAGCCAAACTTAAAAGTACTTATAACTCGCTTATTATTGGTCCTAGAGGTTGGGATGGTAAACCAACCTATAGGAAATCATGGGCTGGGAATCTTTTGGTGTGGTCGGATTTGACCTTGGACCCCTCCTTCAAGGTCAAACGAGGATAGCCAAACTTTAAAGTGCTTATAACTCGCTTATTATTGGTCCTAGAGGTTTGGGATGGTAAACCAACCTATAGGAAATCATGGGCTGTGAGTCTTTTGGTGTGGTCGGATTTGACCTTGGACCCCTCCTTCAAGGTCAAACGAGCACAGCCAAACTTAAATGTGCTTATAGCGCGCTTATTATTGGTCCTAGAGGTTTAGGATGGTAAACCAACCTATTGGAAATCATGGGCTGGGAATCTTTTGGTGTGTTCGGATTTGACCTTGGACCCCTCCTTCAAGGTCAAAAGAACATAGCCAAACTTAAAAGTGCTTATAACCCGCTTATTATTGGTCCTAGAGGTTTGGGATGGTAAACCAACCTATAGGAAATCATGGGCTGGGAATCTTTTGGTGTGGTCGGATTTGACCTTGGACCCCTTGTTCAAGGTCAAACGAGCATAGCCAGACTTAAAAGTGCTTATAACTCGCTTATTATTGGTCGTAGAGGTTTGGCATGGTAAACCAACCTACAGGAAATCAGGGGCTGGGAATCTTTTGGTGTGGTCGGATTTGACCTTGGACCCCTCGTTCAAGGTCAAACGAGCATAGCCAGACTTAAAAGTGCTTATAACTCGCTTATTATTGGTCGTAGAGGTTTGGGATGGTAAACCAACCTACAGGAAATCATGGGCTGGGAATCTTTTGGTGTGGTCGGATTTGACCTTGGACCCCTCCTTCAAGGTCAAACAAGGATAGCCAGACTTAAATGTGCTTATAACTCGCTTATTATTGGTCCTAGAGGTTTGGGATGGTAAACCAACCTATAGGAAATCATGGGCCGGGAATCTTTTGGTGTGGTCGGATTTGACCTTGGACCCCTCCTTCAAGGTCAAACGGGGATAGCCAGACTTAAAAGTGCTTATAACTTGCTTATTATTGGTCCTAGAGGTTTGGGATGGTAAACCAACCTATAGAAAATCATGGGCTGGGAATCTTTTGGTGTTGTCGGATTTGACCTTGGACCCCTCCTTCAAGGTCAAACGAGGATAGCCAAACTTAAAAGTGCTTATAACTCTCTTATTATTGGTCGTAGAGGTTTGGGATGGTAAACCAACCTATTGGAAATCATGGGCTGGGAATCTTTTGGTGTTGTCGGATTTGACCTTGGACCCCTCCTTCAAGGTCAAACGAGGAGAGCCAAACTTAAAAGTGCTTATAACTCGCTTATTATTGGTCCCAGAGGTTTGGGATGGTAAACCAACCTATAGGAAATCATGGGCTGGGAATCTTTTGGTGTGGTCAGATTTGACCTTGGACCCCTCCTTCAAGGTCAAGCGAGGATAGCCAAAGTTAAAAGTGCTTATAACTCGCTTATTATTGGTCGTAGAGGTTTGGGATGGTAAACCAACCTATAGGAAATCATGGGCTGGGAACTTTTCGGTGTGGTCGGATTTGACCTTGGACCCCTCCTTGAAGGTCAAACGAGCATAGCCAAACTTAAAAGTGCTTATAACTCGCTTATTATTGGTCCTAGAGGTTTGGGATGGTAAACCAACCTATAGGAAATCATGGGCTGGGAATCTTTTGGCGTGGTCGGATTTGACCTTGGACCCCTCCTTCAAGGTCAAACGAGGATAGCCAAACTTAAAAGTGCTTATAACTCGCTTATTATTGGTCGTAGAGGTTTGGGATGGTAAACCAACCTATTGGAAATCATGGGCTGGGAATCTTTTGGTGTGGTCGGATTTGACCTTGGACCCCTACTTCAAGGTCTAACAAGCATAGCCAAACATAAAAGTGTTCATAACTCGCTTATTATTGGTCGTAGAGGTTTAGGATGGTAAACCAACCTATAGGAAATCATGGGCTGGGAATCTTTTGGCGTGGTCGGATTTGACCTTGGACCCCTCCTTGAAGGTCAAACGAGGATAGCCAAACTTTAAAGTGCTTATAACTCGCTTATTATTGGTCGTAGAGGTTTAGGATGGTAAACCAACCTATAGGAAATCATGGGCTGGGAATCTTTTGGCGTGGTCGGATTTGACCTTGGACCCCTTGTTCAAGGTCAAACGAGCATAGCCAGACTTAAAAGTGCTTATAACTCGCTTATTATTGGTCGTAGAGGTTTGGCATGGTAAACCAACCTACAGGAAATCATGGGCTGGGA
The DNA here is from genome assembly GCA_964017235.1 of Sabellastarte sp. h YS-2021. Taxonomy (NCBI): domain Eukaryota; kingdom Metazoa; phylum Annelida; class Polychaeta; order Sabellida; family Sabellidae; genus Sabellastarte; species Sabellastarte sp. h YS-2021. The sequence continues at coordinate 32,050,834 of OZ024929.1, forward strand.
ATCTTTTGGTGTGGTCGGATTTGACCTTGGACCCCTCGTTCAAGGTCAAACGAGCATAGCCAGACTTAAAAGTGCTTATAACTCGCTTATTATTGGTCGTAGAGGTTTGGGATGGTAAACCAACCTACAGGAAATCATGGGCTGGGAATCTTTTGGTGTGGTCGGATTTGACCTTGGACCCCTCCTTCAAGGTCAAACAAGGATAGCCAGACTTAAATGTGCTTATAACTCGCTTATTATTGGTCCTAGAGGTTTGGGATGGTAAACCAACCTATAGGAAATCATGGGCTGGGAATCTTTCGGTGTGGTCGGATTTGACCTTGGACCCCTCCTTCAAGGTCAAACGAGCATAGCCAAACTTAAAAGTGCTTATAACTCGCTTATTATTGGTCCTAGAGGTTTGGGATGTTAAACCAACCTATAGGAAATCATGGGCTGGGAATCTTTCGGTGTGGTCGGATTTGACCTTGGACCCCTCCTTCAAGGTCAAACGAGCATAGCCAAACTTAAAAGTGCTTATAACTCGCTTATTATTGGTCCTAGAGGTTTGGGATGTTAAACCAACCTATAGGAAATCATGGGCTGGGAATCTTTTGGTATGGTCGGATTTGACCTTGGACCCCTCCTTCAAGGTCAAACGAGGATAGCCAAACTTTAAAGTGCTTATAACTCGCTTATTATTGGTCCTAGAGATTTGGGATGGTAAACCAACCTATTGGAAATCATGGGCTGGGAATCTTTTGCTGTGGTCGGATTTGACCATGGACCCCTCCTTCAAGGTCAAACGAGCATAGCCAAACTTAAAAATGCTCATAACTCGCTTATTATTGGTCGTAGAGGTTTAGGATGGTAAACCAACCTATAGGAAATCATGGGCCGGGAATCTTTTGGTGTGGTCGGATTTGACCTTGGACCCCTCCTTCAAGGTGAAACGGGGATAGCCAAACTTAAAAGTACTTATAACTCGCTTATTATTGGTCCTAGAGGTTGGGATGGTAAACCAACCTATAGGAAATCATGGGCTGGGAATCTTTTGGTGTGGTCGGATTTGACCTTGGACCCCTCCTTCAAGGTCAAACGAGGATAGCCAAACTTAAAAGTGCTTATAACTCGCTTATTATTGGTCCTAGAGGTTTGGGATGGTAAACCAACCTATAGGAAATCATGGGCTGTGAGTCTTTTGGTGTGGTCGGATTTGACCTTGGACCCCTCCTTCAAGGTCAAACGAGCACAGCCAAACTTAAATGTGCTTATAGCGCGCTTATTATTGGTCCTAGAGGTTTAGGATGGTAAACCAACCTATTGGAAATCATGGGCTGGGAATCTTTTGGTGTGTTCGGATTTGACCTTGGACCCCTCCTTCAAGGTCAAAAGAACATAGCCAAACTTAAAAGTGCTTATAACCCGCTTATTATTGGTCCTAGAGGTTTGGGATGGTAAACCAACCTATAGGAAATCATGGCCTGGGAATCTTTTGGTATGGTCAGATTTGACCTTGGACCCCTTGTTCAAGGTCAAACGAGCATAGCCAGACTTAAAAGTGCTTATAACTCGCTTATTATTGGTCGTAGAGGTTTGGCATGGTAAACCAACCTACAGGAAATCATGGGCTGGGAATCTTTTGGTGTGGTCGGATTTGACCTTGGACCCCTCGTTCAAGGTCAAACGAGCATAGCCAGACTTAAAAGTGCTTATAACTCGCTTATTATTGGTCGTAGAGGTTTGGGATGGTAAACCAACCTATAGGAAATCATGGGCTGGGAATCTTTCGGTGTGGTCGGATTTGACCTTGGACCCCTCCTTCAAGGTCAAACGAGCATAGCCAAACTTAAAAGTGCTTATAACTCGCTTATTATTGGTCCTAGAGGTTTGGGATGTTAAACCAACCTATAGGAAATCATGGGCTGGGAATCTTTTGGCGTGGTCGGATTTGACCTTGGACCCCTCCTTCAAGGTCAAACGAGGATAGCCAAACTTGAAAGTGCTTATAACTCGCTTATTATTGGTCCTAGAGATTTGGGATGGTAAACCAACCTATTGGAAATCATGGGCTGGGAATCTTTTGCTGTGGTCGGATTTGACCTTGGACCCCTCCTTCAAGGTCAAACGAGCATAGCCAAACTTAAAAATGCTCATAACTCGCTTATTATTGGTCGTAGAGGTTTAGGATGGTAAACCAACCTATAGGAAATCATGGGCCGGGAATCTTTTGGTGTGGTCGGATTTGACCTTGGACCCCTCCTTCAAGGTGAAACGGGGATAGCCAAACTTAAAAGTACTTATAACTCGCTTATTATTGGTCCTAGAGGTTGGGATGGTAAACCAACCTATAGGAAATCATGGGCTGGGAATCTTTTGGTGTGGTCGGATTTGACCTTGGACCCCTCCTTCAAGGTCAAACGAGGATAGCCAAACTTTAAAGTGCTTATAACTCGCTTATTATTGGTCCTAGAGGTTTGGGATGGTAAACCAACCTATAGGAAATCATGGGCTGTGAGTCTTTTGGTGTGGTCGGATTTGACCTTGGACCCCTCCTTCAAGGTCAAACGAGCACAGCCAAACTTAAATGTGCTTATAGCGCGCTTATTATTGGTCCTAGAGGTTTAGGATGGTAAACCAACCTATTGGAAATCATGGGCTGGGAATCTTTTGGTGTGTTCGGATTTGACCTTGGACCCCTCCTTCAAGGTCAAAAGAACATAGCCAAACTTAAAAGTGCTTATAACCCGCTTATTATTGGTCCTAGAGGTTTGGGATGGTAAACCAACCTATAGGAAATCATGGGCTGGGAATCTTTTGGTGTGGTCGGATTTGACCTTGGACCCCTTGTTCAAGGTCAAACGAGCATAGCCAGACTTAAAAGTGCTTATAACTCGCTTATTATTGGTCGTAGAGGTTTGGCATGGTAAACCAACCTACAGGAAATCAGGGGCTGGGAATCTTTTGGTGTGGTCGGATTTGACCTTGGACCCCTCGTTCAAGGTCAAACGAGCATAGCCAGACTTAAAAGTGCTTATAACTCGCTTATTATTGGTCGTAGAGGTTTGGGATGGTAAACCAACCTACAGGAAATCATGGGCTGGGAATCTTTTGGTGTGGTCGGATTTGACCTTGGACCCCTCCTTCAAGGTCAAACAAGGATAGCCAGACTTAAATGTGCTTATAACTCGCTTATTATTGGTCCTAGAGGTTTGGGATGGTAAACCAACCTATAGGAAATCATGGGCCGGGAATCTTTTGGTGTGGTCGGATTTGACCTTGGACCCCTCCTTCAAGGTCAAACGGGGATAGCCAGACTTAAAAGTGCTTATAACTTGCTTATTATTGGTCCTAGAGGTTTGGGATGGTAAACCAACCTATAGAAAATCATGGGCTGGGAATCTTTTGGTGTTGTCGGATTTGACCTTGGACCCCTCCTTCAAGGTCAAACGAGGATAGCCAAACTTAAAAGTGCTTATAACTCTCTTATTATTGGTCGTAGAGGTTTGGGATGGTAAACCAACCTATTGGAAATCATGGGCTGGGAATCTTTTGGTGTTGTCGGATTTGACCTTGGACCCCTCCTTCAAGGTCAAACGAGGAGAGCCAAACTTAAAAGTGCTTATAACTCGCTTATTATTGGTCCCAGAGGTTTGGGATGGTAAACCAACCTATAGGAAATCATGGGCTGGGAATCTTTTGGTGTGGTCAGATTTGACCTTGGACCCCTCCTTCAAGGTCAAGCGAGGATAGCCAAAGTTAAAAGTGCTTATAACTCGCTTATTATTGGTCGTAGAGGTTTGGGATGGTAAACCAACCTATAGGAAATCATGGGCTGGGAACTTTTCGGTGTGGTCGGATTTGACCTTGGACCCCTCCTTGAAGGTCAAACGAGCATAGCCAAACTTAAAAGTGCTTATAACTCGCTTATTATTGGTCCTAGAGGTTTGGGATGGTAAACCAACCTATAGGAAATCATGGGCTGGGAATCTTTTGGCGTGGTCGGATTTGACCTTGGACCCCTCCTTCAAGGTCAAACGAGGATAGCCAAACTTAAAAGTGCTTATAACTCGCTTATTATTGGTCGTAGAGGTTTGGGATGGTAAACCAACCTATTGGAAATCATGGGCTGGGAATCTTTTGGTGTGGTCGGATTTGACCTTGGACCCCTACTTCAAGGTCTAACAAGCATAGCCAAACATAAAAGTGTTCATAACTCGCTTATTATTGGTCGTAGAGGTTTAGGATGGTAAACCAACCTATAGGAAATCATGGGCTGGGAATCTTTTGGCGTGGTCGGATTTGACCTTGGACCCCTCCTTGAAGGTCAAACGAGGATAGCCAAACTTTAAAGTGCTTATAACTCGCTTATTATTGGTCGTAGAGGTTTAGGATGGTAAACCAACCTATAGGAAATCATGGGCTGGGAATCTTTTGGCGTGGTCGGATTTGACCTTGGACCCCTTGTTCAAGGTCAAACGAGCATAGCCAGACTTAAAAGTGCTTATAACTCGCTTATTATTGGTCGTAGAGGTTTGGCATGGTAAACCAACCTACAGGAAATCATGGGCTGGGAATCTTTTGGTGTGGTCGGATTTGACCTTGGACCCCTCGTTCAAGGTCAAACGAGCATAGCCAGACTTAAAAGTGCTTATAACTCGCTTATTATTGGTCGTAGAGGTTTGGGATGGTAAACCAACCTACAGGAAATCATGGGCTGGGAATCTTTTGGTGTGGTCGGATTTGACCTTGGACCCCTCCTTCAAGGTCAAACAAGGATAGCCAGACTTAAATGTGCTTATAACTCGCTTATTATTGGTCCTAGAGGTTTGGGATGGTAAACCAACCTATAGGAAATCATGGGCTGGGAATCTTTCGGTGTGGTCGGATTTGACCTTGGACCCCTCCTTCAAGGTCAAACGAGCATAGCCAAACTTAAAAGTGCTTATAACTCGCTTATTATTGGTCCTAGAGGTTTGGGATGTTAAACCAACCTATAGGAAATCATGGGCTGGGAATCTTTTGGCGTGGTCGGATTTGACCTTGGACCCCTCCTTCAAGGTCAAACGAGGATAGCCAAACTTGAAAGTGCTTATAACTCGCTTATTATTGGTCCTAGAGATTTGGGATGGTAAACCAACCTATTGGAAATCATGGGCTGGGAATCTTTTGCTGTGGTCGGATTTGACCTTGGACCCCTCCTTCAAGGTCAAACGAGCATAGCCAAACTTAAAAATGCTCATAACTCGCTTATTATTGGTCGTAGAGGTTTAGGATGGTAAACCAACCTATAGGAAATCATGGGCCGGGAATCTTTTGGTGTGGTCGGATTTGACCTTGGACCCCTCCTTCAAGGTGAAACGGGGATAGCCAAACTTAAAAGTACTTATAACTCGCTTATTATTGGTCCTAGAGGTTGGGATGGTAAACCAACCTATAGGAAATCATGGGCTGGGAATCTTTTGGTGTGGTCGGATTTGACCTTGGACCCCTCCTTCAAGGTCAAACGAGGATAGCCAAACTTTAAAGTGCTTATAACTCGCTTATTATTGGTCCTAGAGGTTTGGGATGGTAAACCAACCTATAGGAAATCATGGGCTGTGAGTCTTTTGGTGTGGTCGGATTTGACCTTGGACCCCTCCTTCAAGGTCAAACGAGCACAGCCAAACTTAAATGTGCTTATAGCGCGCTTATTATTGGTCCTAGAGGTTTAGGATGGTAAACCAACCTATTGGAAATCATGGGCTGGGAATCTTTTGGTGTGTTCGGATTTGACCTTGGACCCCTCCTTCAAGGTCAAAAGAACATAGCCAAACTTAAAAGTGCTTATAACCCGCTTATTATTGGTCCTAGAGGTTTGGGATGGTAAACCAACCTATAGGAAATCATGGGCTGGGAATCTTTTGGTGTGGTCGGATTTGACCTTGGACCCCTTGTTCAAGGTCAAACGAGCATAGCCAGACTTAAAAGTGCTTATAACTCGCTTATTATTGGTCGTAGAGGTTTGGCATGGTAAACCAACCTACAGGAAATCAGGGGCTGGGAATCTTTTGGTGTGGTCGGATTTGACCTTGGACCCCTCGTTCAAGGTCAAACGAGCATAGCCAGACTTAAAAGTGCTTATAACTCGCTTATTATTGGTCGTAGAGGTTTGGGATGGTAAACCAACCTACAGGAAATCATGGGCTGGGAATCTTTTGGTGTGGTCGGATTTGACCTTGGACCCCTCCTTCAAGGTCAAACAAGGATAGCCAGACTTAAATGTGCTTATAACTCGCTTATTATTGGTCCTAGAGGTTTGGGATGGTAAACCAACCTATAGGAAATCATGGGCCGGGAATCTTTTGGTGTGGTCGGATTTGACCTTGGACCCCTCCTTCAAGGTCAAACGGGGATAGCCAGACTTAAAAGTGCTTATAACTTGCTTATTATTGGTCCTAGAGGTTTGGGATGGTAAACCAACCTATAGAAAATCATGGGCTGGGAATCTTTTGGTGTTGTCGGATTTGACCTTGGACCCCTCCTTCAAGGTCAAACGAGGATAGCCAAACTTAAAAGTGCTTATAACTCTCTTATTATTGGTCGTAGAGGTTTGGGATGGTAAACCAACCTATTGGAAATCATGGGCTGGGAATCTTTTGGTGTTGTCGGATTTGACCTTGGACCCCTCCTTCAAGGTCAAACGAGGAGAGCCAAACTTAAAAGTGCTTATAACTCGCTTATTATTGGTCCCAGAGGTTTGGGATGGTAAACCAACCTATAGGAAATCATGGGCTGGGAATCTTTTGGTGTGGTCAGATTTGACCTTGGACCCCTCCTTCAAGGTCAAGCGAGGATAGCCAAAGTTAAAAGTGCTTATAACTCGCTTATTATTGGTCGTAGAGGTTTGGGATGGTAAACCAACCTATAGGAAATCATGGGCTGGGAACTTTTCGGTGTGGTCGGATTTGACCTTGGACCCCTCCTTGAAGGTCAAACGAGCATAGCCAAACTTAAAAGTGCTTATAACTCGCTTATTATTGGTCCTAGAGGTTTGGGATGGTAAACCAACCTATAGGAAATCATGGGCTGGGAATCTTTTGGCGTGGTCGGATTTGACCTTGGACCCCTCCTTCAAGGTCAAACGAGGATAGCCAAACTTAAAAGTGCTTATAACTCGCTTATTATTGGTCGTAGAGGTTTGGGATGGTAAACCAACCTATTGGAAATCATGGGCTGGGAATCTTTTGGTGTGGTCGGATTTGACCTTGGACCCCTACTTCAAGGTCTAACAAGCATAGCCAAACATAAAAGTGTTCATAACTCGCTTATTATTGGTCGTAGAGGTTTAGGATGGTAAACCAACCTATAGGAAATCATGGGCTGGGAATCTTTTGGCGTGGTCGGATTTGACCTTGGACCCCTCCTTGAAGGTCAAACGAGGATAGCCAAACTTTAAAGTGCTTATAACTCGCTTATTATTGGTCGTAGAGGTTTAGGATGGTAAACCAACCTATAGGAAATCATGGGCTGGGAATCTTTTGGCGTGGTCGGATTTGACCTTGGACCCCTTGTTCAAGGTCAAACGAGCATAGCCAGACTTAAAAGTGCTTATAACTCGCTTATTATTGGTCGTAGAGGTTTGGCATGGTAAACCAACCTACAGGAAATCATGGGCTGGGAATCTTTTGGTGTGGTCGGATTTGACCTTGGACCCCTCGTTCAAGGTCAAACGAGCATAGCCAGACTTAAAAGTGCTTATAACTCGCTTATTATTGGTCGTAGAGGTTTGGGATGGTAAACCAACCTACAGGAAATCATGGGCTGGGAATCTTTTGGTGTGGTCGGATTTGACCTTGGACCCCTCCTTCAAGGTCAAACAAGGATAGCCAGACTTAAATGTGCTTATAACTCGCTTATTATTGGTCCTAGAGGTTTGGGATGGTAAACCAACCTATAGGAAATCATGGGCTGGGAATCTTTCGGTGTGGTCGGATTTGACCTTGGACCCCTCCTTCAAGGTCAAACGAGCATAGCCAAACTTAAAAGTGCTTATAACTCGCTTATTATTGGTCCTAGAGGTTTGGGATGTTAAACCAACCTATAGGAAATCATGGGCTGGGAATCTTTTGGCGTGGTCGGATTTGACCTTGGACCCCTCCTTCAAGGTCAAACGAGGATAGCCAAACTTGAAAGTGCTTATAACTCGCTTATTATTGGTCCTAGAGATTTGGGATGGTAAACCAACCTATTGGAAATCATGGGCTGGGAATCTTTTGCTGTGGTCGGATTTGACCTTGGACCCCTCCTTCAAGGTCAAACGAGCATAGCCAAACTTAAAAATGCTCATAACTCGCTTATTATTGGTCGTAGAGGTTTAGGATGGTAAACCAACCTATAGGAAATCATGGGCCGGGAATCTTTTGGTGTGGTCGGATTTGACCTTGGACCCCTCCTTCAAGGTGAAACGGGGATAGCCAAACTTAAAAGTACTTATAACTCGCTTATTATTGGTCCTAGAGGTTGGGATGGTAAACCAACCTATAGGAAATCATGGGCTGGGAATCTTTTGGTGTGGTCGGATTTGACCTTGGACCCCTCCTTCAAGGTCAAACGAGGATAGCCAAACTTTAAAGTGCTTATAACTCGCTTATTATTGGTCCTAGAGGTTTGGGATGTTAAACCAACCTATAAGAAATCATGGGCTGTAAGTCTTTTGGTGTGGTCGGATTTGACCTTGGACCCCTCCTTCAAGGTCAAACGAGCACAGCCAAACTTAAATGTGCTTATAGCGCGCTTATTATTGGTCCTAGAGGTTTAGGATGGTAAACCAACCTATTGGAAATCATGGGCTGGGAATCTTTTGGTGTGTTCGGATTTGACCTTGGACCCCTCCTTCAAGGTCAAAAGAACATAGCCAAACTTAAAAGTGCTTATAACCCGCTTATTATTGGTCCTAGAGGTTTGGGATGGTAAACCAACCTATAGGAAATCATGGGCTGGGAATCTTTTGGTGTGGTCGGATTTGACCTTGGACCCCTTGTTCAAGGTCAAACGAGCATAGCCAGACTTAAAAGTGCTTATAACTCGCTTATTATTGGTCGTAGAGGTTTGGCATGGTAAACCAACCTACAGGAAATCATGGGCTGGGAATCTTTTGGTGTGGTCGGATTTGACCTTGGACCCCTCGTTCAAGGTCAAACGAGCATAGCCAGACTTAAAAGTGCTTATAACTCGCTTATTATTGGTCGTAGAGGTTTGGGATGGTAAACCAACCTACAGGAAATCATGGGCCGGGAATCTTTTGGTGTGGTCGGATTTGACCTTGGACCCCTCCTTCAAGGTCAAACAAGGATAGCCAGACTTAAATGTGCTTATAACTCGCTTATTATTGGTCCTAGAGGTTTGGGATGGTAAACCAACCTATAGGAAATCATGGGCCGGGAATCTTTTGGTGTGGTCGGATTTGACCTTGGACCCCTCCTTCAAGGTCAAACGGGGATAGCCAGACTTAAAAGTGCTTATAACTTGCTTATTATTGGTCCTAGAGGTTTGGGATGGTAAACCAACCTATAGAAAATCATGGGCTGGGAATCTTTTGGTGTTGTCGGATTTGACCTTGGACCCCTCCTTCAAGGTCAAACGAGGATAGCCAAACTTAAAAGTGCTTATAACTCTCTTATTATTGGTCGTAGAGGTTTGGGATGGTAAACCAACCTATTGGAAATCATGGGCTGGGAATCTTTTGGTGTTGTCGGATTTGACCTTGGACCCCTCCTTCAAGGTCAAACGAGGAGAGCCAAACTTAAAAGTGCTTATAACTCGCTTATTATTGGTCCCAGAGGTTTGGGATGGTAAACCAACCTATAGGAAATCATGGGCTGGGAATCTTTTGGTGTGGTCAGATTTGACCTTGGACCCCTCCTTCAAGGTCAAGCGAGGATAGCCAAAGTTAAAAGTGCTTATAACTCGCTTATTATTGGTCGTAGAGGTTTGGGATGGTAAACCAACCTATAGGAAATCATGGGCTGGGAACTTTTCGGTGTGGTCGGATTTGACCTTGGACCCCTCCTTGAAGGTCAAACGAGCATAGCCAAACTTAAAAGTGCTTATAACTCGCTTATTATTGGTCCTAGAGGTTTGGGATGGTAAACCAACCTATAGGAAATCATGGGCTGGGAATCTTTTGGCGTGGTCGGATTTGACCTTGGACCCCTCCTTCAAGGTCAAACGAGGATAGCCAAACTTAAAAGTGCTTATAACTCGCTTATTATTGGTCGTAGAGGTTTGGGATGGTAAACCAACCTATTGGAAATCATGGGCTGGGAATCTTTTGGTGTGGTCGGATTTGACCTTGGACCCCTACTTCAAGGTCTAACAAGCATAGCCAAACATAAAAGTGTTCATAACTCGCTTATTATTGGTCGTAGAGGTTTAGGATGGTAAACCAACCTATAGGAAATCATGGGCTGGGAATCTTTTGGCGTGGTCGGATTTGACCTTGGACCCCTCCTTGAAGGTCAAACGAGGATAGCCAAACTTTAAAGTGCTTATAACTCGCTTATTATTGGTCGTAGAAGTTTAGGATGGTAAACCAACCTATAGGAAATCATGGGCTGGGAATCTTTTGGCGTGGTCGGATTTGACCTTGGACCCCTCCTTGAAGGTCAAACGAGGATAGCCAAACTTTAAAGTGCTTATAACTCGCTTATTATTGGTCCTAGAGATTTGGGATGGTAAACCAACCTATTGGAAATCATGGGCTGGGAATCTTTTGCTGTGGTCGGATTTGACCTTGGACCCCTCCTTCAAGGTCAAACGAGCATAGCCAAACTTAAAAATGCTCATAACTCGCTTATTATTGGTCGTAGAGGTTTAGGATGGTAAACCAACCTATAGGAAATCATGGGCCGGGAATCTTTTGGTGTGGTCGGATTTGACCTTGGACCCCTCCTTCAAGGTGAAACGGGGATAGCCAAACTTAAAAGTACTTATAACTCGCTTATTATTGGTCCTAGAGGTTGGGATGGTAAACCAACCTATAGGAAATCATGGGCTGGGAATCTTTTGGTGTGGTCGGATTTGACCTTGGACCCCTCCTTCAAGGTCAAACGAGGATAGCCAAACTTAAAAGTGCTTATAACTCGCTTATTATTGGTCCTAGAGGTTTGGGATGGTAAACCAACCTATAGGAAATCATGGGCTGTGAGTCTTTTACTGTGGTTGGATTTGACCTTGGACCCCTCCTTCAAGGTCAAACGAGCACAGCCAAACTTAAATGTGCTTATAGCGCGCTTATTATTGGTCCTAGAGGTTTGGGATGGTAAACCAACCTATTGGAAATCATGGGCTGGGAATCTTTTGGTGTGGTCGCATTTGACCTTGGACCCCTCCTTCAAGGTCAAAAGAACATAGCCAAACTTAAAAGTGCTTATAACCCGCTTATTATTGGTCCTAGAGGTTTGGGATGGTAAACCAACCTATAGGAAATCATGGGCTGGGAATCTTTTAGTGTGGTCGGATTTGACCTTGGACCCCTTGTTCAAGGTCAAACAAGCATAGCCAGACTTAAAAGTGCTTATAACTCGCTTATTATTGGTCGTAGAGGTTTGGCATGGTAAACCAACCTACAGGAAATCATGGGCTGGGAATCTTTTGGTGTGGTCGGATTTGACCTTGGACCCCTCGTTCAAGGTCAAACGAGCATAGCCAGACTTAAAAGTGCTTATAACTCGCTTATTATTGGTCGTAGAGGTTTGGGATGGTAAACCAACCTACAGGAAATCATGGGCTGGGAATCTTTTGGTGTGGTCGGATTTGACCTTGGACCCCTCCTTCAAGGTCAAACAAGGATAGCCAGACTTAAATGTGCTTATAACTCGCTTATTATTGGTCCTAGAGGTTTGGGATGGTAAACCAACCTATAGGAAATCATGGGCCGGGAATCTTTTGGTGTGGTCGGATTGGACCTTGGACCCCTCCTTCAAGGTCAAACGGGGATAGCCAGACTTAAAAGTGCTTCTAACTTGCTTATTACTGGTCCTAGAGGTTTGGGATGGTAAACCAACCTATAGAAAATCATGGGCTGGGAATCTTTTGGTGTTGTCGGATTTGACCTTGGACCCCTCCTTCAAGGTCAAACGAGGATAGCCAAACTTAAAAGTGCTTATAACTCGCTTATTATTGGTCGTAGAGGTTTGGGATGGTAAACCAACCTATTGGAAATCATGGGCTGGGAATCTTTTGGTGTTGTCGGATTTGACCTTGGACCCCTCCTTCAAGGTCAAACGAGGATAGCCAAACTTAAAAGTGCTTATAACTCGCTTATTATTGGTCGTAGAGGTTTGGGATGGTAAACCAACCTATTGGAAATCATGGGCTGGGAATCTTTTGGTGTGGTCGGATTTGACCTTGGACCCCTACTTCAAGGTCTAACGAGCATAGCCAAACTTAAAAGTGTTCATAACTCGCTTATTATTGGTCGTAGAGGTTTAGGATGGTAAACCAACTTATAGGAAATCATGGGCCGGGAATCTTTTGGTGTGGTTGGATTTAACCTTGGACCCCTCCTTCAAGGTCAAACGGGGATAGCCAAACTTAAAAGTGCTTATAACTCGCTTATTATTGGTCCCAGAGGTTTGGGATGGTAAACCAACCTATAGGAAATCATGGGCAGGGAATCTTTTGGTGTGGTCAGATTTGACCTTGGACCCCTCCTTGAAGGTCAAACGAGCATAGCCAAACTTAAAAGTGCTTATAACTCGCTTATTATTGGTCCTAGAGGTTTGGGATGGTAAACCAACCTATAGGAAATCATGGGCTGGGAATCTTTTGGCGTGGTCGGATTTGACCTTGGACCCCTCCTTCAAGGTCAAACGAAGATAGCCAAACTTTAAAGTGCTTATAACTCGCTTATTATTGGTCCTAGAGATTTGGGATGGTAAACCAACCTATTGGAAATCATGGGCTGGGAATCTTTTGCTGTGGTCGGATTTGACCTTGGACCCCTCCTTCAAGGTCAAACGAGCATAGCCAAACTTAAAAATGCTCATAACTCGCTTATTATTGGTCGTAGAGGTTTAGGATGGTAAACCAACCTATAGGAAATCATGGGCCGGGAATCTTTTGGTGTGGTCGGATTTGACCTTGGACCCCTCCTTCAAGGTGAAACGGGGATAGCCAAACTTAAAAGTACTTATAACTCGCTTATTATTGGTCCTAGAGGTTGGGATGGTAAACCAACCTATAGAAAATCATGGGCTGGGAATCTTTTGGTGTTGTCGGATTTGACCTTGGACCCCTCCTTCAAGGTCAAACGAGGATAGCCAAACTTAAAAGTGCTTATAACTCTCTTATTATTGGTCGTAGAGGTTTGGGATGGTAAACCAACCTATTGGAAATCATGGGCTGGGAATCTTTTGGTGTTGTCGGATTTGACCTTGGACCCCTCCTTCAAGGTCAAACGAGGAGAGCCAAACTTAAAAGTGCTTATAACTCGCTTATTATTGGTCGTAGAGGTTTGGGATGGTAAACCAACCTATAGGAAATCATGGCCTGGGAATCTTTTGGTGTGGTCGGATTTGACCTTGGACCCCTCCTTCAAGGTCAAACGAGCATAGCCAAACTTAAAAGTGCTTATAACTCGCTTATTATTGGTCCTAGAGGTTTGGGATGGTAAACCAACCTATAGAAAATCATGGGCTGGGAATCTTTTGGTGTTGTCGGATTTGACCTTGGACCCCTCCTTCAAGGTCAAACGAGGATAGCCAAACTTAAAAGTGCTTATAACTCGCTTATTATTGGTCGTAGAGGTTTGGGATGGTAAACCAACCTATTGGAAATCATGGGCTGGGAATCTTTTGGTGTGGTCGGATTTGACCTTGGACCCCTACTTCAAGGTCTAACAAGCATAGCCAAACATAAAAGTGTTCATAACTCGCTTATTATTGGTCGTAGAGGTTTAGGATGGTAAACCAACCTATAGGAAATCATGGGCTGGGAATCTTTTGGCGTGGTCGGATTTGACCTTGGACCCCTCCTTGAAGGTCAAACGAGGATAGCCAAACTTTAAAGTGCTTATAACTCGCTTATTATTGGTCGTAGAGGTTTAGGATGGTAAACCAACCTATAGGAAATCATGGGCTGGGAATCTTTTGGCGTGGTCGGATTTGACCTTGGACCCCTCCTTGAAGGTCAAACGAGGATAGCCAAACTTTAAAGTGCTTATAACTCGCTTATTATTGGTCCTAGAGATTTGGGATGGTAAACCAACCTATTGGAAATCATGGGCTGGGAATCTTTTGCTGTGGTCGGATTTGACCTTGGACCCCTCCTTCAAGGTCAAACGAGCATAGCCAAACTTAAAAATGCTCATAACTCGCTTATTATTGGTCGTAGAGGTTTAGGATGGTAAACCAACCTATAGGAAATCATGGGCCGGGAATCTTTTGGTGTGGTCGGATTTGACCTTGGACCCCTCCTTCAAGGTGAAACGGGGATAGCCAAACTTAAAAGTACTTATAACTCGCTTATTATTGGTCCTAGAGGTTGGGATGGTAAACCAACCTATAGGAAATCATGGGCTGGGAATCTTTTGGTGTGGTCGGATTTGACCTTGGACCCCTCCTTCAAGGTCAAACGAGGATAGCCAAACTTAAAAGTGCTTATAACTCGCTTATTATTGGTCCTAGAGGTTTGGGATGGTAAACCAACCTATAGGAAATCATGGGCTGTGAGTCTTTTACTGTGGTTGGATTTGACCTTGGACCCCTCCTTCAAGGTCAAACGAGCACAGCCAAACTTAAATGTGCTTATAGCGCGCTTATTATTGGTCCTAGAGGTTTGGGATGGTAAACCAACCTATTGGAAATCATGGGCTGGGAATCTTTTGGTGTGGTCGCATTTGACCTTGGACCCCTCCTTCAAGGTCAAAAGAACATAGCCAAACTTAAAAGTGCTTATAACCCGCTTATTATTGGTCCTAGAGGTTTGGGATGGTAAACCAACCTATAGGAAATCATGGGCTGGGAATCTTTTAGTGTGGTCGGATTTGACCTTGGACCCCTTGTTCAAGGTCAAACAAGCATAGCCAGACTTAAAAGTGCTTATAACTCGCTTATTATTGGTCGTAGAGGTTTGGCATGGTAAACCAACCTACAGGAAATCATGGGCTGGGAATCTTTTGGTGTGGTCGGATTTGACCTTGGACCCCTCCTTCAAGGTCAAACAAGGATAGCCAGACTTAAATGTGCTTATAACTCGCTTATTATTGGTCCTAGAGGTTTGGGATGGTAAACCAACCTATAGGAAATCATGGGCCGGGAATCTTTTGGTGTGGTCGGATTGGACCTTGGACCCCTCCTTCAAGGTCAAACGGGGATAGCCAGACTTAAAAGTGCTTCTAACTTGCTTATTACTGGTCCTAGAGGTTTGGGATGGTAAACCAACCTATAGAAAATCATGGGCTGGGAATCTTTTGGTGTTGTCGGATTTGACCTTGGACCCCTCCTTCAAGGTCAAACGAGGATAGCCAAACTTAAAAGTGCTTATAACTCGCTTATTATTGGTCGTAGAGGTTTGGGATGGTAAACCAACCTATTGGAAATCATGGGCTGGGAATCTTTTGGTGTTGTCGGATTTGACCTTGGACCCCTCCTTCAAGGTCAAACGAGGATAGCCAAACTTAAAAGTGCTTATAACTCGCTTATTATTGGTCGTAGAGGTTTGGGATGGTAAACCAACCTATTGGAAATCATGGGCTGGGAATCTTTTGGTGTGGTCGGATTTGACCTTGGACCCCTACTTCAAGGTCTAACGAGCATAGCCAAACTTAAAAGTGTTCATAACTCGCTTATTATTGGTCGTAGAGGTTTAGGATGGTAAACCAACTTATAGGAAATCATGGGCCGGGAATCTTTTGGTGTGGTTGGATTTAACCTTGGACCCCTCCTTCAAGGTCAAACGGGGATAGCCAAACTTAAAAGTGCTTATAACTCGCTTATTATTGGTCCCAGAGGTTTGGGATGGTAAACCAACCTATAGGAAATCATGGGCAGGGAATCTTTTGGTGTGGTCAGATTTGACCTTGGACCCCTCCTTGAAGGTCAAACGAGCATAGCCAAACTTAAAAGTGCTTATAACTCGCTTATTATTGGTCCCAGAGGTTTGGGATGGTAAACTAACCTATAGGAAATCATGGGCTGGGAATCTTTTGGTGTGGTCGGATTTGACCTTGGACCCCTCCTTCATAGTCAAGCGAGGATAGCCAAAGTTAAAAGTGCTTATAACTCGCTTATTATTGGTCCTAGAGGTTTGGGATGGTAAACCAACCTATAGGAAATCATGGGCTGGGAATCTTTCAGTGTGGTCGGATTTGACCTTGGACCCCTCCTTGAAGGTCAAACGAGCATAGCCAAACTTAAAAGTGCTTATAACTCGCTTATTATTGGTCCTAGAGGTTTGGGATGGTAAACCAACCTATAGGAAATCATGGGCTGTGAATCTTTTGGCGTGGTCGGATTTGACCTTGGACCCCTCCTTCAAGGTCAAACGAGGATAGCCAAACTTTAAAGTGCTTATAACTCGCTTATTATTGGTCCTAGAGATTTGGGATGGTAAACCAACCTATTGGAAATCATGGGCTGGGAATCTTTTGCTGTGGTCGGATTTGACCTTGGACCCCTCCTTCAAGGTCAAACGAGCATAGCCAAACTGAAAAATGGTCATAACTCGCTTATTATTGGTCGTAGTGGTTTAGGATGGTAAACCAACCTATAGGAAATCATGGGCCGGGAATCTTTTGGTGTGGTCGGATTTGACCTTGGATCCCTCCTTCAAGGTGAAACGGGGATAGCCAAACTTAAAAGTACTTATAACTCGCTTATTATTGGTCCTAGAGGTTGGGATGGTAAACCAACCTATAGGAAATCATGGGCTGGGAATCTTTTGGTGTGGTCGGATTTGACCTTGGACCCCTCCTTCAAGGTCAAACGAGGATAGCCAAACTTAAAAGTGCTTATAACTCGCTTATTATTGGTCCTAGAGGTTTGGGATGGTAAACCAACCTATAGGAAATCATGAGCTGTGAGTCTTTTGGTGTGGTCGGATTTGACCTTGGACCCCTCCTTCAAGGTCAAACGAGCATAGCCAAACTGAAAAATGGTCATAACTCGCTTATTATTGGTCGTAGTGGTTTAGGATGGTAAACCAACCTATAGGAAATCATGGGCCGGGAATCTTTTGGTGTGGTCGGATTTGACCTTGGATCCCTCCTTCAAGGTGAAACGGGGATAGCCAAACTTAAAAGTACTTATAACTCGCTTATTATTGGTCCTAGAGGTTGGGATGGTAAACCAACCTATAGGAAATCATGGGCTGGGAATCTTTTGGTGTGGTCGGATTTGACCTTGGACCCCTCCTTCAAGGTCAAACGAGGATAGCCAAACTTAAAAGTGCTTATAACTCGCTTATTATTGGTCCTAGAGGTTTGGGATGGTAAACCAACCTATAGGAAATCATGAGCTGTGAGTCTTTTGGTGTAGTCGGATTTGACCTTGGACCCCTCCTTCAAGGTCAAACGAGCATAGCCAAACTGAAAAATGGTCATAACTCGCTTATTATTGGTCGTAGTGGTTTAGGATGGTAAACCAACCTATAGGAAATCATGGGCCGGGAATCTTTTGGTGTGGTCGGATTTGACCTTGGACACCTCCTTCAAGGTCAAACGAGCACGGCCAAACTTAAATGTGCTTATAGCACGCTTATTATTGGTCCTAGAGGTTTAGGATGGTAAACCAACCTATTGGAAATCATGGGCTGGGAATCTTTTGGTGTGTTCGGATTTGACCTTGGACCCCTCCTTCAAGGTTAAAAGAACATAGCCAAACTTAAAAGTGCTTATAACCCGCTTATTATTGGTCCTAGAGGTTTGGGATGGTAAACCAACCTATAGGAAATCATGGCCTAGGAATCTTTTGGTATGGTCGGATTTGACCTTGGACCCCTTGTTCAAGGTCAAACGAGCATAGCCAGACTTAAAAGTGCTTATAACTCGCTTATTATTGGTCGTAGAGGTTTGGCATGGTAAACCAACCTACAGGAAATCATGGGCTGGGAATCTTTTGGTGTGGTCGGATTTGACCTTGGACCCCTCGTTCAAGGTCAAACGAGCATAGCCAGACTTAAAAGTGCTTATAACTCGCTTATTATTGGTCGTAAAGGTTTGGGATGGTAAACCAACCTACAGGAAATCATGGGCTGGGAATCTTTTGGTGTGGTCGGATTTGACCTTGGACCCCTCCTTCAAGGTCAAACAAGGATAGCCAGACTTAAATGTGCTTATAACTCGCTTATTATTGGTCCTAGAGGTTTGGGATGGTAAACCAACCTATAGGAAATCATGGGCTGGGAATCTTTCGGTGTGGTCGGATTTGACCTTGGACCCCTCCTTGAAGGTCAAACGAGCATAGCCAAACTTAAAAGTGCTTATAACTCGCTTATTATTGGTCCTAGAGGTTTGGGATGTTAAACCAACCTATAGGAAATCATGGGCTGGGAATCTTTTGGCGTGGTCGGATTTGACCTTGGACCCCTCCTTCAAGGTCAAACGAGGATAGCCAAACTTTAAAGTGCTTATAACTCGCTTATTATTGGTCCTAGAGATTTGGGATGGTAAACCAACCTATTGGAAATCATGGGCTGGGAATCTTTTGCTGTGGTCGGATTTGACCTTAGACCCCTCCTTCAAGGTCAAACGAGCATAGCCAAACTTAAAAATGCTCATAACTCGCTTATTATTGGTCGTAGAGGTTTAGGATGGTAAACCAACCTATAGGAAATCATGGGCCGGGAATCTTTTGGTGTGGTCGGATTTGACCTTGGACCCCTCCTTCAAGGTGAAACGGGGATAGCCAAACTTAAAAGTACTTCTAACTCGCTTATTATTGGTCCTAGAGGTTGGGATGGTAAACCAACCTATAGGAAATCATGGGCTGGGAATCTTTTGGTGTGGTCGGATTTGACCTTGGACCCCTCCTTCAAGGTCAAACGAGGATAGCCAAACTTAAAAGTGCTTATAACTCGCTTATTATTGGTCCTAGAGGTTTGGGATGGTAAACCAACCTATAGGAAATCATGGGCTGTGAGTCTTTTGGTGTGGTCGGATTTGACCTTGGACCCCTCCTTCAAGGTCAAACGAGCACAGCCAAACTTAAATGTGCTTATAGCGCGCTTATTATTGGTCCTAGAGGTTTAGGATGGTAAACCAACCTATTGGAAATCATGGGCTGGGAATCTTTTGGTGTGGTCGGATTTGACCTTGGACCCCTCCTTCAAGGTCAAAAGAACATAGCCAAACTTAAAAGTGCTTATAACCCGCTTATTATTGGTCCTAGAGGTTTGGGATGGTAAACCAACCTATAGGAAATCATGGGCTGGGAATCTTTTGGTGTGGTCGGATTTGACCTTGGACCCCTTGTTCAAGGTCAAACGAGCATAGCCAGACTTAAAAGTGCTTATAACTCGCTTATTATTGGTCGTAGAGGTTTGGCATGGTAAACTAACCTATTGGAAATCATGGGCTGGGAATCTTTTGGTGTTGTCGGATTTGACCTTGGACCCCTCGTTCAAGGTCAAACGAGCATAGCCAGACTTAAAAGTGCTTATAACTCGCTTATTATTGGTCGTAGAGGTTTGGGATGGTAAACCAACCTACAGGAAATCATGGGCTGGGAATCTTTTGGTGTGGTCGGATTTGACCTTGGACCCCTCCTTCAAGGTCAAACAAGGATAGCCAGACTTAAATGTGCTTATAACTCGCTTATTATTGGTCGTAGAGGTTTGGGATGGTAAACCAACCTATAGGAAATCATGGGCCGGGAATCTTTTGGTGTGGTCGGATTTGACCTTGGACCCCTCCTTCAAGGTCAAACGGGGATAGCCAGACTTAAAAGTGCTTATAACTTGCTTATTATTGGTCCTAGAGGTTTGGGATGGTAAACCAACCTATAGAAAATCATGGGCTGGGAATCTTTTGGTGTTGTCGGATTTAACCTTGGACCCCTCCTTCAAGGTCAAACGGGGATAGCCAAACTTAAAAGTGCTTATAACTCGCTTATTATTGGTCCCAGAGGTTTGGGATGGTAAACCAACCTATAGGAAATCATGGGCTGTGAGTCTTTTGGTGTGGTCGGATTTGACCTTGGACCCCTCCTTCAAGGTCAAACGAGCACAGCCAAACTTAAATGTGCTTATAGCGCGCTTATTATTGGTCCTAGAGGTTTAGGATGGTAAACCAACCTATTGGAAATCATGGGCTGGGAATCTTTTGGTGTGGTCGGATTTGACCTTGGACCCCTCCTTCAAGGTCAAAAGAACATAGCCAAACTTAAAAGTGCTTATAACCCGCTTATTATTGGTCCTAGAGGTTTGGGATGGTAAACCAACCTATAGGAAATCATGGGCTGGGAATCTTTTGGTGTGGTCGGATTTGACCTTGGACCCCTTGTTCAAGGTCAAACGAGCATAGCCAGACTTAAAAGTGCTTATAACTCGCTTATTATTGGTCGTAGAGGTTTGGCATGGTAAACTAACCTATTGGAAATCATGGGCTGGGAATCTTTTGGTGTTGTCGGATTTGACCTTGGACCCCTCGTTCAAGGTCAAACGAGCATAGCCAGACTTAAAAGTGCTTATAACTCGCTTATTATTGGTCGTAGAGGTTTGGGATGGTAAACCAACCTACAGGAAATCATGGGCTGGGAATCTTTTGGTGTGGTCGGATTTGACCTTGGACCCCTCCTTCAAGGTCAAACAAGGATAGCCAGACTTAAATGTGCTTATAACTCGCTTATTATTGGTCCTAGAGGTTTGGGATGGTAAACCAACCTATAGGAAATCATGGGCCGGGAATCTTTTGGTGTGGTCGGATTTGACCTTGGACCCCTCCTTCAAGGTCAAACGGGGATAGCCAGACTTAAAAGTGCTTATAACTTGCTTATTATTGGTCCTAGAGGTTTGGGATGGTAAACCAACCTATAGAAAATCATGGGCTGGGAATCTTTTGGTGTTGTCGGATTTAACCTTGGACCCCTCCTTCAAGGTCAAACGGGGATAGCCAAACTTAAAAGTGCTTATAACTCGCTTATTATTGGTCCCAGAGGTTTGGGATGGTAAACCAACCTATAGGAAATCATGGGCTGGGAATCTTTTGATGTGGTCAGATTTGACCTTGGACCCCTCCTTGAAGGTCAAACGAGCATAGCCAAACTTAAAAGTGCTTATAACTCGCTTATTATTGGTCCTAGAGGTTTGGGATGGTAAACCAACCTATAGGAAATCATGGGCTGGGAATCTTTTTGGATTTGACCTTGGACCCCTCCTTCAAGGTCAAGCGAGGATACCCAAAGTTAAAAGTGCTTATAACTCGCTTATTATTGATCGTAGAGGTTTGGGATGGTAAACCAACCTATAGGAAATCATGGGCTGGGAATCTTTCGGTGTGGTCGGATTTGACCTTGGACCCCTCCTTGAAGGTCAAACGAGCATAGCCAAACTTAAAAGTGCTTATAACTCGCTTATTATTGGTCCTAGAGGTTTGGGATGGTAAACCAACCTATAGGAAATCATGGGCTGGGAATCTTTTGGCGTGGTCGGATTTGACCTTGGACCCCTCCTTCAAGGTCAAACGAAGATAGCCAAACTTTAAAGTGCTTATAACTCGCTTATTATTGGTCCTAGAGATTTGGGATGGTAAACCAACCTATTGGAAATCATGGGCTGGGAATCTTTTGCTGTGGTCGGATTTGACCTTGGACCCCTCCTTCAAGGTCAAACGAGCATAGCCAAACTTAAAAATGCTCATAACTCGCTTATTATTGGTCGTAGAGGTTTAGGATGGTAAACCAACCTATAGGAAATCATGGGCCGGGAATCTTTTGGTGTGGTCGGATTTGACCTTGGACCCCTCCTTCAAGGTGAAACGGGGATAGCCAAACTTAAAAGTACTTATAACTCGCTTATTATCGGTCCTAGAGGTTGGGATGGTAAACCAACCTATAGGAAATCATGGGCTGGGAATCTTTTGGTGTGGTCGGATTTGACCTTGGACCCCTCCTTCAAGGTCAAACGAGGATAGCCAAACTTAAAAGTGCTTATAACTCGCTTATTATTGGTCCTAGAGGTTTGGGATGGTAAACCAACCTATAGGAAATCATGGGCTGTGAGTCTTTTGGTGTGGTCGGATTTGACCTTCCCCCTCCTTCAAGGTCAAACGAGCACAGCCAAACTTAAATGTGCTTATAGCGCGCTTATTATTGGTCCTAGAGGTTTAGGATGGTAAACCAACCTATTGGAAATCATGGGCTGGGAATCTTTTGGTGTGGTCGGATTTGACCTTGGACCCCTCCTTCAAGGTCAAAAGAACATAGCCAAACTTAAAAGTGCTTATAACCCGCTTATTATTGGTCCTAGAGGTTTGGGATGGTAAACCAACCTATAGGAAATCATGGGCTGGGAATCTTTTGGTGTGGTCGGATTTGACTTTGGACCCCTTGTTCAAGGTCAAACGAGCATAGCCAGACTTAAAAGTGCTTATAACTCGCTTATTATTGGTCGTAGAGGTTTGGGATGGTAAACCAACCTACAGGAAATCATGGGCTGGGAATCTTTTGGTGTGGTCGGATTTGACCTTGGACCCCTCCTTCAAGGTCAAACGAGGATAGCCAAACTTAAAAGTGCTTATAACTCGCTTATTATTGGTCCTAGAGGTTTGGGATGGTAAACCAACCTATAGGAAATAATGAGCTGTGAGTCTTTTGGTGTGGTCGGATTTGACCTTGGACCCCTCCTTCAAGGTCAAACGAGCATAGCCAAACTGAAAAATGGTCATAACTCGCTTATTATTGGTCGTAGTGGTTTAGGATGGTAAACCAACCTATAGGAAATCATGGGCCGGGAATCTTTTGGTGTGGTCGGATTTGACCTTGGATCCCTCCTTCAAGGTGAAACGGGGATAGCCAAACTTAAAAGTACTTATAACTCGCTTATTATTGGTCCTAGAGGTTGGGATGGTAAACCAACCTATAGGAAATCATGGGCTGGGAATCTTTTGGTGTGGTCGGATTTGACCTTGGACCCCTCCTTCAAGGTCAAACGAGGATAGCCAAACTTAAAAGTGCTTATAACTCGCTTATTATTGGTCCTAGAGGTTTGGGATGGTAAACCAACCTATAGGAAATCATGAGCTGTGAGTCTTTTGGTGTAGTCGGATTTGACCTTGGACCCCTCCTTCAAGGTCAAACGAGCATAGCCAAACTGAAAAATGGTCATAACTCGCTTATTATTGGTCGTAGTGGTTTAGGATGGTAAACCAACCTATAGGAAATCATGGGCCGGGAATCTTTTGGTGTGGTCGGATTTGACCTTGGACACCTCCTTCAAGGTCAAACGAGCACGGCCAAACTTAAATGTGCTTATAGCGCGCTTATTATTGGTCCTAGAGGTTTAGGATGGTAAACCAACCTATTGGAAATCATGGGCTGGGAATCTTTTGGTGTGTTCGGATTTGACCTTGGACCCCTCCTTCAAGGTTAAAAGAACATAGCCAAACTTAAAAGTGCTTATAACCCGCTTATTATTGGTCCTAAAGGTTTGGGATGGTAAACCAACCTATAGGAAATCATGGCCTAGGAATCTTTTGGTATGGTCGGATTTGACCTTGGACCCCTTGTTCAAGGTCAAACGAGCATAGCCAGACTTAAAAGTGCTTATAACTCGCTTATTATTGGTCGTAGAGGTTTGGCATGGTAAACCAACCTACAGGAAATCATGGGCTGGGAATCTTTTGGTGTGGTCGGATTTGACCTTGGACCCCTCGTTCAAGGTCAAACGAGCATAGCCAGACTTAAAAGTGCTTATAACTCGCTTATTATTGGTCGTAAAGGTTTGGGATGGTAAACCAACCTACAGGAAATCATGGGCTGGGAATCTTTTGGTGTGGTCGGATTTGACCTTGGACCCCTCCTTCAAGGTCAAACAAGGATAGCCAGACTTAAATGTGCTTATAACTCGCTTATTATTGGTCCTAGAGGTTTGGGATGGTAAACCAACCTATAGGAAATCATGGGCTGGGAATCTTTCGGTGTGGTCGGATTTGACCTTGGACCCCTCCTTGAAGGTCAAACGAGCATAGCCAAACTTAAAAGTGCTTATAACTCGCTTATTATTGGTCCTAGAGGTTTGGGATGTTAAACCAACCTATAGGAAATCATGGGCTGGGAATCTTTTGGCGTGGTCGGATTTGACCTTGGACCCCTCCTTCAAGGTCAAACGAGGATAGCCAAACTTTAAAGTGCTTATAACTCGCTTATTATTGGTCCTAGAGATTTGGGATGGTAAACCAACCTATTGGAAATCATGGGCTGGGAATCTTTTGCTGTGGTCGGATTTGACCTTAGACCCCTCCTTCAAGGTCAAACGAGCATAGCCAAACTTAAAAATGCTCATAACTCGCTTATTATTGGTCGTAGAGGTTTAGGATGGTAAACCAACCTATAGGAAATCATGGGCCGGGAATCTTTTGGTGTGGTCGGATTTGACCTTGGACCCCTCCTTCAAGGTGAAACGGGGATAGCCAAACTTAAAAGTACTTCTAACTCGCTTATTATTGGTCCTAGAGGTTGGGATGGTAAACCAACCTATAGGAAATCATGGGCTGGGAATCTTTTGGTGTGGTCGGATTTGACCTTGGACCCCTCCTTCAAGGTCAAACGAGGATAGCCAAACTTAAAAGTGCTTATAACTCGCTTATTATTGGTCCTAGAGGTTTGGGATGGTAAACCAACCTATAGGAAATCATGGGCTGTGAGTCTTTTGGTGTGGTCGGATTTGACCTTGGACCCCTCCTTCAAGGTCAAACGAGCACAGCCAAACTTAAATGTGCTTATAGCGCGCTTATTATTGGTCCTAGAGGTTTAGGATGGTAAACCAACCTATTGGAAATCATGGGCTGGGAATCTTTTGGTGTGGTCGGATTTGACCTTGGACCCCTCCTTCAAGGTCAAAAGAACATAGCCAAACTTAAAAGTGCTTATAACCCGCTTATTATTGGTCCTAGAGGTTTGGGATGGTAAACCAACCTATAGGAAATCATGGGCTGGGAATCTTTTGGTGTGGTCGGATTTGACCTTGGACCCCTTGTTCAAGGTCAAACGAGCATAGCCAGACTTAAAAGTGCTTATAACTCGCTTATTATTGGTCGTAGAGGTTTGGCATGGTAAACTAACCTATTGGAAATCATGGGCTGGGAATCTTTTGGTGTTGTCGGATTTGACCTTGGACCCCTCGTTCAAGGTCAAACGAGCATAGCCAGACTTAAAAGTGCTTATAACTCGCTTATTATTGGTCGTAGAGGTTTGGGATGGTAAACCAACCTACAGGAAATCATGGGCTGGGAATCTTTTGGTGTGGTCGGATTTGACCTTGGACCCCTCCTTCAAGGTCAAACAAGGATAGCCAGACTTAAATGTGCTTATAACTCGCTTATTATTGGTCCTAGAGGTTTGGGATGGTAAACCAACCTATAGGAAATCATGGGCCGGGAATCTTTTGGTGTGGTCGGATTTGACCTTGGACCCCTCCTTCAAGGTCAAACGGGGATAGCCAGACTTAAAAGTGCTTATAACTTGCTTATTATTGGTCCTAGAGGTTTGGGATGGTAAACCAACCTATAGAAAATCATGGGCTGGGAATCTTTTGGTGTTGTCGGATTTAACCTTGGACCCCTCCTTCAAGGTCAAACGGGGATAGCCAAACTTAAAAGTGCTTATAACTCGCTTATTATTGGTCCCAGAGGTTTGGGATGGTAAACCAACCTATAGGAAATCATGGGCTGGGAATCTTTTGATGTGGTCAGATTTGACCTTGGACCCCTCCTTGAAGGTCAAACGAGCATAGCCAAACTTAAAAGTGCTTATAACTCGCTTATTATTGGTCCTAGAGGTTTGGGATGGTAAACCAACCTATAGGAAATCATGGGCTGGGAATCTTTTTGGATTTGACCTTGGACCCCTCCTTCAAGGTCAAGCGAGGATACCCAAAGTTAAAAGTGCTTATAACTCGCTTATTATTGGTCGTAGAGGTTTGGGATGGTAAACCAACCTATAGGAAATCATGGGCTGGGAATCTTTCGGTGTGGTCGGATTTGACCTTGGACCCCTCCTTGAAGGTCAAACGAGCATAGCCAAACTTAAAAGTGCTTATAACTCGCTTATTATTGGTCCTAGAGGTTTGGGATGGTAAACCAACCTATAGGAAATCATGGGCTGGGAATCTTTTGGCGTGGTCGGATTTGACCTTGGACCCCTCCTTCAAGGTCAAACGAAGATAGCCAAACTTTAAAGTGCTTATAACTCGCTTATTATTGGTCCTAGAGATTTGGGATGGTAAACCAACCTATTGGAAATCATGGGCTGGGAATCTTTTGCTGTGGTCGGATTTGACCTTGGACCCCTCCTTCAAGGTCAAACGAGCATAGCCAAACTTAAAAATGCTCATAACTCGCTTATTATTGGTCGTAGAGGTTTAGGATGGTAAACCAACCTATAGGAAATCATGGGCCGGGAATCTTTTGGTGTGGTCGGATTTGACCTTGGACCCCTCCTTCAAGGTGAAACGGGGATAGCCAAACTTAAAAGTACTTATAACTCGCTTATTATTGGTCCTAGAGGTTGGGATGGTAAACCAACCTATAGGAAATCATGGGCTGGGAATCTTTTGGTGTGGTCGGATTTGACCTTGGACCCCTCCTTCAAGGTCAAACGAGGATAGCCAAA
Organism: Sabellastarte sp. h YS-2021; assembly: GCA_964017235.1. Taxonomy (NCBI): domain Eukaryota; kingdom Metazoa; phylum Annelida; class Polychaeta; order Sabellida; family Sabellidae; genus Sabellastarte; species Sabellastarte sp. h YS-2021. Next base: position 32,077,620 of record OZ024929.1, read on the forward strand.
CTTAAAAGTGCTTATAACTCGCTTATTATTGGTCCTAGAGGTTTGGGATGGTAAACCAACCTATAGGAAATCATGGGCTGTGAGTCTTTTGGTGTGGTCGGATTTGACCTTCCCCCTCCTTCAAGGTCAAACGAGCACAGCCAAACTTAAATGTGCTTATAGCGCGCTTATTATTGGTCCTAGAGGTTTAGGATGGTAAACCAACCTATTGGAAATCATGGGCTGGGAATCTTTTGGTGTGGTCGGATTTGACCTTGGACCCCTCCTTCAAGGTCAAAAGAACATAGCCAAACTTAAAAGTGCTTATAACCCGCTTATTATTGGTCCTAGAGGTTTGGGATGGTAAACCAACCTATAGGAAATCATGGGCTGGGAATCTTTTGGTGTGGTCGGATTTGACCTTGGACCCCTTGTTCAAGGTCAAACGAGCATAGCCAGACTTAAAAGTGCTTATAACTCGCTTATTATTGGTCGTAGAGGTTTGGGATGGTAAACCAACCTACAGGAAATCATGGGCTGGGAATCTTTTGGTGTGGTCGGATTTGACCTTGGACCCCTCCTTCAAGGTCAAACGAGCATAGCCAGACTTAAAAGTGCTTATAACTCGCTTATTATTGGTCGTAGAGGTTTGGGATGGTAAACCAACCTACAGGAAATCATGGGCTGGGAATCTTTTGGTGTGGTCGGATTTGACCTTGGACCCCTCCTTCAAGTTCAAAAAAGGATAGCCAGACTTAAATGTGCTTATAACTCGCTTATTATTGGTCCTAGAGGTTTGGGATGGTAAACCAACCTATAGGAAATCATGGGCCGGGAATCTTTTGGTGTGGTCGGATTTGACCTTGGACCCCTCCTTCAAGGTCAAACGGGGATAGCCAGACTTAAAAGTGCTTATAACTCGCTTATTATTGGTCGTAGAGGTTTGGGATGGTAAACCAACCTATTGGAAATCATGGGCTGGGAATCTTTTGGTGTTGTCGAATTTGACCTTGGACCCCTCCTTCAAGGTCAAACGAATAGAGCCAAACTTAAAAGTGCTTATAACTCGCTTATTATTGGTCGTAGAGGTTTGGGATGGTAAACCAACCTATTGGAAATCATGGGCTGGGAATCTTTTGGTGTGGTCGGATTTGACCTTGGACCCCTACTTCAAGGTCTAACGAGCATAGCCAAACTTAAAAGTGTTCATAACTCGCTTATTATTGGTCGTAGAGGTTTGGGATGGTAAACCAACTTATAGGAAATCATGGGCCGGGAATCTTTTGTTGTGGTTGGATTTAACCTTGGACCCCTCCTTCAAGGTCAAACGGGGATAGCCAAACTTAAAAGTGCTTATAACTCGCTTATTATTGGTCCCAGAGGTTTGGGATGGTAAACCAACCTATAGGAAATCATGGGCTGGGAATCTTTTGATGTGGTCAGATTTGACCTTGGACCCCTCCTTGAAGGTCAAACGAGCATAGCCAAACTTAAAAGTGCTTATAACTCGCTTATTATTGGTCCTAGAGGTTTGGGATGGTAAACCAACCTATAGGAAATCATGGGCTGTGAGTCTTTTGGTGTGGTCGGATTTGACCTTCCCCCTCCTTCAAGGTCAAACGAGCACAGCCAAACTTAAATGTGCTTATAGCGCGCTTATTATTGGTCCTAGAGGTTTAGGATGGTAAACCAACCTATTGGAAATCATGGGCTGGGAATCTTTTGGCGTGGTCGGATTTGACCTTGGACCCCTCCTTCAAGGTCAAACGAAGAGAGCCAAACTTTAAAATGCTTATAACTCACTTATTATTGGTCCTAGAGATTTGGGATGGTAAACCAACGTATTGGAAATCATGGGCTGGGAATCTTTTGCTGTGGTCGGATTTGACCTTGGACCCCTCCTTCAAGGTCAAACAAGGATAGCCAGACTTAAATGTGCTTATAACTCGCTTATTATTGGTCCTAGAGGTTTGGGATGGTAAACCAACCTATAGGAAATCATGGGCCAGGAATCTTTTGGTGTGGTCGGATTGGACCTTGGACCCCTCCTTCAAGGTCAAACGGGGATAGCCAGACTTAAAAGTGCTTATAACTCGCTTATTATTGGTCCTAGAGGTTTGGGATGGTAAACCAACCTATAGGAAATCATGGGCTGGGAATCTTTTGGTGTGGTCGGATTTGTCCTTGGACCCCTCCTTCAAGGTCAAACGGGGATAGCCAAACTTAAAAGTGCTTATAACTCGCTTATTATTGGTCCTAGAGGTTTGGGATGGTAAACCAACCTATAGGAAATCATGGCCTGGGAATCTTTTGGTGTTGTCGGATTTGACTTTGGACCCCTCCTTCAAGGTCAAACGAGGATAGTACACAAAATCATGTGAAGGGAATCTATTGCTGTGGTCGGATTTGACCTTGGACCCTCCATCAAGGTCAAACGAGGATAGCCAAACTTAAAAGTGCTTATAACTCGCTTATTATTGGTCCTATAGCTTTAGAATGGTAAACCAAAATCTAGGAAATCATGGGCTGGGAATCTTTTGGTGTGATCGGATTTGACCTTTGGCCCCTCTTTCAAGGTCAAATGAGGATTGCCAAAATTAGTGTTTATATCTTGCTTAGACGTATTCCTAGAGGTTTGCAGTGTCACACCAACCTATAGGAAATCATGGGCTAGGAATCTTTTGATATGGTCAGATTTCACCTTGGGCTTCTCCTTCAAGGTTAAGCGATGTTAGAATGGCTTTGGTGAGTTTTCTTCTGGTGGATACAATTTGCATCGGTTCTCCGATGCGCTAGGTCTAGTTACGTCCACCCCCCTGGGGGGTGGATATATTATTTTTGCTTTTTTCGCCGTCCGATGTCCGTTGTCCGATGTCCGGCGTCCGGCGTCCGATGTCCGGCGTCACGCATGGTTTCCGCTCATTTAAAGGAAAAGTATTAGAGCTATTGTCACCAAATTTGGTATGCAGGCTTATTGGGTGAGTAGCTTGCTTGGGATTGCTTTTGGCTGTTGTACCTCTTTTGCTTACTGAGTAATACTTAAGTACAGCTATTTTCAGTACCCATTGTTTTCCGTGCATTTAAGCCAAAATAATTAAAGATATTTTACTACAATTTTGAATACAAGATTGTTATGTCCATAGCTCGCTTGGTATTGCATTTGGGACTGATAGCTTTGTCAGTACATGGGTAATAGCCATTTAGGTACTTCATTGTGTATTTTCAGTACTACTTTTGAGTAATTTGCTAATATCTCAGAAACCGTAAGAGATAGAGCGATTTCGTTGAAATTTTCGACCCACAGGGTATCTAAGGTATGTAATATTTGCAATTTTCAAAAAATTTTCCCCTCCCCAAAAATGGCGGCCATTTTGAATTTTCGAATTTTTGCCAAAAATGGCAAAACACAAATTTGCTTCTATCTCCTTAACCGTGTGAGATAGAGCGATTTCTTCGAAATTTTCGACCCACAGGGTATTTAAGAAATGCAATCTGCAATTTTCCAAAAATTTTCCCCTCCCCAAAAATGGCGGCCATTTTGAATTTTCGAATTTTTACCAAAAATGGCAAAACACAAATTTGCTTCTATCTCCTTAACCGTGCGAGATAGAGTGATTTCGTCGAAATTTTCGACCCACAGGGTATCTAAGGAATGCAATCTTTGCAATTTTCCAAAAATTTTCCCCTCCCCAAAAATGGCGGCCATTTTGAATTTTCGAATTTTTGCCAAAAATGGCAAAACACAAATTTCCTTCTATCTCCTTAACCGTGCCAGATAGAGCGATTTCGTCAAAATTTTCGACCCACAGGGTATCTGAGCATTGTACTCTTGGTAATTTTTAAAAAATTTTCCCCTCCCCAAAAATGGGGGCCATTTTGAATTTTCGAATTTTTGCCAAAAATGGCAAAACACAAATTTGCTTCTATCTCCTTAACCGTGCGAGATAGAGCGATTTCGTCGAAATTTTCGACCCACAGGGTATCTAAGGAATGTAATATTTGCAATTTTCAAAAAATTTTCCCCTCCCCAAAAATGGCGGCCATTTTGAATTTTCGAATTTTTGCCAAAAATGGCAAAACACAAATTTGCTTCTATCTCCTTAACCGTGCGAGATAGAGCGATTTCGTCGAAATTTTCGACCCACAGGGTATCTAAGGAATGCAATCTTTGCAATTTTCAAAAAATTTTCTCCTCCCCAAAAATGGCGGCCATTTTGAATTTTCGAATTTTTGCCAAAAATGGCAAAACACTAATTTGCTTCTATCTCCTTAACCGTGCGAGATAGAGTGATTTCGTCGAAATTTTCGACCCACAGGGTATCTAAGGAATGCAATCTTTGCAATTTTCCAAAAAATTTTCCCCTCCCCAAAAATGGCGGCCATTTTGAATTTTCGAATTTTTGCCAAAAATGGCAAAACACAAATTTGCTTCTATCTCCTTAACCGTGCGAGATAGAGCGATTTCGTCAAAATTTTCGACCCACAGGTATTTCAGCATTGTATTCTTGGCAATTTAAAAAAAAAATTCCACTCCCCTAAAATGGCGGCCATTTTGAATTTTCAAATTTTTGTCAAAAATGGCAAAACACAAATTTGCTTCTATCTCCTTAACCATGCGAGATAGAGCGATTTCGTCGAAATTTTCAACCCACAGGGTATCTAAGGAATGTAATCTTTGCAATTTTCAAAAAATTTTCCCCTCCCCAAAAATGGCAGCCATTTTGAATTTTCGAATTTTTGCCCAAAATGGAAAAACACAAACTGGCCTTAACCGTGCAAAATAGAGTTATTTCGTTGAAATTTTCGACCCATAGGGTATCTAAGAAATGTACTCTTGGCAATTTTCAAAAAAATTTCCTTTTCCCAAAAATGGCGGCCATTTTGAATTTTCAAATTTTTGCCAAAAATAGAAAAACAGGAATTTGCTTCTATCTTCTTAACCGTGCAAGATAGAGTGATTTCGTCAAAATTTTCAACCCAACCAATGCAAAAAGGCATGAAGCTGAAATAATTTACATCTACACTAACAAATATTTAAGCATCATTGATATATTTTACAAATGAAACAGGGTCTTGTAAGACTACTGTACAATTTGGGCAAAAGGTTCATGGGTGGACATTACACATGATAATGTGTGTTCTTCTATGCTATCCTGTTTCTATTCGCATCTACTATCAACAGGGCGGCCTATTTCTAGTTTTCTTTTACATTTGAAAGAATTGTTTCTTTTAAAAGAAATTTTCCTTTTTACAAACATTTTGCACCATAACTAATGTAAATAACGAAACCGGAAACATTTTCTTCTGTTTATTTGAAATGCATGGGGAAGTTGATGCAACAGCCGTAATGTTGAAGCAGAATTTTAGACGGTTTAGAAATCGCTCTCAGCCAATCAGAATGATGGACACATCCATGTCATGTTAGAATATGTGCTATAGGGTTAATTTTGTGAAAAAATTTAATGTTAAAGTAAAGTTTCAGCCATTTTATTTATGGATATAAAAATATTTTTATAGTTTTATGAATATTCTATTCGCTATTTTCTACCTAGTTTCTCGGCAAAGTGAGGCTGTTTTATGGATAAGCTAGTATATCATCACAGCCTTAAATCTTTGGGTAAAATAAGTAAACTGTTTACTTGACTTGTGATGTATTCTACATTGCTTTAGTCTCCCAAGAGTCGACCCCAGGAATGTGAGGAGGCAAAAAATGTACTGACTGCCATGAGGTCATGTTTTGGTCACACTGCACTAGACTATGTCTTCCAGGTAAGGTTTTCCTTCATGATCAAACCAGAATGATAGAAGTGCATGTTATATTTGTGATATTAATTTTTAACGTAGCAAGTTAAAGAATCTGGGAGTTACTTTTAATGCAGGTCACATACACAGTAGTCACATTACAAAAGTCTTCCATGCTTCTCACAATCAGGAATTTTTACAAAATACTAGGGATGGGTCGGTAGGCCAGGTATCTCGGTATCGAGACCATTTTACTGAAATACTGTGATGAGATTTTACAACCACCACTTCTCTTGTTAGCACATATAATGGAAGGGTTAAAATATTAGAAACATACTCAAAATGATTTTTGGCAAAATCTGAAGAAATCAAAAACTTTTATACCCAATTTTCAAGTGTTTGCAGACTTTACACAGTTCTAGCGATTACGTTGAGCAGAACTGTCATGTTTTGGTTGCAACAATTTATAACATCAATCTTGCTTGTCAGCTCATACAATTGAGGAAAAATTTAAAATATTGGGAACAACCAAGAAAACTGAAGAAATTATAAACTTTTATCTCATATTTTGTGAGTTTAGCCACTTTTATTGCAATGTCGTGAAGAGGAAATGTCCATGTTGTTTGGGGTGTACTAAAACACAGAGTCCTGGAATCGGTACGGTTTTGCTTTGGTAGACCAGATATTTTCTGGATATTCAAGACTTGTTTTATGTGTTCTTTGATATTATATGTAAGGAAGTCTTACTAGACCTGAGATACAGGTAGCTTATTTAGTTCTGTCAAGTATGGTGTTCTTATTGTTTCTAAAATTAGGTTTTATTTTTATTTCAGATGAAAATCCTGCATTCTAAGAAGAGATTTGATATATTGGACACGGTACTCATTACTGTTTTCTCTGAAACAATAAACTACCTATGATGATTTTTGCTTCTTTCACAATACAGTTGAATTTCATATAGTAGTATTATTAAGTAGAATTCTAGTTCAGTATATATAAATATCAGTGTCATATACATTGAAATTTACACTATTATCATGAATTCCTGACTAGTTGGAAGTATTGTTCTGGTCTGTTAAGTTTCACATTATCAAGTTTTGACTGTAAGTAACACTATACCCCAGTCATTTCCGATATTTCCAAGAGGTAAGATTCTGGGTGTATAGCACATGGTGTTTTCATATCATGCTTAACAGTTAGGGTCTAGTGAGACAGTTTATCAGCATTTCTTACATTATATTATTACCTGTATTCTAACCCACAACCATAGAAGTGAAGGTAAAGTGATGGTCAACTTGGTAACCACTTAATACAGCTTTTTGTTGATCAACATTGGCCTATTAATAGATGATAACCTCTCCACACCAGGGTGACATTGTTTTGTACCTTTCCTCTAGTTGTTCTTCACATTTCAGATGCTCTCGTACATGAATGCTCAGAACACATTCTTCCACCAAGGTTCTGACATGTTTGGAGACCTGGAGACTTACACAAAAGAGGTAGCTACCCAGGTCTGAACACTCTTTACTATCTTTTAACTGCTTCTCTTACCAGTACAGTAGAACAATCTAGTATCCAAATTATTCTCATTTAAAACTTTGAATTTGAAAATGCAACAGGAAAACTTCCTGAATGACATATGCAAAAAAATTATATCACAAATGAAGATTACAATATTATTTGAGTGGATAGCGTGACTATTATATGGTTTATCTGCATGAGTGATATATATATATTTTTATATGACTGATGAGGGATGTGTTATTTTTATCATCTACCATTATGCATGAATAATAATTGAAATAAGTGTATGTTTAAAGAAATAATGCCAAAAATGCTATCGTATCTATAGGGACCTCAGTGAATGTAAAAACCTCAGTTTTTAGCTTGTGATTCCTGCCCAAAGTCTGCATGATTTTAATGCAACAAAAATGAGTAGAAGTACAGAAGAACATATAACATATTTTCAAAAATATTAATGAAATGTCGACAATTGTTGATGAGTTTGTAACACTAATTTATCCATTGTAAGTAGTGCTGAGTAATACAATTTGCGAGTGATCAGTTCCAAGTACCAGAATATCAGTATACAGACTGTTTTACTGAAATATAATAATGAAAACATTGTAACTGACATTTCGGTCATCAGCACATGAAAAAGTAGGAAAACTTAAAGTGTTAGAAATGAAAAATTAATCTAAAGTAATTTAAAATTTTAATTCTACTCAGGTGTACAATATTCAGTTAAAACAGTTAAGTCGATGAGCATGTTTTGTTTTTATAAAGGCCACTTTCTATAGGCGAGGCTGTTCAATTGAGGTAATACTAGAAACAAACTTTTTAATTACTCTGGCATCAGGATATCTTTGCATTTGCCGGGTACCAATGTAGAAAATATGCTATTGCCCAATCTCTAATTCGTAAGTGGAAGATATTGCTGTGCACTAGTGCTGTGAAGTCGCTTTGAATATCGGTTTCGATGCTCGATGTTCGATGGTATCTGTACAAACCAGCGAACTTCGGTCTAGTTCGATTTTCTCGCATAAAATCTCGCATAAAATCTTGTCACTTTGTTGAAAATATAGCAAAAATATAAAATCCATGTATATTTTAAATAAATTCCACCAGATTTTCAATAAAAATAAACAGATTTTATAGATGGGCGAAAATAGGATCCGTTGGGATGTGTGATGTTGGTGATTTCTAAACTTTTTGCAAAGTCTGAATTTCAGACGTTTGAACCGAACTCCAAAATCGGGGCAGTAAACGAGCGACCTATCGAACTTCTTCAAACACCGTCGCAGCACTACTGTACACTGTCTTTTTTTTCGAAATGTGGCCTCGGTATCAGTTATTTTTACACACTAGAAGGCCTCGTCTTAATTTGAATCAAGCAATAAATTTAAATGTAAAAATAGTACCAGGCAGTAATATAAATATAACAGAATAAGGTATTTTTAAGAACCATAATAATATTTTGCAACTAAGGTAATATGTGTGTCTCTGTACTCGGTAAAAGTATAAAATTGATTGGATCTTACCAGTCTATGTACACTCAAGATTATCCCTCTGATGACACGTTAAAGTCTTATTGTTCTTACAATATTTGTGGAGCCACAATACATTGCGGTAATCGAGGTTGTTCTGCTGTGCTTTCTTCATCAGGATTAGTAACCATGCTGATGTATAATAGCGAAATCCCTACTTCTTGCAAATCTGTTACAATATGCAATCCTCTCTTCTAAAAGGAATAATCTGTGTTATGTCTGCTATGAATATTAATTTTTTTTGTATTCAAATACTCTTTCATAGTTACTGTACTCTTTAACCTATACCCTTATTGGTAGGAAAACAGTAAAATTTTCTATTTTTGCACAAAAAAATAATGAAAATTCACCATTTATGACCGAGAATATTTCAGAAACTACCAATGCCTGTATATGGAACGAAGTATTTTTTTCTCAGTTTTGTACTATAAAAATTCCAAATCTGTACTAGACAAAGAGTACTTAAACATTGTTCAGCAGCCCTATTATGTAATGTATTTAGTAGTTAACCATTTGCAACTATATCTGTTAGTATTGTATATATACTTAGTGTAATATCTCCTTTATTATAGGCCTCAAAGCGCTGGCTATTCTGAAGTCCTATAGGGGACTCTGGATGGTATTTAAATCTTTTCAATATGTGATGGTTAACAGCATAACTGCATATAATCCAGATGACTAGAGTAACCTTGAATTGCGCCAAAACATGTCTGTATTAAGGGCTTGACCCTTCAAGGAAGTCAATTGCTTCTGGGTTTTGTGGAGATAATTGGCAATATATTCTCAGTTAATGTTCATACTCTTCCATGACCTTTTCCTATTATAGTTGATAAAACCTCAGTTTACTTGTGTATAGGAATGTACCACATATTGTAATCATCAAAATTAAGTTACTAACAAGTGTATATATTATATGTATATATATTATAATCCTCATAGCTGACATTCAGTGGTTATAGTAGATATTGGTGTTGGTATTGAATTGAGATTTCAAAATCGATATCAAAGCTTCGATATTGCACAGTAATCAGTACTAAAATTATAATGTTTCTCTGCATAAATTTCCCTACTTTATAATTAAACTCTTGCTTAATTTGATATAAATATGCCATGACATATTGTGTGATATATTTAATAGCCTTAACTCATAGAAAATATTTGAAAAATAAATAATGACAGGTGCAAGTTAATGCCTCCAATGTTAAGTAGTTACAGGTTGGAGAATGTTTTGTTAATATTTTATCGGTAAACGAAATTAAATTTTACAATATTGACACTAAGAACCACAAGGGATCCATAATGAGAATTTTATGTGTGATACTAACATTACCAGTAAGTATGCTTATAAATAGGGATGTGAATGAGTAGTCAATGCTCACTAAACAAGCAAAATTTGATAAAATTCAATGCCAATTTAGTTGTATCCACCGGAGGCAACCAACCTAAAGGAAATCATGGGCTGCGAATCTTCTGATGTGGTCAGATTTGACCTTGGACCCCTCCTTCAAGGTCAAACGAGGATAGCCAAACTTAAACGTGCTTATAACTCGCTTATTATTGGTCCTAGAGGTTTTGGATGGTAAACCAACACATAGGAAATCATGGACTTGGAATCTTCTGGTGTGGTTGGATTTGACCTTGGGCCCCTCCTTCAAGGTCAAATGAATATAGCCAAACTTAAAAGTGCTTATAACTCGCTTATTATTGGTCCTGGAGGTTTGCGATGGTAAACCAACCTATAGGAAATCATGAGCTGGGAATCTTTTGATGTGTTCAGATTTGACCTTGGGCCCCTCCTTCAAGGTCAAACAACGATAGCCAAACTTAAAAGTAGGGATTGGTCAGTATAAAAAATATGTACATCGAGAGGTCGCTAATACAAAACCATACAGATTCCGGGATTCCGCGTTTTAGTACACCCCACACAAACATGGACGTTTCCTCTTCACGGCGTTCATGACATCACAATAAAAGTGACCAAATGCACGAAATACGAGATAAAAGCTTATAATTTTTTCAGATTTCTTGTTTGTTTCCAATATTTTAAGTTTTCCTTCAGTTACATAACCTGACAAGCAAAATTGAGGTTATAAATTGTTGTAACCAAAACATGGCAGTTCTACTCAACGTAATCGCTAGTAGATACTGTATAAAGTCTGCAAATGCATGAAAATTGGGGGGAAAAGCTTATAATTTCTTCAGATTTTGAGTATGTTTCTAATATTTTAACTCTTCCTTCCATTATATGTGCTGACAAGTGAAGTAGCGGTTGTAAAATCTCATCACGGTATTGCAGTAAAATGCTCTCGATACCGAGATACTGGACCTACCGACCCATCCCTACTTAAAAGTGCTTATAACTCACTATTATTGGTCCTAGAGGTTTGCAATGTGAAACAACTTAGAGGAAATTATGGGCTGGGAATCTTTTGATGTGATCAGATTTGACCTTGAACCCCTCCTTCAACATCAAACGAGCACGGTCAAACCTAAAAGTGCTTATAACTCGCTTATTATTGATTCTAGAAACAGGAAATCATGGGCTGGGAATCTTCTGATGTTGTTAGATTTGACCTTTGGCCCCTCCTTTAAGGTCAAACGATGGTTCACTGGCTTTGGTGAGTTGTCTTTCCGGTGGATACAAATTTGTATCAGTTCTCCGGAGGTCTAGTTTTAAGGATGGAGTGCTCGTATGCATAGAATACTATTGAATTGATTCATGTTTTTGTGTAATAAACATTAACAACACTTTACATAGTTACATTAAATCACATGATGCACCATTTTTGACACGATATTCATCATTTTATACGGTGACATCAGCTAATTCTAATGATTCAAGGATTTTACTTGTATATTTTATTGTATACCTGATCTGCCATATTGGAGGTTGTTTGTTGTCAAGGTACATACTTAACCTCAGGCTCAATGTCAAGCTGTAATTTCATCCGCAAGCATTCAACCCCAATTATTCTTACTCATCACACCCCTGCTGATAAATTTTCAAACATTTCATAATTAAGTGTTCATAGGTTCAAACTTGCTGTGCATATTTGTCAAAAGTTCAAAACTATAAATACAGTAGACAAATGTATCTATTGACTGATGATACTGAAAGAACCATATATGGTATTTAGATAATGTCAATGCATTAATTTTTTAACACAAAAACAGTATTATAACACAGATGTGTAAGTATGCATTATTTAGAGACAATTACATATGGGAGAATAAATTTTACTGGCAATTAGACAACACTTCTAAAGAACAATTATATTAACAGCTGTTTCACAGGGTGAATTGTGTACAGATAAAGATGACATTGCACAGATACACTTTTGGCAGGATAATGATCAAAATTTAATTGATGAAGTATTGGACTGCTTCAACATTTTAGTGTTCAGACCATACCCACCTTATATTGCTTTGCAATACCACTTGATAATACCCCTGTCATGAGTTAATACACTGACTGTTCTGATTATGGGATCATGAATGTAATCGTGTAAATCCTATGACTTGTTACTTTAAGGGCATTGAGCCTTTCTTTTCAGAATTATGACTTATCTTTTTCATTGCATAACTTATTTTGGCCACTCCTTTCATGAATTTAATTTCTGTAAAGATAAATGAATTTGGAGGCAAGCGATCGTGTCCCATGAAAAAAATTGAGTTATACTTGTCTCCCTACTGATCTTCTCTGCTGCCAAAATTAATTGTGTTGTGGTGTTAGGAGTTATCTTCTTGAATTGTAGTGGTTGGATGCAGGGTGTAAGACTTCTCCTTTCAATGGTAATTGAAATTGAACCATTACATTTTTCCTGCCTTTTTTCCCATGATTGCTCTCATCAGGGCCAGGAGTTTACAATTAGCTTGGTCTTTACAGGGAAAGGTTTTCTTTCTGGAACAAAAATCCTATTTAATTTCACTTTCGGCATATTTATATATGTTATCTACAAGAATAAAGAAAGCCAACAGGCTGCTGATGTGGTATATATCATCTGTGTCAGAGAAATTCTCTCTGAACTGGTATATTCACAGCATTGTTAATACTTGGGTGTATATTTTAATTATGTGGCACTGGCTGTGTATATGTTGGATATTTAGTTAAGAATCACATCTGACAGAGGATTGAGTGATTTTAAATGCTCTTTGGGCTGAACAATGATATAGTTTTTATGTCAAAATGAAAGCATTGAAATGGTTACTCTAATGCCTAATGGAAGTATATCTGGTTAAGCTATTTTTAGCTGAGCTTCCCTTAAAGTGAAAATAAGTATTTGGCCCCAGTTTCACAAAGGTTCCTTAAGATAAAGGTCACCTTAAATTCAAGGATTCTTTGAATTTCTCCCACCTTTGAAAAATCTCAGTTTCACAAAGGCTCCGTCGTTAAAGGAGACCTAGAAAACTCCTTTAAATTTCAAGGAAGCTAAGGACCTACCTTAAATTTAAGGAAGTGTCCTTCAAGGAGTGTTTAATAACTTTAAAGAACATTTGCTCCCTCCTTAAGTTTCAAGGAAGACCTTTGGTAAGGAGAATTAAAGGGAACTTTGTGAAACTGAATTTTAAGGTGGCCTTTCCAAGGGAATAAAAATGACCTTCCTTTACTAAAGGAGGTGCTTTCCAAAGGAGTCTTTGAGTAACCAGCCCCAGGTCCTTGGAGGATCTTATCTATTCATATTTACCCTGTTTTCTAGAAAAAATGATTTCGTGGAAGTATTTGTTGTTATCTCTTGAAAGTCAACTGAATAGGTTTCAAGTCTAACCAAAACTTTTCAGTAAAATCTGGTATACCAGGAAAATAAATTTGTTGGACAATAAAAGTGACAAGCAGTGCAAGTAACTTACGAACTTGAGATCTACATTATCATCCAAAGTAAGAGGTCAAGAATTCAATAGCAAGAATTCAGTTTCCAAGTTGCAGTAAGTGAGAATTACATCATTTTAATACAGCAACCAACCTCAATGGGACCTAAATTTTCCAATCGTGGAATGTCATAATGTTAAGGCTTTCCTATAGATTAAATTATTACAATTGCTGCTTTGTGTACTCTAGTTATTATAGCTCTTATAATTAGTTGTACTATATATATATGCTGTAAATAACGCAGACTTGTATATCTACATTTAGTTTCTGTAAAAGGCTTGTGGTAGTCACCACAATTAACAAACACAGTGACACCCAAGTTTCTTCAATCAAATTAGGAAAAAGATTGTCAGGGCTGTATCTCAGAAACTGTAAGGTGTAGGAAGTTGATATTTGGTAGGGACATTGGTTAGGGGGTGTAGGTGTGCAACATCATGGTGTGACCTTGATTTGATCTTTGACCTTGCCGTAGTGATCTTTACCTATAAAACATTGTCTGGGCTGTATCTCAGAAACTGTAAGGTGTAGGAAGTTGATACTTGGTAGGACATTAGTTAGGGGGTATAGGTGTGCAACGTCATGGTGTAATCTTAATTTGACCTATGACCTTGTTGTAGTGATCATGAATTTTAAAATCTTGTCTGGGCTATTTATTGGATTTCGCAATGTGTAGAAGGTTGACACTTGGTTGAGACATTGGTTAGGGGGTGTAGGTGTGCATCATGGTGTGACCTGTGTTCACTTGCAATCTTTGAGACATCTTTCTCTTATGACAAAGATTTATGGATTACTGCAACTGATTATTATATGCACTTTTACTTTATTGTGCTTTTTCCATTGACAGCTATATTCTCCAATTAATAAATTTTACAGCTTCATAATTTTTAGTTCGCTGATTAATGCTGTCATCCTACTATTGAATTGTCTTGTTTTAGTGCTTTATTTTTACATACATTTTGTTTCTGTTAAATGTTATTTTCTCTACTTAAACATTATTTGGAGCTTTATATAACTGACACTGTTCTGAACATATCCAGATCTTTGTACTATTTCACTACTTCTGTGTCTCATGGTGTTGAAAACTATTTCCCCAGGCTGTGGGGTACTGGCTTCTCTGATGCTATTTTTATATCATTGCTCTTTCATAGAATCTGCACTTCCAGCAAGGAATCTGCCCTGCCAGTGTGCATTATTCGTGTTTCTGATTGCTTCTAAGCTCTGATGTCAGTGCCCTACTGATGGCTTTGCGGTTCACATCTGTAGATAAAAAAACCTTATGGCCTTGTTGTATTTACCATTTCTCAGTACTATGTGAACACTGTCTAATGGCCCCAAATAAAGGATTATAACTGGGCGTTCAGACTAGTGATTCAACCTGGGTTGACACAGATTGAACCAGAGTGGATACTAGTCTGAACAATCAGAATCCGGGTTGACAAGGGTAAATCTCAACCCCACACAAGAGGTGGATTGAAGCAGCTTGTCTCAACCCCCTTTATAGTGTGAACCCTCTCAAAACGGGCTGAGAATGGTTGAGTGCACTGGTACTGTAACTTGACTTATTGCCTTGCAGCATTTGCTTAACCTAATACTAATATGTCAATATATCTTTGTTAGCAAGAAGTACTGATTAAAATAAATGCCACCAATATTATGAGATTTCTGCATGATTGCAATTTAGCATAAAATGTAAATTTATAGATATAACATGATAACTAAATAAGCTGATATATTATCAAAAATTACAATTAATCAATTGCTCCAAGTTATGCAATCTTTGTGTTTGATTAGTATTATTATTTGGTAAATTAATTAATAGTATAACAAACAATATGAAGTTGTAATATTTCATACAGTTGTAAACACTGGAGAAAATACTTGTCATTAAGGAACTATTACATGCATTTCATAAAGTTAATTTTAGAGGCTTTACTTACTAAGCTTTTGACACTTTTCAATGCAGATTAAACTCTGTAGTGTGGACACTCAAACCCAGATTGAGATAAATCTGGTTTAATCTGCTTCAACCCTCAATCCTTGACAACACGGATTGTAGTGTGAACAGTTTATTACTGTTCTGCCTTTTGAAGGATCATAGTTTTGTATATCACACATGTGGCAAAGGTGCCAGTTGACAGTTGTCACAAAATACTGTTCTATTCTTGCTAAAAAAATATTTTTTTTGTTAATGTTGTATAAAAAAATTCTGGAAAACAAAGGAAAGACACAACAGATTGTTATACTGGGGCGATATTCATGAAAGGTCTTAGCCAAGTCTTAGGCTTAACTTTTGCATACAAATATAGCCAACTTAAGCCTAAGACTTGGCTAAGACCTTTCGTGCATACGGCCCCTGGTATATATTGTGTAGTTTTGCTGTTTTAATTGTTAATGGGAAACAACAAAACAAAGAATACATTGCTGGCATTGAACATTCAAAGATTAAAACAAAAAGTACATTGTTAATACAGCAGATGATCTTTATTCTCTATTACATCTAACTTTCACATTTGTTCAAGCAGTTACCTTATTTGCATCAAATAAAAGACAAATGAATTACGGTAGATGGTACAGTTGTATAATCCTTAATATTTGACCAATTTTAAAAATTCAAAAGGCTTTAAATTTTATTGTTATCTACTACCTTCTACCATTTCTAACACTTTTCAGTAATAGTGTAGTTTGTATAAATTTCCATTTAAAATTGTTCAGGTGATATTTGACTGATATTGAGGATTTTTTGACAGTAAACTATACAGGTCTAGGGGAACTTTTAACTTAGGTAAACAGTAATTTATGAATACATTTTAGTGTTACACTGACTTTATGTGAACTCCAGGTTTGTGTACATTGTACTGAATAAGTGTATTTTAGTGTTATTGTCATTTTCCAAAAATCCTATATGTGTACATACTATGTTGCTCTTTGTGTACATTTGAGTGTTATTGTCATTTTCCCTGAATCCTATTTATGTGTATTGTGCTGTATCCGTACATTATAGTAAGAGTCTCATTGCATAAAACTCTACATGTCTACATTTTTCTGAACCTGTATGATTGCATTATGTTTTCAGTTGGAGAGTCTGAGAACTCAGGTACAACAAGAGAGAAAGAACATGGAGGAGAGACATCTCCTGGTCCAGCAACAAAAGGTAGGCTAAATGTAGTCTGAACTCTGCAAACAGTTTCACAAAGGCCTACTAAATATAGAAGATGGTATGCTATTGAAGGCAGATCTAAGTAGGCCCTTAGTAGCCACTACAAAACTGTTCCACTGAGCTGATACTTGGGACCTATCAAGTTCCAGAGACAGCAGGGCTTCTAGGAAGGAGAGCCAACTAATTACCACAGTTAAAAATTATCTCAGTGAAGCAGAAAGTATAGGCTTAGTAGACTACTAGGAGATAGTAGACCTTTGTGAAACTGGGCCCTGAACACCAATTAGAAGAACTCTGCTGAGACAGATTCACTTTTAAGTAGAAATAAATACTGTAGCATTACTTAATCTACTTACAGAAGAAGAAGTCGGGTTATACAGTTATTAAAGCAGGGACTTATAATGATAATGCAACCTTTTGATGAAGTGGTCTGCTTGTACTGGTGATACTTCTTGTTTTGAGGATTTACAAATCTACACATGACTTTGCTCCAATATACCCCTCTTGTAATACTCTTGCCTTATAACCTGCTTAATATAATATAGAAATATGAAGACCAGGCATTTAAACAAGACTAAGAAGATAAGTGGTTTGAATGTATTTTATCTGTAACTAGGCAACAGTTGATAATACAACTGTAAAAAACTTTCTTACATGATCAAATATATAATGAAATGAGAAGTTAGAAAGTTAGGAAGTTGCATTGGTAACACCAACATGGAATATTCTCTGTAGACACATTTAGAAATATGACCTAATAGTTTTTCCTTCACAAGAATGGTATAACTGCATAGAAAGTGTTAAAAGCAATAACACTGGAATAAATCAAATATGATGTACTCTCTCACTTGCAGTCAATTTACTGTTTAAAGTGTTTTTTTGGTAAAAAAATAAAAATAAATTATCAGACATGACTGCCTGTAAGTAATGTCACAGGCTCTCCTCAACAAATTACATTAAAGCCTTATTCTCAATTAAAAAAATTTTTTTTCTGACCACCGTCTTGGAAAGTTAACTTTTGGGTTACTAGATTGAGAGAGGTGACTCTTACTTTATGATTAATGATAATTCCTGTTCCAGGACAACAATTCTTAAGTTGAGACATCAGTACAGAAAGAGATTGATTACTTTCCTCTGTTTTTTTTTCTTTGCTGAACTGTCAGAGTATTCGACCCTTATTGAAGATTTCACAATAAAATGTCAGTGAACCCTTCTTTGTAATATTTTTCTAAGTCTTTTTACTTGACAGATGTACCTTTCAAAATATCTAATGTTCCCTCCTTTGTATTAAGATATAAAATGACACAAATTTGATAGCCTAAATGTATCCTCATCTGAAGTGTAAGATATTGATACACTTCAGCTCATCATTTACTGACTATGGTGATGAAAATTTTTCCACAAGAGCATCCATATACTCGGTATATTGCCAACTTGTTATTCATGTTTCATTGTCATATTACTGTCAATCATTTATTTACATTTTGTGAATAGAAAATCAAAATATTATTCAGACAGTGTAAACTGAATGGCCAACAGTCAAGTGTTACAAACACAATAATGGTGGATCATGCTCTTACATTTGCAGAATGGTGTGAAATTTGTAATTATATACCGAAAAGGAGATGTGGTCTTATCTCCTAGTGTCGTGGTTTTGTTATTACTGCTAGTGTGTAAATGTTTTTCTATAAAAGTAAACAACCAGCATAATATGACAAGGAAATACCGTGTTATTTTGTTATTGATACCCAATTTTATAAGCGCCAAGGGTCATGTTTATAAATCAAGATGAACCAAGTGGTTACAAATTCTGGAATTCAGTTTTTGATAATTTCGATTTTTTGAAATGTTCTTTGTGGGCTTTGTTTACAGTTAGATTTCATTCTGAGGTCAAATTGGTGACCTTGAAGGCCCCTTGAAAAATGGTGATCATTCTACAATATAATATTTATTACAGGAATGAGGCAATAGGTGACAGGTTTCAGATGAAAACACAGACATAATGTAACACAAATCCTTGCAGATGTTCATAATGTAAACATGGCACTAATATATCTACTCACTTGTGTACACCCAGGGTGTACTTTCACTTTGCTAAAGGCACTACAGATTGAATAACAATGCTCTTGATTAAATTGAATTGTCTTAGAGTTACCTAAAGGAAAAGTACATGGTGAAAGGCAAATAATAAACTAAGTGCTGCATAAATATTTTTTAAAAATGATCAGTTTCATGTGGATGTTTTTAGCAAACGTAATGCATATCCAGAACACTAGAACATGATATTTAATACCAGACACTTGACCAGAAAAGAATGGCAAAAAAAGTCAGACATAATAGCAAAGAGAAAAATAGCTTAAAAAGATGTAGAACATTATGATCATATAAACCAATTTCTGGACAAGAGTGACAGACTTTTAGATAATGCAATATTGGATCAGGGAACCTCTCAACTTCAACATATTTGGGTTCATTAAAATTTCAAAAAAAAAAAATTGGGCTAAGAATAATCTGTCAACATCACTGATGTAAGGGTTAACTCAACAATCACTCTAGTTTTGGATTTTCTTATGGCAATTTGTCACAACTACTATTTCAGAACAAAGAATCCAAAAAATAGTCCTGGACAGGTTTAATACTAATAATACTTTTACTGCAATTTATAATGATTTTCTTTTGTGAAATTTTCCAGTTTTCTTTATAACTATTCTACAGTTTGTTTCTGCAGTTAAACTTAATTTCTTTCACTTTAATATTTCGAAATTGCTGGTTATTATATGTAGAATTGATTCCAAAATGACAAGTGTGTAATTTTGAGTTCACCATGAGAAGGGAATTGCTAGCAACAATTATTGATATAACAAAACATTGGAAACATATAAATATAAGGTAAAAGTGGAAGAAATAGGTGAAATTTGCCACAGTAGGTTCAGAAAGGAAAGTGAAAGGAATGTGATCACAGCATCTGTACAAAACCCTGGAACCGCCATCCAGATTCAAAATTCCAAATTTTAAATATGCTATTTGGAATTCCAAATACACTACCGTATTTGGAATTCTGTATAGCGTATTTCCAAATACATATTTCAAATTTCAAATAGCATATTTCTAATTTTGACTTTGGATGGCGGTTCCAAGCTTTCGTACTTTTACTCAATTCATGTGAAATTGTTTAAGCATTTGTGATTTTGTGACAGCATAAGGCCCGAGAGCTCACCTGATGCACACCGGCACTTGTTTTATTATTATTTTGTCTCACTTTTAAATACTGCCTTCCAGTAGTACTGCAACGATAGTTCGGTGGTTTGGTATATTCGGTCATTTTTGGTGAAACAGAGATCCGCGAACCACTTGGTGGCAAACGAAAGTTCGCGAATCTCATCCCGAGTCGCGGTAACGCATATATATTGCATTATCGCCCGCGTTTTCGCTGTAAATATTGGGAAAATTAGATGAATTTTGTTTAAAAATCAAATAAAAGGACACATATATTGTCTTTTTAACCCAATTCCTCCATGTTTCCTTGCTTCTAAATGCCTTAATTTGATTGGTCGAGCAGAAACGACACTGTCCAATCATACTTCGTTTAACAAAAATTCAGTATTTATCAATAGAAAATACGTTTATAGTAAGTGATGTAAACTCACCAGTGGATGTAAACTTGCCACTTTTTTCATAGTTTTGTTAAATATATATAGAAATAAATATCTATTGCACAACAAGATTTAATTATCCAGTTTTTAATATTTTCACTTTTTAAGGTATCGTTTTGCATAATGCACTCTTACAAGTGACTTCAAAGACAATTGTTAACAAGTAATAGCAAACATGAACACTGCTCATTTGCGCTTATGTTAGCAAATGACCACTGCACAGGCAAGTTAAATTATGTCAAATTGATTCGTGAATCGATTTGGTTTGCAATGATTGATTCGCGGATCGATTCGGTTCATAATATTTTGATTCGTTGCACCCCTACCTTCCAGTGGTGAATTTCAGGCTGTAACAATAATCAATGTATATTGTTCAACCCGTATTAACCCAGAAACTTGACAGTAGACCTATTTTGTTACTACAAGATCAAACTGGGGATTTTATGAACATTTTAACATCTAAGGTCAAATGAGTAGAAACCCTCGGTGAATCTCACATTTTTCATAAATTGGATTCAAGCTAACAACCATGGAGGTAAGAGTCAAGTGGCAAAATTACCAAACATGGTCCACTACTTATCCTGGGAGTCAGGGGGCCATGGTGGCAGAGTGGTAACACTCTAGCCTCCCACCTCTGAGGCCAGGGTTCGGTTCACAGCTCTACCTCAAGTGGGAAAGCTGGTAGTTGCTTACCGTTGGTCGGCAGTTTACAGTACAGAACCTTGACCAACTGTATGTACTGGTTTCCTCTGCCCTTCCAACTACCTGTTATGATATGACCTGTATAGAGTTGAAAGCGACATAAAACCCCAAATAAATAAATAAATTATCCTGGGAGTCCTCTGGACAGTTTGCTGCTCATTTTTGTATGGAGTTTGGGTACATGATTATATCCACTCTCAATTGAGGGTCTGATAAGTTACCCGGTTACCAAAAATAGTCCGACTTTGTTGAGAAACCCTATAGAAGGTAGCAAATCAGTCAACCAAAAAACAAACTTTTAAAAGATAGTTTGTATCCATACATTACTTGGTTAATTTGATACTCAGTAAGATTTATCTACCCGCTATTAGTTTTTCTTTATTTTCAAACATACTTAACATTTTTTATTTTTTAAAAAATTTTTTATATTGCCCACCCTGTTTGCTTCACTGGTTACCTCCACTGGCTACAACTAAAAAGTGGATTTTGGAATGGTTCTTGCCAAACAGATACCAGATTTCCTCGAGAAGTCAGAGCATTACTCTCAAGGTATCTACTTTTAGAGTTTAATATTTTATAAGTACAGTATATAAATTTTACTCAGCTTTGTTTATTAGTCCACGGTAGCCTAGTGGGTAACAAATTTGGCTGTAACTCTGTGTGGGTTCAACTCCCACAAATGACAATGCTGAGGGCCTCTTCCACTATTACCCTGGCTATTGTGTGGGACTTAAAACCTAACCTTGAATTTTGAAATCAGCTTTGTTAGTTTGTTCAGTGTGATACTCCTTGGACTACAATGCTACTGAAGAAGTAAGTGCATGTGGCTTAATGGCTCAATCTCCGAACATGGAAAAGGCGTATTTTCTTTACTTGGATATAAAACTGAGTCATTGTTTATAATACATAAAAGCTGTTTTGTGATTCAAATATTTACCCAACAAAGCAATATCTGTTTTAAAGACCTTTTTACTTGTAGTGGGTAACATGCCTGCTTCTCACCTCTGAGGTCTGGGGTTCAGTCCCTGGTCCCCTATTTGGGACATTGGTAGTTGCTTACCAATGCCTGTAAGTTTTCAGTGAGGTACTGGAAAAGGACTCTCTGTGGAAATAAACCAGATCACTGCAATTTTTGGCTTATATTGATATAGTGTTTCACACTGTAAAATGCAACATTACATAGCTATTAACTTCCCAATTTACAGAAAAATAAAAGTTATATATTATTGCTGGTGTCGCCCATGTTTTTGTAAGTGCCCCCCTTCCCCCATCCCCAATCTTACGTCATCGCTCATTAATTGCTAATATACCATTCCGTGGTAAGTTATCTCTATGAAAAAAACTGTTATAAAGGTATTTAATTTATAAAATATCTCAAAATATATTGCACAATGTAGGACTGTTGATGAAAAAAAATGGAAAATAATTTACAACTACAAGAACATTTTGAAAATACTGCTTCGGGAGCTTCATGAAACCAGTACTACAAATAGCGAAACATGTGTGAGAAATCTGTACTTTGTAACATGGATATTGAAATCTAGGTACGTGACCCTTTACCTAGATGCCTTATACAATTGTATGAAAAAAGGCTGCGACCTTTATGGTTTATAATTGAGCATTACTGTGGTATGTTAAAGGTCATCAATTAAGAAATCACAGCAATATCTCAACACAAAAACTATATCAAGTTCAGGGCTGTTAAACTTTGTTAAAAAAACACCAAATTAGTGACAAATTTTATGTTTATTTAACATGCATTTAATAGACAATAAAATACCTGGCATACCCTAACCTCCATTAAAGGGACCCACCCTTTTTCTTCTGTGCAAAATCCAGGTAAAACTAATTGGAAAGGTATTGGGTATTAAATTTTCTCACTTTGCTAGTTAATTGTTTATTTACCCTGAATGGCTATGTCAATATTTTTCTAACACAGTTTACCTCTCAGTACTTAAAACTCTTACAACTATTGTGTACACTTGGCCAGTGCTTCCTCAGTGCCAAACACCTACAACCGATCATTGAAGCCCATCCTATACCTTTCACTGGTTTTTAGTTAAGTTTTTCTTTATCCTATACCTTTCACTGGTTTTTAGTTAAGTTTTTCTTTATCGTAGTGGCTCAGCTACAGTCACTAACAGATTTACAACAATATATCTCTGTTGCAGGTAGTGACTTATCAGGATAATTTCCTGTGAAAACAGTCACATTACAGGAGTCAGTTTGAAAGGAATGAAAATAGTCACATTAAATAAATTGGTTTGAAAGGATACATACTTGGTTATAAATATGTCTGATCTATATTTTCCTTTTCCTACTATTCCCTTTTCAAACAACAAATTTTTTCATCCTTTTTAAATTTCAAAATATATCATACAAATCAAGTGATTAAGGTAAAATAAAACTGCATCGTAACTGAAATAACTGAAACTTCACTGCAATGAGATTTACAAGTTAAATTTACCAGTATTTATTTTGGGATTTAGATTTCAACACTGTACAGATAAAAACAGGACGGGTAGTTTTGTGGGCAGAGGAAATGAGTACATACATTTGGTCAAGATTCTGTACTGTAAACTGCCAACCATCGTTAATCAACTACCAACTTTCCCACATAAGGTCTGGGGTTCGGAGTGCCTGTGTTACCACTGCGTAACCGTGGCCCCTATATACTGTAGTTAAGTTCAGCTCATTGAACTGAATATAATGGTAAAAAATATTTATATTACACCAGAAATAAGAAAATTCTGGTTATTTAAACTAAGGTTAACAAGTGAAATGTTCAAAAAGTACGATCTCTAAAATCCCCGATTATCACCCATTGAAGCCAACAAGAAAAATAGCTAAGAGCAATCAAGCTACAGATGAACCCTTTTAAGTTAAAAATAGCCAGTCGTAGCAGGCAAGAGCCCCAGCCCGCAAGTACAACTAAATGGGCAATAACATTGAGATTTGGGAAAATCTTAGGAATAACTTCAGTTGTAAGCAGAATCCATGAAGTGTTTTCAGATGTAAGATTCATAGGCCATGATTTCTTACAAGTTGTTTTCATATTTTGAAGCCCTAGAACCAATTATAAGGGAGATATAGAGATATAAGGCCCTTTTAGCATGATGATCCTGCATGACCTTGAAGCAGGGGTCACAGGTCAAATTTTAGGCTTGCAAAAGATTTGCAGACCACTATTTCCAATAAGTTGTTTTCTCAATCCCCCCCCCCCCCCTCCAACACACACAATGGTGACAGGATAATAAAAATTTGATCCAAAATAAGAAAGTCATTAAGCTAAGTTTTCTTGGTGGAAACTTCTCAGGGATTCAATATATTGGGTGTGTAGAAACACAAGAGTTAGTGATCAGTGATTTAAAGTGTTGCCAGTCAGTGCTTATAAGGGAATCCACTTTTAAAAGGTCACTGGGCACTGACTACTATATGACTTTACTCTGACTTTTTCTGATTCACATAACTGTGAGAAAACAGATCAATTAACCAAGAGACAGTAATCAAGGCTGTAAACCTCGTTTGTGAAAATTGCTGTATAAATAATTGTTTACTTGTCTGATTTTTCTTTGCCAAATAAACCAGCTCAGTGGTTTAAGGTTCCAAGCAAACTGCAAAAGAAACATTTACATAATTAATTCTCCTTACTATCCAAAATTCTTTGATTTAATTGAGAGAATGTATACTTTTCCAAGATTGATTACATGTTTGTCCATTTCTGTATGAATGGAGGTCAGGCTTCAATAAAGCTTTTTGATAGTCACTGGAGATAAAGTACAATAAATCGGCTCACTCATTTGAAAACCAACTTATGAATTATTAATTATTAATATGATCAAAGGCTTCAAAGTTAATTCAACTCCAGAATGTTATTGTAATAATCACTAACAAGGCAACACCACTTCTATTTTAACAGTAAATGTATTCATATTTGGAGCCAGATTGTCATCAGGTACGTCTCCAGATTCCATTAAAGCAATAACAGGATCAAAATAGATACATGTATATACCCATCAGCAAATGTTCCTGATTGAGAGTCGAGACCCAATTTATATGGAGTGCCCAAACTCTGTCAGTGTAGATAAGTTAAACACCAGTGACAGATTTCTGATAGCTGGTGTCTTTGCTATTAAAATTCAACTTATTTGTCCAGTGTAAGTATTGGAAATGAATACAAAAACTTTCTAAATGGAGAACACTCCCATGGAAGTATTTAAAAAACTCATAATAGGCCTATGGAGATCACGCTTATTAATTCACATGATTACTTGAAATATATGTTACATACAAAATACACACGGGCATCTCCTATTCTCAAACGACTCCATTGGCTCCCAGTTAAATTTCGCTGTATCTTCAAAACTGCCACTCTAGTTTACAAGTTTCTTCACAATGGTCATCCCAGTTACTTTGGTCCTCTTTTGTCTACTCGTTGTGGAAGATAAAGTACAAGATATAACCATCCAGATAAAAGGTTCTTGGAGGTTCCTCAATTCTGTCCAGCTGTACATAAATCAAAATCAAAAAATCACTTTGGCCACAGCTTTGCTTTTGATGCTCCCACAGTTTGGAATCATTTGCCTGATGAGGTCCGTTCTGCCCCAACTCTCGCCTGTTTCAGGAAAAGGTTAAAATTGTATCGCTTCAAAAAGGCATTTCCAACTTAGCATACACTCTATCCGGTGTCTCCGTGGTACTGAACCTGGCAACGGCTATGGACAGATGATTTTTTGAATTCGATTTGGTGTTGCGCCTTAGAGTCTGCCTAGCAGAGATTAAGTGCTATAAAAGTACAGAATAGAATAGAACATACTGCGTTTGAATTTAGAAATATGGTTTACACACTGTTATAATTTATCGAGTTTAATGTTAACTGCAACATTATTGTATCATTATGCACTAGTTCATAATGAACAATTAACATATATTGGTCGACTCTTCAAAATGGGACTGCTCCTTTTTGTATGGAAGATCAATAATTTAGACATCAAAATATATGTTTTTATGAAAAAAAAATAATGATTAAAGTTGAATTACCTTAAAGACCCACTACATTAAACTCAAGCAGAATCTGTGGAATGATGTCTGTATCTTTCAGTAGACATTTCTGTACAGTTCATTACACATATTCGCGGTTAAAGATTGGCAACCAAAATGAGGGTACTATCTTCAAGCGGGGCATGGCCTGCCACTTAGTATTTGCCACTTTATCCATTTGTCGTGAATATTTGTCATTTGCATGTAAATGGAAACCAAACAGTAATTTCTTTCCCGTTGCAGCACATCTAATAAGTACACCCCCTCTACCCCAGCCACCCAGCCCCCACCCGGCACCCCCTCCAAATTGTAAATCTCTCCTTTATATATACAGAAAAATGACTTTCATTGCTCTTTGACATAACTAACTATTAATAAATATTGCATTACACCTTAATTTGCCACCCCCAAATCTGCGTTTGTGTGAAAACTGAGCTGAAAGTCACTGCCCTGGGTTGCTTACGACTGTACAAACTCCCTAAAAGAGTCGACTACAGGATATATATTACAGCAAGAAACTTTATCTGACTTGCTTCCTAACTTCTCCATTTTATTAATTAGATGTATTTGCTCAGCATGGATTTATTTCATTTTTCCAATCTATTTCTCCCTGCAACTTTATAAAATTGATTTACACAAATAGCCTTTGTACATTATAGGCTATATACATTATTTACAAAAACCTGAACATCATTTTAGACGGGAATGAAATATATGTTCATAATCAAAAAAACTCTTCAAATTTTGCACAGATGAAAGCTTTTAGAGATTTTTTATTTACCTCCATTAATACTGAAATATCGCCTTTTGGTAACATTGTAGTGTTTTTGATCATTCATAATAATCACTGTAAATCAAAATGTATTTTCTCAGAAAGCTGACAAAGAACACACACATTGAGACTTTTTAAACCATACAGTAAAATCTTTAAAAACTGTAAATTTCTGAAATATAAACTAAAGGCTAGTACATATGAAACCATTCCCATATGATATACTCAGATTCAAAGTTTCAGACCCCTTCATTACACTGAACAAAATGGTGAAAAAAAATTCAAAATTGGCCACAAATAAGGAATTTGTGGGCATTTTAAGTGAAGATCTTTGCTATATGCTGATGATACTTACAGATCTGATAAGTGTTGGATAATATTTGAAAAGCCTTCCAAATTTATTATCAAACAAAAGCACTCAGAGAGTGCAGACCTCCGCCAAGGCATGTAATTATAAGTAAATTGTAAAATCCAGATTTATTTCTATCCAGATTGTGATCCAGCATTAGCCTCAAAATTTAATGGGATCTACCGTATTTATTTGTATAAACGAACCCGGGGGCGATGCATTTTTCGGGGGCTACTATTACAGATAAAAAAAATCAACTCTTGAGTCCAGTGGCAATGGGCGATAATGGACACTTCCAACCTTGCTCTCGCTTGCCAGCATGTATAATGGCGATAGGGCTTAAAGTATTGGAAACAAACCTTAAATCTGAAGAAAGTATAATGTTTTATCTCGTATTTTTGCAGATTTCAATGCATCTATCCTCGAAACTGCCATGTTTTGTTCTGATTTTCTTTATTTCTCCTAAGCGGTATTCGATTGGGGAAGTACTAAAACGCATCTTTTTTCGGAATCCCGGAATCTCAAAAGTGTTAGCTGTTGAGAGGGATGTAAAGCCCCGAAATATGAACTTTGCAAAGCTGCAGAGGAGGAGGGGGGGGGGGGATTAATAGGGAGAGGGCATTTGTACGGATAAATACGGTAAGTTGCACCAGGAACCAATTTCGATTTTTTTTTCTTGAAGTTCCAATGGGCAGTGTTTGCATAATCTTGATAACAAACAGACAAACAAACAAACTGTCATGAAAATAATACCTCCTTGATAGAGATAATCATGTCGTATCATGTTATGCCATCATTGTAGCACGCAAGGCTTTTGTCACTTGTATATATGTCACACCCAGTGACTTCTAAGTCTACGTACACATGTATGCGGCTTACGACACCCGACGGCCGATTTGCGATAGCGACTTTTTCCCTCCTTCTCGTTTATGTTTGGTTGTTTACATGTATCTGACTCCGATTTGCGACATCCGATGTGCGACGGCGATTTTTTCGCTCTGGGACCCAAAAAATCGGATGACAAGTGAATTTAGATGAATGTCGACAGAAAATTGGGAAGGTTGAAAATAATTCGCCATCGCAAATCGGCCGTCGGATGTCGTAAACCACATACATGTGTACGTAGACTGACTTCAGTATTTTATTGTATTGTGTTGTGATTTGTCTGTGTGTAAGTACCTTATGTCCAAATTATCATGACTGAACCAATTAGAGCTTAGAACACTTTTTTGGGGAAATAATTTACATATGAATACCTTTTTACAGTGTTCTGATAAGTCTCCATGATATATCTCCATTGGAAATGTATCTATTTTAAAGTATGACACCATTTCACATCATTCATTTAAGTGTCTAGCCTTATTATTTTTGAATTTATGAGAAAAGCTTTATTATGTCCACCCCCCTGGGGGGTGGATATATTATTTTTGCTTTTTTCGCCGTCCGATGTCCGATGTCCCGCGTCCGGCGTCCGGCGTCCGATGTCCGGCGTCACGCATGGTTTCCGCTCATTTAAAGGAAAAGTATTAGAGCTATTGTCACCAAATTTGGTATGCAGGCTTATTGGGTCAGTAGCTTGCTTGGGATTGCTTTTGGCTGTTGTACCTCTTTTGCTTACTGAGTAATACTTAAGTACAGCTATTTTCAGTACCCATTGGTTTCCGTGCATTTAAGCCAAAATAATTAAAGATATTTTACTACAATTTTGAATACAAGATTGTTATGTCCATAGCTCGCTTGGTATTGCATTTGGGACTGATAGCTTTGTCAGTACATGAGTAATAGCCATTTAGGTACTTCATTGTGTATTTTCAGTACTACTTTTGAGTAATTTGCTTCTATCTCCTTAACCGTGCGAGATAGAGCGATTTCGGCAAAATTTTCGACCCGCAGGGTATCTGAGGAGTGTACTCTTTGCAAATTTCAAAAAATTTTCCCCTCCCCAAAAATGGCGGCCATTTTGAATTTTCGAATTTTTGCCAAAAATGGCAAAACACAAATTTGCTTCTATCTCCTTAACCGTGCGAGATAGAGCGATTTCGTCGAAATTTTCGACCCACAGGGTATCTAAGGAATGTAATATTTGCAATTTTCAAAAAATTTTCCCCTCCCCAAAAATGGCGGCCATTTTGAATTTTCGAATTTTTGCCAAAAATGGCAAAACACAAATTTGCTTCTATCTCCTTAACCGTGCGAGATAGAGCGATTTCGTCGAAATTTTCGACCCACAGGGTATCTAAGGAATGTAATATTTGCAATTTTCAAAAAATTTTCCCCTCCCCAAAAATGGCGGCCATTTTGAATTTTCGAATTTTTGCCAAAAATGGCAAAACACAAATTTGCTTCTATCTCCTTAACCGTGCGAGATAGAGCGATTTCGTCGAAATTTTCGACCCACAGGGTATCTAAGGGATGTAATATTTGCAATTTTCAAAAAAATTTCCCCTCCCCAAAAATGGCGGCCATTTTGAATTTTCGAATTTTTGCCAAAAATGGCAAAACACAAATTTGCTTCTATCTCCTTAACCGTGCGAGATAGAGCGATTTTCGGCAAAATTTTCGACCCACAGGGGATCTAAGGAATGCAATCTTTGCAATTTTCCAAAAATTTTCCCCTCCCCAAAAATGGCGGCCATTTTGAATTTTCGAATTTTTGCCAAAAATGGCAAAACACTAATTTGCTTCTATCTCCTTAACCGTGCGAGATAGAGCGATTTCGGCAAAATTTTCGACACACAGGGTATCTAAGCAATGCAATCTTTGCAATTTTCAAAATATTTTCCCCTCCCCAAAAATGGCGGCCATTTTGAATTTTTGCCAAAAATGGCAAAACACAAATTTGCTTCTATCTCCTTAACCGTGCGAGATAGAGCGATTTCGTCGAAATTTTTGACCCACAGGGTATCTAAGGAATGTAATATTTGCAATTTTCAAAAAATTTTCCCCTCCCCAAAAATGGCGGCCATTTTGAATTTTCGAATTTTTGCCAAAAATGGCAAAACACAAATTTGCTTCTATCTCCTTAACCGTGCGAGATAGAGCGATTTCGTCGAAATTTTCGACCCACAGGGTATCTAAGGAATGCAATCTTTGCAATTTTCCAAAAATTTTCCCCTCCCCAAAAATGGCGGCCATTTTGAATTTTCGAATTTTTGCCAAAAATGGCAAAACACAAATTTGCTTCTATCTCCTTAACCGTGCGAGATAGAGCGATTTCGTCGAAATTTTCGACCCACAGGGTATCTAAGGAATGTAATATTTGCAATTTTCAAAAAAATTTCCCCTCCCCAAAAATGGCGGCCATTTTGAATTTTCGAATTTTTGCCAAAAATGGCAAAACACAAATTTGCTTCTATCTCCTTAACCGTGCGAGATAGAGTGATTTCGGCAAAATTTTCGACCCACAGGGGATCTAAGGAATGCAATCTTTGCAATTTTCCAAAAATTTTCCCCTCCCCAAAAATGGCGGCCATTTTGAATTTTCGAATTTTTGCCAAAAATGGCAAAACACTAATTTGCTTCTATCTCCTTAACCGTGCGAGATAGAGCGATTTCGGCAAAATTTTCGACACACAGGGTATCTAAGCAATGCAATCTTTGCAATTTTCAAAATATTTTCCCCTCCCCAAAAATGGCGGCCATTTTGAATTTTTGCCAAAAATGGCAAAACACAAATTTGCTTCTATCTCCTTAACCGTGCGAGATAGAGCGATTTCGTCGAAATTTTTGACCCACAGGGTATCTAAGGAATGTAATATTTGCAATTTTCAAAAAATTTTCCCCTCCCCAAAAATGGCGGCCATTTTGAATTTTCGAATTTTTGCCAAAAATGGCAAAACACAAATTTGCTTCTATCTCCTTAACCGTGCGAGATAGAGCGATTTCGTCGAAATTTTCGACCCACAGGGTATCTAAGGAATGCAATCTTTGCAATTTTCAAAAAATTTTCCCCTCCCCAAAAATGGCGGCCATTTTGAATTTTCGAATTTTTGCCAAAAATGGCAAAACACAAATTTGCTTCTATCTCCTTAACCGTGCGAGATAGAGCGATTTCGTCGAAATTTTCGACCCACAGGGTATCTAAGGAATGCAATCTTTGCAATTTTCCAAAAATTTTCCCCTCCCCAAAAATGGCGGCCATTTTGAATTTTCGAATTTTTGCCAAAAATGGCAAAACACAAATTTGCTTCTATCTCCTTAACCGTGCGAGATAGAGCGATTTCATCGAAATTTTCGACCCACAGGGTATCTAAGGAATGTAATATTTGCAATTTTCAAAAAAATTTCCCCTCCCCAAAAATGGCGGCCATTTTGAATTTTCGAATTTTTGCCAAAAATGGCAAAACACAAATTTGCTTCTATCTCCTTAACCGTGCGAGATAGAGCGATTTCGGCAAAATTTTCGACACACAGGGTATCTAACCAATGCAATCTTTGCAATTTTCAAAATATTTTCCCCTCCCCAAAAATGGCGGCCATTTTGAATTTTTGAATTTTTGCCAAAAATGGCAAAACACAAATTTGCTTCTATCTCCTTAACCGTGCGAGATAGAGCGATTTCGTCGAAATTTTCGACCCACAGGGTATCTAAGGAATGTAATATTTGCAATTTTCAAAAAATTTTCCCCTCCCCAAAAATGGCGGCCATTTTGAATTTTCGAATTTTTGCCAAAAATGGCAAAACACAAATTTGCTTCTATCTCCTTAACCGTGCGAGATAGAGCGATTTCGTCGAAATTTTCGACCCACAGGGTATCTAAGGAATGCAATCTTTGCAATTTTCCAAAAATTTTCCCCTCCCCAAAAATGGCGGCCATTTTGAATTTTCGAATTTTTGCCAAAAATGGCAAAACACAAATTTGCTTCTATCTCCTTAACCGTGCGAGATAGAGCGATTTCGTCGAAATTTTCGACCCACAGGGTATCTAAGGAATGTAATATTTGCAATTTTCAAAAAAATTTCCCCTCCCCAAAAATGGCGGCCATTTTGAATTTTCGAATTTTTGCCAAAAATGGCAAAACACAAATTTGCTTCTATCTCCTTAACCGTGCGAGATAGAGCGATTTCGGCAAAATTTTCGACCCACAGGGTATCTAAGCAATGCAATCTTTGCAATTTTCAAAATATTTTTCCCTCCCCAAAAATGGCGGCCATTTTGAATTTTCGAATTTTTGCCAAAAATGGCAAAACACAAATTTGCTTCTATCTCCTTAACCGTGCGAGATAGAGCGATTTCGTCGAAATTTTCGACCCACAGGGTATCTAAGGAATGCAATCTTTGCAATTTTCAAAAAATTTTCCCCTCCCCAAAAATGGCGGCCATTTTGAATTTTCGAATTTTTGCCAAAAATGGCAAAACACAAATTTGCTTCTATCTCCTTAACCGTGCCAGATAGAGTGATTTCGTCAAAATTTTCGACCCACAGGGTATCTGAGCATTGTACTCTTGGTAATTTCTAAAAAATTTTCCCCTCCCCTAAAATGGCGGCCATTTTGAATTTTCAAATTTTTGCCAAAAATGGCAAAACACAAATTTGCTTCTATCTCCTTAACCATGCGAGATAGAGCGATTTCGTCGAAATTTTCAACCCACAGGGTATCTAAGAAATGTAATCTTTGCAATTTTCAAAAAATTTTCCCCTCCCCAAAAATGGCAGCCATTTTGAATTTTCGAATTTTTGCCCAAAATGGAAAAACACAAACTGGCCTTAACCGTGCAAAATAGAGTTATTTTGTTGAAATTTTCGACCCATAGGGTATCTAAGAAATGTACTCTTGGCAATTTTCAAAAAAATTTCCTTTTCCCAATAATGGCGGCCATTTTGAATTTTCAAATTTTTGCCAAAAATAGAAAAACAGGAATTGGCTTCTATCTTCTTAACCGTGCAAGATAGAGTGATTTCGTCAAAATTTTCAACCCAACCAATGCAAAAAGGCATGAAGCTGAAATAAATTACATCTACACTATCAAATATTTAAGCATCATTGATATATTTTACAAATGAAACAGGGTCTTGTAAGACTACTGTACAATTTGGGCAAAAGGTTCATGGGTGGACATTACACATGATAATGTGTGTTCTTCTATGCTATCCTGTTTCTATTCGCATCTACTATCAACAGGGCGGCCTATTTCTAGTTGATATTTGTTGAAAGCATGGCTGATCCCTGTTTCATCATTATTTTACTTTTCAAAGAGAATATTTATTAATAAAGGCAACAAATGTGCCATTTTTTTATTTTTTTATGGAAAATTAACAAAAACTGGCCCATTTTACTGTCAATTTTGTGTAAAGATTTTGATAAATGCCGATATTTAAGTGGAAAAGATTTCTTAAATTTTGCAATTAATTTATCACTCTTTAATATGTACTCAACTACTCTTTACCAACTGTAACTGAAATATCGATATAGAATAAGAAATATAAAATTCACCACTTATCTGAAATTCACGTGTGGAAACACTAATAAAATAAATGAATTGAGGTGAGATTTGATGAATGTATAGTACTGTAAATTTGGGCTTTTTGAAACTGCAAAAATACCAAGTTTAAGACAAAACATCTTTTTTTTTTCATGGAATTAAGTAAGGTTTTTAGAGGCAGCGAAATTTAGATTTCTAGTGAATTTTAGATTAGTTACTCTATATATAGAACAATTAAAGATAACAGTTAAAGATCCTTTCATTTTATCCAAGACAAATCTTCTGCAAGTTGATCAAAATACATAAAAAATATACAAAATGTTATAGGTTTGAGTACGGGTGAATAATAACGTCCTATTTTATAGATTTAAACATTTTTTTTCCACATCATTACAAGAGACACTGTGTACAGTATCATTTGCTTTGAATTTAATTTACTTGAGACAGGAGGGCTGACGAAATACATTAAACACCATTTTTGAACATACACCGTTACAAAAAAAATGGCCAAAACAAATACCTGACACAATGATAAACCTACAAAGGAACATTTTTTTTTTTAACATTTGGTGATATATGACGTAAATGAAAAATATGAACAAAGAAGGGGTTTCAATGGGAACACCCTGGGAGGCACTTTCTCATACCCTATGCTAAACTCCAAAGGCCCGAGTACACCAACCTGATCCAATAAATCAATTAAGTGATTTGGATATAATGTCCCTTACAACGCGATGTATAATAGGTCATATTATGACGGGGTTAAGGGGATACAAGCTGGTCAAGATTCTGCATTAAATATCAATAGACACTGACAAGCAAATACTTACTTTTTCTTGGTGCATGCAGAATTTAAGTCTTTGCTTCTGTGTGTTCAATCTGGGATTTATTTCAGTTGTTTTCAAAATATATTTTCATGTAAACAAATTTTTACTACAATGACAATAAAAGATGCATTTCTCTGTTGTATCAATGAATATTAACAAAAAGAATCTTCACTCATTCATTGAAAAGCAAAATATATTTGCAAATCAGCTTCCTGACAAGCATTTTTACATATGTGAACACTCGTTTTCATTTCACAAGGAGGTAAAACATCGTATTTGCAAATCATTGATTGAACACAAGGAAACATGCATTTTTTTCTTTGTCTCTGTCTACATAAGTCCTGACTGGAATTAATCGCCGACAGTATAGCCTATTGTACAGTAGCGTGGCGTGGCGCGGCGCGGCGCGGCTAAATAAAATAGAAATAAGTGAAGTAGTTCACTGCTTATACATATGTGCGGCTCGGCAGCTAGCGGTGCGGATTTTTCCATTTAGAAATTTTTCTATTTTTTTAAAAAAAACGCGCGGCTTTTTCACTGTTTTCCCCAAGTTTTCATAGTTATTTGGATTTCCCACATATTTAAAATTGTAGTATATCACAGAACTCTACTCAAATATATTACTTGGAAAACAAAATGCAAGCACACAGGCTCATTGTGAAGGGATTAACTACTGGGACATAGATGACAGGATATGGTGTGTGTCCATATAGACACATAAAAGGGTTGAACTGAATGAGGATTGCAATTACCACCAATTCTAAAAGGGACACAGTGAACAAGTGTCTTGTTTGTGGATGGATTAAGTAATGTGGAAAGGGAAGTCCAATTAGGGTTGTGACAATATATGTATATGTTGACACATACACAGCCATATGTTAATAACTTGAAAGGGGGTGTAATCACAAGTATTATGAAAGGGAAACTGGTCAAAGGCCTCTTCATTGTGGAGAGATTAAATGTATTTAAGGGTAGGATAGCTGTTGAAATGGGGATTGTGGAAATGTACTGTGGGGTATTTGATGTTTAATTATATGTCATTATTTTAACTATTCTAGCCATTTTTGCTGTAGTTTAATAATTTTTTGTTAATTTACTGAAAACCGCTGGGAAAAATCGCCCAAATGTACAAGGTAAAGAAAATTCGCTTACTCAGCATACAGTAAAAATCGTATCGCGCCGCACTGCGCCGCGTATATGTGCATAGGCCTTTAAGGAAGTCAAAGTACGAAGTTTATGTCCTTTTCAAGAGTTAAAGTTCAATCAGATTCAAACCTGCATCCACAGGGGTGAGATTCCAGTAATTGAATACAAAAATTGTAAAATCACTAAGCTCAAATATTGTCATAAGCTTTTGGTATCACAGTTTGT
Organism: Sabellastarte sp. h YS-2021; assembly: GCA_964017235.1. Taxonomy (NCBI): domain Eukaryota; kingdom Metazoa; phylum Annelida; class Polychaeta; order Sabellida; family Sabellidae; genus Sabellastarte; species Sabellastarte sp. h YS-2021. The sequence goes on from OZ024929.1 coordinate 32,113,551, forward strand.
CCATTTCTCTGTTTGGACCGATGACCTCTTGCACTTCATCAACCCCAGTGATGTCCTTTTGGTTCCAAATAGATATATTGTCCAGTGTGTAGAACTCTATCAGACTATCACTGTCAAAAAGTTTAGGAAACTTAGATTTGTTGCTGCTGATCCTACCCAAAGCAATATTTGTACTACTGTATCAGTGTCATCATATAACCCAGTGATCTCTGTGTCATTGTGAACATTCTCTGGCTCTGTTCAACAGGACTTGCTCCAAGTCTTTGTATTTGTATCCATCAGTAACCTGAACAGTTAAATTTTAATTGAAAACTTACAGGAGTTCATTATACCACAAGCATTTTGGAGTAGGGAGATTTAGTCTCTGAAAAAAACATAACAACCTTTGTCAGGGCTGGTTGTTTCTCCAAAAGTCCTACAGTACCCATATGTTACACAAAAGACAAAAGGACTTGGTGAAAGTCTACTGTGCACCAAAAGTCTTAGCTGAGTTGTGGATTTAATTTTTGTACATGAATATAGCTCACTTAAGCCTGAGATTTAGTTGAGCCTTTGGCAAATAGAGCCCCCTGAACAAAATGATCTGTTGATTGTCAATATTTGCTGTACCCATCCAAAACCAGTTCTTCCAGTTCTCTCAGGAAATTTGTGTGAGAGGGCAATCAGTAGTGAGTATGCATATCAAATATATGAAAGAAATGATTTGGGGAATATAGACTTTCCCAGTATATCAAGCTTTTTTTCTTGCAAATACAATGTATTAGATTTTAGCAAGGCTAGCGCATCCCTTTCACAAAGCTGTTTGTGTTAAAGTGACAAATTCCAACACAACAGATTCTGACACACATAAACACCAAAATTTCAATTTCCTGTGGGATATTCGCTGTCTTTCACAACATTCCAGGTTAAAAGTGACAAACTTATTCATCCCTCTGCTTGAAAACCAAAAGAACAGGTGAACATAATACAAATTTGATATTCACAAACTTCGTACATAATATTTATCAATAACAGTAACATCTTTGTGTGTTTTTACATGGTTTCATCATAAAATATCACGGGAAAGGTGAGAACTTTCACACTCTGGGTGGATGCACAATATTTATGTAAACTATGTCTATTTTAGGCCTGATTTTAGGATAGATTTACAGAAAACCACCACTGGATATTTAAACAGAATTGTTATTTCTCAATAAGATTTTTAAGATCCTTGTTTGATTTTATTTATTTTTGCATGCCTTTGCCGTCAGCAGACTGTATGGATTGTATCCCGATAGGTAGTTTTAAGGGCAGAGTAAACCCATACATCATAGTTGATCAAGTTTCTGTATATGATTAAAGTTATTTAAAATATAGCAGTGACGTCACTCTATTGTTAAAACAGATTTGTACAACAGAATGTACTGTTTTTACCCCACAGCCCTTAAGGGCTGTCAGGGTATTGTTTTCACCCACGGTGTCCGGATGGGCGGGTGGGTGGCGGGAAATAGTTTGTGCGGGCTGTATCTCAGAAACCGTAAAGTGTAGGAAGTTGATACTTGGTAGGGACATTGGTTAGGGTGTGTAGGTGTGCAACGTCATGGTGTGACCTTGATTTGACCTTGCCGCAGTGACCTTGAGTTTGAAAATCTTGTCTGGGCTATATCTCAGAAACAATAAGGTGTAGGAAGTTGATACTTGGTAGGGACATTGGTTAGGGGTTGTAGGTGTGCAACATCATGGTGTGACCTTGATTTGACCATTGACCTTGCCATAGTGACCTTGACCTATAAAATCTTGTCTGGGCTATATCTAGGAAACCATAAGGTGTAGGAAGTTGATACTTGGTAGGGACATTGGTTAGGGGGTGTAGGTGTGCAATGTCATGGTGTGACCTTGATTTGACCTTGCAGTAGTGACCTTGACCTATATAATCTTGTCCGGGCTATATCTCGGAAACTGTAAGGTGTAGGAAGTTGATACTTAATAGGGACATTGGTTAGGGGGTATAGGTGTGCAATGTCATAGTGTGACCTTGATTTGACCTTTGACCTTGCCATAGTGACCTTGACCTATAAAATCTTGTCCAGGCTATATCTCTGAAAGCGTAAGGTGTAGGAAGTTGATACTTGGTAGGGACATTGGTTGGGGGTTGTAGGTTTGCAACGTCATGATGTGACCTTGATTTGACCTTTGACCTTGCCGTAGTGACCTTGACCTATAAAATCTTGTCCGGGCTATATCTTGGAAACCGTAAGGTGTAGGAAGTTGATACTTGGTAGGAACATTGGTTAGGGGGTGTAGGTGTGCAACGTCATGGTGTGACCTTGATTTGACCTTTGACCTTGCCGTAGTGACCTTGATCTTTAAAATTTTGTCCAGGCAATATCTCTAAAACTGTAAAGTGTAGGAATTTGATAGTTGGTAGGGACATTGCTTAGGGGTTGTAGGTGTGCATGATAATATTTAGTTTACTGATTAATGCTGCAATCTTGCTATTGAATTGTCTTGTTTTAATATTTTATCTTTACATACATGTTCTTTCTCTTAGATATTATTTTCTCTACTTAAACATAGGGATGGGTCGGTAGTTCCGGTATCTCGGTATCGAGAGCATTTTACTGAAATACCGTGACGAGATTTTAAAACCGCCACTTCGCTTGTCAACATATATAATGGAAGGAAGGATTAAAATATTAGAAATATACCCAAAATCTGAAGAAATTATAAGCTTTTATCCCTATTTTTTCATCCATTTGCAGACTTTTATAGCAAAACGTTGAGAACTGCCATGTTTTGGTTACGACATTTTATTGCCTAAATCTCGCTTGACAACACATAAAATGGAAGGAAAACTTAAAATATTGGGAACAAACAAGAAATCTGAAGAAATTATACAGGTTTCTCTCATATTTTGGGCATTTGGGAACTTTAATTGCGATGTCGTTAAGAGGAAACGTCCATGTTTGATTGGGGTGTACTAAAACGCGGAGTCCCGGAATCGGTACGGTTTTGCATTGGCGACATCCCGATGTACACATTTTTGGTACCGACCCATCCCTACTTAAACATAATTTGGACCTTAATATAACTGACACTGCTCTGAAAATATCCCGATCTTTGTACTGTTTCACCATATTTCATGGTGTTGAAAACTATTTCCCCAGGCTGTGGGGTATGGGCATCTCTGATGCTATTTTCATGTCATCACTCTGCGGGATCCGCGTCCGCGTGAACAACTTCTCCAAAACTACAAGGCCTAGAGACATGCTGTTTATTTTAAAAGATACCTTATCTATCGAGGATGAAAAATTGTTCAAGGCATGCAAATCTGTCTGTTCGTCTGCTAAAGACATTACAAGGGAGGTACCCCCACCAAAAGTGTGAAAATTTCAACACTTTATCACGATTTTCTCAGTGACTATTGCAGGGATTTCTCTCATATCTTGCATATATGTACTAGGCCAGAAGTAGATTCTCTTGTGTGAGTATGAGACCTGGATCTGTCTTAAATTTTTATGAATTTTTTAAATAATTTTTAATGCATTTAAATTCATGAAACCATGCACTAAATCACCAATAACTTGAAAAGTATTGCATTTAGAGCATTTTGTTAAAATATGTTATTCAGCTACGTTTTCCATAGCTACAACATGGTGAGTAACTTGGGTGTCTATTCCAATAGCTAAGTGAGTAATAGCTACTTTCTGACTTTTCAGTACCTTTCATAATGAGTAAAATCACTTGTAACTAAAAAACTATTGCATTTAGAGAATTTTGTATAAATATTCATCTACTTTTTGGTCAGCTATAAAATACATGTAGTAAAATTGCAGACCTGTGGCTCCTTGCATATCTCAGTAATAGCTACTATCAGGTTCTCACTGTTGAGTAAATCAGTTGTAACTTGAAAACTATTTCATTTACAGTATTTTTTTAAATATGATATTCACCTACTTTTGTGTGAGCTATACCATATTAAAATTGCAGCCCTTTAACTGATTGTATAGCTGAGCAAAAGCTATTTTGAGATTCTCACTGTTGAGTAAATCAGTTGTAACTCAAAAACTATTGCATTTGCAGTATTTTCTTCAAATATGTTTTTAATCTACTTTTTACACCTAAATAGTTACCTAAGTTAACTTTCCTTCTGAATACTATTTGCTGGGCACAACTTTTGTGTCCTTCTGTCACTTCTACTCTGAAACTCAGAACACACAGTCAGCTGACACAGAGTCCGTTCACGGGCACTGTTTGCTTGTTTTCACCACCAACTCTGTATTTGCTTTTGTGTGATATCTATGTGGAGGCAGATTCATGGCAAGTCCCACTCTCTCACTGATTGGGCAGTGATGCCCCACTGTGCTTTGTTTGTTAACATCTGTGTCTTGCATAACATGTACACACTGAGTGAAGAGGTTAATAAGGGATATCAAGATGCATTAATTTCTTTTCATCAAGGGACATGCTTACAGTAAATCTTTTTGGGAGTAAACAATTCAAACAAGGACATTTATCTTTAGGTTCATGGAAGTAGAGCCTTGTGGAAAGAATGCCTTGTCTGTTTTGAGAGAATGGATAAAGCCTTAATAATATGTAAACACTTTGGGTTTTCATGATACTCAGCTATAGAGTTATGTGTGAATAATTTAAAAATGTTAACAATAACATCTGACTACATGACTTTGTGTATTTTATTTTTACAATGGAACAATAAAGGATTTCACAAATACGATTATCTTAAGCATATTTATCTTATAAAAATATTAAATAGCAATGAATTTTCAGAGGCATAAAATGCCTCAAGGATATACAATGTATGAATGTCCCCATCTATAGCCAATTATAGTTTACTTCAGTGCATCTTTATCATTATAAATCTAGGATTAAATATCTCCTGGAAAAAATTTAGGATCCCAAATTTACAGCAAAAATGATATATTCTTTTCATAAAATATACCACTCTACGAAACACAATAAAAGCTCACATTCTGTTTACAGTCTAACACTGCAACTGATACAGTTTTTAGATAATCCACTTTTCTATGAGATACAAAACACATTAAAGCTTACCTTCTCCTTACAGTCTCATGACACAACTACTACAGCTTTATTAACTCAAGTCTCCATCTGGGCCGCTCGTTTTTGTTAGCAAAAACCTATTTCTAGTTTTAATGTAATACAAGTTGGGATTTAATAACTATGTAAAAGTGTGTTAATATTTACCTACATTAATTTTGTTGTGTAAAACTTTAAAGGGAAAATATTAAATATACCAGTATTTAAAGGTTTTACGTTTTGCAAGACTATGTGTAATATGTATACTCAGTCAAAACCCAGATCTATTTAGCATTATAATTTCTACAGTTTAAGTATTTATGATTTTATTTAGGCTGAAATGTTTATAATTTAACATATTGACAACAACTAATGGTAATGTGATAATTTTGGAAAATTAACTAATAATATTTCCATGCTATAAGAAACGTTTTTTTTTAAATATAGAAATAACTTGAACCAATTAACTATTAAAGCACACTTGTGATGTCATTCTATTGTTAAAAGTGTGCATTATTTTTAGGTAATGCACATTTTTTTGTTCTTATTTACAGACACCTGATACAGTCAAATGGTTTTTGCCAGAACAATGAGATAAATGCTATAAATTGAAAAAAATTGAAATATATGAATACTTCAATAGGATGACATAGCAATTGTGTTTTAATTCTAGTATATCAATTGAATTATCCAGTTCATTTGCCCAAAAAGTGTTCTAAACAAATTATTTGTCACTTTTATTCCTGCTATCCATTTTAGAGTAGAAATTCTACAGAACAGAAGATATACCAGACACCAATATTAACAAATGGGTCAATATACAAAAGCCAATATATAAATAATCAGTAATCAAGTACATTGAGATTTAGGTTAATTGGTTTATCAAGAGTTTTTAAAATAATTCCATAAAAGTGTAGTATTTCAGGGGGATGTATCCAAAATTGTGTGAGCTTTAAGTTCGGTAAAGTATTCGAAAGTGTGCCTCACTGGGAAAATAATGCACACTATTACTCGACCCCTTCGAGCTCTCGTAAAGTGTGCATTATTTTCCCGGTAAGGCACACTTTTTCATACTTTACCTATCACTTAAACAGTATTTTAAGTCAGAGAAATCACTTGGAACAGTAGATTCGTAGTACATGCATACTCAGGCCTTCGGCCCTCGTACATTCGTATCTACAAATCTACTGTTCCTTGTGATTTCTCCATGACATATTTGGAAGCAAAAATGGTGCACCCATCACGTAGCTAGTTGAAAGTATATTCTTTGAAATACAATGCTAGGGACTCAGATAGCCTTGGAAAAAGTTCAAGTATCTTTGTAATGGAGGGAAAATATACAGAAAAAAATTTCACTTTGCATGATGTACTCTTGCATATACATGTACAAAATTTAACCCAAGCATGTGACAAGGACAGCTGAGCTTATATCCGCTGTCATTTATGGGAACTTTGTGAATATGAAATATCTGTGTACATATATGTATGACAATATATGGTACTTCATTTGAGCCTGAAGCTAGGCTAGGACTTGGACATTTGTCTTTTTACTGATTGGGTTTTAGGGATCCATAGACTTTGGCCTAATCACCAAAACTGATTGCCACTGCAATTGAACGTAATTTTGAACTCTCAGATAATATATTTTTTAGTTGACAAATGGTAAAAACTAGACCAGGGCACTAATTCACTCCATTCAAATGATTGTGTTAAGCTGCTTCAGTGAACATTCAGTTTGTCCTAGACATCAAAATTTCAGATTACATCATGAGGTAATCTGGTATATTACAGTAATGTTTATGAAATGTGCCAAGACTCTAAAATTTGTGTCATGACTGAAAAAAAACAAAAAAAAAAAAAACAAAAAAAACCCATGAAACAAGGAAGAGGTAGTGGAATATTGAAATATTTCTTCAAATTCATGAGTTATCAATAAAGGAAGTAATAGTTATATATACTGTTTAGCAGATTATTAGTGCCCAGTCTGATTTTAACAGCTTTTATTTTGTATCCAAAAATTCACTGGAATTGATCAAGCATCTCAAGAAAAAATATTACACTGAATTAAAAAAGGTGAAAATTAGCCCATAGCCAATTTGAAAAACTTATTTTACATCCTACACATCACTGAGATTCTGTGTAAGCATTTCAAATATAGCTTGAAGAAAAATATTTTATATCCACCACTCTTGAAGACGTGCAGTGCCTTGAGGCCATTGTGCTAGATCTGTTTAATGTGCTTTATGGAGAATGTTGTTTTCTGTAGAAATATCTCTTTGAAATGATGATCTGTCTCGGGTTACTCTGTGTGTATGTTTTGGTGCTGCTCTAGTGTTTGAAGAGTCACTGACTTATCTGAATATGGACAAACATTTGTTGAATCAAAATACAAAAGGAATGTTTTCTATCACAAGACAGCTTGCAAGTTTTTGTCTTTAGTTCCAAGGAGTACATTGGTAAACTTCATCCACTTCCACATATGAGCAGTAAAAATGTCCTTTAGACATACATCCTTGACGACTTGTGTCCTTAACTTTCCCCTGTGTCACCTTTCCTATAGAAGAGTACTATATTAAAGATCTGATAAGAATTGACCCAGAGACCTTCCTCTCCAAAGCTAAACATTCTATAATTGTATCCACTGGAGGCATGTCAGATTTGACCTTGGATCCCTCCTTCAAGGTCAAACGAGGATAGCCAAACTTAAAAGTGCTTATAACTTACTTATTATTGGTCCTAGAGGTTTGGGATGGTAAACCACCACATAGGTAATCATGGGCTGGGAATCTTCTGGTGTGGTCGGATTAGACCTTTGGCCCATCCTTCAAGGTCAAACGAGGATAGCCAAACTTAAAAGTGCTTATAACTCGCTTATTATTGGTCCTAGAGATTTGGGATGGTAAACCAACCTATAGGAAATCATGGGCTGGGAATATTTTGGTGTGGTCAGATTTGACCTGGGGCCCTTCCTTCAAGGTCAAGCGAGGATAGCCAAACTTAAAAGTGCTTATACCTCACTTATTATTGGTCCTAGAGGTTTTGGGATGGTAAACCAACCTATAGGAAAATCATGGACTGGGAATCTTCTGCTGTGGTCGGATTTGACCTTTGGCCCCTCCTCTAAGGTCAAACGATAGTTCACTGGCTTTGGTGAGTTGTCTTTCCGGTGGATACAAATTTGAATCGGTTCTCCGATGCATAGGTCTAATTTAATGAACGAAGTGGCTCGGCTACTATAAATGCTCGATTTACAAATATATATCTCGGTTATCATATATATTATTTGAATGTATTAGGAATAAGATAATTTGTCAGATTTGGCAGTAAAAATGGACCCAAATTCTACTCCTTTAGGTACATAACTGACAGTAGATGACAATAGACATGTAAACTTCTGTTACTTGAATGTTTGTGGAAGTGAGATAAAGAAACCATCATTATGCTAGAATTTAACTTATTAAACTGAATGCAGTCATAAAAAATTGTTAAAATTGGACCAGAAATAAGGAAGTTATGGTCATTTTAACAGACATTAAGTGAAAAAATGAAATACTGTGACTGTTCAGATTCCCAATTATCGCTTATTTATAACCTATTTACATAAGGTTGACAGCTATGCATATAAACTACTTGGTTACCGGTTACCGGATATGCAGCCACACCTTTTAATGAAATGATTCAAATGAATGACAAAAAGATTACATACCATAAAATTATTGAAAAAAATTCCAATAAAGTGGAGATTGCTTACTCTTGTATTGAGGCATACCACTGGATATATTGGGTCATTGTTTACATCCAAAATGCTCCTGGGCAAATTATACTGCATTTCAAATTCAGATCTGATCCATTTATGATCAAGATTCGAATTGAGTAAACCCTGCAAGCTAATTTTCATTAAGTAAAGCATCTGAAATTAGTAGAAATCTACCTTTGAATCTGATTCTATCCACTTATCTATCCTGGTCAGACAGTAAATTAGCTGTACGCATGGCAAAGCATTTTTTAAAAATCTAAGAAGTAGCCCCAGTTACAGTTTGACAGAACTTGTGTATAGAGATTGGGGAACGGAAAAATTCGCCTCCTTGAAAAATGGCCTCCTAGAAAAATGGCCTCATAGAAAATTGGCCTCCTAGAAAATTGACCTCCTTGAAATTTCAGGGGATGGAAAAATGTCCTTTTGATTTTTTTGGTGGTTTAAATGTTTACAGCAGTTTAATTTTATTTAATAGTACTATATGAAAGGTTCTTTAATATAGTTATTGTATCCACTGGAGGCATCCGGTGGATACTTTGGTTTAGCGTTTGCTACGCCGCTGCCGCACGTAGAGAGGTTTTCGGCATTAAAGTTCTAAGAGGAAAACTACACAGCTAGGGTAACCAAATTTGCAGGATATTTTTATTGGGAGGTAAGCTTCTCTGGGACTAAAATTAGCCACATTCTGAAAAACAAGATGGCCGCCACAGGCGTTTCTTTGAAAATTATCTACCTTTTTCTACCGGCTGCTTCTCATAGGTAGAAGGTTGATTCTCTTCATAGGTGATATGTATAACAGATATACATGTCCTCTACAACCTTGAAGACATTTGACCTTGAAGCTCTGAATCCTAGGTCCTCCAAGGAGTGCCAAAGTACCCCACGTAGCAGACTTTACAAGTGCCTATATCTCCCTTGTTATTGGTCCTAGAGATTTGCAATGTGAAACCAACCTATAGGAAATCATGGACTGGGAATCTTCTGATGTGATCAGATTTGACCTTTGGCCCCTCCTTCAAGGTCAAATGATGGTTCACTGGCTTTGGGGAGTTGTCTTTTCAGTGGATACAAATTTGCATCGGTTCTCTGATGCATAGGTCTAGTTTTAATATAGGATAACTGCGCAGGATTAAAACACCAAAGATAATTCCTTTATATAAATACTCAGGCAACTACTTAAGAACTGAGCTCTCTACATTATACTCTACATTATCTACATTACCTACATTATTCTATACAATACCTCTACATTATGATTTATATATTTCTGTTTTAAAACTATTTTGGTGTTTGGTCATGTATTGTGAATATATTCTTTTTAATTAATGATATATACTTTTTACATTTTACGACATTTGTGTTATTAACCAGTTTTTTGGTTAGGTCATGCAATGCAATAAATTGTTTATAATCGATGATTTCAACAATTTTACTTTTTTTCCATTATTAGTAAAAGACTAGAGGGACGCCAATTTTCCACCCCCTACAAATTTCAAGGAGGCCAATTTTCTAAGAGGCCAATTTTCCCGGATTCATTAAGATTATGGAGAAAATTTGAAGTGTTTTATGCTATATTTTTCATAGTTTTATTTTTTCATTTTTTTTTGGTCAAACTAGTTGGATAAAGATTAATATCACTCAGACTAAAAGCATAGCCTTTGATGTTTCAGTTGTATAAACCAGAGTTTGATGTGTATTTATGTATGCATTGCCAATATAAGCAGATTTAGATATTTGTGGTAGATTTCAAATACAGCTTATCCCCTTCTTCAGTGGATGACTGGCCCTCACAAAATATTTATAAAACGTTTAAACTGGATTTGATGAAGCTCACTTCATTGAGATCACTTTTGTGGTATTTTCTTGAACGGGCAATCATTTTTGTGAAGAAGAGACCAAGTTGCTTTCATTTATAATGACATAATAATGTAGAAGATACTTTGATGACAGGCTTAATGATTCCTTGAGGGGTTTGAGTCATTATTTAAGACCAAATTATGTTATCCTTTAATATCTTTGTATAAAGACTGCCATTCAAACTACTGAACCTCAATACAGTGAGACATGTGTGAAAGACATGACTAAGGGTACCTCTTAGTTATAATTACTGACATTTTATTTTGTGCCAATTTGACATATGTGCCATATTGCCAAGTTAAGCAGTAGACATTTCATTGTAGTCACAAAAACATATTCCATATCACTTTGTCATAATTCAAATGAAAGATAGGTGGGGTTATACCCTACAGTGGGGAATTTTACATACCTTGGTACATCTTGTATTAATAAAGGTCTCTCTTATTGTTTTGAAGACACAGCCTTAAGGTCCCTGGCTTCTTTATTTTGACATGAACTCGGGTAGTTTTCTTAAACCAACAAGCAGGTTATTTAAGGTATTAGTGAGGGCTTGCTGTCTCGAGTACTGTGCACTAAGAAGACAAGGGTTGTGTACTGTCTCCTCTTAAAGCCACTGAACACAGGAAGTAAGGTCAGTTCTTTAATGCTTCTACCACCTCCTTATATTCACAAGTTAAGGAGTCGTCATGACACGAAAGTGGCATTACAATATATTGCCAAAGTTTTCATGATATTGTCACAATATCATTACAATTAACATATTGATGTTATGTCAGCATCCTGTAGTATTTATTACAATAAAATCTAAAGACCTAACAGTCACATTTAAAATACAACTTTGCATATTGACCTATTACCCTCCTTTTGATATAGTCTCTCCTCAATTTGGGTATCATTTGGGTAATGCCCCTTTTTTATGGCACAGAACATTTCCAGAGGAAATTTTTTAACAGTTGAGCTTGTCACAGACTGTAATTTGCTGTAATATTTGCATTTAGGTAATGAAAAATGGTTTGAGTGGGCAATTTCTCAATTTTTGCAAGCATTTCTTGACTATTTCTTCAAAATTGTTGTAGCTTTGTTGTTTTTTTATTTAAGTTAAATTTCCATCCAGTTTGGCCACATAGGTATGCAGGCATTACAAGTTGTATTCCCGATCAAAGATCAACAGTGGCATATGAATTGCCTTAGGATGAAATGGCATTTATTAAGTAGCATGCACACCTTCCTTACAGTCATTTCTGTAGGTATTTGCTTTATAAATGGTTGATATCCTCCTTATGGCTCAGAGAAGTTAGAAGTTACCATAAGTAGAAGTAAGTGGCTGACATTTTGTAACTTTGACTTAGATCAAGTCCACTTTGTTTTACTTTAAATGTATTTTTTTTAAATCACATTACTCCTATGTGCAGTGACCTTACAAAGTATGGAGATACATTCTTTTTCATGAATGATGACCTGACCAGATTGAGGATACCATTCCACGCTCACTAATGTTCTGCAGAGTCTCTCTGTAACTCTTGTCTTCTTTCAGAAATAGGATGAATACAAGCATTCCTCGTCAGTGAGGTATTTCCTCCATCATTTGTACTCAGCTGTCCTGACCATGTGTAGGGAAATCTGCTTGATTTCAGCCACTTTTACCTCACTGATTGACTATTGATGTTCAGCAGGTGTATACCTTTGAATAAAAAACTGTGGCCAATTATATCTTTGCAGAAATATTACTTGAAGTATGATTGTCCAGGTGTAGAACTGAATCATATTTTACTTAATTTTTCCAATGGGAGAGTTTTTCCTATTAAGCTGACACCTGTTAAGTAAAATCTGAGAAACCAGAAGACTACTTTGACAGAATTTCCAGATATTCAGCTGTATGTATATTGCAGAAAAGGTACCCTGAATCTTAAACTTATATCTGCTTAAAAAGGAACCTAATTTACCTCACTCGTCAAAGGGGAAGTGGTGAGGATACTGTAATCAGATGTGTTTGCATGTTTGTTTGTCCATGCACATACCTCAATAATTCTGTGGCAGAACTAGGCCATGTTGTCATGCCATGTGAGGTCTACCTGGTCCTCCCCTAAGTTGATCCGGATTGATGATCTCTAACTGAAACTGGATTGAAATTCCAAGTTTTTTGGTTTTTTTACCTCTACTGGTCAGATAATGAAAAAAATAATTGAAAAGATGGGTCTTGGTCTCACTTAGATCCCATTAAATTTTGAAAGTGATTTGGAACACTACCTGGAAACAAAATAAAAATATCAAAGATGTGGATTCCTCAGCAATTTGAAAAAAAAATCATACATGCCTGGGTGGAGGTAGGTGCTCTCCAAGTGCTGTTGTTGTTTTTGTTCTGTAGGTTTGTACATTCTCCGGTTCTGCTTGTTTATTGTAGTTTTTCTCTGGAAGAGTTTCCCAAGGGACCAGAAAATATCATTCAACAAGGAAATTCCAATAACAGGGTAAAAAACATCAGAGTAATATCCCCACCCCGTATGATAAGTTTTGCTTACAAAAGGGAAATACAGTCATAGACCTTTGTTTTAAGAGTTTTCACTATATAAAATACAGTAGAACCTCTATTATTTGACCCTCTGTTTTCCGAATTTTCATTGATCCAGTGTAAAACTCTCCCAACTCAATAGGAACCTGGTATTTTAGGCTTTCTATTATCCACCCTAACTAATTACTCTCCCAAGAGGGTTGGATAATAGAGGTTCTACTGTATAACCCATGCTGGGCCGGGTGTTGACAAAATATTCAATAGAAATGTGGTGGCAAACATTTTTGTTGAAAAAAAAATAGTGTCTAGTTTCAGATTATTTGTAATCATGCTTGCTCTGTGTGGTTCCATTTTGTCAGAAAAATATCTTCAATTTTTTTTTCTTCTCCTGGATTATTAATTCTTTTTACACAAATAAATGTTAGGTATTTAGATTAAATTCATGGGTTTAAACACCATTTAAATATTCAGACACTGTGTGTGGTGGATAATACATGCACAAATGATTTTTGTATCAAACTCTCAAACTACAATAAACATATTCAGTAATAAAGATGTCTTATTTACTTTGTAAGCAGAAAGATGGTTATCTGAAGGGGGAAAAATTACTTATTCACACAATTCAATTGATTATGTGTCATTTAATAAACAAGATTATTTACCACCAACTATGTTGTAAAATGTTAAACAGCTTCCAAATTGTGAATAAGGTAAACAAATAGAACAATGCCGTGCCATGTGTATTATGTCTATTCAGTAAGTACTTGCATTTCAAAATGAAAATAATCTCATTTATAAATATTCTATAGCGGTTTTTCATCTCATTATCCTGTAAGAATGTAGTCACTGTGTTACAGATTCAGTCATTGCTAATGTAATAGATATTAATTTTTTTTGTGAAACTTGTGTGATAGATTCAAACATGCAGGGTAAGAATGGGACATCAACAACAGTATGTGAAATTTCCCATTGGGGTGAAAGTCTTTAAAAGTAAGGCATATATATGGCGTTCAGATTAGTGAATTTACTTGGGTTGACTCTGATTGAAGCAGATAGGGAATTAGTTTGAATACTCACAATCTGGGTTGACAGGAGTAAAGTTTAACCCAGCACAGACATGAATAGAAACAGATTGGTTCAACCCCCCATCTTATCTGAAAACGAGACTTTATCTGGGTTTATTCAGGTTGAGTGTGTGAGTATTGTACTCAATTGACTTGATGCTAGGAGCACTGAACAGAATCGTGGTGAAAAAATATTCAAAGTCAGCCCGCATACAAGGAAGTTCTGATCATTTGAAATTGTAAACTGGAGATGACTGTGATAAATGCTGGTGGGACCAACAGATTGGGTAAAAGTGGGAAAGTTTTCTTCTTCAGCAGTTTTCTCGGGGGCTCAGTGATGTAGTAGTTAGAGTGCTTGCCTTCAACCTCCGAGCTTGCCAGTTTGAATCTCGGCCCCGGCACTTCATGTTGGGAAGTCGGTAGTTACTTGCCAATGCCCGGCGGTTTAGAGTGCAGAATTTTGATCAGCTAGTATGCACTGGGTTCTCCACCCATAAACTACCTGTTGCAATATGAGCCTGGCTGTTGAACGTGACGTAAAACAAAATATAAAATGAATAAATAAATCAACAGTTTTCTCATCACATCCTTAGTTGGTATTGACAAGGTATGCTGCTTAACTATCAACTTGATTGTTGCATTGTTACCTCAGCTAAGGGGATATTATTTTCATGACCATTTATTTGCATGTTTTTTTTTTAATGTCAGCTGACTTGTCAGTCAGGTGACATTATGCCCGCATCAGCGTGAGCGACTTCTCCTCCAAAACAACAAGGCCCAGAGACATTCTGTTTTATATAAAAGATACCTTATCTATTCAGGATAAAAAATTGTACAAGGCATGCAGATCTGTTTTTTCGTCTGTTTGCCAGAGCCATTACAAGTGAGGTACCCCCACCCTAAGTGTGAAAATTCCAACACTTTATCACAAATTTCTCATTGACTATTGCAGGGATTTCTCTCATATCTTGCACATATGTACCAGGCCTCAAATAGAATCCCTTGTGTGAGTATCAGGCCTGGATCTTTCTTAATTTTTTTTTATGAATTTTTTCAATAATTTTGAAATGCATTAAAATTCATAAAATCATTCAATAATCATTTATAACTTGAAAAGTATTGCATTTAGAGCTATTGTTAAAATATGTTATTCAGCTACTGTTTTGTGTCTAAAACATGTTGAGTAACTTGGGAGTCTATCCCAATAGCGAATAAAAACTACTTTTTGACTTTTCAGTAACTTCCGTAGTGAGTAAAGTCACTTTTAACTTGAAACCTATTGCATTTAGAGAATTTCGTATAAATATATTATTCAGCTGCTTTTGGGTCAGCTGTAACATAGTAAAATGTCAGACCTGTAGCAAATTGCATAGCTGAGTAATAGCTACTTTGAGGTTATCAATATTGATCAAATCAGTTAGAGCTTGAAAACTATTACATTTAGAGTATTTTCTTTAAATATGTTATTCACCTACTTTTGGATCAGCTATAACATAGTAAATTTGCAGACCTGTAACTAAATAACAATATATCATAGCTGAGTAATGGCTACTTTGAAGTTATCACTGTTGAGTAAATCAGTGGTAACTTGAAAACTATTGCATTTACAGAAATTTGTATAAATATGTTGTTCAGCAATTTTTAGTCAGCTATAACATAGTAAAATTGCAGACCTATAGCTCATTGCGTAGCTGAGTAATAGCTACTTTCATGTTATCAGTTTTGAGTAAATTGATTGTAACCTGAAAACTGTTGCATTTAGAGAATTTTGTTTAAATATGTAAGTCATGTACTTTTGAATCAGCTATATTACATAGTGAAATTGCAGGCTGTAGCTCATTGCAGAGCTAAGCAATAGCTACTTATAAAATATAGCTGTTCAGTAAATCAGTTGTAACTTGAAAACTAGTACATTTAGAGTATTTTATTTAAATGTGTTACTCATCTTATTTTTTGTCAGCTATAACAAAGAAAAAATGCAGACCTGTAGCTCATTACATAGCTGAGCAATAGCTACTTTGAGGTTTTCACTGTTGAATAAATGAGTTGTAACTTAAAAACTATTGCATTTAGAGAATTTTGTTTAAAAATGTTATTCATGTACTTCTGAATCAGCTATAACATAGTAAAATTGCAAGCATGTAACTCATGGCATAGCTGAGCAATAGCTGTTTTCATGTTCTTACTATTGAGTAAGTGAGTTGTAAATTGAAAACTATTGCATTTACAGTATTTTCTTTAAATTGTACTTTACTTCTGAATGCCATTTGCAGGGCATAACTTTTGACATGTGTCCTTTTGTTCTTTGACTTCTACTCTGAAACTCAAAACACACAGTCAGCTGACACAGAGCCCATTCAGGGGCACTGATAGCCTTTTTTTTGTTAGCAGGATTACACAAATACTACTGGTTGGCACTTCAAGAAAAAATGTCAGTGGATGGGTCATGGTCCAACTTAGATTCCATTAAATTTTGAGATCACCAGAGCTCTGTTTGGATACAAATAAATGATCCAGATTTTCCCATTTAGTTATTACTATGTGTCTTTGACAGAGGTCTGCCCTGAGTATTGTAATGATATGTTGTTATTGTGTATGGGCCTAAACTCACCTCATTCACAAACACCATGTTCTCACCTGTCTATAGTGTGTAAAGATCTTTGCTTTATCTCATTGGGCTATAGAGTTGTATCTAATTTTAGGTAAAAAAGAGAAATTCCTCACTCAAATATTGCAGCTAGTTTGACTTTCAAAAATAGTTTTACAACTGGAAAGTTTTATTTTTGTTTTGATCATACATGTACTGGTGTTACAACTGCTACTTAAATAAATTGAGAAGACTCAGAACTATTTTATTGAAAGAAGCCACAGTATAATATATTGCTATTAGCCAGCATGTCGCCATTACATCATTCTGATACTGTGTCCATCACCTTGAAGGGTAGTCTGTGTTTCCCTTCCATTAGCAGAGTCCATCACAATCTATCTCAACAGAAATTTCAATAAATTATAGATTAATTATATGTTGCAATACAGTTTCGAAAGATTGAGGAAAACTATCCAAATTGCTATTTAAGCTGATGAGAACTTATTGATGAGAAATTTCCATGGTAGGAATTTTTCCTGTTGGAAACTTTTATAGAATGCATAAATTTTAGATGAAAAACAAGTGCTGTTTGTGAGTTCTCTAAATGTAGAATGTAAATTTTTGGACCAAATTGTTGGGATATAAAAATTTCTTGCATTTTCTGCATATTTTATCAAAGTATGCTCTTCTGGCCTGTATATTTTTCTGCCTTTGTGGAATTAATGAAGCAGAGATTTGTATACATTTCAGGATATTGAAGAACAGAACAAGTAGTAGAGAAATCTGTAGCATATTATTAGGATTTCAGTCTGAAGTTGAAGTCAACCTTAAGAGTGCTTAACATTTCACTGTATTTTATCAATAAATTGGATTGTCACAAAAAAATTTTAAAAAATACAGAAATGGTCCATTGACATGAAGATCTTCATTGCCTTTTAAGATTTATTTTTATAAATTCTGTTTTATATTACATAATATTTATATTCTCTAAAGCCTCTAGGACCCAAAACTCTCAACTCCTCTTCAGAGGTAAGAGAGGTAATTTGAAATTTTCATAAACATAAAATCTCTTTTTTAGGTGGGTTGCGTGTAACCAACCTGCCTATTAGATTGATGTGTCCGACATCCATCTGTCCACATTTTCGTTTCCGGACTCTAACTCGAAAACAGTTTGTCCAATCAAATTCAAACTTGACAGGGAGAATGATCACCATCATAGCTAGGTTCCTTTCGAAATTGGTGTAATTCCGTCTGTACGTTTGTCTGTTTTTTGCCGTTTGTCCGTCAAAATTTCCGTTTCCGGACTCTAATTCGAAAAAGCTGTGTCCAATTGAATTCAAACTTGACAGGGAAATAGATCACCATCATAGCTAGGTTCCTTTTGAAATTGGTGTAATTCTGTCTGTCCGTTAGTCTGTTTTTTGTCCATTTGTCTGTCCGTCAACATTTCTGTTTCCGGACTCTAACTTGAAAACGCTGTGTCCAATCGAATTCAAACTTGACAGGGAGATACATCACCATCATAGCTAAGTTGCTTTCGAAATTGGTGTAATTCTGTCATTTCGTTTGTCCATTTATTGCATAGATACAATTATGTAACCTAGATTACAAGTTTTACATTTCTTAGCACGTCTAACACATTCATCTTAACTGGGTGACCTAACATTTCTTTCCTTGTTTCTAAATGTAATTACAGCAGTCACTAAGCTTATTGCTGCCGGCACAACCCGCCTTTTGGGGCATCTTTGACCCTCTTGTTTCATCTGTGAATGATATTGGCTGCAGAATTAGTTTTCCCTGTATGTTTATGAAATAGCTTGTAACTACTAATCACTATTGGGAAGTGTTAAGTATTTCACAGAATGATTGGCCAACCATTTGTTTGAGTGGTAATTAACACAAAGACAATTTTTCACCAAATTTAACTTTCCAGATGAAATACATATTAATCGGGTAAAAACTTACTAGTTGGATATTGAAATACTTGATGATGCTGGCAATCAATAAACGATGCTTAAAATTCATTTTCACCGATGCAATTTATGTCTGTAGAAAACCCTCCTACCCTTTTCTGTCAACGGAGACATGGGTAAAAGGATAGCATTCCCTTGTAATTCGTTTGTTTTGAAAATGACTGATTTGTTTTTCATGTAATTTACTGGTAAAAATGTTAGCAGTTGAGATATATCAGAACCTCTATTATCTGAATATTCTGCGAGAATATTAGGCTAATAGACAAGTAAGTGTCGAACATTTGATAATAATGGACTGCTATTTTCAATGGGACTGAGTCAACAGTCCATTATTTTTAAATATTAGACACTTACTTTGTCATTAACCTGTATGTATTGGACACTTTTAACTGAAGGAAATCTCTCAAGTGTAATTTAATTGGGGAGTAAAATCTGAAGTTAAATAGTGCAGGTGATTCAGTTAAACACTGCAGGAAAGCATTATTATTTGGAGGGAAATGAGTTCATAAAATATAATATTTAGGTAATGAAATTTCAGATAATAGAGGTTATGTATTACATTATTACTGGAGGATATTTTCCACATGTGTTTGTTTTCTTTGAGTGCCAAGCTGTTGTTTATATCTTGCAGAAAAAATAGACCACAGTTTTATGATTTGTGCATTGATATATTTTTGTGGAAGCTTCATGATTGAGTAACATCTTTTTACTAGAGGTTGTTATCAAGACTACTCTGTCCATTTTTCTTACTTACTGTTCTTTTTACTCAAGCTGCTGTTTAATATATATAGTGATAAAGCATGCCCAATACTCTGTTCACATGTGTCCGAATAGGATATGATGTATCCCCCCATTTTGAAAAAAAAAAGATTTCTAAAGTCTTTCATTTATAGTAGTGTTAGAGTAAGAAATCTAAAATTCGCCACATATCTGAAATTCGCCACATGTGGAAATACTAATAAAATAAATGAATTGAGGTGAGATTTGTTGAATGTACAGTAAGTTAAGGCTTTTTGAACTGAAAAATGCCAATTTTCAGACAAAACATCATTTTCTTCATAAAATTAACTAAGGTTTTTAGAGGTGGCGAATTTTAGATTCCTGGCGAATTTTAGATTTCTTACTCTACACCATTGTATAAAAGTGCAAGAACAGCTCATCTTTTTAACCCTTCACAAAAAGTCACCCAAGCTCTTTTAGACTTAACAAAATTATTCTGACACATAAACCCTAAACGTAGGAGTTGTAAAGGCCCATATTAGGAGCCATGGTGTGGCTGTGGTAACACACTCACCTCCCACTTCTGAGGTTGCGGGTTCAAACCTGGACCTTATGTGGGAAAGTTGGTAGTTGCTTGCCAATGGTCGGCAGTTTGCAGTACAGAACCTTGACCAACTATGTACTGGTTTCCTCTGCCCATAAAAAGCTACCCGTCGTGATTTGATCTGTACAGTGTTGAAAGCGATGTAAAACCCCAAATAAATAAATTATTGTCAAGACCTATAGACACTGATGCTGGTGATACAGTATGAGACAATCAATAAAAAAAGTTAAAACAGGTATAACATACCTTGTCAGCGACATATGAAATTATGATATAAATTTTCATTTTGAAGAATTCTCTTATATTTATGGGACTGATGGATATGGTCATCTTATACAAAAAAATCTCATGCTAAAATACTGAGAACATCCTTTTTCTCTGGTTCAATTTTGAAAATTTTAGTTGTATTTGTGTGGCCAGTTAACTGTTTTCTTGCGTATTATCACTCACTTGTGGCATTATACTGTACTTCACACAGTTGGGTGTTTTAACTTAGAAAGGGTATGAATATGAAGGAATATATGTGTTTATAATCTTGAATAATATAAAATAAGATTTTTATTTGGAAATTACACAACAATTTTATTGGAATTTTTGGTTCTTTTCCCTCAGCTTGAGATCTGCCAGGTTGTTTTCAATATTTATATTCATTGAATATTATTCAAGGTGAATGCGCATCTGACATACCAGTATTGGGTATATTCCCTCTCCAAAGATGCCATACTATTGGAAAGAGTTAATCAGTTTGTCAAATGCAAATGGAAGCAGTTACTCAGTGACTAAATTAAGGAAGTTATTTCTGCCTTAATGTTCTCTAATGTTTATGTACATTATCATTGTAATTTCACAACCTAAAATTTGAAAAATATTGACATTGACACATTTGTCCATTTTTACCCAATATCATGCCTGTTTCTACCATTCTAAGATCACAGCCAATTTCTGCCAGAGAAGTGTGAATCTACCATTTACACAACAGAAAAAGCAAAATAATTGCATTCCAAAAAATAGAGAAACTAAACAGAACCACAAAATGATGCAGCAGTTACAGTGTGCACACTCTCAGAAGTGACTGCAATTTATTTTCGCTCTAGTATTCTAAGGGTCATTTTGACAACAGGTCAAGTATTCTTAGCTTGAAAGCAACTGCCCTCATTAGTCAAAGTTTTCAGTGAATTCTTAGCTTTTTGACCCTCCCTCTTTTGTTGTTTCACCTGACAAAACCAAAGATTATATATACACATGGATAATACCTTTAGAACTTTTGTAGTCTGGGTAAAAATTGATTATTTTTTGCCACAAAATTTATGCATAAGGATGTTTAATGATTGAACTAAAGATGAAATTAATAAATGAGAGATTAAGAGATTTTTGTTTAGTTAGCAGTAGGTTCATAAAATTGAAGACATCAAATGGTAAAAGAATGAAATACAAATTTGTGAGATTACTGGTAATTCATAACATTCATAACACTGAATTAAGACAGTGAAAGGCCAGATAACAGAAGTTCCACTCTTTAAGTTACAGTAAATTTCTTTGGCTGAAACCTTTGCAGTTAATAACTGGTAGTTATACTGAGAAATTTGCTGCTGGCTAAAATTTCATATGGTTTCCTTTGGGGCTATCAACTGCATTTTATGAGTCCCTAAACTTTGTAATAATGTGAGTACCAATTGGTACTAGAGATGGTCTGTTTTGTGTGCTATGTTCTAGGAATGCCTCTCTCTGCACTGGAGGTATTAGTTATTTTCCTTAGTTCTTGCTGACTTTACAGCAGGTGACCTGATGAAAGAATTTTATAGTGGTAGGGAAAGAACAGGGAGGAACCTCTTTAATCATATCTTCTATCGTCCAAATATTATATTTAATGTTAGGATTACAAACCAGTTATCTGGCTCATCCATTTTGTTAAGCAGTGATTTGGCCAAAATTGAGTATTCACTTATTATATTACACTGGTCGACATTATACCTTAAACCACTTCCTGGGTGACATCCAGTAAGAATTGCTAAGTTTTCAAGATTTAGTGTCTCTTGAAATACCCACTTCCTGTAAATATGGGGGTAAACTTTAAATAAAACAAGACTACTGCCACAGTACCTCCTTAGGATCGGTAATAATGGAGATGTAAGGAAGATATATTAAGGCCTTTGTACATTTTGTTTTGGAAGGTAGGCTAAAATTGCTATCAGGCAAGCTTTCCTAACCATGTATATTTTATGCAAATTTGATTAAGGTAGCTGCAATATTTCAAGATTTAGAGTATCTTTATTTTTTTCAAACAATCGGCTACGGCAGCCATTGTCTTTTTCTAAATGAGGCCATAATTTTGCACAGACATGTTTCCATAGCAATAATCATTCCCTGCAAATTTGGTGAAAATATCTTGATAAACGAAGGAGATATTAAGGTTTATGTAAAAACATGATAAATGGATGGACGGACACACGTACAGAAGGCATTTTATAATCTCCTGACCATGGCCTTTGGCTGCTGGCGGGAGATGATATAAATTGATGGCAAATCTATCAATTTAATAAATGAAAAAAAACCATGAAATACTTTAAAGGCACATGAATGTTTATTTACGTATCCAAAAGGTAAGGTTGGTGTTGGATAATATTGTTCATTTAAAATTGCCTTGCAAATTGACATCTAATCCCATGCGCCACTGCTGTGTGGGTTTGACGCCCACAATCAGCAATGCTGAGTGCCTGCCTCAATATAGCCCCGGCTATTGACCAGGACATAAGACACCAGCTTTCAACTTTGATTTAAAATTGTCTATGACTGACCATAATGGTACACTATCACCAAGAGTTGGTCAGCCACAGGTCATTTGACTACTTATTGTATTCTGTGGATACAGCCATGGAGTCCAAAATTTGTACAAGTTTCTACTCTTTTACACTAAATTGCCCCTTGTGTTTTATGAACACATTGTTATCCAACTAAAATCTCACTCATAGTATGTTATGACAGTAGAGGTGATGCTGTATAATCATTGGGTTTTTTTAATGGTAGCCAGTATAATTGATGAATTATCACTCAATCATATCATAGACAAAAGTCTAGAACCCTTTCCCAGTGTGATAAGCTAATAGAAGTGATACTGTTACTGGAAAAGTTGGGACGGGGTATGTTTGAATTATTCTGACTGAATCAGTATCTTAGTGTGTTGCAGTGTGAACACCCCTGTTGAGTTATACCAACCAATCTGCATATTTGGATTCGATACTATATTATTTATAACTATTTCACATCTTTTCTTACTGGAGTGATGAACTACCACTGAGCGGGCTCGTCTTCTGGTGAAGGTCCACCCCATAGTTTGTTAGTAGACCTTGCTAGGACATCCTCCTTTACATTGAACCCAACTCAGAATATATTTTACATTTGATACCATTTTTTGAAAAACCTCCAGTGTGCCTTCATGAACTATGCAGAGTACTCCCAGCACTGGAGGGTTGAATGGGGGTGGGGGTGTGGGCATGGATATTTGGGATGGCTCATTCATTAACATGTACTATCCAAATATAAGGGTCTCTTTTCAGAGCCATAAGTACGAGGTTGTCAAGTGGAAAACAAGTATGTACACATACAACCGTAAGGACGGTGTAACTAGGCCACAATAGCAATTATACACAAGCTAAAATATACATTCTTTTTCTCTTATATAGATGTTTTTTCTCTTATGTGTAAATAGCCCCGCGTAAATAGCTGAATATTTTTTGACAGAAAGAGAAGGATTTCTAACAATGAAAAGGAGGAATGAGATATTTATCTTATAATGAGAATTTTGTATTTAATTTGTATTTAATGTCAGATGTAGTTTCATATTACTTAATAAACGGATATATTAAAAACATGTATAATACCATTTGCATTTTCAAGTTTGAATTATTCTTTACCAAGCAAGTTTTTTTATTAAATATATTAAATCAACAAAATCTACACCATCCCACAGCAGGTATAAAATCATGTCATGACACTCATAGGACTGAGTTACTTACTGTTGTGCAGTAGAAAGTAACTTTTCTACATAATCAGTCTGAATTTTTTTAAAAGAAACAAAGACAAAGTAATGGTTGTTGTGTACAAAGTGATATTGGAACCCTTTCCTCACTTACCGTTAGACTGCAAAAGCTTTTCTCTCATGTGATATGACTGTCCAAATCCAATCTCAGCCAATTATTAAAACTTTAATAAAAACATGTGAACCTTCAGATGTCAATTGAATATGGTAAACTCTATACTACAAAAGATTTCTAATTTCCAGAGGATTTGGTCTGCAGTATCTATTTATTGACTTAGAGTTATTACTATTAAAATACAGCATGTTATAAGTGTTTGAACTGACAGAACTGGTTCCATTATACTTAGAGGTTACACCTACACTGCTCTGGCTGTTGAACGGGATGTAAAATCCCAACTTTGACCTTTGACACTTAATACTGGTTCTAGTTGTAGAGACTCTATTATTTGATCAACTGAAAACCATGGAGCACCAGCAAGTATTGCTACAAAGTTCCCACTTCGAACAAGGTTCAGATTCACCTTTCATGAGTCAGTGTATTACATTTCATTGTGAAATTTTGTAAAGTATATCCCGTATCTCACTGTACAAGTGCGAGCCTCCCTATTAAGATGTTCCTGTCCAACTCCTGTCCACTGTGCAACTCTGGGATTCCGAATAAAGATATGTTTTATTACATCCCCAAATGAAAAACTGCTTGAACAGGAAACAAAGAAAATTAAGTCAGAACAACTTGCAACTCTGATCAAGAATGCCTTATAGTCTACAAAACATATAAGATAACAGTGTATAATTTTTTTCAAAACTAAAGTTTGTTTTTAATATTTTAAGTTCTCTCACAATTATATAATTTGACAATCAAGATGCATGTTATAAAGTATCAATTTATCACCCATTGCAACAGAACACTTGAGTTGTTTTATTATCTGTAAGAGTAGCTCCCATTTTAAAAAATATATCACCCCTCGGGCATTTATACGGTGAAATAAATAGTATAATAAACTGGTTATTTGTTAAAATATAGCTGAGTCTGTAAGTACCACTGGAGACACATATGTGTCATGTTTTTTTACTATAAAATAAAAGATGTTCTTGTTGTTCTGTGTATGTTGATGTGACTGAGATCAGATTTTTTTGACTGAAGAATTATTCAAAGAAAATAATTATGAAAAATTTCCATCATCCTGGCCAACTGTATTAAAACATACACTCTATGGGACTAATATCTTTCATGTCTCGTAATAATGTGAAAAAATTGAATATTGAATGAAAAAATGATGTCAAAGTTCAAGTTTAATTAGATCAAAATATCCTTTCAGCTTTTGTACTTCCAGATTAAGCTGGGAGATCTCTGAGTTCGTACCAGTCCCTCGAGTCTTACACACTCTGTTATTTCTGGAATAGAAAGAAATCCTTTTTTTATATATACCGGTATATATATTTTCCTTTGATACTAAAAGACAAATGGAAAGGGATGTGGTTGTAAATTTGAGACACCTCAGTTCAAGCCCTTACCTTTACTGCACACTGGTACCAGTTGTCTGTATAATGTCATCTATTCAAATGGTCCATTGACAAAAGTAGCATTTCATTGATATTTAGGGTAAAGTTGGAGTTCAAGGAGATAACAACAAGTGCGGTAGGTGAATTCGAGGTGTGTGGGGTTGTTTTGGTTTGATCCACACTTTTTTTATTACCAAGTGATCTGTTATTAAGACATATCATACAAAATAGTATTACAGTAAGGGGCTTGTCATTTGCCACAGCATGAAAATTTGCCACACTGCTTTGCTACATTAAAACTATGCAGTAAGAAATAAGGCTGTAACAGATATAATGATGTGAATGGTAAACTGATATACAGCATTTCATTTCATATGGGTAGAAATAATGAAATCCGCTATTGAAAATGTCATTATTTTAGGCATTCTACTGGTTATTACTGTGTTACGACAAAAAATTACTTATAAATTTGAGGAAATATCTTACCTTTTTACTTTATATTCATAATGTAAAAACAGTTTATAAACTTTGAAATATCTCGCACAGACAGTTCTTATTGTAAATTATTGTTCATGTATGCTTGCAATTAATTTTCAGCATATCAGTGACAAGCATACAAAATCCCAGATTTTGTTCAGTTTTAAAGCCCCAGAAACTGGATTTGATTTTCAGAACCGGTTTGACTACTAGTGACTGGGTATTAGGGCACTTGAAAATGGGTCATGTATGGCAACAGACGGGTGCAAACTAGCAAGCCACGTACTCATAAAACTATTAAAATATTGTGTATTCTCATTAATAATACAAGTGAAAACAAAGCACTAGTCAGAATTGTCCACCTGTAACACAGTTTTCCTAATTTTCCTATTTCATTTTCGAAAAGTTTGTTTATATCAGCCACCCATTATTTGCTTTAGTGCTACTTCCAGTTAGTTCCAGAATTACACTTCTATAAAAATAATGTTACCAGAACTCTTGCCATCTGAAGTTAGAAAAAGGACCTGAAAAGTTATCATATTTTTTTTAAAAAAAAGTTAGAGAAGATTGTGGACCCTAAATTGAAAGTAAACTAAGACAGGGTTTTATTTTTGGGAAAGTTTTATATGCTGTTAGAAGTTTCTCTTTAAATATTAAGACAGGGTAAAAAGTGGAGGGAAGATAGACCTGACATTACAAGGTGCTTGTGGATAAAACATTGAAGTATCAAGCTTGTACAGGTGTTGCTTTTAAATTTCTTTACGAAGAGAAAATTTTTTCTGGCTATTATTTTTATTTCTTCTGGCTGATGGGAGAATTAGTATTCAGGAATTTCTTAGTAGAAGGATTTTTGTGGTCACTAATCAACTCCACTGAGGGTTCACCTGTATTGTACAGTATTTATACCCCACAACCTTTAAGGGTTGTTCGGGTATTGTTTTCACCTATTGTGTCCGGATGGGCAGGTGGATGTTTTGGGGGTCAGTGGGAAAAGGTTTGTCCAGGCTGTATCTTAGAAACCATAAGGTGTAGGAAGTAGTTGACATTTGGTAGGGACATTGTTTAGGGGTTGCAGGTGTGCAACATCATGGTGTGACCTTCATTTGACCTTTGACCTTCACCTTTCAAATCTTGTTTGGGTTATTTCTTAGATTGCATATGGTGTAGAAGGTTGATACTTGGTAGAGACGAGGTCCTCAGTGGCCTAGTGGTTAGCAAGTTTGGCATCTAATCATAGGCTGTCACCTCTGTGGGTTCGAGTCCCACAAGTGGCAATTCTGAGGACCTGTCCCAATATGACCCTGGCTGTTGAACGGGACGTAAAACCCCAACTTTGACCCAACTTGGTAGAGACATTTTTCAGGGTGTAGGTGTGCAACATCTTGCTGTGAGCTTCATTTGACCTTTGACCTTGCTATAGTGACATTGACCCTAAAAATCTTGTATGGGCCATATCTCAAAATAAGAAATTGTTACTTGATAGGGACATTGATTAGGGGTGTAGATGTACAATATGATGATGTGGCCTTTAACCTTGATCTCTAAGGTCTTTGTTCAAATTGAAGTTTGGAGTCCCCCAAGGTTCTGTCTTAGGTCCCCTTCTGTTTTCCCTCTACACAACACCTCTTGGTCAAGTCATCAGAAAATATACCGGAGTCCGTTACCACTTCTATGGGGACGACACTCAGTTGTTCATTCACTTATCCCCTGATGATAGTCTCAAGTCTTTTGACCGTCTTAAATCATGTTTAAATGATATTCAGGTCTGGATGTCAAGCTAAATCCTGATAAAACAGAATTCATAGTCTTCGGTGCCAAAGACAGACACAAATGGCTCAGTGACTCACTACCTGTCAATATCCTGGGTAATTGCCTCTCTCCCGCAGATGTACGCAATCTGGGTGTTCTGTTTGATGCAAAGTTTTGTTTCACCAATCACGTAAATTCTGTTATCAAATCCTGCTTTATCAGCCTCAGGGACCTTCATCGTATCAGGAGGTTTCTTTCTGTGGATACATCAGTGGTGATTGCAAATGCTCTGGTCAGTAGTGGTTTGGATTATTGCAACTCTCTTTTTCGCAGTTTGTCATCCCGTAATGCTACAAGGCTCCAATATGTTCAAAATGCGCTTGCACGGTTTAGTCACTGGTGCTTCAAAGTACACTCACATTACATCCACCCTTAGGACACTCCATTGGCTACCCGTTAGACAACGTATTATCTTCAAAACCCTAGTTTTGGTCTATAAGTACCTCACCACTGGCCAGCCTAAGTATTTTGCGCCATATCTCCCCTTGTACAAATCTGCCGTGAATACAAAACGTTCCAATCCCAAAAATTTGTTCCTTCTGGTTCCCTCTTACTGTCCTTCCATCCATAAATCAAAGGTCCATTTTAACAATAGTTTCTCATATGATGCCCCTAAGTTATGGAATGATCTTCCATATGATATACGCAGTGCTCCAAATCTCTCCAGTTTCAAAAGTCGACTCAAAACCTACCTATTTCAGAAATCATTCCCACCATAGCTTCTTACTACCGAACACCGGACCGCCTCCCTGGCAACGACTCGGAACATGTCTAATGTCTCATGATTTATGCCTTACGGATTGGATGGTGTGCCTTAGAATCCGTTGATACGGAGATTAAGCACCTGGACAACTGATTGATTGATTGATTGATAGGTGGTAGTTAAATCAGTAGTTCGGTGGTCAGTATGGTGTGACCTTTAACCTTAGCTCTGCCAAAGTGTGCCATTTTTAGCCCACAGCCTTAAGGGCTGTGCGGGCTTTGTTTTTACCATGGTGTCCTGATGGGTGGACGGGCGGAAAAAGTTTGTCCGGGCTGTATCTGAGAAACTGTAAGGTGTAGGAAGTTGATACTTGGTAGGGACATTAGTTAGGGGGTGTAGGTGTGCAACGTCATGGTCTGACCTTGATTTGACTTTTGACCTTGCCGTAGTGACCTTGACCTATAAAATCTTGTCCGGGCTATATCTTGGACACCGTAAGGTGTAGGAAGTTGATACTTGGTTGGGACATTGGTTACGGCTTTCTCTTATGACAAAGATATATGGATTGCTGCAACTGCTTATTATATGTACTTTTACATAATTGTGCTATTTCCATTGACAGCTATTCTCCAATTAATAAATTTTACAGCGTCATAATTTTTAGTTTACTGATTAATGCTGTCATCTTGCTGTTGAATTGTCTTGTTTTAATACTTTATCTTTCTCCTAGACATTATTTTCTCTGCTTAAGCATTATTTGGACCTTTATATAACTGACACTGCTCTGAAACTCTCCCGATCTTTGTACTCTTTCACTACTTCTTTGTCTCATGGTGTTGAAAACCATTTCCCCGGCCTTTGGGTTATGGACATCTCCGATGCTATGGTTAATATTGAAGAACATAATATTCGATTTCATGAACTCATTTCCTCTCCGGTATATTTGTACTTCCCTATTGTTTTACACTAAAATACCTCTTCTGTTGTGAGAACCTTCTGGTATCCAACTACAATCTTACTCCCCATGCATGGAGGGATAACTCATGTTGTAATCAACTAGCTGTGATGTATAGAAGATTGTTGATGGCCTTCATAGGGTCTCCTTAAATCTGTGGACACAATTATGACAACAAAAACAGCTAATGTTTATAGATGGCTCAGTGGACAATATCTTGTGACAATCTCTGTTTTTGACTTAAGACACATTGTGATTGTGGCATGTACTGTTACGTACAATGGGGCTCACTCAGTGCTAGTTTTAAATGCATGAATGTACAATTAAAGCCAACCTTTCTTGGGCTTTACTTTGCTAATAAAATTGTCTCCCAATTCCCATGAAATTGAAAGAAATCTGCAAACTTCTCTCAAAAAAAAACATAAATAGAATTTACAAAATTTTAAAAATTGTTCCGAAAATGTCGCTCATGAGTGATACCATTTAATTTATTACCATTTGATGATGTACCATTTAAATTACAGACACTCCAATAATTCAATAAAATTTTCACAATTTAGTTCTGTTTGAAGGGGAATTATAAATATATATGCCAATCAGACTTCTGCTAAAATGTGTTTGACTATATATGAATGGATTTGACTAAATATAAATGGGTTTAAAAATGTGTTTGCATAGAAATGGTCTCAACTGTATATAAATGGGTTTTACTATATATACAATGTATAAGGATTTGACTATATATAAATGGGTTTGACTATATATAAATGGTTTGACTGTATGTATTTGTTTATGACTGAATATATATTTCCAGCTGGCCAGTCAGAATTTGTAAAAAATTTTTTCTTTATAATGAATCAAGAGAGAAAAGTGGTTAGTAAACTGGGTCTATTGTGTTGAAACACGAACAGATAATGTTGGAGAGGGAATGAACATTATTACTGATTATGAGCTATCTATAATTGATGATCTGTTCTGCTGGAAACACAGACTTAGATGAGAGTTTTATGTTCTCTCAGGTCATTTGATTTACTCGATGGGCAAATCTTATCCATAGCCATAGTTTATGGTAGCTAGAAAAGGTTAATGTCTTAACAGCAAGAATAGAGAAGATCTATTTGGTTGAATCAGTATTGAACTTGGATATTGCATATTAATTCCCAGTTAAATCTTATGTCTGTATTATCGGTGATATCTGAAGTACAAACTGGTTATTATTGAAAATTAATTCTACTTAATGTCTTAAAAATGAAGAAATAGTGAAAGTTTCTTCTAGCTGAAACTCCTACTAAATAGAGTATTTGTGAGGCTTGAGTGGTAGGGTGACTTTTTAGTTTTTGTTGTTAATCACCTGTTTCTCATGTTTGGGTTCAAGGCGTCAATTCCAGTACATGTATATATATGGTATATGGTCTCTGTAAAGCCTATGGGCAGTGTGAATAAATACCGGTGCCGCGCTCTGTATCTCTCATTCTTTTGTAAGCACCCATCCACAATCTTACGTTATCGCTCATAAATTGCTAATATGGCATTTTGATGTAAACTTTCTCCATAAAAACCCAATAATCTGTCAAATTTGATTAATTTACATCCATTTTCAACAATATTTTCTTTATTTTAGTAATTATGTCACCTTTTATTGTGCCGAGATATGTTTACCAACCTCATATTTTACTTCCAGTCAGTATGGGCTAAAACGCGGTTTCCCCAAATTCGGGTTTTCTCGAAACGCCCGGATGGTTTTCATTGTTGTAAACGCCCATCACCAACTTTTGCAAATATTTGGTCACATTGCCCATGGGCTCTACAGAGAGCAAAAGTTGCAGATGGCCAATAAAAACCTGCCTGGTGTCCCCCCCCCCCCCAAAAAAAAACCAAAAAAAAACGGAATTTGGCTGCTCGTGATTTAGCATATGCCAACTGCAAGTCGAGTGCGGTTGATGTAAGCAAATCTCTCCGCAGTAAGATATATAATAACTGCTAAGATAAGGAAAATTTAGTTGAAAATGGGTATAAAATAATGATATTAGACGTATTATTGGCTTTTAATGGAGAAAGTTGACCTTGAAATGATATATTAGCAATTTGTTAGTGATAATGTAAGATTGTGGAGGGATGCTTACGAAAGCATGAGCGATAAAGAGCACAGCACTGGTATGACATAATGTTAGATGCACCAGGAACCTGTTCTCATATGGCCCTTAAGTTTGAAAGTCAAAGAAAATCCCATTTTTGACTTTGAAAATAAAGTTTTTGAAATTAAAACGAGCCACAAACAGGCTGGTATATCTAGATTTGAAGATGGGGCTTCCTGGTGCGACTTACAATTTTAATGCTTTCAACCATGTTTAGATTTAATTGTCTTCCTTTGTTCATTGTACTTTATGTTGAAAACCCGATTTAATAAGAAAACATATTAAATGTTGATGTAACTGTTGATATTTTCTGAGTAGTTTACACTTTCTAGTGTGACTGTTCGGTTTAACGTGTCAAAAAGACAGTTTTTCTGCACATTCCTTTTCGCTCATGAAATGAAACATAATTTGTCAAAATAACACTCATGTATAATTTTCAGGATATTAAAACCAAAAAAATAATGACTAGGTTTTCAAATGTTATTTTTAACCACACTACTGTGCATGAAACAAAAATATTGCCACAAATATAAAAGAAAATATCTAAATTTTTTGAATGTTATATGTTTCTGTCTCATGAAAGTAACATTTGTCTTATAAAATAAAAAATTATTAATCAACACTTGAAACCACCATCTTCACTCTGCAAACATGAAGTAGCTTGGAATTTTTGCAGTTATTTGTCCCATGATAATTCGAGATATTAAAATATATCATCCAGATTTACAGTTGAGGACCTTGCATACTTGAATGGTGTAGCCCATGGGCATATTAATAAAAGGGGATTAGGGAAAGATCAGTGAAAAATTAGCTTTTAAATTAGTTAATCCAAAAATTAGATTGCAATTAAATTAGGTATTGTTAAGCTAATTTTTGGATTAACTTTTGGATTAACTTTAATCCTCACAACAATGTGGATGAAATATGGTTAATTTGGTGAACTTAATCCAATGAGAGATTAGCTTAACTTGTGAATATTGATTTAATTCGATGATTAGCTACAGCATTTTTCTATAAAGGTAAAGCTAATTTTCAGCTTAACTTAATTCATTTTCTGAATACAGCCCAAGAATAAATATAATTAATAATTATAGTGAGTTGGCAACTTTTGCTTACCTTTCTATTTTTTAGAAATATGAAAAGTGGTTCAATGTGAAACAGGAATATCATTTTTATATGCCTATATGTTGGTCATATATTTATTGCCTATTATTTTAACACAGCTCCTTTCCCTTCCCACAGAACCTAGCCCAGTATGCCTTTATGCTAGTGGTGATTTGCAATCATTATTCCACCAATTTCTTTGTAATCTCGGTACATTATGGTTGTGCAAAAATAGTGACAAGTCTGTAGTCTTTTGAATGGAAAACAGAAATATTACACATAGGTGAGTAAAATAGTATTATAAAGACCGGAAGTGCGCAGACTACACAAAACAATGCAGTGCGCATATTTTTGCGTACAATTATCCGAGGCAATAACTGGACAATCGCCGATAATAGAGAGTCAAACGATACAGACAAAATATAGTGCGACAACTAGGTGTGTTTAGAAACAGATTTACAATAATATTTATGGATTAATAAATGAAACCGGTCTTTATAATAGAAATAAAGTCCTCAGTTTTGTGATTTATAACCCCAGATAATTCACATATTTCCGGCGTTATTCCTCGGACTTTATTTCTACAATAACATCAGTGATGCCCATATCCCATAACCTCAGTGCAGCAATCTAATTAGTTTTGTGATAAGAGAGATATGTCTCTAATATGGCACTAGAACAGATTTTTGCATTTTTACACACCTACTCCCTCCAGTGATTATACCTAAATCCTTAAAACATCCTACATGTAACCATTTCAGAGATTATAGCCCAGACAAGATTTTCAAGGTCAAGGATAAAGATCAACTCTAGGTCATACCATGACATAGCACACCTACACCCTCAAATAATATCCCTGCCAAGTATCAACTTCCTTCACGTTACACAGTTTCTGACATACAGCCCAGACAAGACTTTAAAGGGTCACTACTGTAAGGCCCAAGGTCAAGTGAAGATCAAACCATGACGATGAACATCTACACCCTTTATGCAGTGTCCCTACCAAGTATCAAATTCCACACCTTACAGTTTATAAATTACAACCTGGACAATATTCTAAGGTTGAGGTCACTACAGAAAGGTCACAGGTCAAATAAGGGCGCACAGTTACACCCATCAACAAAGTACTGCCACTGGGAACCTTCCCACCACCAACCCAGCCAGGTGCCATGGATGAAAGGAATATTTGTACAGCCTTTAAAGGCTGTGGGGTAAAAAATATGCCACTTTTGTCATACAAGAAAATTTTCTGCAGACAACGCCACACATGAGTTTGTGTGCAATGGACTTAACTTTCATTAAGCGTCCCGCAAGGGACGCTTGTTTGTGTATGGGAGAGCTTCAGGCTCCGGCGGCTCCGCCGGCTCCGCCGGCTCCGCATTTTGTTTTCCTTATAACTCTGTAACCGTTAGGCGGATTCTTTTCAAATTTGGCAGGTTTAGGCAGTAGCCCTGGGGATTTTTTTTGAATATGCTGCAGTGACATTTCAACCAATCAGAGAGGTCACATGACCAAAAATGTCTTTTTTCGATGGGGAAGCTTGTCCGGATGATAACTTGAAAGGAATTTTATCAATTCACCTGAAACTTGGCAAATACATTCAGTCTATTAAAATCTGGAAATCATTAGATTTTGGCAGTGATTGGTCAAAGAAATGGCCGAGTAATTAATGATTAATTAATCATTACGAATTTTCCAAATAAGGAAAACACAAAAATGCTTATATCTCGAAAACCGTGCTAGATAGAGCGATTTCGACGAAATTTTTGACCCGCAGGGTATCTCTGCGGAGTAGTTTTCCCAATTTTCAAAAAATTTTTGTCTCGCCCAAAATGGCGGCCATTTTGAATTTTCGAAATTTTCGCAAAAATTGCAAAACACAAAAATGCTTATATCTCGAAAACCGTGCTAGATAGAGCGATTTCGACGAAATTTTTGACCCGCAGGGTATCTCTGCGGAGTAGTAATCCCAATTTTGAAAAGATTTTTGTCTCGCCAAAAATGGCGGCCATTTTGAATTTTCGAATTTTTCGCAAAAATTGCAAAACATAAAAATGCTTATATCTCGAAAACCCTGCTAGATAGAGCGATTTCGACGAAATTTTTGACCCACAGGGTATATCTGCAGAGTAGCCATGCCAATTTTCAAAAAAATTTTGTCTCGCCAAAAATGGCGGCCATTTTGAATTTTCGAATTTTTCGCAAAAATTGCAAAACATAAAAATGCTTATATCTCAAAAACCCTGCTAGATAGAGCGATTTCGACGAAATTTTTGACCCACAGGGTATCTCTGCAGAGTAGCCATGCCAATTTTCAAACAAAAAATTTCTCGCAAAAAATGGCAGCCATTTTGAATTTTCGAATTTTTCGCAAAATTGCAAAACACAAAAATGCTTATATCTCGAAAACCGTGCTAGATAGAGCGATTTCGACGAAATTTTTGACCCACAGGGTATCTCCGCAGAGTAGCCATGCCAATTTTCAAAAAAATTTTGTCTTGCCAAAAATGGCGGCCATTTTGAATTTTCGAATTTTTGCGCAAAAATTGCAAAACACGAAAATGCTAATATTTCGAAAACCGTGCTACATAAAGCGATTTCGACGAAATTTTTTATCTTCAGGGTATCTCTGCAGAGCAGCTATCCCAAAGAGCTTTCACTTGGTGAAGTTTCAGACCCATAGCTAATTGCTCACCTACTCAAAAAGAGTAAATGCGAATTACCTCTAAAAGTATTGGAGATGGCCAATTTTTCTCAAATAACTCATTCACCTACTTTTGGAAGAGCTTTCACATGGTGAAGTTTCAGACCCATAGCCAATTACTCACCTACTCAAAATGAGTAAATGCGAATTATCTCTAAAAGTATTGCAGATAGCCAATTTTTCTCAAATAACTCATTCACCTACTTTTGGGAGAGCTTTCACATGGTGAAGTTTCAGACCCATAGCTAATTATTTACCTACTCAAAATGAGTAAATGCTAATTATCTGTAAAAGTATTGCGGATACCCAATTTTTATCAAATAACTCATTCATCTACTTGTGGGAGAGCTTTCACATGGTGAAGTTTCAGACCCATAGCTAATTACTCACCTACTCAAAATGAGTAAATGCGAATTATCTCTATTATTGCAGATAGCCAATTTTTGTCAAATTAATCATTCACCTACTTTTGGGAGAGCTTTCACTTGGTGAAGTTTCAGACCCATAGCTAATTACTCACCTACTCAAAATGAGTAAATGCGAATTATCTCTAAAAGTATTGCAGATAGCCAATTTTTCTCAAATAACTCATTCACCTACTTTTGGGAGAGCTTTCACTCTGTGAAGTTTCAGACCCATACCTAATTACTCACCTACTCAAAATGAGTAAATGCAAATTATCTCTAAAAGTATTGCAGATAGCCAATTTTTGTCAAATTAATCATTCACCTACTTTTGGGAGAGCTTTCACTTGGTGAAGTTACAGACCCATAGCTAATTACTCACCTACTCAAAATGAGTAAATGCGAATTATCTCTAAAAGTATTGCAGATAGCCAATTTTTCTCAAATAACTCATTCACCTACTTTTGGCAGAGCTTTCACTTGGTGAAGTTTCAGACCCATAGCTAATTACTCACCTACTGAAAATGAGTAAATGCGAATTATCTCTAAAAGTATTGCAGATAGCCAATTTTTCTCAAATAACTCATTCACCTACTTTTGGGAGAGCTTTCACTTGGTGAAGTTTCAGACCCATAGCTAATTACTCACCTACTCAAAATGAGTAAATGCGAATTATCTCTAAAAGTATTGCAGATAGCCAATTTTTCTCAAATAACTCATTCACCTACTTTTGGGAGAGCTTTCACTTGGTGAAGTTTCAGACCCATAGCTAATTACTCACCTACTCAAAATGAGTAAATGCGAATTATCTGTAAAAGTATTGCAGATAGCCAATTTTTCTCAAATAACTCATTCACCTACTTTTGGGAGAGCTTTCACTTGGTGAAGTTTCAGACCCATACCTAATTACTCACCTACTCAAAATGAGTAAATGCGAATTATCTCTAAAAGTATTGCAGATAGCCAATTTTTCTCAAATAACTCATTCACCTACTTTTGGGAGAGCTTTCACTTGGTGAAGTTTCAGACCCATAGCTAATTACTCGTCTACTGAAAATGAGTAAATGCGAATTATCTCTAAAAGTATTGCAGATAGCCAATTTTTCTCAAATAACTCATTCACCTACTTTTGGGAGAGCTTTCACTTGGTGAAGTTTCAGACCCATAGCTAATTACTCACCTACTCAAAATGAGTAAATGCGAATTATCTCTAAAAGTATTGCAGATAGCCAATTTTTCTCAAATAACTCATTCACCTACTTTTGGCAGAGCTTTCACTTGGTGAAGTTTCAGACCCATAGATAATTATTCAACTACTCAAAATGAGTAAATGTGAATTATCTCTTAATAGTATTGCAGATAGCCAATTTTTCTCAAATAACTCATTCACCTACTTTTGGAAGACCTTTCACACACGAAAATGAAAAATTGTGAATATCTCGGAAAAGCTATTTCTTCTGCTTTAATGCTCGGCGGGAGATACACACCACGGCAGTGGTCTTGACAAAAATTTTTGTCTCCCCAAAAATGGTGGCCATTTTGAATTTTCAAAGTTTTTGCAAAACACAAAAATGCTTATATCTCGAAAACCGTGCTATATGGAGCGAACTCAACAAAATTTTGGACCTGCTGGGTATCTCTGCAGAGTAGCCATGCCAATTTTCAAAATATTTTTGTCTCGCCAAATATAGCGGACATTTTTAATTTTTTAATTTTTTGCAAAACACAAAAATGCTTATATCTTGAAAACCGTGCTAGATAGAGCAGACTGCGCTGACTTTGGTTGCCACAACAGTATAAGGCTAGAAACGAAGCATTTTCTTAATACTTTAGCACTCACCTTTATATCCTTTTCGGGACGCTTTGTTTTTGCTATGCAAAAACATTATCTTTTTTTTTTGCGAGCGATCCTCTAGTTGTTTTTCTGAGGGACATTGGTATAAGTCATCAACACTGTATACCATCAACACTGTGTACCTATGCATTATTGCTGTAAATTTACCTTGAAATATCCATTATGGGTTTAGAAAAGAGGTCTGTGCAAAAAAATCCAAGCAATGATTCTTTCATTTTACCTTTTTATTTAAATAATAATCTGAGAATTAGAAATTTTTTCAAGTTATGAACAATTTGATGGTGACAACTAAATATCATGCTCGTCATCTGTATATCATTAATCACCAATCATGTGCATGGAAACAGTGATTAAGTCTGCAAAACTTCACTCTTTCCAATTGGGATTTAGTAAGGGTATGTTTGTATTACAAAGTAGGCCAAATCCATTGACTTTTGTATTGTTTAACTCAGCTTTTAAGTTTCAACTGAAATTTCCATTTAAGCAAAGTTAGTTTTTCAGTCTTCACCATTCAAATATACTTCCAGCTACAAATAAACTTACAATAGGGACTTAAGTTCCAGTATTATATATCTATTAATATTTCACATAGTATTCATAAGTCACAGCATTAACTGCAGTACTATATTAGAGTTCTAGTTTTATATATATATCTTAAAGTCAAACCTTGTTTTGAAACTGTTTAAACTTTTTTTACTGTATTAGTAATAAGACTGAGTTTATTTAATGTGTAATGTTACATGTGAAAAAAATATCCCAAAGCAGTGAGATATTCAAGCATAGATTTTATTACTAACTCGTGTGAATTAAAACAAAACAGGAAAACAAATTATCATGTTCTAATTATCTTTTAGGAAATCAAAGAAACCCCTAAAAGAAGTCAAGCAAAGAAAATTTACATTTTTTTTTTCAAATTTCAATATTTGTGCTGCATAGTTGAGGCAGTGATGTGGCCTTTCAAGTATGACCTTGAGAGTGAGTCTTGGGATGTACCAAAAACATTTATAGTTCACAGGCTGTTCGGGACTTAATTGTGCAGATTTGTCTACAAGCATAAAATTTGGTACAGCTGTAGATTAGCATATAGTGATTCCATTTTTTTCTGTAACATAATGACATAACGGTCACTATCCATTGTGGACACTGAACCATAATGGACATGGGACAGTGAAGGAATTGTTATAATTGGTCTAGTGGCATGAAACTGGGATACTGTTAATGGATAAAATCATTTTCATTTGTAATTTCATATCCTAAATATAATATTCTCTGATCATTTGAAGTTGCTGTAGATTCACCAGTTCCAAGTATATCTTCATCTCATATTGTGTCATGATAGGCCTTTAGAGTCATATTTTGTCCAGATAAACTATGTTACTTAGTGAACTGAAAGGACATTTTGAGAGTAGAATTACAGTAAAACTTGCAGAGATAATATACACTGATATATTAAGTAAGATTGCTGCAGCTTCTTACTGTAAATTGGTTCAGGGATGACCATTTATTAATGTCCTGAAAGTTCTTAGCCTTGGGATAGGAACCAATGACAGAGTACCAGTTTTGGCTTCCTTAAATATTTAAGTGGTCACCTGAACTACTATGACTGCCTTGTACATATACCCAGGTGTATTAGTCAATAAGGCCACAGAGGTAGGATCTACCCTTGAAATTTTCAAAATAGTAAGTAGTTCTCTGGTTTTTGAGAAAAAATTAATACCTGTTTATTATATTAACCAATGTGATACTTCTTATACCCTGATGGCTTAACATGGCATAATATGCTTTTCTGTGTGAGTTCATTGAACTTCTAAAGTTTAAGCAGGTTCAGAAAGTAATATTATCTTTCAATATAAAAGGTTCTCTAACAGAAGCTATATTATATCATGAAACTTATGTGGGAAGCATAACAGTATAAATATATAAATAAAATAAAATACCCATGGATTTGGGTAATCTCCAAAATCTTTCATTTATTTTGCTTGAGGAATATATGCAAAGCTGGTTTCCACAGTGTGAAAGCATTAGATTTGTAGACTCAGAAGATTTATCTTTAAGAAAATTCCAAATTATACGATATACTATACAGGGTGAGTTATTTTTTTTTCTCTTTCAAATCTCTTGGTGATATGATACCGTTTCAAACATGTGATGACATTTTGATAAGCCCCCTGTATTCTGATGGCGACAAACTCACCCACAGACTGATGCTAGATAATACAGGTAGTCTAAGAACATAGTTGAATACATAACATGGTTTTAAAGCCTTAATGACAAGGAGAACATAATTCTTGTCACTTTAAAGTGTTGACTGATTCCGAAGCCCACCTCAAACTGTTTAACCATTAATAAACTTCTACACTGTGTTTTCGTTGAAGGTATTTTAAACTTAGTATTTTTACCAACAAGGAAGAATAAGTTCTATTTATTTCTTTTGGTTATTTATATTGAGTGAAAAACATCCATGCGTACAGTTTTTTAGAGTCGTCCCCTGCGCCGTCCAGGTGGCGGGCATAAAGCTTGTGGGTGTTTCAAAGCCTAAACCCCTGCACGGATTTTCACCAAATTTTCAGGAT
The DNA here is from genome assembly GCA_964017235.1 of Sabellastarte sp. h YS-2021. Lineage (NCBI taxonomy): Eukaryota > Metazoa > Annelida > Polychaeta > Sabellida > Sabellidae > Sabellastarte > Sabellastarte sp. h YS-2021. Next base: position 32,153,917 of record OZ024929.1, read on the forward strand.
ATGTTTACGCCAAGAGGATCTAGAGTTGATTAGGTTTTGGGGTTTTCTGGCTACCACTATTGCCATGGCAACACTTTTAAGATTTTCGGGTCTTAAAGTTTGTGGGTGGCTATTTTCTACATGGACAACCACTGAGAAATAAAGCAGTAAGAAGTAGAATTCACTAAAATTCTGCAGCAAATTAAATCAGTGGGCTAAATCACAAAAACAATTCCAGATTTGAGATCCAGATCCAGACCTGTGAGGAGGATTAAGCCACAGGTAGATTCCAGTGATATCACTATTTTTCATGTCTGAGATGTTACAAATTGCAATGTATCAGTAACTAGTATTTCATTTGTTTGCAATAATTTCTTTACAAAGTTAATCATTGTTGTAAAGCATCACTGGCCAGGCAGTTATCTGGTTTGGTATTTAAATACTTTGTTCTCACTTCTGCGGTCATCTGGTTCAAATGAGCTATGGCAACATGTTGAATACAACGAGGGCTAATCCTGAATTCCTAATAAAATTTTAGCTGTTAAAACGGACATGAACCCCAAGTATGACATTCAAGTTTAGAAGAAGAAGATTTTCTGTTTAATTGTAAACCTGTCAACATTAAATGATGCATGAAGAGAAAGTGCCATATCAACAAGAAATGACTTCTGTAATGTCCCTTTTTATGGGCACAGTGTCAGTTATTCTTCTTTCAGACAAGATTTCAGTAAATAAAGTATGCCAAGTGTACACAATGTACCAATCTAGATAGTGGCAAGAAGCATATCATTAAGATTTCATCTTCATCACATGCTTTAAATACAGCTGTCATTTTAATTACTCCAGTGTATATTATAAAATAAGATAAGATATGTGTCTGCTAAGTGTGTGGGGAAATGTTTATATCCAAGTCTTGACTTATGTAAACATGTTTAATGCAATTATTCTTTGCATAAATCACATCTTTTGACATCAGAAATGGTGTCGGCTATCTCAGATCTTATACAATTAAAGTTATGTCAGGTGGAAAGGAAGGTGTGTCATGTGCAGACTTTTATGTATTATATAACTTGGATGTAATGGGATTTAATTGCATTTCATTATCTGACAAGTGTTCTTTTATAGGTGCTGATTAGATTGTGGTTAGGCAGTGCACATAAATCTACTCCCCTGAGTTTTATGTGTCTTGACACCCATGTCTTCCAATTGTCACCTATGTCTTGACATACATTAGCAAATTTTCCTGTCTGACTTTCATTTTAAGGATCCCACATTCAACCAGATATCACTGTGGTTTTGGCTATGTTCAGATAATGAAATCTGTGTTGTCTGAACAAGCACACAGGGTAGTACTCTGGTGATAAAAGTGAAACTCTTCCTCAGATTTTTAATTTAACATCATTGTGTATCAAATTATAGTTTCAGTTTTAATTAACTTAATTAATTTAAGAATCTGTTTTACCATAACATGCTGAGAGAATGATAATTTGTATTGAAGATAGAATCTTAACATGGCAATAATCCTTCACTGGACGGCAGAATTATAGTCCAATTGGCAGTTTAGTACCACAAAGGCTTTTGCCTCTTAACCAGTCAGATTCTCTGAGACAGCAGTGTTGTATCTAGAATAAAATATAAAAGGTAATTTTTCCAAATTAATGCTCCCTCTGAGGGGTGGTTGGTGTATATTTCACAGGATATATCCTCTAGGGAACATTTTCCTAAGGATTTTACACACACCCTTCCCCAAACTATGTACCATTAAAACTTAAAATATATGAAATAATTGATGCTGATTAATGTTCATCCATGAAATTAATTTTGTATAATTTTGTATATTATCTGGACACCTATTCTGTTTTTGATGAAATTACAATTCAACATATAGGAGCAATATTATTTCCAGTTCTGAAGTAAATTTAGAAATATTCTAGTTAGTCATAAACAGTGTGTTCTTTATCATATGAAATAATCTGAAAATGCTATGATTATTAAATATATCCTCTGTATTTGATCTTAAAGGAACGGGGTACATATTTTCAAGGTATCTCCTACAGACTCTTAAATATATTTAGTAACTATCAGCTAAGTGCAACTTGCGGTAGGACTATAATCCATATTTTTCAGATCTTTAGAGTTAAAATTTAAAAGACCTGGATAATTTTAAGTTTATATCTGCCACTGTGGCCTAAAGGGTAACACTGTTGCTCAGGAACACATTGGACATCGGTTTGAACCCAAATACAGGCAGATACATAGTGGCTCAGATAACCACTTAAAATGGTGGCCCTCTGCCTAATCTGTCCTGCAAGTCCCCAAGTCTTGCCTCCTTTGGATGATAAAGGTCTTACTTAACATGGCAAGTTTGAAAAATTCCATCTGTATGTTAAGAATTTTTAGGTCCCTTTCAATTTGACCCACAAGGTTTAACCATGCAATAATTATTACCTTCACCAGGAGGTTTTATTTTTGGTTTGCATACGTTTGTTGGTGTCCTTGGCTATGTATGACAACTATACCAAAAAAAATGAATGGATATTTTGACATTCGTTTATGTGAGTAGGGCTTGACCAAAGAAAGAAGTGATTAAATTTTGAGAAAGACCCAGATCATATTCTGAATACAAAATATCCTAAATTTTAAAGGTCCCCATGTTTAAATGTGTTTTCTATGGCTTTGACTTTCTGGGTGACATTACCCCAAAGGTAATGAGGTGATCTTGATGAAATTTTTCATGTGTTTAGGGCATGGCCAAGTTTAGGAAGAAATGATAACAATTTGGGAAAGATCTGAGTCATATTCTGGATATTAAAAAATCCCAATTTTTCAAAAATGTGCCTTGGTGAATGTCTGTGCTGTACAAATACTTTTTAGTTGTAATTTAATTATCGGTATTCTGTATTGCAAACCTGTTATCTTCACAAGTCTTGTTTTCTTGACACCTTTAGTCACACCATGCAACTTTCAGCATCAAATTGATAGACACCAGCTTTTAGTATCTTTCTTACTCACTGTGTCAATGGACTCTATCTAATGAACTCATGGATTCTGTCTAATGAATTCCCTTTTTGTTTGACTTTATTTGTGGCAGTCCCTGGCATATTAGCAGAAGTGTTATGGATGATGGAGGTTTCTTTTCAAACAAATGTACTAGTGTGGAGGGATACAAACCATTTACAGTAATCTGGGAATGAAAGAATAGACACTTAAAATTGCTGAACTTTAAGCAATTGAAAACATAGAGATATTTCTTTTTTGCCTTTTTGTTTCTTGCAACAACAACATGATACATGTTCATTCGATGGAATGTGATAATAAAATTAGAACTGCTGTGGCATACCTGGTTGTAATATGCATTAACCATATTATGATACAAGCTATTATGAAATTATTTTGATTGGTTGGTATAATCAGCATACACCATAGATAAAGTGAAAATCACCAGAACTGCCTTATTTTGGGGAAAAAAAATTTCATCATTTTGTTTAGTTTAAAGAGTGGTCACATTTGAGCATTTGGGAATGACTGAGAATGTATTGTATAGGTTTGCATGTACATGCCTTTAAAATGGCTTTTAACTAAGGCACCTTATTTTTTAAAAATACTGCAGTAGAGTAAATGTGATCCAGTGAAAAGGAGCTCAGGAAATCAAATATCTAGATAATTTGTGCTGAGATGACTTTTTGCTAGCTTGAGTGACAACTTGTCCATGGGCAATATATGGAGATTGCATCAATCTGCGCAATATGAGCTCGAGATTGTCAAAATAAATATATATTTTTTTAAATTTTTATTTCTTAAACGTAAGATAGGTAAGATAAGTTTAAAATGTATTCATGATTTTAGTATGTAATGGTGATAAGAGCAGTTTATGATAAATTGAAACAGTTTAATATTGTTGTGAGCTGTTCCTAATGGATTCCCAAACATATCCAATCCTGAAGCACATGGGAAGTATCGGAACCATGCACAATTATCTCAATCGTAGTGTACATGGCTTTAAGATTGTTCTGATTGAAAATATCAACTTCCTGAATGGCAAACATAAGGAATTGTATTCCAGTTGGTGAAACGATCGTAGTAATGGAACAACCCTCTTATGTGTACCAATTTTAAAGTCACCACTCTAATGTCTAATATTAAGAACTTGAATGTATGGATTTTATTCATGTTTGGTATATGGGTATGTATACTAGGAGAAAGTAGAACATAGAAATCCCCAACAGAAGCTTACTGCTATGGCAGTTATCGTATTATTTTTTTTTTTATTTTCACACCAAGATCTCATCTGTCAGTTAAATTTACCATCTCTCATTAACATCGTGAAGTGTGAACCCAACATTACTAATTTTTGTCCATTCATTTCAGTCCTTACAAAAGTCCAGGAATTAGGACATTTTGTTGGAAGAAATCTGTTGCATGAGTAAATGTCTTTGTAAATGTGTATTCATAGCTGCAGTATGGCACTTACTTTTTCTTAATTTCAGGACAGATTTACCAAATTATATGTAAATTTGCAATTTACCATGGCATACGAAATTTGCCTCAGAGAAAGTAAATTTTAACCTATCATATTTACGTGGAATTTTGAAATGTTCTTGCCAAATTTGTGAAGTTTGTGTGAGTATTTTAGATGTTTTTTATGCACATTTCCTGTTTCTTTATTTAAAATGAACCTCATTGGTATATTTAACATATTAAGAGAAGTTGAATACACTGTGGTGAATGTAGCACTGTGGCAAATTTCCTATTCTTTACACAACACCTCCTGAGTTGTGAGTTGTACAGTAGTTTTTCCAGTGGACATTTTTTCTCTTCCAAGTCTGGCTCCTGCAGTCTTTAGTTATGGCACTGCCTGAGGGCAGGGTAAACAGAGTTTAGCAGACATACAGCAAAGCAAGCCCAAATAATTAGTCTACAAGTAAATATTAACTCAAAAGGTTTGTGTGATTGCAAAGGTGTGAGGTCGTCAATGAATTTATATTAGGCGGTGTTTTCATATGTATTTACCATGCACTGTGACCTTTTTACAATGAAGTGTAACAAATGTTTTGCATTTAATTAAGGAAATCTGTGTTGCACTTGTTACAACAGAAGATATTTCATATATTAGCCCCTCCCTGAGTATTAATGAGTGTCAAAATACTTAGTCACGTCATTTTTTTTTGTGAACAAATATACAAGTGGACTAGTTCTCCATATATATATTATGTATTGTAAAAAATGTGAAATTAACGTCAGTATGTAAGCTTCACTAGTGAAGGAACTTGTTTCTATTTCCTTGACTTAGTGGAATTTTTTTAAGCATGAACCTTGAAAGAGCTCGCGCTTCTACAGATCACTTTTTGTCTCATGAATTGTGGTGCAGCGTGATGAGTATTTGTCTGCTCACTGAAGTTAAGTGGCAATGGGCTACATTAGTACTTGGATGGGTGACCGTCTGAGTTGTACACCAGCTGTGGGATGTGTCGGAGTTGGAATTTCTTTGTGTCACCAGACTTTTGTAAATTCTAGTGCACTACTCGTGTCTCTGTTGGCTTAAATGCGCTCGCGTTAGGGGCCCAAAACACCTTTCGTCCTTGTTTTATTCAGTTAAGGATTTTGTGACTACATGGCACCTCTGATCTTCCCAGATGCAAATTTGTACAAATTTTGTTGATTTTACATTCTTTTTAAAGGGTTTCAAAATGATTAATGCTATGGTGAATTTTCACATATTTTTTTCTTACTTATCTGGACAAATTGCATTGATGTTAGATTCATCTCAGGTTTAATATACAAACTAAACAAGGCATGGAATTGGGGGAACATATTGAGTCCATATTTTTAATTACATTTTAAGGTTTGCACCATGAAAGTTTTGAATCATGTAAAATTTACTGGGTAACTTTTGTCTAAATGTGACCTATGCTATACAGTTAGAGAAGCCAAAATTTCGATCAATAAATTGTGACACAAGTTTAACCAAAGTATTTCTGCAAGTTGAAAATTTTTTCTACTTTACTTTAATCCATTAACAAAGTAAATATATGTGCCGCAGTAAAGTTGAATTGATGCTAAATACGTTTGTTTTGGTTTTTTTTCAAAATATATGGAGAGCACTGTGAGTGTACCAGTTTTGAGACCAAATCTGAAACCAATTTGGTCTCAACTATTTTGCAGAAAGTCAACTGGTTTGAGACCAAAATTTGTCTTAGATTTGAGGCTAAAACTAACACTTAAGATAACATTTTGTCCAAGCAAAATCAATGAATATGGACCCAGATGACATTTGCGGAATTTAACAAAATTGTGAATGCCAAAGCATAAACATATAACAAAGGGCTGTCAAAATGACCTGACCTGAATGTCATCAAATTTGGCAATTGGTTGAACTATAATATTTTGTGTATTATTAAACATTATAATTTTTGGCCAATTTTATTTATTTAACCAAAACATTTTGTAAAATTGGAAGATTTTATCAAAATATTAAATTTATAAAATTTCATAATTGAAATGTGCAGCAAGAACACAGAATCAGTCAGTGCAAAATGTACATTATTTGTAGCTGTCCATTATCGGAAATAGCTAGGTAGTAATACAGTGAGGGAAAACAGTTCAAATGTAAAATTTGACTGGTTGCTTCAAGATATACTCTAACCAGTCTTTATAAAAGAAAAAATAGTTTTAAATAAGCAACACTGGGATTAAGGGAAATATGCTTTGAAAGAAATACTTTCAGGTTTTTTAAAGGAAACTGAATCTGCTAGAAAGCTGAATAATAAGGGAAACCTCATATTTACTTTCCAGGTGATGTTACTTCCTTACATAAATTTCATCAAGTACACACAGTCAAGTGCCAAAAATTCCTTGGTCATGATGAAAGCATTATTTTGCCTTCTTATTAAAGGAAATGAAGTTTTCATTTCCTAGAAACCCTGGATATTTGAATTAAACCTTGTTCACACTTTCTCAGTGATTAAAATCAACTTTAATGTTTTCTGATTATCAGTCTCATTCTTACATTTTAAGACTTTAATATTACATTTTTATTTTATTATCTGTTAGTAAGATAAGTCAGAAGGTTCTACATTTAAAAACAAGATGCACTCAGAGAGAGCAAAACGCTCGACTCGATGTGACCAGTCTCACAAGTGTTATAAAGTATAACACACAGCCATCATGGTGGCATTTCCAGAAATTCTGGAGGCTTCTTGGTATCCAATATATTAATTGGATCTTTCCTAAACTATAATCACTCCTTCCCATGGCTAGTCCCTTCCTACTTCAAATTTGACATCAAAATTTATTAATTACTTTTGAAGAAATATGAAGTAGAAAGCTAAAATCATTAAAATACATTGAAATGGGACCTATGAAAATTCATGATTTTTTTGTATCCAAAATATGATCCACGTCTTTCCCAAAAAGTAGTAATTTCTTCCTTTCACCAGGTCCTACTCACAAATTTTTTATAAAGATCTGTTCATTAGTTCTGGAGTAATCTAAACACCAAAAACAGGCAGACAAATAGACAAAAAAGCACACAACAAACATAAATTCCTGGTAGAGGTAAAAATATTGGTTAAAAGCCACTTCTTGGTCAAAATTACTCAGGGTAAATTTTTGTGATGGACTGTCAAGAAATTGAAACAAACAAACAAAAAAAAAAGAAAAAAAAAAGACAGAAATAAATAAACATGACAAATACACCACTTCCCTCTCAATTGTATTTATGTCAATTTCAAGACATAAATTTAATGAGAAGAAGTATATCACACGTATCACAAGCTAGGTTTTGTGACCTCACAATGACAATTGCATTGTGACATCATTAAGTAATGACATCATCAGACAGCAAAATATTGATTTTTTTACTTATGCAATAAAGAAAATCTGATTTCCCTGTATATGCTCAATTGGTCTATTATTGTCCATCAAGTTGAACACTTTATCTTGGTTAAAGTTTTTTTTTGAACAGTAAAATTTTAGATGCTGTGTTTTTTTCTTTTCTTTTTAAAAGACCTTTAAAAAAATTGCTTAAAAAAAACCTAAAAACAAAAATTAAAAAAAAAATAATTTAGAATTGACTGGTATTGAACCCCAACCATGAGATTACAAGTTCTAAACATTACACTCACAGCCACAGAGGATATCTGATGAGGCAAGAATTTATGAGGAGGAAATCCTATCATGATATTGATTTTTGAAGACAAGTAGGTTTCACTGTATATACCCAATTAAAAATTTAAAAACCTGTCTCCTGACTTTAATTTTCAAACAAATTACACCAAATTTGGAAGATTCCGTCTGTACCCCATGAAATATCTACCCACCAAATTTGAGCTCGATTGATGGTATAGTTTTTGAGTTATAAGGGCAAAACGGTGCACAGACAGACAGACAGACAGACAGACAGACTGACAGAAACAAACTGATTACAATAACCCTCTCCTATCGTCGAGCGTTAATAATGCATTTAGACCTGTATGCAAGTTGGGGGGTGGCAGTGCATTCTAATTGATCATGATGGTGTGCTGATGACTAGGGCTGGGACGGTAGCACAGCTTTTTTAGGGGGTATCCCACCAATGTAAAACCATTTCAACTGTTAGCAGGTTTGGCATCTAATCACATGCTGTCACCTCTATGCGGGTTCGACTCCCACAAGTGACAATGCTGAGGACCTGTTCCAATATGACTGTGGCTGTTGAACAGGACATAAAATACAAAATTTGACTTTGCACTGATTACCATCAGGCACCATCAAGCAGATGCTAACTTTCCTACTGCTGTTATTCAAACCAATGTTCTGAGAGGTACAAAGTTTAAGAAGTATTTAAGCAGTATTCCGTAGTGTCAATTTTGCTTTTGTAATGTATCCATGGTCCACCAAAAAGTATGTCTCAAACATGGCAAAAACTATTGCACACATTAACATAGTTACACTGATTGAAGTCTGTTGTGATTACTTGTGCAGAGATTTCCATTTGAGTTTGATACCCAATATGAGCTGTGGAGGGTCGGGGGTAAATTTGAACCAGACTTTGAAAAAGTTCGGCATAAATTTTATTCAACTTATCTCCATTGGGTTTTTTTCAACCAGGGTTTTATATGAAACTGAGAAATATTACTCAAAGTTATAGTAATATTGTGTGACATAAATTAAGATTCTGTAGTCTGCTATTTCTTGTGTCCCAGTTGGACATTACAATTCTTTTGATTGTTTTGCTTAAAGGATGCTGAAAGTAGAGGACTGTCACAATGGATGTACCAATTACAGCCCACCTATTAGATCAGGTAAAAACGCGGAGTGCTATTTCTATTACTAATAGAAAGAATGCTACTGTTCCAGTGTCACGGATTTTGTGACTTCTCTCTTCCCCATTTAGTCACTGTACAGATATAACTACACTTTCACTCAGCGTGTTTTGGATATATTTTGTGCAGTGAGAAAAAAAGGGTGACCATCTAATGCATGGAAAATAAAATTTTGGAACACTACTAGCTCAAAGTTGGGATGTACAGTATTTTGTAAAACTAAAATCTGAAAGCAGTGTTATTAACAGTATATTTCCTTGTTCAGCAACTGACTGGGATACATTATGTGAAATAAGCATTGCAGGCTTAGATATCTAACTCCAGGCCATTCCAACAGATATAAAAGTGCCAACATATTTAAATTCAGATACATGTATATGATGGGAATATTAATGCTAGACGATCACAGTTTTGACCTTTGCATTGTGCAAACACAATTGGGACAAAATAATATTACCACTGAAAAGCCTTATTACGCCTAAGTGTAGACTTCTTTATTTTGATTGAAAATAAATTTCAGTTGAATTGAACCAAGACCACAGATAACTGGAGTTCAATATTTCATTCAGCGCTTGTTTATGCTGTCATTGAACAGGATCTTTGAACTCATTCATTGAGCAGAAAGCAAAGAATAAACTGTAACAACTATATATATTGGCTGACTCCATTGCAAGTACACCTTACATGTCATGATGCGAAAGAAAATAAACAAACCAATACCCTCTGTTGTTTTGAGTTCATGAAGAAGTCTAGCATTCCCCAGTTGACAAGTTTAAGACTGTGTACATTGTATTGTTTGAAAACCTGTGACAAAGAACATCCATTTAAAGTATATATGGGGACAGCATGACAGTGTTTATCAAACAGTTCTGTAGCTCTGAAGTGTTTAGTGGGTAAATTGTTCTTGTTTATGTACACCATCAGAACTAGTTTGAAGCCTCTCGTCCCCATGATTAGATTTTGAAGACTTATTTTTTATTTTGAATCCTTAACTGTTTTCTCAGTGAGGGAACAATATCAATTAAATTAATACAATATAACTATCACTTAAGTTTCAGTGAAACTTCGTACTTGGAAAATGAGGTCACCAGTTCAAATGTGGACTGCATTTAAAGTCAAGCTGGATAGACATTCAAAGTTTGAGATAATTATCAAGCTTCCACATTCAGGTGATGTTGAATATTGAAAATGTATTTATGATAGAGTGTCCATCAGTATCAGACATTCCTCCTTAAAGAGGCTTACAATCATGCCATTTGCTCTGATACATACCATTTGTGACATTATTGAAGCTTTGGCTCATGCCCTTACAGTCCTTAACATTCCAACTTGAACATTAATGAAGCATTAGATCATGTCCTGAGCTAAATAATATTCCAATTTTGAAATTTTTGAAGCTTTGCTTCATGTCCTATGCTTAGAAACATTCCACCTTTCATAAAAAATCTCTTTGTATCATGTACTATGTGTGCTCCATGTCATTCTGACTTTGACATTGATGAAGCCTTGGATCATGTCTTTATTGTTGCATGCTTTAAGAAACATTCCCCTTTTTATCATGAAAAAACTTTGGATTATGACTTGTGCTCTAAAAAGTTTTGACCATGAAGAATATTTAAATCATGTCATCTCCTCTGGAACTTCCCAAAATTGACCTTGAAGCAGCTTTGGATAATGTTCACATTAACCTCAGTGCACTGGAACATCTTACTTTTCAACCTTGGAGAAGTCTTAGATTATGTCCTCATTTACCTCTGCTCTAGAACTTCCAACATTTGACCTCAAAGAAATTTTAGAAAATTCAAATTTCCACTGCTTTGGAGCATTCTATATTTGAAAGTAATAAAGTTTGAATCATGTATAAGACAAACATTAAGTGTGTATTAAACACAAATTATTTTGAGTTTCAGAATCATACACTTCACTCAATTCCATGTCAAGTTGCTTAGTAATTACTAATAGAATGGCAAAAGTTTTTTTATATACTTCTTCTACAGTGCACGCAGCATTTTCAATTTTTCAAATAATTTTGATATACCAGGTATCTTTAAGTTTGTTAATTCACAGAAAAACTGCCATAAAACAGTCAAAAGCAAATGCATTAAAATTTAGATCATATACCTTGTTCACTCCTTTGCTTACTTTAGTCACAAGCTACAGTTGAATCAGCTTGTTTTGGGTAGGACATATCCATTGGTTTTCGCGTTTGGATCGGACATCTTTACTCGCATTTGACACAAGTCAGAAAGCATTTTGCATTTGGGGCCGCTTTTTAAAATATTGGAAATACCACTTACAAGCTGTACAGAAATATATGCAGCAGAGGGATGAAGGAGGAATTCACCGAAATCATCCGCAGAAGCGCAGATGATCGTATTGTTGTCCATCCCCGAAAACACCTGAAATATGCATAAACACCCACCCTTTCTAACAAGCTGCTAAGTGTAGATTGTTTAAGGACTTTTAAAGAATATTTACATACTTAATTTTTATCTGGTTACCTTTGTGAAAAATTTCATGCACATTTCAAAAATGTAAATAAAACCACTTAATATCCATGTGGGAATTTTCCCATACTAATTAGGTTCAGTGATTTTGATTGGCGGAGCTGTGGCAGGTATAAGTCATTGGATTGGATGTCAGTACATGAGCTAATGTATTCAATTAAATGCACTATTTTCTAATATTGTGCGGTATACTATTTAATATATTTATATTTACATGCATTTACAGGTGTGATCATATCCAGCTATTAGTTCTGCAACGATGTTTGAAGAAGTTTGATAGTTCGCTCGTTTACTGCCCTGATTTCGGAGTTCGGTTCAAAACGTCTGAAATTCGGACTTTGCAAAATGTTTAGAAATCCTCAACATCACACCACATCCCAACAGATCTTATTTTCGTCCATCTATAGAACTTGTTTCTTTTGTTGAAAATATGGCGGAATTTATTTTAAAAATATATGGATTTTATATTTTTGCTATATTTTCAATAAAGTGACAAGATTTTATGTGAGATTTCTGTGTTTTAACTGGTTTTGAAAACGTTGTTTTGAAGATCGAACTAGACCGAAGTTCAGTAGCTTGTACTGACACCAAACATCGAACCCGATATTCGAAGCGATTTCACAGCACTACCAGCTATACACCCATGCTCCCATTATCACCCATCCCCAACTTTTCCAGCAAAGGGCCCATGCGTGCTACCATGGAAGATTTCAGTATATTCAGGGAGGCTCGTTTTTTATGTCAGCTGACTTGTCAGTCAGCTGACATTATGTCGTCACTCTGCGGCGTGGGCGTACAAAACTATTGCATTTAGAGAATTTCGTATAAATATGTTATTCAGCTACTTTTGGGTCAGCTATAACATAGTAAGATTTCAGACCTGTAGCTCATGGCATAGCTGAGTAATAGCTACTTTTAGGTTATCACTGTTGAGTAAATCGCTTATAACTTGGAAATTATTGCATTTAGAGTATTTTGTTTCAATATGTTATTCACCTATTTTGGGATCAGCTATAACATAGTGAAGTTTCAGATCTGTGGCTCATTGCATAGCTGAGTAATAGCTACTTTGAAGTCCTCACTATTGAGTAAATCAGTTGTAATTGGAAAACTATTGCCTTTACAGAAATTTGTGCAAATATGTTATTCAGCTACTTTTGGGTCAGCTATAACATAGTAAAATTTCAGACCTGTAGCTCATGGCATAGCTGAGTAATAGCTACTTTTAGGTCATCACTATTGAGTAAATCAGTTGTAACTTGAAAACTATTGCATTTACAGTATTTTGGTTAAATATGTTGTTCACCTACTTTTGGGTCAGCTATAACATAGTAAAATTTCAGACCTGTAGCTCATTGCATAGCTGAGTAATAACTACTTTGAGGTTCTCACTATTGAGTAAATCAGTTGTAATTGCAAAACTATTGCATTTAGAGAATTTAGTATAAATATGTTATTCAGCTACTTTTGGGTCAGCTGTAACATAGTAAAATTTCAGACCTGTAGCTCATGGCATAGCTGAGTAATAGCTACTTTTAGGTCATCACTATTGAGTAAATCAGTTGTAACTTGAAAACTATTGCATTTACAGTATTTTGCTTAAATATGTTGTTCACCTACTTTTGGGTCAGCTATAACATAGTAAAATTTCAGACCTGTAGCTCATTGCATAGCTGAGTAATAACTACTTTGAGGTTCTCACTATTGAGTAAATCAGTTGTAATTGCAAAACTATTGCATTTAGAGAATTTAGTATAAATATGTTATTCAGCTACTTTTGGGTCAGCTATAACATAGTAAAATTTCAGACCTGTAGCTCATGGCATAGCTGAGTAATAGCTACTTTTAGGTCATCACTATTGAGTAAATCAGTTGTAACTTGAAAACTATTGCATTTACAGTATTTTGCTTAAATATGTTGTTCACCTACTTTTGGGTCAGCTATAACATAGTAAAATTTCAGACCTGTAGCTCATGGCATAGCTGAGTAATAGCTACTTTTAAGTTATCACTGTTGACTAAATCGCTTATAACTTGGAAATTATTGCATTTAGAGTATTTTGTTGCAATATGTTATTCACCTATTTTGGGGTCAGCTATAACATAGTGAAGTTCCAGACCTGTGACTCATTGCATAGCTGAGTAATAGCTACTTTGAAGTTCTCAATGTTGAGTAAATCACTTGTAATTTGAAAACTATTGCATTTAGAGAATTTAGTATAAATATGTTATTCAGCTACTTTTGGGTCAGCTATAACATAGTAAAATTTCAGACCTGTAGCTCATGGCATAGTTGAGTAATAGCTACTTTGAGGTTATCACTGTTGAGTAAATCACTTATAACTTGAAAACTATTGCATTTAGAGTATTTTGTTGCAATATGTTATTCACCTATTTTGGGGTCAGCTATAATATAGTGAAGTTCCAGACCTGTGGCTCATTGCATAGCTGAGTAATAGCTACTTTGAAGTTCTCACTGTTGAGTAAATCAGTTGTAATTGGAAAACTATTGCCTTTACAGAAATTTGTGCAAATATGTTATTCAGCTACTTTTGGGTCAGCTATAACATAGTGAAATTACAGACCTGTAGCTCATGGCACAACTGAGCAATAGCTATTCTCAGGCACTGACTGTTGAGTAAATCAGCTATAACTTGAAAAATATTGCATTTGGAGTATTTTGTTAAAATATATTGTTCACCTACTTTTGGGTTAGCTATAACATAGTGAAATTACAGACCTATAGCTCATGGCATAGCGGAGCAATAGCTATTTTCAGGTTCTCACTATTGAGTAAATCAGTTGTAACTTGAAAACTATTGCATTTACAGTATTTTGCTTAAATATGTTGTTCACCTACTTTTAGGTCAGCTATAACAGAGCAAAAATTCAGACATGTAGCTCATTGCATAGCTGAGTAATAGTTATTTTGAGGTTCTCACTCTTGAGTAAATCAGTTGTAACTTGAAAACTATTACATTTAGAGTATTTTGTTAAATATGTTATTCACAGACGTTTTGGTCAGCTATAACATATTGAAATTGCAGACCTCTATGTCATGGCATAGCTGAGCAATAGCTTCTTTCAGGTTCTCACTGTTGAGTAAATCATTGTATCCAACCTGTAGGAAATCATGGGCTGGGAATCTGTTAATATGGTCCGATTTGACCTTGGAACCCTCCTTCAAGGTCAAATGAGGATAGCCAAACATAAAAGTGCTTATAACTCGCTTATTATTGGTCCTAGAGGTTGGAATGAAAACCAACCTATAGAAAATCATGAGCTGGGAATTTTTTGGTGTGGTCGGATTTCACCTTGAACCCCTCCTTCAAGGTCAAATGAGGATAGCCAAACTTAAAATGCTTATAACTC
Source organism: Sabellastarte sp. h YS-2021 (assembly GCA_964017235.1). NCBI lineage: Eukaryota > Metazoa > Annelida > Polychaeta > Sabellida > Sabellidae > Sabellastarte > Sabellastarte sp. h YS-2021. The sequence continues at coordinate 32,169,077 of OZ024929.1, forward strand.
GCTTATTATTGGTCCTAGAGGTTTCGAATGGAAAACCAACCTATAGAAAATCATGGGCTGGGAATCTTTTGGTGTGGTCGGATTTGACCTGGGACCCCTCCTTCAAGGTCAATTGAGGATAGCCAAACTTACAATTGCTTAGAACTCGCTTATTATTGGTCCTACAAGTTTGGGATGGTAAACAAGCTACAGGAAATCAGGGGCTGGGAATTTTTTTGTGTGGTCGGATTTGACCTTGGACCCCTCCTTCAAGGTCAAACAAGGATAGCCAAACTTAAAAAGTGCCTATGACTCACTTATTATTGGTCCGAGAGGTTTGGGATGGTAAACCATCCTAAATTCTTTGGCTGGGAATCTTTTGGTATGGTCAGATTTGACCTTTGGACCCCTTCTTCATGGTCGAACGAGGATATTGCATTTATAGTATTTCTTTAAATATTTTTAACCTACTTTTTACACTTAAACAATTACCTTGTTACTTTATTTCATAATACCATTTGCAGGGCACAACTTTTTTGTCCTTTTCTTCTGTCAGCTTCGGAATATCTTTCGAACATGCTGTTCAGTTACCATTTACTGTATTTCTGTACAGCCCTTTCCCTGATAATTATGCTTTCCTCTCATTATCACCATCACAAATCAAAAACATTCAGTCAGCTGACACAGTGCCCGTTCACGGGCACTCTCCTCTTGTTTATGTTTACTACCCAGATATGAAGGGTCTCTTTTCATGACAAGGTTGTCAAAGGGAAAGCAATGTAGACACAAACCACCAGAAGGAAAGGTTTGATTAGGCCATAAGATGAATTTCGATTAAAACATCAACAACATTCCTTTTGACTTGAAACACATGTTTGTGTTTGACAGAGAAGAAAAATCTTTCAGTCCTTGTTTTGCCATAGTTTATGAAGATATTAATTAGTGAAAAAAAAAACTGTACAAAATGTCAGATCATCAATGACACATAAAGACTTTATTGAAATTTATGAAAAGTTGAAAAACTCATTTCACTTTATTGTAAATTCCAGTCATGGGAAAAGAAATAAAAAAATCCCCCTTTTTAAATTTTTCAGCAAGGAAATGATGGAATGTTTTACTCTGTATGATCAAAAGCAGAATAAAAGTACATGTATACCTGAAACGTTTAATGCAAGGAACATTCATTTATTAAAGTCAAAGAGTGCCCAGGTGTGTTTAGACCTTTTTCAGGCTTAAACCTGTGTCTCACTTTGCAGTTTTAGAGTTATAATACTCCCTGTTTGGAAATGTAATAGGAAAACTTCTTGAATGATGCATGCAATGCAAAAACAAGGCCAACAGAGGTTTCTGTCTACTAGCGTGAGTGGCAAAGACATCAGAGACAAGAGTAGTGCACTGAGGCGGTCACCCATCCAAGTACTTATTTGGCTCATTGCTGCTTACCTACAGTGATGAGACTGGTACTCATCACACTATATCACAATTCATGAAAGTCCAGGGACAAAAAAAAAAATTAATCTCTAGCAGCACGAGCCCCAGTAGAGCTTGAGCTTAAAAATACATCATGAATGAAGATGACAACATTAAATGAGTGCAGAGATTTCATGAGCTGGTCCAAAATAAACATGCTGGAGGGGTGATAGAGGGGGCGGGATAGATATTTGTATGACTTTATTCTTCATTGTGTGTTATCCAGACATAAGGGTCGCTTTTTAAAAAGCCAATAAAGACAAGGTCACCATCCAGACAGCAATTATGTACAGAAACGACTGTAAGGAAAGGTGTGACCTTACTCTTAACATGATATCAAAAGTAAAATGACAAATACTTTTGAAAATAAGAATAATTACATGAAAAATTAATACCAGTTGGTCAAATCTGATGGACTACAAAGGTTTACTCAAGTTATTTATTGATTTCAAATTTTTTTTTTTTTCAGTTGTTACTTTGCTACTTTGTACTGTGTTTGGTTGCTCAATAATTTCAGACTGGTTTCTGTTATCCTATGCGAGCCCTTGTAACAAGAATTCACAATCACTTTTGTACAGGAGTCAGGGGACTTCTATGACTTAGTTTGTCTTGGGAAAAAAACTTGAATATATTTTATCTATAGTGTGAACAAGATAGATAGTGGCAACAAAGACATGGCACCAGGACAAACAAATAAGTCGTAACCTCATAAGCATAAGTCACAGTACCCAAAAGGTAAGTCATAACTTGCAAAGGCTTTTAAGCATGTTTAATATTTTCGACAAGCGTCAATAAGATTACTATCAAGACTATATTATGAGGGTGGCCGAGAGGTCACTTATGACAGTGCTAGTGGAACAGGGGTTTTATATATAGTTGTTCTAAATACCACTTTGAAAAGAAGTTGTAAAATATTCTCACTCAGTGCTTTATACAAAATTGTGACATAAAAAGAGTCTTGAGACATTAGTTATTCATCAAAAGTGACAATTTAGTTTCACAATGAGTGATTAATGTCAATGTCACTGCATGGTCAATTTCAACTGGGGTTTGAAGGCTGTTTGTAAATAAATCTAAATTATTTTAAAAAATCTTGTGAGTCTTCATTAAAAGGTACAAACAGATGAAGTAGGATATTTAGGTATCCACTTGGAGCCTGGAAATCGTAAATCTGTCAAGTCTTTAAGGGTTTTTAAGGCCATATATATGCAAGGCAAAAGTAGGGAAATACTTCTGAAGATTTAGGGCCTGTGATTTACCTTTCACTGAAGTATGAAAATGAATACAGGTGTTTTGAGCCAGGTGTTAAGTTAGATGAAGTTACAGTCTTAATGATCATGTTTGGTTTTGGGTTTAGCTTCTGACACTTGTCATACTAACACATGGTTCAGTTGTCTAATATAAGTTGGTATCAGTGTTTAACTCAGTCATTAACACAGATGCTTTAGAATTACTTGTACATTGGACATTAACCTTAGAGACAGAGGGTGTAGTCTAAGAAGTGGGAAAATTCACCACAGTGTGTGAAATTTGCCACTGAAAAGAAAATTCTTTATCTTTCTTTGAATTCTGAGAATTTCCCATCATATTTTTGTGAATTTTGTAATGATTACCCATGCATGGATTTTCGCCAAATTTTCAGGATATATTTATCCCAAGAGGATCTACAGCTGATAAGGTTTTGGGGAGTATCCAGCTACAACTGTTGCTATGGCAACACTTTTAAAATTTTCGGGTTAGTTCTAAAATCTTTAATGTTTTCTGTAACCTAAAATATTGCAACTAGCTCCATCAGATTTGCACAAAATCTTAACGGATAGGATAGCCTGCCAGAGAGTAATTGTGTCCTTGTTTTTGGAAACAAAATGGCCACCATATCACATCTTTAATGCCAAATAGGAGGGTTCTCATATCAAAAAGGCCTTATATCTCCCTTATAATTGTATCCCCGACGCGAAGCGGGGATACTATGGATTCATCATCGTTGTCGTCCGCGCCCTCGTCCGCGTCCGCAGAGATTTCTGGTTAGCGACCTACAGTCCACATTTCTTTCTGGATTTCTTTCATATTTGGCAGGTGGCTTGATATGGTAGAGGACTCGCCACCCTATCTTTTTGGTAGGCTTTATGTCTAAATTAGGCCTGTGGTAGACAAAAATGTCTAAAATGTGGAATATTGCTTGTTAGCGACCTACAGTCCACATTTCTTTCCAGATTTCTTTCATATTTGGCAGGTGGCTTGGTATGCTAGAGGACTCGCCACCCTATCTTTTTGGTAGGCTTTATGTCTAAATTAGGCCTGTGGTAGACAAAAATGTCTAAAATGCATTAAAAGTCATGAAATCATGCACTAAATCACTTATAACTTGAAAAGTGTTGCATTTACAGCATTTTGTTAAAATATGTTATTCAGCTACTTTTTTCATAGCTACAACATGGTGAGTAACTTGGGTGTCTGTCTCAATAGCTAAGTGAGTAATAGCTACTTTTGGGCTTTTCAGTAACTTCCATCGTGAGTAAAATCACTTGTAACTTGAAAACTATTGCATTTACACAATTTTGTATAAATATGTTATTCAGCTACTTTTGGGTCAGCTATAACATAGTAAAATTTCAGACCTGTAGCTCATGGCATAGCTGAGTAATAGCTACTTTTAGGTTATCACTATTGAGTAAATTACTTATAACTTCAAAAGTATTACATTTAGAGTATTTTGTTTCAATATGTTATTCATCTATTTCAGAGTCAGCCATAACATAGTGAAGTTCCAGACCTGTGGCTCATTGCGTAGCTGAGTAATAGCTACTTTGAAGTTCACACTGTTGAGTAAATCAGTTGTAATTGGAAAACTATTGCATTTACAGAAATTTGTGTAAATATGTTATTCAGCTACTTTTGGGTCGGCTATAACATAGTGAAATTACAGACCTGTAGCTCATGGCACAACTGAGCAATAGCTATTTTCAGGTACTGACTGTTGAGTAAATGACTTGTAACTTGAAAAATATTGCATTTGGAGTATTTTGTTAAAATATGTTGTTCACCTACTTTTGGGTCAGCTATAACATCGAGAAATTACAGACTTATAGCTCATGGCATAGCTGAGCAATAGCTATTTTCAAGTTCTCACTATTGAGTAAATCAGTTGTAACTTGAAAACTATTGCATTTACAGTATTTTGCTTAAATATGTTGTTCACCTAATTTTGGGTCAGCTATAACATAGAAAAAATCCAGACATGTAGCTCATTGTATAGCTGAGTAATAGCTACTTTGAGGTTATCACTGTTGAGTAAATCAGTTATAACGTGAAAACTATTACATTTACAGTATTTTGTTTAAATATGTTATTCACATAATTTTTGGTCAGCTATAACAGAGTGAAATTGCAGACCTCTATGTCATGGCATAGTTTACCAATATCTACTTTCAGGTTCTCACTGTTGAGTAAATCATTGTATCCACTGGATAGTCGCAGTGTGTAGAGAGATTTCACCATTACCGCTCTAACGAAAAAAAATATTATAGCTAGCCTTCTCAAGTTTGCAAGGTATATTAGAGGGTGCACCACAGTATTCTATTGGTAGGCCTTATGTCTAAATTAGGCCTGTGGCTAAATTACTTGCCTACTAAAAATGAGTAATTCTGCATTTTCTCTAATAGTATTGCAGATAGCAAATTTTTCTTAAATAACTCATTCACCTACTTTTGGGAGAGCTTTCACATGCTGAAGTTCCAGACCTGTAGGTAATTACTCACCTACTCAAAATGAGTAAATGTGAATTATCTCTAAAAGTATTGCAGATAGCCAATTTTTCTCAAATAACTCCTTCACCTACTTTTGGGAGAGCTTTCACTTGGTGAAGTTTCAGACCCGTATGTAATTACTCACCTACTGAAAATAAGTAAATGCAAATTATCTCTAAAAGTATTCCCGATAGCCAATTTTTCTCAAATAACTCCTTCACCTACTTTTGGGAGACCTTTCACTTGGTGAAGTTTCAGACCTGTAGCTAATTATTCACCTACTCAAAATGAGTAAATGCTAATTATCTCTAAAAGTATTGCAGATATCCAATTCTTATCAAATAACTCATTCATCTACTTTTGGGAGAGCTTTCACTTGGTAAATTTTCAGACCCGTAGGTAATTACTCACCTACTCAAAATGAGTAAATGTGAATTATCTCTAGAAGTATTGCGGATAGCCAGTATTTCTCAAATAACTCATTAATATGAAAACAACTTATAGGAAGTCATGGGCTGCAAATCTTTTCATGTGGTCAGATTTGACCTTGGGCCCCTCCTGCTTATTATTGGTCCTAGAGGTTTGCAATGTGAAAACGACTTATAGGAAATCATGGGCTGCGAATCTTTCGATGTGGTCAGACTTCACCTTGGGCCCCTGCTACAGGGTCAAATAAGGTTAGCCAAACTTAAAAGTGCTTTCAGCTTGCTTATTAACGAAAAATGCTGTTTATCTTCCAAACTATCTTAGTTGGCCTTTGTCGGAGGATACATCCAGCATCTGGCCACAGATGCGTCCTTGGTCTAGTTATTTCTTGGGCTTCAAAATATGAAAATTAGTTGTAATAAATCATGGCCTGTGAATCTTTTGTAGAACATCTCGTGGGTTCTCTATACTTCATACAACAGGAGTTGTTCCTAAGATTTTCCCCAAATCTCAAAGTTGTTGGCCATTTAGCAGTACCTGCGGGCTGGGGTTCTTGCCTGCCGAGGCTGGCTATTTTTGATGCCCAGTGTCAGGGCAAATTTTCAGAGCTGTAGATCCATAGCTAACTGAGTAATAGCTACCTTGACAGTTCACCATTGAGTAAATCACTTACATCTGCAAACCTATTAAATTTAGAGGTTTTTTTGTCAAATATGTTGTACATGTACTTTTAAATGTACTCTGTCATGGCAAATTTTCAGAGCTGTAGGTCCATAGTAATAGCTAGAATCTTTTGGTTAAGGTCAAATTTGACCTTAGATGCCTCCTTCAAGGTCGAATGTGGTCCTTGATACCTCTAATGGTCTGTATCTCCCTTATTATTGGACGTAGAGGTTTTGGATGTGAAGACAACTTATAGGAAATCATGTGCCCCAAATCTTTTGGTGGGGTCAGATTTGACCTTGAACCCCTCCTTCAAGGTTGAATGTGGGCCTTGATACTTATAATGGCCTATATCTCCCTTATTATTGGTCGTAGAGGTTTTGGCGGTAACGACAACTTATGGGAAATCATCTGCTCTGAATCTTATGGTGGGGTCACATTTGATACCTATAATGGCCTATATCTCCCTTACTATTACTCGTGGAAGTTTTGGATGTGAAGACAACTTATTGGAAATCATGTGCCCCGAATCTTTTGGTGATGTCAGATTTGACCTTGGAGCCCTCCTTGTAGGTCGAATGTGGTCCTTGATACCTATAATGGTGTATATCTCCCTTATTATTGGCCGTAGAGGTTTGGATGTGAAGACGACTTATGGGGAATCATGTGCCCCAAATTTTTTAGTTGGTTCATATTTTACCTTCGACCCCTCCTTTAAGGTCAAACGTGGTCCTTGATACTTATAATGACCTATATCTCCCTTATTATTGGTCGCACCTTATAATTTGGCATAGAGGTTTGGGATGTCAAGACACCTTACAGGAAACCATATGCCCCAATTCTTGTGGTGGGGTCAGATTTGAGCTTTGACCCCTTCTTGGAAGTCACATATAGTTCCTGATACCTATAGTGGCCTGTGTCTCACTTATAATAGGTCGTAGCTTTTTTGGTTGTGAAGACAACTTTTTGGAAATTGTGTGTGTTAACATAATCCTCTATATGTCACACTTCAACCATGTCCCGTCTGGGGATACACTGCGTCAAGATGCATTATCTAGTTTAAAGGGGTACTAGCTCTAAAGGAAATTTCATTATGTAACTATTAACTGCTATTGGTTCATTTATAGTCATATCTTTTCTTTTAATTGGAAGCGCAAACTTATATATGTCGTGACAGAACTTAAAATTTGACAGAATTTTAAATTCTGTCGACAAATTTTTTTGTGATCCACACAATAAACACGTCCGTTTCCAGAATTACTTCAAAATCTCCATGAGGTGGTTTTTGGACAGACACCACGCTCTGATTTCCACATTCTCGAAAACTTGGCAGCACAAGGAATCATATATGAAGAGGACATCCCTGAAGATATTCCTATGCCAGATGATGGTGACAATATTGATGGTATATCAGTTGTCCCCTCAACAAGATCTGATGCAGGCAGTGAGTTCACCATCTCAGATGTCGAGATCATTGAAACACAAGATGACCTGGAATCAGATGTTGGTGCCAGTGCATGCCCAGACCTCACTACAGATGTGACTCAAGTGCAGCCACAAAAACGTGGAAGAGAGTATTTCCTAATGAAAGAAGATAGCATTATTGCAACTGGGCATGAAATTCCAGGACAAGACATGCTTAATGGTGTTGATGTGAACATTGAGACACATGCCATCCTTAAAATAGATGAGATCCATGAAAACCATCAAACTAAGTTTGAAGAAAATGATCTGGTTTCATGGGACAGAAATCACCTTGTTGATTCAGGAGAAGGGAACCCAAGCCACAAGGCAGTCTGACTTGAAGCTCAAAAATGCTACCTTAAGGCAGCAGCTACACAGAGGACAAGACATCGTCTTCAAATGGATGAGTTTGTAAAAGACTATGCCATTGGTGACACAGTCGGAATCAAAATTCACAATGCAGACCGCACTAACACAGACGCCCATCTTCTACCCTGCAAGGTGTATGAGGTAACCATAAAGAATGACATAAAGTGCTACAGAATTTACAGTGCCACTGGAAACTGAAGAATACCTTTACAGGGGAGGAATTGGTTGACATGAAAAATGTGGTGTTTCCAGTGCTGGCAACAGTTGACCCAAGCAGTCTAGAGGAAGTTTCTATAGTCCAGGCATCCAGGGGAGCAACGAATTGGCAGTCCAGCAAAAAAGGACATGATGTGTGTCAGTGCAAGGGCAGTTGCATTACAAATAGGTATTGCTGTAAAAAGAAAGGCATAAAATGTTCAACCAAGTGCCATGTCAGCAGTATGTCATGTCAGAACAAAATATAGACTTGTAAATATTGATCGTTTTTGCTAGTTTTAATCTATAATCACAGTGCTAAAGTCAGTGGTGAGTGGTGAATGTATGCTAACAGAATGTACATAATTGTGATACGCTGGTTTTGTTGTTTTAATATATGTCTCTTTATGTTTCTTAATGGTTTCCTTGCCATAATTGCAGTGCTAAACTCAGTGAGTAATGTATGTTTGATTTTACCAATAAAGTTTAAAATGTTTTTGTTAGACTTTACTTCTTTATTACAGCTCTATATTAAACATGATTTTAAGTTTTTATGAAATCCAAGGATTTTAAGTTCTGTTGACAGAACTTAGAATTTTAAGTTCTGTCGACAAAATTTTAAATTCGTTCGACGGGATTTTAAATTCTGTCGACAGAATTTAAAATCCCTCAAAACCAATGAAATCCAAGGATTTTAAGTTCTGTCGACAGAACTTAGAATTTTAAGTTCTGTCGACAGAATTTAAAATTCTGTCAAATTTTAAGTTCTGTCACGACATATATATGGAGTAATATTTTCTATAACCTGTTAACATAATTAACTTATCCAGCAAGATTAAGCCTTGAAATTTTAAAACATATACTAAAAATGGCAATAAAAATTAGCCATGGCAGGTATGATGACCTAAAAAGGAGCACAGAAAAATAAAACAATTTCAAATTAAATTTTGATTTTTACCCCACAGCCCTTAAGGCTGTCGGGGTATTGTTTTCACCCATGGCATCCGGATAGGTGGGTGGGTGGGTGGCAGGAAAAGTTTTCTAGACTGTATCTCAAAAACTGTACAGGGTAGAAAGTTGGTACTTGGTAGGGACATTGGTTGTGGGTTGTAGGTGTGCGATGTCATGGTGTGGCCTTGATGTGACCTTTGACCTTGCGGTAGTGACCTTGAGTTTGAAAATCATGTGCGGGCTATATCTCAGGAAGTGTAAGGTATAGGAAGTTTATACTTGGAACAGACATTGGTTGGGGGTTGTAGGTGTGCAATGTCATGGTGTGGCCTTGATTTGACCTTTGACCTTGCGGTAGTGACCTTGAGTTTGAAAATAATGTGCGGGCTATATCTCAGGAAGTGTAAGGTGTAGGAAGTTTATACTTGGAACAGACATTGGTTAAGGGGTGTAGGTGTGCAACATCATGGTGTGAAATGAGTTCACTTTTGACCTTGCTGTAGTGACCTTGACCTTAAAATCTAGTCCAGGCTATATCTCAAGAACCATAAGATATTTAAGGTTGATACTTGGTAGGGACATTGGTTGAGGGTCGTAGGTGTGCATCGTCATGTTGTGACCCTGGTTTGACCTTTAACCTTCCTGTAGTGACCTTGAACTTTAAATCTTGTCCGGGTTGTATCTTGGCATCCGTAAGGTGTAGGAAGTTGATACTTAGTAGGGACATTAGTGGTTCAACGTCCTGGTCAGACCTAGATTCGACCTTTGACCTTGTTATAGTGACCTTGAGTTTGAAAATCTTGTCTGGGCTATACCTTATAAACCATAAGATGTACAAAGTTGATACTTGGTGGGGACATTGGTTAGAGGGTGTAGGTATGCAGTGTATGGTGTGACCTTGATTTGGCCTTTGACCTTGCTATTGTGATTATGACCTATACAATCTTGTCCGGGCTATATATCAGGAACTGTAAGGTATAGAAGGTTGATACATGGTAGGAACATTGATAAGTGGGGTGTAGGTGTGGAATGTCATGGTGTGACCTTGACTTGACCTTAGTGTAGAGACCTTGACCTGTAAAATCTGGTCCGGGCTATATCCCAAGAACCGTACGTAAGGTGGATGAAGATGATACTTAGTAGAGACATTGGTTAGGGGGTGTGCATCGTCATGGTGTGACCTTTGATCTTGGCTATGCCAATGTGTGTTGACCTGCCATATTTGAGACAAATTTCTCTTATCACCAAGATATGTGGATTGCTGCAGCTAATTAAGCGTCCCGCGAGAAGGGAATTCTCGCAGAAGGGTCCGCCGTATCCGCCGGCTCCACAAGTTTGCCTACCTATAGCGTCTTTACTAGTGGATGGAATTTCTTCAAACTTGGCACATATATTTAGTAGCCCTGGGAAAATTTTCTGAATTTGGTGCCATGACATTTCAACCTATCAGAGAAGTCACATGACCAAAAACAGGATTTTGCTTGTCCGGATGATAACTTAAGAAGTGTTTAAAATATTTGCCTGAAATTTGATATATGGATCAATTCTCAAAAATTCCTCTTTGCAAAAATGGCGGCCATTTTGAATTTTCGACAAAAATGGTAAAACTTAAAATTGCTTGTATCTCCTAAACCGTGCGAGATAGAGTGATTTCAGAGAAATTTTCGGCCTGCAGGGTATATATGCAAGATGCTCAATTCTCAAAAAAATTTTCCTCTTTCCAAAAATGGCGGCCATTTTGAATTTTTGACAAAAATGGTAAAACTTAAAATTGCTTGTATCTCCTAAACTGTGTGAGATAGAGCGATTTCGGCGAAATTTTTGGCCCACAGGGTATGTATGCAAGATCCTCTGCTTAATTCTCACAAATTTTTCCTCTTTCCAAAAGTGGCTGAATTTTCGAATTTTTGACAAAAATGGTAAAACTTAAAATTGCTTGTATCTCCTAAACCGTGCGAGATAGAGCGATTTCGGCAAAATTTTCGGCCCACAGGGTATTTACCGTAAATGACCTATTTAGCGGATCCGCCCTTGTAACCGCACCCTACCTCTTTTTCCCAGCAATCTCGTCGGTGACAGTGCACAATATCCACATATTTTTCATATATTGTATGTATTTTTACTTAATAAATTGAATTTTTTGTCACGACTTTCGAGTCCGTTTTCATCTACTGCCATATTTACAGGAAGTGGGTATTTCTAAATGTCGAAACACCGTTTCTCTACCGGATTGACAGAAATTTCATCCCGGAAAGTGTTTCATGATGGGTGCGCTAAAAGGGACATTTTTTCCCAACAAATATTGAATAAAAATAGACTTTGCTTAGCGCACTGTGCGCTAAATAGGTCATTTACGGTATGCAAGATAATCTGTTCAGTTTTCAACAATTTTTCCTCTTTCCAAAAATGGCGGCCGTTTTCAATTTTTGAATGGAAAAACTTCAAATTGCTTCCATCTCCTAAATCATGCGGTATAAAATGATTTCGGCAAAAGTTTCGATCCACAGGGTATCTAAGCAAGATACTCTGCCCAATTTTCAAAAATGTTTCCTCTTTTCAAAAATGTCAGTCATTTGAAATTTTCAAATGTTTGCCAAAAAAACTTAAAATTGCTTGTATCTCCTAAACCATTTTAAATTTTCCAATTTTTTTTCGATATAATTTTAGATTGACAGGGTATCTAGGCAAGATCTTCTTTCTATTATAAGCATCCAACACCATCTTTCTTTTGGGACGCTTTGTTTTTGCCATGCAAAAACAATCGCTTTGCTTCGCTAGCGATCCTCTAGTTATTAAATGTATTTTTACTTAATTGTGTCATTTTGATTGACAGCTATACTTCAATTGATAAATTTTACAGATTCATAATTTTTAGTTTACTGATTAATGCCATTATTTTATTTTTGAATTTTCATTTTAATACTTTATCTTAATATAAATTTTGTCTCTCTTAAACATTATTTTCTGTACTTAAGTATTATTTTGACCTTTACAAAGTTTACACTCCTTACTCTGAAAGTCTCCTTATCTTTGAACTGTTTCACTACTTCTGTATCGCATGGTGTTGAAAACTATTTCCCTGGGCTGCTGGGTACGGGCATCTCGGATGCTAATGACACTATTTTGAAAGTGCTGCAGTAAACTTTGAGGCAAGTTACTTTTCAGGAAGGCTTTATTTTCATTTACCAGACAGAAAGTTGAGCTGGATCACATTAGCTGGATCCTTGATTCAAAGTATTGGTAGGGCCTGTATTTTCTGTCCATGTTTGGGGAGAAAGAGTTTGTTCAGATAATAGAACAGTTTTAAGCCACAAGATACATTTTAATGCTGCAAAAGAAGAGAGTGATGATTTATTCAGCATACAAAATAACAAAAAGAGCATTCTTGTGTGATTTACAATTGACAGTTTGTATATATTCATAATTCCATATAACATTGACTTCAGGTGAAAGTTTTTTGTCTGGCAAAGCAGCTTATTTTCATGCTGAAAAAGACTACTCATTAAAGTGTGGAGAAATACTAAAATATTATGTGAGCACAATAATGACTGCAGTGTTTTTGTCAGACCTAAGTTTTTCTATAAAAAAGAAAAGAAAAACATGTACAAGTGTGGGAGAGCAGAATGGTGTTCACAAATCAATTATTTGGATAATAAAATGTCTGATAAGAGAGGTTTTATTGTACATATATGTTATCTTCAGATGTTTCTGAAATAATTTGGAATTTAAAACGACCTATGAGAAATGACATGTGCATTGCCTAAAATGTAATTCAGGATAGATAATTAAACCAGAGGAGTTGATGTCAGATCATATACTAATGCATGTATACCCCAGCTTTTTGATACAAATGAGATTGTTTCTTGACTTCCATTTCATTCAGTCTGTGGTACATTCCATGAAAAAAAATCAGTAACCATAGTAAGATTTGATGAATGGAAAGCAAACTAGTACTAAACAAAATTAACAGGGTATTATATTATGTTTACATTTTAAAATTGAAATTGGATAGGTTTGATCTAACTTCTACACCAAGAAAGTGCAACACTGCCTGACTTCAATGATTTGATGTTTCAGATCGAATTTTAATTTGCAAAGCAAATTTTTAAAGAAGCCAGGGTACAGAGAGTAGGCTATTAAAACAGCTTTGTGTGATATATAGTGCCTAAAATTCTTCATTTTATACCAATATGAAACTGGGTGATATTATACAGAGGAAGACTAATATAAGCTTAACAACAAGAGCATCATCATAATACATACAAGTACAAATACTAAAAACCTTTGTAGAAGATGAAAAACACATGTTTTCCTTTCTCATCAATGTTTTACTTTATTTGTATAAATGAAACAACAGCATATGTAGTACAATAGTCAGATGATGTGTACATTATAAACCAATCTATAGGACTTGATGTGCCCTTTTCTTAATAATTTAAGCTCTTATATGAAGACCTTCAGTGAATATACACTTTAAGTGGATCTCTTGCAACAGAAGTTAGTTTAAAAGAAAAGGTTAAATAAACAAAAAGCACAATAGTATCTGTTATAATACACTCATGTAGAATTCTTGTCTAGTATTGAATTACCCTAAAAATCAATGCCATAGACTCTGTAGAAATCATTCCCGCATGATTTGTTCCAGGGTTTAATAAGTATAGTTTAACCTATTTTTGATTAAAAATACTGGAGCTTAACGTCACTTTCAAACTATTGTATGTGTCATATGGGCAGTGGACGGGATCAGGTATCACGTATCCATGTGTTTAATCTCCGAACTCACAGATTCTAAGGCACACCATCCACATCGTAATAGATAAATCAGAAGTCATTAAAGATAATAGGGTTATCACCAAGAGAACCATCGCTGTTTGGTTGATGGAGGAAAGAAGTGCTTCTTTGCGCTAACCAATTTGGCATCTGCAAGCAACAACAAACCTTACCATAACTAATAAGGTCTGGTCCACATCAATCAAAGCCCTCCTGTCTTAGTTATCCACATCTATTGGACCAGTGTATGCTGACATGCACTTATAGCTCTAAAACATGATTATATTCATATGTTGGTCCTCATTTTTGGACTGTTTCACAAATTTACATAAATTAAATTAAAATACTCATTCTTTGTAGTTCTAAATAGCATTCTTCATCTGAAAGATCTCAATAATTGTTTGTCCTTCAATTAATAACAAAGTATGAGATGCTATCTTTCCTATTCAAAATCAAATTCTTCACAGATTATTGATTGAACTCATGAATGAGTAAAGTCGTACTAGAACAAGGAAGTGTTAAATTAAAACTTTGTATAAATATAGACAGTTCAGGTTTTAATATCTAAAAATACTGTACATCCCATACCATTTATTTATAGAGGATTTCATTAGTTCAGTACAAAATTCAGATCCAAGGAACTCAAGCTAATAGAGAATTAATATCAGTTTCCAGTATTGTAAAATGCCACAATATTCTATAACATCTCAAAATTCTGTACATCTTAATTGTTGCACATCTCAAATCCTTGACTTATTGAGCATTTGGTTAATACATATGTACAGACTTACGGTAACACAGGCTTTCAAAAATCTCAAAAATCACCTAATCTAAAATTGTTTACATCTCAAATACTTTGTTTCAGAAACTGTACATTGGAGTTACACAGCGTCTGTTGCATACAACAGGACTGAAGCAGGCATATTTCATATTGACAATTTGACATAACAATTTAACTTACAGAAACCAAACTAAATCAACCTTATGATTGATTCATATTGCACCAAATCTAAATATATACATTTGTTGGTTGGTGTAAATCAAGTATAAACCAAGTACAAGGATTCAGTGCAATGTAAATTAACCTTAAGCTTCTGGAACTGTTAAACTCATCTTTTTTCATTCATAACTGATATCTCCATGCATGTTTATCATTTAACACTCATGTGAAGTTTTTTGCACCATAACAAATGATGATATCGCAGAACAAGAAGTTAATTTTACATGAAAAATTCTTTTTAAACATAAGCTCTACGGACACAAACCCCGACAACTGAATAGTTTTCATTGGTTTTAAGTGATCAATTTGTGTCCAAGAAGAAAGTAACATCCATTTGGAAACCACACATGCTTGGTTGTTTCAGGATTAAAGTAATAATGATACTGATCTTAATATGCATAGTAGAGTACTTTTTGTAAATTCTTGCTTACCCTATTCTGTCCCATCATTTATAACGTTTTATCTGCTTGTTGACTGATTATTGAAACCTCCATGGATAAATGATTGAAGCTGACAATCTGATTGATTTATTGATATAAAAATATCAGTCACTTGACATACAGAGGTATTTGATCATATTTGTCAATGAGACACACTTGAACAAGGCAAAATGAATAGTTTTTACTGTAAAAAGTGTGAAATAAAACTGTCTTCACCAGACAAAGTTTTTGTAAACTCTCCAAAAGATAGCTTACTGGATAAGAGTTATACATGTCTGCTTTATATCTTGTTAAAAAATCTATGACGTAATGAGATAAAAAACCAAATGACTGGATTGACTGGAACCAGTGGAATGTGATTGCGTTGAATTCTGGATTAAGTTAAAAGTTAAGGAAATGTATACACAGTTTTCATGTCAAATGTTTAAACAGCAGAACCAACTTATAAATGATCGTCAAGTTGTCCATTGATTTTACTGAAAGACTTACATAAATCATCTAACTTGTGTACAGTGTATGGACCATCTATACTACCAATATATTTACATACTTAATGAATCAAAAAGATAGCCCAGTTTTACAATATGTACAGCAAATCAACGAGGAAGAAATAAATAAAGGTTTTGTGTGTTAAATTATACTAGATAAATAAATTTTATGCGATGATTCAGTAATGCAAAATCTGTAGCTTTCTAATTACAATTATGTACAGCAACATGAAAAGCAGTTAGGACTTTAGTCATCTGGGATGCTGTAACCAGAACTATCATTATATATTGGCTTGCTTTCAGTTCTTGAAGACTCTTGCAATGAACCAATCAACAAACTGACTTCATCCTCAATCTCTGCTTCACTTCCAAAGATTTTTTTGCGACTATCTTGTGAATTGTACCTCTGAGAATTGTTCTCAGCAGAGTGTGAACCACGTCTTTGACTATTTGATGCCCGGCTTTGGCCATCTGCTGACATAATGCCCCAGTTATGTTGACTGTCTTGACCAGGTTGAGCTCTGACAGATTTACTGGCTTTTACAAGAATGGTTGGCTGCTTTGGGGCCTTCACTGGGGAAGGACTAGGCTTGTGTTTGTTTGTATCACTACCTTTCACCTGGGAATAATTAGTAAGTTTCATAGCAGATTCTGTTGGTGAGGTATTTGGCAGGGCGGTTGCCTCAATAGGGGTGACTTTGATTGTAAGTTGCTTGTTCTTAGAGTACTGGGTTTCATTTGATTCAGTTTCCACTGGCGGGATCTCTAGTGGCCGACTCAGCCCTTGCCTACCACCGTAGTTGACTTTCCTCCCAAAGAACTTCACTTTCTTTTTATAAGGGTGGTCAATTACAGAGAAGATCACTCCCAGGCTGGGTACAGATATCTTCCTTATGCCGCTAGTTGGTGGAGGGGGTGGGCGGGCAGTGGGTGGTCTAACATCGTTAGTTGTCAACGATCGAATCTGTCTGCCTGACATATGGGGCGGGGAAGAACAGACCATGAATTGAGGAGCGTAAAACTCCACACTGCGATTCCTCATCCAGTCAGCCAGCCACAGGATAGTGTAGTCACAATGCCAAGGGTTTCCAATGAGTTTGATGACGCGGATATGTGGCACATGCTTGGGCAGATCAGGTGGCAGTGTGTACAGTCGGTCGTTCATCATGTTCAGGTCTTCTACAGCACTGAGAGGTTGAAATGTAAAGCTGTTCTGAGCCATATTTTGAGCCAAGGTGGCACTGTTGCTCAGGTCTAGAAAGCGTAGGTTTTGCATGTCACGAAATGTAGATGGGACAATAAATGACTTTGTTAACACAGATGATAACTGTAGAATGGTGAGTTTACGTAATCCATGGAAACAGCCATACTCCAGTTTGACCATAGGATTTTTGGATAAGTCTAATAATTCTAATGATCGCATTCTGGAGAATGTGTATGGCTTTAGCCCCATAAGTCTATTATGACTGATATCCATACTTCTTAGATTATGCAGACTATGCAAGGCTGTCTGTTCAATTTCTTTGATGTCGTTGTGACGTAAGAATAGAAACTCCATCCGATTGTGGTAGTTAAATGTTCCCTCCATTATGTTTGAAATGTTGTTGTAATTGGCATAAATGCCATGGATATTTTTGGGCAGGTTTGAGGGTATTTTTGTGAGTCTATTTTTACTTATGTATAAGTCATACAGCTGCTGCAGTCCTGCTAATGCCCTCTCGTGGATTTTCCTTATTTGATTGTGATTAAGAACCAGCAGTCTGATCTGCTTAGTGTTGGCAAAGTCATGCTGTCCTATCTCAGTGATGTGGTTTTCTGAGAGTCTCAGATCACTGACAGTGTGAGGAAGTTTCTTTATAACACTGGTCAGCTGGCAGTTAGTTAAGTCAAGTAGTTCCAGGTGCCTGTTCTTCCCAAAATCAAACTCTATCGATCCAAATAAATTATCCCGTAAAATCAAAAACCTAAGATTGGGTAGATGAGCAAATCCTTGTGCAGCCAAGTGTTTGATGCGGTTTCCATGAAGATCCAATACACGAATTGCAGGAAGCTGTTTGAAGAAGCTCTCTTTGATGTAGCGGATCCGGTTGTTACCAAGATTTAGCAGCTGTAGTTTGGTCATGTTTTTAAATAGGTAATCCACCTTTCGTAACTTATTATTCCTGATTGAAAGCACTTGAAGGTTCTTCTGGTGGGCAAATAAATCCTTAGGCAAAAAGCTGATCAAATTATCTGTCAGGCTGAGAGAGATAAGACTGTACAGATCATAGAAAGCTTTTTGGTCAATTTGGGTGATGTGGTTGCCTTTGAACATGAGATGCTTGAGGTTATAGAGACCCTGTAGCCTGCGGTAGGGTATCCTGCGGATGTAGTTGTCTCGCATGTACACAGTGTACACAGCATTGGGCATATGGCGAGGGACTCTCTGCAGTCTCATACCATCGCAGTAGGCAATACTGCTACGGCAAATGCAGGGTTGTGGACAGCGGCCAGGCCAGTCATAAGCCCGGTTGTATCTACCTATGACTGCTGAGCCTTTCAGGCATAGAAGCAGGTAAAAAAATATGGCAATGCACCTCATCTTGATGTTTTCAATGGGGTCAGGGTTTTAGTAAGTAACTACTCCCTGGAAATGCATCAAGAGATGGCTGTAATCCACTCATGGCTGGAATCAGCCAGTAATATCATTGTCTCCAACTCAGGGATCCATTAGTATATTGATAAATAACAAAAAGTACTCTCAAGGAATGTGTATGTTTAAGTAGTGTAGATATCCATACGTTTGCTTTAGATTCTATTCACAGTAAATTATTTGCACTGAATATGGGTGTAGCTTCGTGGGTGACAGATTTTCTGGTAAAATTCCTGTCTTTTTCAACAAATTGTTTATATTAAAAACATGAATATCCAGTTGCAAAACCACAGTGTCTCAAGTTTAATCCATAATGAAACCCATTTGATTTATTTGAGAATTAAATAATATTTGTAACAATGTTGTTTTTTTCTCAGTTATTCCATTTTTTCCTGTGCAACTTAAATTTTAAGTACCTCTAATTGTTTATTCCAATGGAGAATATTCTAATTATTCCTTTACTTCTATATAATTAACATACACTAAATTTATTCCCACAAATATTTTAATGCTGTGTGTCCAATAAATATATTTTCATTAGTAATAATTAACAATTAAGCAATGATATATCTCAACATTTTAAATTGTTATTCTTTTTCTTGTCTTGCACACTCACGTCTGTTCAGTTTGACAGATTACACACTACTGGAGAACCACACTCCCCAAATGCCTGTTTAAAAGTTTCTCTGCTCTCCACTGGGACCCACTGCTAGTGTGTGTAGCAATCACAACAGACCCAGTTCACTGAAATATGAGGTATTCATTATATATGTCTACTACTAGTTAAATATTTGTTCAGCGTTTATCCAATCAGAAAGCTGTTTGGACTGTATTTTTCTTCTGTACAAATCTCTATGTATGGTTAGGGCCAAACAGTGTGGCGGCGTTTTCTCTTCTTTTCTTTTCTGGCTTATTCATCATTCACACTCATCAGGTAAGATGCCCCAGTGCACCACCATATGCCAATGCTGCATAAGGGGCTTGCGCATCTCAGCGGTATGAATGTGAGTCTAATCTAATCTAATGTGGACTTTTTTTGCGCTTAATCTCCATCACTGATGGACTCTAAGGTGCATCTAAACATAAAGCAAGGCAGTTAGCATTAATCAAGGGACATAGCCAGGTCGTACCAAGGAGACCATTTATAAATTTATTTGATTTTTTTGTGGAAGTTATTGAAATAATTATAGCTACCGTATTTTTCCAAAATATGGCCCGGGTGTTAATTATTTTCAAGTGGTTATCAGATCAGGCGTTAAATTGAACCAGGCGTTCTTTTGAAGTATAAAAACAGTGTCATAAATTGTAAACAGTGTGCTTGGTACCCAGGCGTTAATTTAAACCAGGCGTTTATTTGAACCTGGGCGTTATTTTGGAAATTTACGGTAGTTCATACAGTTTCATGCTGGCCTCACAAGCTACGTACAAGCCAAAAATTTTTAACTCCTCCGGGGCTTGTTTGTGGCTCGATGTCTTTCATGTCTTGGTTATGCCCATTAGGTTTATGAGTTGGGATTTGTAATTGGGTAGGACACATTTGCCACATCATAGACAGCATTTTTAATGCATAGGGGATTTCTAGAAATGTTTCAAAACCAGCGTGACCTCTCTAATGCTAAACTAAATTGTACATGCAGAAGTGGTGCAGGAGGTGGGTTGGCTCCATTGACTATACAAGGAGGCTTATTTTTAGATGTGCACATTTAAGATACAATGCTCATTTACACAGGGCAGCTTGTGGAGCAAAATGAAAAATACAAATTGGTAGAGTAAGAAATCTAAAATTCACCACTTATCTGAAATTCGCCACATGTTGAAATACTAATAAAATAAATTAATTGAGGTGAATGTATAGTAAAGTAAGGCCTCGTGAATTGAAAAATACCAATTTTAAGACAAAACATCATTTTCTTCATAAAATTACTAAGGTTTTAGAGGTGGCGAATTTTAGATTCCTGGCGAAGTTAGATTTCTTATTATACAACTAGATAGAGCTGTGTGAATGGGCCATTAGATATTAAAGCAAGTTAAATAATTACCACAGATAGTATTAAGGGTGATGATAATCACTTTTATATGTACACTTAACCAGGCTGTATTTTTATCTTCCCCTTCCCCATTTTACTACCATTTCATCCCTGAAAACGGTGAATGAAATTAGCTCCTGCACCAGTGTCTGAGACTGGTAACTGTTTTCATGGACCTGTATCTTTCCAGAGTTCTGTAACTTAGAAAAATCTATGTATTTTCTTTTTTCAATTTCCAGAATTAATGACATTTTACTTTTATATTCGTCCCATCATATAAACTAATGTTAATCATTTAATCTGTAGCACCTGCCACTCAGTCAGTTTTGATACTCAATATTGGTATAAACTGCATTGAAATATGCACTGGTTACTTTTGTTATGGACTTGAAACAATTTTGGGGTGCTGGTCCATTGGATCTGGAAAGTTTTCCTGTAAACTAAATCTTACAGTGTCTGAAAATAAAGAGCCCAGAGACCAGTTTACCTTGTACACCAGTTGGGATTGCAATGATGCCATTCATTGATAGATTTCTATGCTCTCCATGTCATGTGTTGTGTAAAAATTAACTGGCTGATGAATGAGCTGTAAAACCCTAACTTTGACCTTTGTATAAAAATTGAATGTTCATTCACTAAAGTTTATTGATTACTGTGGCCAGAATAACTTTTATTGTTATTACTATTTCTTACTATATATCTAAAACAAGTGGACAAAAGGGGTCCACGGTGGCCTTAGTAACTTAGCAGGTTTGGCATCAAATCACAGACGGTCACCTTTGTGTGGGTTTATTTCCACCAAGTGACAAATGCTGTGGACCTGACCCAATATGACCCTGCCTGTTGAATGGATGTAAAACCCCAACTTTGAGCTTTGGACAAGTGGACAAAAAAGATAAACGAAAGCTGTGTGTCCTTTTGGAAAATTAGAAAATTTTCTAAATAGACATATCGGTGCCCTGGTACTGCTACTTGTATCATTTATATCTTCAAGCAGTGCTCTAATTGTTTTTTTTTTATTGCGTAAAATACACTTATGTTAGCCTCACTATTGCTGTATGTTGGTGAGAGCCATTGCAATTATATTTTAACTATATAGTTACATTTTAACCATGCGGAGACAGACAACTATCGACGCACAACTGTGCTTTTTTTCAGCTTTTTTCTCCACCTGTTATAACCAAAGAAGTATGAACCTAGTGTTGCACTGTATCCTCCCAAGTTTTCTAAAATATATACCGGTAATAGTTGTAGGGTCCATAATACACACTTCATGTACACACACCACTGATGTGTTAAAACTGCAAACCAGTTTTTCACTATTATATATCTATTAACTCAGGCTCCTTTGCTGCACCTAAAAAAGACTTTAAAAACTGCAAGATTTTTTTGCGTATATATGTCAGAGATATTTGCAAGTGCATTGCTTTCTTACTTGTCCTTGTCTGAATATAATAAGTCACAGTAATTTATTACACTCTCGTTATTTTTAGGTATAACCACTTTAGCCAAGTTGGTTGTTGAGTCTCAATAAAGAGTTTTTAAAGAGAGTCTGCCCATTTAATTAATGCCCATTTGTTTCAAGATATGTGTATCAGTGTGATAAATGCTATTACATTGATTTGGTGATGTTGCAAAAGAAGCAGTCCTCTTTCTTATAAAGCAGCAAAAAAAAAAGTTTAAGTTAGTTTATTGAGATATTAAGTCACAAGTTGCATATAGCCATTCTCATTCAAAATCACAGTAAAAATTCATTGTCCAATTGTTTCAAGATTATCTTGAATATGAGACTAATCCAGACTTGTACTGAGAGGTTGGTTGCCCTGACAGACAGTACCCCTTGCAACAATGAAAGAAGAAAAAGTCTGCTTCATTTATCTATTACACAGCCTTGTGTGTGGGCGCAGAATAGCTTCCTGAGTATTGAATACTTGCCTTTAAAATGTAATAATCCTTGCAAGCATACTGTGCACAGAGTGTGGTAAGTTGTAAATTTGTAATGGGTTGTTGTGGTGAAGTTTAATTAGTATATACTAGGGCCAGTATTAAGTATTTACTAGGGCTAGGAAGTGTGGTACTTTTTACAGTAAAGTACTCTTTGGAGGTAATTTCTTCTCTGAAAAGTATGTGTCTGACCCCATTATAAACACAGAAATGGCAAATTTCCTTTGAAATTGATCAGAAATTGAACTTATTTTAGTAAAGAGGCCATCTGCAAAAATTTGAAAATTAAACGAGAAAAAAGTACTCCTTCTCCATTATGGACTCAAGAATGCTTCACTCTCTAACAAGTTCTCTAGTACTTGTGTTATAGCTAGTGTTGGGAGATCGCTTGGATTTACCTGTTGATGTTCGTATCGGAAATTTGTAAACAAACTTCGAACATTTCCGATCATGGATTTGAAAGTGTAAACCAGACAGAAAAATCAAATATTAAATTATAAACAAGCAAAATACATACAAATTACCACAAATATATCCAATATATAAAATATATAACCTAAAACCGTCTCCCTCACTTACAGACCATGCTATATGTATCCCCACTTGTGATTGGCTGATTTTATGATTACCTTGACAACAATGGGAAAACCTCAAGGTGTTTTTTGGTTTACGTGATGTTTTTTTGCATTTATGGCTAGTTTTGCGATTTTGACCAATGAATGTTACAGATTTTCACAAAATATTATTCCAGTTAGTGTTTTACCGTGAAAAAAGGCTACATAGAAATGAGGTTAGCAAATATCGGTTGCACTTAAATTTTACCGATCATTGACCGGCAATGAGTCAGCGAGCGATGATGTTGGAGCCCAACTTAGGAGTCAGCCCATCTTAAGATGGGCTATAGCCCAACTTAGGATCCTAAGTTGGGTAGCCTATCTTAAAATGGGCTAGCCCATCTTAAGATGGGCTAGAACATATCAGCCCAACTTAAGATAATAAAATTCCAGAAACAATTTTTACTCTTGTTATAATAAGAAATGTTTTTTGCATGTGCAAATGAAAGGAAATTATAAAACATTATTATGAAAAAGATGACATTATCATTGGTCTCCTTGAATGTTCCTTGAACAGGATTTTTGCCTGTACATTCTTTTGTTATTTTGAAAAAAATATGTTAAATTTTATCAAAGCTCAACAGTCTTTAATTACAGAAACTAAAATTAATTGTGTTTCCTGAGTCTTGAGAAGTATTACAATATCCCTTTGATGTTGATTTGTTTGTCTATATTGGGATGATTTCTTTATTGGATTTGTGCCTATTGTTTCAACATTCTATTGATGTTGATTTGTTTCACTTCGGGTGGGTAAAGTGCACAAAAGGAAAACCTCAAACATAAAGTGAAACAAATCATCATCAAAGTAATATCAAAACACAAAGAGGCTTAATCCTATCAAACCTTTGTGGGGGACAACCCATATGTGATTTTATGGTTGAGTCATACTTTTAAATTTCGCAAAGTTTTATAAACAGCACTTTATTTTCACAAAAAAATGCAAATTACATTTTTAAAATTACACTAATTATTACTAAAATGTAATTTAATCAAACAAGTTAATCTTATGTGTTCGGTTAAACAGCAGTAATTGTCTACTTAAGAACCTAGCTTTGCTTTTGACAATTATGATTATGTTAATTGTTTTCCTTAAACATGTAAAAATACCTTAAAGAATCTTAGAACAATACCTATTTAATCCTGTCAGCTAGTCACTCAAGCACAAGTGAAACAAATCAAGTTCAAAAGTAATGCTGGGACAAAAGGTAAATCTTAACACTAATCCAGTTAACAAGTCACACACATAGTCAAACAAATCAACATAAAAAGAATCTTGAAACAATAGATAAATCACAATGTAATCCAGTTGCCTAATCACTCCCCAGAAGTAAAACAATTAAGCTCAAAGGAGTGGTTGAACAGTAGACATCTTGTCAGCTAATGACCCTCCCATTGTCAAACATATTAACTGCCTTGGAATGACAAATGAATTCAGACTAATCCTATCCATGCATACTGAAGTAAATAAAAGGGATAAAAATATAGGTAAAATAGTTAATAATATTATTTCATTTTGAGAATAAAAACTACCTGTGCAAAATATAAGTTGGGCTAATATCTGTAAGCAAATATTTAGGAAGGATAAGAAAAAAAGAAACTTTAAGTAACAATAGCAATTCACAATCATATTCTGTTTAATTAAAATTTTAGTACTTAATTAAACTGGTTGATTAAACAGTCCATAAAGTATGACATAATGTTTTGCTAATATATATCTGTGAATTCATCTTAAAATAAGCTATGGACATTCTATCTAAAAGGATAATATCAAATTTTAGATTTAAAAACCTTCTTGAATTTTATTATCCTAAGTTGGGCTAATATGTTATAGCCCATCTTAAGATGGGCTAAGCCCATCTTAAGATAGGCTACCCAACTTAGGATCCTAAGTTGGGCTATAGCCCATCTTAAGATGGGCTGACTCCTAAGTTGGGCTCCAACAATAATACCAAAGTTTGCAAAACATCATCCCAGCATTACTTATAGCCCTGGAAATCATTATATATTAGGAATATAAATAAGATTTAAATGTTTGGTCTGACTGGTCCAGGATTATTACATCTGAGAAGTTGAGAATGCTCAATGTTGGC
The DNA here is from genome assembly GCA_964017235.1 of Sabellastarte sp. h YS-2021. Lineage (NCBI taxonomy): Eukaryota > Metazoa > Annelida > Polychaeta > Sabellida > Sabellidae > Sabellastarte > Sabellastarte sp. h YS-2021. Next base: position 32,194,345 of record OZ024929.1, read on the forward strand.
ATCCCAGGCTAATAAAGATCCAAGGAATGACTAAACGATGAATTTAAAATGTTTCAATTGCAGCTAATTTACAGACAATTGCTGATATTTATCAGTGTATATATGCGATCCAAATATTGATGTGCATTGTTCAATTGTTCATGTAATTGTGAGAAATCAAACCTATTGTACTGCTAAATACACTGGGTTCAGTGCATTGTGATACCATATAGCTTTTATCAAAATAATGTGACTGATACCACACTGAATTTAGTTGTATTCCAATCTCAAATAAATCAGGCATATTACACATTATAGGCTGATTTAAAAAAGACAAGAAAACCAACAATTTATGGTGCTTTTGTGTTATGTTTTTGGTTTTTAAACCCTTGACATAGTGGCATTCAGTTTGAGTTCTGATGCTAATGATGTTCTTAACAGTTCTTTACAATCCACTATATACAGAAATTAATTGTTCCCTGATTGAAATTTAGTTCAAATTGAATTAATTCTGTGTAGTGTTTGGATCACTTGACTCTAAAACGGTTATTACAATGATTTACCATTAAGCAGATGTCTCAGTAGCCTGGTAAGGTTAACCCGGTAAACATTGAATCGCTTGTCCCAAACCTCTGTGGTCATGTGATGAAATCCACCTGCTGGTAACGTGGACTTTCTTGATGGCTCGTCTTAGACTTTGGCTGTTGAAAGGGATGTAAACTTTGTACACCAATATTTTGTATTGTACAGTTTTGATTTATGTGGGTTTAGTGTCACTTTCAGCACATTATATAGGTTTTATCATTATGGGTAGTAAGGGTAGAGTAAAGCAGTATATACTAGCTGGCCAAAATTCACTGTAAACTGCTGGGCATCAGTAAGTAACTACCAACTTTCCCACATACATTCGGGTCTGGGGTTCAAAACCGCCAACCGCAAAAGTGGGGGGCGAGTGTGTTACCCACTTAACAGGTTAATTTTACCTGTCAATTTATCATTCACAATTATATAGTAGTACACAGTGATGCCAGTGTCCTCACATTTACTGACTTCCAATAGAAATATAATACTTTTCATCTTCAGCATACCCTTGGGGCTAGGTGACCTGGGAGGGTGAACACCTTTGTCATGTCATTGAGATTAGATAATAACCATTAGGGCCTATCCACGCTTGTCTTTTAGAATGTGTACATGATTAGGTACACAATTAAATGAGATAGGCTAAAATATGGGGAAATCCGTAAGAGGTTATAAAATGTTGTGACAATGGAAAATATAGTTACATATAGATCTATATAGTGATAACTTCATAGACAGTATCACAACATAGGTAAATAAACCTTACACTTATAAGTAATAGAGAACAGGTAAAACATGTCTGTACCTGAGCCAAATACTGGCATGTTTCAGGTTGGTGCCATAAAAGTATCCTAATTCTAAAGTCTTCAAAACAGATCCAGAAATGTTTACAGATTTTAGGCTACATTAACAAATGGATTACTTTCACCGTTATGATGTCAAAAATATTGTTTATATTGCAGGGGAGGTGTGAACAAGGCTTAAGTCACTAGAGAAGGCTGATCTTTAAATTGTACCATAATTAAGATGACTTTGTCCTGGGGCAAGGGTAATAAGTTGTCAAAACACACCCTGTCTTTCTGCCATGCTATGGGTCTGAAAAATGTAATGAACTAAGGCCTGCGGAATTCACCATGATGTGTGAAATTGGCTACTGGGGAAACTAGGGCTGTTACACAGTACACATTGAGTGAGTGAATGAGTGAGTGGGTGATCAAGCCGGCGAGCCAGCCATCCAGGCATTCAGTGAGTCAATCTAGGTCAGGAGAGAGCAGAGCAAGTTTAAATGTTATTTTGCACCAATTATGATAATTAACTTGAGAATACTTACAAGTAATGGACTAAATAATGTACAGATGCATTATTATAATAGTTCTAAAGTTCAAAATCAAGATAGTTGTACCCTTGTCTGATTGTATTTTAATGTACAAATAGAATAAATCAGATAATTTCATTTCTTACAAATATTTTCCGGGAATGGATCAGTCATTTTATGTATGTTTTAATTCACTGAAAAAAAATTACTAGCTAGAATGAAAAATAATGAAGGAATACTTTTTTACAAAACAATGCCACTTGTCCCAGCCCCAGGTCTGTTATTTTTCTTAATTATTTATGAAAAATTGTGATTTTTCAAATTGACTGGACATGGGTTTTATAGGTTCAAATTCAGAGAACAATTCTAATTCTAGGTCATGCTGAAATCACCACTAGTGACAAAAATGGTATCAATTTATATTTCGGATATTAAATTGTTCAATTCTACTCAAACCAAAGACCACCATACTACAAGTCCAACTGATAATCCTTATACTGAGTGACAGGAGTACACTGGGGAAGTGAATATTCTTTGTGTAAAGTAGCTAATCACTGGTGGTTGTGTATGATAAACAAGTTCTTAGTTTTAATGATTTATCCTTCATGAGAAAACAAGGAATTTGAGAAAACACACAAATCTTAGATAGTCTTTGGATAGTTTGAAAAAAATAGTTAAATAATCAAAGACCACTAGTTTATGTGTGGCCAATTGTGTGTTGCATTTTATTTAAATTTGAATGCATCACACTTTTTTGTGCTTTTAAGTCATTATAGAGCAATTTACAAGAAGGGTAAAGGTTAAATGACTTTCTGAAGTAAAAAGACAACAACATTGCTGTTTGATAAAAAAGGCTTCTTGTTGAAAGAATAAGTTTCAAAACAAAGCTATGAAAGTTTTTTTTTTTTTTTTTTTTTTGCTTCCTTTGTTGAGAGTTATTTAGTCCGTGCTTGGCTGCCTCTGAGAACTTGTGGATTACTAACTTCTAGTACAAATATTTGTACCTTCTTTTTACCAAGCATAGCCTTTTATCTTTAGAGAGGCATGTATGTACAAATTACAAGGGTTTAGTTTATCCCTCTTTGTATGTTTATCGTTTAAAGAGTGTGGTTTTTATTTTATTAATAATATTTTTGGAGAACGTTGTACTATAAAGTTCTACCTTAATGTTCAAAGCTCCTGAGATAAAAGTCCTGCTAATGCAATTGAAGTTTGTTTATTTCTTCCACATATTGAGGGTTATCAGTTGAAGCAAGTGCATTCTTCCTCATCGGTTTCATTTCTCAAAAAATGTTTTTTCAGTCATCTTTTACCCCATTTGCACTGTTCCCCATTTCTCATGACCAGGGCCCCTGCTAACCCCAGGGATAGAGAAAAAGCATGCTTACAGAATATGTTTTTTTTGTATTATATAATATTTATAGATAATAGTATACTTGCTAATTATGTGAATATCATTTATTCTATTAACATTTACAGTCCAATCTGAAATACACAAGATAGTGTCAATTTAAGTTTACAGATGCAGTTAGCATTAATATACATTACATTCAAACGATTATGACACAAAACCTTGGTGTGTGTGTGTCTTTTTTTAGCGGTTTGTGGTCTAGTGGGGGGTCACCCCAAGAGGCTTTACTGATACTGTTGTATTCTGTTTTTAAGGTGACCCCCCCCACTGGAACACAAACCAGCTGGAAAAAAAACACATTGAGGGTTAGTGTCATGATAGTTTGAACAGTTCAAAATATTCTGACACTAAGTATCTGACATTGGAGACATTGGACAGGGGAAGGTTTGAACGCAGCATTACTTATCTTTGAGGACACTGACTAGGTTTCAGCCTGATTTTGATCTTGACTTTCCATGTGCTCTTATTACAACATAGTCTGTTTTTCTATGCTTATGTTGTTGTTTTTTTTTGTTCTGCTAAAGACTGTTTACTATGTAAATGATAATTGTATTGTGCCCCACTGTAATCTAAAGAGAGTTGCCATTTTCTTGTCAGCAGAGATAAACTTTAGGGAGATAGTAGAGGTAAGGCAGTGAAAAAAATTAGCCACGGGAATACGAAATTCTCCACTTGGTGGCACCCCTTTAAAACAAAGAAACTCTAAAGGCCTATACATACTGGACTGATCCAATCCAAGGTGAACCGTGGTTAAATACAGTAGACTGTATAACTAGAACTTCCAATATGCAGTGGATCTGGCTCTTGTTACACAGAACTTCCACTTATCCCTACAAAAACAGTGCAATTTCTGATGATGGGGCCTCAAAATTAGTTCTTCTTATATACCTAAGTCAACTTATACTAATTTGCCTTATAAAGAGTCTATCCATAAATGGCAATAGCTACAGTGTAGTGTGATGAGAATGCACATGAAATTACTAAATTTGCAGAGAACGAGCAAATTTTAATGGAGTATGTTGGAAAGTCACAGTTTTGCAGGAGTCCTGGCATATGATCTGGTAACACTGTAATATTACATACCTTGTCTATGTGGACTAATGACTAGATTCAAGCCAATAAAAAGTAATTTTAATATTGATTAATACAGAAACTGTAAGGTGCAGAAAATTGATTCTTGGATGGTTCGTTGGTTGTGCAGTGCAGGTATGCTAATTCATGTTGTGATGTTTTACCTTGGCTCTGCCAGAGTATGTTCACCTGCCATAATTGAGACATATTTCTAAGATATATTGATTGCTGTATCTGATTTTTGATTGTACTATTGCATTTCAGATTTTACAGCTTCATAGTTTACAAACATTTCTCTTATTGTGGATTTCGTCTCATTCCGCCGCCGCAGTGTGTAGAGAGATTTCACCATTACCGCTCTAAAGAAAAATATATTATATCTAGACTTCTCAAATTTGCAGGATATATTCATAACCATAAAATCTTGCCTGGGAATATTTTTGGCCTCAACAAGATGGCCACCACAGGTGCTTCTTTGTCAGTCATGAAAAGTGCTTAAATCTCCCTAATTATTGATCCAAGAGGTTTGCAATGTGAAGCCAACCTGTAGGAAATCATGAGCTAAGAATCTTCTGATGTGGTCAGATTTGATCTTGGGCCCCTCTTTCAAGGTCAAACGAGGATAGCAAAATTTAAAAGTGCTTAATATAACTCTCTTATTATTAGTCCTACAGACTTGCAATGTGAAACCAACCTATATGAAATCATGGGCTAGGAATCTTCTGTTATGGTCAGATTTGACCTTGGGCCCCTCCAAGGTCAATCGAGGATAACCACACTTAAAAGTGCTTATAACTTGCTTATAATTGGTCCTAGAGGTTTGCAATGTGAAACCAACCTATAGGAAATCATGGGCTGGGAATCTTTTGATGTGGTCAGATTTGACCTTTGGCTCCTCCCTTCAAGGTCAAATGAGGATAGTCAAATTTAAAAGTGCTTATAACTCAACTATTATTCTTCCTAGAGGTATGCAGTGTGAAACCAACTTATGGGAAATCATGGGCTAGGAATCTTCTGATGTGGTCAAATTTGACCTTGGGCCCCTCCTACAAGGTCAAATGAGGATAGCCAAATTTAAAAGTGCCCATAACTCACTTATTGAGATGCTGTTTATCTTCAAAAACGTGTTAGTAGTCCTTTTATGGTGGATACAATTCTTGCATCTGGGCACAGATGAGTCCTTGGGTTAGTTTAAACATTATTTTCTCTACTACATTATATGGACCTTTGCATTGTTTGCTGAGAAAGTCTCTTCATCTTTGTACTGTTTCACTTCTTCTTTATCTCATGGTGTCAAAAACTTTTCTCCCGGCTGTGGGGTACGGGTATCTCCGATGCTATTTTTAAAAAGTAATATTCACTATTTTATCCGGTTTGAAGACGGATTGTGTCTAAGCATATAGTATTGGGCCAGGTGGTGCAGTGTATACAGAAATTTACAGAAATTCTTTTACAGTTTAAGGCCTCCATGCACTAGTGAAAGGATCATTTATCGATATGTCAGTGTCGATTGATATACCTTTCTGAATTTTGATATTTATACTAAAAGTGTTAATTAAGCGGCCCGTCAGGGGCGCTTATTTGTTTTCACGTAAGTTCGACTGATCACCGCCGCCAGATTATGGTCTCCCTTGAATAACTTCTTGGGCTTTCAAAGTTTTCTTTCCTTCTTATCTTTCTTTAAAACTATAGGGGTGGGAAAAATTTTCGGGATACTTTGCGGAGACCTTAAGCTTTACTTAAGATGACATTAAGCATTTTTCAAAAACACCCTGTCATCGTGTTTCGGTAAAAACCGCACACACCAGTGCTATAAAATTTATCAGGTACATTCTAGAACTATATCCGCAGGTCCAAAAGGATTTTCTGATCAATCAGACCATAGATGCCTGAATGGGAGGGGTTTTATTTTCATAAATTTTTTTAAAATGGAAACTTGGTCTGTATCTCCAAAACGGTCAGGATTTCAGCATTTAGTTGGAATAACTTATTCAGCTACTTTTTGATAATCTTTCACATGACGAAGTTTTAGCCCTGTATCTACAATCTTAAGGTCACCTTAATGTCAAAAAAGGGGGTTTTAGCCCTCCAGTTCACTTAGTTTTTCACTTTTTTCAACCAAACTTGGCATATATATTAAGATTTACCAAAGGATAATCCTGACTTTATGGAGACCTTAAACTGTTAATATAATTGGAGCTATGGCCCCCCTAAAGTCTGACCCCTTTCTTTTTCCATATCTAACGTATATTGATATTGAAGTAGATCAAAAGAAGACTCTTACTACATTATGATTTAAATAATAATGATGTTATGGCCATCTTAAACTTAAAATGTAGGGTTTTTCAGCCCTAAGCTCAGTTAATATTTAAATTTTTAAAACAGTTGGCACATTTATAAAGGTTGGCAGAAAGGGACATTTTCATTTTATTGTCACCTTAAAGTCGCAAATATGAATGAAGTTATGGTCACCTTACAGTGAAAAAAGAAAGTTTTCAGCCTCCAGCCATCTTATTGTTCAACTGACCTGAGCTAGACTTTATGCACTTATAAAGGGTGACAAAAGGGACATTCTTATTTTATGGTCACCTTAAAGTCCCAATATGAATGAAGTTATGGCTAGGGACATTTTTATTTTCTTTCCACCTTGGAGTTCCAATACAAGTACAGTTATGGCCATCTTGAAGTAAAAATGAGGGTTTTCATCTCCCAACCGACTTACTGTTCAATGACATCACTTCAACTTGACACATTGATTAAGTTTAAGGAAGACTTTTATTGACTTTTTTTCCTTAAAATTCCTGTTTTTATATTTGCTGACCTTTCTGTCAGCTGACATTATGGCATCACTCTGCGGCGTCCACGTCCGCATGAACAACTTCTCCAAAACTACAAGACCGAGAGACATGCTATTTTTTTTTAAAGATACCTTATCTATCGAGGATGATAAATCGTAAAATCCATGCAGATCTATCTGTTCCCCAAAGCCATTAGAAGAGAGGTACCCCCACCCAAAGTCTGAAAATTTCAACACTTTATCACAATTTTCTCATTGACTATTGCAGGGATTTCTCTCATATCTTGCATATATGTACTGGGCCAGCAGTAGATTCCCTTATGGGAGTATCAGGCCTGGATCTTTCTTAATTATCTCTTTTACAAATTTTTGATGCATTAAAATTTGTGTATTCATCCACTAAATCACTTATAACTTGAAAAGTATTACATTTAGAGCATTTTGTTAAATGTGTTTTTGATGTGGTTTTGTGTCAGTTATAACATAGTAAACTTTCAGAACTGTAGCCCCATAAATAATTAAGTAACTGCTGTAAATCCTAAACATTCTACTGCAGTAAATACGTAATCTTTTTTTCACCCGCATTTTATTTCATTGAGGGGAGTGAGGCAGAGGCAGTCTTTTTCTGCACAGATCTGCCCCCTCCCCACTCCCCTCACTCAAATAAAAATGCATGTGAGAAAAGAATTACCTCTGTGTATGGGGGGGGGGGGGGGGAAGTGAGATGGAGAAGTGAGACTATGTTTGTGTGTTGTAAGTCTCACTTCCCTCCATTCAAACAAAGAGGAGAATATGTGTGCAATGTGTGTATCTTTTCTGTCTTGCAAAAATAAAAAAAATTTTTAAAAAAGTGAAAAAAATGGAAAGGTTCACTCTCACTGAGCTTTATCAAGCCTAGTTGTGCATACTGTTATTCTGCTTACAGTCTAATACTGCAACAGTTTTTAGATAATCCACTTTCCCATCAGATACAAAACACAGTAAAGCTTACCTTCTCCTTACAGTCTCATACCACAACTACTGCAGCTTTATTAACTCAAGTCTCCATCCGGGCCGCTTGTTTTTGATAGCAAAAACCTTTTTTCTGGTTTCAATATCATCCTTTAAGGAAGAATTTTCAAAACAGTGTTGTAGTTTATAAGTTCCCTTAACTTTGATCATCAATATATATTCATACATTTGTTGATTAATGCTTCAATTTTTCATGAAGTACATTTCCTTTAATAGCCAGCTTGTATTAAATTCATTGTTAGTTTTGTGTATCTTTTATGTTAACAAAACATTTTTTTGATAGCTGAAGGGATTAATAGGTGTAAAATGATGCGTTTTTGCAGTGTGAAACAATGTTTTAAACATAAAAAGGAAGTGATATCACTGGCTACCTGGTGAGTGAGAGAGACACTAGCCCCCTAGTGAGTGAGGGAAACACCAAGGCCGGATCTCCTGGAGGAGACTCAGGACGTCTTTTTGTGACGTAAGGTGGGATCGGCTTGCACTGGACCTATGGCATTATAAAAATTTAATTTACTTATTAAATTTTCTATTTTACATCAATATATATGTTAAGACAAATTACAGTTTGATCTCTATGTTAGAATTGCAAAATGAGGTGACCCAGATTATGATCAGTTGTCATATTATGGTTACCTGGCTTAATTTTTTGCCCTCAGTAATGCCCCAATTTTTCCTATATACCTACATTATTAGGCTATCTATTATGCATATGTGGTAGCATTCAAGTGATCCTTTAACCAACCCTCATGTTTAAGGAATTCTGGGATGTTACTGAGACCTACGTTTTACAATAATTGTTATATTAATATAAATCATATATTTGTGTAGGTTGATATACAATGTATTTAATATAGTGGCACAAACTACTTTGGACCATGAATTTGGAAGGTTATGGGACCAAGAATTGAAGAAGTCACTGGTAGCAGAGGGAACGGAGAGTTTATCTTCTGGACTTGGTAGAATGACCAGTATGTCTCTAATGCATTTAGGTGTGATATCTGTCCTACTTTTGACCAAATACATATTGGACAAAAGTAAATCCATGAATCAAAGCACCCCTCCTTTCATGCCTGTGGCTTCTTAATAAATGACAAGGTTGTAAAGTTTATATCTAACATTGTCAAGATATCATGACTTATTCACAAACTTAAAATCAGTTTGAATTAAGTGCATATTATTATCTGTAATAAAAATATTAACGTGTTATTTTATATTTGTATTTTGTCTATTACTATAGTTAGGTGAAAGTGGAACATTTTGAACCTGAGAGAGTTGTCTATTTGTTGTTGATCTTTGGTCCTTTTTATTGAGTTTGTTTGTAGAATCACTGACATACAGTTTATTATTAAAGTCTCAGGGTGTTGATTTACATGTTAATGTAATAATAACATGGCTTGTAACACTGATGACATGACACATAATCAACTACATGCATATAACTGTGTTCACAATCTAATACATGACTGGATAGACTACACTAAATACTTTGGGGTTGGGAAAAACATATAGATATATTTGTCACAACTCATCTCGAATTGTTCTTTAACAAAATTTTTTTCCATTTCCTGGCAATTACTATTTATTCGATCCAATTAACTTTTTGATTAACTCAAGCATAAAGATTTAATAAACAACTTTAACCTTTAACCGCCCTATAGACCATGATCAGGCCTATTTACTTCATTATTTTTGTTGGTCATAAATAGGACACATTTAAATAGGTGTACTTGTGTATTTATATTTCATTGATATTAAAGCTTCTATTGGGAACAAATACAAGTACTTTTCAAGATCTGAAAGGGATCTTTTCCTAATGCAATAAGTAAAGGAGGATGTAGGAAAAAGATTGCTGCAAATTTTCATAAACACTTCTACACCTTATAATCAACAAACATAAGAAAATTCAGCCAAAAGAAATTGATGCCAAATCTGTGTTAAGTCCTGGTACCTATTTTGTTTGCTGGACAAATCGGTCTATACTTGTACGGATAATCATTGGTTACTTGTTTATTGTAAAATTACTGTGCTATGATTTAAGTCAGAATATTAGTAAGATATTATGTCTGAATTTATATCAATGTCTGATGTGACATGGATTAAGACCAATTACTCACTGCAGATGTCTTTTGTCCTAATAGGTTGGTCTTGAGATGTCCTTTACAAAATAGATTGCTCCCTTACCTTAATAGATCTGTCATTTGTCTTAATTGATAAGTCCTTGGGCAGATGAAATATCTAAATATTATATGCAAGGTTGAAAATTAAGGTAGTGGTAAAATTTATATTTATATTTTTAGCTGTAATTATTGCTCAAAATTTCCTTACCTTATCAACGTTATTCCTTCTTATTTGGTTTGTAAATATGTCAACCCACCTGCAATAGGAAAACTTTCGAGTGACAAAGAGAAAAATAAAAATATATCACAAGTAAAGATGATAGTATTACACAAGTATTATAAACCCCAGCCCATATAGGTGCGTGCATGGTGCGTTTGTCATTCATTTATGAAGATTTCGTCACCAAATTTGCACAGAATGTTTTTGGCTATGAAAAGAGGTCTGTTGAAAATTTATCCTCATTTAAAAAAAAAAAAAAAAAAAAAATGGCCACTGTAGCTGCTTGTTCCAGAATCATTGAGATTTTCTAAAACTTAAAATATTGCAGCTAGGTTCTTTAAGTTTGCACAAAATATAAATGAAAGCTTGCCCGACAGAAATTTTAGCCTTGTTTTGAAAGGAAGGTGGCTGCCATGTCATATCTTGAATGTCAAATAAGGGGTCATCATATCAAAAAGATCTAATATCTGTCTTATCATAGGTCCTTGGGTTTCAGAATGAGAAAACAACTTATAGGAAATCATGACCTGCAAATTTTTTGCAAGTGTCAAATTTAACCTATGACCCCCTGCTTCAAGGTAAAATGGGGTCATCATACAAAAAAGCCTCATACATGTATCCCCCTTGTTATTGCTCCTACATCTTGAAAATTTGAAATTATTCCGCAGGAAGTCATGGCCTGAAAAATCTTTATTAAGTGCCGAATTTGACCTTTGAACACTGCTTCAAGGTCAGTTTGGGTGTTCATACTAAAAAACTCTTATATCTCCCTTATTAATCGTTCTAGGGCACTCAAATGTGAAAACAACTTGTCAGAAATCATGGTCTGTGAATTTTTGCAAGTGTCAAATTTGACCTTTCGCCTCCGCTTCAAGGTCAAGTAGGGTCATCATACTACAAAAGCCCAATATACCACCCTAATAATTGGTCCTAGGGCTTCAAAATATGAAAACAAATTGAAAGAAATCATGGTCTGTGAATCTTTTGCAAGTGTCTATTTAACAGTGTCTATTTTCCAGCTTAAATAACAGAAGCCAATTCAAGACTTTACTGTTTAGATTGGCATACCCTCCAGTAGCCACCACCATAGCCACCTTCCCCTTTTGAGTTGTTACTGGATTATGACTTTACTTAGCTTTAGGAATATACCAAAATGAGCAGAAGCTGTATAAAATACATTTCATATGATGTATGTAACATATTTGTAGCTTACATACCTAATGAAACATTGACCAAAATTGGAACTCATTGACAAATTATTAATACTTACTATCCAGTAAGTGGCGGCGAACAATAAAAAAAAAGTGATCTTGTCTGTATACCCTGCTATTTAGGTCAAATAAAGGTATTGGTGAATACTAAAAGTATTCGTGTTGGTAGAGGAATTCCCAGGAGAGGAATGTGCTTGGATAGTATTCTAATTCTAATAGTCCTTCTATAGCGCTTAATCCCCATCTATTGACAGACTCTAAGGTGCATAATGCCAGAAATCAGAGATCGTAATCGTTAAATCAGAAACATTGCAGGGCTTGGCACCACAGAGAAAGACCGGGACAAGACCAGAAAAACTAGGGTGGGTAATGTTTTGCAAAGAGATACTGTAAATGACCTATTTAGCACACAGTGCACTAAGGAAAGACTATTTTAATTCAATCTTTGGTGGGAAAAAGTTCCCCTTTTAGCGCACCCATCATGAAACACTTTTCGGGATGAAGTATACGTCAGTCTGGTAAGAATAACGGTGTTCCGACATTTAGAATCTACAAAAAATACCCACTTCCTGTAAATATGGCAGTAGATAAACAAACTCGAAAGACATGCCAAAAATGTCAATTTATTAAGCAAAAATACGTACAATATATAAAAAATATGTGGATATTGTGCACTGTCCCCGAAGATATTGCCGGGAAAAAGAGATAGGATGCGGTTACAAGGGTGGATGTGCTAAAAAGGTCATTTACGGTAGGTTTTCAGCTTTGAATTAAGAGAGAGATTTGGCTGAGCGTACATCATCAAGTAGATCTTTCCAAATCCTTAGGGCATTACAAGGAAAGCTGAGGCCAAAATGCTTTTTAGAGTTATATATTGTTGCAAAGTGTAGAACCTCAAGCAGCAGCATGCCATCAGAATGACTTCTATGAGTTCTATACACACAAAGGTTCAAAGTATTTTGGATGACCACAATGTAGAAGCTTGTACACTAATAGGGAAGTCTTGAAAACATAGTGATACTTGATAGACAACCACTGAAGATTCTTTCTTACAGGAGTGATCTGTGAGTACTTGGTGGTATTAGCCACAATTCTAGCAAGACTGTTTTGAACACACTGGATCTTGTGAAGATCAAGAGCAGAGAGACTTCTAACAAGGAATTACAGCAGTGAAGATGACTTCCAACCAAGGCATGTGTAGTGAAAAGAGTAGCATATGCATGCTACCATCACTTTTAATCAATGATCATGAAAGAATAAATACACCAGTATTTTTTTCCAATAGTGTACTTTTGATACTTACTTTGTATAATGCAGGTTTTTATTCATACAACAGATGCAGCATTTATTTATTTGTGTATTAACTTTAAAAGTTGAATAGAAATAATAATAGAAGCACCCCAAATCAGCTAAATATCTTGTATTGAATGGCCAAATACATTTTATTCAAAAAAAGTTCAAGCTTGATGCACAAGCAATCAACATTCTTTTGGTAATTGCATTCAGATTCAGTCTACTGAAAAAAGTGCCAGAGTTACAGGTAAAATTGGTAGCTCTTTAAAATATTTAATAAATATTTTGATTTATTATTCCATTAAAATTGAAGAAATGATAAGCAGTCACTCTCATTCCTTATTTCAGATGAGTTTTATTCCAGTTACTTAACACCCTGCTTGCAAGTGAAAATTGTAAAGATTTCAAAAGAAAACCTCAGATTCAAGGTTGTAATATTTAATTAAGGAGTTTCTGTTGAGTTTGGAGAACTTTAAATATGTTTATATTGAATGTGTAAGGCATCTTAATTCAGAATAGGCTCAATAGCAATTGAATAATAATATACTGTCCTAAGTTGATTGAGAACTGTTTATACATGTAATGTTATATCCTTTGAGTGTTCTCCTGCAGTGACAGATACTTTCTATCAATTACAGTTATTATCTCTCCTGGTGAAATGTCTATAGCTTAGTCTTTCCGAAGGCATTACGTTATTTTGAGCACGATGGCCAAACAGTAGGAGACTTTATTCTTACATTGTCTAACACTCAATAAGAAACTCCAACTTCCAGTAAAATTTGGCAAGCAAAATTTTAGTTCACTAATAAGATATGCATAAAATAGAAGATACAATGTAGTATAAAATAAGAGGATAATACAAATATTATAAGTTCAAGGCAGTGTCAATTAGGTCACCAGGGTCACCAGGAATTAGGTAAAACTTTAGCAAATACATAGCTTCAATAAAGGTCTCCCCTTATATGTTGAATTCTATGTATGGTGTATGTGGCGACCACCAAACGTCTCAATATCCTATCCTATCGTAGATATCCTATCTGTCTATTTAGAGACTTAGGTCACAGGTTCGAATCTCATCCTGAGCTGAAGAGAGAATGGCATTATTAGCTTGCCACTGCCTGATGGTATTAATTGAAGAATTTTGACCCAGCGTTATCCACTGTTTTTATTCATCCCTTCAACTGTCTGTTGTGATATGCGACCTCTGCATCATGTTAAACCCAAATCATTCAGTGAATAATGTTGTTTTGAGAGTGAGAAGTAAAATTACACAAATGATATTTGAGAAAGGCTAATAATATCGGTGACATTGTGTATTGTGTCCCCACTCTGTGAAAATGGTACAAAAAACCTGTAAGGTGAAGGTGCCCTATTTTTTCCATGATCCCCTATATGAAGCGAGAATCTCGTATTGTTAAGGTTAAGTGACTGAGGTCCTACTTAGGCTGAACTGCATACATTGTTTAAAATGGTCTTGTTAGTTTTTGAGAGGGAAGGGTAACGTGGAGATTTGGAAAATGAGTAAGTGGTTGAGGATTCAGGCACTTGATGAAGGAAAAGTGACAGAAGTGGTGCTCAAGGAAGTGAGGTGTCAGGTGACCACAGAAATGGTGCTTGTAAGTCACCAGAAAGGCCACACCAACTCTACACAACTGTTTACATGACAGATTTTATTTCTTATGTTTAATGGTGAAATTTATAATAAATGAAGTTGTAATAATAAGAGTAATATGATAATAATATAAATAATAAATCCCTGAAGTTCAAAAACAATTAATTCCAGTTCGCAAGATGATTAGACCATTGTATGTCATTGAAACTGTGATTTAAGTGATGTAATATGCTTTTTTTTGTTTTTGCTCCCCACTGTATTTAATCCTAGTAAAGTGATTGTCATTGAGCTCTTCTGGATTGCGATAAGATTATGTTTATATTATGTAGTCATGAAAAAGGACACCAGTCACCCCAGTATTCGCTACTTACAAGTAAATATGCATCTCTTATTGAGAGAATAAATATCTTCATTGATTTATTAGTAGTCTTTGATTGAATTTTGAAATATTTGACAAGCTGCATGGTTTGGCAATATAAACTTGGAATCCATATCTTTCCATGTCTTTTTACAGTAAAATTGGTGTGAGTGTAAGTAAATAACTGTCGACAGTTGAATAGACTGCTGGACTGTTGACCCTATATTTTAATTCTAGAGCCACTGTACTAGAATAGGATATAGAAATATTAAGAATAATAAGTTTTAACCAGATCACTCTCAAAGGTAAATAGGATCTATTAGTTGGTCCAAGACCCATCTTTTGATTTTTTTTCATGAAATTCCAACCAGTACTGAGTAGTATGTGCATAATCTTGATAACAAACAGACAAACAAATGGTCATGAATACAATACCTCCTTGGCAGAGGTAATAGTGCTAACTGGGTGACAGGGAATTAAACATATTGAGTTCTAACACATTGATAACTAGCAAAAATAAATGAATTTTTGTTTCAGAAACATTTCCAGAACATTTCAAGAATTTATAAAGTTCAGATGACATAATGATGTGACTGCACGATTAGATTTTTGTTTCGAAAAAAAAAACATCTGTGTTTATCACACTGGCAACTTTTAAAACGTAAAATAAGTTATGATAGCAATAATTAATTGGGATTTATTTCTGATGTATAGGATAGCCAGCTCGAAAAATATTAAGTATTAATGTGCTGGATTAAGAATATCTCTTGATTTCATTAAGATAAAAACAACACGCTGATATAAATTACAACCAGTGAAATTGCATGCAAAACATCAGTGATTTTTTATCCTATTTTTATTCAGAAAAATAATACAATATAATTATACCATTTATGTATTTGAATAATGTATATACAAGGATCAGGTTAATATATTGTAGAGAGTTGGCCTATATAAAAGATATAATCAGCATATTTTTAATCCTGCAGTTTTAAGTGTTTGATAAAAATACACATCTAAAAGTTATCCAGAGGTCAGCAATATTTTATGGTAATTTTGTAAATGTATACCTATGAAGTGCTATCAATCATTGTGAAAACCACACATTATGAAAAGATAGATTTGAATTGGTTTTGGGTTGAAACTTGAGCAATTGTGTGTAGGACTGATTTGAGAAGAGATGTGTAGAATTAGAGTGATATCGTAAATTTCTGAAATATTGCCTACGGGATTCAATTAATGCTTGCTTCTAATAAATACATGGTACAAAACACTATAGCAATAAAATATTAGAAAGATGTCACCACTCACCATTGTGTTTTTGAATTTCCCATCTCATGTGCAATTAGTTTAGGAGATAGTGAACTGGAAACTTACTTGCTGACCGAAAGACACTGATATGGTGGCTTCCTTCCATTTTCTCGTAATCAGAACCAGTTTCCTCACATACTATTTTAACATAAATTTACCAAAGCTATTTCACAGTGGTTTATTGTATTGTACCAATATATTAGATATTTTGTCCTCAAAAGTGTTTAGAAAGCACGTCACATTTTATATTTATATAAAATATCGTTATATATCACGACTTTTTGTAAGCTTTTGAAAAGTTGTCATCGTATTTACAAAATCAAACACAACTGATTTTTCGTCAAGTTTCCAGTTTTGGGAACCAGTTCGAAAATTTGCAGTCAACCACAATGCTAAGTTAGATAGGATCTAAAGAAGTGGATCAATTATCAAAAATTTTTGGGACCAATTTCAAAGTCAATGTGGCAGTAAAAGCCAAACTTTGAGTCCTTAGTGTTATGAAGATTTCAGTGACTAAATTCTGTGACAAATAATAATATAGGTCCCAGCTGTTCTGTGCTTTGACATTTTCTCTAAATTATACAAGATTAAAAAAAACCCTTATTTGTATGCCAGGTAGTCACACGTCTTTCAGTAGACTCCTGTAATATAGAGTTTCATTTTTAGCAGAAATAAATACCAGTTCCTCATTGAATATTACCCTGTAATTTGGACAATCTGATTAAGTGGAAGTGTTTCTGTGGCCCTATTTTAACATGACAAATTATTTTAAGATGAAATATTATTGTAAATTTTACGGTGAAACGGTTATTGTTTACGACAGCCATAATGAATGATAATAGGGAGCTAAAGGGTTATACTGGATTTTACCCTTAAAGTTTTTTGTTATTTAGCCAATAAGAATCGAGAACACATCCCTGTCATGTTAGAATCACAGTTAACAGGGTTCAGCAATATATCCAGTAGATGTGAGACCGTGCAGATTAACAGATTTTCTTCCTGTGAAGGTAATTAGCTAGTGTTGAAGACAGTAAACCGGAAACCTATTTGTCGACTGAAAGATACTGATCTGGTTATGTTTTGTTTTGTTTTAAGTAATTATTTTAACTTAATTTTACCAAAATATTCAACTACAACAAATATTTCACAGTATTATATAATATTCTATCAATATATCACACATTGACCTCAAATATCTTCAAAACGCCCATCATGTTTCATACTTATATGCAAGTTATAGCTCATGTATGCATTTGAAAACTTATGTCTTTGCATTTAATAAATCAAAGACACTCAGTTTTTCACATAATTTCCACTTTCGGAAACTGGTTCTAACATTCGCATTCAGCCAACAACACTATGTAATAATACTGAGGCCATATTTTACAAAAATACAGTATATACAGATATATCTGAGGGGAAAGGAGGATAAGGGACTCAGTGCTATAATTGTTTTTGATTTATAAAAACACAGTTGAGGTCATGTGTTAACTACACATTTGTTTATTTGGGAAAAGAAACAAAAAAGCTGTAATAGGATGCCCTGTTTCTCTTTCAGGAAAGTGTTTTTGTATTGGCCTTCTCAATGAACAAAAAGTAGTTATAAACAACACCTTAACAGTGGCATGTGTCAAAACACTGAGTTACTACCAGTACCAGTTTGTTACAGGGGTCTTCACTTTTAACAACATTTTCTGTTAGCCAGAAATTAATATGTAATACATGTACTTCATCTTTCAAAAATTACTGAAATTCTACCATAATCTTAAGTCTAATTTTAAGTTAATATAACTTCTTCTTTTAGAAAAATGTATTTCTTGGTTTGTGGCTGAAGTGTACATTTTCTAGAGTTTAACTTTCATTGTAATCAATTCATTTTTGATAGGGCTTGTTTGGAGTAAAAGTGTTAAATAATTATTAGGAAACTTTTCTGCATAAAAATTGAGTGATAAACAGTTCCCTTAATCTTTTCAAAAATATCATTATATGTATGCACTCTATAAACTCAAGACCTATCATATTCTGGGGTAGGTCCATGTTTGGATTAAATTACCTCTATTGTTGGCCTCTTTGGAAATACTTACCATCAGTTGAGTTGAGATGGGTTTTATGGAGTGCAAACATCTGATGCTCGTGTGTTTCTGAAATTATGAATATTGCTACCTCACCTATTCAATTAATAATATAATATTTTGAAAACCATACTTTCCCAAAATATACTTTCCCAAAATATTGCCTCATTAAGCAAGAATTTCTATATCAGTGGTGAATTTCTGTATCATTATATACATGTAAAACAAATTTACAGGCTTTTGTTTTTCCATTGGATTATTTGTTTATATTGTATTTGAAAACTCTTTATCCTGCTGATTTTAATAATTCTTTTACTCATGTCCTCAATATGTCCTCAGATTTCATAAAACTAAATAAGCTAATATTTTCTGAACTATTGAAATTGACACTTGTCTTTTGTTTACTTGTAACGACTGAATCGCTAACCAGTTTCTTATCTACAAAGAAGGAAAACTTGAATCTGTGTGAGCATTTAGATATCAGTGTCGGCAAAGGTTGGAAATATTTCTAATAAATCAATAAATAGGGATAAAGTATAAAGTCAGTGTGGGCCATGAATGAGCAGTTCTAAGTTTTATAGGTATCTGGGTATCTGAAATGCAAGTACCCTTGAGCACTACTGATGAAATATATTTGAAACTGAATCAAAAGGTCAAAGGTGGAGTTTTCCATCCCTTTCATCAATCAAGGTCACATTAAGCAGCCCTCAATGCTTTCCACATGTTGCCTTGTGCTGTATTGGAACCTGTGTCCACAGAGGTGAGAGTAAGGTTCCTGACTACCAAACTGGTTCATCACTCTGCCACCCAGCACTGTATTTCAAACAGATGAGTGTCAGATTTTAGTAGCTAGTCTTCTGTTGGCTGTGGAGCAGTGTTTTTAAACAGACACCTACTCCCCTGTCCGAGATTGGTAAGTATTCTCACACACTGGTAGTATCTAGGGTTACATGTCCAGATATCTTGTAACTTGTAATTTAACTGTTGTATACTTTTTGTATTACACGTCGAAGTATTTGAGGATTAGGGATGGGGCTCGGGTGTGGCGGTTAGAGTGCTTGCCTTCAACCTCTGAGATTGTCAGTTCAAATCTCAGCCCAGGCGCTTCATGGTGGAAAAGTTGGTAGTTACTTGCCGATGCCTGGTGGTTTACAGTACAGAATCTTGATCAAAAAGTATGCACTCCTTCCTCCACCCATAAACTACCCATCGCAATATGACCCTGGCTGTTGAACGCAACGTAAAGCGAAAAATAAATCTAAATCTTCAGGATTAGGGCCACTGCAATAGACACTCTTCTCATTACAGAGAACAGCATTAAACCATTTATTCTTTAGCACTTGCCACTTGGTCATTTTTTTGAAAATCAGTATTGATTAACCTGTGTTGGAATACAGACTAGGAACTTTTGCTGTGGACCTGTAACATTTGGTCCAGTTGGCCTGGAAAGTTTTGCCGTAAATGTCACACAATACTATAAAGAGGCTTCAGTGACTGAGTGGATATCATATAATCACTTGTTTTTTTGGGTTGAGGTCCAGCTTATGAGGCCAAGTAGGGTGCACCTTGAGCCCAACAGTACTGAGATGAGCCTAACTGTTTGCATCCCAGTTTGTGTGTAATAATGTTTAATGCCAGAAGCAGATTTTAGACCAATATGGTTCACATATTAATATAAACAGCATACTTGTGGTAAAACGAGGTGGAGAACTGAACATATGGAGACCACAGCTTCCCACAAGTGAAAATAATGCTGTATTTTTCACATTTTTTTAATCAATATTATTTCAATATGTGGCAATACTAGTCTAAATTGGCCACAATTCACTCACACACTTTCTGTTCACTTTGTGTTCCAACTAGCAGTATCAGAGCCCAGAAAGATTGTACAAGGTCAAACTCGTGTCTCCCTTTCAGCAAAGTTGGGGGTTAAAACTGTTTCACATCTCAGTGTCTTATTGAATCAGGCCCCCTCAGCATTGCTGCTTGAGTGTTGTCCAGAGAACCTTCATTCATTGGTGGGGGAGTATACCTTGAGTTAGAATCTTGGCCTTGGTTTTTACTTGAACGGGCTGGTTGTGATTGCTATCCGGTGATTTACATTGAATCTTAACCAGCTGTGATGCATTGATATAGTTTTATGACAAGTTTAGATTATCTTATTAATTTGTAACATAATTCTGTGAATATTTGAATTTTGTTGTTTCATATGAAATGGAAAATTTCATATGCTTTGGAAGATTTTATCTTTGTTACTCATTACTCTACAAGAAGAACTTTGTTGACTTTCCAAAGTGCTTGGAGTCAGATTAAGGGGATAAATATAGCTGAGGAGATGCAGAGTCATGAAAAATGAAGTTCTAAAAGACATAACTCGAACTATGTACTCAGTGCTGAAGCAAAACTTGTGTCAGAAAATATGACTTGGCCATTCCTGATGTGTGATAACCTCATGTTTGGCTTTGTACTTGTTCAGCTAAATAAATTCCACTTCTTAGAGCTTTTAACCTTGTGATAGAGGACAACATAATGTTACTTTGTAAATACATTTGTTCATCAAGCTGTCAGTTCAAACCAATTGGTAATTGGTTCCTTTGATTTTAGTGTTACAATGATAAAAGAAGAGCACTTGGAGAGTGCAGACCTCTGCCAGGGCTAGAGATGGGTCGGTAGTTCCGGTTTCTCGGTATCGAGACCATTTTGCTGAAATACCGTAATGAGATTTTACAACCGCCACTTCGCTTTTCAGCACATATAATGGAAGCAAGAGTTAAAATATTAGAAACATACCCTAAATCTGAAGAAATTATGAGTTTTTATTTCATATTTTCGTCCATTTAGACTTTTATAGCGATACGTTGAGCAGAACTGCCATGTTTTGGTTACGACACTTTATAACCTCATTTTCGCTTGTCAACTAATATAAATGAAGGGAAACTTAAAATGGTGGACAGAAACCAGAAATATGAAGATATTTTATCTTTTTATTGCATATTTCGTGCATTTGGGAGCTTTTATTGCGACGTTGTTATCCTAAACGTCCATGTTTGTTTGGGGAGAACTAAAACGCGGAGTCCCGAATTCGGTACGGTTTTGCATTGGCGACCTCCCGATGTACATATTTTTCATACCGACCCATCCCTAGCCAGGGCATGTATAGTTTATATCAGAACTTTATCTCTCTTTTCTAAAGCATTGAATCGGCTCAAAAATAAGTAAATGGAAACCTGGATTTTTAATATTTTTTGTATCCAGGTGGTGATCCAGATCACTCTCAAAATGTAATGCGATCTATGTTGGACCAAGACTCGTCTCATTTTTTTCATGAAGATTTAACCACTAGTATTTGTGTAATCCTGCTGACAAACAGACAAACAATAGTCTTGAATTTAATATCTCCTTGGTGAAGGTAACTAGAAACTTCAGTGTACTTAATCTTGGCTTTTTCCCTTTTAATAGTTTGGATCATATCAAGACAGGTCCTCAGTGAATTGTTGCAATGACCTGGGTTCAAAAGCATGACCATTGGGGGTCAAACTTCTTAACACTGAGTCCTCTTATAAATCTACAGGATTTTTGTTCTAGTTATGACTCAAGTTAAATAAATGTGAAACTAACCACATTATATGCAATACGTCACTAAGAGGCACCTTTTAAATGAAAGGAAAAATTGTCAGTATGCCTGCTAATTTTTCATCAAGGGGAGAATTCTATAGTGACAAACATCACAAATGCATAAAGAATTAATCCCAAAAGTCAAGGGAATAACAGAAGGGGGTTTCTTCAAGGGTGAATTATACATACAGGGGGAATTTTATATTTCTAAGTTCCTGTACCACTATCTTTAATAGTTGTAGAACCTCTCTCTGAAGGACCGTATTTAACTGTTGCTAACCATTCTGGAGCAGCCCACTTCTTGGACAGCCAATGTCTACATTCCTCTGCATGGGTAAACTATTACCGGCACAATTCTAAACACTAAAGAACACAGAACAATGCTGTTAAAGGTTAGGAATGTGTCTCAGAATAATCTTCAGTGGTTAAGGAATGACATAGGAACTGATCCTGTCACAGAAAAATGATTGTGTGGTGCTTGTCAGTAATTTCTAATAATTGAGAGAACTTATTAAGTATTTAATTCAAGGATTAAGCCACACAGAATTGCTGATGCACTATAAAGAATACTAAGAAATAATAAGGAACACCTGCCGATAATCAAAGAATGATTAGGCTTCATTTAGGAATGATTTATGCATGTCCGAAATCAGATATCAGTGTCATCAAAATCTGATAGAAATATTTTCAATCAAGAACTAACCCCCAATAAATTGATATATGTGCAATGAAACCTTAGGCTTGTGACCAGTTCACCTCCAGAACATAAGGTGTGCTTCATAACATTTCCAAACATTCAGAAAGGAATCTAAAACCAGATAGGAATCTCCTAGAATGGACAAATTACATCTGTATCTCATTCAGAATCTCCATTTTGGGGTGTGGCGCAGATGTCTAACTTTACATGCAAAATGAAGATTTTCCTGTTGGAAAGACTTCAAAAACTGGATCTGCTTGTCCCTAAATTCAATTTGTCATGTTGTACTAGTTCTTCTAATAGAGTTACTTGAAAGCAGTGTAAATATCAAAGGTGAATTTTGTTGATATTATTCCAGAAAAACACTAGACTCATGGTTTTCTGTGTCAGCTGATAATTATATTACCTTCTCAAAGAAACTCAGTGAAATTCCAAAAGATAGGCTAATTATTTTTCATGGAAATAGTAATTAAATTAACTCACAAAGCTATAAGTCAGCAAATTTCTTTCTTTCCATTCTGCCCCAAATCCTTTGCTTTCTTTAATATCTGTTTCTCTGTATGCAAGTCACACATAGAAACAGACACTTCATGTAGTTGCCATGTCTGTGTACTCATGTAAGTGACTAGTTGACATGATTTCAACACTGAGTGAGGCTATGTTTCAATGCCAATGGCCAATGCCTGATAGCTAACATATTACTAGTATTTCACATTTTTAGAACTCTACAAATATTTATATTTACAGACAGTGTATTCAGAAGGGTGATTCCAAGCTCCAAATTTTAAGAACCAACTGGATTGATTACATTTTTGCCAGATCAGTATACATTTCTTTCTGAAAATTGCAATATACAATGTTCTACATGACACAGTTGTGTCTGTAATTCCAGTTGGTTAACAATTCATCTAAAATACCACACATACTTTCATCTCTTTCACCATATACCAAAGAATTATTTTTCCACTAAAATTTGCCGCAATAAAATGTCAAAGTGTGTTATTTAATAAAGCGTTTAGTAAATGAATCAAGGTAAGTATCATTGATGTCATATCAGAATAGGGAGCATGGATCTATGCTGAATTTTAGACTTGTTAAAGAACAGTAAGCACTCGGGCTTCCCCTTCATGCCTCTAGCCTTTCAAGATGTCTAAAATTCAGCATAGATTCCTGCTTTCTCAAGCCGTGTCCCTATATTAACTGACAAAATAGTGAAAAGCAACAGGTCATCAGTTGGGGACAAAAGTCTTCATTGTTTTGCTACATGTAAGGAATACTACAGTTGGCGTCAAATAATTGTGTGCTTGCATGGAAACGTACAATAGGTGTGGTTTTGTTTTCTTGGTAGATGTCCAAATGCGCACTTTCACACAAGACAAAAACACAAAGGACCCAGCAGGATCCGGATCTAAGTTTACTCACTAAATAATAGATAACTTGTGATTACATGAGTAAATGGGATAACGGATAAACAGCTAAACAAGGATCTGGTGGAGGTTAAGATTATTTGCACCACTTTATCTCTTGTACAGCTGATTTAAGTAGATTATCGCTACAGTTATTTTTTAGCAATAATATCAGTTGCAGCTACAATTGATGTGTGAAATGTTTATGCTATTAACACTCCCCAGCACAGCAATACCTTTTATAAGTTTTCAGGTTTTCATTAAATAGAATCTAATGTTGGTTATCCATGCAAATAAACTCATTCTTCCACCTCAAAAAATAAATAAATAAATAAAATTGGGGCCATTGCAAACTGTGGTAGGATGAAACATACAGAAATCATCTGCAGAAGCACCCATTGACACTTCAGTGGGATGAAGAAAATCAAGAATGGGAGATAATGCGAGCATGGGCAGTTAACCACTGGGATGTTTTAACAGTAAATAACATACGTCACAAAATTACACAATTTGTATTAAACAGTCCATACCTGAAATCCCTGTGTTTGTCTTAAATTTTGCATGAGATAAAAGTACTCACAAAAGTCCACTTTGCAAAGAAAAAATTAAGGGGTAGTCTCGCACACATTCTGCATTTCATATTTCGTACTCTGGGCATCAAAACTGTGTATAAGAGTCAAGTTTTTATCAACTTTTATAGTGCTTAACTCCACTGAAATAGCACACCAACAAAATGTGTTGTTTTTTTTTTATTACAAGAGAGTGTATACCTCTGCCAAGGCATGTAAAAATATGTAAATAAGAAAATCTGGATTACTTTTTTGTATCCAGACGGTGATCCAGATCACTGTCAATATTTAATGGAATCCACGTTGAACCAAAACCCATTTCCACATTTTTTTCTTCAGGAAGATCCAACTAATAGTATTTTCATAATTCGGCTGACATACAAACTGACAAATGGACAATCGGACAAACTGTCATGAACATAATACCTCATGGCCATTAGGCACTGGCAGTCAGTATTGAGGTAGAAAAAGGCTGAGGGACATGATGGTTCAGTTTGAAAACTATTTGTTTACTTATTTCTTACTGAAATGTGTCAAACAAAATCAAGGCACAAGATTCTAAGTTGCCAAGAAACAGCCATAAAGTTACAAAAGGTGAAACAGTAATGAAGTGAATAATGCTAGTTTCAAAGAGACTTTAGCATTTATTGCAAATGATTTCTTCTACAAGTGAATCAAATGAGGTTATATTATCTATTCAAGATCAGTTATATTATTACATTTAAAGCTATATATATATACTCAGTGTTTATGTAAATGGATTTTTTTACAGATTTATTGTTATAAAACTGACATTAAAATAGTTTATGTCCCACAGTATATTAATTTAACAAATTGTATTCTTAAATCCGATAGAATATGAAGGATATAATTGGTTCTGACTGATTCGAGCATTCTGCCACACAACACAGTAGTTTGTAACTTCATTATTGTATTAAAAGTAAAAACTAAATCAAGAGCACTCGGGGGGGGGGGGGGGGGGGGGGGGGGGGGGGGGGGGTGCAGACCTCCCTAAGACACATAATAAGAAGTAAATGGGAAAATCAGGCTTATTTTTTTGTATCCAGATGGGGATTCGGATCACTCTCAAAACGTAATAGGATCTAAGTTGGACCAAGACCCATCTTCTCATTTTTTTTCACGAAATTTCGACCAGTGGTATTTGCGCAACAACAAACACAAACAAACAAATGGTCATGAAAGTAGTACCTCCCTGGCTGAGGTAATAAAACACAATTTAAAAGAATGTTGTAGCTTTTGGTTCATAAGCCAGTTTTTGTCAGCAAAGCTAGTATGTTTATTTTGTGTGGTTTCATGTATCATTTCTGTTAGTGTCTCCCTTTCTTCCTGGCACTGACTGGGTATGTATAGATTATACAGGGAATATTAAGAGTTTATGTGATTTGATGGTTATCACTGACAAGGAGATGACTTTATTTGTACTCTGCAGGACCTTGGTTCACTGCCTGCTGTATTGGGAGAGTCACAGCCAGAGGAAGAGGACAACTCTCACCATATTGAGGGCTACCTCTTCAAGAAAACCAGCAATGCGTTCAAGTCCTGGGTCAGGTCAGTAAAAGTCATTTTCATAATCCAAACAGGAAAATAGTGAATTCATGGTCAAGTGCAGTATCATAATATCAAAAAACACTTAAAACTGATGTACCGTAAATGACCTATTTAGCGCATCCGCCCTTGTAACCGCACCCTATCTCTTTTTCCCGATGACATTCCACAATATCCACAAATTTTTTATATATTGTATGTATTTTTACTTAATAAATTGACATTTTTGCCACGAATTTCGCGTTTGTTTATATCTACCACCATATTTACAGGAAGTGGGTATCTTCAGTAGATTCTAAATGTCGGAACACCGTTATTCTTACTGGATTGCCCTATACTTCATCCCGGAAAGTGTTTCATGATGGGTGCGCTAAAAGGGGAATTTTTTTCCCAACAAATATTGAATAAAAATAGTCTTTCCTTAGTGCACTGTGCGCTAAATAGGTCATTTACGGTATTCTGAGTGGCATGATAATGATGATATGGACACAAAACAAGCTTTCCACATTTTAGGCAAAATGTGTACACAATGACTGTAGAGATATTTTGCAGTGTGCCACATTTGACTGAAATCTGTGTATTTATTTTGTTAAAAATTTCTTAGTACTGGTTTGTTCTGTTCACACAATACTGAGAATGTTAGCTTTGCTGAAGGCTCAAGTTTCTTTGCAGTTAGGGAAAGTTTTCAGTTCAGATAATGGAGTTTCAGTTTCTATAATGCACTCATACATGTACTGACTTTTTAGAGCAGCATACAGCTAGGAGAAAGATCTCTGTCTGATACAGTTCTTTCTCTTAACATGTATGAGTGCTTTATGAGTACCAAATATCTGTGTGCATGTTGAAAAGATATCATGCAAATTTGAGCCTTAAGCAAGGCTATCAGAATGGCATTAATGAACATTTTGTTGTCACAGATACACCAGAATAGTATCAGTATTGTACATGGAAACTTTACTTGTCCTTTCTTATTCTGTGCCAATGTCTGCTATTGTTCATACCAGTACTAATACCCTCTCTTCATGGCATGCCACCCCAAAAGTGTGTGAAGTCATATTTGTTATTGCCGTTTCTGGTTTTATGTGTGTTTGTTCAGTTATTGTGAAAGTCAGGTATTTTATGGCCTGGTAATACTCAAAGTCATACTGTATATTGCAGTAAAATAAATTTTAACCTGCTATGATTCATATGAGAGAAAAAGAAAAGTGATGATTTGCCAGCCTCTGTGTAAATTTCTTGCCCATTTAGTCCTTTAACTCTGCATTTATTGTATAAAATTTAGTTGTACTGATTGATGCATATTAGGTATTAGTCTGAACCCTCTCAATACAGATTGATCTGGATAAGTTCTAGTGTTCATCAGAAGGTAGTTTCAAGCAGATTAAAGCAAAATGGGGTTGAGTGTCTTGGTACTGCAGTTAATTGACTTATTGCCATGAAGCAATTAGTTAATATAACCCTTTGACAGCCAGCGAAGATTCACCCAGGCACAGTGGTTAATACTGTTTGTTCTGATGACACAATTAATTTCATTAAAATTTATAAAGTAGGTTTCTTTAGAGAATTTAACCAAAGAAAATAATTATTTTGACCATTTTGATCGGCTTACTTTAGTTATTTTAGGTAAAATATAGATGTTAAAACAAGGTTGATAAGTTAGATTTATATGAATATTATTCTTCAATAATGTTTGACATTCCATTTTGACCTATTCTGTTTTATTTACAATAATCACCAAAGATACGAGGAAACTAGCATATATTTTGCTTTATTTTTACTGCCAATGCAAAACTATTTTGATTCCAGGATTCTGAAAAAGATGTATTTTGGTACATCCCCAATTGAATAGGCCTACTAACATGTAACAGCAAGTGCAACTCATGAAAACAAAAGAGGGCAGTTCTGCTCAATTTTAAGTTTTCCTTCAGTTATATGTGTTGACAAATCAAGATGCCAGTTGTAAAATCTGTTGTCACAGTATTTCAGTAAAAAAAAAACAAATACTATTTGGTGTAAATGTCCATAATAATTTGACAAATTTTTCCATTTTTTTTGCTCTGTAAAATACAACAAAACATTTCACGTGTCACACTACAACTGGGTTAGTATTCACAAAACGGATCAAGCTCAAGTTGAGCCAAAATTCAGCTCAAGCTTACAACTGTTTATACTAAACTTGAGCTGATTTTTGGCTTAATTTGAGCTTGATCCCTTTTGTGAATACGGCCCCTGAACAGTAACTTCTAAGCTTATGACATCAGAGAGTAGTTTTTTATGTGACAATACTGTAAAATGTACAAGGAGACTCCATGTATGCCATAGATGTGACAGATTAGTATTAGTTCCAAAGCCTTTCAAAAACATCATACACATAGCCATAGCTTACGGTTATTTTTTGCCAGACTTGATCTGGCAGATAGGCACCTTGAAGTAAAATAATATCTCCCATTTATGATCCTGGACCACGGCTATTAATGCCATAAAGGAAACATTTTTATAATAATAACTGTGTGATAAATATTAAACAATTGGTATCTATGGTAATGATTTTCAATATCAGAATAATGATTGTCATTCAATTACTTTTTATACACATTACATAAAGTTAATTTTCGGGGTTTTTTATGTCAGCTGACATTATGTCATCACTCTGCGGCGTGGGCGTCCGCGTGAACAACTTCTTCTCCAAAACTACAAGGCCTAGAGACATGCTGTTTTTTTTAAAAGATACCTTATCTATCGAGGATGAAAAATCGTTCAAGGCATACAAATCTGTCTGTTCGTCTGTTTGCTAGAGACATTACAAGGGGGGTACCCCCACCAAAAGTGTGAAAATTTCAACTTTTTATCACAATTTTCTCAGTGACTATTGCAGGGATTTCTCTCATATCTTGCATATATGTACTAGGCCAGAGGTAGATTCTCTTGTGTGAGTATGAGACCTGGATCTGTCTTACTTTTTTTTTTAATAAATTTTTTTAATAATTTTTAATGCATTAAAATTCATGAAATCATGCACTAAATCACTTATAACTTCAAAAGTGTTGCATTTACAGCATTTTGTGAAAATATGTTGTTCAGCTACTTTTTTCATAGCTACAATATGGTGAGTAAGTTGGGTGTCTGTCTCAATAGCTAAGTGAGTAATAGCTACTTTTGGGCTTTTCAGTAACTTCCATTATGAGTAAAATCACTTGTAACTTAAAAACTATTGCATTTAGAGAATTTCGTATAAATATGTTATTCAGCTACTTTTGGGCCAGCTATAACATAGTAAAATTTCAGACCTGTAGCTCATGGCATAGCTGAGTAATAGCTACTTTTAGGTTATCACTGTTGAGTAAATCGCTTATAACTTGAAAACTATTGCATTTAGAGAATTTCGTATAAATATGTTATTCAGCTACTTTTGGGTCAGCTATAACATAGTAAAATTTCAGACCTGTAGCTCATGGCATATCTGAGTAATAGCTACTTTTAGGTTATCACTGTTGAGTAAATCACTTATAACTTGAAAAGTGTTGCATTTAGAGCATTTTGTTAAAATATGTTATTCACCTATTTTGGGGTCAGCTATAACATAGTGAAGTTTCAGACCTGTGGCTCATTTCATAGCTGAGTAATAGCTACTTTGAAGTTCTCACTGTTGAGTAAATCAGTTATAATTGGAAAACTATTGCATTTACAGAAATTTGTGCAAATATGTTATTCAGCTACTTTTGGGTCAGCTATAACATAGTGAAATTATAGACCTATAGCTCATGGCACAACTGAGCAATAGCTATTCTCAGGTACTGACTGTTGAGTAAATCAGCTATAACTTGAAAAATATTGCATTTGGAGTATTTTGTTAAAATATATTGTTCACCTACTTTTGGGTCAGCTATAACATAGTGAAATTACAGACCTATAGCTCATGGCATAGCGGAGCAATAGCTATTTTCAGGTTCTCACTATTGAGTAAATCAGTTGTAGCTTGAAAACTATTGCATTTACAGTAGTTTGCTTAAATATGTTGTTCACCTACTTTTGGGTTAGCTATAACATAGTAAAATTTCAGACATGTAGATCATTGCATAGCTGAGTAATAGTTCCTTTGAGGTTCTCACTGTTGAGTAAATCAGTTGTAACTTGAAAAATATTACATTTAGAGTAATTTGTTAAATATGTTATTCACAGAATTTTCGGTCAGCTATAACATAGTGAAATTGCAGACCTCTATGTCATGGCATAGCTGAGCAATAGCTACTTTCAGGTTCTCACTGTTGAGTAAATCATTGTATCCACTGGATAGCCGCAGTGTGTAGAGAGAGATTTCACCATTACTGCTCTGATGAAAAAAAAATATTATAGCTAGCTTTCTTAAGTTTGCAGTATATATTAATAACCATAAAATGTTGTCTGGGAATATTTTTGGCCTCATTTTGAGAAACAAGATGGCCGCCACAGGTGTTTTTTGTCAGTCATGAAAAGTGCTTATATCTCCCTTATTATTGATCCAAGAGGTTTGGGATGATAAACCAACCTGTAGGAAATCATGGGGTGGGAATCTTTTGGTGTGGTCAGATTTGACCTTCAATGACCCCTCCTTCAAGGTCAAACAAGGATAGCCAAACTTAAAAGTGCTTATAACTCGCTTATTATTGGTCCCAGAGGTTTGGGATGGTAAACAGACAGGAAATCATGGGCTGTGAATCTGTTGATATGGTCCGATTTGACCTTGGAACCCTCCTTCAAGGTCAAATAAGGATAGCGAAAATTGAAAGTGCCTACAACTCGCTTATTATTGGTGACAGAGATTTGGGATGGTAAACCATCCCATAGGAAATCATTGGCTCGGAATCTTTTGGTATGGTCAGATGTGACCTTTGGACCCCTCCTTCAAGGTCAAATGAGGACAGCCAAGCTTAAAAGTGCTTATAACTCATTTATAATTGGTCCTAGAGGTTTGGAATGGTAAACCATAGGAAATCATGGGCTGGGAATGTATTTGTGTGGTTAGATTTGACCTTGGACCCCTTCTTCAAGGTCGAACGAGGATATTGCATTTGTAGTATTTCTTTAAATATGTTTTAACCTATTTTTTACACTTAAACAATTACCTTGTTATTTTCCTTCATAATACCATTTACAGGGCACAACTTTTTTATCCTTTTCTTCTGTCAGCTTCGGAATTTCTTTCGAACTTGCTGTTCAGTTACCATTTACTGTATTTCTGTACAGCCCTTTTCCTGATAATTATTCTGTCCTCTAATCACCTTCACAAATCAAAAACACTCAGTCAGCTGACACTCTCCTCTTGTTTACTGTATCCAGTTTTTTTTTGACATTTTTCAATTCAGGTTAATTTACTCTGTAGTGTGGACACTCAAATCAGACTCAGATGAATCTGGTTTAATCTGCTTCAACCCACAATCCTTGTCAATCTATATACTGGGCTATATAAAAAAAAACCTGTAACAAGGACATTTAGGCATTTAGACAAAGTCAATGAAGAAGATGTGAAAGCTCACTTTTAACTCCTGACAGCCCTTATATTTTCATTAATTTGAAATTGTGATTCATAAAACAAGCTATATTTTTAAATTACATAGAATTTAAAGGAACGTGCAGCCACTTATCATAGTTTAGATATTTTCTTTGTACTTTTTTAAGGGGAAGGGTTATATTTTCAAAGCAGCTCATAAGTCAAAGTAAATTGGTTAAACATGTGTATTATTAAGGTTGTTTTCTTCCTCCTGTTCAAGTTACCATAAAAACTCCAAAATAAATGTATAATCGAGGAGTGGCAAAGTGCAGAACCTAATCGCTTTACAAGAAGTATACTCGTTGCCTCACTGTGCCACAGTGCCAGTGTTTATTTGCATCTCACCAGTCAGACTCATTTCCAGGCAGGTTTCCCACAGACACTTAAAGGTGACTGGCCGTTTGTTTTTGCATTTACCGTAGATCCCTCAACCCATTCTACCTGCTTCTATATTGGGTTATGTCCATTTTTAGGAAATACTGTTGTGTCTGTATTATCCTGTTATCCAACCTTTTGTTATAACTGAGTATTCAGTTTTATGAACTCTCGTCACACGCTTCCACACTTGTATTTCGCTTCTTTTTTACTGCTGTCTGTAAACTGCTTCGCATGTTTTACAAACATTCTTACACATGTCGTAATAAAATCAATCATGACAGGATGATAGAAGTTGAGCTGAATGCATATCTTCCTATGCCTTTAAATGGTTTTGATCAAAATTGAACATTTTATAGTGATATAGTGGCAACACAGTGTTTGGTTGTAGGTACAAATCTCATCCCCAGTCTCAAGTTGTAATGCTGGTAAGAAATCTAAAATTCGCCAGGAATCTAAAATTCGCCACCTCTAAAACCTTAGTTAATTTTATGAAGAAAATGATGTTTTTGTCCAAAAATTGGTATTTTTCAGTTCAAAAAGCCTTAATTTACTATACAGTCAACAAATCTCACCACAATTCATTTATTTTATTAGTATTTTCACATGTGGCGAATTTCAGATATGTGGCGAATTTTAGATTTCTTACTCTAGTTGATTTCCAGTGCCCATTGATTTACACTGTTGCAGAATCCCAACAAAGCATAATTTTTTGGCCACAGTAATATGACAGGAAGAAAACTGTATTTTTGTATTGCATTGTATTTTATTTTTATTCTCGCCACAATATCTCCATTACTACAGGATTCAAGTGATATTTGACCCATACAACCACACAAATGATAGACATTCTCCTAACTAAACGACACAGGCTCAAGGGTGACCAAGCTCTTTTGAGCCCTGATAAAGAAAGAGAATATTCCTGTTTGATTCTGATAGTCAGTGGTGGGAGAGATCCAATGCGTCCACTTGGGATAGAACCCACTGACAGAGGATTGCCATTTTCAGTAGTCATCAGACCCACTATATGCCTGCCTGTACCTGGGAACAAACCCAGGTCCTTTTTCTTCCTAGATGCCAGTGTGTTACCCAATAAGCGACAGCTGTCTTTGACTTGTTGGAGTATATTGATGTTTCTGTTTTGTTTGCTTGTTTTACAATTCAGTAGGTTTCCACTTATTTTTAACACATAAATAAACTCTGTTGCTACAATGAGAAACTTTACTGCATATGAAAATGTCACCATTTTTTTTTTTTTTTTTTTGGTTTCCGACTTCCAGGAGGTGGTTTGTGATTGACAAGAACAGGTTGGTGTACCGTAAGCGGAGTCGTGACAACCTGACAGTGATGGAGGAAGACCTGAGACTGTGTATTGCCAAGCCTCTTCATGATATCGACAGAAGATTCTGCTTTGAACTCATTTCTCCAAAAGGGTGAGAAAAAAAAACTAAAAACAAGTTTTATGTTAACTAAAGAAGTACAGTAGAATCTCTATTATCTGACCTTCTATTATCCGAATTTTCTATTATCCAACCTTTAACCCAATCTCCCAACTCTATTAAAGCCTGTTATATTAGCCCTTCTATCATCCATCCTCTTCTGTTATCCAACCTTATACTCCCCTAAGAGGGTTGGTTAATGGAGGTTATACTGTATATATTTTTGACATGGCCCTGTGGTATACAAATCAATGTCCTCAACTTCTCTGTTGAGGATGATGATTCTTGAATATGATAATTCTTTAATATGATAATATTAACGCAGCTACAAGAATGATGCATGGCATTCAGGTTTGTCCATATGTCAGTTCACTGAGGGCAAGTTTACTATATTTCAAGTTGCCTGATTGTCAAATTTGATCAGTAGTGTAAGATTAATGGCTGTTCTGAGATGATGTGTTGTGTTTATTCCCACAATGAAAAACAAAAACAAACGTCTCAAAGTCTCAGATCTTTTAATTAATGGGTGCACATTTTTTTTTT
This sequence comes from Sabellastarte sp. h YS-2021, assembly GCA_964017235.1. Taxonomy (NCBI): domain Eukaryota; kingdom Metazoa; phylum Annelida; class Polychaeta; order Sabellida; family Sabellidae; genus Sabellastarte; species Sabellastarte sp. h YS-2021. The sequence continues at coordinate 32,228,442 of OZ024929.1, forward strand.
CATTTAGTCATTTGCACCATGTATAAAAATATATCTCTGTGTTGGCGAAATCATGCAATTGAACTTGTAGAGAATTAAATGCAATGAGAATTGAATGCAATGGAGATTTGTGAAAGGTTAGGAATAATAAGGTGTCACCATTTTAGAGTGATTTGAGAACTGTCAGCTAACTGTGATTGACTAGCTTCTTTAGTTTTTAATGTAAAAATGATATTGACTGAATTGTTAAAGTAAAAACAAAGTAAATGTAAGGTCACACATATAAGAATTAGAATGCATGTACACTTTATATATGGATGTTTTTTGGGTGGACCTAAGTTTATAATTCACAAAAACAAACCTAATAACTGTGTCTGGGAAAGAAGTCCATGTAATATGTATACAGGTTTTAGAATTTCCTTCAATAAATCCCACGGATATTTGTAAATTCAAGAATACTCAGTGGTAATTGTATCCACTGGAGGCATCCGGTGGATACTTTGGTTTAGCGTTCGCTGCGCCAATGCTGCCACACATAGAGAGATTTTCGGTGTTAACGCTCTCAGAGGAAAACTACACCAGCTAGGGTTACCAAATTTGCAGGATATCATCATGGGGGGGGGGGGGGGGGGGGGGATTGGTAAACTTCTCTGGGACTGAAATTAGCCTCGTTCTGAAAAATAAGATGACCGCCGCAGGCATTTTTACCTTTTTCTACTGGCTGGTTCTCATAGGTAGAAGGTTGAATCTCTACATAGGTGATATGTATACCAAATATACATGGCCTCTTCAACCTTGCAGACATTTGACCTTGAAGCTCTTAATATCTCCCTTATTATTACTCCTAGATGTGTGCATTGTGAAACCAACCTATAGAAAATCGTGAGCTGGGAATCTTCTGATGTGGTCAGATTTGACCTTGGACCCCTCCTTCAAGGTCAAACGAGGATACTCAAACTTAAAAGTGCTTATAACTCGCTCATTATTGATCCTAGAGGTTTGCAATATGAAACGCACTTTTTGGAAATCATGGGCTAGGAATCTTGTGATGTTGTCAGATTTGACCTTGGACCCTTCCTTCAAGGTCAAACGAGGATACTCAAACTTAAAATTGCTTATAACTATTGCAATGTAAAACCTACTTATAGGAAATCATGGGCTGGGAATCTTTTTATGTGGTCAGATTTAACCTTGAACCCCTCCTTCAGGGTCAAATGAGGATAGCCAAACTTAAAAGTGCTTATAACTTTCTTATTATTGGTCTTGGAGGCTTGCAATGTGAAACCAACTTCTAGGAAATCATGTGCTCTGAATCTTCTGATGTGGTCGGATTTGACCTTGGACCCCTCCTTCAATGTTAATTGAGGATACTCAAACTTAAAAGTGCTTATAACTCGCTTATTATTGATCCCAGAGGTTTGCAATATGAAATCAACTTATTGGAAATCATGGGCTAGGAATCTTGTGATGTGGTCTGATTTGAGCTTGGGCCCCATCCTTCAAGGTCAAACAGGGATAGCTAAATTTAAAAGTCCTTATAACTCGCTTATTGTTGGTCCTAGAAGTTTGGAATGTGAAACCAACGTATAGGAGATCATGGGCTGGGAATCTTCTGATGTGTTCAGATTTGGCTTTTGGTTCCTGCTTCAAGGTCAAACGAGGATAGCATAACTTTTAAAGTGCTTATAAGTCACTTATTATTGATCCTACAGGCTTGCAATGTGAAACCCACTTAAGGGAAATCAGTGGCTGGGAATCCTCTGATGTGGTCAGATTTGACCTTGAGCCCCTCCTTCAAGGTCAAATAGAGGACAGCCAAAACTTAAAAGTGCTTATAACTGATTTATTATTGATCCTAGAGGTTTGCAATGTGAAACCAACTTATAGGAAATCATGGGCTGGGAATCTTGTGATGTTGTCAGATTTGACCTTGGACCCTTCCTTCAAGGTCAAACGAGGATAGCCAAACTTAAAAGTGCTTATAAATTGCTTATTATTGGTCCTAGAGGTTTGTAATGTGAAACCAACTTAAGGAAATCATGAATTGGAAATTTTTTGATGTGGTCAGATTTGACCTTGGACCCCTCCTTCAAGGTCAAACAAGGACAGCCAAACTTAAAAGTGCTTACAACTTGCTTATTATTGGTCCTAGAGGTTTGCACTTTGCAATTACATCGGCATAGATCTATCAAAACTTGCTTGGGAATCTTCTGAGTGGTCAGATTTGACCTTGAGCCCCTCCTTCAAGGTTAAATGAGGACAGCCAAACTGAAAAGGGCTTATAACTCTCTTATTATTGATCCTAGAGGTTTGCAATGTGAAACCAACTTGTAGAATATCATGGATTGGGAATCTTCTGATGTTATCAGATTTGACCTATGGCCCTTCAAAGGTCAAATGATGGTTCACTGGCTTTGGTGAGTTGTCTTTCCGGTGGATACAAATTTGCATCGGTACACTGATGTGTATGTCTAGTTTTAAGTATTATAATATTCAGATCGAGTAATACTTGCTAGATTATACGAACAGATTACAAGTAATACAAATATTTCATATAAACAAACAACCCTGGTATAAAAACAAGGATTTATACAATACTTCACTGTCATATGTATTATATGAACTACTTCAATAGACAATTGGGTTTGTTGATTCTTGTGGATACCGTATCAAAATATTTTAAAGTGAGATTTAATAACAATTTTGTCTTAGCACAAAAAACTTGTAAGAACCATTGCGACACTGTGACTTCAGAAATCCAAAATGAAGTCTTGTATACACAGCTGAGTAATGTGTATGTTAACCTGTTTTCAGAACACATATACTGCAGGCCGACTCAGAGTGGGAAACACAGAGATGGCTGAATGCTGTGCACATTGGAGCATCTAAAGCTTACAACCGCCAATCCTCAGAACCAGTAAGTAAATCTAAGGCCTACAACCGCCAGTCCTCAGAAGCAGGAAGTAATCTAAAACCTACAACCGCCAGTCCTCCGTACCAGTTTGTGATCTAAAGCCTACAGCATATAACTGGTCTAAAGCCTAAAAACCGCCAGTCCACAGAACCAGTAAGTCGATCTAATGCCTACAACAGCCAATCCTCAGAACCAGTAAGTGATCTAAAGCCTAAAATCACCAGTCCTCAGAACCAGTAAGTGATCTAAAGCCTACAACAGCCAATCCTCAGAACCAGTAAGTGATCTAAAGCCTACAACAGCCAATCCTCAGAACCAGTAAGTGATCTAAAGCCTACAACTGCTAGTCCAAAGACCCATTAAGTAATCTGAAGTCTACAACTGCCAGTCCTCAGAACCAACAGGTAAAATCCTAAATCTCTAGTCCATGGAACCAGTAAGTAAAATAAAGAACGCATAATTCCCAGAATCAACTAAAGTCTTCACAACTGGTAAATTCAACCTACAACTGTTAATCCCCAGAACCAGTAAGACTGAAATTTATTAATGCAGTGTTTAGATCCAGTTGGTAAAGTCTACTACCATCAGTCCACAAACCCAAGAAGTCAAGCTGACCAATGCCTCTCCTCACAACCAGTAAATTATCTGAAGTCTACAACTGCCAAACCTCGAAACTGTTAAGTAAAGCTAACAACAACAAATCCTCAAAACCAGTAAGTAAATTGTATAACCACAATACCTCAGAACCAGTAAGTAAAACCTACAACCACAACTCTTTTGAACTAGCAAGTAAAACCTACAACTACCAAACCTCATAACTAGTGAAACCTCAATATCTTTCAACTATCAATCCTAAGAACTAGTAAATAATCTAAAGCCTACGGCCCAAAATCTACAACTTCCAATCCAACAAAATGGTTAAGTTACTCTTTTGGCTTGATCTATAATATCAGATTAAAATAAAGTGACTGAAGACGGACATAACATTAAAGTGTAAATGAGCATAATACAGCCTTTAGAAGCTTAAGTGATTCCCTTGCAGGCACAGATGGTTCCTGCTGTCTCAGATACCAGCTTAGACTACATGAGTGAAGAGGCCAGTGACAACCCGTCCTCTCCCAACCCAGACACCAGTAGATCTCAGTCCTCCGCCACCCCCAGCCAATCAGAAAAGACCTGGCAGCCAACTAAACTCAGGTATAGGGAATCTTAACTTTATTTTGCAATAAATATGTTTGCCAGTGTACCTTATCATGTTATATATTAGGTACACATAACAGCTTTCCTTGATTCTTCAGTTTCTGTTATCTTTGAGAAGAATTAAAGTGTTATAAAACATTCTTGCCTTCCTCGATAGTGACAACTTTTTAGCATGTTTATTACCTATGCGAAGGAGTTTATGTTTGTGGCTGTGTTATGTTGTTTGTCTGTTTGTGTTCATGATTACTCCAAAACTAGTCAATGTATCTGTGTAAAATTTATGGTGGGTAGAGTGTTACAAAAGGAAGAAGTGAATAAAATTTTGCAAGTAAAACAATCCTGAATTTTTGACAGACCCATTTTTAATGATTTTGGGGTTAAGATTTCTCCAAAATAATAAAAAAACAGCATTTTGGTGAAATTAAATTACCATTTAAATAATTGTAGGAAGATAAAATAAAATCATTATATGATTCACTAAACACCTGTTGTGTGAGAGATGGCCTGTGTTGGGATATTTTGGCATTGAGTAAGCACTATCTAGTTATCTCCCAAAGGCCAGGGGTGAGACATTATGAAAAGCCTTCCCTACATGTGTGCGTGCATCCATTTCATCACATTTTAGCATAAATCTTCTCTTGCTATGAAAACATTTCTGTAAAAAAATTTGACTGGCTTATATTATATCTCTCTTATCAATAGTCCTAGGGGTTCGGAATGTGAAAACAACATATAAGAAAACATTGCCTGTGAATCTGTTTCCAGTGTCAAATTTGACTGTTGACCCCTGCGTCAAGGTCATGTGGGCTCACAATACTAAGAAGGCCTTATAACTCCCTTGCTATTGGTCCAGGGGTTTCAAAATGTGAAAACAACCTACAGAGAGTTATGGCCAGTATATCTTTTGCAAGTGTTGAATTAATTTTGACCTTTGAACTCTGCTTCAAAGTCAAGTGGGGCCATCATACTAATATGGCCTTACATTTCCCTTATTGTTGTTTCTAGTGATTTGGAATATGAAGACAACTCTTTTGGCATCATTTTGAAAAACAAAATAGCTGTCATGTTGGATTTTGTGCAAAAATAAAAAATCACAAATAAGACCATAAGAAAAATTAGAGCAATTTCAGTCAAATGTTTGGAACCCTTAGGGTAGCATGTGAGCACCCTGTGAAAGTTCAGAAACATTTAATTTAGATGTTTCAAGGTCACAATATGTTCTACCTTTGCTTTTTATCTGGTGGGAGATAGCCACCACGCGAGTGGTCTTGTTTTCCAGTTGACTTTAATACAGCATTGACATCAAACAGGCATTTGACTTTGTCCTTAATGACTTACAAGTTTCTGGTAACTTTAATCGGGCCTTTCATTGAGTCTACTGAAATTTTCCTACTCACCTTGAATAAACTTTTGACTTTGCCAACCGGCAAAATTTAGATTCAGGGAGTGAAGTGTTAACCTGTTTTGCTTTCCATTAAGAGACACATTAACAATGTTAAGACTAGGGAACACCCAAGCCACGCCGCTGTACATGAAGTCTTCATTTAGCATGTTATATAGTTGTGAGTATAGTATAAACCAGTTTCATTTGTTGTGTTCCAGTCAGATACAACAGCTCCTTGCTACTCCAGGCAATGGAGTATGCTGTGATTGTGGAGCATCAGATCCACGCTGGGCCAGTATTAACTTTGGAATCACCCTCTGTATAGAATGTTCTGGAATACACAGGTATTACTCAGTTCTTACAGGTTACCAATACTATGATTCTTTGTTTGTGTTTTAGAATTCTCTCCTTTAATTAAAAAGTATATTTTGAAAAACCAAAGCCTCTTTTTTAATTTGAATCAAATACACTTCTTCAAAAATATAACTAGTTGGATTAGCATGTATCAGTTTTTATGAGTCTAACACAGTGATGCAAGCTGAACATGCAACAATGTTAAAAGTATTTAAAAAGTTGAAAACAGTAATTATAGTATGTAGTAGTAAAAATCAATGTGAGATGGTTGTATATTTTTGCAGCAAATCTTGACACATTGTGAGCTCTCTGAAAATGTTCTTTACACCAAAATACATATTTTGAGAGTTGGGCTTTGTATGTTGGGTGAGTAAAGTCAATATGCACATAAGGAAGTGAGGTAGAATGCCTCTGAAATAAAGCTTGATTTGCCCGCTGGATGAGTAACCTGCAAATTGCTTAATGTTCCAAAATGGCATTTTGGTAGCCTTTGTGTAAGACTCAAATTTTGTACCATATCATTTTCAAACATCTACACAGATATTAGGTATTCATGAAGCACTCAGTTATGTCAGGATATATTAGCTCATTAGACAGAGACTAGCAGGATGCTGGTGTAAAAGCCAGTATATTTATGAGTACATTTTATGAACTGAAACTTCATTATCTGAACTGAATTTTTTTCCTTATTACAAAGATACTTGAGCCTTTAGCAAGACTAGCATCTGGGTTACCTATGGCCATTTTTTATTACAAACAAAGGTTTACAAAATATGTGCTAATCTTATTTCTATATCATTTGTCAACAAAACAGATATATTTAAAAAAAAATTGGCGTTTTTGCAAGAACCCACTGTTTTGTACACAGGAGTTTGGGAGTACACCTGTCTAAAGTTAGGTCATTGACGTTAGATGCCTGGGACACTGAACAGCTGAAGGTGTTTGCTGAATTAGGAAATAAACTAGTCAACCATCTCTATGAAGCCAATGTGGATGAAAGCATAGCAAAGCGAGCATCGCCTCACTGCAGTAGGTAGGTAGAGAGATTTATTGATAATTTACATAGATTGGGAATTAAAACAACACACGTTACAACCTCTATTATCCAACTATTGTCTACATTGTGACCATGACCAGTTATCTTAGGAGAACTGCGATTTTAATTAAATTAAATACATGGTAAAACAGCTATCACCTTGAAGTTGTGTTATTTTTTCCCATTTACACATACTTATGAAACATTAAAGTCACCATTTACTATAACTGGAATTTTTTTTCATTGTAGAAATTGTGACCCAGAGATTGTCAGTCTCCTTAAATTTTACCCTTTCTGGCATACATATGGAACTATGAATCACCATTAACTATGATCTTTGCCCTTTTTGTTGTAGAAATAAAACCTGTGAGATTGCAGTCTCTATGAATATGAATTTTGTCCATTGTCTCATATATATGTATGTGACCTTGACCCTTTGTTTTGCAGGACAGTGCGGGAGACCTGGATTAAAGCAAAATATGTACAGAAAGCATTTGTGTTACAACCTGCAGACAAGCATGCAGACTCTACAAGGTAACAAAACCTCTAGCCCTGCATGTGTATATCTGCAGCATTCACCATAGTATGTGGTGTATACATTTGACCTAGTGGGTTAATCATTTGGATGTGTCGATATCGATATTGAAAGTAAAAATATTTCAATATCAACTGATAGTATTGCTTACCAAAAAGACCGAATGTGGGATACTGAAAATGTTTTTGCTCTAGCATATCCCCAACCGCAAACAGGGAATAAAATTTACCAAAACAAAACTTCAGTTTTCATCAAAAACGCAGTGAATACTTCAAAAACGGGACATAAAAGTATACACTTTCTTCAAATTTAGGCTTTATTTCAAATATTTGCAATGTAAGTTGCAGTTTTACTTAAAATTGCGATATTGATTTACGTCCTTATCCATCGATATCAGTAAACCTGTCCCAAAACAATAAATATTGCTGGTATTGATAAACAATGTTACCAACTAATTTGACCAGTTAATCCCTCCACAGTAAAGGTAGATTCAGTGGTAGAACTTCCAAAGGCCATACAGGTGTGTTATACTTTACCCCAAAGACTAGAGGGTGTAACTTGGTAGATTAAGAGACAGATGTTGAATTTAAAAGTTTCTTTATTCAGTTAAGCAAGAAATTTTACCAGTAAAATATTTGTGACCAAGTTGCATTTGATGTAAGAATTTTGACTTATCAGTGTTGTGATGTCTAAAGTTTTCAGAGTGTGCCTTTCTTTACATTAGCTGCTTAGATTACTCAAATTATTAGTACTAAATTATTAAAACTATTAAAAATATTTCATCAAGTACATAGTAAGTGCTATATCTATTGTCTCATGGTAGAAAGTCCAATCTGGTAGAATTTCAAATTCTACCGGTAGAAAGTCCAATCGAGGAGATTTGGGTATTGCTCAGGAGTCTGAAATTTAATAAACTTGTTTAATACACTAATCTCAGAGATTTAGGTTTTGTTTTGTGTACCAGAATGTAATCTTTGAAGAAAACACATATTAATGAAAATATTTTACTCTAACACAGATTTGATATAGACATGACAGAAACTGAAATTTTCAGTCTATTTAAAGAATTGTACAATCAGCATCAAATTCCATCACCATTTTTGAAGGGAGTACAGTTTTAGCCAATTAAATTTTGACGGCTGTCACTTTCTATATGGCATTTAGTTGACCTATTAAGACCTATGCTTCTGCAGCAGCATTTTTTTGTCACAACTGCCCAGTTGTTGGTCCCAGCATGTAAAGCTTGCAGTACTGTCTCCTCATCCAGATTTTGAACAGTTGGGCTGTCTACCAAGTTTATTAGATTTCAGACCCCAGGGCAATACCCAAATCTCCTCAATTCGACTTTCTACCAAGTTTATGTGGTAGAAACTCCAGTTGAACTTCCTACCGGTAGAATTTGAAATTCTACCAGATTGGACTTTCTACCATGACGTCTATATTAGTCTGACTGTCAGTTAAAAAAAATCCCTGCCAATGAAATCATTACATAAGACCAGCACATGCCCAGTGAACTGTAATAACAATGTTGAATTCTTAAAATTACAAATATTTAGCTGTGTCTACTGTGGGCATATAAAATACCACTTCAACTGTCTTACTTCTCATATGTATACAGTTGATCCAACTCTTAGTAATAATTGTAGACAAATGATCACATATAATCCTGATACATTACAGTGAGGTTCATTATTTTTGATTATCATCATCAATTTGTTAAACTCTGGCTTTCTATAATTGATGTGTGATATTACAGGATGTCATTAAATGTTTTAATGATGTTACTGATTCTTATTTTTGGTATAAGACTATGTGAACCCTGAACAGGAGGACAGGTTTTAGAGGGCTGTTCCGATTGTGAAAATTTGGGAATCGGCAACTGAATCCTATACATATTAATGATCTTAAAGCCATCGTAAACCTATCCTGTACGCTAAATACAGTACTTCCCAATAGGTTTACGAATACAGCACTCAGGAGTCCATTGGCAACAGTTTAAGAGCTATTGCAAACCTACCAGAAGATTTTCTGAGAAAATGGCAACGTCAATCAGAAAGCTATCGGGAAAATTCTTATGCATGGGAAACTCATTCTAAACCCATTTTAAACCTATCATAAGCTATACCCTGAATACTGCATTTTCACAATTAGGAGCAAGGTTTACGATGTATCGCACAAATGGAACAGCCCCATTAAGCTTTGTTGGATAGCCAAACTTAAAATTGCTTATAACTCGCTTATTATTGGTCATAGAGGTTTGGGATGGTAAACCAACCTATAGGAAATCATGGGCTGGAAATCTTTTGGTGTGGTCAGATTTGACCTTGGACCCCTCCTTCAAGGTCAAACGAGGATAGCCAAACTTAAAAATGCTTATAACTTGCTTATTATTGGCCGTACAGGTTTGGGATGGTGAACCAACCTGTAGGAAATCATGGGCTAGGAATCTTTTGATGTGGTCAGATTTGACCTTGGACCCCTCCTTCAAGGTCGAATGAGGATAGCCAAACTTAATAGTGCTTATAACTCACTTATTATTGGTCCTAGAGTTTGGGATGGTAAAACGACCTATGGGAAATCATGGGCTGGGAATCTTTTGGTGTGGTCAGATTTGACCTTGGGCCCCTCCTTCAAGGTCAAACGAGGATAGCCAAACTTAAAAGTGCTTATAACTCGCTTATTATTGGTCCTAGAGGTTTGGGATGCTAAACCAACTCGTACGAAATCTTGGGCTGGGAATCTTCTGATGTTAGATTTGACCTTTGGCCCCTCCTTCAAGGTCAAAGGATGGTTCATTGGCTTTGGTGAATTGTCTTTCCAGTGGATACAAATTTACATCGGTTCTCCGATGCGTAGGTCTAGTTATTTTTCTTCTATATATCTCAGTAATATTGCATGCTGTGAGCAAAATAATTTGTTCAGGATTTCACACAGAAACTGTCCTCACTGCAACTCAGTAGCCAGTTGGGTTTCTTAATACTCTTATGGAAACACATCTAATTATGATAATACAACTAGGGTTTCATCCTGGAACAAAAAGTTTTGATTGAATATATACAGCTGGGAATAAGAAAAGTCATTGATGAATATAAGCATATGTGTATTATGAATAAGTGTTGAAGATATATAGAGTAGGCTAGTTTTTATGTCAGTTTTGAATAAAAGTAGGAATATGATGTGTACAAGGTATATAGGTATTGCAAATATATCTTCTTAGATCTTGATTGAAAGTCCTCTAAAACTTTATCTGAAGAGCATTACTTTCTGTGAAAATGGTTGCACATATATGATATATTAAGCACTTTATTGGGAACAAAAATAAATTTTCAAAGTAAATCAAAGAAAAACCTAGTTTTAGATTTTTTTTTAAGTCGGACCATGAGACATGTCTCGGGTATCTGTTAACAGCACTGCCACCTAGATGACAGTGATTAGATACCTTGCACTGATTCTATTGGAACTGTTTCATTATTGATGTAGGAATAAATACCGATTGTGAGGGCATTTGTTACAGGATATACGCCCGGCAAAAATTCCAAATAATGCCAGAGCACCATCAGGTGCAAGGGCATTATTAAGGAATTTTTGACGGGTGTATATCCTGTAACAAACACCCGAGCATGAGGTATTTATTACTATTATAAAGACCGGCCTACCTAGTTTCAAGAAATATCCCTTTATTTTTATAAGGTGACACGAACAAGGACACTGCCATATTGTTTTGAATGCATGATCGCTCTCGTAAAAGCAGACGATTTTACTACCAACATACAATCGAGCAATTCGAAACAGCACTTCCATTTTTCATTGGGCGGTTATCGCATGTTTTACGCCCAGCTGATTCTATGCGCACAGATGGGTTTTCGTTCACTGCTCACTTCCGGTCTTTATAATTAGAGTTTTCCTCCCAGTAGTGAAAAAAAACACCAGCTAACATCAGCAATGAAATAAAGGACTATTTTAAAAGTAAAGGTATATTCATATGTTACTTAATTTGTGTCAATATCTTTACATGTTGGTACTGAGGACTTAAGTGAAAAAATTATCTAAATTGGGTGGGAAGTTAGAGAAAAGTATGATCTTCTATGTTTAGAAAAAATAAAGGCAGGCTTCGTTGTTATAACTATACTAGATCGACCATTAATATCTGGCATCTGGAGACAGTAAGCGGTCAGGGATCCACAGTCAGCCCTAAATAAACAGTGCTCTACTTGAACTAATGTGACACTGATAACTGTATATTTAACTCAAAGTAGCTAATGAACGTGGACCCAGTCAGTAGCAAGCATTTCAAATGAATGTGTTCCTATATTTTTCTATTTATATTTGCCTGTTATCATGATTTCAGAAACCTTTTAATTTGATTGGTTTATTAATTTCAATTAAAGCTAAGCACAGATTCAAAACAGGGAGGGGAATAAGTATAAGTTGGTATTAATTGATGGAGTAGCTAAAAGTGTGTAACTGGCCTGATTGATATCGGGGCTCCATTGATAGCCGACATACCCAACCAGATGGGGAGCTGATGCTCTCTTGCTATTTTTAATACGTCACAGAGTATATATGTTATTACAGTTTAAAAGAAAAAATAATATTCAGTGACATTACCCCCCCCCCCCCCCCCCCCCCCCCCCCCCCCCCCCCCCCCAAAAAAATACACAGTTATATTGTCAGTCTGAAAAAATATTACCTACTGAAGCATTTTTACTTTTATTTGAGAAGTAGTCTTTATCTGTTGAATTAACAATCCTGATGGCAATCTCTCAGTTATTTTATTTTAACTGTCAAGATGCATTTTGTTTCATTGTAAAAGTAAAATGTTCTTGTCACTGAAGTGGATGAACTACTGGCCTCTTGTTACTACTCTGTTTTGTGTCTGAAGTGGTGCTGAGTATATTTGCATTCAATGTTATGGTCACGTTTAGAGGAATGGTTTCATTACCCATCTGATAGATTCTTTGTGGCAAACTGTGAGGAAACTAGACTTATCAGTTGTATAAGTTTCAAAATCTTTAAATCCTAAAGTTAAGAGATCCAAAAACATATAAAATCATTCGTACATCTGTCAGATATGACGTTCAAGTTAACATGTGAAATACATGTCAAATAGGACATTATCAATGTATATGTCATTGTAGAAAATCCAATCTGGTAGAATTTCAAATTCTACTTGTAGAAAATCCAATTAGAGTTTCTTCCATAGGATTTCAAATTTTGTCAGATTGGACTTTCTACCAACCTGGTAGAAATGTAAATTTGGTTGAATTTCAAATTCAAACATGAATGTAGTCAAAGTATAAATTATAGAACATATCTGCTTCAGAAATCAATATTACATAAACATAATAATGTTAAGATATCATAACATAAGTTGTATAGAAGTTGATATTACATAACCATAATAATGCTTAGGTAGGTATGACATTCAAATAAAGTTTTAAGCATTTAATAATGCGACTCTCTGTTCAAATATCATAAGCTTTGTTAAATCCAAATCAGTCCAATAAAAGCATTTAAAGACCAACAAATAAATGGCAACTAACTTAACTGAACTGATACTAATGCAAACTACTGCAAAACAAACAGAATTAATAAAAACAAATATACCCTCTCCTCTCCTCATCACAAAACTCTGACAAAATGTAAAAAAACTATGCAATGAATAAATGATGATCACATCCAAGATAAGTACGCCTAGTATATACTCTAATACAAAGTGACATAACACACAAAGTTGACAGCAAATACGCACACCCTTGGTATAAACTTTGTTCAAATGAGACCTAATCTGCCAAGGATGTATGACACATTTCAAAGGTCAAAGGTCAGAGTGAGGGTTTTACATTCTGTTCAGCAACCAGAGACATATTGGGATGGCTCCAAAGTAGTGCAACTTGTGGGAGTCAGAGCGAAATATTTCGACACATTCATCAGGGTTAAATGGCAATAAATACACCTGTAATCTCAATCATTCAACTTCTGTCACTTCTGTACAACAAACACCAGAAATAATGAATATGTTCAAATACCCCTCAAATCCCCAAACAGCAGGACTACCATGTATGTTATAAATATTCAGATACACTCATTCACTATTCCTATGTTTTGTAATAGTGTTCATTTTAGCTAAAATTTTAATAAAATATGTTGCTTTCCCTTGAAAATTAACACAATTCAGCGATTTATATGTATTATATATTAATATTTTGAAAACTGCCAAAGTGGTCCAACAACTATTGCACCCTCAGCTGTTGTAATGCACACAAAACACCGATATTGAATTTGACCCTTACATGGATGCCCTCAGTAGCCTAGTGGGTTAGCAGGTTTGGCATCTAATTACAGTCTGTCACCTTTGTGTGGGTTCAACCCTGGCTGTTGAACACCAAACTCTAATTGGAATTAGATCCAAACCTGCAATTGTACATAAAGCCAAGTTGATTCATGTAAGTGAGACCTAGGAGTAAGAGGGACATAGTTGACTAATAAATACACTAAGTGAGGTGTTAGTAAAATCTATGTAAACTGTCTGCTCTGTAAAGAAATAGATGGGTTACATCTATACATCATTGTGTCAGGTATTACCGTATTTCTCCAAAACATTGCTCCAGGCATTAATTATGTTCCAAAACACCAGATGACCAAGTTTTCATTAGAATCTTTTTGGAGTAAACAAAATGGAATTAGTAGTATTTAAACAGCAGGCTTTTAGGGTAATGTGTGAAAATTCATCATAGTATTTAAAATTTGTCAATGGGGGAGCCCACTTTAAAAGTAAGACAAATAATCAGTTTTGTATGAGGGAACATCAGGGTGTTAATGCTATCACAATAAGAGCACTTGGGGAGCGCATACCTCTGCCAAAATACAACAACACCAATATTGCTTTTGAGTGCAATGATAAAAAAATCCATTGAAAAATTCCGCGATCCAGACTTTGAACTGGATCACCACCAAAATTTAATCATCTGTTTAAGGATGAATCAAATGTTAAAGGAACTTCTCACTGGTCAAGGAATTAGAAGAGGGTTTTGGACAAATTTCACATTTCTTACACAATGTAAACTGGTAATCTGTGGCTTGGTGATTTAATTAAGCTTGGCAATTAGTCACAGGCAGTCATCTCTGAGTTTGTTTGATTACCACAATTAACAATTCTCAGAGCCATCTCTATATGAACCTCGCCATTGAAACAGATGTCAAACCCTAGATTTGGACGTTAAAACCAGGTATTTGAATGAGGAGTGATATTAAACCTGGGCCGTCTTTAAGAAATATACGGTATATTTAGTAACACAAAGACTCTCTTTTATCTGCATCAGCAGGGTGTGAATTTAATCGAAATTTAATATGATATTTTATAATGATTAAAAGGACATCTAATCAGAAAGTATATACATCTCTTTCTAGTGTCCCCCTTGTCTTAATTTATATGCTTTTCTGGTAGAGTTAGATTTTAAGATCTCAGAGTTCTATGCTTTGTGTAAGAAGACTCGTCAGTGCGTCTGAGGAGATGATTTGTGACTGTGTTACTATCCACTGTTTTGCAGCTGTCGTACACAATAAGGGACAGACATTTATTTTACCGAATTTATCTCTCTCGTTGGCAATAAATTTCCCATGCTAGAGAAATGACACAGAACAGCTCCCAATTTATCATCTACATTTTTGAGTTGTGTAAAACATTTGTACAAGGATAAATGTAGATGGTTAACATCAGAAGTTTTAAAAAGACATATGACTCAGATATACCATAATTTCTGTAATAAATACAAATGAACGTGGTAAGCTTTCTTTTAATATTTAATCACTTGACTCTCAACTCTGTGATCATGGGTTCGAGTCCAGTTGTTGACAACACGTGGGTACACACTGAGAGGTGTCCACATGAGGTAGCTGAAAGGGTTTTTGGTCTACTAGAGTGAGCCGCAAAGCCCTCAGAGGCACGAGTAGTGCACTGAGGCAGTCACCCATCCAAGTACTAATGTAGCCCATTGCTGCTTAACTTCAGTGAGGAAACATATTCTCATCACGCTATGCCACAATTCATGAAAGTTCATGAGACAAAAAAAAAAAAAAAAGAAAAGAAAAACAAAAAAAGTGATCCCTAGAAGCGTGAGCCTTGCTAGAGCTCGCGCTTAAAAAGGGTAAAGTCATTCTTCAGGCATAATGGCCCATATGGCTGACGCTTATTTCAGGTTTCTTTGATATGAAGAGAGGCAGAGTATTACTACTCCCCTGAAAAAGATGCCAGGCTGTCGCAGGTTTACCTCCCCAACTAGTGTCGGTTCCCAGTTGTAGCCCCGGGTGACAAGGGACACACTTGTGTATAGTATCTTCTCCAAGGATGCAATCTCCATGACCCAGTCAAGGATCAAACCCCAGACCATCTGCTCTGAAGTCTCACACTAACCACAATGTAGTAGAGACCACATGACCAAAGGAGGGTCTGTCCTGATATCGGTCGTTAATGAAACATAGATAACATTGGACCCCCCAATTTTAACCAACAAATGTACATTAACAATAATTTTTAACATTTGTATAGTGCCATATTGATGAGAAACATTCACTAAGGTACTGATGTCTGGAAAACTCCCTATGGGACAGCCCACCTCCTCAGTTGTTCTGGGGCGGTACTCCCTAACATGGAACAAGATCACACCAAGAACAGACCAAATTTGAGGAAAATAGTTTCAAGTGAGCCAGTAGATCAAGTAGCTTTGACAAACTGTGGATCATTTGAGCTGAAAAGATTAAATATGTAAAAATGTTCTTTTTTATTGTTTCTCACAATTTTAAATGGAGCTCTTCATAACCCAGGAAATATAAAAGTTATATCCAGTAATAAAGTACCATCTGCCTCAGTAATGACTGATTTAAACATTCATCTTCTTTCCTGAGAAAATCTTCCATAAGTTATCTTTGAACTTTCCTGATCCAAAAGTTGAATCCATCAAAAGTATACTGATCAAAATTAATCCAAAATTTGATAGGAAAATCAGATCAAATGTTGAGCGAATACCAACCTGAGCTGATCTAAAAATTTGATAAAAGAGTTGATCATTTTTTGCCCAAATTTGAGCTGATCTTCACCAATCTATGTTAGTGAATACTGCCCCCAGATTCAAATCCAGATTACGGTAAGCTGTGGCGCTGATGTCACTGTCATGATAGAACCTCAGCTGTTTAAGGGGTCTTATAAAACCCAAACTTTGACTTTTATCTTTAAACATGTGACAGAGTTACATTGTGTAAAATAAATGTCAGACCAGAAGTATATGAGACAGGAGATTCTGTTCTGTATGAGCCTGCATAACCAATTGTCAAAGTAAATCAGAAAGTCTGTTTTGTAAAAAGCGTAATTTCCAATCTAATGTCTTTTGAAGTTATATTAAACCATTCACTTTTTTTAAAAGTTTAAACATATTTATGACAGTGACATTTAAACAGTATTTTTTTTATATATGTTAAATAGCATTTAAAGTTTATTTGAACCACATTTCTACTTTGATATACTGTAATTTCTCATGTACTTGGCATTATAAGTTGTACAGATGCTTATAAAATAAAGCATCTCAGAGTTTAATCGCTGACATGTCTTAGAAACCTGTCATGAGTAGAGTACATGTGTAAGTGGACTGTTTTATTTTATTACCTCCACCAAGAAGTTTTGTTTTTGCGTGCATTTGTTTGTTCTGTGTTCCCAATAACTCCAAAAGGTAATGAACATATCTTTGATTTCTTTTTATATGGGTAGGGCTTCAGTAGATTTGTTAAATTCTGAAAATTTGGGATTTTTTTTTCTTGCACCCAAAATAGGATCCAGATATTGCCCAGAATGTAATCACTTCTTCTTTTGGCTAGACTCTGCTCCCCTAAAACATTCCATGAAATTCCGCTTATTTCTTTTAGAGTAATGTCAACCAGAAAGCCAAACTCGTTGAAAATACTTTGAAAATGGGACCTTTGAGAATTCACAAGTTTTTGGTATTCACAATATGATCTAGATCTTTCCCAAAATTAAATCATTTGTTCCATTGGCCAGGTCCTACCCACATAAATATTTCATTACTTTTGGAATTCCTGAACACAGATACACAAAAAACAGACAAACAAACAAACCCAAAAATATAACCTCCTCGGTGGAGGTACCATATTTTTCCAAAAACATGGCCCGGGCATTAATTATTTTCAAATGGCATCAGACCAGGCATTAAATTGAACCAGGCATTCTTTTGAAATACAAAAACAGTGTTATAAATTGTAAACAGTGTGTTTGGTACGGGAACTGGACAATTTGGCCCTTTGCCAAATTGGCCCTTGGCAAATCGGCACCCTAAAAACTCAGCCGTGGGCAAGTCGGCCTCCAAGTTAAAAAAACTAAATTGTAATGCAATAAGAGTACTTTTATAGCACTTAATGTCCATCATATGACAGACACTAAGGCTGACAGATATTAAGTATGAACAGTACATCAGGTGATCATGTATTAGATTATTAATACAAATAATGGCAGCTTATTCTTTATGATCACATTATTTTTATTGTTTCATAAGGGTGACAACTTCTAAAGTGATATTTGCTTAGTGCTGTTAACATTTATCAAAGATATTGGATGTTTCATCAAGTTCTTTTAACTTACGTCCTTTAGACACTTGTTTATGTTAGAATAATTATAAGTGAAATTAGACATTCACATCAATAGTGAAAACTACATGCGTGATATTTAGAAAAAGTGCAATTAACATATATCAAAGACTTTGGGATGCTGTAATCAATATCCTTATCCCCTGCCATATTTACTCACCTATTTGTGTTAGTTTTATTGAAAGTGCAATTGACTTCAAAGGGATTAAGTGCTATAAGAGTTCTTCTGAAGTTATCTTATTAGATTGTGATTTTTGTCATTAATTTCCAGGGGGCCGATTTGACTAAGGTATTATACTTTGGGGTCGACTTGATGGGGGCCGATTTGGCCGAAGGGCCAATTTGTCTATGATTCCTTGGTACCAGGCATTAATTTTAACCAAGCGTTTGTTTGAACCTGGGCATTATTTTAGAAATTTACGGTAAGTATATTATTGGCCTGACTGCTTTGAAAAGCCGAGTACAAACAACTGAACTGGGTATTGGTAGAATTAGTAAACAGTTGTAGATAAATAATACAATGAAAACCTGGTTTTAGGTCATATTTGTCAACCCAACTCTTATTTTGCATATAAGTTATCCAGATTACCACAGATAGTTGAACCTTTATTATATTGATAAATTTGCTAACATCAGCCACGATGTTTACTGGAGCTTCAAGTTAGTGAACACTGCAAAATCAAGTCCCAAGATTCGGGATATATTTTTTTCATGCTCCCAGCCCCATTATTTTTGGCCTTAATTCAGCTGTACAAGGAATGAGAAAATCTTTATAAAACTACTGTACAAAATTCAGATTTTAAATCACAAAAGGGAATTATGTGTTAAAACTATCTTTTCACAGCTTTAATGTTGAGTGGGAGACAAAAACCCAGCTTTGTCTTGATAACTTTAATGTGAGGATAGTAGTAGAAGGGTGAGTTGACATTCATAAATGGACATAATGCCCTATTCAACATTTGTAGCTCACGATAAATATGTGAGGGTAGTTGTGTCACACAGTAACTTGTTACCACACAGAACTAGGTCTGGCTCATAAAGGTTATTATTATTATAAAGGCATTATTTATAACTAATATGGCTTGTCCAAAGAAGTATAGATATCTCACTCCCTTCATCATTAATAATCCAGGTAAATATATGGGTGTAGTTGTGTCTTACTAACAGATAAGTTAATTGTTACCACACAGGACTAAGTGTGATTCTAATTCACTCCTATGAGTCAAGACAATATATAACCAATTCAATAATTATAGCCTTTATTAGTTCTGATGGGTCTAAGTTCAAAAAGTTAGACTCTGCTTTTGTTCTGAAAAGAATCTGATCCCTATGTTGACATTTTAAGACAGAAACTTTATATCTTTTTTCCCATTTTGGTCATATGTCATCATATTTCTTGGGTTTAGGATCACGTTAGATAAGGTACCAGTGATTGTCAAAGAAGATAATATGGTTGTGTATGTGTGATAAATCTGCATCAGACAGTACAAAAAATATGTAAATTGTGAGTTTTAGTGTCCACCTTTTCTATTCCTGTAGGCCAAAGGATAAGAATTGAAAAAAATGGGTGTGTTAAGCATTTTTTCATCAGTGTTATTAAAACGATAACACTTTGTGATCTTAGATAAATCAGATAATATAATCTTGCAAGTGTCACAGGACCTTTCAAATTTGACTTCAGATGTTTCTGTTAAGTTTACACTAGTTTTTTACCACAGCCCTTAAGGGCTGTCAGGGTATTGTTTTCACCCATGGTGTCCGGATGGGCGTTCGGGCGGGCAGGTAGGGCTGTCAGGGTATTGTTTTCAACCATGATGTCCGGATAGGCGTTCGGGCGGGAAAAGTTTTTTGTCCAGGCTGTATCTCAGAAACTATAAGATGTAGGAAGTTGATACTTGGTAGGGACATTGGTTAGGGGGTGTAGGTGTGCAATGTCATGATGTGACCTTGATTTGACCCTTGACCTTGTCGCAGTGACCTTGAGTTTGAAAATCTTGTCCGGTCTATATCTCGGCAACCGTAAGGTGTAGGACGTTGATACTTGGTAGGGACATTAGTTAGGGGTTGTAGGTGTGCAACATCATGGTGTAATTTTGATTTGACCTTTGACCTTGCTGTAGTGACCTTGACCTATAAAATCTTGTCCAGGCTATATCTCAGAAACTGTACGGTGTGGGAAGTTGATACTTGGTAGGGATATTGGTTAGGGGGTGTAGATGTGTCACGTAATGGTTTAACCTTGATT
This sequence comes from Sabellastarte sp. h YS-2021, assembly GCA_964017235.1. Classification (NCBI taxonomy): domain Eukaryota; kingdom Metazoa; phylum Annelida; class Polychaeta; order Sabellida; family Sabellidae; genus Sabellastarte; species Sabellastarte sp. h YS-2021. Next base: position 32,248,739 of record OZ024929.1, read on the forward strand.
TGACCTTTGATCTTACCGTAGTGACCTTGACCTAAAAAATCTTGTTCGGCTATATCTCAGAAACTGTAAGGTGTAGGAAGTTGATACTTGCTAGGGACATTGGTTAGGGGGTGTAGGTGTGCAATGTAATGGTGTAACCTTGATTTGATCTTTGACCTTGCTATAGTGACCTTAGCCTATAAAATCATGTCCAGGCTATATCTCAGAAACTGTAAGGTGTAGGAAGTTGATACTTGCTAGGGACATTGGTTAGGGGGTGTAGGTGTGCAACGTAATGGTGTAACCTTGATTTGACCTTTGACCTTGCCGTAGTGACCTTGAGTTTGAAAATCTTGTCCTGGCTATATCTCGAAAATGGTAAGGTTTAGGAAGTTGATACTTGGTAGGGATATTGGTTAGGGAGTGTGGTGTGCTATGTCATGGTGTCACCTTGATTTGACCTTGTCATAGTGACCTTGACCTATTAAATCTTATCTGGCCATATCTCGGAAACTGTAAGGTGTAGGAAGTTGGTAGGGACATTGGTTAGGGAGTTGTAGGTGTGCAATGTCATGGTGTGACGTTGATTTGACCTTTGACCTTGTCATACTGACCATGAGTTTTGAAATCTTCCCTGGGCTATTTCTTGGATTCAATAAGGTGTAGAAGGTTGACAGTTGGGAGGGACATTGGTTAGGGGTGTATATTGCATCATGGTGTGACCTTTAACTTTGGCTCTGCCGAAGTGTGTTCACCTGCCATATTTGAGACATCTTATATCTTAAAGATATATGGATTGCTGCAACTGTTTATTAATTATTATATGCACATTTATGCCTGACGGGCTGCTTATTTCTTTTCACGTAAGTTCGACTGTTCGCCGCCACCGGATTATGGTCTCCCTTGAATAACTTCTTGGGCTTTCAAATTTTTCTGTCCCTCTTATCTTTCTTTAAAACTATAGGGGCAGGAAAAAATTTTTGGGATACTTTGCGGAGACCTTAAGCTTTACTTAAGGTAACCTTAAACATTTTTCTGAAACACCCCTTTTATTGCGTTAATACATCCTATCCAATGGACAATTGCTTTACCGGTCGGTGCGACCGGTCCCGCCAAACGCCAGAAAAAGATGTCCTGTATATAATACCGGCAGGACCGGTCAGGAGAGTGCATTCGCCAGGTGGCGCATCGTACTTCCTCTTCCTGTCTAGACAACGTGACGTCATAGCATCTTTTTCGTTTGGCGCGTGGAGAGTGAAGACGTGTTTTCTCGACAAGCGAATATTTTGTTTTACACCAAACGCAACCTTTTTATTTTACTTTTAAAGTTATTTAGAAGTATTATCTACAACTATGTCATCTCCAGGACAAAGAGGAGGCTCATGCGGACATGCTATGGCTGGGTTCAACACCCATTCCAAGTGCGCACGTTGTATGGACAAAGGGCTAGACGACGACCCCTGCGTCCAAAAGAAGGAATGTGCTATCTGTAGAGGGTTTAACCCTGAACAGATCCAGCAATTGTCTACCCCTACTTATAAAGACAGGAAAGACAAGAAGGCGACTGCGTCCTCCTCCGCTCCCACTCTTGTGGACCCTGCTCACATTAATGTGGTAGGTAAAGTGGAGAAGGTCAAGGCTGTTAATTCTACCCCTACGACCAAAAAGACAAAGCATAGTGAATCCCCCAAGCCTTCTTCCAATAAGAAGAAATCTTCCAGCAGTAAACCATCAGCTGAAGATTTGAAACAACTTGATGAGAAGTGGGCAGAAAGATTCTCCCGTCTTGAGGCAATGTTATTGGCCAAGACTTTCACAATACCGGTTGAACCGGTTGTGAAACCTGCTTCAGATGTGGCTCCCAGCCAGAAGCCCTTTTTTGATCCTGGTGCCACCACCAGCAAGCTGGCTGCAGAGAAACCCGGTCCCGGCCTTGATCAGGTCACCGGTGAGGCTGTAGAGGATATGGAGACTGCCACCCAGTCCCTTGGGGCTCCCGGTGCAGGGATAGCAACCCAGCCTGTTCAGGCCCCCGGTTCGTTCCCTGAAGTTCAGCCAACCGGTGAGGGAGATATGAGTGCAGCTTCTGATAGTGATACCGCTCAGTGATACCGGTTCCCTGGATGAGGAGATGCACCGGGACCGGTCAGCAGACAGGGATGTCTCCAGAGATGATCCTGACAGTGAACCTCCTGAGGAGGCAAACTACAGGGAGACAATGAGGGGTGTGAGAAGTTTCATGAACTGGCACAAGGTTCCTGAGTTCCTCCACTGCTGATGACAACCCCTTTGCTGGTGCACATGTTAGACCAACTGGTAAAGTGTCGGTGAAGCTTCCGGTGGACGACTGGTTGTGTCGTAAGATGTCCAGTCTTAACCTCACACTCACAGAGGGCTACCCAACTAGAAATACAGACAATACCGGTCTCCTCAGAGATCAGTTCATTAAAACTCCCAGATCTTCAAGGTGGTATGGGATGCATGCTGAGAAGGACTCAGAGAGCACAACAGTACGCACCTGGTCACCGGATCCTGCCAAGCTCAAGCATTCATTCAGCAGGGTGGCTAGAAAGAAACTTACCTACTGCCCCACCCTCCCGAGCCTTCAGTCAAGAGCTACTCAGGAGGTGGGAGAGAGCAGCAAGAGAACAGACAATTATGTATAACCAGGCTGCTGGTTTGTCAAGGTGTTTGACTAGAGTTCAAGACTCTATGGCCACTCAACTCAAAACTCTACATCTCAACAGTAAGGGCAAGTCATCAGAGAAGATGAAGCAAGCTGTCAGTGAACTGGAGTATCTGACCACGTTTAACCGGTCAATCTCTCAGGCCATGGCCAGAACCATGCAAGATCTATCCGAGGGTATTTTTATCAACATGGCCAACTTCACCTTAGCTCGCAGAGATAGTTATCTGGACTACCTACACGCGGGAGTGAAACAAGATACATTTGTACTGTGAATGCCCTAAGAACGTCTCCAGTATATCTAAACGCACTGTTCCCGGATCAGCTGATCACCAAGGCTGAATAGGAAATCAGTAGGAATGAAGAGAGGCGTTCGTCGGGTACATCACACCGACAGCAAAATCGTTTCCGGCCTTACCCTGCAAGTGAGAGATCTACGAGTCACCACGACAGGAAACCTAACCTTCCGGCTTGGAAGCAGATTAAAGACAAGCAACAAGCCAGGAAAGGTCGTGGCAAGGCCTCAACGTTCTCCCAGAATCCTGCCAAGGGGTTCAAGTCTCATAAATGACAATCACTGTGTAAATTCTGTGACCGGTCAGAAGAACTCTGTACATGTCACCGGTCAGGGAGACTTGAACCCAGCACCAGTGGTGTCCGAGAACAGCAAAGTGACTTTAAATTTCAATGTAGACTCTCATGTTGCAAATGCTCATATTGTCACCGGGTTGCCGCAAAGGAAAGGCGTAAATCCCAATGCATGTCAATTGTACACAAAAATAAAGTATGTGAAAGATGTTTTTTGTGTAGGTCACTTGTCTTCTGTAAATCTTGTCACCAATGCCCAACATGTTGTTTTAGATCCTCCTGTAGGGGCGAGGTTAAACCAGTGTTGGGAGAAATGGGAAACCCTAGGTTCAAGTCCAAAAGTGGTAAACATTCTGAGGGAGGGTTACATGCTCCCCTTCCGGTTCAGACCCCACTTGACAAGGTCACCGACTGTAATAAGCAACTACCACAACCCAACCAAACAGTCCTTCCTTTTAGAGGCACTGTATCAGCTGATAAACAAAAATGCAGTCGAACTGGTGGAAAATCCAAACTCACTGGGGTTTTACAACCGGCTATTTTTGGTACCCAAACCCAACAACCGGTGGAGACCGATCCTAGACCTGAGCACCTTGAACACCTTTTTAAACACAGGGTCGTTCAAGATGGAGACCCCAGAGACAATAAGAACCTCCCTACAGACAGGGGAGTGGGTCACATCCATAGATTTCAAAGACGCTTACTTCCACATACCAGTCACATGCGTTTTCACCTCCAGGGTCGGTCCTACCAGTTCAAAGCCCTACCCTTTGGTCTATCCACGGCCCCCATGGAGTTCACAGTGGTGGCCAAAGAGGTCAAACTCATGGCACTTCAGAAGGGTATAAGGATCCACCAGTACCTAGACGACTGGCTGGTGAGAGCCTCTACCCACCACACCTGTCTCCAGCATACTCAAACCCTGGTCACACTGTGCCAGGAACTAGGGTGGCTGGTGAACAGGGAAAAGTCAGAACTGGTTCCCAAACAGGTCTTCAACTTCGTAGGTTACCAGTTCGACCTCAAAGAGGGCAGGGTCAGACCAACAGAAGAGCGTTGGCAAACCTTGACAGACAAGATCAGATCAATACTGTCGGATCCGGTTTGCCCGGTCCGACAATTCATGGCCCTCATAGGTCTACTCACAGCAACAGAAAAGCAAGTCCACTTAGGGCGACTCCGCATGAGACCCATTCAGTGGCACTTGAAAAACAACTGGAGGGTTCCAGAGTCACTGGAAAAGGTGATCCCGGTCCCCAAATCCCTCCAGCCCCATCTAAGGTGGTGGCTGGAGGAAAGCAATGTGCTTCTAGGTCAACAATTACACCCTCTAAAACATGCTCTACAAATCTTTACAGACGCATCAAAAGAAGGGTGGGGCGCTAACTTAGACGAACACGAGGGGAGAGTGGTCCCTGCCAGAGAGCAAGTTACACATAAACCAGCAGTATTTCTAGCTCTAAAAGAGTTTCGAACCCTAGTCTTCAACAAGACAGTGTTGATAGCTACAGACAACACAACAGTGGTTGCCTATATCAACAAAGAAGGGGGGATGAAATCGGGCTCCCTGTGTGCCCTACTGTGGAGAATACTGTCCTGGTGTACCAGGCAGCAAGTAACCCTCAGGGCACGTCACATCCCCAGCCGGCTGAACGTGATAGCAGACAAGCTATCCAGGCTTGGCCAGACCATTCAAACAGAGTGGTCACTTCATCCAGAAGTGTTCCAAGCTGTATGCTCAAGGTGGCATCAGCCACAAGTGGACCTGTTTGCCACCAGGTTCAACAACAAACTGCCACAGTTTGTATCACCGGTACCAGACCCCCAGGCTTGGGCAGTGGATGCACTCAGCCTCTCCTGGGAGAACCTGGACCCATACGCCTTCCCACCGGCAGTCATCTTGGGCAAAGTGGTGGAGAAGCTCCAGGACCACCCCTGCAACAGAATAATTCTGATTGCTCCAGGGTGGCCCAACATGCCCTGGTTCTGGGACCTGGTGGCAATGTCAAGCCAGATCCCACTGTGTCTGCCCAGCATACCCAACCTAGTGTCTCAGCCATTCAACCAGGTCCTTCACAGGAACCTGTCGAATCTGAACCTGCATGCCTGGCTCCTAGAGCCTCAGCAATCAAGGAGCAAGGCTTCTCTGAGGCAGTGGCAGCACGAATTGAGGCTCCTCAAAGAAGATCAACCAGATCTGTTATGAGGCAAAGTGGACCATTTTTACAAAGTGGTGCCTCAGTAATCAGGTGGACTTCAGGGCACCACCTCTGAAAGCCATTGCTGACTTCCTCCTGCACTTGTTTCAGGACAAGAAGTTGCAACCAGGCACTATTGATGGCTACAGATCAGCCATTGCTGACAAACTGGTCAATTCCACCATTAATGTCAGCAAGGATGAGAATCTCACTCATCTGGATAGTTTCCATAGAGACAGACCTAAGGGCAGGAGGGGCATCCCCTCCTGGAACCTTTCACTGGTTTTACACCAGCTCACAAAGGCTCCCTTTGAATGCCTTAAAGAGGCCTCCTTGAAACATCTAACTTTCAAGACTGTTTTCTTGCTGGCCTTGGGTTCAGGTAAACGCAGGAGTGAGATCCATGCTTGGTTACATAAGAACATCAGACACCAGTCAGACTGGTCTAAGGTGTCCTTGTACCCCTCACCCAGCTTCCTATCCAAGAATCAGCTGGCTAAGGAGGGTCCAGATAGTGTGGCTCCAGTGGTCATTCCAGCCCTGGCACCATCTCTGGACAGGTCACTCAAAGGTGACAGGTCCCTATGTCCAGTTAGAGCCCTGCGCTACTACTTGGACAGGACTTCAGATCTCAGGCAGAATAAGGAGTTAGTCTTTGTCTCCTTCAAGAAAGGGTTCGACAAAGACATCTCCCCTGCTACCATCTCCTCATGGATCAAACAGACTGTCATTCTGTGCTATGAGCTCTCTGACCAGGAGGCCCTCTCCTTACATCAGGTTAAAGCCCATGATGTTAGGGCCTTTGCTGCATCTAAGGCCTTCCAGTCAGGAATCTCCTTAGATCAGATATTGTCAGCTTGCCATTGGAAATCTCACAACACCTTCACCCAATTCTATTTGAAGGATGTTGCCTGGGCTGACTCAGAGCTTTTCCATCTGGGACCTGTAGTGGCTGCCCAACAGGTGCACCACCAGGCCCAGAAGTGAGGAGATATTGTATATATGTAAATATGTACATATTGTAAATATGTTAGATGTGTACATAATGTAAATATGTTGAATGTACATATATTTTCAAAAAAAAACAAAAAACTGTGACTTGCTTCCCTTGGGAAGTTTATTTCTTCTGGGACTGAACTCAGCCCCCCCTCTCTCTCTATCTTTCCCTTCTCAGACCGACTCTGGAAGGAAAGAAAAAGGGGGGGGGGCAACATCAGTAGACTCCCGGTTAACCGGTGAGTTGGTAGCCGACCCTGACCTTTCAGGGTTCTCTAACCCTAGGTCAAATGGGCCTGTACAATTTTGTTTTGTTATGAGTTCACATAAGTCCCTAGCTGCTTACCCACCTACCAAGCGGTAGTTATTCAGCAATTGTCCATTGGATAGGATGTATTAACGCAATAAAATTGCAAATTTAATAAGTAAATTAAATTTTTATAAGTTAATACCCTATCCAATGGACAGGCAAGGCCCACCCAACCGGCCCTGCTATCAGCTTACTAGGGGTCTTACTAGGATTAGACATGAAAAAGATGCTATGACGTAACGTTGTCTAGACAGGAAGAGGAAGTACGATGCGCCACCTGGCGAATGCACTCTCCTGACCGGTCCTGCCGGTATTATATACAGGACGTCTTTTTCTGGCGTTTGGCGGGACCGGTCGCGCCGACCAGTAAAGCAATTGTCCATTGGATAGGGTATTAACTTATAAAAATTTAATTTACCTATTAAATTTGCAAGTCATTGTGTTTCGAAAAAACCACACACACTTGTGCTATGAAATTTATCAGGTACATTCTAGACCTATATCCACAGGTCGGAAAGGATTTTCTGATCAAACGGACCATAGATGCCTGAATGGGAGGCGTTTTATTTTCGTAAATGTTTTTAAAATCTGTACTTGGTCTGTATCTCAAATTAATTGGAGCTATGGCCCCCTTAAAGTCATAAAATTTGGAATAAAGCCGTCTGGGCCCTTTGTTTTTCCATATCTAACGTATATTGATATTGAAGTAGGTGAAAAGAAGACTCTTACTACCTTATGATTTAAATATTAATGATGTTATGGCCATCTTAAACTTAAAATGTAAGGTTTTTCAGCCCTAAGCTTAGTTAATGTTTAAATTTTTAAAATAACATTTGGCACATTTATAAAGGTTGGCAGAAAGGGACATTCTCATTTTATGGTCACCTTAAAGTTGCAATATGAATGAAGTTATGGTCACCTTACAGCAGAAAAAGTAAGTTTTCAGCCTCTAGCTATCTTATTGTTCAACTGATTTCAGCTAGACTTTATGCACTTATAAAGGGTGACAAAAGGGAGATCCTTTATGGTCACCTTAAAGTCCCAGTACAAATGAAGATATGGCCACCTCGCAGTGAAATTATGGAGTAATTATTTTCCAGCTATCGTATTGTTCAGCTGACCTCAGTTAAATTTTGCATACTTATTAAAGATGAAAATAGGGACATTCTTATTTTCTTTCCAATACAATTACAGTCATGGCCACCTTGAAGTGAAAATGAGGGTTTTCATCTCCCAACCGACTTACTGTTCAGTGACATCAGTTCAACTTGACACATTGATTAAGTTTAAGGAAGACTTTTAATGACCTTTTTCCTCAAAATTCCTGTTTTTATGTCAGCTGACCGACAAGTCAGCTGACATTATGGCATCACTCTAAGGCATTTGTGTACTCGTGAACAACTTCTCCTCCAAAACTACAAGACAGGAGACATGCTGGTTTTTTTTTTTAAAAAGATACCTTATCTATCCAGGATAATAGATCGTAAAATCCATGCAGATCTGTCTGTTCGTCTGTTCCCCAGAGCCATTAGAAGAGGTACCCCCACCCAAAGTCTGAAAATTTCAACACTGTATCACAATTTTCTCATTGCCTATGGCAGGGCTTTCTCTCATATCTTGCATATATGTACTAGGCCACCAGTAGATTCTCTTGTGGAAGTATTAGGCCTGCATCTACCTTAATTATTTTTTATGAATTTTTGTTGCATTAAAATTCTTGTATTCATGCAGTAAATCACTTATAACTTGAAAAGTATTACATTTAGAGCATTTTGTTAAATGTGTTTTTGATCTAGTTTTGTGTCAGTTATAACAAAGTAAAATTTCAGAACTGTAGCCCCTTACATAAATAAGTAATTGCTGTAAAACCTAAACATTCTACTGCAGTAAATAATCGTTTTCTCACCTGCATTTTATTTCAGTGAAGGGAGAGAGGATGAGGCAGTCTTTTTCTGCACAGATCTGCCCCCTCCCCACTCCCCCCACTCCAATAAAAATGCATGTGAGAAAAGAATTGCCTCTGTGTATGGGGGGGGGGGGGGAAGTGAGATGGGGAAGTGAGACTATATGTGTGTGTTGTAAGTCTCACTTCCCTCCATTCAAACAAAGAGGAGAATATGTGTGCAATGTGTGTATCTTTTCTGTCTTGCAAGAAAAAAAACTGAAAGAAAATGGAAAGGTTCACTCTCACTGAGCTTTATCAAGCCTAGCTGTGCATGCTGTTATTCTGCTTACAGTCTAATACTGCAACTGATACAGTTTCCAGATAATCCACTTTCCCATCAGATACAAAACACAGTAAAGCTTGCCTTCTCCTTACAGTCTCATACCACAAGCACTACAGCTTTATTAACTCGGGTCTCCATCCAGGCTGCTCGTTTTTAACAAAAACCTTTTTCTAGTTGTGCTTTTTCCATTGACAGCTATTCTCCAATTAATAAATTTTACAGCTTCATAATTTTTAATTTACTGATTAATGCTATCATCCTGCTATTGAATTGTCTTGCTTGAATACTTTATCTTTACATACATTTTCTTTCTCGTAGATGTTATTTTTTCTACTTAAACATTGTTTGTAGCTTTTTGTAACTGATACTGCTCTGAAAGTATCCAGATCTTTGTACTTTTTCACTACTTCTGTATCTCATGGTGTTGAAAACTATTTCTCCAGGCTGTGGGGTAATTGCATCTCTGATGCTATTTTCTTGTTGTGGTTTTTTCTGAAGCTTTTAACTCGATTGTTTCCACAAACACAATTTTCACTTTGTAATTTCCAGTGTGATTTGAGATATAGCGTTTCTATAAATGCAAATTTTTGAGGGAAAGTCTGAGAAATAACAGTAAATCCCTACACTACCATCTCCCTAAAATAAATAGGTATTGACCAAGTATGGGCATAGTCTGCTTCCCATACCAATTTTTTCTGCAGATAAAGGCCTGGTATCGGCCATCATTTTGGATAAATAGCAAGGGTAATGACTCTTAGCATTAGTATTGAAAAATTGTTAATAACATGTTTTGAGTCAACTTTTAAATAAATAATGTGCACATGTTGATATTATGTCCCCTTTTAGTATATAACGCTATCAGATTTTTTATCTTAATTAAATTTTATCACAATTAGAAAGTGTGCATCAGTTTAAAAATAGAACAACACAAGAATACAGGTTTTTTAGAATCCCACAATCGCAACCGTTAAGCATTGGCAGGCTGGCAATATGTAAAATTTACCATGAGTTGAGCTGACTACTAAATGTTATTAGACTTTGAGGTGCCTTGTCTGCTTGTATCAGTTTTTCTCCCCTTGTGTGTTAATAAAATATGAGTGAGCAATATTTGTTTATCAGATGGGATTTCAATGAACAAATTATATGTGGTGATACAATTTACTACAAATAAACATGTGAATTTCAACACACTCAGACATGTATAAAAGTAATATGTTAACAGGAAATTGGCTGACATATCAAATTTAAGGCGTTAAACCCTAATGAAGTTAGAAAGTAAGGATATTGATTTGCCATTTTATTTTTACACAAAACATTGAAAATGTCAATTTAAAAATGTCATTTGACAAGTTTAATCAGCCTGATATAAGTAAAGATTAATGTGATGTTGAATCTGCATGAAATTATTGGATTTGGTTTAATGATAATAGTAATAATAATAATTATAGAAAAGGGATTTATAATTTAATGCAACATCAGGATTTAGTTCCAAAAATTAGTAAAGATTATTGTGGATATGTCAGCAAAGAAAAATCTGATGTGATTTGATGTATTTAGGTTTAATATTTATATCGGATATGTCACACCTGGAAGGTTTAGTTATGGAGGAAAAGGTGTAGTGCCTGCATGATAACCCATAAAATATTTAGAAATCAGCTATGTGTGGGAAGATAGTTCATTTCTTCAAAACTGATTGCTTCAAGATTACTTAGCCAGTCAAAACTTTAAGAGCAAAAATTTTGGCAAATGTTTATATCACAAGAAATAGTTGTACTATTGTAGTGGTGGACTAGTAATTCTTGTGCTTCAAATCAATGGACATTGACTCAAGCAGAGAGATAACTGGCATATTTTAAAACATAAACCAAATTTATTAATTGCCAAAACAATCTAATTAGTTAAACCTTCTGAGCCATGTTTCTGGCTATTGTATGTCCTCAGAAATTCTGGTTCATGGTACAGATATTGAATGACATTATGTTCTTATCACAAGTTGAACAGAACTGTCTTGCACTTTTTTTGCCATGACAAATACTTGTGAAATAAAAACCGACCTAATACAGTTGTCACACCCAGAGTTATCTGTAATCTAATTTCCGTAATTGACTATGTGGAAAAGTAAACAGTAATATTAATGCCTGGCTGAAGAAAGTTAACTTTTTTCTTGGCTAGGGTGTGTCTTGATGCCTTAAGCAGACTAACACTCCCTGGCAAGTCTTTAAATAGTTTAGATTTGTTCATGTAATTTGCATGATTTACTTGCACAGAACATTACAGACACAGTATTGTACACATTAGAACCCAGGTGCCTCCAATAGTAGAAATTTACAAATGAGAACCATGATTATTATATTAAAGATACAATATTTTCCTGATTAGAATCCATACTTTTATTAGTAGAATTTTGAAAAATGGAAGAATAAAATATAAAAGAGTTGATAAAAGTTCATAAAATTAAGCAATACTGCCCAGTAATGAGATATTTGTGCCAGTATCACAGATATCAAGCCACATTTTACTGTAATACTAAAATTATATGTTTTTAAAATACACCAAATATTTGTTATTCTTGGAATAGTAATGCTGGCAAGTGAGTAATGAATATCTAGTATTTACTTTTAAAACCTTTAAAGGTGACAAATACACACCAAACAAATAGGATAGGGTCCAGTAATAAAGTTAGAGCTTGCACGACATACCTTGTGTGTATACACAAACAGGGACTCCATGCAGGCAGAAAACTAGTTATTTTGAAGAAATCTTTTTATCAGATCAGAGGGAATATTCAGCATATGACAGAACTAATATTTAAATGAACAGAACTTCTCTATCTGTGGACCAATTTTTAAGAGCTTGTGTTTTTACATAGAGTAAGAAATCTAAAATTCGCCACATATCTGAAATTCGCCACATGTGAAAATACTAATAAAATAAATGAATTGTGGTGAGATTTGTTGAATGTATAATGAATTAAGGCTTTATGAACTGAAAAATATCAATTTCTAGACAAAAAACATCATTTTCTTCATAAAATAAACTAAGGTTTCAGTGGTGGCGAATTTTAGATTCCTGGCAAATTTTAGATTTCTTACTCTATGTAAAAGCACAAGCTCTTAAAAATTGGTCTCTTTTTCTTTCTTTATTTTTGTTTCTTTCCGGGTTTTTTTTTTTTTTTTTTTTGGGGGGGGTGTCTCCAGACTTTCATCAAATGCATACAACTGTGTTGTCCCACTGATGTCTTTGCAGCTTGTTCCTATAGATCAAAAGACATTTGGACCTTATTTGAGGGTTTTCTCACCACTTTGTCAGGTTTAATGAGGCCTTGTATCTGAGCATATCTTATTTGATCAGACTGGATCACCTTGGTGTGTAGATGCCGTTAGTAATTTTCTTGAGTAAGCAAATAAGAAATGAATGGATCTTACAGTTTTTTTTCAGCCATTAATTAGTGTCATATCTGATCATTAATGCATGTATCGCATCATTCCATCTTGTCTGCCTTTTCCACATTTGGTTTAGCAGAAATTATGTAAATAATAAAAAAAATATTATGGTGGATTCACACTTCTAAGGATGAATGGATCCAATCTAATTGAGCACACAGTACAGAAAAGGGTGTGAAAGTAGTTTGACTTCTTCCAGTTTGCGGTTGTAACATCCCAAGTGATTCAGATCAGCAGAGTTCTAACATGATGGAATATATCATACATGTAGGTTAAACCTTGATGCTGTAACAATGATGGATCCATTTAATCTAGAAACGTAACCTTTACTGCACTAGAAATACAATATTTTCAAACAGTTTTAATTGTTAGGGACATCTTATGTTACAGATATAAGTGTGATCTGATCTTAAAGTGAACAAGATTTTTTAAGACCTGTTTTTCTTTTAAAAAAAGAGGATTTATCTTGGAGACACCTTATTCAAAAGGTGTAAATAAGCTGGTAACAGTGTCACATGATAAGGAAGTGATAGTTTCCCAATGATTAAACTTTGTATTTATTGCATGAGAAATCAGACAATTAGCAATATTAAGAAAAAATGTGAATGAAAAAAATAACTGATGAAGTATTTTGTGATAAAAGGATACCATACAATTAATTTTAAATTGTATATTTGAATATAAACCTTTTGAAAGCAGAGAGTTTCTGAAGAGAATTTAAATGATGAGTGATAATAACATACCAAAGGTTCATGTGGTCATGTTTTTATCAGAATTAATTTTCACAAACATAATTGAGTTATAATTACATGTGTGTTTCATTAAGTATATTTCAGAATCAAATTAAAATTTAATTGAAACTAAACCTTTGAGATGGAAAAAAATAGGATTTCCCCTTACATTATTATTCTAGAATTTCTACTTTTTGATTACAGAGATGCTCTCCAAGTATCATATTAGGAGGTTTGTTTATGAAGAGTGTTTAATTAAGCACCATTAACTGTACCAAAAATGAAAGATTTTTGGGATAGCCATTTTACTGTCTTGGAAAAAGAAGATCCACACTGGTGGGCTGTCATCTGAATGTTTTTTTGGAATTATATGGATTAGTATAAAATATCACACTTTCCATGGGGGTGTAGGACATTTCGTACCTGGACATTTCATACTAGGACAATTCGTACCCGGACATTTCGTACCAAGCCTAGGACATTTCGTACCCAAAATTTAAAGTTACAATTTTTACTGTGCTCTAATGTATGTTTAACTTGTGCAAAAGTATTTTTAAAGTTTATGTTTAAAATTAGCTGTTTAAAGTTTTGGGGTCTGAAGCTCTGAAATTGTCCATATATTTAAATCAATGTGTTGTCTAACATCTTTTGTTTATCATTTTTAAATTTTATATGGTGCTTTGAGGGGTTTGGAAGTTCATAGTCTGGGTCTGTTCATGTATTTACTGTTAAGGTATCTATTCTGCGGGAGACAATATCATTAACTGATTATCTGATTTAATGTTATTCATTCAATAAAGATTTTACTCATACCTTTTCAGCATTTTTTCTTTTTCTATGAAACCACAAACTTGGTCACTAATAGGAACCTTGTTTTCTGTGACACTTGACTCTATGAACAGTTAATCCCCAGCAGATTATTTTTGCAAACATGAAAACAGAAAGACAAAAACATGTGCAAACCCTGAATAAAGCTTGTCATCCTATGACACAAAACAAGTGTCACCTGGTAAACCCATTAAGCTGTTGATAAAAGAATAGGAGGGATTCTGTGCTCTCTGACATTCATTACACAATTTATTTGTTTTGTTCTATTATTTATTCTATTATGATTGTTAAAACTGAAAAATATGTAAAGTGGCTGTAGTTAAAGTGATTTTTAAATTATAGACTCTAAAACAATATTTGTTGATGAACTTTAAATCCAACACATATTTTCTTCCCAAAAGCTGAAACCTTGAAACTCAAAAAACCTTGTACTTTGTGCCAACTGAGAAAGTGCTATAAAATTTCAATAAAATCTACCAATAAATAAAACATTTTGAATTTTTAAATTTTTAAATTTTGAGTACGAAATGTCCTAGTCTGGGTACGAAATGTCCGGGTACGAATTGTCCTGGTACGAAATGTCCCGGTACGAAATGTCCGGGTACGAAACGTCCGTACCCCTTCCATGGATTGGCTGCTTAAATTATCCATTAGTTATTAATATAGTCAAATATGCAGACTCTACCAAGTCAGAAATTAACAGGGGTAACAAATCTCCATAATGTGTTTATACTTGATAACAAGACTTGAGTATTCCTTTTAACATAACATTATTATTATTATTTTTTGTATCAAGTGATCCATCAGGAATATATATTTTCCAAGACTCCAATTTAATCAAGTTTAACATGGAAGAAAAATTACAAAGTCTTTCTTTTGGAGTTTTTTAAGTGCAAAATGAATGTGTTCATGAATGAATTAATTTTTGACAGCCCCACTGTCTACTTATTCTTTTGTCAGATCCCCTTATTTATTTCTCTACAGTGTTTCATTGAAAGTGTAAGCCAGAACAGCAGGTAGATTATATAATGTCTCTTCTTTTGAAATCTGTAGTCTATGTGGCCCTGTGGTTAGGGTTCTGGACTTTACAGCAGAAGGTCTATGTTTCAGTCCCTGGCTCGGTCATGGAGATTGTTACCATTGTGCAGGACAATTGTTGTATATATGTCCCTCTATATATAGGCATGCAGATGGGTGTAGAAATTAGTGCTGTCGCGACACTCGCTACTTCCGATACTATCGTTTGCTAGGTCTATTATGAGCGATAATCGGATGCGTTTTTTCAAATCTGATTGCAAAGATATTAGCATATTTATATAATAAAGATAGAATATCTTTTAAAAGTGAAGGGTTATTCAGCATTTTAGAATATATTTTCGGTCTTTTGACAACATAGTACGTACAAATCTAGTCACATGACCTGTCAGGAAAGCATTAAACCATTGCTCGAATGTAGTTTCGGAATTGCATCTTTATTTTTTTTCACGCTTATTAAGTCAATTTAATTGCTGTAAAGCTTTCAAATAATCTTTAAAAACACTGTAGTTGTATTTATTTTAGGCGTACATGATATTATAATGTTATTATGCAGCACTTTATAAAGTCGGAATTATATAATTATTTTAATATAATGACGGTTTTCAAAGTGTTCCTACGTTTGACAATGCATAAACAACCGAAATAAAAGGACAAATATGACCCTAAAATGATGTATTCGGGTGAGAAACAATATATTATTTTACATTTTAATTAAATAGTTTCGTTTTGAGGTGAGTTTATAAAGTCGAAATATGTCGGTACTCGGTCGGCCAACGTGGGCGATATTCGATGTTCATTTGCACCAGCGAGTGACAGCACTAGTAGAAATACAGTGGGACCTCTATTTTCCAAACCTCTATTATCCAAATTTTCAATTATCCAACCTCCAATCCACTCTCCCAACTCTATTTAAACCAGTTATTTCAGGCTTTCTATTATCCCATGTTTCTATCCGCTCTAATAGTTACTCACCCAAGAGGGTTGGATAATAGGCAAGTGGGCAAGGTTCCCCTACAAGTTCTTAAGGAACTTGAACATCAAGCTATGCAGAATCTGTCTACCATCAATTTCACAGGTACTTTCACTAGGGCTGCCTCTTCCTGTAACACTGTTATGGAGAAGTGTCAACACAGTATCAAGGCTACCTTCAAAGGGTTAAGAGCCAAATTCAAAAGGGTGCCGATCCCGAAGGAGCTGTCAGACAGGGTTATGATAACACCTGTGATTATTTTGAAATCATGAATAAGAGAATTCTTATTTAACAGAGAGCCTTAGCTTGCCTCAGCAAATCTGTAGCCCACATACTCCAGAGGAAGCTGTATACTATGGGCAACACTGGCCTTCTGAGACGGGAGGCCGAAATGACCCTTCTGTAACCACATCTAGGGGACTCGAGACATCAAGAACTGAGGAACTCGCCCTTCTGGCCTTCTCCTCTCTACAGGTCTCAAATAGTTAAGGATGGAGAAGACTTCCTCCTTAAAAAGGCACCCCTAAAGACTCTCAGGGATAATAGAGATTCTACTGTACTGAGTTGTTTCTTGCAACAGAAATTGGAAATAAGTATCGGCCACAAGGGCCACTAAGTCCAAAGAATGATTTTAATATTTACGCTCTGTTTAAAATACAGGTGTGACTAGGGATATAAACAGTGGCTGGGTTGCTACATTGCGAGAACAGACCCAAAACTGGATACTGACATTTTCATGTGAACTAACTGGAAGCACAAGCAAAGCTAGTATGACAGTTGATTAAAATTTTCATTTATCATTATTGTATTTCAGTTTATGTATTGAATGTAAAAAAAAATCTAGCAAGCTTATTGTTTTTGCTAAGGTGGACAGTGAGAAAAAGGGTAAAGAGTCGAGTTTCTGCGAAAAAAACTGAGAGGGAGGACACACAGTCTATAGACAGCCATAGCGAAGGGAGTGACCCCCCTACCTCACAGAATACTAGTCAACTGACAGAACAAACCACAGATCTAGGTAATACATACAACATATAGATTGTCACAATGAGGGGAGTGACCCCCTGAACCTCACAAAATATAAGACAATAGACAGATGCTTCTGCAGATGTAATTAAGATAAACACACAGTCTGTAATTTTCTATTGATTGATAAATGACCTCAAAAAATGTAAAGAAAAAAAAATTAAAAAGCAACTACAATTGACACCTGAAACATTTTGTTTTATATATTTTTCAGAATCCAGACAGGACAGTGGACTGGGAGGAACAACAAAAGATCTGGTGATCTTTGGAAACCAGACAACTAACACAGGTAAGGACCGGCTAAACATATTGTGAATTGAGAAAATATGAAAATATTGAACAGGGGACCAAATCAACACATCATGCAGACTTTTTCTATCCTTTGTATTCCTGCTGTCTGGGTCAAAACCAAAATATCCATTGCATTAGAGAAGTGTGATCAGGCATTTAATGGTGGAGCTTAAGGGAAATTTTAGAAGTAATTTGATTAAGGTGTAAGTACTGTGGATATACTGTAAGTTTCTACTGATATAAGTGGGAATTTTTGCTAAATGAAAAAAAAAATTAACCAATTGTCAAGTTTCAGAAATTCACTTGAATAAATTTTTGGTTAGTTTCTACTAAAGATATGTACTTTTGACAGGGAGTTAAGAGGGATGTAAAACCCTGAAATATGACCTTTGCACAGGTAGAGAGGGCAGACCACAGACTCATTCATAATTGAAACAAAACTGATATTACCTGAAATGTAATATGTTAACAAAACTCATATAAAAACAATGGTATTACAGCCAGAAAACCCAAAAATTTTAACCCCCACTATCCTTACTGTAAGTCCAGTAACCTGGCAACCCAAATCATTCAGCAAATGTCCACATCTTCCAAATTAGTATTGGCTCAGCCAGTGAAGGGAGTGAGGTCAAAGTTCAACCACCAAAGTCGTGTGATTTCAAGATGTCAGTGAATCTCACATGTTGTCATGAACTGGTTTGAACCCAGAAGCACAGAAGTGAATAGAAGGCATTAAGAATGCTAGAATATAACCACATTGATTTTAGGTCAACAACCATTACCAGACCATGAAAAACTATGTTTAGACTGCACATTATGTTTTACACAGAGATAAATTGCAGCCTTATATATACATATATATATTTTGGAACCTCTTTTGTAAGACAAAGGTTTTATCAGGCTGATGAATGGCATTCAGAGATCCCTGACACATGTTTTCCCAGATGATTTTTACACCTAAAAATACAGGAATGAACAGAAAAAGGGATATAGGTCAACTACAAGTGTAAACAATTAATATGTTAATGGTATAATTACGTTTAATTCGAATTTCACTGTTTGACTAAAAATAAATTGACAGTGTCAAAAAGGTCAAACAGGTGCAGGAAATAGTGGTGGAAATATGCAATACATCTTCAGAAAGTGACATAATTAACGGCACTGAAATACTTATACATTACCCATAACAGTGTATTTTCATTATATTTTGGGAAATTCATAAAAAGCGTAAAACAACAAAAATAATACAAGTATTTTGGTTTCAAATTAGACATCTGTATGACTTGTAATACAGATTCATTCCAAAAAGATCACATCTTGAAGGTAGATTCCAAATTATACTTTGTACTTCATTATACTTAATTTTACTTAAAGATGGTAAAAAAGGTCAATTAAAAAACAGAAATTATCACACTGATAAATAAGGCTGTGACGGGTGGATAAAATCCAGCCCGGTACCCGAGCTATGTAAATTCGTCCTGCAGTTCGGTATTCGCGTGTTTTAGTATGCACGTTTTTTCCTCTCCATAAACAAAATGTTGGTTTCCGGAAACAATGTCTTTGCTGCATTAAAATAGCGGTGAAAGGTAATCAAAACTTATTATATTGTTATAAAATGAGCAGTATTATATAAAATTTCCCAATATACAAAGAATTCTGCCATTTTCCAGTGTTGTCATTCTTTGTCGTCCTGAAAAAGTGATAAAGTGGGCAACAATATAATATATTATAGCAGTTAACGACGATCGGGTGGACGTGAAAGCACTCGAGATCGTCCCAAATCGACCCCACTCGCGAATACCGACCACCCGGTCGCAGCCTTACTGATAAATAGGATACTCTATCAAGTATAAGGAAATATTTGCATCTCTCATTCTCTATTGATCCTTACATTTGTTTTGATCATAGAAGACTAAACTTTAACTTAATAAACCTTTTTGGATTTTGATTGTTTTTTTTGTTGTTTTTTTTTTCAAAATGGCTGATGGACAGATTAAGAACAAAGGACAGATGCTTGCTTCAGATTATCGCTCATCAAAGGGCATTTACCATTCACATTTACTCTGTTGTCTGAAAATTCTGGTTCAGTTGAAGTATTTTTCTTGGCCCTTGAATTTCAAACTAACAAGTGTTCAGCTCAGTATAAGTTACTGTGGAAAGCTATATAAAAAGTTCTATACTTATAATGTTATTACCCAGTGGTAAGACAAATCATATTGAGGTACAATAATATGTGTGCCTGAAACAATCTATCTAGGAATCTCAATTTATATTCACAAACATGCTTTTTTGGAATCTTTCTTAATAGATTTTTACTAAGATATAGGAATATTTCCAAGAATAAGGATTATATAATTCCTCAGAAGTTTAGAATTCTAAAGAAAATAGTGAAAAATTATACGAAAGTCTGGAACAAAAAAACTGCATAATGCCATCCAAATTACTTCAAAAATTAAAATTCTCTCCAAAATTTAAGATTAAGAAAATAGCATTAGGAGTTCCAAAACAGAGTATTTATAATCCTAAATATACATTAATAATATTGTATTTCAAACTTTGAATATATATTATGAATTCCAGATATACCATTTTGTTGAGGTAGAAACTTTCTTCTCTAATATAAATATTAATTTGTGTATACTCCAGTGAACTTGGAGCTGGAAGATTCCTGTTCAGAAGAAGACAACCAGTCTACCACTTCCTATGAAGACTGGAGTCAGCTCACCCCAAACTTACTGCTGTACAAAGCAGCAGAGGTAAGTATGATAATTCTGAGAGTGACGTGACATCCTTATCACGTGTATGATTTTGTGAGACTTTGGGCAAACCCATTCTTTTTCTATGAAGTATAGGAAATATTAAACAAATTTGTAAGGTGCATGACTATTTTGGGCTGCCAATCTCATCTAATACAGAAGTTTTAGGAATTTTTTTTATTTTATTTTTTTTAATTTTATTATTTATTTTTATTTTACTTTCCCTTTAAACATTTTTGACGATGTCTCAGTGGTAATTTAACATCAGTGGAGAGATTCAACCTGCTTATTTCTCAATATCCATTCACAGATAGTTCAATAGCTCATTCACAGCTAAAGACCTCTGCTAATGTCCAACACCAGTATCATTTTGAAGCAGTCGTTTTTACTTTATTGTCAAAATTCTCACTGAAATGAAATCATTCAAATTTTTTCCAATATCAAATCATTAAATTAAACCAAATTCCATGCAAATTCTAGCTCCCTATCTTTTCCCTATTAGTCAAATTCTTACCAGACTCATATTCTTCTATTAAACTAAAATAAATTCAAATTTAGAGCCAGTTTAAATTCTGATATGTGTCAAATTGTTTAATTAAACTAAAATTAATTCAAATTCATACCCATAACAAAACGTTAAATGAAATTTTAAGTTAGCTCAAATTCCTAACTGTAGATGCATTTTGTGGCATGCTATATTTTCAGGGACCCTTGAGGTTTTTCTGGTATGTTTTAAAGTGCAATTATCCAATATTGTTCAAAATGATAGATAGAAAGCGTTACTTGATATGGCAGGTTTTATTTGTAAAAGCAATATTTATTTCTTTCTTCCTCACTGTTGTTTGTTGTTTAAAAACTTTGTTGTATTAATATGTAGTGTAAACTGGAAAGTGTATCCAGGCCAGTAAGCTATACACAGAGAAATACTTGTTAGTGAATATCAAAAACTACACTTGTCAAGGTTGAAGGATTGTATCTTTAATGTTTCTAGCCAGTGGCAGAACAATGTATTTGTTCTTGTTTATTTCAAATATTCATGGGGTCAAAGGGTAAACATTAAAAGAACTTGAGGCAAAAAATAACTACAGCACTTAGTAATCCAAAGATTATGATCTTCTTAAAATTGTAAATATATATATTACATGTATGAAGATTTATGTTTTAAAGCTCATTCACCCCTGCAATTGGCAATTTGAACCCGGCTCATGAAACCGTATAGTGCCCTGCTCCAGTAAGAAATGTAATGGGTCCATCTGAGGTTACATTGGACAAGCTCCGAGATTCTGTTATCTGAATCTCCAGCTAGTCTGTTAATAGCACTATGGAACTTGTCTAAAAAAACAGACACATTGGCCCTGTTCAGTTTGTTTCCATTTGAGTTAACGGGGAAGCCATTAGACATTGTGACCTTGTGTAAGTTCAATTCTAGGGTACTCAGAATAGCAGACCAATAAATAACTCCTTGTATTTATATAACCTTATACCATGATGCATTATTATCTATCTACACAACATGAAGAACTTAAATAAACATCAAAAATACTATTCTAAAATGGTAGGCTGCACAGTGACTTGGTATGTCTTTTGTGCAATTATGAAATCACAAGTACATTACAGTAAATAAACTAATGCTGTTGAATTTTGTTTACTTTGACCCTTGACATACAAACAACACATGGTTACATAAAATACATCATACACGTGGTAAAAAATTCACAAAATTTTCATTTCATTTGCATGATTTTAATGAATAATAATATCTTTTTAAAGCTTAGAACAAATTGAATTTCATTTATTTTGATTTTCAGGTAAGATTTATAACTTATTTTGACCAAAAGATGAATGTAGCCATCTTAGAATAGGAGTAAATGACAAATTACCAATCAGCTGCACTAAGCCACTCAGACCAACAGTCTTCATCAGTTTTTGGTAAATTTGTTTTTAGTTAAAATATTAAAACTCAATATGTCCCTATACTTTGTTAAATGAGCTTAGGCAAAAACATATTATTAATATAAATTACCAATGAAGCGGTTAATGTGGACTTCACAAAAAACAATGCTATTTACAGTGTAGTTACTGAGGATAGTACTTATCATGTACTCTGGCTTACTCAAGAGTTTTTTTTGTTTTTTTTTTAAGCGCAAGCTTGTGCGTACAGAGATCACTTTCTTTTTTTTAAATATATATATTTTTTTGTCACTGGACTTTCATGAATTGTGGCATAGCGCGATGTGTACCCATCTCATTAGTGAAGTTTCATAAATTGTAGTGCACTACTCGTATCTCTGACGGCTTTGCAGCCCGTGTCTGTAGACCTAAAAACTTTTTGGCCTGTTATTTGTAATAGTCCCCCACCATTCCCGCTGTATCCCCCAAGGGACGTTTAATCGAATAAATACAGTAAGCTACAATATAAAACTGCATTATGTGAATTTCATTGCCATGGTATTTCACCATGTATTAATCCTTGTGAAGTCGTATCTCAAGGGACCAGGAATATGTGTTATACTTAACCAGGTAAATGCCGTCAATAGTAAATTCAAGTTGAAAAGGACCCGATATGTATTCAACAGATAGTTAAAAATTCCGTTCAACAACTTTCTAGTTAAAGTGTTTTCATAAATCATGAAGCATCTCTTAATTCAAGCTATTCTTTTCAATAAAAACAAGAAAACGACTTAATAAGAAGTAAAGGGAAAATCCAGATCTTTGGGGTGATTTTTTTTTGTATCCAGGCAATAATCTGGATCAGTCTGAAAATATAATGGGATCCAAGTTACGACATGACCCATCTTCTCACTTTCTTTTTTCATGAATATCTGACCAGTAGTATATGCGTAATCCTGCTGACAAACGGACAAATAAACGGTCATGAATTTAATACCTCCTTGACAGAGGTAATGACTGAGCTAGTTCAAAGCAGTATGAGAAATACAACTGGTAATTGGTTGGGTCTTCAGTAACTTTGGTGTAATAATGCCATTTTAAAAAGAAATTCCACATAATATGCAGATTTCTACTTTAATGCCCCTGTTCCACCAAAGGATTAAGCCCCGATCCTGTCGGCGACCCTTAATCGTGCACAGTCGGTTGAAAAAAGACAAAAATGGGCGGGAATACTGGGTCGGTTTCAAAGTCTGGGATTAAGAACAGATCGTCCCCAGGACGCCTCAGGACACCTCAGGACGCCTCAGGCGGCCGCAGACAGTCCCCGACTGGTCTGGGACTAAGAACCGACTAAGCCAGTTTTCGGGTCGGTTTCAACCACGATCCTGTCGGACACAAACCGACTGGGTCCCAGGACGCCTCAGGCCTCCTGGGACTAAGAGCCGACTAACACACGATTAACTACCGGCGTCCTCAGGCGTCCTCAGGCCTCCTCAGGCCTCCCCAGACCACGATCCCCGATTATTGTTTTTCAAAGTTGCTGGATTTTCTGGGTATATATATATAAAATTTGCGATCTAATCATCATTGCTTTTCTAGGAACACACCAGGATGCCACCTTTTAATGGAAGACAGATTCAACAACAACTTAGGGCTTTTTTGGTTTTTATTCACTTACAAATAATCATGTATTTCCATTTTTTACATCAAGCACAGCAACCACCACCACCACCACCAGCACCACCAGCACCCATACAGAGACCCAGAAGAAGGCACAACATGTGGGTCAGGCCATGGCTACTGCAGAGAGAGGAGAGGGGGGCCTACCACAACATTATGGCTGATCTTTATGCCACAGATATTCCAGGATTCACCAACTACATGAGGATGACCCCAGAATTCTTTGAAATGATGAAGACCAGACTGGAACCACGTCTAGCCAGGCAGGCCACCAACTACAGAGCTCCTATCAGTGTTGGGGAGAAGTTAGCCCTCACCATCAGATATCTGGCCACTGGAGAGTCATACACATCATTATCCTGTCAGTTCAGGGTTGGCAGATCCACCATTTCCAAGTTTCTACCAGAGGTCTGCAGGGCCATCCAGGATGAGTTCACCAGAGAGTACCTCAAATGTCCTACTACCCCAGATGAGTGGAAAGAACTGGAGAGGGAATTCAGGATCAGGTGGAATGTTCCACATGCCCTGGGAGCCCTGGATGGAAAGCATGTGGCCCTGAAGAAACCCAAGAACTCTGGAGCCCTCTACCACAACTACAAGGGGTTCTTTTCCATTGTCATGTTGGCCTTGGTAGATGGGCAGTACAAATTCAGATGGGTGGATGTGGGTACAGAAGGGTCTTGCTCAGATGCCCAGATATTTAATGCCTCTCAGCTGAAGAGGAGGATTGAAGATGGCAGGATAGGCTTCCCTGACCCAGCTCCTATAACACAGGGTGGTACAGATGTCCCCTACTTCATTTTGGCAGATGATGCCTTTGCCCTGAAGACCTGGCTCATGAAACCCTATGGCAGAAGGCTGTTAACAAGGGAGGAAAGGATTGCCAACTACAGAATATCAAGGGGCAGGAGAGTTGTGGAGAACGCTTTTGGCATCCTTGTGTCAAGATTTAGAGTCATGAGGACCACCATTGAACTACCCCCAGAAACAGTTAGAGAAGTGGTCATGACCTGTGTGGTTCTGCACAATATACTCAGAAGCCAGTATCAAGGTCAACCTGCTGGTCAGCAGCCTGGGGGGGATGATGATGATGATGATGATGTGCCTGGTGATTGTGGATTGATTGGTGGTGCTGCTGGTGGTGGCCAAGACAGAAACCCTGCTAGAGAGGCCAAAAGACAGAGGGATTACCTGAAGGACTACTTCAATAATGAGGGAGCGGTGGCCTGGCAAGATGGCAGAATATAAGTCCTGTTGCAGTAAACAGTCCTTTTCAGGACTAACTATAACAGTCCTTTTCAGGACTACCAAATATTCCAAAAACAATTAATCAGCTATGTGGACAAACAGACAAACCCCATGCCAAACATAACTTGTTGAGATGGACAAACAGACAAACCCCATGCCAAACATAACTTGTTGAGACGGACAAACAGACAAACCCCATGCCAAGCATAACTTCTTGAGACGGACAAACAGACAAACCCCATGCCAAGCATAACTTCTTGAGACGGACAAACAGACAAACCCCATGCCAAGCATAACTTCTTGAGACGGACAAACAGACAAACCCCATGCCAAGCATAACTTCTTGAGACGGACAAACAAAACTTACTCACCCAACAAACAGACAAACCCACTCTTAAACAAAAGCCAAACACAAAGTCACACATAATATCCTAAATTGAATTATTATTTCATATATTTTCAAATCCACATCCTAATTTAAACATTTTCATTTTTTCATGGCTGGGAAACTTATTTGTAGCAGAAATTTTTTTATGGAAATATTCAATTTTAAATATTCATTTCTAATCACAAAAATTTGGAAAATATAACCATGGAACTAGTTTTGCTTTCAATAATGGGGGATTGTGTTTGCTAAATACTTTGTCAGTTCGTTGGCATGGGTTCTATTTACTTTTGGGTTTGTGTGTTTGTTGGTTACTGGGGTTGGGTTTTTTGGGGTAGTTGGGTATTAGGTTTGGTACTGGGTTTGTCATTTGGGGGTTATGTTTGGTATTGGGTTTGTCTGTTTGTGGGTTGGTAAGTATGTAATTATGCCTTTTAACTCTAGGGAAGATGTAAGTGTTGGACTTTTCAATTACAGATTTTAAACTATCCCATGGATTTTAATCTAAAAATGGGCTGAGTAATGGCCATATTGGGAGTTACTTTTAATTTTTTTTTATGTGGCCTTTTTTGTTATGTGTAGTACCATGGGTTATTTGTTTCATGTTTGGGGTGGTGTAAGTGTTGGACTTTAATTATTTTTTTCTTGTGATAAGTATTTGTACTGAACTTTTTTGTTTTGGGAGGGGAATTGGAAGAACACGTAGCTGAATAATTGTTTTTGGATGATTTGGTGGCCCTGAAAAGGGCCTGGCAGGTCAAAGACCCGCCCTGACTGGATGGCTACTGAGGAGGCTGCTGCTGCTGTTGAGGCGGTGCTGAAGTGGTGATAGTAAAGAGCTGCTGCTGCGGTTGTTGCTGCTGCTGCTGAGGCTGCTCGACGATCTGTGTTGATGTCAGATCTGGTAGCTGGCTTAAGATTCCACTCAGATTGTGTCTGCTCCCTTCGTCCTGTACAGTTAGGACAGATGTCGGGTTGCTGAAGCCAATGGGGCTTGGTGTATAGTACACAAAACTGCTGCTAGCTGCTGCTTGAGTAGAACTTGACGCCTGTGGAGTGGTTGTTGGCAGTAGGCCGACCCTCTGGGACTCCGTGGTAACAGTGGCTGATCTTCTGGGCAATGGCTGACGTCTGCGGTTACTCTTAATATTTTCGATATCTCTGAATATCTTGCCCTTTAATTCTTCGAATTCTTCTTGAGTCATCTTTTCGGCCTCTGAGGCCACGTAGTCAAAGAAAGGCTGCCTGTCTGACTTCTGATGCATAAAACCTGAGATAAGTGTCCTCATCTGCTCAAAGTGTTCGAGAATCTTGGAGTCTGTAGTTGAAACGGGTGTTGATGTAATGATGGACTGACTCCTCTCCCTCAGGACACTTGACTCGAGGTGTTCTGTGTCAGTAGTTGACCCACGTGATTCGTCCTGCTTGCTGGTATTTGGACTGGCCTCAAAACCTGAACTTCTATTGGCCCCCTTTCTTCTGATGTGGGTTTTAAGAAAACCCATCTGTTGGTAGACCCAGGACTGTCTCTTGGTCATCTCCCTCGGGGCTTGGCCAGATTGCAGCTTAGACAGCTTTCCATAACGGGTTCGCTGGGACTCAAACCACCTTCTCACATCAAAGGGCTGGAGCTTAAGTTCTGCAGATATTTCTGCCCAGAGAGCCTCTCTTCTGTTCCTGTCGTGGAAACGTGAATGTTCCTTGTCATACAGTTCAGGGTGCAGCTTGACGAATTCTACAATGGAAACTTCATCACTGTCTGTAAAAGTGGCACACACCCTGGCTCTCTTGGCTGAAGAATGGCACTCCGGATCTTCCTCACACCTCTCTTCTTCTTCTGCCACAGCTTCCCCAATAGCTGGATCTTCCTGAATCTCCTCCTCCTCTCTCCTCTCACTTCCTTCTTCTGTAATAACCTCACTCCTCTCCTCTACTTGACTTTCCTTCTCCCTCTCATCCATCTTTTTCCTTCCTCTCTTCCCTCCTTTCTCTTTTCTCATGATCCAGTCGACAAAATAATAAAAAAATAGTAAAATGTGTCTCCTAACTGTGAAATTTGCCTTAAGCTCAAGTATATAAAATGTGAAATAAAAACTGAAAACCCCTACAAATCAGTGACACACGTCTCTCAGTAGCCAAACAGTCAGTAACAACGACAATGTGTGCGCGGTCGCTTATATAGTCCCAGACCTGCTCATTGCCTCGTTTTAATTTCCAACGCGCGGAAAACAGTCGGTTCTTAATCGGTTGTTAGTCCCAGGCCGCCTGGGGCGTCCTCAGGCCGCCGCAGACTGAAAATGCGTGGTCCCAGGCGTCCTGGGGAGGCCGGTTTGGATCGGTTAGGGTCGGTTACCCTTAGTCGGTTCTTAGTCCCAGACCTTGATTTTTGGGTCGCAGGACACCGCAGACGGTCTGAGGCTTCCGGGGACTAATGCAACCGACTCACTTTCAGACGCATGAAATTCATACGCATCATATTTGAGTCTGGGATTAAGAACCGGCCTCCTGGGACTAAGCTACGGAGGTCTGGGACTAAGGGTCGCAGGACGCCTGGGACAACAACCGACTCTGTAAATTTGGGTCTGAGGAGGCCTGAGGACGCCTGGGACTGGACATTTTGTTGACGGCGGGAAATAGGAATCGGTTGTAGTCGTGTGAAATATCAAACATGTTTGATTTTTCACACGGCCCCAACCGACCACAACCGACCCTTACAGAAGGTCTGGGACTAAGCAAATATTTCAAACCGACCCCCAAAAACCCTTAATCGGGAGCCTTAGTCGTGTGGTGGAACACCCACATAAGGGTTTCTACTCAGTTTCTCAAACACTAACCGCCTTTAATTCCAATCCTTTTTGAAATATAAATAACTATTCTTGTTCACAAAGATACAAAATCTAGTAATTTGTCCCCCTATTTTTGTCAGTCTCCTTTTTTGCTATATGCAGAAAAAGACCAGAGTCTGACAGATACAGTCCACTTAGCTTTTATACACTGGGAAATCTATCACCCAGACTAAAGGAATTTAGCTTTGCTTGGGGCTCAATTTTTGGCCCAAAGCCCTATCAAATATATGTACAAAGGTTTAATACTATTCATCAACAGTCTTTCTTGTATATCAGCAGATATCAGTTCACCCAACTGAGATCACTGTTATACCAGTATCTTAGTGTAATAGCCAGTATGTGTAAGAGTACATTATGTAATATGATAAATTTCTTTTCACAATAGAAAGAAATTCAAGCTGTAAGAAAGGCTATGTGAGAATGTGTTACACAAGGCTCCTGCTTTGTCCTAGCCTTTCTAAATGCCCTCAGAGGGGGCCACGGTGGCAGAGTGGTAACACTCGCGCCTCCCACCTCTGAGGCCGGGGTTTGATTCCCAGCACGGCCTCAAGTGGGAAAGCTGGTAGTTGCTTGCCGTTGGTCGGCAGTTTACAGTACAGAACCCTGACGAACTGTATGTACTGGTTTCCTCTGCCCTTCCAACTACCCGTCGTGATATGACCTGTACAGTGTTGAAAGCGACGTAAAACCCCAAATAAATAAAATAAATGCCCTCGGTGTCCTTTCACTGATGAGGTTTAGAAAAATGTTTATGATAATCCCTCGGTTGAATATAGGCACAGTGACAGCAAGTAGAGTAAGAAATCTAAAATTCGCCAGGAATCTAAAATTCGCCACCTCTAAAACCTTAGTTAATTTTATGAAGAAAATGATGTTTTTGTCTCAAAATTGGTATTTTTCAGTTCAAAAAGGCTTAATTTACTATACAGTCAACAAATCTCACCACAATTCATTTATTTTATTAGTATTTTCACATGTGGCGAATTTCAGATATGTGGCGAATTTTACATTTCTTACTCTACACTTCATCAAAATAAAATAACCTCCCAAAATTTGCTAGGAAATTGTTTAAAAAATTCTACAAATATATTTTGTGATAAAAGGTTGTAAATTCTTCAGATTTATCATGTGTTTCTAATATTTTACACTTTGCAAACTCTTTCATGTGTGGACACTGGACAATGGAGACGATAGTTGTATTATTTTTTATTGTTACTATTTTCCATTCAGAGATACCATCCCTGACATTTTTGCACTGGGATATGTAATCACATCATGCCCTTATACTGAGTGATGTCACTGTCAAACACAATACTGTTAAATTACCATAACACACTTAACAAGTTCAAAATCTTGATATGACAACACACACAATGTATTGTGTATTTCTGGCAAATATTATGTGAAAAACATAATTATAATATAATAAGGATAATAGTAAAAATGTAATTACATTTTCATTCAGCACATAAGTTTATGATATAAAGTAAATCTATTGATTAAGTTGTTCTTCTCATATTTTATGACATGTTCGAGTAACCAATTAACAAATTTTTAGAATTATTATTTGAAATTTTTCTTGATTAAACTCACAAAGTTTTAAATTTTAAAACAGCTTTTTGTGAACATTTTTTGCACATTTCAATTGATGTAAGAACTAATGTAATGTAATAATTTCTGTAGAGATATTTATTTTAACATATGTCTGAAACAATCTTGGCACAAAACTTGTGTTTCTGCAAATTTGTTTCAACAAAAATATTTAGAATAGTAATGTATATGCCCCTTTGGAAACCTTTTACAAAAAGCTGTTTGTTTTGTAAAATGCTTTTAACTAAGAAAGTATTCACTTAACAATAAAAAATCATACATCAGAGTTTAGTTATTAAAACCCCTTTGTTTTGACTAGTTAAAGCTATGCATAACTTCTTGAACATCTTTTTACCAAAATATTTTTGTATGATTACATAGAAAAACAGTTTTCAAAATGTATTTTGGTGAAGTATTTGGAAGCCTTTCCTGAGGCTTCCTGACTACTCGGGGGTGGGGGGTGGGGGGGGGGTGTGAAGTTTGGTTTTACTGTTTTTACATTTTACTCTGGCTATGATTTTGCAGAGGAAATATATACTTAGTTTTAGTCTTCTTTTTCACCTGCCTTTTTAAAAATTCCCAGGGTGATGCCCCCCCCCCCCCCCCACACACACACACACACACACAAACAAAAAACAAAAAAATTCTTACCTCACAAGAGATTTTGTTTAATGAGTCCTTTCAAATTTCTCTTTGTGTTTCACATAAATGAAGCTGAGAAGATTTGTGGCTGATTTGCAATTTATGTTGCGCTATGTTTTGTTTACATACATCTGACTAACTGAAAAACACTTGTGACTGTGAGTTTACATTTGACTTTTTACTCCTAGAATGAAAAAAATAAAAAAATGGTACTTGCAAATTGTATGTCTCATGACATAAATTTAACTCAGAGGCATGTAAACACAAATGAAAAGGTGTGAAAAACTACTTGTCACAAATCGTGTTTTGTATGTCATTAGTTTCATAACACATGTATGTACACTAAGTATGTTAAATGAGCATTAAGAATAGGAAGAGTTTCTGTTAATGACTTGTTTGTTCTCCTCCCCACCCCCCCACCCCTAGAAGTGAGCTGGGATTATGTCCTGGTGGCTATATGTTTCTGGGGTTTTATCCTCCATTGTTTTGTGTTCCAGGTTCTTGTGACTTAGTCCATTTACCATTGATATCAAATTTCCAAATTACCTTAGCAACTTGATAGACATCAAAATATTGTTTCATGCTTTAAAAACATATCTTATGAATCAGCCTTTGACTGTAATTAAAAAAAATAAAAGTAATGAAAGTGTGCTGAAAACTTGTAGAAAATAGTGAAAATTATAGAATTGACAAAAAAGCTTTACATATTTACAAGTTTCATAATATAAAAAACTTCAAAGTAAATATTTTCAGTGATTCTAAATGGAACAATTAAAGATAAAAGTACTTAGTGAGATTTATATATAGTTGTTGTGATTTGGGAAAATGTAACAATGACAAACATTTCAAACTGTTTTTTTTATCAACAAAAACTTTTATGTTAATTGACAACTAAAATACTGAAGCTACCTGTTTCTATATATCTATTGTAGCCAATTTATCATTGTTAATTTAAAATTCTAAAAATTCTCAAAAATTAAGAAAATCTCTTTGTTAAACACTTTTGTCAATAAAGATGGACCTCTGTGCAGTTGAAAGTGAAAACTTCAAAATAATAACGTCAGTTTAAAATCTACACTAGGCATTGTAAGCCCTGTGTGAGGCTTAGCCTTGCTGGATAGTTCACAGACATTACAATCAAGTGTCTGCAAGGATAATTGCATCCCTTGGAGATGTGTCTGTAACCTTTGGATGTATTGTTCTAACTCTTTCCTATGTAAACAAACCCTATTTTGATTTTTGAAATGGCAGAAGTCTTAACCCAGT
The DNA here is from genome assembly GCA_964017235.1 of Sabellastarte sp. h YS-2021. Lineage (NCBI taxonomy): Eukaryota > Metazoa > Annelida > Polychaeta > Sabellida > Sabellidae > Sabellastarte > Sabellastarte sp. h YS-2021. Next base: position 32,280,351 of record OZ024929.1, read on the forward strand.
TGTAAATGTAACAAACTGTAGTAAACTGTAGTCTACCAGAAGTTTAACCTATATCTAGTTTGTTTTAGAATAAGAAGTGTAAAGTAGCCATGAGGGGCCATCTTCTTAAAGCTACCGTATCTGCTCTCTGAAGCACCCATGGGCAATGAGACCAAATATTTGCAAAATTTGAGGATGGCATTTATGACAATGAAAAGCAGCTGGGCATTCCAAAAAAATAATAATAACCTGAATTAGGGGAACTGCATTTTAGCACACACCAACTGGAAGTAAATATGCTGTTGATAAACAAATCTCTAAAATGTGAAATAACAGTTAACATAAGAAGAATTTTGTTGAAAATGGATATAAAATAAGGGAAATTAGACAGGTTATTGAGTTTTAGTTGAGAAAGTTAACATCAAAACGACATATTGCCAATTTATTTGCGATAATGTAAGATCGTGGAGGGGTGCTTAGGAAAGCATGGGGGATAAATAGCGTGGCACTGGTTATACCTAGGTCACACTGATCTGTGATAGCCTTGCAAGCTATATGCAAGCACAAAACATTTAACTCACCGGGGTTTATTTGTGGTTTTACACATTTCATATCAATAAGGTTTAATAAGTCGGCATAGGTATTTGCTTAGGACATAAATGACACAGAACGGAAACATTTTTGTGCACATAACATTTTCAAAATGTTTTAAAGTCCTCTCACAAGTTTTCACATGCTAAACTAACATGTACACGCTGGATGGGTTGAAGGGAGGGGGAGGTGGAGACGGAATGGCTATACCAGGCAGCTTGTTTTTAAGTGTTAACTACCCACATATGAGGTCCTATATACTGACAAAAAGGACAATGTCGTGCACCATAATTCAGATACATGTTCATGCGACTGGCCAGACCAGTGTTAACGGGTCATTAGTAACATAAAGGAGAATACACGGATTATTATTATTATTGGATGTACATCTTGGCTACCTGGCTTTAAAGTATTGCAAAACTATGATCTTATAATTCAATGAATTCAAAAGTGAAATAAGCAGGAAGGTTCTCAGGCTTTGAATTTTACAAATGGCAAATTTTTCATATTTTACTGTGACATCCATACTGTTCTTTGGTGTACAGAGCAGAATGACTTGGTGTGAGCTATTTTGCACAATATGTCATGTTATATGTCTGCCTTAATATAAGGACAGGTTGTAAATTGCTGGGTGAAAATCGGTTTTACACAAATGCCAAAAGTAAATTCTTTGGTTATCAATGTATTAAAGGGTACATCAAAAATACAATATTACTGAACGAAATACTCTCTCTGCCCCTTTTTATGTATACTTGTTAATATAAATAGTAATTTAAAAATAAATTGGTTAATTTTATCACTGCTAGTGAAATATTTTCATTGTCTTTCTCTTACAGGCTCGTAATTTGGCTGTGATGTCAGAAGCCTTGTCCCTGGGAGCCTCTCCAAACTATCACCACTCCAAGGAGCATGGCAGGACACCACTCATACAGGCCATCAACTCAGTAAGTACAGACCATCAACTCAGTAAGTACAGGCCATCAACCCAGTAAGTACAGGCCATCAACTCAGTAAGTACAGGCCATCAACTCAGTAAGTACAGGCCATCAACTCAGTATATACAGGTCATCAACTCAGTAAATACAGGCATTCAACTCAGTAAGTACAGGTCATCAACTCAGTAAGTACAGGCCATCAACCCAGTAAATACAGGCCATCAACTCAGTAAGTACAGGCCATCAACTCAGTAAGTACAGGCCATCAACTCAGTATATACAGGTCATCAACTCAGTAAATACAGGCAATCAACTCAGTAAGTACAGGTCATCAACTCAGTAAGTACAGGCCATCAACTCCAGTACAGGCCATCAACTCAGTAAGTACAGGCCATCAACTCAGTGAATACAGGCAATCAACTCAGTAAGTACAGGCCAGCAACTTAGTAAGTACAGGCCAGCAACTTAGTAAGTACAGATCAACAACTCGGTAAGTACAGATCAACAACTCAGTAAGTACAGGTCATCAACTCAGTAAATACAGGCCATCAACTCAGTAAATAGAGACCATCATCTCAGTAAGTACATATCAACAACTCAGTAAGTTCAGGCCATCAGCTCAGTGAGTACAGGTCATCAACTCAGTAAGTACAGGCCATCAACTCAGTAAGTACAGATCAACAACTCAGTGAGTACAGGTCATCAACTCAGTAAGTACAGATCAACAACTCAGTAAGTACAGGCCATCAACTCAGTATGTATTAGTCATAAACTATGTAAGTACATTTATCAACTCATTTACTACAGATCATCACCTCAGTACGTACAGGTTATTACACAGTAAGTACATCTCATCAGCCCAGTAAGTACAGACCATTAGCTCATCAAGTGCAAGCCATTAACTCAGTAAGCACAAGTCATCAATGGTTGTAAATGAAGGTCATCAGTTCAGTACAGGTACATACCAACAACTTAGTAAGTACATTACATGCTCAGTGACAGCATGTCATAAATTCTATAAAAACATTCCATAAGCTTAAAAAGTAAGTAAGCTAAACTATACTATCATCATATTAAAATAACTGTGAACTTTAGATATGTCATCCGTTTTGTGGCTGCATGCAATCTATTCACTTTAAAAACAGGTCATATTTTGTTTTCTTGTCTTTAATGTTACAATGTACACATCTAGGTTCAAAAACTTTTTGAAAAAATTTTGTATGATTACATTTTGAGGTATCACAGGTACAGTTGTGACATTGAAATAGTTAAAACTTAGTGGAATTTATTTTGTTAGCTGTTTTTTGTCAAATCATGATAATATACAAGCCATATTTTAAAACCAAAATTAAATCTGTCTAAAATGTTGAAAATTCTTACTAGTATGCAATAATTAAAATAAAATGAGTTGATATGCATTTTTTAGGTATGAGCTGTGGATTTCTAATGCTATTTTAAATCCAATAATTACAGTGTTGTGACATCAGACTTCTCTATACTCTGTACAGGACTCTATGTGTGCTGTGGAGTTCTTACTGTTTAAATCCAGTAATTACAGTGTTGTGACATCAGACTTCTCTATACTCTGTACAGGGCTCTATGTGTGCTGTGGAGTTCTTACTGTTGAATGGAGCCAAGGTGGATGTGAAGGATGACCGGGGCTGTTCTCCTTTACATCACGCTTCTCTGTGTGGACACACAGGGTGAGTCGGCTGAGTTTAACATTGTGTTGATTGCACTAGAACCCCTATCTAACAACCTTATGTAGTCAGGGTATTTTATTTATGAATACTGATACATTTTCTGCTAAGGTTGCTGTCTCCTATAAGCCAAGTTTAATGACATGATACTATGAGTATTGTCTTGTCAAAGAACTGTGAAATGATTAGGGACTGTGCAAGCAATATTTTTACTATCATCTTAGTAATCTATTCTTATTTTTATAGTACTTAATCTCTGGACAAGTAAATTCTAAGGCACATAAACAAATTATTGTGGAGAAATCATACAGTCATTGCTAAAGCATAGGTCATTAATGGTAGGGATAACAAGCAACAGTAGATTTGAGCCTGAAAAACTTGATTGTAAAAGCAGGGTTTGTAGTTAGAAGCCCTGTTTACTGTATAGTGGCTTCTTCACTTTACCTGCTATTATTAAATTACTAATTTTATCAAAACATAATCATTGAACTAAAGAACTTTTTTATTGCGTTAATACATCCTATCCAATGGACAATTGCTAATCCGGTCGGCGCAGACCGGCCCGCCAAACGCCAGAAAAAGACGTCCTGTGTTGCCACCGGCTGGCCGGTCCGTAGTACTGTGCACTCCCCAGATGGCGCCTCGTACTTCCTTCCTGTCTAGACAACCTGACGTCATAGCATCTTTTTCGTTTGGCGCGTGTACTGTGCAGACGTGTTTTTTAACATCTCCAGAATTTTAAAGGAAAAGTGTGCTTTATGACGGATTTTAAACCTTATATGTGGAGAGTTTCTTTGTAAAGTGTTACCAGCTGGTCAAGCACGGATATACATTTAGAAATCTGCTGGAAACGCTCCCTAGTTGGCTCAATTCATTATTGATGATAGGGCAGTAATCGACGAGATATATGAAGGCAGCCATTTTGCTAGTTTCCTCCCATTCAACCTTTGTGTTGTTAGGGGCAGATCAACAATATTGAGGAATTATGGATATATTTCTAACAGGTATTTTCATCCGTGTCTTTTGTTTGAATGTTTCATCTATAACCTTCCAGCTACAATCACCATAGAAACGTCTCTACACGAGATCTTCAGTCTACGTAGTTTTGAAATCTGTGAATGGAAGGAATTCCCCATCACAGATGCATTCTTCAGAGCGCACTGGTACCGACTTCTCTGCTGTAAAGCATCAGTCACACCAGCCCAGCTCGAGTAATTGGTGTTTTTTAATCAGAAGCATGAGATGAATTCTTCAGATTTCTTCAGAGCGCACTGGTACCGACTTCTCTGCTGTAAAGCATCAGTCACACCAGCCTAGCTCGAGTATTTTTCATCAGAAACAAGAGGTGAATTCTTCAGATTTCTTCAACCGACCTTCAAGTATTTTCTACATAGAAGGAACTTTTGTCACTCTCAGTCCCACCCTTATGGACCCGGCACATGTGTCGGTAGTAAGGGCAGTGGATGGCCAGGAAACTGGTTTGAGTGTACAGCCGGCTGAGAAGAAGAACCGACTTCAGACCGGCCAGGAATTTCATCTACAGAGTGCACTGGTCCAGGCTTATCTGCTTTTAAAGCATCAGCCGACCGGCCAGCTAAAAGAACGCGACCTCTGACGTCATACCCAGTCAGCCAATCGCGTGTCTTCACGAAGCTGGTCACGTGTTTTCACCGACCAGTCACGAAGTTTATCACGTGATTCACCGAACAAGAAGGTCGGAAGTACATTCTTTGCACTCACGTCTACTGTGATTCCAGTTTTTTAGTTCCTGTAATCCACCTCCAGCGTACTGGTACAGACTTCTCTGCTACAGGCATCAGTCGACCAGTAAGCTTACATTTGCTGTGATATAAGGAAAGAACACCTCTAGTGAGGGCGTATCCCCGAAGTTGGTCACGTGATTTTCTGACCAGTTCACGAAGCTGATCGTCCTCTCCAACCGGCCAATCACATTGTCCCTCCGACCAGCAAGCTGGTCACGTGACACACCGACCAACTTTTGTTTCTAAATATAGCTCACAAGGGCTTTCCCAGCAACTGTCAAAATCTACAAATAAGACGTGCGTTCAAAGATAGTTGTAAAATTTTTTCAACAACTGGTTACAGAGTGTATCGACCAGTACCGGCTATACAGCCTTGTACACTTGCTTCAACAACCGGTTACAGAGGAATTAATGGAGGAAACTGAATTCAACACAAGATAGTTGTAAACTTCATTCAGCAACTGGTTACAGGGTGTACCTACTGGCTACACAGCCTTGTACACTTACTTCAACAACTGGTTACAGAGTGTACCGACTGACTACCGGCTAAACAGCCTTGTACAGCTACTTCAATGACTGGTTACAGTATGTACCGACCGGCTTCACAGCCTTATACAGTAGCCTCAACTGGTTACAGTGTACCGGCTACACAGCCTTGTACACTGGCTTCAACAACTGGTTACAGAGTGTACCGGCTGGTACTGGCTACACAGCCTTGTACACTTCAGCAACTAGCTACAGAGTGTACCGACTGGTACTGGCTACACAGCCTTGTACACTTGCTTCATTCTATGGGTTACAAGTCTACTAACAGGGTGTTGGCTACACAGTCCTTACTGTAGTGCTTCAACCCAACTGGTTACCAAAAAAAAAAAAAAAAAAAAAAAAAAAAAGCTGGCTAAATATAGACCAGTAGCTGTCAAAATTCGTTGGTGACCCCAACCTGCCAGTTTTTGCCGGTTACAAGAATTACTGGTTACAGTAAAGTACCGGGTATGGAGTCCGGGTACCGGACAGAGTTGCCTAAGGTTAATTGGGTTACAGAGAATTCTTAAACTGGCCAGTGATCTTGATGATAGGACAGTTTCCCAAGCTACTGCCAGGCAACCTTCCCTTATCACACCTCTCAAAAACCTGTTATCAGTGCTGGACTTGACTGCAGAGATAATAATCAATTTTGTCATCAGGTCCGGCCAGGGGACTGACATCTCACATATGACAATTGCTCTGTAAATGCTGCACCTTGCAGGCTGCTGGCCCGGGGCAAAGAGTTTATTAATGTGAAAATAAGACCACAATAAAAACAGAGAGACTGTTAACCTGGATCATTGTCACCAGACCGGACCAGTGTCCGGAGGGAAAATATTGTCAGAATACCAAATGTCCCAAATGTGGCACACAATCTGCCTATAAGGTCCAGACTGAGCCCTTTTTTGGGAACTTAGGAAGCCTTGGGAACTGGACTTTAGGTAGTACAACTGTTGAAGGAGGGATACCTACGTCCATATACCTATACAAGAACAATCCAGGAAATGCCTGAGATTTCACATCCAAGGTCGGGCATACCAACCCAAGGCCCTGCCATTCGGGTTGTCCACAGCACCTTTTGAGTTCACCGTGATACCAAAGCAGGTGAAATTGATGGCCATACACAAGGATTTAAGAAGCCACCAGGACCTAGACGGCTGGTTGGTGAGAGCCAGATCCTACCAGGCTTGTCTCCAAAATACACAGGAGCTAGTAAATAATGTGTCAACAACTGGGTTGGCGAATGAACTTAGAGAAATCAGAGCTGGAGCCCAATCAAGACTTTGATTTTGTAGGCTACCAGTTTCGACTTCAGGTCTGATCGGTTCCGACCGACCCTGGACTGGGTACAGAACCTTCAAGAGACTGTTAAAACTGCTATCCCTACCGGCTTGCCCGGTCCGGGAATTCATGTCCTTGATAGGTTACTAACATCTACAGAAAAGCATGTTAATCTAGGCAGACTTCATATGAGACCCATACAGTGGCACCTCAAAAACAACTGGAGGGTATCCAGAATCACTGCAAAAGGTGATCCAAGTCCCCAGGTCCCTGCACCCCCATTTACAATGGCGACTGAAGGAAGACAATGCACTTACAGGCCAACCATTACATCCAATAAAAACATGCTCTGCAAATATTTACAGACGCATCAATAGAAGGGTGGGGCGCTCACTTAGATGAGCACTTGGCAAGAGCAACCTGGTCCCCTCCGGGAAGCAAGTTGTATATATAAACTATCTAGAACTTTAAGCAGTTTTTCTGACTTTAAGAGTTCTAAGACCTTTGCTCAAACAAGATAGTACTTGTAGCAACTGACAACACCACAGTAGTGTCATACATAAAGGAAGGAGGAATATGGTTGGGCCCACTTTGTGTCCTACTATGGAGAATCTTGACCTGGTGTACCAGGAAACAAGTGACTCTAAAGCACGACACATTCCAGGCCGGCCTAATGTGGTAGCAGACAGGCTGTCCAGGCTAGGCCAGACCATCCAAACAGTGGTTTCTCCTTCCAGAGGTCTTCCACTCTATGCAGTAGGTGGCACCGGCCCAAAATAGACTTATTTGCCACGAGGTTCAACAACAAGTCACCTGTTTTGTGTCACCGGTACCGGATCCCCTGGCCACAGCAGTGGATGTGCTCAGTCGGCCATGGTAGGATCTAAAAGGATACACCTCCTCACCATCAGCCATATTGGGCAAAGTGGTGGAGAAGTTGCAAGACTCCCCATGTAAGAGAATCATTCTGATTGCTCCGGGGTGGCCCAACATGCCTTGGTTTTGGGATCTAGTGGCCATGTCCAGCCACATCCCGCTGAGCCTGCCCAATCTGCCCAGCCTGTTCACAGCCATTCGATCAGATCCCTCACAGAAATCTGACAAATCTTAATCTCCATGCAGGGCTCCTAAAGCCTCAGCAATCGAGGAGCAGGACTTGTCTGAGGCAGTGGCAGCAAGAATTGAGGCTCCTCAGAGGGGGGTCAATCAGATCAGTCTATGAGGCAAATGGGTCATTTTTTACCAAGTGATGTATCATTCATCAGGTGGACTTCGGGCACCACCTGTAAAGTCAGTCGCTGACTTCCTTAGGTACCTGCTTCAGGACAGGAAGTTGCAGCCCAGTACCATTGATGGTTACAGGTCAGCCATTGCTGATAGTCTGGAAAATTTACCCATCAATGTTAGTAAGGATAAAAATCTCACTCGTCTCCTGGATAGCTTCCACTGAGACAGACCCAAAGGCCGTAGGGGAACCCCCTCCTGGAACCTCTCCCTGGTTTTTGCACCAGCTGACAAGGTTCATTTTGAACCAATTATAGGCCTTCTTGAAGCATTTGACCTTCAAGGCAGTTTTCCTCTTGGCCCTGGGGTCGGGCAAGCGTAGAAGTGAGATATATGCTTGGCAAACAGCCCAGCACCATTGATGGTTATAGGTCACCCATTGTTGATAAATTGGGAAATTCACCCTTCAACATCAGTAGGGATGGAAATCTCGCTCGTCTCCTGAATAGATTCCTCAGAGACAGACCCAAAGGCAGGAGTGGCATACCCTCCTGGAACTTCTTACTGGCCGGGCACCAGCTAAGACTCCATTTGATCCAATTAAGGAGGCCCCCTTGAAGCTTTGACCTTCAAGACGGTATTCCTCTTGGCCCTTGGGTCGGGCAAGTGCAAAGTGAGATTCATGCCTGGCAAAACTGATATATTGGACACCAATCCGATTGGTCAAAGGTGTCCCTGTATCCATCACCCAGCTTCCTATCCTAGAATCAGCTGGCCATAGAGTGTCCAGTGTGGCCCCTGGGGTTATAGCAGCCCTGGCCCCGACTCTGGATAGATCCCTCAAGTCTGACAGGTCCCTCTGTCCGGTCAGAGCATTGTGCTACTATTTGGACAGGACCTCAGACATCAGGCAGAATAAGGAGGTGTTTTGCCTCCTTTAAGAAAGGTTTCAACAAAGACAGCTCACCTGCCACTATCTCCTCTTGGATCAAGCAGACTGTGATCCTATGTTATGAGCTCTCTGACCAGGAGGCCCACTTTTAACATCAGGTTACAGCCCATGATGTCAGGGCCTTTGCTGCTTCTAAGGTCTTCCGGTCGGGAGTCTCCTTAGATCCAATCTTGTTAGCCCGCCACTGAAGTCACAATACCTTCACACAGTTCTATATGAAGGGCGGGGCTTGGGCTGATTCAGAGCTTTACCATTGGGCTAGGTAGTGGCTGCTCAGCAGATCCACAAGTGGCCCTTAGATTGAGGAGATTTGTATATGTGCATAACAGTTCTTCATGCACATAAGAATTAAGTGTGGCGTGCTTCTTTCGGGAGGTTTATTTGCATTCTGGGACTGAACTCATCCCTCTCTTCCCCTACCTCAGAGCAGGTCTGCAAAAAAGGGGGGGGGCAACGGCGGTATAGCCCCGGGTAACCGGCTGCTGGCAACCGACCATGGCCTTACAGGGCTTCCTGACCTTAAAGTCAACCCAGGCCTGGACCTATAGGTCTCCTGACAAAGTCAGCCTAGACCGTAGGTTAAAATTTGCTATTACTTGTGAGTTCACATAAGTCCCTAGTAACTTACCCGCCGACCAAGCGGTAGTTATTCAGCAATTGTCCATTGGATAGGATGTATTAACGCAATAAAATTGCAAATTTAATAAGTAAATTAAATTTTTATAAGTTAATACCCTATCCAATGGACACACAAGACCCTCCCACCGACCCCGCTATCAGCTTACTAGGGGTCTAAGAGGTTTAGACAACGAAAAAGATGCTATGACGTCAGGTTGTCTAGACAGGAAGGAAGTACGAGGCGCCATCTGGGGTGTGCACAGTACTACGGACCGGCCAGCCGGTGGCAACACAGGACGTCTTTTTCTGGCGTTTGGCGGGCCGGTCTGCGCCGACCGGATTAGCAATTGTCCATTGGATAGGGTATTAACTTATAAAAATTTAATTTACTTATTAAATTTGCAAGTTTCTACGTTAGTTAGTAAGCATATTATCAAATTCTAAGGTGTGGTAGAACATAAATTGTAGAAGCAAAATCATAAGTCCATAGGCAGAAAAGTTGGCATTAGAAAGAGGTTTTGCAACTAAAGAAGAGAGAGGATGTTAAATTGTTTGGAGGGTAGGCTTCATGACACAGGTGAGCCTTAAGCTCGCACCTGAAAGATGACAATGTGGGGGCAGATCGTACATCAAGAGGGAGGCTGTTCCAAAGTACGGGTCCATCATTAGCAAAGGATCCGTCAAACTGAATTTCAGACTTAGGAATACGAGGATTAAAGGTGGGAATTGTACTTAACATATTTATACTTGAAGGGATTTGACTGTACTGCATGTATTGACTCAATCAGGAATTTCTGTTATTGTTGGTATTTCCAGCCAAGTATGTCAGCTGCTGAAGAGGAAAGCCAATCAAAATGCAGTGGATGAAGAATCCCGTGTAAGTATAAATGTTTCCATAAGAGGTTAATTTATGTTGAATATTACCACTTATCTGTATTTTCATTTAATTCTGTGACAGAACTAGAGAAAAAGGCCCGCAGGCCTTAGGACATCCCCCAAAGACACGCAAAAGAGTTAGTTTTCATTATTACAACAGTCATATTTTTTGTAATGTGGCAAAAAAAAGTTCTATATGATATAAAACATGTCAGAAAAACACTGGGAACATTTTTGAGACATTTGAAGCAAGCCTTGTGGTACTTAGCATCACATCAGTAAAGTTGCGTTTCACAAAATCTCCTCTAGCAGCCATGTTTTTTAATCAATATGCCCAAAATCAATAGGCTTCCTCCCATGAGTAATATTAAGGACTGTACAAAGTTTGAAGGAAATCGGTCAAAGCAATCAGGACTTAAAATGCACACAAGCTCTAAATATGGGTGGCAGCCATCTTGGAAACATAATGGCAGACGTAGAAATTTTTTTCAAGAAGTTGCCATTCTGGACCCTGAAACGAATACAGAAAACCTGAAGATGATATCTTGAACCGTTTTGCAGTTATGAGGAAAAGTGGAAAGTGAAGGGAAAAAATTCTGACTAAACCCTTAGGAACTCAAGATTTCATCAGATATCCTAATTATTGCCCATGAAAAAATCGTGCTGTGTCAGAAAGAAATTGGGCAAAATTATATGATAAATATTTTGACACCAGCTTTGAAATTTACTTTTCTGTTTTTTTTTTTACTGACAAAAACTCAAATAGGCAGAGGGACGGTGAGGGTAGCAAACATATTACTGAGGGTTTTTACAGAACTTTTATACATAGAAAAGTTAAATTTTTTACTACTAATAATTGTCTGTTTGTGTTCTAGTCTGTCTTGTTTAATTTTTTTTTTTTTTTTTTTTTTTCCCATAAATCTGTACAGACAGTTAACTACAATAGTAAACAAAATTAGATATATGCAAGCAACAGATGTATCTGAAAACAAATTAACAAGAAAAAAAAAAAAGCATCTACAGTATATTACGGTACGAGTATTATTATATCCCCAGACGAAAGTCGGGGATATATTGGATTCAGGTCCGTCGCGCCGCCGCCGCCGCCGCCGCCGTAGAAATTTCCTTGTGGACGCGATAACTCAAAAACAAATTAATATTTTTTTTTCAAACTTGGTACACATGTTAAGGGTGTCCAAAGGAAGATCCCTATTTTAAGGTGACCTTAAACTCCCAATAAAAGAGAACTTATGGCCACCTTAAGGTCAGAAATTGCACTTTTGGCCACTAAGAGCCCTCTAGGTCACAAACTATGATGCTCAGCTGGCTGAAATTTCACCTGAGAACACATTAATATGTTCTTAGTACATGTGCCGAAAATCACGACTTTAAGTTGAGGAGAAAATTGTGTTTGAGGCCCATAAAGACCCCCACTTAGGGATTTTTTGCTATATTTTTCACATATTTTGCCCTATAATTTGGAAGTGGTAACTCTGATGAGTCTCAAACTGCACTAGGTATAACTTTGATATGTAATCCTTGTCTGTAGAAAATTTTAGGGCTGTAGGTTTACCCAAAGGGGTCGACTTAAGGTCTCAAAAGTGCCCACAGAGACCCAATTTATGCACTTTTTGCCACTTTCGAGCACTGTAGCTTTCAAACTATGTCTCTCATCTAAGTTAAATATCATCTGAGAATATATCTATGTGTTTTCTTATATCTGCCCCAAAATTTAGGCCTTTAATAGACATTTAACCTGTGTGTGAGGACCATAAACACCCACCCGAGTGACCCTTATAAGACATTTTTCACATATTTTTCCCTGTAACTTGGAAATGGTAAGTCTGAGAAGTTTCAAACTGTATTAGATATACATTCTATGTGTAACCTTTGAATGTGAAAGATTTTTAGTCTGAAGCTTTGATTTGAAGGTCACATTGAGGTCTCTAAAAGGCCCACAGAGACCCGATATTTTGCCTTTTTGCCACTTTTAAGCCCTGTGACTGTTAAACTATGTTACTGATAGAGCTGAAATCTCACCTGGGAATATATCATTATGTCATTTTTACATGTGCCAGAAATAAAGGCTTTAAGTAGACATTTAACCTGTGTGTGAGGACCATAACACCCACCCGAGTGACCCTTTTTAGACATTTTTCACATATTTTTCCCTGTAACTTGGAAATGGTAAGTCTTGAGAAGTTTCAAACTGTATTAGATATACATTCTATGTGTAACCTTTGATTGTGAAAGATTATAAATCTGAAGCTTTGATTTAAAGTTCACATTGAGGTCTCTAAAAGGCCCACAGAGACCCAATATTTGGACTTTTTGCCACTTTTAAGCCCTGTGACTGTTAAACTATGTGACTGATAGAGCTGAAATCTCATCTGGGAATATATTATTATGTTCTTTTTACATGTGCTGAACATCAAGGCCTTTAGTAGATATTTAACCTGTGTATGACGACCATAGATACTCACCCGAGTGACCCTTTTTAGACATTTTTTACATATTTTGCCTTGTAACTTGGAATGGTAAGTCTGAGAAGTTTCAAACTATATTAGTTATACATTCTATGTATAATCTCTGATTGTGAAAGATTTTAAGTCTGAAGCTTCAATTTGAAGGTCACATTGAGGTCTCTAAAAGGCCCACAGAGACCCAATATTTGGACTTTTTGCCACTTTTCAGCCCTGTGACTGTTAAACTATGTGACTGACAGGGCTGAAATCTCAACTAGGAATACATTATTAAGCGTCTCCTTTTTCCATGTACCGAACATCAAGGCCTGTAGTAGACATTGAACCTGTGTATGACGACCATAGACACTCATCCAAGTGACCTTTTTTGACATTTTCTACTGTATTTTGCCCTGTAATTTGGAAATGCTTAGTGTGACAAGTCTTAAACTGTATTATATCTAATTTTTGTTTGTTATGTATGTCCCCCAAAAAGTTTCAGATCTGTAGTTTAATTGCTAAGGTCTCTTTAACAATTGTAAAATGCCCACAGAAACCCAATTTATGGACATTATGCCACTTTAAAGCCCTGTAACTGTCAAACTATGTGGGGCATAGAGCTGAAATCTTTGAATTTTTAAAAGGAAGTGCCTGTCTCTTTAAATTTTGAATATTAATGATGTTATGGCTATCTTAGTCTTTTAAGAACTTATTTTTGTGTGTTGTACCTCTGCTTGCTGAGTTTTTAACTCTTTAAAATGAAACTGGTTAAACATATTCAAGTAGGCAAAATGGACACTGTTATTTTCTGGTGAGCTTTAAGTCCCAATATTAATAAAAGTATATCCTTATGTAGTAAAACTAGGGGATTTTTAACCCTCAACTAGCCCAGTTTTATTCAACTTGCCTCAGTTAATTTTGACACAGCTCCTACAGTTATGAACTCATTTCAGTTGATAATCACATACTTAAAATTCTCAATTCTTTTTGTATTTGATTACCCCTTTGATTAGCCTTGCTGAAGGCTCAAGTTTCTTTGCAGTTAGGGAATGTTTCCAGTTCAGATAATGGAGTTTCACTTTCTATAATGTACTCATACACATACATAGGATACTGCTAAGAGAAAGACCCTTCTTCTGGAGAGCTTCCTTTAAAATTCTGAATGCGTACCTTATGATTGCCAAATGTTTCTGCACCTATTCTGAACATATTATATACATATGGGCCTTAATAAGCAAGGCTACCCTTTGATATATATCAGATTGTTTGTTTACCATTTATGCTGTAGTCCCAACCCACATCCCCCACCCACCTCTGGGACCTCCAGCTATATTGAGTGACACTAAATAAACAAAGGTATTTAGTGATATCAAATGAGAAACAAAGAACTCAATGGGGTTGCAGATCTTGTGTAATAGTGAGAGAGGTGTGGAGAAGGGGAGAGGGGTGGGGTAGGAGGTGGTGGGCTTCATCATATAACACAAAGGGGAGTCAGAACTGAGATTGTGTCACATATTTAGGTTGCATATATATGGACCACATATATAGGAATAGAGGAAATGAATAACTGAAAACAATTTACAAATTCTATAAATAATATAATAAAATAATAATATAAATAATTTTTTTTTAAATAATATTTTATTTGTGAACAAATATAGAAACAGATATGCGCTTTTGGGATTATGAATTTTAGAATGGACATTCAATCATCAATCATTTAAATACTTTGAAATTAGGTTAAGAGTTATCATTGCAGGAAGATTGAAAAGTATGATGTTGAGTTAAAAATAATATTTTATTTGTCAACAAATATAGAAAGAGATATGCTCTTTTGGGATTATTATTTTAGAATGGACATTCAATCATCAATCATTTATTAATAAATACTTTGAAAATAGGTTTAGAGTTATCATTGCAGGAAGATTGAAAATATAATTTGAGTTATGTATTCGGCGTCTGGGGATACACCATCTTCTTGGGAAGATACAAACAGAGTAGATTGATGTGCTGAAGTTCATATAATAATGGGTAATTATGCTTTAAAAAATTCCCGATCAAAACCTGTGGCGTGAGTGATGACCTGTCTGGGGATATGTTGGCGCCGAGTTGGCCCAATCTAGTTTCATACAGCTTGATTTGACAGTTTTGATGTCAATGTTAGGGACTAAGTTATGCAAACACGTGTATACACTGGAAAGCACAATATAAGTTTTGAGCAGAAGGTTATACAGTACTAACTCAATGAGGTATACACTGGTTGCCATTTTAACCAATTTTTTTCAAAAACTTCTACAGAATTTGACAGTCTTGCGAGATATTGGAGTTCCTCAAAGCTTTGGTTTAGTTTATATTGGAGGCCATGCACAGTTAAAGGGCTATTAGATTTAGCTGTGTTAAATATATACTTTTTTGAAATTAGCAGCAAGTTATTAAGTGGTTCCGAATTTTGGTCATTGATCAATGAGCCAAATATAATAGTAAAATCTGTAAATTTTATGTTGTAATTTATCTTATCAGAAACATGTTTGGCAAGGTTGTTCCAGAATCTTTGTACATAAGAGCAATCTACAAACATGTGTAAAATAGTTTCAGGAGATGTGTGACATCTTGGACAATTTTCAGAATCAGAAATTCCTACTTTTTGAAGGTAATACTTTGTCCCCAGAATCCTGTATATAATTCTCAGTTGGAACCAAATTAAAACATTATCAGGTGTGGTATGATGGCAAACTTTAAATATTCTATTCCAACTTCCTTCATCAATAACTAAATTGAAGTCATGATTCCATTTTTCCTTCATGCTATGCTCATTCTTCAGGCTGCATTGAGCATACTTGTAAAAATCTTTTACCCCCTTATTGGACTTAAAAATTATTTTTATATGATATGGAATAACAGGTCTCAAGATAGGCTCATTTGAAAAATTACTGTTTTTCATAAAATTTAAGGTGTCCATCTTAATCTTCAAGTATCTTAAGAAATTAATGTCTTCAACGTTATACAGTATTTGTAAATTTCTGATAGACATGAAATTACCATGTTCATCAACAACATCTGATACTAGGTGAATACCTTTATTGAACCAATCAGGTATAAATAGTGGATCTTCTGAAATTTTTTGGTTATACCATAAAGGAGAAGTAAGAATGTGCTGATTTTTTAAAAGTCTTTGGTTTTTTAAAATACTGTGCGTTGATTCAAAAACATCAGCCCAGAATTTGTTTGTTGTCATATTCTTTGCTTTGATAAAATGCTCTGGGCCCAAGAGTATGAAATTATTAATGGTGTTATTCATAATAAGTTCAAACAATTTAGACCAAGGTGCTTCTGGTCTGAGAATAAGCCGTCGGAACCAAGTTGTTTTCAGTGCTTTTAAGAAGATTGTAAAGTTAAATATGTTTAATCCACCTTTTACTTTACTCAGCGTTATGATATTTTTACTAATTTTACTTGGTTTATCCGACCATAAAAAGCCATAAAATAGCTCCTCTATCTGTTTTACTGTTTGAGGCTTTGGGTTAGGTAGACTTATAAGCAAATGATTTATTTTGGATAAGAGTAAGGTTTTTATTACAGTAATTTTTCCTAGTGGTGTAAGTTGTCTTTTCTCCCAATTATTTATCATCCTTTTAATTTCCAAGATTTTGGGATTGAAATTCAAACTAACTATGTTATCCAGGTGAACAGAAAACTTTAATCCTAAAATTTCAAATTCTTGAAGTCCCCACTGAAGTCCTGTATTTAGTAATTTTTCTCTTGAATATCTCTTCCTACCTATCCAGATTATTTTTGTCTTGTCTTTATTCATTTTTAAGCCTGACATAGTTCCAAAAATTTCCAAAGTGTTAAGAGCTGCTAATATTGAAGACTGTGACCCATCTAAAAATAAGGTCATATCGTCTGCATATTGCGTAACTTTAAACTCTGTTCCTTTGATAAAAATGCCCTTTATATCTGGGTTATGAAGAATTAGAACTGTTAATATCTGACCACCAATAATGTACAAATAAGGAGAAATTGGGTCGCCCTGCCTGCAGCCTCGGCCGATTTGAATTGAGTTGGATGCATATCCACTCTGTATAACTCTTGCTGTAACTTCATTATTAAGCAGTTTGATCCATTTTATATAACTCTCACCAAATCCAAGGAACGACAAGGTATTGTAAATAAAATTCCACGATATAGAATCGAAAGCCTTTTGGAAATCAATGACCATGAGTTGTCCAGTTATATTCGCTTTTTCTGTGAAATCCATAATATCGTACACCAGCCTAGTACTTTCACCAATGTATCTACCAGATATAAAACCATTTTGAGAACTATCTATAAGGTAATTTAAATGTGGCTTCAAGCGATTTGCCAAGGAACTTGATACAATCTTATATATAACAGACAGCATAGACAGAGGTCTCCAGTTCTTAATAAGTTCTCTGGCTTTATCCTTTTTTGGCAAGCATGTTATAACACACTGCCTCAAAGAAGCGGGTAACAGACCACTCTCAAAACTGAAGTTAACAGAAGCGCAGATCCAAAACTTGAGGTCCTTCCAAAATACTTTCACAAATTCGGCTGGAAAACCATCCACACCAGGAGTTTTATTATTTTTCATATCTTTTAAAGCAGCCCCAAGCTCTGAAACAGTTAATGGTTTTTCAAGATAGGCAGATTCAATTTTTGTAAGTTTTCGCATTGGAATATCACTTATTAACTTTTCCAAATTTATGTCAGTGAGTTGATTGTCAAAGGATTTAAATAGGTTAGAATAATAATTTGCAACTTCTTGCAAAATTCTTTTCTGGTCTATGCAGATACTACCATCTTTCAAAATTAACTTTTTTATAGTTTTTTCAATATAATTTTGGTGTTCAAGTGAGCAAAAATATTTACTCGGTTTCTCCCCTTCTTTTAGCCATTGAACTCGTGACCTTACTTGATGACCTTGCATTCGACTTTCCCTGATATTTAATAGTTCAGTTTTTTTTCTTCTAGAAGAGTGATATTCAATGCATTACAACTTTCCTCTAATGACTGTATTTCTTTTTGCAAATTTGACTCAATTTCAGTTTCTTTTTTCTTTTTATAGTTGCATATTTAATAGTCTCTCCTCCGATTCGAAGTAACAACATTTCTAAGAAAGAGTTGTAATTAATTGTTAAGTGTATAGAATCATCAGATAAAGATTCAAAAGTGTCTAAATTGTACAGGGGAACTGCATATTTGCGTTTTTCGTCTTTTATCCAAGTTCTGACAAGGGACAGGTAGTCCTTGTCTTTTAATAACATGGTGTTAAATTTCCACAAGCCAGGGCCACGAGTGAAATTACTAACCAACAAAGACATCATCAACAGGGAGTGGTCGGTACGATAGCCAGCTTTTATATCAATATTACTTATTATATCCGTTAGGCTTGAAGAAACAATGAAATAGTCAAGTCTAGCTTGCTTGATAGGATTTTTTTTGCGCCATGTGTATCGTTTATGACTTGGATAAAAATATCTATAAGCATCTGTTAAGGAACACTCATTAATCATGTTTTTTAAAGCATTTTGTGCTCTTGGATTATTCAAGTGTAGATAGTTAAAGTTATCTAATGCTGGGTTTAAAGTAACATTTAAATCTCCACATAAGATGACATAGTCTTTGTCAGATTTATTGATCATGTCCGTGACACAATGGAAAAAATTTGGCTCATCATGATTTGGCCCATATGCATTTATTAATAATACAGACATATGATATATCTGGAGCTTAAGACATACCATATTTCCATCAGTATCTGTTTTAGTTTCGATGATGTGATACTCAAAAGTATTATTAATCAAAATAGCAACACCCCTTGAGTTAGTACTGATTCCACTTTGATAGATTTCACCTTTCCATAGTGTTCTTGTTAAGTTAATATCATTTCCAACTAGATGTGTGTCTTGCAAGCAAATTATATCTGCACAAGTTAACTTCAAGTAATTAATAACATCTTTTCGTTTGGTCATGTTTCTTAGCCCTTGACAGTTCATGGAAATTATTTTGACTGTTTGACCTAATTTTGTAGTCATTTAATCAGAAAAGTTCCAACTGGTAAGCATAAATACATATACACATACATGTATATATATATATATACAATTTCAACTAACAGTACCATTACTTGAAATCTAATACTAACCAAACTGTCAAATATGAAACATATGAAATACAATTAATTATCTCATACAAACAAATAAACAGTTCTGCTGCATTTCTCTGATATGCTTTTGGATGTAACAGATATTGGGAAGGAAAAAAGAAAAACAATGTAAACATATTAAAAACAATAATAGGAATTGGGAAAAAAGAAGGAAAAAAAAGATTTATAAGCCAAAACAGGAACTGAACCAAAAAAAAAAAAAAAACTTTTTGAACAAGTGAAAACAGATAAGCCAAACGGAAAAAAAAACAACAAAAAAGGAATATGAAACATGGTGGTTAAGCAATATGGAAAATAATCTTTGGTATGTGACATGTTCACAAAATATGATTTATACATTTCTCATGGGGTAAATTACTACCTAGGTTCGTAAATCTCAGAATACTGAGAGAGCTTACTAGCACATCATACTGGCCTTTTTAAATTAAAGTTATTATTCATAATTTGGTAATCAAAGTAATCACAATTACAAAGTAACCAAAAGAAACAAGAGTTTAGTCAATTGTCCAACAAAAACTGAAGCTAGTAAAGACAAGTCTGGTTATCAATATATTAATATTTAGGTTAAAATAAAGTTTATCAGTTAATATATTCATTTGTAATCACTGATATGGTTAGTTATAACTTGAAATTAAATCCACACAATAGACAAAATTGACCTAAAAATATTTTGTCATACCATTGCAATGATTGCTTACATTACTCTAAATAACTCAAACTTACTATACAAATAATGGGAAGGGGTAAGAAGTAAATAGTCAATGAAATACATACTATGTAGTTTCAATGAAAAAGGAGGAAATTGAACAGGGAAAACCTTTACAATTTATGTTACATCTAATTCAGTATCAAGAGCAGTGATGACTTACATTACTCTAAGTACTCAAACTTGACACAGAAAAAAACCCCCTGAAATCTGGCAAAATTCCAAAAAATAAACAAAAAGAAATTCTATTAGCAATTAATACTATATGAAAGGTTCATATACCACTTTTTGTATTTATTGACAGTTTTAATTCCAGATATTAATTGAAATTCTGTCTTACTATAGACAACACTTTTCCAGGTTCATGTGGATCTTCCATTTATAGAGATCTGTAGCAGTCTACTGGCAACTCGTTTACAATCAAAACTCTATCAAACTGCCAATACTGAGAAGAAATAAAAGACTTAGAAAAATTATCACTTTGAGACAAAATATAACCCTATGTCAAGTGATATCATACAAACTATGAGAAGTAATAACTTTTGAAAGAAAATGTAACCAATATTAAGTCTTGCAGTACAAACTTTGAAAAGGTTTATTTGATGGTGTGTCTAATTAGACTTAGTGACGTATAAGTGCCATGGCATCAAATAAATTCAGTGATTATGATGTTTCATGAATAGAACATAAGTCTACAAAAGAAAGGTTCAAAAGGGAAAAACCTGTACAATTTACAGTATGTCAAATCCTCACCTGTAGCAGTCTACTGGCAATCTTTAACTTGTTTATGACCAAAACTCTATCAAATTGCCAATATTAAGAAGAAGAAAAAACACTCACAAAAATTATCACTTTGAGACAAAATGTAACCCTATGTCAAGTGATATCATACAAACTATGAGAAGTATTAACTTTTGAAACAAAAAGTAACCAATATTAAGTCTTGCAATACAAACTTTGAAAAGGTTTATTTGATGGTGTGTCTAATTAGACTTAGTGACATATAAGTGCCACTAGATTAAATGAATTCAGTGGTTATGATTTATTAATAGAACATAAGTCTACAAAAGAAAGATTCAAAAGGGAAAAACATGTACAATGTACAGTACGTCAAATCCACACCAAGCTAGAATTAAACTGTGTCCAAGATATTACAGCAATTATGAACCTTGACAAATTGAAAAAGAAATCTGCTAGCAATAATTCTAGTTGAAAGGTACATAAATGGTACCACTTTTGGTTTATGAAACAGGTTTTACTCCATACTTTATTTTATACTCTGTCTTACTCTGGACAACACCTGCCCCGCTTTATTCTGGCCCTTCCACTTGTTTTTATCGAAAATGTTCTTGTCATGCAATGGAATGCCAGCCCCCCAGTATCTGTCTGTAGGATTAGCCTCTACCAAATCAGTGGTTCCTGTGTTCCTTAAGAAAGATGCAAGCTCTGGATTTTGACTGAATTTGGCGTACATTGCTTGGAACATACACTCATCTTGCACAGCTTTCCATTTCTTTGGATCGTAATTATGGATGTGTTTCCCAAATAATTTAGCTTGAACTGGGGATTTACACTGCAATATCTTTTGGGCTGTTTCATTGTCACTGAAGTAGACTGCTTTCTGATACATGTAACACTGTTCAGAACTTATAAATTGTTTTCCCTCAAAGCTCACAGGGACTTCAAAGTGGTTACTTAATGGGGATTCCTTGCTAAAAAATGCAGTTATGCCATTTACAGCTGGAGTAAACACATGTTTGGGTTGAAGTTCTGGATATGGTATTGCAGATATATTATCCACTGAATACTTTTTACCACCAAGTAAAAGGCTGTCTACTAGGAGTTTTGGGTTTTGATTTGGACAAACATTGAGTGATTTGAAAAAAGTAGGAACAATCACCTTCTTGTTTAATTTTGATACCAGGGAGCTATCATGCTTTCTTTGGAAAAATTTTATGTTCTAACTCAATTAAAATCAATAAACATAAAATCAATCATTTAGAGCATGAATAGATTTATTTTGAAATATTATTTACTGCAAATTCTTTGTGAAAGTAATACCTTTGAAATGTTAGTGCAGTGCTTTATGAAGGTTATGATTTTTCAAAAAATACATTATGCAAAATACCAACAGTTTGTTAATGAGACATAAAGCAACTTCTTTTAAAAACATGTGTATGGAAAGCTAAATTGAACTTAAGCGTCAGTTTTGAAATTTTAAAATTCAGCACTGTCCTGATGGTAAGTAACACTCCTTCGGGAAAGAATTCATTAATAATTTATCCTTATGATGATACACATAAGCAACAGGAGTGTCATTATTTCAAAATTCAAAACGATATTGCTTTCTCAGTGGACTCAGGAAAGGCAGTGGCCCTGACATTATTAGACCTGTCAGCAGCGTTTGACATGATTGATCATTCCCTTTTATATGACTGCTTGCATGACTGGTTTGGTCTAGATGGTACTGTCTTGTTGTGGAACAAATCGTACCTTTCAAACCGAAAA
Organism: Sabellastarte sp. h YS-2021; assembly: GCA_964017235.1. Taxonomy (NCBI): domain Eukaryota; kingdom Metazoa; phylum Annelida; class Polychaeta; order Sabellida; family Sabellidae; genus Sabellastarte; species Sabellastarte sp. h YS-2021. The sequence continues at coordinate 32,302,661 of OZ024929.1, forward strand.
CAAAAAATTAAAATAGGTGATAGTTTCTCTGAGTCGGTAATTCTCCCTTTCGGAGTCCCCCAAGGCTCCGTATTGGGTCCTCTCCTTTTTACCCCACAGCTCTTAATGGCTGTTTGGGTATTGTTTTCACCCATGGTGTCCGGATGGTCGGGCGGGCGGACGTCCGGGCGGACGGGTGCGCGGGCGGGTGCGCGGTCGGCGCGAAATAGTTTGTCCGGGCTATATCTCGGAAACTGTAAGGTGTAGGAAGTTGATACTTGGTAGGGACATTGGTTAGGGGGGTGTAGTTGTGCAACGTCATAGTCTGACCTTGATTTGACCTTTGACCTTGCCGTAGTGAGCTTGACCTATAAAATGTTGTCCGGGCTATATCTCAGAAACCGTAAGGTGTAGGAAGTTGATACGTGGTACGGATATTGGTTGGGGGGTGTAGGTGTGCAACGTCATGGTGTGACCTTGATTTGACCTGTGACCTTGCCGTAGTGGCCTTGACCTATAAAATCTTGTCTAGGCTATATCTCAGAAACCGTACGGTGTAGGAAGTTGATACTTGGTAGAGATATTGCTTAGGTGTGCAGCGTCATGGTCTGACCTTGATTTGACCTTTGACCTTGCCGTAGTGACCTTGACCTATAAAATGTTGTCTGGGCTATATCTCAGAAACCGTAAGGTGTAGGAAGTTGATACTTGGTAGGGATATTGATTAGGGGGTGTAGGTGTGCAACGTCATGGTCTGACCTTGATTTGACCTTTAACCTTGCTGTAGTGACCTTGACCTATAAAATATTGTCCGGGCTTTATCTCGGAAACTGTTAGGTGCAGGAAGTTGATATTTGGTAGAGACATTGGCTAGGGGGTGTAGGTGTGCAGCATCATGGTGTGACCTTGATTTGACCTTTGACCTTGCCATAGTGACCTTGACCTATAAAATCGTCAGGGCTGTATCTCGGAAACCGTAAGGTGTAGGAAGTTGATACTTGGTAGGGACATTGGTTATTGGCTATAGGTGTGTATTATCATGGTGTGACCTTAATTTGACCTTTTACCTTGCCGTAGTGACCTTGACCTTTAAAATCTTGTTGCACCTTTGGGTCTGTCTTTTGATGCAGATTAAGCAAAAGTCATATTAGAATTTATTAAGAATTTTACTTTCATAACTTCCCATTGTAAGAGATAGAATTTCATCAAGTGAGCCGCAGATTTTACTCCAACACCACACATAAGCATTCATTAAATGTATTACCACTTCTGTATGCATGGTAATATTCAAACCATCTAAACCATAATTCGGAAATGCAGATGTATATAAAGAGTGTTGAATTTTAGTTTACTGATTAATGCTGTCATCTTGTCATTGAATTATCTTGTTTTAATACTTCATCTTTATACCCATTATCTTTCTTTTAAACATTATTTCTCCATTTAAACATTGTTTGGACCTTTATATAACTGACAGTGCTCTGAAAGTATCCTGAAGTTTGTACTGGTACAGTACTTCTATATCTCATGGTGTTGAAAATATTTCCCAAGGCTGTGGGGTACGGGCATCTCTGATGCTATTTTTACCCTTTACACTAGTCCGCTCAGTCAAGTTATTTCTAAATCAACGTTACTCATCACCTATATGCTGATGACACCCAGATCTACTTAGCAGTTGACTCCAGGAACTTAGATTCTAGCATGGAAGAGCTGAACGAGTGTCTCAAGTTAGTACAACAGTGGATGGTTGGTGTTAAGCTAAAACTAAATCCGGAAAAAACCGAATTTATCATCATAGGTCAAAAAGCCATCAGAGAGTCGCTTGCACCAGATTTCCCTGTCCCACTCCTCCAAAACAATATCTCTCCATCGGTGGAAGTAAAGAATCTGGGTGTTACCTTTGACTCAGACAACTCCTTTGACAATCATGTTGCCAAGGTTTGCCGAGCATGTTACTATCATCTTCGTGATTTGCGACGAATTCGCAAATTCCTTAGTGATGAAACTGCAATACTTCTGGCAAATGCTATGGTCAGTAGTCGTCTGGACTACTGTAACTCTTTACTTTATGGGGTAAGCAAGTCCAACATAGCTAAACTACAGAGAGTCCAGAATGCTCTTTGCCGCATCATCTTCAGACTTGACAAAATGAGTCATGCTACACCCCTTTTAAAAAAACTCCACTGGCTTCCAATTCAACATCGTATCCTTTTTAAGTATAATCTCTTGGTATTCAAGGCTATCAATCTTTCGCAGCCCCCATATCTCTCAGCTTTAATAAGATCGAGCAGTCTCACTCGCGGCAACAGGCTATCTGTCTCCTCAACCCGCCCTAATAAGCACATAGGCAGGCGTGGCTTTGCAGTAGCTGCACCAGCTGAATGGAACAAGCTGCCACAAACTGTCAGATCTGAGCAAACAATAGATCGTTTCAGAAGCCAGCTAAAGACTCACTTGTTTAGGCTGGCATACCCCCCACCTTAGTTATACCCTGGCGGGCGCTTTTTAGATGTCGACCCGTGCCTGTCCCTGGACTCTCCCTTCTTGGACTTAAGCGCATTAGAGGATTTGCATCAATTTTGCGCTATATAAATACTACTATTATATTATTATATTTGCACACTCACTTGTGTTTTCAGACTCCATTGTCCATAGCAGTAAGCCAGGCCAATGCAGACATTGTGACATTGTAAGTACACAGTTTTGTAAATTAGAGGCACATAATAATAAGCAAATGAGAAAATCTGGGTTATTTTTTCTATTGTATTCAGATGGTGATCCAGATCACGTTCAAAATTTAATGGGATCTAAGTTGCACCTGTCTTCTGACTTTTGTATTAAGATCTAACCAGTAATATTTGTGCAATCCTGCTGGTAAACAGACAAATGGACAAAATGTTGACTCGGCTGTATCTCAGAAACTGTGAAATACAATATGTTAATACTTTGTGGGGATATTGCTTTCGGGGTGTAGGTTTGTATTGTTATGGTGTACCCTTAAAAAATACCTGTGTATACACTTTTTCAAAATCAGTCCATTTATTAACACAGTTTGACAGAAAAATTGCTGTCAATTATTGCTGACTGTAAGCGGGATAGAGAGTTGAAAATCTGTAATTTACAGTAGCCATGCATTTGACGAGTAAAACTGTACATAGACTGCAAAATAATAGACATGCTGTCTTTTCAGACTGAGGCTGGCCAACTTAAATGAAGAGATGCAGGAGACAGAGGGAGGGTTTGGACCAGCAGGTTAGTGGTGGTTGTAAATAAATGATAAGTCATTCTTTAGGCCAAGCATCCCTTATGGCCACTGCTTGTTTATGGTTTCTGTGGCATGAAGTGACTCAGAGCATTTCTACTCCCAGTATGCCAGGTTGTTGCAGCTTTACCTCCCAAACAAGTATCAGTACTCATGTGTACTCCTATGTAACAAACCTTGACCAGTGGTACAATATCCATGACCCACCCAAGAAACAAACACCGGATCTTGTACTTTGTAATTTGACACCCTAACCCCAATGTCATAGAGACTATGTATAAAATTGAGTGGCATCTGAAAAAAACAGCACTAATGTGTACAGAAGGGTGTCCTTGTTGATCCTTTAAATACCAAAAGGTGTTAAAAGTAAGTGTATATAATCATAAAAGTTCAGACTTCTATCCTTTTAGTCGGAATAGAAGAATAGAACTAGTCTGTCACACAGGTGATACATTATACATGAGCAAGCAGTGATACCTGTAGTGACAGAACCTAAAAAATGAAACTAAAAATAATTATTGCAAAGAGTATTGTACAAAGAAATGTTGCCTTTTACAGCATGATAGATTTGCACACTTTTGTATGTGTTTGATACAGCAAAATGTGCATGTTTGCCCTGACCAATGAGTTGAATTGTTCCACTGAATAGTTATTGTTAGCACATGGTGAAGGTAGTTTTCAGGGAAAAATGTATTTTATTGAGCAAAAAATATGCATGTTTTAATTGATGAACTCCACGTTTGTGTCTGTTAGTTTACTCAGTTAGAATGACACTAAACACAGATATTTTCATCATCACAGAATGTGAACAGTTTTACATTGGTGGGAAACTGAAATTGGAAATATATGCAAGAATCAGTTAAGGACATAATTTCTCAATCATCAGTTCATGTAAGATTAAGATGACAGTAGTATTTTATATAATCATGTATTTTGCATTCTTCATTTCAGTACAATAATATCAAAAAGTTGTCTCATAGTCCACTGTAATGTAGCAGAATCAATAGTTCAGTTTCAGTTCTAAAATATAAGCATATAGCCTTACAGTGTTACATTTTCAGTCTATTTCAAAATTAACACACCCTAAAATTACCGACTCCATGTACTCCACCTCTGAAATTGTTTTTCATCAGTGTTTTTTGTTAATTTTTCATTACAGATGAGACTTTTAATGAAGTGTTCAAGGATTTTAGCCAGATGGCCAATACAACCCCAGACAGACTCAACAGAAAGAAATAGTGTTAGCTGTATCATTAGCCAGGTCTTCAGGTCATAGTTAATTGAGTCAAAACATCTAGTTTTACTTTATTCAATTAAAAAAGACAAGTGGGGCAGATTCACAATCTTCTCCTGTCTTATTTAATACTCAACGGAGTTCAGTCTTAATTGTCAGATATTGTTTTTCTCAGATGTCTTTTTTATTCTAATTAGGATTATTAAAAGAAATCTTTGCTGGGACAAGTAAAACAACCACTGGCATTTTACCTGTGATTCTTAATCTTAAAAGATTACTTATAGAGTAAGGAATCTAAAATTCGCCACATATCTGAAATTCGCCACATGTGGAATTACCAATAAATTAAATGAATTGAGGTGAGATTTGTTAAGTGTGTTAAATGTAGAGTAAATTAAGGATATTTGAACTAAAAAAATACCAAGTTTAAGACAGAACATCATTTTCTGCATAGAATTAACAAAGGTTTTTAGAGGTGGCGAATCTTACATTCCGGCGAATTTTAGATTGCTTAGTCTACAACTACAGCAACAAAGTAAGAAAAACTTCACCTTCCAGGCAGTCTTAAATATGAGTCAAAAACTTAGTGTAAACCCAGTCTGAGATTTTTACCATTTAAGCGGCTCGTTAGGGGCACTTATTTGTTTTCACATAAGTTCAACTGATCACCGCTGCCGCCGCTGGATTATGGTCTCCCTTGAATAACTTCTTGGGCTTTCAAATTTTTCTTTCCTTCTTATTTTTCTTTAAAACTATAGGAGCGGGAAAAATTTTTGGGATACTTTGCGGAGACCTTAAGCTTTACTTAAGGTAACCTTAAGCATTTTTCAAAAACACCCGTCATCATGTTTAAAAAAAAAACCACACCCACCTGTGCTATAAAATTTATCAGGTACATTCTAGACCTAAATCCACAGGTTTGAAAGGATTTTCTGATCAATCGGACCTTAGATGCCTGAATGGGAGGCATTTTATTTTCATAAATGTTTTAAAAATGGGTACTTGGTCTGTATCTCAAAAATGGTCAGGATTTCGGCGTTTTCTTGGAATAACTTCAGCTACTTTTTGATAATCTTTCACATGCCGAAGTTTTAGCCCTGTGTCTGCAATCTTAAGGTCACCTGTATGTCAAAAAGGGGGTTTTAGCCTTCCAGTTCACTTAGTTTTTCACCTTTTTTCAACCAAAGTTGGCATATATATTAAAATTTACCAAAAGATTATCCTGATTTAATGGTGACCTTAAACTGTTAATATAATTGGAGCTATGGCCCCCGCTAAAGTCATAAAATTGGAATAAAGCCATCTTTTCCCTTTTTTCATATCTAATGTATATTGATATTGGAATTAGATTAAAAAGACTCTTACTACCTTATGGTTTAAATATTAATGATGTTATGGCCGTCTTAAACTTAAAATGTAAGGTTTTTCAGTCCTTAGCTCAGTTAATGTTTAAATTTTTAAAATAAAACTTGACACATTTATAAAGGTTGGCAGAAGGGACATTCTCATTTTATAGTCACCTTAAAGTCGCAATGTGTATGAAGTTATGGTCACCTTACAGTAAAAAGGAAGTTTTCAGCCTCCAGCTATCTTATTGTTCAACTGACCTCAGCTAAAACTTTATGCACTTACAAAGGATGACAAAAGGGACATTCTTATTTTATGGTCACCTTAAAGTCCCAATATGAATGAAGTTATGGGCACCTTGCCATGAAATTATTGAGTTTTTAATCTCCAGCTATCATATTGTTCAGCTGACCTCAGTTAAATTTGCACACTTAATAAAGATGACAATGGGGACATTCTTTTCTTTCCACCTTGAAGTTCCAATACAAGTACAGCCATGGCCATCTTGAAGTAAAAATGAGGGTTTTTAGCTCCCAACTGAATTACTGTTCAATGACATCAATTCAACTTGACACATTGATTAAGCTTAAGTAAGATTTTTAATGACCTTTTTACTTAAAATTCCTGTATTTAAGAGACTTTGGACATCTTAACATAATAAATATATAGTTTTTGCTCCCACCTCATTTATTTTAAAACTTTTTAAAACCACACCTACCACATGTATACTTAAAACAAAATTTCTGTTGTCTGGCAAAGCTAACCTCCTAGTGGCATCTTCAAAGAAAAAAATGAGGTATTTAGCATGCAATGATGTGGTTATTAATATATTGCAGCTGATCAGTGTTCATATAATATAAATTTCCAATTTTAGGCACATTAAAAAAAACCCACATTCTTCTGATTCCATTCATGTGGAATTGTGTGGATATGACTTTTCATTTTTGGGAAAAAAGCTTTAATTAATTCAGTTTTTGTTTAGCAGCAGGAGTTGTAAATGTAAATTGGTCAAATGTATAGACTTGACTTCTTTCAGAAGATAAGATGACTGGAAAAAAATACTTTCTCATAAAAAGTTTTTCTTGTACAGTATTTTATGTATCTCCAGTAAATTGAAAATGAATGAGTTCTCTTTTTTTTTCTCCTCCAACTCTGTATTTGCTTTTGTGTGATATCTATGTGGAGGCAGATTCATGCCAAGTCCCATTGAACCCACTGATGCCCCACTTTGCTTTGTGTGTTAACATCTGTGTGTTACATAATGTGTCTGAACACTGAGGGATAAGGGATATCAAGATGTATTCATTTCTTTTCATCAAGAGATATGCTTACAGTAAATCTTCTGGGGGTAAACAATTCAAACAAGGACATTTATCTTTAGGTTCATGGAAGTAGAGCCTTGTGGAAAGAATGTCTGGTCTGTTTTGAGAGAATGAAAAACCCTTAAAACATTGGACTTGCATGATATTCAGATATAGAGACATGTGTGAATTAAAAATGTCAACAATAACATCTGACAACATGACTTTGTGTATTTTTTTCACAATGGAACAATAAAGGATTTCACAAATATGGTTATCTTAAGGATATTTATCTTATAAAAATATTAAATGGCATTGAATTTTCAGACGCATAAAATGTGTCCCTATCTATAGCCAATTATAGTTTACTGCAGTGTATCTTTATCATTATAAATCTAGGATTAAATATCTCCTGGAAAAAATTTACGATCCCAAATTTACAGCAAAAATGATATATTCTTTTCATAAAATATACCACTCTTAAAAACACAATAAAGCTCACATTCTGCTTACAGTCTAATACTGCAGCTGATACAGTTTTTAGATAATCCACTTTTCCATCAGATACAAAACACAGTAAAGTTTACCTTCTCCTTACAGTCTCATACCACAACTACTACAGCTTTATTAACTTAAGTCTCCATCCGGGCCACTTGTTTTTGTTAGCAAAAACCTTTTTCTAGTTTTGCTTAATTGCCAGTTGAGAAAAATCAGATTTGAGTTTTGACTTGAGACCTCTTGTAAATCTGACCCCAAGTCTTGCATTTGTTTGATCAAGCTTGTATTTAGAGGATTCCTATATGTATTATACATGGTCCTCTGTGACCTAAGGGTTAGTGAGTTCGGCATCTAACTACAGGCTTGTCACTTCTGTGTGACTTTTAGTCCCACAAGTGGGAATGCTTTGGGAGACGGGAAAAAAACCCTCACAAAATGAGCTCGCAGGAGAAAACCCCTCAAAAGTCTTCAGTGGAGAAAACCCCTCAGGAGAAAACCCCTCAAAAGTCTCCTGTGGAGAAAACCCCTTACCCTATTTTGGGGCTTGTGGAGAAAACCCCTCACCCTATTTTCAGGCTTGTGGAGAAAACCCCTCAACTTTATAAAAAGCCCTCATTTTGGAATTTTGACATGTTTTATTTAAATGTATTCAAACCCTCACCCCTCCACTTTATAAAGAGCCCTCATATTGGAATTTTGACATTTTTATTTAACTTCCAACCCCTCAGCCTATTTTTGATGCTTGTTGAGGAAACCCCTTTTTATTTAACCCTATAATTTATTTAACCTGTACTCAAACTCCCCACCCTATATTCTATTTTCAGGTCTGTGGGTAGAAGCCCTCAAGTTTATAAAAACGCCCTCACATTGGAATTGTGACATTTTAAATTGAATTCAAATTTGATTCTAATTCAAAAAACTGTTGTCCTTTATTCTTTGAAATGTGCTCAGGACTGCACTGCTCAGGTGATTGATCACTTTGACTTGAAGATGAATGTTATGTTTTGGTCTATTGTTTGCCGAAGATTTTCAGCCAGCTGTATGTGATACATGCAAAGCTTTCCACCAGTGCAGTGACATGCTGTTATGCTCTTCTCCCAGACAAGACAGAAGAGGGTTACAAGGAAATGCTCAAAGCCCTACTTGAGAAGTCAGCTGATCTTTTTATAAAGTTGAGGGGTTTTCTCCACAAGCCCCAAAATAGGGTGAGGGGTTTTTTCCACAGGAGACTTTTGAGGGGTTTTCTCCTGAGGGGTTTCTCCTGAAAGCTCATTTTGTGAGGGTTTTTTCCTGGATTCGTTCCAATATGACTCTGGCTTTTAAATGGGAAAAGTCGTAACTCTCATTTTGTCTTGTATGTATACAAAATCAAAAAAAATTGTATGCAGTAAGGTGTTAGAAATGAGTCTTTCATACAATTTTCAATCTTGTTGTACTGTACAAGATTTTGTCTTCAGTTTGAGGAAACAAACATCAACAACTATGAAGTTTTGGGCTTTTGGCATTGGATTACATTCATACTGTGTATTCATATTCGTGAAAATATTTGTATATTACAGTGACCTATATTCTTTTGAAAAGCTGTAATTCCTGTAATTCCTATAATTTGTGTAATTCCTATAACTGTACTCTTTCACTGTGTAAACTGGTGTATATGTTGACAGTTTTAATTTGCACATGAGGCAATGACTTACACTTGTTGGTCATACAACTTGTCTCGTCAGCCATCAAGTTCTGTTAAAAACCCTAGACGTGTGACCATTCGGTCACTGATTACTCATTGTTGGATATTCTGAGTTAAATTGTGTTTGTGTAAATACAAATACAGTCTGAAATCTCTGTTTTACATGCATAGCTGAAAGTCCATTAAATAGAATGTATTGTGTTATTGTGTGAGGAAAACAGCTGGATATTAAAAGCCCAACTTTTAGTCTTCCAAGAATATTTTGTGCCATTTTCGCAAACCTTCCACATGCTTTGTCTCTTGCTTTCACCTTACAAATGGGATCAGTGAAGCATTAAGTTGAGCCAAATATGTGCTTTAATTTAGTGTAAAAAGCTGTGTGTAGTTGAGCTGGTCTGCTTTGCTGATTTTTTGCTGATTTCTTTTGTTAATACCAGTGCTGAAGGCAGCATGAGCCATTAATGTCTTGTTTACTCCAGATACCAGGGGATATATGTAGAATATTCTAAAATGGTATGCTATAGGAATAACCCCCGACCAAACCACGGTATACGCAGAATTAAGCGTCCCACAAGGGATGCTTGTTTGTATATGGGGCCGCCGGCTCCGCGTTTTCTTTTCCTCATAACTCTGTCACCTTTGGGCGGATTATTTTCAAATTTGGCAGGTGTATGCAGTAGCCCTGGGGAATTTTTTATCTCCCGCCCGGCTCGCCGGCGGGAGATTATAATTTGCACCATGTGTGTGCGTACATGCTTGCGTGCGTGCGTGTGTCACACAGTTTTCTCTGAAACTACTACAGTTACACATTTTGGGTAAATTAGTTGTCCTAATGAATTTTTTTGCTCTTCAATATTTTTTGGGTTTGGTGAACTTTGGCCTACTTGTGAGTGAGTAATAGCACTTTTAGCTAATATATTTATATGGCTTATAACTCTCAAACTATTGCATTTACAGTATTTTGTTGCAATATGTTGTTCAGCTACTTTGTCAACAGCTACAACATGGTCAGTGGTTTGGAAGTGTATCTCCATAGCTAAGTGAGTAATAGCTACTTGGTCAATTTGGAATGATAACCATAATGAGTAAATGGCTTATATCTTCAAAAGTATTGCAGCTACACATTTTCTCTTAAATATCTTGTTCATGTACTTTTTTGTGAACTGTAACATATTTAAGTTTTACAACTGTTGCTCGATGTACAAGTGAGTAATGGCTACTTTGTTGCTACTTTTAGTGAAAGTGTGAAAAATCACAAATATCTCGAAAACCGTAAGAGATAGAGCGATTTCGAGTGTCCTGTGCAAAGGGGAGAAAGTTCAATTTTCGCCACTTTCGGCGGCCATCTTGGATTTTCGCGGAAAATAGGAAAGTGGCAATATCTCGAAAACTGTAAGATATAGCGATTTCGAGCGAATTTTTGACCCGCAGGGTGGTACAAGAGTCTCTTGTCCAATGAGGGAAAATTTCAATTTTCGCCACTTTCGGTGGCCATCTTGGATTTTTGCGGAAAATGAAAAAGTGTCAATATCTCGAAAACCGTAAGAGATAGAGCGATTTCGAGCGAATTTTTGACCCGCAGGGTGGTACAAGAGTCTCTTGTCCAATGAGGGAAAATTTCAATTTTCGCCACTTTCGGTGGCCATCTTGGATTTTTGCGGAAAATGAAAAAGTGTCAATATCTCGAAAACCGTAAGAGATAGAGCGATTTCGAGCGAATTTTTGACCCGCAGGGTGGTACAAGAGTCTCCTGTTTAAAGGGAGAAAATTTCAATTTTCACCACTTTCGGCGGCCATCTTGGATTTTTGCGGAAAATGAAAAAGTGTCAATATCTCGAAAACCGTAAGAGATAAAGCGATTTCGAGCGAATTTTTGACCCACAGGGTGGTACAAGAGTCTCCTGTCCAATGGGGGAAAATTTCAATTTTCGGCACTTTCGGCGGCCATCTTGGATTTTCGCAGAAAATGGAAAAGTGTCAATATCTCGAAAACCGTAAGAGATAGAGCAATTTCGAGCGAATTTTTGACCCAACAGGATGGTACAACAGTGTCCTATGCAAAGGGGAAAATTTTCAATTTAGTATTTCTTCCCCTGCGGTACTCGGCGGGAGATACATACCGCGGCAGTGGTCTTGTTGGAATATGCTGCAGTGACAATCAGAGAGGTCACACGACCAAAAATGTCTTTTTTCGATGGGTAAGCTTGTCCGGATAATAACTTGAAAGGGATTTTATCAATTCACCTGAAACTTGACAAATACATTCATTCTATTGAAATCTGGAAATCATTAGATTTTGGCATTGATTGGTTCAGAAATGGCCGAGTAATTAACGATTAATTAATCATTACGAATTTCCAAATAAGGAAAACACAAAAATGCTTATATCTTGAAAACCATTCAAGATAGAGCAATTTCGACAAAATTTTTGACCCACAGGGTATCTCTGCAGAGTAGCTATCCCAATTTTCAATACATTTTTGTTTCACTAAAAATGGCGGCCATTTTGAATTTTCGAATTTTCTGCAAAAATTGCAAAACACAAAAATGCTTATATCTTGAAAATCTTGCTAAATAGAGGGATTTCGACGAAATTTTTGACCCATAGGGTATCTCTGCAGAGTAGTCATCCCAATTTTCAAAAAAAATTTGTCTCACCAAAAACGACGGCTATTTTGAATTTTCAAATTTTTTGCAAGAATTGCAAAACACAAAAAGGCTTATATCTCGAAAACCGTGCTAGATAGAGGGATTTCAACGAAATTTTTGACCCGCTTTTTTTTCTGCAGAGTAGCTATCCTAATTTTCAAAAAATGTTTGTCTCGCCAAAAATGGCGGCCCTTTTGAATTTTCAAATTTTTCGCAAAAATTGCAAAACACCACAATGCTTATATCTCGAAAACCGTGCTAGATAGAGCAGACTACGCTGACTTTGGTTGCCACAACAGTATAAGGCAAGAAGCAGAGCATTTTCTTAATACTTTAGCACTCACCTTTATATCTTTTTCGGGATGCTTTGTTTTTGCTGTGCAAAAACATTATCTTTTTTTGCAAGTGATCCTCTAGTTTTACCATGGTTTGAGGTTATGCCTTCGGGGTTTATTACTTCAAACCATGGTAAATTTCTGCGTACACTGTGGTTTTGGAGGGGGTTATTCCTATTCTAATACGACAAATTATTTTAAGATGATTAATTATTGCATATTTTACGGTAAAACGTTTATTGTAACGATAGCCATAATGAGTGATAATAGGGAACTGCTGGGTTATGCTGTATTTTACCCCTGAACTATTTTGTTGTTTAGCCAATCAAATTCATGGACACATCCATGTCATATTAATTTGTGCATTGACCATGGAAATGTCTTTTGAGCAATTCTGAAATTGTGTATACAGAACGGTGAATAAAGTAACACTGTTGAATTCTGTGTACATCGTCCCTTGGTGTACAAATGTAGACAGACAATACACAGTAAAATCAGTGTGTAAAATTCACACTTTTCCACTTTACTATAGGAATAAACAAGATATTCCAGTGCTTTATGATGGTTTTAAACTATTGATCGTCTGTGTTAAATGTTTCAGCCCTTCAGACTTCGTGGATTTAGTCCAGCTGATTGATAACGCACTGGAATATCTCGCTTATTCCTATAGTAAAGTAGCATGAATGGGGAAGGTTTGTCATGCAGGGTCAAAAGTCCTATTCAATCTCTTTTGGAATATTTAAAGGAATAGTATACAAGAAAAAAACCAACAAGTCTGGATGTTGAGTAGTGCATACCATCTGTTTGACATTGACAGAATCCTGTCTAAACTATTGTGTCTCAGTTGTATTATTCCATCGACATGTATGTTAATAATATTTTTCATGTCCACAGGAAAACAATTTTCCTAGTGTTTTCACATTCATTAGACAAAGAGTGAGTCCAAGTTTATGCATGAGTGCAAGCAGCTTGAGGTTAGAGCTTCAAAAGATTCCTATATTCGTAGGAGTTGAGGTTAGCTATAACTAGATCCTATTTCCTGTAGATATTGGATGTTCCAGTTTATAATGTTATTATGTAGAGTCTGATTTTACATCAACAGTACATAGGCTGACAGAAGAGAATGGACTGTTGAATGATGTGAGAGATCTCAGTGTTTTATGCATAAAATATGACTTCCGTATAGTTTGTTGTCAGCTACATGTTGTATAAATCTGAAATTTTACATTTTGTAATTACAAATTTTGTAATTACAAATTTTATTTTATATGTTAAATATCTTATGTATACTTGAATGTTTAGTCGAAATATTGTTATTATGATTATTATTTTTTGTAACGATGAAGTAAGTAATCAAATGTGTAATATTTTTGTTTCATGTAAAAGATATAAGGTGTATCATTTTTACTTCAAAAAGCTGATCGCATTTGTTTCCAACTTAATTTTCTGTAGAATGTCTAATTTGTTTTAGGAAGTTACACTATTGACATACTGTTAAAAAACGTGTCTGAAGCCAAAGTACACCTTTGATTAATTCATAGCATGTCATGTGAAACACATTTGTTGGATATCTATGAAAATTTCAGAATATAGATATAATTATGCTAATGTAACAAAGAAGCAATTGAAGTATTACTAATGTCTGACATTAAATCTGATCAAAATGGGAATTCACTTAAAGTAACATAAATTTATGTATTTATACTACACAAAGATTGCACCACGGAATCTGCTAGAACAGCAATAACGCACCAGAAAAGTGTAAAATAAGATTAGATTGACATGTATTTTTGTTGTATTCAGGTGGTGTATCCTTGACAGAGGTAATAGAACCATGTAGTTACATCAGCTGAAGCGTTTAATGCATTGACTTTTGTGTAATAACTCAGTAAAATTTTTAAGGAACTCCTGTATATTTGTCCGATATATATTTCCACTGTAACATATATGCACACACATTTTGCGATTGAGTTATTCCACTTCTGACTAAATCAAACCTCTTTTGTCGTTGACTGGGAATTAGTTGAATGTCCTCACTTTAACACTCTTCATATAAAAACAAAGTCCGAGGGTGAGTACTTTGTGAACACTATAAAAGGACGGTACTTCTTGCGGATAGTGAACGAGCGCGGAGCGCAAGTCCATTATGCCAGAAGTTCCATCCTTTTATAGAGGTCATAAAGTATGAACCTCAGCACTTTATTTCTATTATAAAGACCGGCTTCTTTTATTAATCCAAAATATTATTATAAATATGATTTTTACACACCTATTTGTCACACTATGTTTTGCTTGTATCGTATCGTTTGGTTCTCTATTATCGGCGATCGTCCATTTATTGCTTCCGATAAATGTATGCAGAACATGCACACTGCATTGTTTTGTGTAGTCTGTGCACTTCCGGTCTTTAGAATGTGAAATAAAAGCTTTGAATGTGAAAATATGGGAATTGTTAAGGGAAAAATGTACATTGGAATCTGTGTTTTTTGACCAGGTGGAGAGAGTAACATCGTTATAGTTACATGAAGGTCTGTTAACAAAAGTGATACACTCTGACCAATGGAACACTTCATGCAAGTTTGTTGGTTTTCTTCAATGTAAAGTGATCATTGTTGCTCGTAATATAGGTCCACAGTATCATGTCAGCAGACTTTGCGTAATGACTACATATGGCCTTTCCTGATTGGCATTATTTGTACTGGAGCACTGTGTCAACATTACTCTGCTGTTAACAATTAATCATATATTTTTGTTATAAATGCAACAAAATGTTCCATTTTTTTGGCATGAAAAGGAGCAAAAAATGGTCCCTTTTATGTCAGTTTTTACCCCGACAGCCCTTAATTGTTTTCACCCATGGCAGGAAAATGTTTGTCTGGGCTGTATCTCAGAAACCGTAAGGTGTAGGAAGTTGATACTTGGTAGGGACATTGGTTGGGGGTTGTAGGTGTGCAGCATCATGGTGTCACTTTGATTTGACCTTTGAGCTTCCCATAGTGACCTTGACCTATAAAATCTTGTCTGGGCTATTTCTCGGAAGCTGTAAGGTGTAGGAAGATGATACGTGGTAGGGACATTGGTTACGGCTTTCTCTTATGACACAGATATATGGATTCCTGCAACTGATTATCAAATATACTTTTACTCAATTGTGCTATTTACATTGACATCTATTCTGCTATTAATAAATTTTACAGTGTTAGAATTTTTAGTTTACTGATTAATGCTCCCATCTTGCTATTGAATTGTCTTGTTTTAATACTTCATCTTTACATACATTTTCTTTCTCCTCTAGACATTATTTTCTCTGCCTATACATTATTTGGACCTTTATATAACTGACACTGCTCTGAAAGTATCCCGATCTGTGTACTGTTTCACTACTTCTATATCTCATGGTGTTGAAAACTATTTCCCCAGGCTGTGGGGTACAGATATCTCTGATGCTATTTTACATGAACATTTTGGAAACTGTTCACTGTTCAAATGGGAGAGGTACCCTCTTGACAATTTTCTATAACTCCAGATTGGTAATTATTCCTTGCTGAGTAGTTGAATACAGTGCTTGTTTGGGATGTTCCCACCTATTCATGCTGGAATACAATGGCTATCAAGGCACTAGACTTGCTTACAAGTCTTCACTTTGGGGTCTTTGGGACAGTAAATGAGTGCATTTTATAACTGTGTGAATTTTACACTCTCACTGGAAGTAGATCTTCCAGAGGGAAATGTTCTCACAGAATCATAGTGCACTAAAGAAGGACCTTGCAGAACATCCATTGGGACACCTGAATGAGTAGTGAGTCAAGTAGGTGTAATGTCTTGGTCAGTGGGAATGTTTTTCTGAGCATTTTATAGTGCCAATATAGTTGAAATAAATGGGGTTCCTGTGTATGCATTGTGTGAATGGTGATCTATGTGTATACTGCTGTGGATATTTATATATATATATATATATATAGTAATGAAATGATTGTTCATTTAGTTTCAAAACCATAGTGAAGTGATTGAATGAACTTCACTCTCATCTCCCAGCCATGTGTCTAGACCTTGTGCAACATCCTTTCATTCCACATTCTTGTATCAGTACATTATGATTTGAAGGGGGGGGGGAGGAATTGTCTGGCTGAGGAGGAGAGGAGATCAGAAATAAAAGTGACCAAATAAAACTAGTGCTGCCATCTGTGGATTGTAAGGAAAAATTGTGGTTATGTACACATGCATGATTTCTGTTCCACCTGTGACTTCTTATTCAGTGCTTAAAAACGTAGAAGTTGAGACTTGTAGCAAGTCTACCCTGTGTCATAAGTTGCTATTTTATTATATCCCCAGACGAAAGTCGGGGATATATTGGATTCAGGTCCGTCGCGCCGCCGCCGCCGCCGTAGAAATTTCCTTGTGGACGCGATAACTCAAAAACGGATTAATATTTTTTTTTCAAACTTGGTACACATGTTAAGGATGCCCAAAGGAAGATCCCTATTTTAAGGTGACCTTAAACTCCCAATAATAAAGAACTTATGGCCACCTTAAGGTCAGAAATTGCACTTTTTCACCACTTAGAGCCCTCTAGGTCACAAACTATGAGGCGTATCTGGCTTAAATTTTACCTGAGAACACATTAATATATTCTTAGTACATGTGCCGAAAACAAGACTTTAAGTTGAGGAGAAAATTTTGTTTAGGGCCCATAAAGACCCCACTTAGGACTTTTTTCCTAGATTTTTAACATATTTTGCCCTATAATTTGGAAGTGGTAATTCTGATGAGTCTCAAACTGCTCTGGGTGTAACTCTTATATGTAATCCTTGTCTGTGGAAAATTTAAAGGCTGTAGGTTTACCTGTTAGGCCGACTTGAGGTCTCAAAATTGCCCACAGAGACCCAATTTTATGGACTTTTTGCCACCTTCAAGCACTGCACCTTTCAAACAATGTCTCTCATCTAAGTGAAATATCATCTGAGAATATATCAATATGTTTTTCTTGTATGTACTCCAAAATTTAGGCCTTTAATAGACATTTAACCCATGTATGAGGACCATAAATCCCCACCCGAGTGACCCTTTTTAGACATTTTTCACATATTTTGCCCTGTAACTTGGAAATGGTAAGTCTGAGAAGTTTCAAACTGTATTAGATACATATTCTATGTGTAATCTTAGTATGTGACAAATTTTAAGTCTGAAGCTTTAATTTGAAGGCCACATTGAGGTCTCTGACGGGCTCCCAAAGACCCAGTATTTGGACTTTTGCCACCTTTAAGCCCTGTGACTGTTAAACTATGTGACTGATAGGGCTGAAATCTCATCTGGGAATACATTATTATGTTCTTTTTACATGTGCCAAAAATCATGGCTTCAAGTAGACATTTAAACTGTGTATGAGGACCATAAACACCCACCCGAGTGACCCTTTTAAGACATTTTTCACATATTTTGCTCTGTAACTTGGAAATGGTTTGAGAAGTTTCAAACTTTATTAGATATATATTCTATGTATAATCTTAGTATGTGACAGATTATAAATCTGAAGCTTTAATTTGAAGGCCACATCGAGATCTCTAAAAGGCCCACAGAGACCCAATATTTGGACTTTTTGCCACCTTTAAGCCCTGTGACTGTTAAACTATGTGATTGATGGAGCTGAAATCCCATCTGGGAATGCATTATTATGTCCTTTCTACATGTGCCGAAAATCAAGGCTTTTAGTAGACATTTAACCTGTGTATGAGGGCCATAAACACTCACCCAAGTGGCCTTTTTTGACATTTTTTTCCGTATTTTGCCCTGTTATTTGGAAATGCTTAGTGTGACAAGTCTTAAACTGTATTATATATAATTTTTGTTTGTTATGTTTGTCCCCCAAAAAGTTTCAGCTCTGTAGTTTAATTGCTAAGGTCTCTTTAACAATTGTAAAATGCCCACAGAGACCCAGTTTATGGATATTATACCACTTTAAAGCCCTGTAACTGTCGAACTATGTGGGTCATAGAGCTGAAATCTTTGAATTTTTCAAAGGAAGTGCCTGTCTATTTAAATTTTTATTAATAATGTTATGGCTATCTTAGGCTTTTAAGTACTTATTTTTGTGTGTTATCTCTCTGCTTGCTGAGTTTTTAACTTTTTAAAATGAAACTGGTTAAACATATTCAAGTAGGCAAAATGGACACTGTTATTTTCTGGTGAGCTATAAGTCCAATATTAATGAAATTATAGCCTTATGTAGTAAAAATAGGGGATTTTTAACCCTCAACTAGCCCAGTTTTATTCAGTTTGCCTCAGTTAATTTTGACACAGTTCCTACAGTTACTAACTCATTTCAGTTGATAATCACATTCTTAAAATTCTCAATTCTGAATTATTATATTATAAATCTGTTATTGTGGTTTGATAATTTATATTTAATTCTGGAGGTATATAATTTTCCTGTTGGACATTCCTTATTTATATATTTGATTTTATTTTAGTGATAAGATTAACTGAGCTTTTTGTATTTGATTACCCCTTTTGTTTGTTTACCATTTGTGCTGTAGCACTCTCTTTGTAGTCTCACCCCCCCCCCCCCCCCCCCCCCCCCCCCATCCACCTCTGGGACCTCCAGCTATTGAGTGACACTAAATAAACAAAGGTATTGAATGATATCAAATGAGAAACAAAGAACCAGACTTTTCAGTGGGGTTGCAGATCTTCTGTAACAGTAAGAGAGGTGTGGAGAAGGGGAGAGGGGTGGGGTGGGGTTGGGAGATGGGGTTTGCTTCATTATCTAATAAGACAAAGGGGAGTCAGAACTGAGATTGTGTCACATATTTAGGTTGCATGTATATGGACCACATATATAGGAATTGAGGAAATGAATAACTGAAAAACAATGCAAATTCTAAAAATAATATAACAAAATAATAATATAAATAATATATAATTTTTAAATAATATTTTATTTGTGAACAAATATAGAAACAGATATGCGCTTTTGGGATTATGAATCATTTAAATACTTTGAAAATAGGTTCAGAGTCACCCTTTGCAGGAAGATTGAAAAGTATGATGAGTTGAGTTAGAAATAATATTTTATTTGTCAACAAATATAGAAACAGATATGCTCTTTTGGGATTATTAATTTGGAATGGACATTCAATCATCAATCATTTAAATACTTTGAAAATAGGTTCAGAGTTATCATTGCAGGAAGATTGAAAATATGCTCTGTTGAGTTATGTATTCGGCATCTGGGGATACACCATTTTCCTTGGGAAGATATAAACTTAGTAGATGGATGTGCTGAAGTTCATATAACTTTTCCCAAGATTTATGGCATACAACAAATGGCTTACATAAAAAATTCCCGATCAAAACCTGTGGCATGAGTGATGACCTGTCTGGGGATATGTTGGCGCCGAGTTGGCCCAATCTAGTTGTATATTTATACTGGGCACAGTATCCCCTTATACTACAAGACTCAAACCACCATTTGACCCATCCTGATTCCACGAATACAGCTTAAGCTCTCTAGCAACTGGCATTCTGTAATTTTAAATAAAAAAATTGATGTTATTGACACAAGCCTTGGATAGACCAGAGCCAGTAGCAGTTTACTATTGTATGCGTTGTGATGAATTTAAGATAAGAAATCTGGTTGTATGGGTTTAGCAGTGTATGTTTTCTTACTGAGTACAAACGAGAGCTTCTGTTTCCTCGGTGAATGTGTACATGTTTTCATTTTACTCTGGGAATGCTACTTCACACTTACATGCAGCAGTATTATAAATTATAATGGCCGTTCATTAGGATATTGATATATTATGCAAATTATTTAACTACATATTATAAGATGCAAAGTAATGACAATCTGAGGATCACAGCTGTTACATTTATGCATATACATAAATGCTTACTAATGGAAAAGTTGACTGTGTTGGAAATTGTAATAGTAGTTGAGTAACAGTTATAATAATAATGTAACAATAAGAATTCTAAATATCTGTACAATTAAAATAGTGGTAATATTCAGATATTTGTTCTTTTTAAAATGCCACAAAGCATCTTTTAGTGCCATCAAGCAGTATTATCAATGTACCAATCAAACATGTGATAGGATTATGAACAAATATTTTAAATTAGGTAGATATATTCTACATACATGTATTCACTTTTGTTGGGTGAAAACAATCAGAGTAAAATACTGTACCATCTGAAAATGGTCAGGGTTAAAGACCTGACCGTTTAAAGGCTGTTATTACATAATGGTGTGGAATTAATTTACATTTAAAATTCTTAACAAATGAAATATCAGTGCTTTTATAGCAAACCAATCTTATTGTGTATTTGTTTGTGTAGTAGTTATATATTCCGAACTCAGTGTTGTCTAAAAATGCTCACATTCAACTGTAATAAAGCTTTCTTTATCCTGATTGGTTGTATTTATTATTGTATCCCCGGACGAAAGTCGAGGATACTTAGGATTCAGTACAGTCACGCCGCCGCCATAGAGATTTCCTTTCGGACGCGATAACTTAAAAAATATTTTAGTTACACCTTTCAGATTTGGTATGTGGGTATGTATGGGCAATGCCACGAACACTATTGTTTTGTGACCTTGACCTTCAATTTCAAGGTCACTGGTGGCCTCTTAAAGGTCACATTTTGGCCATTTTTTCACATTTTGGCCAAGTTCTCATATACAGAAAGTTAGATCATTCTATGGGTGGTATGTATAATACATATATATGTCCTCTGTAAGTGTGCAGAAATTTGACCTTGAAGCTCTTCATTGAAGGTCATCCACAGACCGCCAAAGTACCTCACCGAAACCATTTTTTGGCCTTTTTGGAGATATTTTCACACTTAATGCTGACTATATTGCATGGAAACTATTGAAAATGGCTTTGGAGGTTGAGTACATGATGGAGTACCAGCATCCAGTTTTTTTGACCTTGGCTATTGTTTTCAAGGTCACCTTAGGCCTGCTAAAATCACTCAAAATGGTACCTTTTACTGCATATATATGCCTATATAAGACTGTGAGGCCATATACCGCCTTTATTATTGGCTGTTACCGCTCTAACAAAAAATATTATAGCTAGCCTTCTCAAATTTGCAGGATATATTCATAACCATAAAATCTTGCCTGGAAATATTTTTGGCCTCATTTTGAAAAATAAGATGGCCGCCAGGGACGTTTATTCGACTTAAAGCAAGGACTTTGTTGGCCCTCTAGAGCAAAGGGTATTATAGGTAGAGATCTCAACTTCGCAGAATATGTTCCGCATTACAAAATCTTGACTGGGAATATTTTTGGGCCTCATTTTGAAAAACAAGATGGCTGCCACAGGTGTTTCTTTGTCAGTCATGAAAAGTGCTTATATCTCCCTTATTATTAGTCCTAGAGGTTTGGGATGGTAAACCAACCTATAGGAAATCATGGGCTGGGAATCTTTTTGGTGTGGTCAGATTTGACCTTAGACCCCTCCTTCAAGGTCAAACAAGGATAGCCAAACCTAAAAGTGATTATAACTCACTTATTATTGGTCATACAGGTTTGGGATGGTAAACCAACTTCCAGGAAATCATGGGCTGGGAATCTTTTGATGTGGTCAGATTTGACCTTGGACCCCTCCTTTAAGGTCAAACGAGGATAGCCAAACCTAAAAGTGCTTATAACTCACTTATTATTGGTCGTAGAGGTTTGGGATGGTAAACCAACCTATAGGAAATCATGGGCTGGGAATGTTTTGGTGTGAATGGATTTGACCTTGGGCTCCTCCTTCAAGGTCAAACGAGGATAGCCAAACTGAAAAAGTGCTTATAACCACTTATTATTGGTCCTAGAGGTTTGGGATGGTAAACCAACCTATAGGAAATCATGGGCTGGGAATGTTTTGGTGTGAATGGATTTGACCTTGGGCTCCTCCTTCAAGGTCAAACGAGGATAGCCAAACTGAAAAAGTGCTTATAACCACTTATTATTGGTCCTAGAGGTTTGGGATGGTAAACCAATCTATAGGAAATCATGGGCTGGGAATCTTTTGGTGTGGTCAGATTTGACCTTGGACCCCTCCTTCAAGGTCAAACGAGGATAGCCAAGCTTAAAAGTGCTTATAACTCGCTTATTATTGGTCCTGGAAGTTTGGGATAGTAAACCAACCTATAGGAAATCATGGGCTGGGAATCTTTTGGTATGATCAGCTTTGCTTATAACTCACTTATTATTATGTCCACCCCACTGGCGGGTGGACATATTATTTTTGCTTTTTCCGCCGTCCGTCACGCTCGGTCATTTCAAGGAAAAGTATTTATCCTATGTTTACCAAATTTGGTATGAGTGTTTATTGGGTTAATAGCTTGCATAGGATTGCTTTTGGTGAAGATAGCTTTATAGTTAGCTGAGTAATAGCTACTTAGTTACTTTTGTGTACTTCTTTTGTTTCCAGGCATTTTAAGGAAAAACATTTGACATATCTTTACCAAATTTGGTATGAGGAATAGTTAGGTCAATAGCTTGCTTGGGATTGCTTTTAGTGATAATAACTATATAACTGACTGAGTAATAGCTACTTAGCTACTTTTAGTAGCTTTTTTATTTTAGGCATTTTAAAGGAAAGGTATTTCACCTATGTTCACAAAATTTGGGATGGAGGATTATTGGATCAGTAGCTTGCTTGGGATTACTTTTGGTGGTAATACCTTTATAGCTAACTGAGTAATAGCTACTGTGCTATATAGCTATTATGCTATTTTGAGTTGACTTTTTTTCTAGACATTTTAATGATACAATGTTTTTTATCTTCACAAAAATTTATATGAATGATAATTGTGTCAATAGTTTGGCCAGGATAGCTTTTGGTCGATGATAGCTTTGTAGCTATAGCTAACTGAGTAATAGCTACTTAGCTACTTTTGTGTACTTCTTTCGTTTCCAGGCATTTTAAGGAAAAATATTTGATGTATCTGTACCAAATTTGGTATGAGCAATAGTTAGGTCAATAGCTTGCTTGGGATTGCTTTTAGTGTTAATAGCTATATAACTGACTGAGTAATAGCTACTGAGCTACTTTTAGTAGCTTTTTTATTTTAAGCATTTTAAAGGAAAAGTATTTCACCTATGTTCACAAAATTTGGGATGGAGGATAATAGGATCAGTAGCTTGCTTGGGATTGCTTTTGGTGATAATACCTTTATAGCTAACGGAGTAATAGCTACTGTGCCATATAGCTATTATGCTATTTTGAGTTGACTTTTTCTGGACATTTTAATGAAACAATGTTTTCTATCTTCACAAAAATTTATATGAAGGATAATTGGGTCAGTAGTTTGGCCAGGATAGCTTTTGGTCGATGATAGCTTTGTAGCTATAGCTAACTGAGTAATAGCTACTTAGCTACTTTTGTGTACTTCTTTCGTTTCCGGGCATTTTAAGGAAAAATATTTGATGTATCTATACCAAATTTGGTATGAGCAATAGTTAGGTCAATAGGTTGCTTGGGATTGCTTTTAGTGATAATAGCTATATAACTGATTAATAGCTACTGAGCTACTTTTAGTAGCTTTTTTATTTTAAGCATTTTGAAGGAAAAGTATTTCACCTATGTTCACAAAATTTGGGATGGAGGATAATAGGATCAGTAGCTTGCTTGGGATTGCTTTTGGTGATAATACCTTTATAGCTAACTGAGTAATAGCTACTGTGCCATATAGCTATTATGCTATTTTGAGTTGACTTTTTCTGGACATTTTAATAAAACAATGTTTTCTATCTTCACAAAAATTTATATGAAGGATAATTGGGTCAGTAGTTTGGCCAGGATAGCTTTTGGTCGATGATAGCTTTGTAGCTATGTGAGTAATAGCTGCTTTGCTACTTTGAGCCTACTCTGAATTGCATTTCTGTTTTCACTCTTTTAAAGGAAACATATTTAACTCATCTTTTTAAAATTTGGTGTGAAGGTTTATAGCACCAATTGCTTGCTTGGTATTAATGTTGATGGTAATAGCTTTAACCTCCTGAGTAATAGCTACATAGCAAAAAACATAAATATGTCTATCTCCTAAACCGTGCCAGATAGAGCGATTTCGTCGAAATTTTAGACCCACTGGGTATCTAAGCAATGTACTCTTGGCAATTTTCAAAAATTTTACTCTCCCCAAAAATGGCGTCCATTTTGAATTTTCGAATTTTTGCCAAAAATTGAAAAATGCAAATTTGCTTCTATCTCCTTAACCGTGCGAGATAGAGCAATTTCATCAAAATTTTTGACCCACTGGGTATATAAGAAATGTACTTTTGGCAATTTTCAAGAAGTTTTCCTCTCCCCAAAAATGGCGTCCATTTTAATTTTTCGAATTTTTGCCAAAAATGGAAAAACGCAAATTTCCTTCTATCTCCTTAACCGTGCGAGATAGAGCGATTTCGTCGAGATTTTCGACCCACAGGGTATCTAATCAATGTACTCTTGGAAATTTTCAAAAAAATTTCATCTCACCAAAAATGGCGGTCATTTTGAATTTTTCGAATCTTTGCCAAAATGGAAAAACACAAATTTTCTTCTATCTCCTTAACCGTGCAAGATAGAGCAATTTCATCGAAATTTTCGACCCACAGGATATCTAAGCATTGTACTTTTGGCAATTTTCAAACAAATTTTCTCTCCCCAAAAATGGCGGCCATTTTGAATTTTTGCCAAAAATGGAAAAACACAAATTTGCTTCTATCTCCTGAACCGTGCGAGATAGAGCGATTTCATTAAAATTTTCAACCCACAGGGTATCTCAGCAAACTACTCTGTGTAATTTTCCAAAAATTATCATCCCCTTAAAAATGACGGCCATTTTGAATATTCGCATTTTCGCACAAAATGCAAAAGCACAAATTTGCTTCTATCTCCTTTACCGTGCGAGATAGAGCAATTTCATCGAAATTTTTGACCCACAGGGTATCTCGGCAAACTACTCTGTGTAATTTTCCAAAAATTTTCATCCCCTTAAAAATGACAGCCATTTTGAATAGTCGCATTTTTGCCAAAAATGCAAAAACACAAATTTGCTTCTATCTCCTTAACCGTGCGAGATAGAGCGATTTCGTCGAAATTTTCCACCCTCAGGGTATGTAAGCAATGTACTACAGGCAATTTGCAAAACATTTTCCTCTCCCCAAAAATGGCGGCCATTTTGAATTTTCAAATTTTTCCCAAAAATGCAAAAACACAAATTTGCTTCTATCTCCTTAACCAGAGATAGAGCAATTTCGTCGAAATTTTCCATCCACAGGGTATCTCGGCAATCTACTCTTGCCAATTTTGTCCAAGTTTTAGAGCTAAACTCATGCTTCCCTTTGGGTGGACATTACACATGCCAATGCGTCCTATTTCTAGTTAGTCCTAGAGGTTTGGAATGGTAAACCAACCTATAGGAAATCATGGGCTGGGAATCTTTTGGTGTGGTCAGATTTGACTTTGGGCCCCTCCTTCAAGGTCAAACGAGGATAGCCAAACCTAAAAGTGCTTATAACTCGCTTCTTATTAGTCCTAGAGGTTTGTAATGTGAAACCAACTTATAGGAAATCATGGGCTGGGAATCAAACGAGGATAGCCAAACTTAAAAGTGCTTATAACTCGCTTATTATTGGTCCAAGAGGTTTGGGATGGTAAACCAACCTATAGGAAATCATGGGCTCCTTCAAAGTCAAACAAGGATAGCAAAATCTAAAAGTTCTTATAAATCACTTTTTCTTGGTCCTAGATGTTTGTAATGTGAAACCATCCTATAGGAAATCATGCGCTAGTAATCTTTTGATGTGATCGGATTTGACCTTTGGCCCCTGTTTCAAGGTCAAATGAGGATAGCCAAAATTAAAAGTGCTTATAACTCACCTATTCGTGTTCCTAGAGGTTTGCAATGTCACACCAACCTATTGGAAATCATGGGCTAAGAATCTTTTGATGTGGTCAGATTTCACCTTGGGCTCCTCCTTCAAGGTTTGGCTTTGGTGAGTTTTCTTTCTGGTGGATACAATTTGCATCGGTTCTCCGATGCACTAGGTCTAGTTACATTTGTATCTTTCATTAAGCAAACATTTTGTTTACTTAGTGTCCGTACAAGTTGCTCCCATAAAAACTTAGGCCGCCTCCCCACAGGGGTATATTTGTGTCAACCATAATACTCTGTATGTCATGCTTCAACCATGTCCCGTCCGGGGATACACTGCGTCGAGACGCAATATCTAGTTAAAGTAGACTCTGTTTAACTATACATGGTTTGTATTGTTGTCCATTTCTTCACCTTCACTAATAGGGATTTCATCAAACCCTGTTTCTATGAGATGAATGGAGTGCATCTTTTTGTTTTGGGCATCTTTTTGGTTTGGCACGTGGAGTGTGCAGACATGTTTTCTACAGAAAGACCTTTTTGAAGTTTGCTATGATGTCACAATGTCTAGACAGGAAGGAAGTACCAGGCGACACCTGGCGAATGCACACTCCGTGACCAGTCCTGCCGGTAGTATATACAGGATGTCTCTTTCTGGTGTTTGGCGGGACTGGTCGCGCCAACCCATAAAGCAATTGTCCATTGGATAGGGTATTAACTTATAAAAATTTAATTTACTTATTAAATTTGCAAATCAGTAGCTCATTGCATAGCTGAGTAATAGCTACTTTGAGGTTATCACTGTTGAGTAAATTGCTTGTAACTTGAAAACTATTGCATTTGAAGAATTTTGTTTAAATATGTTATTCATCTACTTTTGAATCAGGTATAACGTAGTGAAATTGTAGACCTGTAGCTCATTGCATAGCCGAGCAATAGCTACTTTCAGGTTCTCACTGTTGAGTAAATCAGTTGTAACTTGAAAACTTTTGCATTTACAATTATTATTATATTTTGTTTAAATATTATTCACCTACTTTTCTGTCGGCTATAACATAGTGAAATTGCAGACCTGTAGCTCATTGCATAGCTGAGCAATAGCTACTTTCAGAGTATCACGGTTGAGTAAATCAGTTGTAACTTAAAAACCTTTGCATTTAGAGTATTTTCTTTTAATATGTTATTCACCTACTTTTGGTCAGCTATAACATTGTAAGATTGCAGACCTGTACCTCATTGTATAGCTGAGCACTAGTTGCTTTCAGATTTTCACCATTGAATAAATCAGTTGAAAACTATTGCATTTAGAGAATTTAGTTTAAATATGTCATTCACCTACTTTTGGGTCAGCTATAAAATAGTAAAGTTGCAGACCCGTTGCTCATTGCATAGCTGAGTAATAGCTACTTTGAGGTTATCACTGTTGAGTAAATTGCTTGTAACTTGAAAACTATTGCATTTAGAGAATTTTGTTTAAATATGTTATTCATCTACTTTTGAATCAGCTATAACGTAGTGAAATTGTAGACCTGTAGCTCATTGCACAGCTGAGCAATAGCTACTTTCAGGTTCTCACTGTTGAGTAAATCAGTTGTAACTCGAAAACTTTTGCAGTTACAGTATTTTGTTTAAATATATTTTCCACCTACTTTTTCCACCTTAACAGTTAACTTGGTACTTGACTTCTGAATAGCATTTGCAGGGCACAACTTTTGTGTCCTTTTCTTCTTTCACTTCTACTCTGAAACTCAAAACACACAGTTGACACAGAGCCCATTCAGAGGTATTGATTGCTTGTTTACAGATTATAGACCAATGACAAGAAGATGAAAAATGGATGATGGGCAAAGTTCCTGAGGGTATTGTTCTGATGAGCATAGTACCTGATGGGTATTCTTCCTGGAATCTGGTTTTCCACAGAAACTTGTATTTAAGTTCCATATATACCTTCACCAAAACATTATTTTCTGATTGTGAGAAATTAAAACTTGTTCTCCTTTAACCTAACTACCACTTTGTATGGTTCTAGTTGTACAGTGAAATGTTTAGGTTAGGGTTTTACATCCCATTTAATAACCAGTCTACTGCTACAGAGTCTACAATATTATCATGTCCACCCCATTATTTTTTGCTTTTGTGTGGTATCCACAGTCACACTTTGTTTGCTCATTTTAAGCAAAAGTATTTTAGCTATCTTTACCAAATTTTGTATATAAGATTATTGGGTAAATAGATTGTTTGGTTTTGTATGGTATTGTAGCTGAGTAGAAAACTGAGTAATAGCTATTTGTTGTTTTGTACAGCAGCTTTGTTTCCATTCAATAAAGAAAGAAGATTGAACATATTTGAATGAAATCTGATATAGAGGGTTACTGGGTAAATAGCTTGCTTGATATATTTTTGGAGTCATACCTCAATGATTAAATCAGTAATAGCAACTTAGCTGCTAAAGAACCCATTTTGAATAAAACTTAAATTTGTGCTGTGAAAATTACAAGGGATATGTACATCAAATTTGATATGGAGGATTACAGGATCTAAAGCTTGCTTGGTATTGCTTTTGGATGTTGTAGCTACCTAGTTTTGTTAATGTAAAGACAACATAGATTCACTCAATCCCTCCCTTGTGGACCCATCATCTGTGTCAGTATTAGGGGCAGTGGATGGCCAGGGGACATTGCAGAGAAAACTTCAGACAAACCAGCAAGAAGTTCTACTGACTCTAAGATATCTGAACTTGACCAGAAATGGTCTGATCGCTTCAACAGATTAGTAGCATTTTTGATGGCTAAAACACTGGACAGGGAGCCTACATTCCAGACAGTTAAAGTTTCACCTACTCACCACCACCAGCCGGTGTGATCAGATCTACCGACCCTTTTATCAAGCTGACCGGCCAATGTGCTATCCAGTCGACACTGACCTCTGCCGATTTGCATGCTACCGACTCCTCTGCTGCCAAACATCAGTCAACAGGCAAATCTGGCATTGATAGACCTCACTCCGACTGACCAAGGGCTTCAGATTCTTCAAGCACCGATCTCCACCCCTGTTTTACACAGGCTGACTACCAGTTAGGTCTCCACTGAACGTACCAGGAGAGACAGTATTTCTAGTTCAGATTCGGATGTCGATAGTGAACAGTCGGACTGACCTCCAGTTGATATCTACGTTGAGGAAGGAGAGTTGTCAGAGCAGGACCAAGATGTTACTGTTGCAGACCCCGATCAATCCCTCTCTGAAGAACAGAATTACAGAGAGACTATGCGGGGGATTCGGTCCTACATGGGGTGGACACACATCCCGGATATGGACACTTCTGCTACCACTTCTGACAACAACCCCTTTGCCGATCTGAAGACACAGGTTCCTGGAAAAGTTTCTGTTCAGATCCCTACCAACGACTGGCTATGCAGGAAGTTAAGTAAACTGAACCTTACCTTGGTTGAAGGATACCCTTCCGGGAGTTCAGAGGCCAGTGACCTGCTTAAAGATCAGTTCCTTAGACCAGCGAAGTCCCAGGCCAAGTGTAATGGGCTGTATTCTGACCACAAGGATGTCTCCACTACTGTGTCCTCTGCAACTAGGGGTCTAATAGGTTTAGATAAAGAAAAAGATACCATGACATCACACTGTCTAGACAGGAAGGAAGTATGATGCGCCACCTGGCAAATGCACAGTACTAGGCCGGCCCAGGTGGTGAAAACATAGGACGGCTTTTTCTGTTGTTTATCGGGCCTGTCTGTGCCGACCGGATTAGCAATTTTCCATTCGATAGGGTATTAACTTATAAAAATTTAATTTATTTATTAAATTTGCAATTATTTCCATTTTACGCCACTATCATGAGTTTTTTATGAAAATCCAAAGCGGTAAATATCTCAAAACCCATTAGAAATAGAACAGTTGTGATCAAATTTTTAAACCACAGGGTAAAACAATAGCATTATTTCAAAATATAAAAAAAATCTGATTTTCAGGATTTAAGGCAGCCCTCGTTAATTTTTAACAAATTTATAAATTATCAAATATCTTGAAAACTCAAACCGAGTGAATTTGATCAAATTTATTTTATCACAGGGTAGTGAAAGAGTTCTGAAATATTGTCTTTTTTGCGACCTTTGGCAGCCATGCTGATTTTTTGATGAAAATCAAAAAGTGATGAACTTCAAAAATTGCAAACATACTGGAAACTGTAAGAGATAGAATGATTTTGATCAAATTTCTGACCCACAAGGTAGCAAACAAGTGTGGTTACAAAGTATCGAAAATCAAATTTTCTAACATTTGGTACCCATCTAAAATTTTGATGAAAATCCCATGCCACAAATATCAAATAACCATAAGAGGTAGAACAAATCCCTGAAAAATTCCCACCTGGAAAAGTTTCCACCCAGAAAGGTTCCCTCCCAAGAAGTACCCACCTGGAAATGTTCCCACCCCCAAAGTTGGAGGGGTGGAAAACTTTCCACCTTTTTAAAAACATTTTATTTTTCATTCAATTTGATATGACTATGATCTTGTGATTTTAGCCTATGATGTGTTATGTAAACAGCTTTGATGCCTTTAATATTCTTCTTGAGTTTAGAAAGAGCACCAATCTTTGTTTTGTCTGGACTGCTACAATAGTTTGACCACAGTAGCATGACAGAATGGTGTTATCCAAGTTTGAAAATTCCATTTTCATAATTTTTCGTAAGAAAGAAACTTGGCAAATATCTTGCAGACCATTATGTTTTTGACCCACTGATTAGACAGGTAATACTCTGTCAAGATATAATTTTGTTGAAAACTAGTGAATTGTGAGTGTGAATCTGGCATTATATAGTGATATGTCAAGCCAATATGCATCCTGTTACGCATGTTTAGGTAACTTAAAAAATAGACCTAAAGAAGGGAAGTTTTCATGATCTGAACTTCATCTTTTAATGTTTGGTATTTTCAGATGTATTTTTATGTCAGCTGACTTGTCAGTCAGCTAGCTGAAATTGGCATCACTCTGCGGCATCTGCGTAAACAACTTCTCCAAAATTACAAGGCCCAGAGACATACTGTTTTTTTAAAGGAGACATTATCTATCAAGGATGAAAATTTGTTCAAGGCATGCAGATCTGTTCGTCTGTTCCCCAGAGCCATTACAAATGAGGTACCCCCCACCTAAAGTGTGAAAATCTCAACACCTTATCACAATTTTCTCATTGACTATTGAAGGGATTTCTCTTATATCTTGCACATATGTACTAGGCCACTTGTATATTCCGTTGTGTGAGTATCAGGTCTGGATCTTTCTTAATTATTATATCCCCAGACGAAAGTCGGGGATATATTGGATTCAGGTCCGTCGCGCCGCCGCCGCCGCCGCCGTAGAAATTTCCTTGTGGACGCGATAACTCAAAAACAAATTAATATTTTTTTTTCAAACTTGGTACACATGTTAAGGGTGCCCAAAGGAAGATCCCTATTTTAAGGTGACCTTAAACTCCCAGTAAAAAAGAACTTATGGCCACCTTAAGGTCAGAAATTGCACTTTTGGCCACTTAGAGCCCTGTAGGTCACAAACTATGATGCTCAGCTGGCTGAAATTTTACCTGACAACACATTAATATGTTCTTAGTATATGTGCCGAAAATCATGACTTTAAGTTGAGGAGAAAATTGTGTTTGAAGCCCATAAATACCCCCACTTAGGGATTTTTTGCTATACTTTACACATATTTTGCCCTATAATTTGGAAGTGATAATTCTGATGAGTCTCAAACTGCGCTAGGTATAACTTTGATATGTAATCCTTGTCTGTAGAAAATTTTAGGGCTGTAGGTTTACCCAAAGGGGTCGACTTAAGGTCTCAAAAGTGCCCACAGAGACCCAATTTATGCACTTTTTGCCACTTTCAAGCACTGTAGCTTTCAAACTATGTCTCTCATCTAAGTTAAATATCATCTGGGAATATATCTATGTGTTTTCTTATATGTGCCCCAACATTTAGGCCTTTAATAGACAGTTAACCTGTGTATCAGGACCATAAACACCCACCCGAGTGACCCTTATAAGACATTTTTCACATCTTTTTCCCTGTAACTTGGAAATGGTAAGTCTGAGAAGTTTCAAACTGTATTAGATATATATTCTGTGTGTAATCTTAGTATGTAACAGATTTTAAGTCTGAAGCTTTAATTTTGAAGGTCAAATTGAGGTCTCTAAAAGGCTCCCAAAGACCCAATATTTGGACTTTTTGCTACTTTTAAGCCCTGTGACTGTCAAACTATGTGACTGATAGAGCTCAAATCCTATCTGAGAAGATATTAGTATGTTATTTTTATATGTGCCAAAAATTAAGGCTTTAAGAAGACATTTAACCTGTGTATGAGGACCATAAATCCCCACCCGAGTGACCATTTTTAGACATTTTTCACATATTTTTCCCTGTAACTTGGAAATGGTAAGTCTAAGAAGTTTCAAACTGTATTAGATGCATATTCTATGTGTAATCTTAGTATGTGACAAATTTTAAGTCTGAAGCTTTAATTTGAAGGCCACATTTAGGTCTCTAGAAGGCCCCATAAAGACCCAGTATTTGGACTTTTTGCCAATTTTAAGGCCTGTGACTGTTAAACTATGTGACTGATAGAGCTGAAATCTCATCTGGGAATACATTATTATGTTTTTTTTACATGTGCCAAAAATCAAGGCTTCAAGTAGACATTTAACCTGTGTATGAGGACCTTAAACACCCACCTGAGTGACCCTTTTAAGACATTTTTCACATATTTTGCTCTGTAACTTGGAAATGGTAAGTCTGAGAAGTTTCAAACTTTATTAGATACATATTCTATGTGTAATCTTAGTATGTAACAAATTTTAAGTCTGAAGCTTTAATTTGAAAGCCACATCGAGATCTCTAAAAGGCCCACAATGACCCAATATTTGGACTTTTTACCACCTTTAAGCCCTGTAACTGTTAAACTATGTGATTGATGGAGCTGAAATCCCATCTGGGAATGCATTATTATGTCCTTTTTACATATGCCGAAAATCAAGGTTTTTAGTAGACATTTAACCTGTGTATGAGGGCCATAGACACTCGCCCAAGTGCCTTTTTTGACATTTTTTCCGTATTTTGCCCTGTTATTTGGAAATGCTTAGTGTGACAAGTCTTAAACTGTATTATATATAATTTTTGTTTGTTATGTATGTCCCCCAAAAAGTTTCAGATCTGTAGTTTAATTGCTAAGGTCTCTTTAACAATTGTAAAATGCCCACAGAAACCCAATTTATGGATATTATGCCACTTTAAAGCCCAGTAACTGTCAAACTATGTGGGTTATAGAGCTGAAATCTTTGAATTTTTAAAAGGAAATGCCTGTCTATTTAAATTTTGAATATTAATAATGTTATGGCTATCTTAGTCTTTTAAGAACTTATTTTTGTGTGTTATACCTCTGCTTGCTGAGTTTTTCACTTTTTAAAATGAAACTGGTTAAACATATTCAAGTAGACAAAATGGACACTTTAAGTGAGCTTTAAGTCCCAATATTAATGAAATTATATCCTTATGTAGTAAAACTAGGGGATTTTTAACCCTCAACTAGCCCAGTTTTATTCAACTTGCCTCAGTTAATTTTGGCACAGCTCCTACAGTTATGAACTCATTTCAGTTGATAATCACATACTTAAAATTCTCAATTCTTTTTGTATTTGAGTACCCCTTTTATATAGATTGTTTGTTTACCATTTATGCTCAACCCACATCCCCCACCCGGATTCCCCCCACCCACCTCTGGGACCTCCAGCTATATTGAGTGACACTAAATAAACAAAGGTATTTAGTGATATCAGATGAGAAACAAAGAACTCAATGGGGTTGCAGATCTTGTGTAATAGTGAGAGAGGTGTGGAGAAGGGGAGAGGGGTGGGGGTGGGAGGTGGTGGGCTTCATTACATATAACACAAAGGGGAGTCAGAACTGAGATTGTGTCACATATTTAGGTTGCATATATATGGACCACATATATAGGTATAGAGGAAATGAATAACTGAAAACAATTTGCAAATTCTAAAAATAATATAATAAAATAATAATATAAATAATTTTTTTTTAAATAATATTTTATTTCTGAACAAATATAGAAACAGATATGCGCTTTTGGGATTATGAATTTTAGAATGGACATTGAATCATCAATCATTTAAATACTTTGAAGGAAGATTGAAAAATATGATGAGTTGAGTTAAAAATAATATTTTATTTGTCAACAAATATAGAAACAGATATGCTCTTTTGGGATTATTATTTTAGAATGGACATTCAATCATCAATCATTTAAATACTTTGAAAATAGGTTTAGAGTTATCATTGCAGGAAGATTGAAAATATAATTTGAGGTATGTATTCGGCGTCTGGGGATACACCATCTTCCTTGGGGAGATATAAACAGAGTAGATTGATGTGCTGAAGTTCATATAATAATGGGTAATTATGTTTTAAAAAATTCCCGATCAAAACCTGTGGCGTGAGTGATGACCTGTCTGGGGATATGTTGGCGCCGAGTTGGCCCAATCTAGTTTTTTATAAATTTTCAAAAAATAATTTTTAATACATTAAAATTCATGAAATCATGCACTAAATCATTTATAACTTGAAAATTATTGTATTTAGAGAACTTTGTTGAAATATGTTATCCGGGTACTTTTTCCATAACTACAACATGGTGAGTAACTTGGAAGTCTAGCCCAATAGCTAAGTGAGTAATAGCTACTTCTTGCTTTTCAGTAACTTCCATAATGAGTAAAATCATTTGTAACTTGAAATCTATTACATTTAGTGTATTTTCTTTAATAGGTTATTCACCTACTTTGGGATCAACTATAACATAGTAAATTTGCAGATGTATAGCTCATTGCATAGCTGAGCAATAGCTACTTTCAGGTTATCGCTGTTGAGTAAATCAATTGTAACTTGAAAGTTATTGCATTTAAAGAATTTTCTTTTCACTGTAGGCACTTCCATATTTGACAATCTTGCTGAAGGATGCTACCCCGAGTACTTGAAAGTTGATCATTCAGCCTGCAAGTCTACCTGTGTAACTGTATAACCATACACTTATGTTGTATAAATGGAAGCCTCATATAGTAGCAAAGTTTTGAAGTACTATTTTGACTGCAGTGTGTTTTGGACTGGCCTTTAGAATAAACTCTACAATTGAAATAGTTTTCGTTTTAGGCTTTTGGCACCTAGCACCTGGATCAAACTAATACCTCTGACAGTACCCTGATGTCAATTATTGACTTTAAAATTGACAAATTCTGAGATGATGTTTTTTTCAAAACATATGCAAGTAACTAACAACAGGGATTTCTTGATTAAGGTAGCTTCAATTTTTACAAGAAGAAAAACAGTTGGTAAAATGACCTATATCCAAAATTTGAATGAAAATGATTTAGCAAGACGAATTTAACTTGAATAAAAAAATAAGCAACACCATATATAGTCATGCACAAGTTTTTATACTCTTATTACGTTCATGTCGTCACACTTGTTTTTATGGAAATGCAATACCAGTTCTGCAGATAAACAGGACACCATAAAAGTACTGATTTGAAAACATGTAGTGTACGTGTTTTAAGCAGTATCTGTTTACAGCAGGATAATATTGCAGTTATCTACAGTCTAAAAATTTGTTTTGTTGGCTCGTAAAGGTATGTGTACAGATTATAAAGTGTATTTGAGAACATACTTGCTTCTGCAATAAGTTAAATAGTTTATCACAAATGTATTGTCCTGGTATTGATTTTGTTATGTCATTCAATGTTAAAACCCTGCATCTATACATTGAGACTGAAAACAAGATATTCTTGCCACAGAGAGGCAAGGTTTTGAACCAGATTAGTGTGAAAAACTTTGTGGGATAGATAGGTTTGAGCATTTTTTATGAAATACTTGGGTGGTGATTTAAATGTTGGATATCTGAGAGAGCCTTTTATATGGCCTGCTTTTCATGACATTTTATTTTGTTAATATCTTTTGTTTTCTATGTGAGTGATATTCTCATTTCTGCTTCAATACCATTGCCTTATTTGAAGTGTTTTAAAGTATGTGTAAAGTTGGTGAAAATTTTGTTTGGTCAAGAGTCTTGACATCTTGTTGGCATGAATTTGTAAGAATGTGTGACTATACTATTATGAAGAAATACATGCTAAGCTTTTGACAAAAGCGGTAACACGAACAGTAGCAGTAGCCTTGCATAAGGCTCAGATTTGTACTATATACTATTTGTACACAAATATTCGGTTTTCATATAGCTTTTTCAAACATGTACACAAATATTTGGTATCCATAAAGAACTAGTACTTGATAGGGAATGTAAGCTTATCAACCAAAGAGCTTCATGAACTTTGCAGAAGTGGTTCCCCTTTCAACTTCAAATTGCCATGACTGCCATGATTGACACATTTACTGACTTATATGAAAGGTTTTCTTAGTGGTATGCCAATGTAAAAGCTAGTATATTTAAGAATACATTATATAAACTGAAACTTTGTTAGCTAAAAACAGTTTTGTCTAATAACAAAGAAATGCAAGCCTCTAGCAAGAATACAACAGAAATAGTTTATGTTTCACAGTTTAACAGTGATATATTTTTACACACACAGGTAGTTACCTTATGATCAGTGTGTAACTCTAACATGTATTTTAATTTTAGGAAATTGTAACAATGTGGTGGCAACTGGAATTGTTTATTTCCATCATAATCTTCCTGCTATGGAGTGTAGTCCGAAACCTGTATAACATGGGCCGTTTCATTTCATGGTGTGTCACCGGAACCAGGAATCAAGTCAGGAGGAATTATCTCAAAGATTCCTACCAAGGCACTGTACAGATGCTACAAATTATTTTCAGGCACAAATTCGATGATTTACATGAGCCCTCTGGCACCCATAACTTTATAGCATCCCACAAAAGGTTTGTTGATGCGGAATATGTTCTCCAGGATCATGTGACCTTGTATTACATCACTAAGAATGATGCCATCTTTGTAGAATCTGCAAAAGACAAAGATGTTTCCATATCAGATAGTGGAACCTTTTTGAGACAGGCTCAGTTTCACCTGGCAAAGAAGTTACTCATCATGCCAATTCATGTGTTTCTGATACTAGGTGAACACATCGGGAAACCAAAGGCCAAGCTGATTTTCCTTCCAAATGTTGGAAGATGTGGTTCAACTATGACCACACAGGTGTTTGAAGGATGTGATGGAGTCATGGCTTTATCAGAACCAGACTCTATTAATGCTCTGACAGAGTTGAAAAGAATGGTTTCCAATAAGGAATTCAACCAACTTCTCATTTCTTGTATCAATTTGATATGTAAGCCTGTAATAAGAAAACATATCAATGCTTACGTGGTGAAACCACTTGAACCTTCTATAGTCTTAATTCCTGATATTGTTGCCTCCTATCCTGAAAGTGTCTGCGTCTTTATCTATAGACATCCATTGGCAACCTCAAGGTCCTTGTCAAGAATATGCTACACAGCTCCTATGCTACAGCTCATGATGACACTTGGGCAATTGTCTGCAAGGTTGACTAAGCTAACTCTGCAAATGATGGGTGTTCCTTCTGAAGCATTTGAGAAAAGGCTACTTTTCAGGCTGCATATTGGCGCTCTTCTCTGGGCATCTAATGTCCGTCAGTATCTGGATTTTAGAGATAGTGGAATAAATATTGTTGCTGTACGTTTTGAGGATCTCATTGAAGACCGCTACTATGCCTTTGAGAAGATGTTTGAGTTTTGTGGCTTACCTTATGATTCCAAAGCTGTGGACAGAGCCATGTCACGTGATTCTGAAAGAGGGACCAGCATTGGTCAAGAAAGAACCCGAAAATTCAGAAGTTATGTGGATGAGTATACAGACTTTGTAAAAGAACATACAGATAAGATATGTGACGAGCTCAATGTACCCAGATTCAATGACTACCAGGTACTCCCAGGGACTATTGGCTGTAAAAAGGATATCTAAACTACATGTTGGAATGACACTGAGTAAATTTGGGCCACAAAAAGTACTTTTTCAGCTTTGTTTTTCTTGTTAGCTGATAAAATGAATGATATGGTTTGTAACACGTTCTGTAACTTGTCGATATTTTATGAGAAAAAAACACTAGTATTTCAACATTAGAGACGGTAATCACAAACTATAACCAGCCCATGGCTCAGCCTATAGGACAGAACTAAGATGTTTAACATTTTTTGTAGTGATACTACCAAGAAAAATATCACAATATAATTTTAACACAAGACTTAATAGCACCAAATAAATTAGCATAAATATGTACAAAGCATAACAAATTACCCAAAATTGTTATATGAACCACATTCTTTTAAGTAACTGATAACTAAAAATAACTCATTTAAAGCAATACATATGCTTCATACTGTTATACAGGTAACATGTTTAACAAGTTCTTGTTTGGTTAAAATGGGATGCAGCAGTCTAATGAATAAAATAAACCGCTTGAGAAATCAGTAGTTTTAGATCTCACCTGAAAGTGTGGACACAAGGTGTCAATAATTTCCTTTTTTTCAGAAAACTGGTTTGGATTCTATTGCATCATTTTTTTCTCTGTGAAAGATCTAAAGATTTTAACAGGTTTCTCCTAGCTCCTATTATTGAATACAAAACATATGGTAAACAAATACATGTTTTAAATCACAGAATAATTGGGATAGTAAAATATGCACTGGGTCATCCTGTTGTGACATATTACTGTTTCAACTGCTGCAATCAGAGACTAAATTCTATTCAGAACATGCATGTTTCATGTTATTACTTGGCAAAGGTAGCCCTTTCAAAGTCAGCGACTATTCTGTATTAGTTTTCCCCAAAAGTAATCTGTTACACTGGATGCCTTTATTAAAAAAACATGATTTTAATTCTTTTTGAGTTCAAATTTAATTTCTTAGATTTCATAGTGACCATTTACATATGGCTGACACAATGACTGCGGTCCAGTCATAGGAGTGATGGAATTCACAGTTGCAGTGTAGAGTTCGAACATTTCTTCATGAACATGATAAAATGTGAAATTGAT
This sequence comes from Sabellastarte sp. h YS-2021, assembly GCA_964017235.1. NCBI lineage: Eukaryota > Metazoa > Annelida > Polychaeta > Sabellida > Sabellidae > Sabellastarte > Sabellastarte sp. h YS-2021. Next base: position 32,341,895 of record OZ024929.1, read on the forward strand.
ACTTGTGCATGTCACTTGCCATCCAGACCATTGGACCATGCTGAGCTTAAATCGGGCAGGTAATCTGTGGATGACTTGTAAATAATGTCTCTCTATATCATGGCAACCAGGAAAGACATGCAGATGTATGGCGGATAGGCCTAATGAATATCTGTTCAATGTTTTTGAAGTTCTTGAAATGTCTTGGGCATTAAAGCCTAGCTTCGGATCTTGTCAAGACTACAATGAGGGGAAATTCATAGGACCATATGCATCAAACTAGCTTACCATCAATGATTATTAGCCTGACAATCCACTGTTGCCAGAAGTTTGTCGTAAAAATGTATTACTATTAACTGATATCAGTTTTAGATATCATGCACATACACCTGACTAAGGTTGTTTTTTTTCAGAATTCTATCATTTTTCAGTATGCATTGGTTTTATAAAGAGTGTTTATATTTGCTTATAGATACACATACCCGAACCCTGTTTATCATAGAAAATAAAAAATCACTGAAAATAAAGTCAGCAAAATAAAAAGTGAAACAAATTCCTACAGAAAAATACTGACATTAGCGAAGATCATATTGGGGCAAGCCCACAGCATTATTACTTGTGGGTGTTGAACCAACACAGGGCTCATAGCCTGTTATTGGATACCAAACTTTTAATCACCGGGAAACTGAGAGCCTCAAATCACTATTTCAATTTTAACTTCTAAACAAGGGTGGTCATTGTCCAACCATAGACCAGCTAGCTATCAAATATTGTGTTTTAAGACTTTACATTGAAACGATAATAATGTTCTGTACAGTAAGACACAATCAGCTAATGATAGTATGTGATGTCACATATGAGCACTGCGTGTGCTGCTTTAGTTACCTGCCAACAACTGGTAAATCATTGTACCCACTGGGTTGGTCACATGTTATTATTTCACGATTATTGCGCCTCATAAGGCCATGCTACCCACCCTCAACTGACTCTTGAATTTACCCGAGTTGTGGAAACCAGAACTGCCACACTATCAACCTAACTTTTAAGTCGGCTGTCCTCGAGGATAAGTTCAGGAATCCCTCAATAGTGACCATAAACTGGCAGGTTTGGGGTTGGATCTTGACATTTGTCTATACATGACAACAGTCAAGCCTTTTTCCTTATTTTTTTTCTACTTTTAGGCCTTCATTATTTTCCATACACAAGACAATTAATCCTGTATAATTACAGGTAACAAGTAATGTCTCTTTAACAAACATTGTTACATGCAATGTAACACATAAATGTCAATGGCCACTCGTCAAAGGGTACTAGCATGTGTGAAGAGGTCAAGGGCTCAAATTTTCTGGGTCTCTGGTTGATTTGACCAAAACGTGATTGAGGAATGTCTATTTGAAAGTCCAATCTATATTTCTTCTCAAAGCCCCTGAGTAGTTATCACACTAAAATGTACTCAAAGTATCTGCCATAATGTGTCACTGACTGTGGTTTGGTCATGAACTGGTTTTGTTTGCTGGTGGGCTTCCTATATTTGATAATTCAATAATATATGACACAAACTTTTTTTAAACGTTTTTTTTTTACTTTTTTAAATATTAAAATATTTCTTGGGGACAGAGAAGTAAAAATAAAGTCTTAAATGGGGTTTACTGAATTTATCAAAAATTTATCTTTGTTAGATCTTTGTTATAATGTATAAGCATACATTATTACTTTTCTAGGGCCGCTATGGGCCCCAATGGTCCAATTTCCATGTTTCCTGTGGTTTTATCAAACCCAAACCATGCAATCACGAACCATTTCAAAGAGTGGTAATGATCCTTTTGGAATTTATAACTGTAAACCATTAAGGAGTAAATGAAAACAGAGTGAAATGGTATATGCCAGGAAGGTTGGTACTTCAATAAATTTCATAAAGGTGAAATTTTAAAAAATATTTCAGAAGGATGCAAGCATCAAAAAGTCCAAAAAGGAAATGAATGGGATAAAAATCTGCTAAGATCGGGCAATTTAAAAGAGTTAAGTAATATGTTGTTGTTTTTATGTTTTCAACAAAGTGAAGAGCTTAAACCCACCGAACAGCAAAAAGTTAAACCTCTAGATGCAGTTTAAAGACCTGGGAAGAAGTAGAAGGGGTGGAGGACACACATTTCCAGACACAGTTCTAGGACCATGTGTCATGATTCATGATATATAGTGAGGGTTCCATGGTTAAAGGCCAATGTTGTGCCTGACTTGAAATGTTAAGGAATCACAACAAATAGTAATCTGAAGTAATGAGGTGATGATCTTGGCAGTTTTAGGAGCAAGTGATTAGTTTAACCTGACAGATTAAGGAAAGGCTGAAGGTCCTCATCCTTAAAGGAGGAAGTGTCACGACCATATATGATATGATAAGCTGTTAGACCAGCAATTTAGCTGGCTATGGGGTCAATCAATTGTTTAATAAAATCCAAACAGCAAGGGTCCATCTGGATACAGGTGGTCCTTCTTAATGTTTAGCAAATCAGCATCCCTAGGATCACTTCTCAAACACCTAAAAGCTCAGCTGACATCTACTTTAGACAGTGGTGACCCAGGGCTGAATGAACCAAGAGTAGATGTAACAGTATCTATTGACAGAGGATGCTGTATTGCCGAAGTGTGATGACCTATGGCTGATTGTAATGAAGCAAAAACTTATTAAAATCCAAAGGGAATCCAAATGCGATCAGGTGCAGTAATTGCTTGCCCCATAAATCTCGCAAATGAAATCTCCATCTGACAAGATTTGATTGAGTCTGGACTATTTTTCAACATTTGAGAAAATTGGGGACAGCACTTTGGCGTATGATCCTAATTAGGGTTTAAAAATATGAGGAATCCGACCTTATTTGACCAGTCCCCCTTCATATAGATCCAAATTAGTAACCAGAATGAAGCCAAATTTATCTGCATTTTGGTTGACACATGCCCTATGATCCGCAGTCATTTTTATGATGCCATAGATTGTAAGGTATGTGACTTACATGAGCCAACGTTTGTTGACCATCATACCTCGAACCCTTGATTAAACCCTTGATTTTTTAAAATCATTATGACCACAAAGATTGTGGCTCCTACTTCAATGTTAGAATTTTTAACATCACTAAATTTGTTCTTGTAGTTCTGGTGGGTGAGTATAAGTTACCTTTTGACCAATATATTCATGCATGACCATGTTTTGCTGTTTTAATATCCTAAACTGGATATCGGGGAGTGGAAAGGCCTTCTCCCCATTGCAAAGCAGGCAGAGCACACATGCTTGTACACCCCCACCCCACCTCCACCCCCGTTTCAAGAGTTTTTGCATGAGTACAAGTCAATGACTTTATTGTTCTATCTGTTGGGCTGGAATCAGCCTATCTTTAGATAAATTTGCCTGCGGAACATGCAATTGTTCATCACGCCTGAATCTATCAATCAAGTCAGTGTTGTTGAACTTCAATGCAATAAAACGCAGTCCAACCACATTTATATAATATTAAGCATATATTTTGTGGATTAAGTAGTTTTTTTCTTAGATACAAAAGATTAGCACCACCATATTGCATGAATTTTGGATGAAAATCACTTTATATGTCAGTTTATTTACTTTTTTTAAAATTTTGTATATTCGCTAACATAACTTGACATAACATAACATAAATTGTTGTGTAAACCAGAAGTGACAAACCTGTTGTCAAAGCGAAATTGACTTTCAAACATTTGTTTTCCCTGTTTATTGATGGATTTTAAAGCAACAAAAATGAGTTGAACCACTGTTCAATTACCTTTCCAATTATGTATAGTTAGGAGTCGGATGCAAAATTGTTTAAATTATGCGGTTTCAACTTGTGTGGCACTTATGCAGATCTATAAACCAATTGTATATGTTAACGCAAGACCCCATAAGGATTTTCAACATTTCAAACAATGCTGCACTATAGCAGTGCACAATTCATAAAAGTCTGGAGTCAAAAATAAAATGATAATAAAAGTTATCACTACAAGCGTGTGCCTCGTAGAAGGTCCCGCTTAAAAATTGGTACATGAGCATGACGAAAGTATAGGTTTGAGCCCTACTTACTAAGAGCGAGTTTGGCATTGTGCGTCGAGTGTGTCGGCGCATGTGAAAGTGAGTTTGAACACCTCAGAATTCTTCCGCGGAACACCAAATTAATCCGTGCCGAGTAATCTCCACTGCTGGTGGGTGCATGCGGAATTTCAAAATGGCGGTGTAAACAAATGGGGTCCAGCACCAGTAACTATCTGGTTACATGGTCATTTTTATGCATTTTTGCATCATTAAAAATTACAAAACAGCCATAATTAATTATTTTTATTATAATTATTAGTTTATTACACAATATTTATTACATAATCTGATAGTGAGTATTTCCCCTATTGCCGTTTGTTTACTTTAATCCGAGAACATGTTCTTAGTTGTTTGCCTTCTCATGTCAGAATACGCAATATGCGCATGCGCAAAACCTATCCTCGGCGCAGTCGACATACCAGGCTAAACTCGCTCTAATGTGGGTGTTCCACCACACGACTAAGGCTCCCGATTAAGGGTTTTGGGGGGTCGGTTTGAAATATTTGCTTAGTCCCAGACCTTCTGTAAGGGTCGGTTGTGGTCGGTTGGGGCCGTGTGAGAAATCAAACATGTTTGATATTTCACACGACTACAACCGATTCATATTTCCCGCCCTCAACAAAATGTCCAGTCCCAGGCGTCCTCAGGCCTCCTCAGACCCAAATTTACACAGTCGTGTGTTGTCCCAGGCCGCCTGCGACCCTTAGTCCCAGACCTCCCTAGCTTAGTCCCAGGAGGCCGGTTGTTAATCCCAGACTCAAATATGATGCGTATGAATTTCATGCGTCTGAAAGTGGGTCGGTTGCATTAGTCCCCGGAAGCCTCAGACCGTCTGCGGTGTCCTGGGACCCAAAAATCAAGGTCTGGGACTAAGAACCGACTAAGGGTAACCGACCCTAACCGATCCAAACCGGCCTCCCCAGGACGCCTGGGACCACACATTTTCAGTCTGCGGCGGCCTGAGGACGCCCCAGGCGGCCTGGGACTAACAACTGATTAAGAACCGACTGTTTTCCGCGCGTCGGAAATTAAAACGAGGCAATGAGGGGGTCTGGGACTATATAAGCGACCGCGCACACTATGTCGTTGTTACTGACTGTTTGGCTACTGAGAGACGTGTGTCACTGATTTGTAGGGGTTTTCAGTTTTTATTTTACATTTTATATACTTGAGCTTAGGGCAAATTTCACAGTTAGGAGACACATTTTACTATTTTTTTATTATTTTGTCGACTGGATTATGAGGAAAGAGAAAGGAGGGAAGAGATGAAGGAAAAAGATGGATGAGAGGGAGAAGGAAAGTCAAGTAGAGGAGAGGAGTGAGGTTATTACAGAAGAAGGAAGTGAGAGGAGAGAGGAGGAGGAGATTCAGGAAGATCCAGCTATTGGGGAAGCTGTGGCAGAAGAAGAAGAGAGGTGTGAGGAAGATCCAGAGTGCCATTCTTCAGCCAAGAGAGCCAGGGTGTGTGCCACTTTTACAGACAGCCAGGAAGTTTCCATTGTGGAATTTGTAAAGCTGCACCCTGAACTGTATGACAAGGAACATTCACGTTTCCATGACAGGACCAGAAGAGAGGCTCTCTGGGCAGAAATATCTGCAGAACTCAAGCTCCAGCCCTTTGATGTCAGAAGATGGTTCGAGTCCCAGCGAACCCGTTATGGGAAGCTGTCTAAGCTCCAATCTGGCCAAGCCCCGAGGGAGATGACCAAGAGACAGTCCTGGGTGTACCAACAGATGGGTTTTCTTAAAACCCACATCAGAGGAAAGGGGGCCAATAGAAGTTCAGGTTTTGAGGCCAGTCCAAATACCAGCAGGCAGGACGAATCACGTGGCTCAACTACTGATACAGAACACCTCGAGTCCAGTGTCCTGAGGGAGAGGAGTCAGTCCATCATTACATCAACGCCCGTTTCAACTACAGACTCCAAGATTCTCGAACACTTTGAGCAGATGAGGACACTTATCTCTGGTTTTCTGCATCAGAAGTCAGACAGGCAGTCCTTCTTTGACTACGTGGCATCAGAGGCCGAGAAGATGACTCAAGAAGAATTTGAAGAATTAAAGGGCAAGATTTTTAGAGACATCAAAACTATTAAGAGTAACCGCAGACGTCAGCCATTGCCCAGAAGATCAGCCACTGTTACCACGGAGTCCCAGAGGGTCGGCCTACTGCCAACAACCACTCCACAGGCGTCTAGTTCCACTCAAGCAGCAGCTAGCAGCAGTTTTGTGTACTATACACCAAGCCCCATTGGCTTCAGCAACCCGACATCTGTCCTAACTGTACAGGACGAAGGGAGCAGACACAATCTGAGTGGAATCTTAAGCCAGCTACCAGATCTGACATCAACACAGATCGTTGAGCAGCCTCAGCAGCAGCAGCAGCAGCAACAACCACAGCAGCAGCTCTTTACTATCACCACTTCAGCACCGCCTCAACAGCAGCAGCAGCCTCCTCAGTAGCCATCCAGTCAGGGCGGGTCTTTGACCTGCCAGGCCCTTTTCAGGGCCACCAAATCTTCCAAAAACAATTATTCAGCTACGTGTTCTTCCAATTCCCCTCCCAAAACAAAAAAGTTCAGTACAAATACTTATCACAAGAAAAAAAAAATTAAAGTCCCACACCTACACCACCCCAAACATGAAACAAATAACCCATGGTACAACACATAACAAAAAAGGCCACATAAAAAAAATTAAAAATAACTCCCAATATGGCCATTAATCAGCCCATTTTTAGATTAGAATCCATGGGATAGTTTAAAATCTGTAATTGAAAAGTCCAACACTTACACCTTCCCTAGAGTTAAAAGGCATTATCACATACTTACCAACCCACAAACAGACAAACCCAACACCAAACATAACCCCCCAATAACAAACCCAGTACCAAACCTAACACCCAACTACCAAAAATAAACCCAACCCCAGTAACCACCAACCAACAAACACACAAACCCAAAAGTAAATAGAACCCATGCCAACAAACTGACAAACTATTTTGCAAACACAATCCCCCATTATTGAAAGCAAAACTAGTTCCATGGTTATATTTTCCCCATTTTTGTGATTACAAGTGAAGATTTAAAATTGAAGATTTCCCTGAAAACCTTTGTGCTACAAATAAATTTGCAGGCCATTAACAAGAAAAATTGGTGAAATTATGATGTGGATTTCAAACTATATAAAAAAAAAATCAATTTCGGATATTATGTGTGACTTTGTGTTTGGCTTTTGTTTAACAGTGGGTTTGTCTGTTTGTTGGGTGAGTAAGTTGTGTTTGTCTGTTTGTCCGTCTGTACAAGTTATGTTTGGCATGGGGTTTGTCTGTTTGTCCATCTCAACAAGTTATGTTTGGCATGGGGTTTGTCTGTTTGTCCGTGGGGTTTGTCTGTTTGTCCGTCTCAACAAGTTATGTTTGGCATGGGGTTTGTCCATCTGTAGCAAACATAGCTGATTAATTGTTTTTGGAATAATTGGTAGTCCTGAAAAGGACTGTTATAGTTAGTCCTGAAAAGGACTGTTTACTGCAGCAGGACTTATATTCTGTCATCTTGCCAGGCCACTGCTCCCTCATTGTTGAAGTAGTCCTTCAGGTAATCCCTCTGTCTCTTGGCTTCTCTGGCAGGGTTTCTGTCTTGGCCACCACCAGCAGCACCACCAATCAATCCACAATCATCAGGTACATCATCATCATCGTCCTCCCCCGGCTGCTGACCACCAGGTTGACCTTGATACTGGCTTCTCAGTATGTTGTGTAGAACAACACAGGTCAAGACCACTTCCCTGACTGTTGCTGGGGGTAGTTCAATGGTTGTCCTCATCACCCTGAATCTTGACACAAGGATGCCAAAAGCGTTCTCCACCACTCTTCTGCCCCTTGAAATTCTATAATTGGCAATCCTTTCCTCTCTTGTTAACATCCTTCTGCCATAGGATTTCATGAGCCAGGTCTTCAGGGCAAAAGCATCATCTGCCAGGATGAAGTAGGGGACATCTCTCCCACCCTGGGTTATAGGAGCTGGGTCAGGGAAGCCTATCCTGCCATCCTCAATCCTCCTCTTCAGCTGAGAGGCATTAAATATCTGGCCATCCGAGCAGGATCCTTCAGTACCCACATCCACCCATCTAAACTTGTACTGTCCATCTACCAGGGCCAACATGACAATGGAAAAGAACCCCTTATAGTTGTGGTAGAGGGCTCCAGTGTTCTTGGGCTTCTTCAGGGCCACATGCTTCCCATCCAGAGCTCCCAGGGCATGTGGAACATTCCACCTGATCCTGAATTCCCTCTCCAGTTCTTTCCACTCATCTGGGGTAGTAGGACATTTGAGGTACTCCCTGGTGAACTCATCCTGGATGGCCCTGCAGACCTCTGGTATAAACTTGGAGATGGTGGATCTGCCAACCCTGAACTGACAGGATAATGATGTGTATGACTCTCCAGTGGCCAGATATCTGATGGTGAGGGCTAACTTCTCACCAACACTGATTGGTGCTCTGTAGTTGGTGGCCTGCCTGGCTAGGTGTGGTTCCAGTCTGGTCTTAATCATTTCAAAAAATTCTGGGGTCATCCTCATGTAGTTGGTGAATCCTGGAATGTCTGTGGCATAAAGATCAGCCATAATGTTGTGGTAGGCCCCCCTCTCCTCTCTCTGCAGTAGCCATGGCCTGACCCACATGTTGTGCCTTCTTCTAGGTCTCTGTATGGGTGCTGGTGGTGCTGGTGGTGGTTGCTGTGGTCGACGTAAAAAATGGAAATACATGATTATTTGTAACTGAATAAAAACCAAAAAAGCCCTAAGTTGTTGTTGAATCTGTCTTCCATTAAAAGGTGGCATCCTGCTGTGTTCCCAGAAAAGCAATGATGATTAGATCGCGAATTTTATATATATATACCTAGAAAATCCAGCAAATTTGGAAAACAATAATCGGGGATCCTGGTCTGGGGAAGACTGAGGAGGCCTGAGGACGCCTGAGGACGCCGGTAGTTAATCGTGTGTTAGTCGGGGCTTAGTCCCAGGAGGCCTGAGGCGTCCTGGGACCCAGTCGGTATGTGTACGACAGGATCGTGGTTGAAACCAACCTGAAAACTGCCTTAGTCGGTTCTTAGTCCCAGACCAGTCGGGGACTGTCTGCGGCCGTCTGAGGTGTCCTGAGGCGTCCTGGGGACGATCTGTTCTTAATCCCAGACTTCAGTACCGACCCAGTATTCCCGCCCATTTTTGTTATTTTCCCACCGACTGTCCACGATTAAGGGTCGCCGACAGGATCGGGGCTTAATCTTTTGGTGGAACAGGGGCATAAGGGACTGCAAAAGCACATCTATCAAACCTGTCGTTTGTGCTGGGATGATGTACATAAAAAGATCAACAGGTGTCAAAACAGACAGAGATGGGATATTTGTGTTATTTTCATAATAAAATTTACATTATACTGCACCATGTATACACCCGGTAACAGTCATCCGAACGGGACAGTAAAAGCGAACGCAAATATAAATAGTAAACAAACAGCATTGAAAGCCACAGAAAATTACGCTTATACCTACCTAGTGAGGTTTATATAATTATTTTTTTATATTTTAATTCATTTCTACACTAACGGACAATAAAAGTATTTTCTTTCTATTCTGCTTTGGGTTTTCCCCAGGCGTACGTAGTTTCCATGAGAAGGGGGTTTAGTACTGAAAGGAGGACAGAGCCAGCACCTGGCCCACGTACTGCACTGTTTTAATGAGCATACATTTTTTCATCAAGCCAATTTTACATTAAAACTGTAAACAATATTCTCAACATGTGTTCTATAGAATCTGTTCAGCCTTTATTACCTGCAAACGGAATCCACAGCTCCTCAATGTGGAATTCAGTGAGCCTGTACCCCTCATTCACTTAGGTAGTGTGCACTACTCTTGTCATCTATGTTCCAAAGTATTCTCTGAGTAGGTTATAACTGGGATTTGTAATTAATTATGAAACTTATTTCTCATGACAAAGTATATAGGTATAATAGTATATTTACCTTGTTGCTTTATCTTACCCATTTGTACACCTATATGCAATCAAAACTGAATCTATTGCAATGTTTTATTTTTCCTTCCATGTTGCTTTATGGTTTCCCCAGACCTTCAGACTTTCCTAGTTTATTTTAATTCAACTTTTGATGGAAATTGTAGCCAGTAGTTAAATCACTAATTACAACTGGGAACCAATGGCCCACCAATTAGTAGGACATCAAAGGGTACTTGGGGTTATTAGATTTTGAGTGTGAGAACCAACAATATTTTTCATCAAAATGGTGAAAGTATCATATTGTACCCTTATGAATAGCCTCAAAACTTCAAATACATTACCTCTAAAAGTAGAGTCAAAAGTATGTTCTCTCATCAAATATGTGCATTATGTTCTACAGTGATTTTAATTGATAATAAAACTTCAATAAGGTATTCTGTATAGCTATCTTCTGTTATCAGTTGTTACTTATTTTGATCGCCAATTTGTCTTTGACTCCTGTAAAAAATGCTTTCAAAGTCTCACTATAAATACAAGAAGTGAGTCACAGAATCATTAAGTAGATCATATCACTTGTATCAAACTGAGTAGGGTGTCCCTGGAAAACAGTGCAAAACATTGGGTAGGTCATATCATATCAGTTGCAGCATTTTGGGTTGGGTGTTGTGGGAAAGCACTGCAAAACAGTGTACAGGTCATACCAAAGGATGTAGATAGCAATGCAATACATTGAACAGATCATATCACAATGACAAAATGAAACCAAGGTACATAATTTAACCAGCATACATTCACTGTTTATTTTGTGAAATAGTAATACAAACATAAAATGCATGCAGAAAAAAAATTGCTTTAAATTGCATTCAGAAGCTTTGGAAATATGTTACATGTATATACTTAGAAATTAGTAAAGTTAAAGATTCCAGTGTTTATCATGTATATCAAAAGTGTCATTAATGACAACACATAAATTTTCTAGAAGCAATGAGGTAGATATATGGTTTGCCTTTGTAAAGGCTGCATGAAAAGTCTCACAGTTACAAAAATCTACAAATGAAATTTCTTCAAGATCTTCAATTTGCCTTTGACACTTCTTAATAATTGTATAATGTATATGAAATTACATTTAGTAATCACAAATAAAGTTTTTAAATTGATGTTTATATAATAGGAAATAATTGTGATTCTAAAAATCTCTATGCAAATAGTGTCAAAAATGTCAGAGTTGCACACAAATAACTTTGATGAGGGACTGTGAATTGAGTGCAATCTGGGGTTGGGCATCAACTATTCTCAAATATTAGTGTGTGGATTGAGAGAGTCAACTGCAAGGGGTCAATAATATAATGATTTTAGTAGATCCTGGTGGAGTTCTTTGGGGGAAGGGATCAAGAAGTTTTAGTACAAAGTGTGAATGAGTTTTGAGAGACACACACAGAGCTTGAGTGGGGGATCAATGATGAATGTCTTGAGGATTGTTTTACCAGATGATATTTTAATAATTATTTATCTATAATAAATTTCAGCACAAGATAAAAGCAAATTTTGACATGTTCAAAGGTCAACATGTATCTCTATTTGCTTTATTTTTATATATTTGCTGTTCACTTTATTGTTTTCTCATTTGCTTATTTTATGGATCATATAATTGACACATAACTGAACTTGTGGGTTCTTAACCTTATCCAATATCTTTGCCAATGCCCAAGAAACTTTGTTCAAGTAAAACGTTTCACAAACTACAATGAAATGGTATAAAACATCAATAGCAAATACATAAATGTATCATAATTGTAACATCTGTAACAAGATGTCACATATGCAATGTCTCTTTCAAAGTTTATTAGCTCTAATGCATATGATTTGTATGATGTTCTTGATGATGTTGATTCCATCACAAATCAGTCGAATAAAATTACTTGAATTGTAAATGCTTAGTCAGTGCCTGATTATTTGTCACCAGACACTTAAAAGATAATGATTTTCATCTCAATGAGCCAACAATTGAAAAAGCTAGAAAAAAATTTACTTTTGGCTTTAGCAGTAAAAATAACCCAAATAATATGCACATATTTCTCACCTTTACACACAATTGCTTCAATTGGACTGGTTTCCAATAAATATACCACAAAATTTAGTAAATAGAAATCACTGGGAGGGCACAGTGACACAGTGGGTAACACACTCCCCTCCCACCTCTGAGGTCTGCAGTTTAAACCCTGGACCCAATGTGGGAAAGTTGGCAGTTGCTTTCCGATGGTCTGCAGTTACAGTACAGAACCTTGACCGACTGTATGTACTGGTTTCCTCTGCCCATAAAACTACCCATCATGATATGATATAGTGTTGAAAGTGATGATAAAATCCAAATAATTAATTAAATAAATAAATCATTGCGTTTCATCTACCACCAGTGGTCTCAAAGTGGAATTAAATCCATTTAATTCTTTGGACTTGTGTCTTGGTTGTTGAGCCTTAGAGTCTGTCTTTTGATGGAGATTAAACACTATAAAAGTCATATTAGAAATTGGCAATTTGTACAAAGACCCAACAAAAACATAATTTATTTCTGGTACTTTTGTCAATCAGTATTCTATAAAACTAATGATGGAGTAAATTAAGCATGAAGCTTTATAAATATTTTGATTGTAAATAAAATGTATCTCCATATTATATTACAATGGACAAACACAATGGTATGGGTTTACTTCTGCCTCATATATACCACAACTATCCTAACTGTCCACTTATTTTAATTTATGAAATAATACATGATCATCCAACCACTGGGGAATTCTCCCCAAGTTGTCCATTTACAATATTTGTTGTTAGATTGCCGTTCGGTTTCACTGTCCCATTTACAGACGTGAACCACTGAGTAGGTACTTGTGTTAATCAGTACTTAAGTACACAAATGATTTAACAAATCAATATGAAGTATTATATACATTTAAGTAAAACATGTATCTCCATTTTAGAACACAAAAGTTTAATAACAGAATGAGTTTAATACAGACATGACGCAAAAATCAATAAAACGTTCGGATCCACTGTTACCGGGTGTATATGATAAAGTTCGATCAGCAGTCCATCACAAAAACTTTAATCTGAATTGTTACTATGAAACCCCTTCACTTGTTTACACGAAATTAGGTGGAAAGATATGCAACAGCGATAGCAGCAATTCGTAAATATTGACCAAGATCCAAAGAAATCTCTTGTCACACTGAACCTAATGACAATGATGATCAAACGTCTTCGGTGATTTCCAAAGAGATGCACGACTGCCAGGGTTTTGGGCAGGATCCAAATCACAACTGTTATCAATGGAACGATTTGATACTAAAACTTTCCCGTTTGGTTTGGGGAATTGTATTGTTGTATATTAAACCCATTGCCGATTTTTTTTAAAAATATACTTATATTTTACACCCTATAGCATCTGCAAAGTTTGGGAATGATTCAGTAAAAAACCTGTTGCTACCATTTAAATATTCGGGTTTTTACATCTGTACTAAGATATGGACATGATGTATAAGCAATACCCCCTTTTGGGGTTGCAGTTCAGTCGCATTAGACTAATCCACGTAAAATAAACTCACCCTCTTGAATCTAGCCAATCATAGTCTTCCTTCTGTCGTTAGCCAATCACAAGCCTCTTACTATTCCCTCGTGGTGGCTGAGTCAGCTTCTCTCAGTTATAATTTGAAGTCTGAAAGATCAACATCTATTTTATAAACCCACCCTAACCCATCCCTTATTTATAGGTTTTAGTCTATTTTTAGTGTTTTATGCGGCTATTCTCATTTGTGTTCACAACCTTGTTTTGTTACTTCTTAATGTTTATTATGTAAAAGTACATGCTTGTTATTGTCAGACTCATTAGAAAGTTTCACGAGATCTTGGTGATTGTGATACTCATATACAAATCTCGTATGGGAAGTCTCGCGAGATATTATTACTTATACATGCTTAACAAATGTAGTGACTAATAAATGGTAGTGCCCAAATCTCATATCTTTGAATACGTGTAATAATGCGACTGTAGTGGAAACTATTGTATGGGTAACCATTTTATTGTTTTGTTTTTTTATTCGAGGGAGGGGGTGGGTTATGTTGTATTGCTCGCTTCACCCTTTGCCAGATTTTCACCAAATATGGTGAAAATGGGTACCTCCAAGATGTCTATGTCTCCAAGATGTCTATGTCTGATCATGATCTAAGTCTTTATTTGAGTATTCATGTTTTATGTTCCCCGCTTCCGGCTTTGTTTTTTTCACAATGAATCTGTGATACAGACTATTAACCTCTTATCAGTTTCACTATCTTCACGGAGAAAATGCACCCAGAGAAGTGATCAAAAGTTGATTAAGTTTTGGCCAGGATCCAATAAAATAGTGCCATTATTTAACTGTTCCCGTGGTAACCAGTTATGTTTCTATTATGTGATAGACTCACTCAAGCCCTATTTGTTACAGCTGTACAGTCAATCATATAAGAGGTACAGTTGATTAGGTTTTACCCATGGCATTATGTCGACAACTTTATTTGAAAATGTCTTTTTCTTCAGTAAGGCTTTGCTGAATAAATGTAACATACATAAACATCATATTACTTATAAACATAGTTTGATATTTGTTCTAAGTTTAACCCCACGGTAGGATCACAGTTCTTTGAATTTCCTTGTTATATTTAACGTTGAATGGGTTATATGACAGTAAAGTGTTTAATTAATCAAGGAAAACCATAAATATGGCTCAGAATCTGCACCATCTTTACGTCCTCACATTTGCCAGTATTTAAAGCAAGTCTTAGGGGCCATTGTGGCAAAGTGCTAACACACTCGCCCACACTTTCCCATCAACGAGATCAGAATTAAAATCGTGGTAAAGCTGGTAGTTGCTTGCCGTTGGTCGGAGATTTACAGTACAGAACCTTGACCAACTGTATGTAATGGTTTCCTCTGCCCTTCCAACTACCCCACACAATATAACTGATAAGGTACTAGGCGTGACGTTAAAACAGTAATTAAATAAAATTAAAGCAAGACTTCAACCCGTAATCTCCAAGGCAATAGAGGAGTGCATAGTGAACCTATTAAAGGAGATTCTGGATCCATGAGAAGAAATCCTTGCATGCTTTGATTACATCA
Organism: Sabellastarte sp. h YS-2021; assembly: GCA_964017235.1. Taxonomy (NCBI): domain Eukaryota; kingdom Metazoa; phylum Annelida; class Polychaeta; order Sabellida; family Sabellidae; genus Sabellastarte; species Sabellastarte sp. h YS-2021. The sequence goes on from OZ024929.1 coordinate 32,357,133, forward strand.
AGTTATATGTATCATCAACCAGTTCAGCTTTTTGTAATAATATTTAGGCTGTTCACAATCCTTTGTTTGCGCTGTGCCATTATAAGACCGAGGCCAGACCAAGGATTTCCTCAGTAAATTGAGCTCAACATTAATTAGTTGAATGATTTACCAAAACATCTTGTGGAAAGCAACTGTTTTTAAGTGGAGGTGGTTTTTTGACAACAGACAAACATATCCATTAGTCCATACACAAATACGACTGTGTGGTCTGTTCCCTCATTCATCTGGATCTTTGGTCTGTTAGATAGTCCAATAATAGCCTTTCTCTTGGCTCAGAGTATTAATATGCATAAACCTTCCACTTGTAACCGTTTCAAGAAAGTTATATAGTTGCTAAACAATATTATAATTATACCAGGAAAGCAATTTGTTTAATTTATATTACGAGTTTAACAAAATCTATGGTCAAATTTCCTGAGTGAAAACAGTTGTTTATTAATGTCAGTTGTTTTGGTGCACAAACTAACATCTGACCAATATCTCATAGATATTACTACTGAAACTGTGGTTATATGTAAGCATAATTTTAAAACATATAATTCTTCGAGTTTTATATAAACACTATTTTATTGTTTTAATGGTACTTGTTTATTCCCCGTACCAGTGATAAATCATTGTACTTAACCTTTTTTTTCTTCTTTTTTAAAAAAATTATCAATAAATTGTCAAATGTCAGACACATATAAATGTTTAACTGATTCTCAATTCAAAATAGTGTTGAAAGGGCAAATCTTATACCACCTACTGAGTATAATCTAATGCGTAAGGTGCATGGGTTCAGCCATTTCCGGTATTTAAAAAAAAATATATTACTATAATATATATTGCTGCACTGGATGCAAATATTAGCTTTTAAGCACACATTAATGATCTATTTACGTGTGTGTAATTTCAGCAAATCAAAACAAAAAGCCAATCGTTTGTGTGTTGATAGGGTCTGAACTTTATCTTTTCGCGCAGTAATCGACATGGAGTAATGTGGTTCTTACAGCATAAATATTTATACTACAGTCGAGTGGAAGACTCCATGACATGAGATTAACAGAGGCTATACAAGTCACACGATACAATACAAACATTCTTATCACATTATTTGAAAGCTGCTAATTAAATAAACCTATTTCAATAAGTGTAGTTCATCAGATATATTTTATGTATTTTAATTTGAAAAACGATATAGTTTATTTATTCTAATTTGAAAAATGTTCGAAACATACCTGTTATTTATTTTAGTGAAATATATTGGACACTTATAAAAAAAAGAAAAACTCTCAGGTGTAATTTAAATGTTGTTGGTTCTGCTCATTATATTTTCTGTTCACGTCAATGCAATTAAAGTGATGGGGCTACAGAGATAAATTATGTAAAGCTATTTGAGTGTTCACATTTTATACGTTCATTTTTGAACTAATATTTAAAACCATAAAAAACTTTTCATTTCAACCTTTGCACAATACAGATATCCTATCTTTTAATATTCTTATTATTTCATTAGCTTCAACAAATGTAACTTTTATTGTGAGGCTGTTCTTTATGTGGGAAATCTATGGACTGCTTCAATTCTGTGGCCTAGCAGGTTAACAGGTTTTGTATCCAATCACAGACTGTTATACCTCTATGGGGGTGGGTGGGGGTGGTGTTACCTCTGTGATGTGGTAGTTTATTTCACAACTGTAAAAACTACATATCAAACATATGTTGGTTTTAATATGTTAACTTTAAAGTTTTAGTGAGCCTTCCATTATCGTAGAAATCAATCGACTGTGTCTTGATTGACGATCTGGTAGTTTAATGTGACCGTTGGAGCCAACCTGAGGTCTTGACAATCTTAAGATTGGCACTAGCCCAAGATGAGAATTTTTTTTTTTTTTTTTTTTTGGGGGGGGGGGGGGGGGGGGGGGGGGGGCAGTTTATCTTAAGAATGACTGGCAAATCTGAAAATTAGTAGCCATACTTAGAATTCTAAGATGGGGTAGTACCAGTCTTAAGATTGATAAGATCTCTAGTTTGGCTCCAACATAATCACAACATAATCACTTCTGAAGCAAGATGTTAAATCCAAATATGATTTTAATACAATAATTGTTGATATATTGACCAATAGTAATATTCAACTCACTTAAAATAGTCAAAGTCTGGCTATAGGTTATTTTATTTTGAAGCTTGATTGTGAAAACTCTTGTAACTAATTATGTACCATTGATTTTTAAAACAAGAAAAATATCAGACTGTACAATACAAAAACATATAATGACATGTTTGACCTTTTAATGAATACCGATATAACATGAAAAATAATGCACATATTTATACAAAACTACAATCCTTTTAAACCCTGGGTTGAGAAATTAACTTGAAACAATTTATAAATGGCACAGAACTACTTTATATGTAGAAATTTTCGCTGGGCACTCGTTTTAGCTATTTTACTTAATGATTGTGAAAATGTATTGCTAGCGTGAAATTCTAAATCTTTATTAAAACCGGAAGTAGAAACTAGGCGTAAGTGAAAAGTGATGCTCGTGAATTTCTTAAGAATTAATGAATTTTTTTTCCAGGTAAAATTACTACTTATATAATAATCTTAGCATTGAGGGAAATTAACACACTTCAATAATTTGCTGTAAAAAAAGAAAAAAAAAGAAAGAAAAACGTCTTGATTGCTTCATTCTGATTGTCTCCAACCTTAAATCTTCTCATTTCGCAAATATTGTCAGCTGGCAATGTTACCAAAATGGATTCTGTTCTGTTCGAGTACTCATACTAATATCCAAATAAACAAATGTAATGTGAAACTTAACGTTATATAAAGGGGTCAGCATGTTTTTCTTTAAATTATGGCAATTATGAAATTCAGATATCTATATCTCATCCCAGAAATTATGAGAGACTGTGGTGTCTTTATGTCCGACGTTTGAATTCATGCAAACAGACGTTATCAACAATAAAACTTACCAGACCATGTCAAAAGTGCAGAATTTCATGTCTAATAACCAAATCAATCAAACTAATGATTTGCAGATACAATCAGGTCAGTTGTTGCATGAAATATGTCTATAATCCTATATCACCAAATTTAATTGATAAAAGGAATATTACATATTACCAAAACTCTTTCAGCAAAAATTTTAAAACGGGAATTCATGAGATCAGTTGACATATTTAACACATTCTAGGATATTTAAAGTGTTCCATTCAATCAGTAAGTTATGTATCACTTATTTTGGGGGACAGTATGTACAATATGGTGAACCTATTATTCTTACAAACAGAATGGTTGGTTTCTGAATACACTCACTGAACTGTGACAACTAGATACAAGAAAGTATATATCAGTAATATTATTTTTTAAATGTACACCAGTATGCAAAATAAGGCACAGAATCCTTAATAATTCAGTTTTCATCATTTTTGCTTTCAATATGAAAACATAAAATTTTCGACTGCAATAATATCCCAAGCAAAATGTCAACAAATATATTAGCCAATAGTTACAATATTAACACAATGTACAATTCATATTTTTGGTGGGAATCTTTCTGACAACAACAAAAAAGATCAATCCTATTTTGTAATATCGCTGACGTCTAAGCTGAGGTTTGTTAACTGAGAGTCTCACACATATCCAAATAAGGTCATACCCAGCTGTGCTGGTAACTGGTGTAAAATGGGGTATATCCATAGCTGCTTGACGACTGCGGACTGAAATCTGAGTCTGTTTTGGCTGAGGCAGAATTCACATTACTGAACCTGTAATTAGTACTTGGTCGGAGGTTATTGGAAGTGTACGTGCCCCTTGAAGTCCACACTTGTCCCAGAGAAGGCGGGGGAGGTGTGCTAAATGACTTATAGTCGTAACTGTTCTGTATTGGTCCGTATTGGAAGTCCGCCTTTTGTACAGCGGGTAAATTGTGATATGGGGAGGTGATATTGGTCAGTCCGTGTGACTCTGACGTGTCTCCTTTCACGTCTGAGATAAAGGAGGGCAGATTTGAAGACATATTTGACGGGGCGAACGACAGGGGCCAGTTCCCGCTATAAATAGATTCCTGTGGAGTCGGCAAGAATCGGTTAAATCCGTTGACGCCATAGTCTGTGTTGAACATAGGTTTGTGGAAGCCTATTCCAGGTCTTGGGTAAGGCACAGCACGTTTCATCCTGCGCCTACGTCTGTAGTTCCCCTTTTCAAACATGTCTTCAAACTTGATATTTGGCGCCAACATCCAGTAATTCCCCTTCCTCTCCCCGCCCCCCTCTCTCGGCATTTTCATGAAGCACTCGTTCAGTGACAGGTTGTGACGTATGCTGTTCTGCCAGCCTTTCTTGTTCTTTTCAAAGTAGGGGAACTTCCGGGTGATGTATTGGTAAATTCCATTTAAGGTAAGGCGTTTTTCAGTGGAGTCCTTGATTGACATGGCAATTAATGCCACGTAAGAATAGGGTGGCTTCTGATTCGGGTCATACTCTTCGATGTCGTCTGCCCCTTCCTCGCTGTCGGGTGTCCGTGTGGTGTCACGTGACTCCCCGAGTGTGACGTCATTGCGTTTCGTACTAGGACAACTTCCGCTCCTTTCGGGATTCCCCTTCAAGGACGAACTATTCATAGAAACATTGCAGCAAGGAGACAAAGCTCTTGTCCCGTGGTTACAAGGGAGTAGTTCTGTGGAGTTCCCATGTTTGCTACTGAGGCACATGTCTTGAAAGCAACTCATTTTTAAACCCCAGCTCATGAATTTCAATGAGGCGTTACTCCCGTCAGGTTCAATTTACACACACCAGTTTAGGCAGGCTCTGGTGAGTTTGTGTCTGAAGTTGTTAATCGTCTGTAACATAATAACAGTGCCTGTGTACTAGTTTAATGTAAAAGTATATGAACAAGCTCCATAGTCAGCTCCATTAACTTTTACTTTTAACACACAGTCATTTTGTAAATTATAGCTTATCGACAAAAATTAAGCATTTTTTTCTGAAACCATAAATTCTATCCAGGTGTATCTCCTACGTTATTAAATAGAATGTAAATGATTTGATTAGAAAGACCTAATGAGGCATCGCCCCCTTATTCCATTGTTATCTCTCTTTATCAGAAAATAAACTGGGAAAATTATGAAGGTAGCAAAGTTCTGGCTGGGCCAATGTTTTACAATATATACAAGGAGCAATAGGCAACAAGCTGCTGTCTCTCAAGTTGACTGACAGCTGTCATGACAGCCCATTAAGGCTAAATTCCAGGCATGTTGAGTTGGCCAAACAAATGGCTCTCCACTCTTCTCCCAGTCATATCCAATTGGCCCCGCTCATTACAAAGGGCCCGTCATACAGCCAGTTGGCTCTGGACACTCCAGCTTTACATAGCACAGATCCTGGTCCGGGTGTTGTGAGATGAAAAGTCGTATTGGAATACGTACTCTGGTACACTGTGCCAAAGGGGATGATGAACTGCTATAGATTGGATATGGGTTGAACTTTGCTTTGAGTGAATTGTATCAATCACATTACAATTGGTATTTGAGGTTGTGGATAAATGCATTACATAGTAGTTAGATTCTACACGGAAAACCTGCGGGAACCAACAAGCAGGCACTATCTTTCCTGCTTCAGACAAGGAATTGAACCGAAAATCTGAAAGACAAGAGGCAAGTGAATTACACACTTCACCGCCGCACCAACAAGATAACAGAAATGTGAAACTTATGCTAGAGTCATACTTCTTTTCTCGGAGTACTGAAATTGCTGATCTAAACCATAAGTTGTGGATGTACTGAATGTGATAGAGTTATTATATTCATGACAGACATTGGGGGTCACATTTATACCACTTTAGATATCACTCAAAAAAGTTAACACCATCATTGCCATTTGAGAAGAGCCCTATATCATACTGGATTCCCTCATAAGAATAAGAAAGTTACTGATTCTATTGATTCTATAAACGGGAAAGCTTATCTTATTCATGCAAATGCCAAGCAATATGAAAACCAAGAAAATGTGAAGAAAAATTAAACAGAAGAACACCGCATCATAATCCTGTCATACTGATCCTATGGTGCGGTTACATCTAAAACTGGAAAACTTACAGTAGAAAGGTGTGTCCAGCAACCCCTAAACATTCAGTGATGTGGAAAATGAACGAAACAGTATTATACAAGGCATCTTCAAATGCTGCCCCTGAGAATGCTTCTTTTATGATTTTCTAAATTTAATAGTCACAAACGCCAGCTAAATGTGAAATAAAATTTGTAGCCCTTATTTTAAAACAGTAAGCATACCAACAGTCGTCCATGGGTAGGGCCAAAGACATCACAAAAATAATTGTGGATTCGCAGCGGAGATTCAAACCATCTTTCAGAAGGACCAAACCGTGTATTCGACCCTACATTTTGTAAAAAATTACCCAGATCCGGCATATAGTTCTGTGTGATGTGCACAGACAACCAGGCTATATAAGACCATCTTTCAAACTTTGTTATAAATGCAAATTTTAGGCTAAAGTTTCTGCTTACTCTTCTAACCTCACAAAACCGAAGATGGTCTTTTTTCCTTCTTCTCAGAGAAAACATGAGGTATTTAAACAACATTCAGCTGACTGGCTACATCGTGTGGGAAGCCATCAGTTGTAAACTTAGACAGAATGTAACTCACACCACTTTTCTGTATACTTCTGTTAATAACCTATCCCTCATTTCCCCCTCCTCACATCGTTCTCTTAATAAGCTTTATGATGCAGCATTACAGCATCACTCAAACTTCTAATTACATCTGAAAGAAGTTTTATCTGTATCTCTGGACTGATGTACCAAAAACACAAGGATTTATCCACATCATCAAGTATACTTAACAAATATACAAATATACAATTAAGTGGATAAAGCACAAGAAAAATGATTTGCTAAAGTTATTTCTTAATTTCTGTTTAAAAACAGTTTCCCATTATACTTTGTAATAGTGACATAAATCAAAGAACGTTTAGAGCTACAATAAAACTTTCTTTACAATATCTGTTGACTAGTTAGCCTTTAATGAGGCTTTGAAATTGTCAAAGAAAAAAATTGATGCATGCATTTTTAGGTCCATATATGGAAACATACCATAAACAAGCAGTGCCTGATGACACACAACCACCAGCGGATAATGCTAAAAAAAATATTTTTAATCCAGAAGCAGATCAGAATCATCCAACCGAATCTGGATCAACTTTAATGATGATTGTTTGTTTGCAAATAAAAACAAAAAGTCACAAAACCGCTCTGGATTCACAATCCGGATCATCTTTGAGGATTGAGCCACGGGTAGACCCAACTGTCTGTGAAAATATCACTTTGCAGATCTGATGTAATTTTCAAGTTATGTACGCGGAGAAGCAAACTGTCAAACGGACACAATTGGAATGGAATGTTCTTCCTGCAGAGATTTGTGCATCTCCCTCTTTAGCCTCTTTCATAAACCAGCTTAAAACGTACCTGTACGGCAAGGCATACCCCACCTTAGTACTAATCATCCCCTGCCATTCTCTGTGGTGCTTGACCTCTTTTCTATCCCTGTATACTGAAGGGGGTTGACCATCTTGGTGTTGTTGTACCTTAGATTCCCCTTCGTAAAGGAGAGATTACGCACTATAAAAGTTCAATTAGAATTAGATTATAATACATTTGCCTCTCCCCTTCTGTGTCACAGATAAAAATCAAAGCCATTTTCTAAATTTAGCAATTATGTGTTGGTGGTCAATGTGGAGGTAAAATGATGGAGGCACTCATTTCCTACCCAAATAACCAGGGTTTGAATCTGTTTATTAGTTGACTTGGGTTTCCTAACATTCCTGACATATTATACAATCAATAAGCTACACTAGGACTGGTAGTTGAGGGTATGGTAGAAGTGATCATATTGTACTGAAAACTATCTTGTACTGATAAGCCACTAGCAGTTTTCCCACTTCGGTCCAGGGTCTAGACAAGAACCCAGGACCTGAATGGTAGGAGTCAAGTCTGTTTACCACTTTGCCACGGTGCCCCCTTGTATCTCTTCGTGTTATGTGGTCGAGAAACTGGACAATAGGCCTGCCAACATATGGTTTACAGTGACAAAATCTTTGCTAGCTCAATCATGCAACCAGCCAGGTAACTAGCTGATTTACCTGCGTGCTCGTGGATTCTGAAACAATATTTTTTTATAAACAGTAGTATTCATGATATGTTAGCCATGAAATGGACCAAAATGAGGAAACCAAAGGAAGAAGCTAGTACAAGATTATTGATTAATTCGGAATGTTAATTTGCCTCTTGGAATCAGAGAGCTTATCCACCAGTGAAGTTGTAGTCTGATTAATTATCTGTGCCTGGCCAAGTTTAAACCAACTACATCAATGTTTCGATATAAGTAACTCACTGGGACTAAATGCTTTATTAATAATAGAATGAACGATTGAAACTGAGCCCAAAAATGAAAGAACTGTAAGTTTATATTTTCTCTTGAACAAAAACATATATCGGGGTACAGGATGAAGTCTTGCACCAGACTAGATGTAAAGATATCAGAAATCTGCTGCTGCCTACTCAACGTCTCAGTTTTTTACACACATTTACCACTTGACACAACTACTTAACCTTTTCTGTCTCCTCTCATTGTCGAATATCACCCCCCTGCACACACACACACACACTTCCCCAATCACATGATTTTATCAGCTTGGGAAGATATTTACATATTTAAACCGACATTTAATTGAGAAATTTTTCTTTGTGTGTCTTTTTATTTGGAGTTTACAAAGTCATATAATCAAATTTACAAAGGCCACATGTGAATCTATTTAAAATGTTAAATGATTCCAGTTTTTAATCTGTACTGATTTAAACACATTTTATTCATAATTAGAAAATGCACTTACATAAAACCTTGTTACATGATGAAATGTACAATAAACTCTAAAGCTGTACTGAAAACACAGGCATTTAATAGTCTATTTAGGGGCGTTACTGTGGATAATATCAAGATCAAAGAGTTTTGACTACAGGGTATAGCTTATTCTTTGCAATTTCATCTTTGATAAAATTTCATTAATGGACAGAAAAAAAATCATCCATGTTTCATAGTCATGCACATTAAAGTTAGACAGGTTTACAATGTTTAAATCTTCAGTAAAGCGGTTGGCAAAAATGTCAATAGACTTCTGAACTGTTTGTCATTCTCTGCAATGTGTGGGGTAATGAAATCCACAAATGTTGTGTTATGGGGTGTGGTAATTTTTGCGCTATGATTTCAATCTATTAAATTAATCAATGCTAGCATGTAAAATATACCTTTATAAGAACATAATTAATATGAATCAGCTGATCGTGTGCTCTCATAGAGCAGTAAAATCTGTGATGAACAAAATGACTTTGTTTCTTTGATGATTTCTTTTGTAAAGCCAAGGAGAAATACAATATGTATCAGTTTTCTTCTTTTTTTTTTCTTTAGCACACAGGAAACATTTCAGTAGTTACTTTAAAGCTACCTCCCACCCTATCCTACTGCACATGATCTACGGATTAGTTACCATTCTTCCTTGCCAGTTTGTTGACTATCACAGAGAAATATTTACTAAACATGAAGGTAAATAAATATCACCTTCTGTGACTACTTCTTTGGTTCCATATTATGATAATAAACGTATATACCTTGTCATCGGGTTAATTTATGATCCCTATGTTATTGTTAGGGAGGCGGGAGTGATGTTATATACATTATTACAATGTTGAGGAAAGTGGCCCATTTGCACAAAACGGTATTTGCACTGTTTGTAAACAGAACCGGTCTAATGATAACGGGGAGGTTAGCTTTATCCAGTACACGTGGGGAGGTGGGGTGGCTTTGTTTGGAAAACATGCCATTGGGTGGTCATTTATCAGAGGTTTATTGGTCCAGGCCCAGTCCAGACTAGAAGTGGTGTGCGGCCACTTGAAAGGGAGACACAGTGATGAAAAGTGAGGAGGGGTAGTAAACTAGGGAAATTTTGCCCTTATTGAAATTGGTAAGAATAATTCATCGGATATCCCGATTTAGGACATCTCATCTCATATTTGAACTTAAAAGAATAAGAAATAAAAGCTGCCTGCATGGGGGAAAGTTCTCAAGTTGTTATTGTGGAGAAATATGTTCTCGGTTTACATTTTCACATTTTCCGTTTTAAAATGAAAAAAATTCTAAACGAACTGATTTGAAAGTGTGAGGGAATGAATGGTTATTAACATGTTAAATATCTGAATCTTTATTTCCCCAATGGGTGTACGAAAGAATGCCCATCACGAAGAATGCCCATCAGAACAATGCCCATCAGGAACTTCGCCCATCACTTATTTGTCTGGGATGGAATTTTGCCCATCACATTATTACCCATCATTTTTTTTTTACTTAAAGCTTACTTATTTAAATGTTTACTAACTTTTTAGGGAAAGAAGCCCCACTAGGTCAGCTATTAAAGTAGTACAACTGAGCCTGTATATCCCCATGTGGGTGTCCTATTGTTGCCAAAAAACCTCATTCTCCCAAGAGATATTGTTTCAATCGAAAACCATCTCTCTCAGAAATGGTTGTTCCTACGAGCGGTTGTGTATACCTACACACTAGTTCAACAAATACAGTTAAATATGTATAATAATATATATTATATAGATTAAATATTTAATTACATAAAATGACCAAGAGATCGATATTAATTTAAAATTCATATAACATAGATCTTTATAAATTCCTAGAATGCCTTGTGGTTTCTGTCGGAGTTTGTTTTGGGTCAAAAATAAATCTGTATGAGGATGAATCAAACCCCCGGAGGAACCACAAAAAATGTGTTATCAGATTAAAATCCACTGGTACTAGTACTGAGACCCTTTGTGAAACCAGTTCCCAATTTTGAACCTACGCAACATTTTAATGTTTGTGGTATTGCAGTATTGTCTAGGAGACAATTGCAACAAAGATATTGAATACATACCACATAACAAAGTCTGCCTCAGTATATTGGTTTTATGAGTAACAGTAGTTCTGGTTAAAGACAGAGTTCTAAGCAGGTAATACATTTTTTTACGACCAAAGTAAATCCTCCTACCACAGCATTACTTTTGACAATCAATTTCCCCACAATAATTTATCACCACAACATCTTACATGAACATTCTTGTAAATTTTAGAAGACACATAGCATATCATTCTTGTAAAATACCAGAATTCTGTCCAGTAATATAGAGATGACACATTTTCAAGCACTGTTATGCAGTTCAGTAAAAGTTTCAGTGTGTGGAAAGATCTTGAAACACACACACTGAAACTATAAAACCCCACTCTTATACGGGTGTTCCACTGGAGCTGACCCTGCAACCGACCCTACGACTCTATGTTTGTGAAAAAAGGTTGGTAAAGAAATCCCTGACAAGACAGCAGACTTCCCAACAGGATGTAATGACTATAAAGACAAGCCCTATAGTCGGGGACGTTTTGTGCACAATCAGTCGGGAAACTAGTACAACAAGCCCTAAACCCCTAACAGACAAGCCGCATCGCAAACAGACAGCCTGTTAAGACAAACAGACAAGCCGGGACCACGTTCCCGACCCATCACAACAAGACTGATTGATTTTGGGTGTCAATATCCATAGTCGGGATCCAGAATAGGGATCCATATCACACCATATAAACCCCTCATCACATGTGATGAGCCACACTGCATAGATGACAGCTACACATCAAGATGAACTGTTTGACAACGGTCCTTTGGTTTTTTATTGAATTATTTTTATTGAATATGTTATTTGTCATCATTATTTCCAGACAAAAAAGACAGCAGAACCCAGCACCTGCCCAGCCAGCATCACCACCACAGCCCCGCCCCCACCACCAAGAAGGACACAGAATCCATCGGTTATGCTCTGGATACTTGAAAGAGTGGAGAGACGATGCAACAGAAAACTCTTGGATGAAGTAATAACAACTGACATACCGGGTTACCAGAATTTCATCAGGTTGCCACCTGCCTTTTTTCATTTAAGCGAAGAAAGAATTTACCAGCGCCTCAGGAAGTCACACACAAATTTCAGGAAGTCACTGGAATTTGGTTTGATACTGGCAGTTACACTCAGGCACTTATCCACAGAGAAAGCTGTACTTCACTGCAGTAGGGAGGGTTCACAGAACTACCAACTGTAAATTTGTCCCCAAGGTGTGCAAAGCCATCCTTGAAGAATTTCAGCAGGAATATATGATCTGTCTTACAGATCCAGAAGAGTGTCATATCCTTGATCTCATTCTTTCCCCCAGTGATCAAGATGTGTGTGTACATGTTGATATCTGTGAATTCATATCCGATCATGCAGTCATTAAATGTGCTATTGACTTTCCTCCCTCTCTTGCTAACTGTCAAACGAGAATTTCCTATAGGAGGTACCATCGTATCAATATGTCCGACTTTCGGTCTGACCTTAAAGAAATGCCTTTTGTGAAATGTCCAGCAAATTCTGTCTCACAGCTCTATGATCAGTACGTACATGACTTGAGTCGCATCCTTGACAGGCATGCTCCTCTTGTGTCCAGTTTGAAGACGAAACAGTGTGCTGACTGGTTGTCAGAGACCTATCACCTTGCAAAGTCACTCAGACGTCAATTTGAACATGCTTGGCATAAAGATAAAAGACAATACAACAAGAGTCGTCTTCAACGTCAAATCGCCAGGTGTAATCGTCTCGTGAACAGGGACAAGACTGTCTATTACAGGAAACTTATCTCCAACAACAGCCATGATTCTAAGAAATTATGCGGGAGTTACACAAAGTCCTACATAGATCCCATGGCACCACTCTGCCCACTTATGAACCCTCAAAGTCATTGACTGATCGTTTTGCTACATTTTTGTCAAATAAAATCATGAAAATTCTTGAGAGTTCTTCCTCATCTGAGTCCTGTAACATGGTACATCCCCCCTTTGACCCTCCTACATTAACAGTCTTTACTCAAGTCACTCAAGATGAAATCAGTAAAATAATCAGCAAATCACCCACCAAATCATGCCTGTTGGACCCATTCCCCACATTCCGTATTAAGGAATGCATTGACATCCTTCTACCATCTATAACCAAATTGGTCAATTGTTCACTCTGTGAGGGACTGGTTCCAGATGGTTTAAAAAATGCTGTGATCACTCCACTTATCAAGAAGGCCTCTCTTCCTGTTGAGGATTAAAAAACTACTGCCCAGTATCTGGACTTAGCTTCATTTCTAAACTGGTGGAATGTGTAGTTGCTAAACAGCTGGTTGATCATATTCATCGACATGGCTTGGATAACTCATACCAGTTAGCATATAAGTCAGGTCACTCAACGGAGACGGCACTGCTTTCCATCAAAAATGATATTCATTTGTCACTATCTCGGGGTGAAGCTACTGCCTTGGTACTTCTGGATATCTCTGCAGCCTTTGATATGATTGATCATTGAACTCTCCTGAGCTATCTTCTGGATTGGTTCGGTGTTGGTGGCTCTGCTCTCAAATGGTTCTCTTTTTATTTGACAGAATGCTATCAGTCTGTTAAGATTGGTTCTACTTTGTCGGAATTACAAAAACTGCTGTTCGGCGTACCTCATGGTTCTTCTTGGGGTCCTCTGCTATTCTCTGTGTACACATCTCCCCTTAGTACACTGACTGGTAAAGACAAAGGCGTAGACTTCCATTTCTATGCCGACGACACACAACGTTCCAAGAAACAGCGAAAGGTTAAATGCATGTTTCCTAATCGACATCTTGGACAACCCCCTTCAGCCTACTGAGTCAGTCAGGAACCTGGGTGTGTGGTTTGACTCTGATTTTCCTTCTCAAAACACGTCCAGAATGTTTGTAAAGGCTGCTTTAGTCAACTGAGGGATTTTAGAAATATTAGGCATTTCTTGACTCAGAATGCTGCTGTGTCAGTTGCCAATGCTTTTGTTAGTAGTCAGTTGGACTACTGTAACTCATTTTTCAGGAGTCTCTCTAAAGTCAGTCTTCATAGATTACAGTCTATCCAAAATAGTGCTGCTAGAATTGTTACAAATTTGTGTAAATACACTCGGATAACTCTGTACTCAGGAAACTCCATTGGGTCCCTATTCTGTTTCGCTCAGAGTTCAAACTGGCTACCCTGGTGTACAAGTTTATTCATACTGGTTCCCTAAATATTTCACTCCACATCTATCCACATACCACACTTCTTACAATACTAGATGTAGTCAAAGTGTTGCCAATTTCCTCAATGTACCAAAATTTCGACCTAAAATTTACAAGTCCACTAAGCAGTTTGGCTTCAGTTTTGCCTTTGATGCTCCCACTGTTTGGAATTCACTTCCTGAAGACATTCGTGCATCACCCACTATTGCCTCTTTTAGAAAGAAGCTCAAAACCTATCTCTGCGCAAAGGCATATCCTCCTTAGCTCATTTCTCTAATGGCTTCTCCGTGGTGCTGACCTATTTCTGTCCCTGGATTTTGAATTTGCATATTGCTATTGTCTTGTTGTGCCTTAGAATCCACTACTCAGTGGAGGTTAAGTGCTCCACTGAGGAGAAATTTAGAAACAGGTGGAATGTCCCACATGCTGTTGGTGCACTAGATGGCAAACATATTGCTATAAAGAAGCCCAAGAAGTCAGGCAGTGAATATTTCAACTGCAAGGGTTACTTCTCCCTGGTATTGTTATCCCTGGTTGATGCAGAGTACAAATTATTGTGGGTTAATGTGGGTGTCATAAACTTGGACTTGGAACACACACAATTGAAACACAGTTCTTACTAAAACACATCTATTCAATATAAAAGGCAAATGCACAATGAAGTTGCATACAAAACAGTTCAGAGACAGTGCATATGTTACATACTTTCCCAGGATAAAAGGATATACATTTGACCTATAGTTTATCTGGATGACAGTGAGCTGTGAAGGTGTTGACTGATATGATACAGCAATGACCAGAGTTTAAGCAGTACAGAGCTGAGTTCTTTGTATATATAACATTCCTCCCCTTTTAGTCTAAAACTCCTTTTTGAAAACTTTAACTTAACTTTAAAATTTACATGCAAGAAATAAAACTGAACTGAGTATCTGGGTAGACTACCAAAATACGCTTTATTTTGTCAGGGCATTATTCTGGCCCAAATAATGAAAACCTCCCTGGAAAAATTCTGTTTGTCTCCTATTTCTTTTTGGATACAACCTATCATCTGATTTCTCTGTGTGTGTGTTTTTGTCATTTTCTACTGGTGAATTTGACTCTGGTTGCTCTTCTTGGTTTTCCTGTGTGTCCAAAACTTCTGGGAAAGGGTCTCTTTCTGTTTGCTCGTAAGGCACATGTCTTGATCTCACTTGGTCGACATGTTTGCGTACTATTTCCCCATCTTGTAGCTTGCAACGATATGACACTGGTCCAGTTGGTTCAACCACAGTGGCAGGTAACCATTTTGGTCCTGGACGGTAGTTCTCGACATAAACGTCATCATTTTCACTGAAGTACCTCTCTTGGGCCTTTGTGTCTTGTCATTCTTTTTCTTTTTCTTGCTTTGATGCAACAGTTTCTGCAGTATTTGGCAGCAGACATTGGAGATGAGTATGTGGTCTCCTGTTCATCAACAGCTCACTTGGCGTTTGACCAGTGGTGCTCTGAGGGGTGTTGCGGTATGTGAACAGGAATCGACTTAACTTTGTTTGAAGGGATCCTGTACTCATCTTCTTTAGGTTTCTCTTGAAAGTTTGAACATACCTTTCAGCCAATCCATTTGTAGATGGATGGTATGGTGCAGATGTTATTGAACCAATGGCGTTTCTTTTGAAGAACTCCTTCATTTCGCAACTTGTGAAAACTGTGGCGTTGTCAGTGACTATCCTACGTGGAAG
The DNA here is from genome assembly GCA_964017235.1 of Sabellastarte sp. h YS-2021. Taxonomy (NCBI): domain Eukaryota; kingdom Metazoa; phylum Annelida; class Polychaeta; order Sabellida; family Sabellidae; genus Sabellastarte; species Sabellastarte sp. h YS-2021. The sequence goes on from OZ024929.1 coordinate 32,373,059, forward strand.
TCCGTGTGTTGCAAATATTTTTCTCAAGATCTCAATGGTTTTCTCAGAAGTTGCCTTCTCTACCATTTCTACTTCAACCCACTTTGTTGTTGCATCAACAAGGACAAGGAACATTTTACCCATAAAGGGTCCGGCATAGTCCAGATGTAGCCTAGTCCATGGTCTTGATGGCCACTCCCAAGGATGCAACGGTGCTTGTCTGGGTTTTCTGTGATTTTCCTCACAAGTGTAACAATATTTGACTGTGGTTTCTATTTCTTTATCTAATCCTGGCCACCAGACGAACATTCTAGCCAGTGCTTTCATCCTGGATACTCCTGGATGCAACTGATGTAGTTCTTGCAGTACTAAGGAGCGTCCTTGAGTAGGAACTATCACTCTACTTCCCCACAGTAAACAGCCATCTTGCACACTGAGTTCCTCCTTCCGATTAAAGAATGGTTTGAGCGAATCCTCTTGTGTTGCTTCAGGCCAACCATATAACACATGGTTTAGTACCTTTGCCAGTATGACATCCCGTGAAGTCCATAACTTTATTTGCTTTGCAGTGACTGGTGTACCCTCCAGATGCTCCACCAGATTTATAATCTCCCCTGGTACAGGTGGGTCTTGGATCTTGCTTGGAACTGGAAGTCGGCTCATGGCATATGCGTTGGAGTTATGGGATCCAGGCCTGTACTTGATCTCGAATTCATAGCCTGACAACAATAGTATCCATCTCTGTAAACGCGGTGAAGCCATAATTGGTGTTGGTTTGGGTCCAAACAACCCCAGAAGTGGTTTGTGATCTGTGAAAATTGAAAACCGTCTTCCAAACAGATACTGGTGAAACTTCTTCACTGCAAATACCACAGCTAGCCCTTCTTTGTCTAATTGGGAATAGTTCTTCTCTGCTGGGGCTAATGATCTTGACGCAAAACTTATTGGCTTTTCTGAACCATCAGGCATCCTGTGTGACAAAACAGCTCCAAGGCCATATGGTGAGGCATCACATGAAAGTAAGAGCTCCTTCTTAGTGTGTTAGCACTGTTGCAGATTGCAACATCTCTTTGGTTTTGTTGAAAGCCCTTTGTTGGTTCACTTTCCACACCCACTTGGCATCTTTCTTCAATAGCTGATGAAGTGGTGCTAGTATTGAAGACAGGTTTCTCAGGAACTTCCCATAGAAGTTCAATAATCCCAAGTAAGAGCGTAGTTCTGTGACATTCTTGGGTGCAGGTGCCTTCTCTATTGCCTCCACTTTATTTTTACATGTGTGTAGTCCATCTTTGTCCACAATGTGACCACAGAAAGTCACCTGGGTAGACAAGAAAACACACTTGGATTTCTTCAGCCGAATTCCAGCCTTAGACAGTCTCTGTAGGACTTCCTCCAATATGTGAAGATTTTCGGCTAAGCTCTCACCAGCAAACAAAATATCATCAATCCGGACCACCAGCTTGGGTATATCCGCAAGTAGCTGCTCCATCACCCTCTGAAAAATCCCTGGTGCCGATGATATACCATAGCAGAGTCTATTGTAACAAAATAGCCCTTTGTGAGTGTTTATGGTTGTATACTTCTTGGATGCCTCATCAAGGCATATCTGTTCATATGCATGACTGAGATCCAACTTCGTAAAGAATTTCCCACCAGACAGCTTTGCATACAGATCCTCGAGGCTGGGAATGGGGTAGTTGTCAAGTTGTGACACTTTATTCACCGTCACTTTGTAATCCCCGCATATGTGAACTGATCCATCTGGCTTCAACACTGGGACAATTGGAGCTGCCCATTCAGAGAATTTAACAGGTTCCACTATGTTATCTGACTGCAGTCGTTCCAGCTCCGCTTCAATTTTTTTCCGTAATGCGTACGGCACAGATCTTGGCTTGAAATATCGTGGCTTGGCATCTGTGTGAACTTCTATTCTAGCTTTAACACCAGTTATTTTCCCCAAGCCTTCCTGAAACACTTCAGAATATTTCTGAAGCAACTTGTCCAGATCCTTTTGGACAAACTTTATTTCATGCCAGTTTATATGAATTTCATTCAGCCAATCCCGTCCCAAAAGACAAGGCTGTGTCCCCTTTACTACCAGTAGTGGCAGTTTCTTCTGATTTCCTTCGTAAGCCACAACAGCATTGAACATGCCCAACACAGGAATCTGTTCACCTGTGTATGTTTTTAAAACTGCTTGAGTTGGTTGTAGCTGGGGTTTCGGCTCCCCTCTGCTGATCAACTTGTACACTGCCTCATTGATGACTGAAGCAGAAGCTCCTGTATCAATTTCCATTGATACTGGTTTTGTATTTATACAAAGTTCAACCACATATGGATTTATCCTGTTTGTGCAAGTAAACAGTTGATATTCCTCCTCCTGGTTGTCAAGTTGACCCTCACGCTGTGCTTCTGTGTGTTCAGTGTGATGTATTTCTTTCCGTGATTGTGCATTCTTACTGCCTTTCCCCTTTTTCAGCTACAGACCACAGTTGTAGCATTTGCTGCTCTTGAAGGGACATCCTGAAGGTTGGTGACTTCCCCCACATTTGTAACATTCATCAGAGGTGCCTTTTTGAGCTGACTTCCTCTGATTATTCCCTTGCCAGGGTTTGGGTTGAGAACCTTGCTGCCCAAGTTTATGTATTGTACTGCCCTGTAAATCTGCTGTATTCTTTGCTGCGGCTTCCAGTGCCTGGGCCAATTCAAAAGCTTTCTTAAACTGTAAAGTTTTTTCTTGAAGAAGTCTCTTCTGTATTACTGGATCAGCCACTCCACACACCAAGCGATCTCTGAGCATATCTTCAAGTTGGTCACCAAATTTGCATTTTTCTGACAATTCCCGGAGTTCTGCTACAAACTCAGATACAGATTGTCCATGTGAACGCACTTTAGAGTGAAACTTGTAGCGCTGGATTACCTCAGAAGGTTCTGGGTTCAGATGATCTTGAACTAATTTACTCAGTTCTTCAAATGTTTTTTCATCAGGTTTTGTTGGAGACAACAAATTTCTGATCAAACTATAACACTTTGATCCACAAACAGTTAAAAATATTGACCTCTTTTTTTCAGCTTCAGTGATACCATTTGCTTCAAAATAATATCCAAGTCTCTCAATATATTGACCCCAGTTCTCTGATTCACTGTACTCCTCAATTCTACCAAAAGTAGCCATGGTAATTTTTTTTTTAACTCACAGTTTTAAAATATCCAAAGAATTTCACAGCAGTTATATAAAAATATTAATAAACCGATTTTCCTCGTCGCCAAAATATATGTCATAAACTTGGACTTGGAACACACACAATTGAAACACAGTTCTTACTAAAACACATCTATTCAATATAAAAGGCAAATGCACAATGAAGTTGCATACAAAACAGTTCAGAGACAGTGCATATGTTACATACTTTCCCAGGATAAAAGGATATACATTTGACCTATAGTTTATCTGGATGTCAGTGAGCTGTGAAGGTGTTGACTGATATGATACAGCAATGACCAGAGTTTAAGCAGTACAGAGCTGAGTTCTTTGTATATATAACAGTGGGGTCCAGTGGTTCTTCATCTGATGCACAGGATATTCAACCATAGCAGGCTGAGAAGAAAAATTGAGAATGGGACCTTGGGACTACCACCACCAGAACCACTAGAACCTGGAGGGCCAAATCGACACTACTTCTTGTTGGGTGACGATGTGTTTGCCCCCATGCCTTGACTGGTGAAGCCCTGCAGCAGAAAATAACTGACCAGGCAAGAGAAAATAACCAGCTACAGGATACCCAGGGGCAGAAGGGTGGTCAAGAATGCTTTTGGAATATTAGTGGGAAGTTTCAGAGTACTGCTGACCACCATGGAGCAAAGGCCTTTTAAGGAGAATTTTGAGTTAAGAATGATGGAATACCGTAAATGAATTATTTTGTCTACATTCCGTTGTGGTTCAACCAATGTTCAATCGCTGTTTTTGGGCAAGACATCTTTGGTGGGATTCTCATTTGGGTAAGACATCTACACTGACATTTGACACAACTTGGAATATACTATGCCTCTCAGACCCCCTTTTGAAACGTTTAAGAAACCTTGAATGAGCCTTCATAACCCAGTAAACATTAGAAACATTTCGAAATGTTATAAACAGTTACAAAACGATTTTTAACCCCCTGCCCATAAAGTCTGGGGTTATAGTTGTACCCTGCCCCGTCTGGGTGGCATCGGGTTCGGCAGCAGGCATAAAGCTTGTGGGTGTTCCACAGTCTAAACCCTTGCACTGATTTTCACCAAGTTTTCAGGATATGTTTCACCCAAAAGATCTAGAGCTAATTAGGTATTGGGGGTATCTGGCAACAACTGTTGCCATGGCAACATTTTTAGGATTTGGGGGTTTTAAAGTTTGTGTTCGCTCCACAGCTTAAACCCATTCCCTGATTTTCACCAAACTTTCAGGGTATGTTTAGCCAAAAGGAATCTAGAGCTGATAAGGTTTTGTAGGGTATCCAGCAACAACTGTTGCCTCGGCAGCGCTTTTAAAACTTTTGGGTCTTAAAGTTTGTGGGTGATCCACAGCCTAAACTAATGCATGGATTTTGACCACATTTTCAGGATATGTTTAACCCAAGAAAATCTAAAGCTGATTAGGTTTTTTTGTTTTTTTTTTGTTTTTTTTTTTTTTTTGGGGGGGGGGGGGGGTATCTGGCAATAACTGTTGCCATGGCAACACCTTTAAGATTTTAGAGTCTTAAAATTAGTGGATATTCCTCAGCCTAAACAAGAGGATCTATAGCTGCTCTTGGGGGGAATATGGCAACAACTGTTTTTGGGTTTTAACATTTTTGGTTGTTCCACAGCCTAAACCAATGCATGGATTTTCGCCACATTTTCAGGATATGTTAACCGAAACAGGATCTACAGCCATGGTAATGATTTAAATACTTTTCGTTCTTAAACTTCTTAATTGAAAAAGGGGCACTGTTAAACTGATGCTACTGCATTTGCATTTTTATCTTACCGCGGCCAAGGCTGGGGTTAGGAGATTATGAAACACCCCATGTGCAGGGGTGGGGGTGTGCGTGTGTGTGTGTATGTGTGTGTGTGTGCATACATGTGTGCATTTGTCACATTATTAAATCAAGCTTTACATATCATTAATGTATGAAGATATCTTCACCAAATTTTGTACTCATTTTACATAACAACATGGCCACCATAGCGGATTGTTGGAAAATCATTGATATGTTCTAAAATTTAAACTATTTTAGCTAGCTGTGTCAGTTTTGCACAAAATATGAATGGCTAGGAAAGCTTGCCTGAGAGTAACTTTGGCCTTGTTTAGAAAACATGATGGCAACCATATCACATCTTTAATGTCAAATGGGGTGAGGGGATACCAAAAGCCCTAATATCTCCCTTATTGGTCATAGTGGTTCAGAATGACACAACAACTTTTGGGAAATCGTGGTCTGCAAATCTTTTGCAAGTGTCAAATTTGACCTTGACCCCTGCTTTAAGGTCATGTAGGGTTACCATGCTAAAATATGAAAACAACTTGTAAGAAATAATGACCTGTGAATCTCACATCTGACAACATTTTGTGGATTCTGTATACTTCTTACAACTGAAGTTGTTCCTAAGATTTTCCTAAATCTCAATGTTGTTGCCAATTTAGTTGTACCTGCGGGCTAGGGTTCTTGCCCGCCGAGGCTGGCTATTTTTAAAACCTATTTAAACCCTATTTTATGGGTTTTTAAATGTTTCCAAGTAAACGTTTATGCTGTTTTAAAAATCATTTTATAAGGTGGAAATGTTTTTAAACATTCATCATGAAATGTTTGATAAACAGTACACACACAAAAAACGTTTAAACACAATTTTTTGAAAGAGTTTTGTAAATACTTACTCTGAAAATGTTTTACAAATGTTTAATAGCAACTTGTTTTCATACCCATCATTCTAAAGTACTTTGAAATGTTTTCTATTAAAAGTTTTCAAAACATTCTATCAAAAAGATTTTTAAACCCATATTTTAAGAATGCATATTAAATGTTTACCTTCAAACACTGCCAAAGAAAGATGGTGGCGAGCAATAATAGGGGATTATAGAGGACTTTGTCAATAATTGTCCCACATGCAATCCATAATGGTAAGAACTGAATGGGGGCACAATATCTAAGCCACCATCTTACAATTTTAGACAAAAATAATAAACCTTAAAAACCTTAAACCTTAAAAAATAATATATTGAATTTGACCTCTGACCCCATTATTATTGAGACATTATTATGTTCATTTAGAACGTTTTTCTAACATTTACCATTAAACATTTAATAAACGGTATATATAAAGCATTTTGAAAACATTCTATTATAAATGTTTTTTGTACCCATTATTTTTTAAAGTTTGCCAAACGTTTCCTTTCAAACGTTTGCAAAACTTAAAAATGTTTTCTGGGGAGCTATACTCAAATATAAACACTGGGATAGCAAGCTAAAGCCCAAAGTCGAGGGGTCAAAGAGCATTTAAGGACCTTCATTCCTCTGTCAATTGTGAGTAGGCGTGGAATAGATATTCTGCGCAGCTTATTCTTCAACACATAAGTCTTTTCAAAAATATTACATATTTTGAGCAACAAGCAGTGTATGAGGAAGTACAAGGAAGTATTGTGAACCAGATATTGGTAAAATATCAGAAAATTTCTAGAGTATCGATGCAGATCCGGATGATATTTGAGGAGAACCAAGTCACATGTAGACCACACCTACTGTGCAAATATGACTCCGACCTGAAGCGTAGGTCTTCAGCTGTGTGTATGGGCAAAAGGACACGTTTTTAATACTCTCACACCCCTTCTCTTTAGGGTTTGGGAGGCTGTCGGAGAGGGGTCATAATAAATCTGCTGGACAAGATCTGGTACAAGGTAAGGTCTTAGGTGTGGCCTAGTGGTTAGCAAGCTTGGCATCTAATCCTTGGCTGTCACCTCTGTGAGTTTGAGTCACACAAGTGACAATACTGAGGACCTGTCCCAATATGATTCTAGATGTTGAACTAGACGTAAACCCCCAACTTTGATTTGACTGGCACAAGGCTTAATTAGAAAGGGGTTAAAGTTGTTCATCACAATTCTGTGTTTTGTTTTTCAATTCTAAGCTTTGAGTCAGGAAGAGTGTTGATCTGAAATGAACTGAGGCTTCAAATATCTATCTATAAACATGTTTCATTTCATTTCTGTACAATTTTAAAACGTCTACATTCCTGAATTTCAGTTTACGCAACAGTATTTAAATTCATCGATAGTTTAGCGGAAAATATGACAGGAATGGGTTGTTTCAACAGATTTATGACAGAGGTTAACTTTGTGTTGAACCTGAGTCAGAATTCATAGGATACTTACATAATAGACAAGCGTCTGTTCCCTTCACATAAGCTTGTGATCTAACTCAAGTTTAAGTGGTGACTCTTTTAACTTGTTGTAGTAATGCTTAACTAATTTTTATGATCAATATATTTTCAGTGGAACTTATGAAGCTCACTTAATATACAGATGATAATAATGTCACACTGCAGCCCAAATCTTGTGTGAATGATATCTATAACATGAGTATGACAAGTTTTACATAAGATAAGAGTAGTGGGATATTTCTATGACAGACACGTGTTAGAATGATCCTAATAGAATGGTTGACTGAAGTACCATCTGTTTCAACCAGGCAGGAGAGATACACACACAAAAAAAACTAGAACTTTTTAAGTCAGTTTTTGTGAGAGCCAGAACTGCAGACTCCACGGTGAAATCTTCAGTAGAAAGCCTCAACAGAAACATACTACAGATACAATCCAAGTTGTCAGTCTTACGAAGGCTCTAAAAATCTTGCGAAAAGTCTAATTATTTGACCTTTTGTGCCTTTTCAAAAAGCTGGGGTCATGTTACTTGACATGCCATTGCTAGTGACTGTTTGCTATTTTGAAACCAATAGCTCTTTTCAAAACTACAAGGGCCATTTCAAGATCTGGGCTAGGTTTCGAAATGGCTTGGTGGTTTTTAAAATGGCCAAAACAGCTGGTCATTTTAAATCCATTTCACTTTGGTCAATCTGTGTTTGGCCTTTGAATATTCAAGTAAATGTAGAATATGTATGTCAAATGAAACATTTATATACATATAAAAATTAAACGTATATGGTGCTTTCAGAAACTCTCTTCTGATAATTGCGTAATCAGGAAATATTTTCAATTCAAAGGGCACAACTGAAGATCACATCTTAAATGTAGCTCCTCACCTCTCTAGTGTCCTACTCAGGGAATCCTCTTTTAAGTCAAAGGGCCTAACTGAAATTCACTCAGTCCCATTCAGATTTATTTATTCTGTTATGAATACATTAATTATTTAATTCGAAGTTGATTTTAATGGATTGCGATGGTCTCTCATTTCATGCCTATTAAGTCATAGTTTAGTCACTGAATGTCTACATTAATAAACTGTAGTTCGGCTTCAGTTGTGACCAGTTAGGCATTAAATTATTTCAAGCAAAATTTGCTAGCCACTTGGAAACATATTTCTCTAGTTTACGTGTTAAGTGGAGCTAACCTGTGTTGTTGCACATCAACTATTTGACCTCATGGATGTGGTCCTAGGTTTATATAACTGGAAGCCACTAGACAGAAACCCTGTTACTGTAGAACGAAATCATAAGCTACGCCAAGTGTGGGTTCTAGTATTCAGTAAGCTGATGGGTATCCTGGAAAATTATTATCTTCCGCCTGCGGCCGAAGGCCATGGTCGGGAGATTATAAAACGCCTTCCGTCCGTCTGTTCGTCACGTTTTTGCATAAACCTTAATATCTCATTCATTTATGAAGATATCTTCACCAAATTTGCAGGGAATGTTTATGGCTATAAAACCTGTCTCTGAAAAATTTTAGCCTCATTTTGAAAAACAAAATGGCTGCCATAGCTAATTTTTTGAAAATCGTAAAGGTGCTCTAAATTTGGAATTTTCCAGCTAGCTTCATCAAATTTTCACAAAAGCTATATGGCTAGAAAAGCTAGCCTGATAGTAATTTTGGCGTAGTTCAAAAAACAAAATGGCCGCCATATCACATGTTTAATGTCAAACAGGGTTATCCTATTAAAAAGGCCTTATATATCCTCAAATATTGACCATGGTGGCAGAGTGGTAACACCCTCGTCTCCCACCTCAGAGACCGGGGTTTGATTCCTGGCACGGCCTCAAGTGGGAAAGCTGGTAGTTGTTTGCCATTGGTCGACAGTTTACAGTACAGAACCCTAACAAACTGTATGTACTGGTTTCCTCTGCCCTACCAAGTACCCGTCGTGATATGACCTGTACAGTGTTGAAAGCCATGTAAAACCCCAAATAAATTTTTAAAAAAATCTCAAATATTGCTCCTAGAGGTTCAGAATGTGAAAACAACTTGTAGGAAGTCATGGCCTGGGAATCTTTTCCAGGGGTAGAATTTGACCTTTGACCCCTGCTTCAAGGTTAAATGAGGTTGTCACATTAAAATGTCCTTCTTTCTCCCTTATTATTGGTGCTATGGCTTCAGATTGTAAACACAGACCATGAAAATCATAGGTTGTGGTCGAGAGATTGTAAACACCTTCCATACGTGTGCATCCGTCTGTGCGTCCGTTTGTCAGGTTTTAACATAAACCTTAACATCTCATTCATTTATAAAGATATCTTCATCAGATTTGCAGGGAATGTTTATGGCTACGAAAACCTGTCTCTGCAAACTTTTGGCCTCATTTTGAAAAACAAAATGACCACCATCCAACTGTTTAAAAATCATAAAGTTGTTCTAAATCTTGAAATATTCCAGCTAGCTTCATCATATTTGCACAAAAGATATATGGCAAGAAAAGCTAGCCTGATAGTAATTTTGACCTAGTTCTAAAAGGAAAATGGCCGCCATATCACATGTTTAATGTCAAATAGGGTCATTCTATTAAAAAGGCCTTATATCTCCCCTAATATTGCTCTTAGAGGTTCAGAATGTGAAAACAACTTGTAGGAAGTCATGGCCTGGAAATCTTTTCCAGGTGTTGAATTTGTCCTTTGACCCCTGCTTCAAGGTTAAATAGGATCGTCACACTAAAATGTCCTTATTTCACCCTTATTATTGGTGCTATAGCTTCAGAATATAAAGACAGACCATCAAAAGTCCTGGCCTTCAAATATTTTGCTTGAGAAAAATTTTGTCCTTATTTTGAAAAACAAAATGGCCGCCATAGCCAATTATTTAAAAATCATTAAGATGCTCTAAAACTTAAAATATTGCAGCTAGGTTCATCAAATATGCACAAAATATGTATGGCTAGGAAAGTTTGACCCCTTCTTCAATGTCAAGTGGGGTTATCTTACTACAAAGGCCTTATATCTCCTTTAGTTCTCCATTATTACTGATTCTAAGGTGGGAGATAACCGCTGTGGCAGTGGCCTTGTGTTTATATTGCTTCCATTACATTGATCATGCTTATATAAAGGATTCAAGATGAAATTTTAAAATGTTAATGCATTACTGCATGAGCAGTGATCAACTGACAGAATTGTTAATTGACAGAAATGCCTTAGTTGATATCAATTTACTTTCGTAGGATTCAGATAATATTTTAAAGACACCATAAAAGAAAAACACTATCATTTCACGGTATTAGAATTTATGATAAATATTTTGTCAAAATTGAAAAAAAAGATTTTTGAGGTTTTAGTGTACTCAATTTTATGAAACTTCTCAATCCAGATTAAACTCTGTACTGAGGACATTCAATCCGGATTGAGATAAATCTGCTTCAATCTGCTTCAACCATCAATCTTTGTCAACCCGGATTGTAGTGTGAACAGGGTAACTGTCCCCTTACAGCATAAACAAAGAGTAAGCTTTGCTCCATTCCCCACAGAATACAAGCACCCTTATTAATAGGTTTGCTTTTTGACAGTTTGGATTAAAGGTGGGGCTGCCCAGTAAAATGCAGCCAACAAAAAGCAAATACTTATATACATAATCAAACAAGTGAAAAAAAACATTCAGAAGATAAAAAATGCAGGTGAGACTGTGATCAAGGACCAAGGAATGTCCAATTGCTAGAAAATAGCAAGATATATTGCCAGTCTTCATAACTAGACACCTCCTTAGTACAGCTGACAGCAAATAACTTGCAACAACCAAAGTAAAACAGAAGCACTGTTTATATATGTATAATTATGTTATGACAAAAGGTGTTTTTCCTCCAATCTCAGATATTACACCTCTTCTCGTTTAGTGCGAGGATTTCTGAACTAATCTGGTTAGCACGTTTTCTGGGATCATGAACAAGGAGAGACTTTTTTCAAATTGATGTTATACTGCAGGTTTTATGTTTGGTGTTTGTCACCTAAGTAAATATATATCTAGGTGCTACTTAACTGAATCCTGTTCCATCCCTCATACAGTGTCTTGATTAAACAGGATCTCTTGTTGCTTTACATATATAATAATATTTCCAGAAATCATCCAAAATGACATCCTTAGTTTGTTGCAAATCCTGTTAGCTTGATTTGTTGGGTTCAGTATCACTTTAAATACAATGACCAGTATGGTTTAAAGGGATGAAGCTAAGTGTACCATCTTGGTAATTGTTCTGAACTGACAAGAAACTGCTATGCTAGCTTTTCCCATTTAAGGTCAAGGTTTGAACTTAGGACCTGGGAAGCAGCAGGTGAGTGTGCGATGACTAGACTTACCAATGCATCTACATTGAACAAATGATTCAATATAATCTGAACTTCATTCAGCTGGCTTCATCTACCAAACGTCAATAGTGGAATCGCAAATACTAGTATATGCAAATGACACGAAGGTATTTACATGTGGACATTATTGTTTAACCCTGGAAAGTGGGAAAGTCAAAGCTAGGGTTTTACGTCCCGTTCAGCAGTGGGAGTCATATTTCACACCATAGTCACTTGAGGGAGTTGAACCCACACAGAGGTGACAGCCTGTGATCAGATGTCAAAGCTGTTAACTCACTAGTCCATTGGGGAGTTCCCCCTGGAAAGTTGGACAAATATGACTAGCCCACCATCTCATACAGACATAATGTGTTACAGAGCTTGTAGAAGTCAATCTGATGGCATGCTGCCTACGTTTCCACGCCTTGCATCAATATATAAGTGTAAAAAACAGCTTTGCACTCAGCTTTGCATATAACATAATGTGTTACAGAGCTTGTAGAAGTCAATCTGATGGCATGCTGCCTGCGTTTCCACGCCTTGCATCAATATATAAGTGTAAAAAAACAGCTTTGAACTCAGCTTTGCATATGATGCCCCAAGGATTTGTAATGATCTGCCTGTTGATGTACTCTCAGTCAAATATATCTCTTCATTCAGGAAGAAGTTGAAAATCTATTTATTTACAAAAGCATGCCCACCCTAGTTTTTACCCCACAGTGCCAAAGGAAAAATTTAGGGAAAAAATTTGTCTGGGCTGTATCTCAGAAACCATAAGGTTTAGGAAGTTGATACTTCGTAGGGACATTGGTTAGGAGGTGTAGGTGTGCAATGTCAGTGTGACCTTGATTTTACCTTTGACCTTGCTTTAGGGACCTTGACCTATAAAATCATGTCTGGGCTATATCTCAGAAACCGAAAGTTGTAGGAAGTTGATATTTCATAGGGACATTGGTTGGGGGTTGTAGGTGTGCAACATCATGGTGTGACAATGATTTGATCTTTGACCTTGCCGTAGTGACCTTGGCCTATAAATTATTGTCCGGGCTATATCTCAAAAACTGAAAGTGTAGGAAGTTGGTACTTGTTAGGGACATTGGTTAGGGGTTGTAGGTGTGCAACGTCATAGTGTGACCTTGATTTGACCTTGCAATAGTGACCTTGACTTATAATATATTGTCTGGGCTGTATCATGGCAACTGTAGGATGTAGAAAGTTGATACTTGGCAGGGACATTGGTTGGAGGCTGTAAGTGTTCAACATCATGATATGACCTTGATTTGACCTTTGATCTTGCCATAGTGGCCCTGACATTCTAAATTTTAACTGGGCAATATTTCTCTGAAACCGTATAGTGTAGGAAGTTGATACTTTGTAGGGACATTGCTTAGGGGTTGTAGGTGTGCAACATCATGGTGCGATCTTGATTTGACCTTTGACCTTGTCATAATGACCATGAGTTTTAAAATCTTATCTGGGGTTGACACTTGTAGGGACAAGTAGGGACATTGGTTAGGGGGTGTAGCTGTGCATCATGGTGTAACCTTTAATTTTGGCTCTGCCATAGTGTGTTCACCTGCCATATTTGAGACATCTTTCTCTTATGACAAAGATTTATGGCTCACTACAACTGACTATTATATGTACTTTTACATAATTATTTGTGCTATTTCCAGTTATACTCCAATTAATAAATGTTTCTGCTTCATAGTTTTTAGTTTACTGATTGATGCTGTAATCTCTGAAATATTGCATGTAAACTAGCTATCACGAATGGATTTGTACATTTTAAATATAATGAAATTATCAAATTGATTGCCGCTGGGGCTTCTGAAGTACATTGTCCGATTTCTATACTGTGAACCCCCGACTTGTGACATGTGTGTACTGTTTCTATACTGTGAACCACCGACCCGTGACATGTGTGTACTGTTTCTATACTGTACTGTTTACTGTGAAGGGGCCATGGTGGCCGAGTGGTAACACTCTCGCCTCCCACCTCTGAGGCTGGGGTGTGGTTCAAGAACGGCCTCAAGTGGGAAAGCTGGTAGTTGCTTGCTGTTGGTCGGCAGTTTACAAGACAGAACCCTGATGAACTGTATGTACTGGTTTCCTCTGCCCTTCCAACTACCCATCGTGATATGACCTGTACAGTGTTGAAAGCGACATAAAACCTCAAATAAATAAATAAATAAATAGGTAAATAAATAAATATAAGAATGGCAAGTGCCATGTAATTAAAACACATATAGAAATATCAGGGCTGTGAATACAAAGGTTTAGTATCAGTAGTGGCTATAATACAGTGTAATATAATTACTGTGCTCTCATCTTGCTGGTCATGGGTTCAGATCCAGGCGAGGACAACATATGGGAAAGATTGATGGCCTGTTCCAATAACACCTTAGGTCTAAAAGTGATACAAAAATCTGCTGTTAAATGAGGAAAAATACTATTCTACTAACTACAGGAATTTATCCTTACCTGAAAATGTTCAATGTTTGGACACTTCAATAGCTTTAGGTTCAAACTTGCCTTGATTAAAGTTTCTTTGTAATTGAGAAAAACTGATAATTTCCCTTTTTAAATCAAAATACTACCACTGCAGAGAAATTTGTTTGGCAAGCCAATATATTGTCACACGGATGATTGCCTTATGAATGGATATCTCTTTTTGTACATTTGAAAAGGTCTCTGGTAAAATATAAGCCTTATGTAAGGCTCGGTTCTTGCAGAAAAAGTTTTGAAACTGGTGGCCATATTGCAAAACAGATTTAGTAACATGTCTTAACAAACTAAACAAAATATACAGTTAATAATGGCATCAGACAAAGTCTTGCAAATGCAAAGTTAAACCAAGGCAGCCATCTTTTTACTTAACAGGATGTTAAACAGATATTTGCAACAAGTAATTAATGGTCATGTTTTGGATGTATGCACCAGTAAATAAGTGTGTGTTTTTATACCAACAAAACAGCTGCTGAGGTCTAGAAGGAACAAATAAACACAGAAAATAAATGAGGAGTCCATTTCTTCAGGATATACTGTCAGGTTGTAAGACCTTAATAGAAATACGTCACATAGTTTATATTATAAAAAGTAGAGATGTATATGCTGTGTTCAGTGAGAATCATTTATAAAACAAATTATTCCAATTGTAATTTATAAGCTAAATTTTATTTTCAAATCAAAATAAAGGGATCTGGTGGACAAGAGTTCACGTATTAACTGAAGCTGTTTGATGGCCTTGCTTCAGACTCGAGTTTCTTGACAATTGAAAAAAAAAAAAAAAATTGTACCTTGACCTTGCACAATATACTTTTACAGTGACTTTTACAATAAAATACTTGGAATACAGAGAAATCTATCTGGCAAGCTAGTATTTCCTTATATATATTTTAAGTGCTTTATGAAAACTACAAACAACTCATAGAGTGCAGACCTCCACCTGGAGACATTTCCAAAAATTAGTGATTCCCCTTTTTGTATCCATATTAAGATCCGGACCATTCCAAAAACAATTCTTCCTTTGCGAGCAATTATACACAAAAGAATTTTCATGATGTTTCTCTCATTACATTTGGACTAATATCAACCGGAAAACCAAAATAAAGGAGAAAAACATTGAAAATACAATGCTTTCGAAATTTCTGAATTTTAATGTAGCCAGAAAGTGGTCCAGATTTAAACTTTATCTCACTTCTTCCTTTGGCCAGGCCCTACCCACATAACAATAATAAAGATCCAGTCATTATATTTGGTGTAATTACAAACAGAAAAACACAAGCACATCTCAAAATATAACCTCATCAGCAAAGGTAGTTAAGCTTTTGTGTTCATCAACTTTCCATTTTTTGTTTGCTCCAGTGGAATGCTCTTCTCCCTCTTTGGCTGATATATCTCAGTTTCTGAAATTTAATCAAATGTTACATGCCAAATTGCAAGAAATGTGTTCGAGGGTGGAACAATTGTCAAAGTTAGTGATTTAGATCCTGTTCAACTGACAGGGTTGGGTTGTGGGAGTCAAACCCCCACAGAAGTGACCCGTGATTATATAGCACACTTGATAATTACTGGGCCACAGAGGACCCCTGAGGGTGGAGGAAGTTGTCGTTGCAGCACTACATACCACTAATAGATACAACCTGAAAAACTTGTTCAGATTCTTTAAGATCTTAACTGTTTCCATGATGTACATAATTGATTTTTCTGATTACAACATTTGTCCACTTGGGATCTGTGGCAATATCTAGTTTTTTATTAAAAAAATTTCCAATGAGTCACATATTTTTTATCTTCCAAGAAAATTGCAAATTTAAGGAATAAGTTAAATTTTTATAAGGTGATATGTTACCTAATGGACAATTAGCTATATTGCCGGTGTGGACCGGCCCAGCCAAATGCCGAAAAAAGACATTTTGTGTCTTCACCCATGAGACTGGCTAGACCACCACCATTCTCTAGATGGTCTGCAGGACTTCCTTCCTGACTAGAGTTCTTTTATTATATACAGTTGTACAATATCTACAACTATGTACACTATATACAATCTATGTACCAGAGAATGGATGTTACTCATGAACCTGCTGGGAAGCTATCACAGGTGATAGAACTCCGAGTCTGCCCAAGCCACATCTTTCAAATAAAATTGAGTAAACGTATTATGAGCCTTCCAATGACAGGCTGAGAGTATCTGGTCCAAGGAGACCCCTCCCTGGAAGGCTTTGGAAGCAGCAAAGGCCCCAACATCATGGGTCCTCACCTGGTGCAGTATCTGAGTATCCTCATCAGATAGCCAGTAACACAAAGGACAGTTTGCTTAATACAGGAAGAGATAGTAGCTGGTACAATATCCTTATGAAAACTCTTCCTAAAGGACACAAAAACCAGGTCTTTACCTTTCCTCAAGTCCTTGACCCTATCCAAATAATAATGCAAAGCTCTTACTGGCCATAGCGTCTTGTCCTCCTGAAGAGACTTGTCCAGAGTAGGTGCCAAAGCTGGGATGACACTGGGGCCACACAAGATGGACCCTCACAAGCTAGCTGGTTCTTCGACAGAAAAATGGGCGAAGGATCGAGTGAAAACTTCTTCTAATTTTCCTGATGTCAGATGTTCTTGTATAACCAAGCATGAATTTCACTACATATCTTACCCGACCCTAAGGCCAACAGGGAGACTGTCTTAAAGGTCAAGTGCTTAAGGGAAGCCTTCCGGAGAGGCTCAAAGGGAGGTTTGGTAAGTTGATGAAGAACCAGAGGGATTCCAACTGGGAACTCCTCGTGTGCCCTTGGGCATATCTATGTGAAAAATATTCAACAAACGATTAAGTTTTCATCTTTGCTGATGTTCAACTTGTCACTGCCTACGATGTCAGCTATGGCCATCCTATAATCTTCAATGTTACTAGGTTGTAACTTCCTGTCCTGAAAAAGGTGCAGAAGGAAATTAGCAATCTGAGGTCACGGAGGGCAACTGGAAGTCCACCTCATTTGACCAGCACCATTTGACAAAAATGCCCCACTTTGATTAATAGATGGTTCTGGTTGATACTCTTTGAGGAGCCTCAATTCTTGCTGCCACCTCGTCAGAGAACCCTTGTTCCTGAATGGTGGATGAATGGTAGTATGAAGATTCAGATTCTTGAGGTCATGGTGAGGACACCCGTTGAAGGACTGCGTCACTAGATCCTCCTATACGGGGAGCACAAAGAGAATCTGAACCAAGAGATTGACCAGGTCCCAGAACCAAGACATGTTGGGCCACACTGGTTTGATCAGGATCATCTGGTGACACCCCTGATCCATCACCTTGGAAATTACCTTGTTGAGTAGTGACACTGGAGGAAAGGGATAGACATCCAGGTTATCCCAGTAGAGACTCAACACGTCTACTCTCCAGGCTGCCTGATCTGGTACCAGCGATAAAAACATGGGAAGTTTGTGGTTGAACCAGGTAGCAAACAGATCTGTGGTCGTGGCCCATCTGGAGCACAATAGATTGAACAGCTCCTGAGAGAGGGACCACTCTGGATCACTTGCTGGTGCCTGGACATTCAAGTGACCGGGAATGTGCCTTGCCCTAGAACTGTTCCCCTGGGGTGGCACCAAGACAGAATCCTCCAAAGGAGGGCCCACAGAGTCTGATTTTATACCGCCCTCCTTGTTGATATACTACACCACAGTTGTGTTGTCCGTTGCCACTAACACAATCTGATCTCTACAGAGATCCTCAATGTTCTTGAGTGCTAGAAACATTGCTTTTAACTCTAGTTAATTGATATGGAGGCAACTTCTATGTCTGACCATATGCCTCTTGCATTGGAGACTTGGAGTCCCCTAAGTATGTGCCCCAGCCTTGGTTTGAGGTGTCTGTAACCAATTGCAGAGCATGGCCTAGGGGATGCAATGGCTGACCCCGAAGAACGTTTCTCTCGTTTAACCACCAATCTAGATGTGGGTGGAGCGATTTGGGGATTTGTTGGGATATATCCTGTTCAGCTGTACAAATCACAGCGTCAGGAGAAGAGTCAGAGAGTCCATAGCCAAATAAAGAAGCATTACGTAGTTGGTGCCACTATCTCGCTTAATTCCAGGCTTGACATAATCTAAAAATCTCTACGTATCAGTATCAGGTTGGTGAGATGTACAAAGAGACTGTCGGCTAAATGCTGTAACCATGACCACTGAAACATTTTGCTGAAAGGCCATGTAGTCTTTCAAGTCACTCGGGGCAGCAGATACCTCTTTGGGAGCTTTCCCTTCATTAATTGTGGAACAGGGTAATATTGCTGGCCATTTGATCTTGGAGTTCACCAGCAGATTGGGAGGGAGGCTACCTGGCTACCTGGCGAATGAACAGGGCACTACCGGTGCCAGCCAGAGCCCAGCTCAGGACGTTTTTTTAATGTTTGGCGAGACCAGCAGGGCACCGGACAAATGCATTCGTCCACTAGGTACGATGTATTAATGCAATAAAAAATAGATTTTTAGCAGAAATATTTTATAAATTTTCCTCGAATCTAAAGAGCTTTTCAAATCATGTCTGCACTGCACATGTGTTAAACGAAAAAGATGCTATGACATCACGTTCTCTAGCCAGGAAGGAAGTACTGCACGCCAACTAACGAATGGTGGTGACCTAGCCGGCCTCGTGGATGCAGACACAAAACGTCTTTTTTGGCGTTATGCGGGGCCAGATCACGCCAGCAATATAGCTAATTTTGCCATTAGGTAAGATGTGTTAACACAATAAAAAGAGTTGTTGTGAATAATCAAGGCTAGCAAAAAATCAAGTACACTTAAGGAAAGCCTCCATATTCGATGAAGTCTGTTCAGGAAAGTGACAAGCAATAAAACCACTATGTTCCAGATTTCACATTTATTCGTGAAATTTTTTATCAAGTTTTCAGACCAAATGAAGAACCCAAATATTTACAAATACAAACATTAATAAAGCATTAGAGTATGGTTACTATAACTGAATGTTTAAGTTTTACTTTAATTTAGGCTTAATGTGATAAGACGTTGGCAGAAAATGTAAACTTCTGATTATTGTGACAATTTAAACCAAAAGTAATATGGAGCAGAAAATCTATTGTCATGGTTTGGATAACATAAGGTTCATCAAATAGTGGAGGTATTTTAGGATACAATAGCTGTTGGTAAAACTAAGAAAGAAGAACTGTGTTTGTATAACTGAATGTTCGTAAAATAAAAGGTTGAACAAGAGCAATTTCACTGAACCTTAATCACCAGATGATTTCTTCAAAATAAAAATTGAACATATGCCATATATTTTCATATTGTATCCAGGTTAAATATTCTAGAATAACAATACAGTATAATTCTATGTTTGGAAAACTTGGAATTTATCATACCATTTCTATTGGGTTAATACACATCATTCAAGAGTAATCTAATCCCACAAAGAAATATTATCAAAGTTATATATTGCATTTTAATTTTATAATTTACTGTTGCATTATCTGCTCCTTTGATGTTTACCACTTTTTCAAGATATGCCAGATAGAAAATCTAAAATTAGACCACTGTATTTATTAAACTATTCTATATTTAGTCTGGAGTAATTACAATAAATAATGATTATTTATTCATTGTCTTATTTTATCAGGAGATTAAATGGCAGAATGCTGCAAATTTAAAAAATAAAATTCAAAATGATATTTAAAACCAGAACATTGACTAATTCAAAAAGTGCAACTCACTTTTCAAATAGAATGAGCTTTATTGGTATTTATTCAAATATTCACCACCTAGTATTGCAGTCACCTCAAAACTTGCGTTTTACAAGTATATGATAGGGCAAGCCTTCGACATTCTTTGGTTCCATTGACACTAACTTATGTTCCTGTGATAAACTTCAATGCTTTTTATCACAAGAGACAAACATTAAAAGTATGACGTGGCATTATTGCATTGGGGGAGATTAGAGGTCTAATATGTCACACTGAGTAAAGAATTTCCCACAAGTAAATGAAATCAAAGGGAATCTCCTGATTGGTAAAATATATATATAATTTTCACATTTCTTGTACAACCTGTCACAATAATATTAAAGATTATAAGAAAGTTAGATATTACAAAGTGAAATAATGGGGTTTCATCAATATTTTTCTTAGTTCTTTTGACACGCAAGTACTGGCACATTTAAACATTTTCTACTCTCTCTAAATCAGCTTGTGCTGTGAGATCATGATCTTATCGTACTCGTTTTCACATGGATTAAATACAATGAAAATTTACTTTAAAAACCTAACACAAGCTTCCAGAATCCAGAAGACTTTTTTTTTTAAATCTTAAAACTATATACTAATACATAACTGTGTTAATTTATGAAACAGAGTATGTACAATTTTTTCAAGTTTTACACTGAAACATGTCTACACAATTATCATTTTACATTAATATTCAGGGAATAGCATCTAAAACATGCACTTTTGACAAATGTTTAAAGATATGCAGTAAATGCAAAATATTGAGATCTGAATGTTTTTTTCTGTTAATAAAAAATTATAAAAAGTAACAAATACATGGATGTAATAAATGGGTCACTCTAGTAAACAATTCTTTTTACACATGCACCTTTGTCACTTAATATTTTTGACACGTTTGCAATTATTTACATCCTATATAAGTGCTGAAGTTTCAGGGATAATAAATTCGAAATGACAAAGAACACAAGAATAGAGTGGACCTTTGAGCACAGTGTCAGCTGACATTTTTAAGGAGCTTGAAAAGTTTGATGGCAAGGATAGAAATTAGGATTCTCAGGTCATGGTTTTCTACTGGTTGATTTCTCCTCTTAGACTCAAGGAGCAACAATAAGTGAGCAAAAGATACTTTTAAGGTTGAGCAATCCTATTTAACCTTGAAATATGTACTCTAGGTGAAAGGTGACATCAAAAGATTTCCAGCCTAAGATTTTCCTAGAAGTTGATGTCTTATTGGAAACCTCAAGCGCCAAAAAGGGATATAGACACATTTAAGTTTGGCCAATGGCATCTGACCTTGAATAAGGGGCTTAAGGTTACATCTGACTGCATCAAAAGATTCTGGTTTTCACATCGCAACCCTCTTGGACCAATAATAGAAATACACAAACTTAAAAGTGTGGAGACCCCAGTGTGACCTACCAAAAGAGGCCAAAGGTCAAATCTAGCATCAAAAGCTTTCCATGCCATAATTTCCTATGGATTCTTTTCTATCCAAAACCTCTTGGACCAATAAGAGATAAGACACAGACACTTTTATGTTTGGCCAATCCTATTTGAACTTAAATGAGAGATTCCAGGCCAGATGAGACCACATCAAAAGATCCAGGCACTGTGAAGTTTGGCTGACCTTGTTTGACCTTTAGTGAGCAGCCCAAGAATAAATCTCTTTTCACATTCCAAACCTCGAGGACCGAGAACAAGCAAGACATGCACACTTTAAGTTTGGCCAAAATCAAATACATGGAGCACTCCATAAATGAGATTAAATGAAGAGACTTAAGGTAAAATGTCACCCTACTTACTCAGGACATATACACCTGTTCAAGGTATCACTGATGCTACAAAACACATTAATGTACATGCATAAGCACTTTCTATTTTTCCAACATATGGCATTTAACGACCAAAAATTAATTAAGTTTACAAAAAAATTCACAAAAAAATAAGTCGATACAGATTCAGGATTGGAATTTACAGTGGTTAAAATAGTATCACACTATGCACATATGAAAAGTCAAACAAATCTGCTCAATACGTTGGGAGAAAATGGCCAAAACATGTTAAAATTTGGAGAAAAATGTTGTAAAAATTCCTTTTAAAACAAAAGATAGTAGATGGGATCAAGAACCAAAAACTATGAACACACTCAATTTCAGATAAATCTCTCAATCAGGTAAGAAATACAATTGTCAAAAAGTGTTGAAATTTTCACCATAAAAGGGAGAGATGCCTTACATTTATGCACTTTAACCGATGAACAGACAGACCCAAATGCCACACATAATATTTCATGATGTGTGATATATGCAACCAGTCAAATTGTCAGCAAACTAGAAATAGGACGCCTTGTTGATAGAAGTAGATGCGAATAGAAACAGGATAGCATAGAAGAACACACATTATCATGTGTAATGTCCACCCCATGAACCTTTTGCCAAAATTGTACAGTAGTCTTACAAGACCCTGTTTCATTTGTAAAATATATCAATGATGCTTAAATATTTATTAGTGTAGATGTAAATTATTTCAGCTTCATGCCTTTTTGCATTGGTTGGGTCGAAAATTTCGACGAAATCACTCTATCTCGCACGGTTAAGAAGATAGAAGCAAATTCCTGTTTTTCTATTTTTGGCAAAAATTTGAAAATTCAAAATGGCCGCCATTTTTGGGGAGGGGAAAATTTTTTGAAAATTGCAGAGTACATTCCTTAGATACCCTGTGGGTCGAAAATTTCGACGAAATCGCTCTATCTCGCACGGTTAAGGAGATAGATGCAAATTTGTGTTTTGCCATTTTTGGCAAAAATTCGAAAATTCAAAATGGCCGCCATTTTTGGGGAGGGGAAAATTTTCGTTGAAAATTGCAAAGAGTACATTCCTTAGATACCCTGTGGGTAGAAAATTTCGACGAAATCGCTCTATCTCGCACAGTTAAGGAGATAGAAGCAAATTTGTGTTTTGCCATTTTTGGAAAAAATTCAAAATTCAAAATGGCCGCCATTTTTGGGGAGGGGAAAATTTTCTTTGAAAATTGCAAAGAGTACATTCCTTAGATACCCTGTGGGTAGAAAATTTCGACGAAATCGCTCTATCTTGCACGGTTAAGGAGATAGAAGCAAATTTGTGTTTTGCCATTTTTGGAAAAAATTCGAAAATTCAAAATGGCCGCCATTTTTGGGGAGGGGAAAATTTTTTTGAAAATTGCAAAGATTACATTCCTTAGATACCCTGTTGGTCGAAAATTTCGACGAAATCGCTCTATCTCGCACGGTTATGGAGATAGAAGCAAATTTGTGTTTTGCCATTTTTGGGAAAAATTCGAAAATTCAAAATGGCTGCCATTTTTGGGGAGGGGAAAATTTTTGGAAAATTGCAAAGAGTACATTCCTTAGATACCCTGTGGGTTGAAAATTTCGACGAAATTGCTCTATCTCGCACGGTTTAGGAGATATGAGCACATTTGCCTTTTTCAGTATTCAAAATAGCTAAATTACTCATTTATTTAATTAATTACTCACTCATCTATGAAGCAATTCCCCCCAAAAGCAATCCCATACAAGCTATTAACCCAATGAACCTCCATACCAAATTTCAGAAAGCTAGGCTTAATAGCATTCCTTAAAATGTCTGGAAACCAAAGAGATACTCAAAAGTAGCAAGGTAGCTATTACTCAGTTAACTATAGAGCTATCATCACCAAAAGCAATCCCATACAAGCTATTAACTCAATAAACCTGCATGCCAAATTTGGTAAAGATAGGATAAGAACTGTTGCCTAAAATATCTGGAAACCAAGTGGGACGCCGGACGGCGGAAAAGGCAAAAATAATATGTCCATCCCCAGTGGGGCGGACATAATAACCTAGGTGTTGTAGTTTCAGAGGAGAAGTTCACAAACACAACTCCATGACAACATGTCAGTAACTTTGTCATCAGACATAAAAAAGTACAGTAACTGTTATTTTTAAACAGACTAAACATTACCAGTTTTCTGTGGTATGAGAATTGAAGCTTAATTATTCATACACCAGATAAAATGAGCCAATTCCAGATAGACTTTATCCCAAAAAATTAACCCAAAATCTACAAAGTTTTTGTTCTTTGCAATTTCTTTGTTCAGTACTTTTTTAAGATGATCTCAATTGTCTTATAAGTTTAAATGCATAAGCGATTTATATATTTTCATTACAAAATATTTGTTATGAACGTTTGTTAAACTACAATATTACATACTAGTTATAAATGCAAACTTAAACCATGGACAAGATTGTGTAAAAAAGTAACAATACCTCAACCAAAATACACAAAACTAAACTAACACTCAAGAATGAAATGTGAAATACAACTCAGAAAACTCAAATGATTTTAATTTGAATCATGGACTGACTCAGTCGTGTAAATCTAATATAGCTACAGACTCAATGTTTTGTGATGTCACAGCCATTATGACATCATAAGGCTATGACATCACATCCAGAAAGAACATCACTGCTTATGCACCAAAGTTTACACAAGTACATGATTCAATCCAAATCGATGAAAATGGTCAGACCAATCATGAGTTTGTACAGAAAATCTTGAAAATATATTGCCAATTGCGGCAAATTTGAGCTTTCATCAATGTAAATGCAAGGATTTTTTAAATGTCTAAAAATATGAGATCATATCTGAAGTTCATGCTAATTTTAAACACTTATTAATAAACATAACATAACCCAATCAGAAATCAGCCATTGTGCAATAACATGTGCAAGTTATTATGTCATTAAATTAATAAAAACATGTGGAAACTGAAAATAAACTAGAACTGATGTCTGTTGCTTAAATTTATATGTCTGAATATCTAGTTTTACAGATGCCAACTTTAGATATTATATTATTATCAATTTAATGATGCCTTTATAATACATTTTGTAATCTTATAGGTACAGACAAGGTCATGTTATAAATAATCCATTGATTCACTAAATATAAATTTTATATCAAGCTATCTGCATAATCTTTAGGTTCTATTTATAATCTGACTGATGGTTTATTGCGTTGATGAATTTTATTAGTTATGGAACACACATGTTTAGTTTGCAGAGGACTTAATGGGATTTACAACTGTTACAGCTAAATAAGGTTTTTATCTTTTAAGCTGAACGTCATTAAAAATACAGCAGCATGAAGACTAAACTGTATCGCAGTTTATTTTAAAGTCTAAATAATGAGACATTCATTTTAAACTTACAATTTTTGACAACTTCTGACCCTTCACCAGTTGCAGAATTCTCTGCAATTAACATGTTGAAGTCTAAAGATTGAGATTAAGGGTTGGGATCTGATGTGATTTTCAAGTGATATGGCCAAATTCATATCATTTGTTCAATCCTCCATTAGATATTAATGTTAACCCTTTTGTTGGCATATCTGTTGGATTTCATGATAATTTTAGTTGAAAAAAATAAAAAATAAAGGTTTCTTTGGAAATTTGTTAAAGGGGTTTTGCATATGGTGATAATCACAGAGCGAAACAACTGCCCGTAAAAGATATTGGACACTTTTAACAAAAGGAAAAACTCTCAGGTGTAATTTAAGGTGTTATAGTGACTTTGATGAGTGCATTTTATTCTCACTAACTCCAACTCTTACTACAAGGATCATTTAATCAGGATAACACTGGAATACAACTTCCTTAGCATCGAGAGACTGGAATGATTTCACACTGGCAAGATACTGACACTGAAATTAGGTTATCGTCACATCCCTAATATTCACAGTCTCAAAAAAGCAAGTAAATTGTCCACTGTATTGCATGGAATATCAGAAGAATTTACCAAATGGTTGAAATAATAACATAGATTTTACTGACATGCATGAAGTATATGTTTACATTTTGGAGACAACTTTCAGAGTATGTTCCATTATACACTCTTATAATGCACAGTCTAACAAATCAAGTTATAAAGAATGAATTCATGAATAGATAACAAGCAGGTTCACATTAAAACGCAATAAAAATGCCCATTTTTATCAGGCTTTAATTTTAGATGTTTCAGCTGATGCGTTTAGACAAAGAACATTAATTCTTATCGAGAAATTTAAATCTGTATTAATGTCTCATGTGGAAAGTAGTAATAAGTGAATAATTCTAGAGAATTTCAAAAGAAGTACAATTTTGACATTTTGACTAAAAATTCTATTGAAAGAGTAAATTGAACTAATATCAGTATAAACTTGGTCCCTTTAACTCTTATGCTATTCGTGGCAAAAGACATGATTACAAGGATGTTCTACAATATATGAAGGCTAAATTTTCAAAATACCTCCATTATCTGAACACAATGAAAGAATGAAATTTTCTTCTGATAATGTGAAGTTAATATATAAGAAAAGGTATTTCAATACTTCCAAGTTCAAAAACAGAAACTGACCAAGACATTGTTTTTCAGAATTAACCTCCACAAATTTTATAATGTATAACAATGTAAAAATGTTTACATCTATTTAATTTCCTATACAATGACAAACAGAATATTCAGAGATATTTCCAAATTTTAATTCTTATACAAAGATTTGTACATACACTTTTAAATTTTGTCTTATACATACCTAGATAGGTTTGTCAAATACACGCTGTATTCAAGTTTGGGACAGTGACAGAACATTTAGAATTCAAGTAATATCATTTCTTGTTACAATACCTGCAATACTACTGGTCATGTTTTATGTACTTAAACATTTTGTCCATTGTTCTTCCCTTTTTTCTTTTTTTTTTCTTTTAGGAAGCACAGTACTGTAATCTGTCATACATTTTTTAATTTCCAAAAATGCATTCATCTCCAAGTTAGAACACAGTTCTTGCAATGTTTGGTTAAGCACTTGCTGATACAGAAGAGATTATATTCATCTTTTTCAATTTTTTTTTCTTTCAGTTTGAACACCTTTCATGTTATACATAATAACTACAGTTTTCCAGTTCTGCAGAGATAAGTCTATTTCCAGGTTAGAATCCAAGTCTCATGGTTTGTGGGCCTAGCACTTGCCCAGAACAGTAGACAGCAGAGCCATCCTCACGTACATCCCATGTTCTGCCTGCCTGAAGTAAGCAGCACGTGGGTCTGAGTCAAACTCAGGGCTAAAAATACACATAAATTCATGAAACCATTTGATAAATACAATTACAGGGATAGTTTAGTACCCAAAATACACAAACAAGCTTCATACACAAAATACAAAATCAGCTTAATATTAGGGCTGCAACGATTCTTCGGTTACTCGGAAACGAAATGATTCAGTACAATACTCGAGGCAAGAAAAGTGAACCGGGTCTTCGAAAACAACTGAACATAGACATAAAATCTACTACAAAATTCTATTTTTTCTTTAAATATATGAATATTTTACTAATATAAGACATTTCCATTTCAGCATTTTATATTTTAAGTATTTGCAAACTCTAATGCTTTGTGTAACAACGTTTTATAAGACGGCATTTTATTATATCGTATTTCAAAGACGCCTCAAATCTCGCAATATAAAGATGGTTAAAGTATCTTATATTTTGCATTATAAATGCGTCTTTTTCCCCAAATTCAAAAAATTATCAACATTCTTTCCTGTTGTGTGGTTTGTAACCATTTTATAAGGCGTGATATGTCAAAATATGAAGCAGTTTATTTCGTGGGCGATAATCAAGCGATTAACCGAGTCTGAGTCGATTCTTCTAAAACGAGGAATCGAGGCGCATTTTCGGGGTCGCTTGCAGCCCTACTTAATATACATAAGTTTTGTATAACCAGAATCTCAAATATCCAATACAAGTCTACTGAAGCATTTCAATGGCCATAGTACAATATATTGTGGCATCCTAATGACCCCATCACAGTCTTCGTTATCATCTGTATGGTCCCAGTACAGTGTACTGTATCATCAAAATGGCCCCAGTATACTCTAATATAGCATAAAGCAATATAGTACAGAAGAGTCTTTTGTAGCATCCCAACAGCCCTCCTACAGTCTACTGTAGCATGCCTATGGCTCCAGTTTAGTCTACAGTAGCATCCAAAATAGCCCCTGAACACTCTTTAAGCAGCATCCTAATGGCCCCAGTACAGACTTTTGTAGCATCCCAATGGCCCCAGTACAGACTTCTGTAGCATCCCAATGGCCCCAGTACAGACTTTTGTAGCATCCCAATGGCCCCAGTACAGACTTTTGTAGCATCCCAATGGCCCCAGTACAGACTTCTGTAGCATCCTAATGGCCCCAGTACAGACTTCTGTAGCATCCTAATGGCCCCAGTACAGACTTCTGTAGCATCCTAATGGCCCCAGTACAGACTTCTGTAGCATCCTAATGGCCCCAGTACAGACTTCTGCAGCATCCTAATGGCCCCAGTACAGACTTCTGTAGCATCCCAATGGCCCCAGTACAGACTTCTGTAGCATCCCAATGGCCCCAGTACAGACTTTTGTAGCATCCCAATGGCCCCAGTACAGACTTCTGTAGCATCCCAATGGCCCCAGTACAGACTTTTGTAGCATCCCAATGGCCCCAGTACAGACTTCTGTAGCATCCCAATGGCCCCAGTACAGACTTCTGTAGCATCCTAATGGCCCCAGTACAGACTTTTGTAGCATCCCAATGGCCCCAGTACAGACTTCTATAGCATCCCAATGGCCCCAGTACAGACTTTTGTAGCATCCCAATGGCCCCAGTACAGACTTCTGTAGCATCCCAATGGCCCCAGTACAGACTTCTGTAGCATCCTAATGGCCCCAGTACAGACTTTTGTAGCATCCCAATGGCCCCAGTACAGACTTCTGTAGCATCCCAATGGCCCCAGTACAGACTTTTGTAGCATCCCAATGGCCCCAGTACAGACTTTTGTAGCATCCCAATGGCCCCAGTACAGACTTCTGTAGCATCCTAATGGCCCCAGTACAGACTTTTGTAGCATCCCAATGGCCCCAGTACAGACTTCTGTAGCATCCCAATGGCCCCAGTACAGACTTCTGTAGCATCCCAATGGCCCCAGTACAGACTTCTGTAGCATCCTAATGGCCCCAGTACAGACTTTTGTAGCATCCTAATGGCCCCAGTACAGACTTTTGTAGCATCCCAATGGCCCCAGTACAGACTTCTGTAGCATCCCAATGGCCCCAGTACAGACTTCTGTAGCATCCCAATGGCCCCAGTACAGACTTCTGTAGCATCCCAATGGCCCCAGTAGAGTCCACTGTGGAAGCAAAAGTGACCCAGGGTTTTAAAATCTCAATGGTGGTGAAATTTGCCTTATATGTGTGGAGTTATTAACTTTGTATCCAGTCAACTTATTTTATAGATGAATTTATAATTGCTTAACATAGTAAAACCAGAAAGAATTGGCTATCTTACAATGTCGCTGTCTCCAAGTTTGACAAAACAATTAACCTTAGAGACACTCTTTTCAAATAATACAGTAAATCAGTAATCCATAGAAGTGCTGACCTGATCTCATCTATTCTGGGCAAGGGATGCATGACCACCATTTTTCTCTTGGCTTTGTTCATCAGATGTGGTGTGACCACATACATACCACTGGCCTGGAAAACACAAATGGTGTTCAATGTAGTACAGCAGAACATACTGATCAGTGTCAACAGTAAACTGGTGTTCTACTTTTCGTTTTTTTTTGATATAGTAAAACCAAAGACATAATAAAAATTTAACAAGAGGAGAGTGCCCGTGAACGGGCACTGTGTCAGCTGACTGAATGTTTTTGATTTGTGATGGTGATAATGAGAGGAAAGCATAATTATCAGGGAAAGGGCTGTACAGAAATACAGTAAATGGTAACTGAACAGCATGTTCGAAAGATATTCCGAAGCTGACAGAAGAAAAGGACAAAAAAGTTGAGCCCTGCAAATGGTATTATGAAATAAAGTAACAAGGTAATTGTTTAAGTGTAAAAAGTAGGTTAAAAATATTTAAAGAAATACTATAAATGCAATATCCTCGTTCGACCATGAAGAAGGGATCCAAAGGTCAAATCTGACCATACCAAAAGATTCCCAGCCAAAGAATTTAGGATGGTTTACCATCCCAAACCTCTCGGACCAATAATAAGTGAGTCATAGGCACTTTTTAAGTTTGGCTATCCTTGTTTGACCTTGACGGAGGGGTCTAAGGTCAAATCCGACCACACAAAAAAATTCCCAGCCCATGATTTCCTGTAGCTTGTTTACCATCCCAAACCTGTAGGACCAATAATAAGCGAGTTATAAGCAATTGTAAGTTTGGCTATCCTCAATTGATCTTGAAGGGGGGATCCCAGGTCAAATCTGACCACACCAAAAGAATCCCAGCCCATGATTTCCTATATGTTGGTTTACCATCCCAAACCTCCAAGACCAATAATACGCGAGTTATAAGCACTTTAAGTTTGGCTATCTTCGTTTGACCTGGAAGGAGGGGTCTAAGGTGAAATCCGACCACACCAAAAGATTCCCAGCCCATGATTTTCTATAGGTTGGTTTTCCATTCCAAACTTCTAGCACCAATAATAAGCGAGTTATAAGCACTTTTAAGTTTGGCTATCCTCATTTGACCTTGAAGGAGGGGTCCAAGGTAAAATCCGACCACACCAAAAAATTCCCAGCTCATGATTTTCTATAGGTTGGTTTTCATTCCAAACCTCTAGGACCAATAATAAGCGAGTTATAAGCACTTTTATGTTTGGCTATCCTCATTTGACCTTGAAGGAGGGTTCCAAGGTCAAATCGGACCATATTAACAGATTCCCAGCCCATGATTTCCTACAGGTTGGATACAATGATTTACTCAACAGTGAGAACCTGAAAGAAGCTATTGCTCAGCTATGCCATGACATAGAGGTCTGCAATTTCACTATCTTATAGCTGACCAAAACGTCTGTGAATAACATATTTAACAAAATACTCTAAATGTAATAGTTTTCAAGTTACAACTGATTTACTCAAGAGTGAGAACGTCAAAGTAACTATTACTCAGCTATGCAATGAGCTACATGTCTGAATTTTTGCTCTGTTATAGCTGACCTAAAAGTAGGTGAACAACATATTTAAGCAAAATACTGTAAATGCAATAGTTTTCAAGTTACAACTGATTTACTCAACAGTGAGAACCTGAAAATAGCTATTGCTCCGCTATGCCATGAGCTATAGGTCTGTAATTTCACTATGTTATAGCTAACCCAAAAGTAGGTGAACAATATATTTTAACAAAATACTCCAAATGCAATATTTTTCAAGTTATAGCCGATTTACTCAACAGTCAGTGCCTGAGAATAGCTATTGCTCCGTTGTGCCATGAGCTACAGGTCTGTAATTTCACTATGTTATAGCTGACCCAAAAGTAGCTGAATAACATATTTGCACAAATTTCTGTAAAGGCAATAGTTTTCAAATTATAAGTGATTTACTCAACATTGAGAACTTCAAAGTAGCTATTAATCAGCTATGCAATGAGTCACAGGTCTGAAATTTTACTATGTTATAGCTGACCCAAAAGTAGCTGAATAACATATTTAAGCAAAATACTGTAAATGCAATAGTTTCGAAGTTACAACTGATTTACTCAATAGTGATGACCTAAAAGTAGCTATTACTCAGCTATGCCATGAGCTACAGGTCTGAAATTTTACTATGTTATAGCTGACCCAAAAGTAGCTGAATAACATATTTATACGAAATTCTCTAAATGCAATAGTTTTCCAATTACAACTGATTTACTCAATAGTGAGAACTTTAAAGTAGCTATTACTCAGCTATGCCATGACCTACAGATCTGAAATTTCACTATGTTATAGCTGGCCCAAAAGTAGCTGAATAACATATTTATACGAAATTCTCTAAATGCAATAGGTTTTAAGTTACAAGTGATTTACTCAATAGTGAGAACTTCAAAGTAGCTATTACTCAGCTATGCAATGAGCCACAGATCTGAAACTTCACTATGATATAGCTGATCCCAAAATAGGTGAATAACATATGAAACAAAATACTGTAAATGGAATAGTTTCCAAGTTATAAGCGATTTACTCAACAGTGATAACCTAAAAGTAGCTATTACTCAGCTATGCCATGAGCTACAGGTCTGAAATTTTACTATGTTATAGCTGACCCAAAAGTAGCTGAATAACATATTTATACGAAATTCTCTAAATGCAATAGTTTTGAAGTTATAAGCGATTTACTCAACAGTGATAACCTAAAAGTAGCTATTACTCAGCTGTGCCATGAGCTACAGGTCTAAAATTTTACTATGTTATAGCTGACCCAAAAGTAGCTGAATAACATATTTATACGAATTTCTCTAAATGCAATAGTTTTTAAGTTACAAGTGATTTTACTCATGATGGAAGTTACTGAAAAGCCCAAAAGTAGCTATTACTCACTTAGCTATTGAGACAGGCACCCAACTTACTCACCATATTGTAGCTATGAAAAAAGTAGCTGAATAACATATTTTAACAAAATGCTCTAAATGCAACACTTTTCAAGTTATAAATGATTTTGTGCATGATTTCATGAATTTTAATGCATTAAAAATTATTAAAAAAATTTATTAAAAAAAAAGTAAGACAGATCCAGGTCTCATACTCACACAAGAGAATCTACCTGTGGCCTAGTACATATATGCAAGATATGAGAGAAATCCCTGCAATAGTCACTGAGAAAATTGTGATTAAGTGTTGAAATTTTCACACTTTTGGAGGGGGTACCCCCCTTGTAATGTCTCTAGCAAACAGACGAACAGACAGATTTGCATGCCTTGAACAATTTTTCATCCTCGATAGATAAGGTATCTTTTAAAAAAAACAGCACGTCTCTAGGCCTTGTAGTTTTGGAGGAGAAGTTGTTCACGCGGACGCGTACGCCCACGCCGCAGAGTGACGACATAAAAACTGGCTCGCTAAAATATTTATATTTTAGGGATTTTTTAATGATTGACATCGCATTAAATAATAGAAAACCAATAAATTTGATAATATAATAAAAATAGAAATATTTGTAGAGATCCTCTAATGCGCTGGAATACAAAAACAAGGGACATTCCAAAAACTGAGCCAAGTCGTAACCCAGTAAATGCCCGCCAGGAGAGGATGACTGTGGTGGTGGGTATAGTTTTTTTATACATTACATGGTGCACAAATGGAGGCTAATAACTTTAAAATGTTCCTTAACTTTATGCACATGCTACACTAACTACAAATTGCTATCAAATATATTGAAACTTTTCAAGAACACCAGTAATTTTAAGAATACCAATGTTATTAAACATGGGCTCTAATCTGATGGGATGTGAACATCTGATTGATCAGACACCCACCTGTTGGTACTCTGCTTCACTGCTGAAGCGTTCCTTCTGTATACGTGTCATGTACAGCACGTCAGTGTCAGGTAGAGCCTCCTCCAGGCTACTAAACTCCTCCTGTAATAATTGTGTTTATATTTAGAAAATATATAAATGAAATTATCTTATGATTCAATACTAAAATAATACTACACTGATATAACACATGTATTTACAGTTGAAGCCTCAAGGTGATACAAAGGTACTTGTACATGTATTTAAGCAGAAATTCCTTATCCTAAAGTCAATCTTAATTGAAAAAGTCCTATAAAGACCTATCAGTACTTCTCCTTTCAAGGGAATTCTACATTGCAGCATTTTACTGAATGGGGATGGGTTGTCTTTTGTTTGATTAACAAACAACAGTTCAGTTAACTTTGGATTCAATTCTGCTCAGTTCTCCTTGGCTCTACAATGTTATGCCAAGTTAAGCAAACCTGTTAATAACCCTTGGATATGCATGTTATGCCACATTATATAAACCTGTTGATTACCCTTGGATCTGCCATAATATATATTGGACTGCTTCTTAACATGCCGAGTTTAGATACTAGTAGATTTATCTTTTTTCATAAACACACCTGTACAGTATACACAGCTGTTAATTTACTTCATCTCAAACAGTAATGTTATACGCATAACTATCATTGTTGTACATACTATGCAATTAGAAACATAACTAGGAATTACTTTAAGCTTAAGGTAATCATCTCAGTAATAACAAGCATTCTGCCGCATGCATTTATCTCCCGCCATATAAATGAGATGTACTAAAGATAACATATTTTAACAAGGTGCTCTAAATGTAATACTTTTCAAGTTATAATTGATTTAGTGCATGATTTCATGAATTTTAATGCATTAAAAATTATTTAACAAATTCATTAAAAAAATTTAGCATGTGAAAGCTCTCCAAAATGTAGGTGAATGAGTTATTTGAGAAATATTGGCTATCTGCAATACTTTTAGTGATAATAGGCAGTTATTCATTTTGAGTAGTGAGTAATTAGCTACGGATCTGAAAATTCACTAATTGAAAGCTCTCCAAAATGTATGTGAATGAGTTATTTCAGAAATACTGGCTATCTGCAATACTTGTAGAGATAATTCGCATTTACTCTTTTTGAGTAGGTGAACAATTAACTATGGGTGTGAAACTTCACCAAGTGAAAGCTCTCCCAAAAGTAGGTGAATGAGTTATTTGAGAAAAATTGGCTATCTGCAATACTTTTACAGATAATTCACATTTACTCATTTTGATTAGGTGAGTAATTAGCTACGGGTCTGGAACTTCACCATGTGAAAGCTCTCCCAAAAGTAGATGAACGAGTAATTTGATAAAAATTGGATACCCGCAATACTTTTAGAGATAATTAGCATTTACTCATTTTGAGGAGGTGAATAATTAGCTACGGCTCTGAAAATTCACCAAGTGAAAGCTCTCCCAAAAGTAGGTGAATGAGTTATTTGATAAAAATTGGCTATCTGCAATACTTTTAGAGATAATTCACATTTACTCATTTTCAGTAGGTGAGTAATTAGCTACGGGTCTGGAACTTCACCATGTGAAAGCCCTCCCAAAAGTAGATGAATGAGTTATTTGATAAAAATTGGATATCCGCAATACTTTTAGAGATAATTCACATTTACTCATTTTGAGTAGGTGAATAATTATGTACGGGTCTGAAACCTCACCAAGTAAAAGCTCTCCCAAAAGTAGGTGAATGAGTTATTTCAGAAAAATTGGATATCTGCAATACTTTTACAGATAATTCACATTTACTCATTTTGAGTAGGTGAGTAATTAGCTACGGGTCTGGAACTTCACCATGTGAAAGCTCTCCCAAAAGTAGATGAACGAGTAATTTGATAAAAATTGGATATCCACAATACTTTTAGAGATAACTAGAAATAGGCCGCCCTGTTGATAGTAGATGCGAATAGAAACAGGATAGCATAGAAGAACACACATTATCATGTGTAATGTCCACCCATGAACCTTTTGCCCAAATTGTACAGTAGTCTTACAAGACCCTGTTTCATTTGTAAAATATATCAATGATGCTTAAATATTTGATAGTGTAGATGTAATTTATTTCAGCTTCATGCCTTTTTGCATTGGTTGGGTTGAAAATTTTGACGAAATCACTCTATCTTGCACGGTTAAGAAGATAGAAGCCAATTCCTGTTTTTCTATTTTTGGCAAAAATTTGAAAATTCAAAATGGCCGCCATTATTGGGAAAAGGAAATTTTTTTGAAAATTGCCAAGAGTACATTTCTTAGATACCCTATGGGTCGAAAATTTCAACAAAATAACTCTATTTTGCACGGTTAAGGCCAGTTTGTGTTTTTCCATTTTGGGCAAAAATTCGAAAATTCAAAATGGCTGCCATTTTTGGGGAGGGGAAAATTTTTTGAAAATTGCAAAGATTACATTCCTTAGATACCCTGTGGGTTGAAAATTTCGACGAAATCGCTCTATCTCGCATGGTTAAGGAGATAGAAGCAAATTTGTGTTTTGCCATTTTTGGCAAAAATTTGAAAATTCAAAATGGCCGCCATTTTTGGGGAGGGGAAAATTTTTGGAAAATTGCAAATATTACATTCCTTAGATACCCTGTGGGTCGAAAATTTCGACGAAATCGCTCTATCTCGCACGGTTAAGGAGATAGAAGCAAATTTGTGTTTTGCCATTTTTGGCAAAAATTCGAAAATTCAAAATGGCCGCCATTTTTGGGGAGGGGAAAATTTTTTGAAAATTGCAAATATTACATTCCTTAGATACCCTGTGGGTCGAAAATTTCGATGAAATCGCTCTATCTCGCACGGTTAAGGAGATAGAAGCAAATTTGTGTTTTGCCATTTTTGGCAAAAATTCGAAAATTCAAAATGGCCGCCATTTTTGGGGAGGGGAAAATTTTTGGAAAATTGCAAAGATTGCATTCCTTAGATACCCTGTGGGTCGAAAATTTCGACGAAATCGCTCTATCTCGCACGGTTAAGGAGATAGAAGCAAATTTGTGTTTTGCAATTTTTGGCAAAAATTCGAAAATTCAAAATGGCCGCCATTTTTGGGGAGGGGAAAATTTTTTGAAAATTGCAAAGATTACATTCCTTAGATACCCTGTGGGTCGAAAATTTCGACGAAATCGCTCTATCTCGCACGGTTAAGGAGATAGAAGCAAATTTGTGTTTTGCCATTTTTGGCAAAAATTCGAAAATTCAAAATGGCCGCCATTTTTGGGGAGGGGAAAATATTTTGAAAATTGCAAAGATTGCATTGCTTAGATACCCTGTGTGTCGAAAATTTTGCCGAAATCGCTCTATCTCGCACGGTTAAGGAGATAGAAGCAAATTAGTGTTTTGCCATTTTTGGCAAAAATTCGAAAATTCAAAATGGCGGCCATTTTTGGGGAGGGGAAAATTTTTGGAAAATTGCAAAGATTACATTCCTTAGATACCCTGTGGGTCGAAAATTTCGACGAAATCGCTCTATCTCGCACGGTTAAGGAGATAGAAGCAAATTTGTGTTTTGCCATTTTTGGCAAAAATTCAAAAATTCAAAATGGCCGCCATTTTTGGGGAGGGGAAAATATTTTGAAAATTGCAAAGATTGCATTGGTTAGATACCCTGTGTGTCGAAAATTTTGCCGAAATCGCTCTATCTCGCACGGTTAAGGAGATAGAAGCAAATTTGTGTTTTGCCATTTTTGGCAAAAATTCGAAAATTCAAAATGGCCGCCATTTTTGGGGAGGGGAAATTTTTTTGAAAATTGCAAATATTACATTCCTTAGATACCCTGTGGGTCGTAAATTTCGATGAAATCGCTCTATCTCGCACGGTTAAGGAGATAGAAGCAAATTTGTGTTTTGCCATTTTTGGCAAAAATTCGAAAATTCAAAATGGCCGCCATTTTTGGGGAGGGGAAAATTTTTTGAAAATTGCAAAGATTGCATTCCTTAGATACCCTGTGGGTCGAAAATTTCGACGAAATCGCTCTATCTCGCACGGTTAAGGAGATAGAAGCAAATTTGTGTTTTGCCATTTTTGGCAAAAATTCGAAAATTCAAAATGGCCGCCATTTTTGGGGAGGGGAAAATATTTTGAAAATTGCAAAGATTGCATTGCTTAGATACCCTGTGCGTCTAAAATTTTGCCGAAATCGCTCTATCTCGCACGGTTAAGGAGATAGAAGCAAATTTGTGTTTTGCCATTTTTGGCAAAAATTCGAAAATTCAAAATGGCCGCCATTTTTGGGGAGGGGAAATTTTTTTGAAAATTGCAAATATTACATTCCTTAGATACCCTGTGGGTCGAAAATTTCGACGAAATCGCTCTATCTCGCACGGTTAAGGAGATAGAAGCAAATTTGTGTTTTGCCATTTTTGGCAAAAATTCGAAAATTCAAAATGGCCGCCATTTTTGGGGAGGGGAAAATTTTTGGAAAATTGCAAAGATTGCATTCCTTAGATACCCTGTGGGTCGAAAATTTCGACGAAATCGCTCTATCTCGCACGGTTAAGGAGATAGAAGCAAATTTGTGTTTTGCCATTTTTGGCAAAAATTCAAAATGGCCGCCATTTTTGGGGAGGGGAAAATATTTTGAAAATTGCAAAGATTGCATTGCTTAGATACCCTGTGTGTCGAAAATTTTGCCGAAATCGCTCTATCTCGCACGGTTAAGGAGATAGAAGCAAATTATTTTTTTGCCATTTTTGGCAAAAATTCGAAAATTCAAAATGGCCGCCATTTTTGGGGAGGGGAAAATTTTTGGAAAATTGCAAAGATTGCATTCCTTAGATCCCCTGTGGGTCGAAAATTTTGCCGAAATCGCTCTATCTCGCACGGTTAAGGAGATAGAAGCAAATTTGTGTTTTGCCATTTTTGGCAAAAATTCGAAAATTCAAAATGGCCGCCATTTTTGGGGAGGGGAAATTTTTTTGAAAATTGCAAATATTACATTCCTTAGATACCCTGTGGGTCGAAAATTTCGACGAAATCGCTCTATCTCGCACGGTTAAGGAGATAGAAGCAAATTTGTGTTTTGCCATTTTTGGCAAAAATTCGAAAATTCAAAATGGCCGCCATTTTTGGGGAGGGGAAAATTTTTTGAAAATTGCAAATATTACATTCCTTAGATACCCTGTGGGTCGAAAATTTCGACGAAATCGCTCTATCTCGCACGGTTAAGGAGATAGAAGCAAATTTGTGTTTTGCCATTTTTGGCAAAAATTCGAAAATTCAAAATGGCCGCCATTTTTGGGGAGGGGAAAATTTTTTGAAAATTGCAAAGAGTACACTCCTCAGATACCCTGCGGGTCGAAAATTTTGCCGAAATCGCTCTATCTCGCACGGTTAAGGAGATAGAAGCAAATTACTCAAAAGTAGTACTGAAAATACACAATGAAGTACCTAAATGGCTATTACTCATGTACTGACAAAGCTATCAGTCCCAAATGCAATACCAAGCGAGCTATGGACATAACAATCTTGTATTCAAAATTGTAGTAAAATATCTTTAATTATTTTGGCTTAAATGCACGGAAACCAATGGGTACTGAAAATAGCTGTACTTAAGTATTACTCAGTAAGCAAAAGAGGTACAACAGCCAAAAGCAATCCCAAGCAAGCTACTGACCCAATAAGCCTGCATACCAAATTTGGTGACAATAGCTCTAATACTTTTCCTTTAAATGAGCGGAAACCATGCGTGACGCCGGACATCGGACGCCGGACGCCGGACGCCGGACATCGGACATCGGACATCGGACGGCGAAAAAAGCAAAAATAATATATCCACCCCCCAGGGGGGTGGACATAATTAGCAGTTACTCATTTTGAGTAGGTGAATAATTAGCTACGGGTCTGAAACTTCACCAAGTGAAAGCTCTTCCAAAAGTAGGTGAATGAGTTATTTAGGAAAAATTGGATATCCCCAATACTTTTAGGGATAATTCACATTTACTCATTTTGAGTAGGTGAGTAATTAGCTACGGGTCTGGAACTTCACCATGTGAAAGCTCTCCCAAAAGTAGATGAGTGAGTTATTTGATAAAAATTGGATATCCGCAATACTTTTAGAGATAATTATCATTTACTCATTTTGAGTAGGTGAATAATTAGCTACGGGTCTGAAACTTCACCATGTGAAAGCTCTCCCAAAAGTAGATGAAGCAGTTATTTGAGAAAAATTATGTCATTATTTTGCCACAAATAAGAAAATAGCTATTACTCACTTATGGCATGCAATAGAACCCCAAACTATATGCATTTACCCTACAGTCACAATTTCAAAGTAGGTATTACTCGGCTATCCAATGTGCAACAGGTCTCAAACTTTACTATGTGATAGTTTATCAAAAACTAGATGAATAACATATTTGAAAATATTTCCCTAACTTTAATACTTTTGAAGATATTTGACATTTACTTATGTTGTTATTTTGCTACAAATAAGAAAATAGCTATTACTCACTTATGGCATGCAATACAACCCCAAAATATATACCATCTTATAGTTAAGGACAAAGTAGCTGAACAACATATTTGAAGAAAAAGCTGTAACTGCAATAGTTTTGGAGTTACAATGGATTTACTCAACAGTCACAATTTCAAAGTAGCTATTACTTAGCTATGCAATGTGCAACAGGTCTGAAACTTTACTATGTGATAGCTTACAAAAAAGTAGATGAATGACATATTTGAAAAGAATTCCGTAACTTTAATACTTCTGAAGATATTTGACATTTACTTATGTCATTATTTTGCTACTAATAAGAAAATAGCTATTACTCACTAATGGCATGCAATAGAACCCCAAACTACATGCCAACTTATAGCTAAGGACAAAGTAGGTGAACAACATATTTTACGAAAATATTGTAACTGCAATAGTTTTGGAGTTACAATGGATTTACTCAACTGTAGAATTTCAAAGTAGCTATTACTCAGCTATCCAATGTGCAACAGATCTGAAACTTTACTATGTGATAGCTTATGAAAAAGTAGATGGATAACATATTTGAAAAGAATTCCCTAACTTTAATACTTTTGAAGATATTTGACATTTACTTATGTCATGATTTTGCTACAAATAACAAAATAGCTATTACTCACTTATGGCATGCAATAGAACCCCAAACTATGTACCATCTTATAGCTAAGGACAAAGTAGCTGAACAACATATTTTAGGAAAATACTCTAACTGCAATAGTTTTGGAGTTACAATGGCTTTACTCAACAGTCAGAATTTCAAAGTAGCTATAACTCAGCTATCCAAGGTGCAACAGGTCTGAAACTTTACTATGTTATAGCTTACCAAAAAGTAGATGGACAACATATTTGAAAAGATTTCCCTAACTTCAATACTTTTGAAGATATTTGACATTTACTTCTTCTGTTATTTAGCTACAAATGAGAAAATATCTATTACTCACTTATGGCAAGCAATAGAACCCCAAACTATGTACCATCTTATAGCTAAGAACAAAGTAGCTGAACAACATATTTTAGGAAAATACTCCAACTGCAATAGATTTGGAGTTACAATGGATTTACTCAACAGTCAGAATTTCAAAGTAGCTATTACTCAGCTATCCAAGGTGCAACAGGTCTGAAACTTTACTATGTCATAGCTTACCAAAAGGTAGATGGACAACATATTTGAAAAGATTTCCCTAACTTTAATACTTTTGAAGATATTTGACATTTACTTCTTCTGTTATTTAGCTACAAATGAGGAAATAGCTATTACTCACTTATGGCAAGCAATAGAACCCCAAACTATGTACCATCTTATAGCTAAGAACAAAGTAGCTGAACAACATATTTTAGGAAAACACTCTAACTGCAATACTTTTTTAGTTACAATAGCTTTACTCAACAGTCAGAATTTCAAAGTAGCTATTACTCAGCTAGCCAAGGTGCAACAGGTCTGAAACTGTACTATGTCATAGCTTACCAAAAAGTAGATGGACAACATATTTGAAAAGATTTCCCTAATTATAATACTTTTGAAGATATTTGACATTTACTTCTTCTGTTATTTAGCTACAAATGAGAAAATAGCTATTACTCACTTATGGCATGCAACAAAACCCCAAACTATGTACCATCTTATAGCTAAGAACAAAGTAGCTGAACAACACATTTTAGGAAAACACTCTAAGTGCAATAGTTTTGGAGTTACAATGGCTTTACTCAACAGTCAGAATTTCAAAGTAGCTATTACTCAGCTATCCAAGGTGCAACAGGTCTGAAACTTTACTATGTCATAGCTTACCAAAAAGAAGATGGACAACATATTTGAAAAGATTTCCCTAACTTCAATACTTTTGAAGATATTTGACATTTACTTCTTCTGTTATTTAGCTACAAATGAGAAAATAGCTATTACTCACTTATGGCTTGCAATGGGACCCCAAACTATGTACCATGTTATAGCTAAGGACAAAGTAGCTGAACAACATATTTGAAGAAAAAGTTGTTACTGCAATAGTTTTTAAGTTATGAGCCCTTTACTCAAAGTAGCTAAGATTGCTATTACTCACTTATCTTTAGGCCTAAGTCAATAAAACCAAAAAAATTTTCAAGGGCATGAAAATTCATTGGGACAATTAATTTACAAAAAATCTGTAGCTGTAGTAGTTTTGGAGAAATCTGCGTGACTAACTAACGCACGCACACACAGACATCATTTCATAATCTCCCTCCCGGGCTAAAGCCCGGCGGGAGATAATTAATCTCATTTGAAATATTAAATGTCTTAAATAGGAAATTAAGAAGTCAAAATAATTTAATGAATTTTTTTAAAATTTGAATGAAATTTCCTTCCAGCAAAAGTTTCCACTTACACAGTGTCAGTCAGCTAGCCTTCTATCTATCATATTTTACACACACCTGAGTAATGCCCCTGGATTCC
Organism: Sabellastarte sp. h YS-2021; assembly: GCA_964017235.1. Classification (NCBI taxonomy): domain Eukaryota; kingdom Metazoa; phylum Annelida; class Polychaeta; order Sabellida; family Sabellidae; genus Sabellastarte; species Sabellastarte sp. h YS-2021. The sequence continues at coordinate 32,415,278 of OZ024929.1, forward strand.
ACAAACTGGCAGACGTCTTTGGGCATGCCCAGGTTTGCAGGGGACACATATCTGATGGTCACTCTGTAGAGGGTCAGCAGTCGAGCCAGTGAATGGACAGTGCGGCCATGTTTCAGGTCTCCTACCATCGTGATCTGTAGGTATGATTTAATGGTCAATGGATAGGGTTTCATTTTCATTGTAATGGAGTTTCATATTACAAAACATTAAAGACAATGCATTGTCACACCAGAGTGACCGGAAGGATTGGATTTAAAGGGGAAACCTTCTGCTCTGAATCAAAAAACTTATTAAACTCTTAGCATCAATAAGGGTGTTATGTAGAATAATAAACAAATCCGGCTTGCTTCCGAGTTATTACATACCACCTATTTCACAGTGTAATCCTCTATAAACCTGTATATTCAGAGTAGAGTTAAAATAATAATATGTATATTAATCGGTTGGCAGTTGCCATACATGTATTTGGATGTTTACATCAACGTTTGGCATCCAATCACAGGCTATCAGGTCTGCGTGTGTTCTACTTTTACATGTGCCAAATACTGAGGGCCTGACCCAATATGACCCAGACTGTTGAATGGAAAATATAACACCAACTTTGAATTTTTTGTATAACATCCCACAATTCTGGGACAATTGATACTGTTCTCCAATCTCAGTGTTCATACCAGTCAGATTTAATTGCAGTGTGTTTGACTTCCTGGCACGTAATCTTCACGAGAATGATTAATAAGTTAAACAAATCCATATTTAAAGTGAGAATGTTAAAAAAAACTCTGTCAAATATACAGGGACACCAATGAATTTGAAAAATTTTGTTGTAATTTTAATATTTATTAGATAAATACTTACCATTTCCTGACCATAGCTATTTGTTGGTGCCATCCAACTCACTGGCCAATGTTGAGAAACCTTTTAAGCTACCTTAAGAAGCCAGTGAGTGAGTGTGGACTAGGAAGCCCCCCAATGGTCATGCGACCACGCCAATAGGCGCCATTCATTGTTTTTGTTGCAAAGCTCACCCCTAGTACCCTAGTACTGAATCCGCGGGGAGGCTGGGGGGGGGACTATCCTGGTCAGGAAATGGTAAGTATTTATCTAATAAAAATTAAAATTACAACAAAATTTTTCAATTTTATTGCGAAAAATACACTTACCATTTCCTGACCATAGCTGAATACAGCCTTCGTGGATGGCGGGCAGTACTAGAATATAAAGACCTAGTAACAACCAAATGAACAGTAAATTAAAGACACCACAAGCATACAGACATTCATACTCAGACTCACCTCAATGACAAGGAAGCCGGGCCGCTGAGTAATGTTGTGGAAGTCATATTGCATATGTTGATACCATTCATACCACCACCACTAAACACATCAAACAGCAAAGTAACAGCAAACAAACTGGACTATTTACAGCTGTACAACCATCTCAGAACATATCTGAAAAATAAGAAGCCAAATATAAGAAAGCACTACAAATACAGGCTTCCAATATCAAATAACATAATTCAAGTCTAATGACATTATAATAATAAAGTATCAATAATGACATTACCTATTAACAATTTACAACATGTTGAGCCGCAACCACAGGCCCAATCTTCATAACATCACCATTATGCCAGCACAAATCTTTCAGATAAAAATTTGTGAAGGTTGAATGGCTTCTCCAAAAACAGGAAGCCATAATCTCATCTAGAGCAACTCCTCCCTTAAAAGCCAAAGAGGCAGCCAAAGCTCTAACCTCATGTGCCTTGACCTGGGAAACATTCTGAACCTCTTGATCAGATTTTTGGTAAGCCACAATGATAGACTGCTTAATCCAAGAAGATATAGTAGCCTTCGAGATATCTTTGGAGTAGCCCTCCTTAATAGCCACAAAAAGAAGTTTCTTGCCCTTCCTGAGATCTTTTGTCTTGTCAAGATAATATCTCAAGGACCTCACTGGACAAAGAGATTTATCCTGTACCAAAGATGGATCCAATGTAGGCTTCAAAGCAGGGATAACTACAGGTTGAATAGCCAAGGGTCCCTCCGAAGCCACCTGATTTTTAGCTATGAAAGCAGTTGAAGGAGAAAAAGTAACTTGTGACCAATCCCTTTTCCTACTGAAGGAATCAAAAGTCCAAGCATGGATTTCACTACGCCTCTTACCAGAAGCCAAAGCCAACAAGAACACTGTCTTGAAAGTCAAAATTTTGAGATCAGCTTTTGCCAAAGGCTCAAAAGGAGCCCGAGTGAGAGCAAGTAAGACCAAAGACAGGTCCCAATTGGAATGGATCTATTAGCTGAAGGTCTATCCCTATGAAAACTTGCAATCAAACGATTCAAATCTAAACTTTGAGAAACCATTTGACCTGAAGAGCCTAGCACACCTGCTACTGAGGTTCTGTAACCCGCAATAGTTCTGGGTTTCAAGTTCTTATCAGTGAAAAGATGATTCAAAAAATCAGCTATTTGAGGAATACCGTAGCCGCGCTCCGTAACGCTCATGCTTTTGAAAGCGCCCATCCACAATCTTACGTTATCGCTCATATGTCGTTTCGAGGTAAACTGTCTCCATATAAACCCAATAATCGGTGAAATATTATTAATTTATATCAATTTTCAACAAAAGTTTCCTTATTTTAGCAGTTATAACAACTTTTATTGCATCGAGATTTGTTTACCAACCGCATATTTTACTTCCAGTCGGTGTGTGCTAAAACGCGGTTTCCCTAAATTCGGGTTATTTTTTTCGAAACCCCCAGCTGGTTTTCATTGTCGTAAACGCCCATCCCCAACTTTCACAAATATTTGGTCACATTGCCCATGGGCGTTACAGAGCGCGGCTACGGTAGTTGGTTTTGTGACATCCACCTGATTCTCTTGGGCCCACTTTTGAAATATGGCCCACCTTGAATCATATACTCGCCTTGAGGATTCTCTCTGAGGTGCCTTAATTCTATCTGCCACCTCAACAGAGAATCCTCCTTGACCTTCTTGTAGGAGTCCAGATACCACGCATGGAGGTTCAGATACTCCAGATTCTTGTGGAATCTGAGACTGAAGGGTTGTTTCAGGAGATTGTGCAATTGAGGAAGCCTCAGTGGAATCTTGGCTGACAATTCCACCAGATCCCAAAACCAAGGCATCCCCGGCCACCCTGGTGCTATCACAATGACCCTGCACCTGTAGGTGATCATTTTCTGAACTAACTGGGGTAGGATGGCCACTGGACAAAAAGCATAGGCGTCCAGAGCCTCCCAAGAGATGTTCAATGCATCTATCTGCCAGGCCTTGTCGTCTGGGACAGGAGATACGTAGGTTGGAAGTTTGGCATTCAAGCTGGTGGCAAACAGATCCACCATTGGCTTGTGCCAAACTTGGCAAATTTCTTGAAAGACCTGAGGATGCAAAGACCACTCTGTCTGAATGGCCTTGTCCCTCCTGGACAGGGAATCTGCTATCACATTGAGATTCCCTGGAATATGTCTGGCTCTGATGTAGATCTCCCTGGCATTGGACCAAGCCAGAATTCTCCACATCAAAGCACACATTTCGAAGGAGTGAGTGCCTCCTTCCTTGTTGATATAGGAGACCACAGTTGAGTTGTCTGAAGAAACTAGCACGATTTTTTGCCTTAATTGTCCTTGAAAATGTTTGAGGGCTAGAAAAACAGCTTTCAGTTCCAAAATATTGATATGCATGTTTCTTTCTGATTGATGCCAGACCCCACTTATAGTACAATTGCTCAAGTGGGCCCCCCAACCCTTCTCTGATGCATCTGTGAAAATCAACACATTGTGTTCTTTCTGATGCAGATTCGAACCCTTGAGTAAGTTCTGAGGATCCATCCACCAAGCCAGATGGTCCTTTATCAGCTGAGAAATTGGAACTATCTTGTCCAAGGACTGGGGAAAGTGCCAGTTGGTCTTCAGAAACCACTGAAATGGTCTCATATGGATTCGACCTGAAGGAACTGTCTTCTCCATGGAAGCCATGACCCCAATTAGTGACATGAGCTTCCTTGGAGTAGTAGTGTGACCTTGCAAAATGGAAACTGCCAGAATTTTGAGTTTGTCCAATTTCTTTTGATTTGGGTAGACCAAACCTTCTCGAAGATTGAACCGATAACCCAGAAACTCGAGATCCTGAGTTGGATTGAGTTCTGATTTTTTGTAATTGACAATCCAACCCAACTTTCCGACTAGATTGATCAATTTTTGAACATCCCGAGCACAAGAATCCGGATCCTTGGCCCTTACCAGCCAATCGTCCAAATACTGATGGATTCGAACCCCTTGTGAAAGAGCTATGAACTTTACCTCTTTCACTACTCGAGTGAACTCCAATGGAGCAGTCGCAATCCCGAAGGGTAGGGCTCTGAACTGATAAGCCTGACCCTGTACATGAAAGCGCAGATATTTTTGAAACTTTTGGTGTATGGGTACATGAAAATAAGCGTCAGTGAGATCTATGGAAGCCACCCACTCGCCTGCTTGAAGAGAAGCCCGAATGACTTCTGCAGTTTCCATTTTGAATGTGGGAACATGTAAGAATGTATTTACCACACTGAGATCTATTACTGGTCGCCATTTGTTTTCTGGTTTTGGAACCAGAAACAAACGACTGTAGAATCCGAGAGAGTTCTTGTTTTGAACCGGAACCACTGCCCTTTTTTGAACCATTTGTTGAACCGCTTCCAGCAAAGCTTTTTGCTTTACTGGAGTTGCATAACAGCTTTTGATTGTCGGAAACCGGGCCAAAGGAGGATTTTGTTTGAATGGAAGACAATACCCTTGCTTTAAAACAAGAACTACCCTTGGATGAACTTTGAAGCTTTCCCACACTTTCCAATAACTTTGTAAACGGGCACCAGGATATTTTGTTTGTGAGCTTACCTCCATGTAGTCACTTCCTCCTGCCCCTACCCCCTCGGGCAGAGCCTCTGTTAGAGTTGTAGGAACCAGACTGTCTTTTGTTCTGATCACTTTGCTTGTTTTGCTGACGAAAATTCTGAAACGCAGCATTCTGGTACCTGTTTTGTGACTGATCTTTCTTGGAATCTGGGAAATTACGGGAACCATAAGATTCACTCCTGTGTTTTTTGAAAGCTGGCTCCCGGTTGATCTGACTCCATTGAATGAAGTTCTGTTCAACCTCAGACAACACTTTGGAATTAAACAATTCTTTCTTGGTTAAAGAAGCATTTCTGAGTCTAGCAATATCCTATCTGTCACATCTCTATGACACAGTTTGAGAAAATTGTCCCTTCTATTCAGTAACATATTAGAGGCCAAAGACATTGAAGTATCCAAAACATCATCCAGGGCCTTACCCAAGCACCCCATAGTGGTAGACTGCAGATGAAGACAATTCTGAATAAAATTCATACTTTGCTGAATGTCCTCTTGATCCACTGATTCCTTCATCTTAGCCACCTCCGAAAACATTTCATTTGTAGATTTTTCAATTGCAGACTTAAACCAAAACACATGATTCAGAATCTGAATTGTCTCCCTAGAAACCGATTCCCAGGCCAAGTACTGTTTCATTGGAGTGACAACTGAGGTTGGAGCTTGATAGGGAGAAGATGCTATATTCTTAAAGGCATCCTGAATTCTAGGAGCAGCCAGCGAAAAAGATTGAGGAGACACTTGATAAAACCTCATTTGTGGCTTTGGAAAAGACAAAAACTGTCCCTTTGACAAAGGTGGGTGATGGGGATCATTGTCATCAACATTATTACTTCCCAATGCTGAAAACTCCTTATATCTCCAGAGTTCCACCAAAGGTTGGGCCGGAGGCAAAGCCATCGACTGCTGAGCAGACTTCTTAACTTGATCCCTACCAGAAAAAACAGAAGGAGGCACAAAGCATTCCACATCCTTCACTTCCAGATCCAACCATTTTTTAATGGTCTCTAAAGTCTCAGAATAAGCTGGGGAATCATCCTCTAGATTGCAAATTTCACCTTGTTCCACATCCGGATCCGGATCTTCAGAAGATTGTGACAAAGTCCTCTTCCTAGAAGAACCGGAACCGGCCTCCTGCTGAGTGTGAGAAGCCGAGGCTTGCTGTTCGAACTCTGTCCTAGTCAGAGTAGCCGACCTTCTATCACCACGGCCGGGAAGCACAGAAGACAAAGCAGAAGACGAAGCTTTAGTACTTTCCACCGGTTGCTTAGCAACATGTAAACTGTCCCTGCCAGAGTTACGACTGCTGACAGTTTCAGCCCCTTTCTGTTCTAAATTCTGCAGTCTTTGAGAAAAAGAAGCAAATTCAGAAAAAAATCTGTCCAATTTATCTTCTAAAGACTTATTCTTTTGAGAAGAAAGCGCTTGAGAAGCCACAGAAACCGCTGATTCGTCCTCATCCAATATAGAATCATCTATGCTTCCCTCCTTATTGTTATCCACAAAAACAGAAGAATTCTGATCCTTCTTGCTTTTATATCTATTCCTATTTCTTATCTTCTTCTTTTGTTCTTCAGAAAACGAGGAACAAATAAGGCAATCTGAAGAATTAGCACAGGGATCGTCACCTTTAAAGTCATCTCTGCATTTGGGACAATAATGGTGGTCATCCCAATCCGCCATAAAATGGCCACAAAAAGTACTTTTCCTCTGTCCTTTTTTAACTTTATCCTGAGTAGACATTGTAAAAACAGATGCCTTACTTCAGAATAAAATAATCCACAATAATTCCACAAAACTTCTAGAAGAAAACGAATATTCCAAATACACATCCACACTCAAGGATGGCCAACAAAAACAATGAATGGCGCCTATTGGCGTGGTCACATGACCATTGGGGGGCTTCCTAGTCCACACTCACTCACTGGCTTCTTAAGGTAGCTTAAAACGTTTCTCAACGTTGGCCAGTGAGTTGGATGGCACCAACAAATAGCTATGGTCAGGAAATGGTAAGTGTATTTTTCGCAATAAAAATAAGACATTAATCTTTAACTTACGATTTCTCAGCTATTTCTGTATGGATTTTTATACAATAAATACCAGCAGAAGCACTGTAAAAATACCCTTCTAATGATATGCATAATATTTTTGTAGGTTACAGAATTTCTGAAAAATTAACTAAAATTTGGCGCTTGCTGAAAGTAATAAGGTGGTGCTGCTGTATACAAAATACAAAAAATATTTCCCACTGTGTATAATTATATCCCCTTATACAGGTCTTGTATGGTGCGTCGTGGATAATAAAATAATAAATACTCTTCCCAGTCTACTTACGATGAGTCCATTGACAGTGCCTATCTCCTCTCTGATGGTATAGACATCCAATAAGGCCTGTGTTGGATGTTCCCCTACTCCATCCCCTGCATTGATCACTGGCTTGTTACACGACTTGGCCGCCAACTGAAAACAACAACAAAACAACTGGAATATACAGCAGAGTTCTATTTATGGTTAACCAACACTTTAACCTACATAAAATACAGTATTTTCTGGCGTAGGTTAATTCTCTTAAAACTTCACTTGACTTGGAATTACATTTAAATATGTTGATTTTTAATTGCAATATCTGATGCACAATATATATATAAATACAGTATTTGTTGGACAAATGTACACCAAAAAACCGATAGGCAAAACATTCACCTGGCGGAACTGTGTCAAGTGAAATAGAAAAATAAAGAAGTCCTACTTGGGCAAAATTGACAACTTTTCGAAAAGTTGTTTGAAACTGACTGATAAAAATGAGTTGGATCAAAATTATTATAATTACCCCCTAATTAATTATCTTTTCAGAGGCTTGTCATTTAGATTTAATCTCTGACTTTATCAAGCAGCCTAAGTATTACATTCAAAACTTGTCAATTACCCCCTAATTAATTATCTTTTCAGAGGCTTGTCATTTAGGTTTAATCTCTGACTTTATCAAGGAGCCTAAGTATTATATTCAAAACTTGTCACTCACTTGGCTCTCACCTATGTGGTCTTGGGTGCGAATCCAGCTCGTGTCAAAGTGTGGGATTTTATGAGCATCTGTCCTGACATAACCTTAGCTAATGAAATGACATACAAACTCAAACTCTGACCTCTGATCAAACTCTATGGACAATTTTGAATATAAACAATATAGTAAATTTGGTCTTAAGTTGCAAAATGTCAGCCATTTAATTCTAACGGTGGTAACTTGCAGTTATACCCACTTTGATAAATACATGAACTGCTAAAGATATTAATGTGCAATTAACTCTCTCGCAATAATTAACACTTATGTGATCACTGCACTGGGAAAGCTGTTTGGTGTTCAGATTAATGAACACAATAGAAAGGAACCAGGTTCAGAGTAACACAAAGGCGTTATTTTGTCAACCTCTTTTACAGATTTTGACAATTCTGTACATTCAAGAATTATATCTTCTACTTGTACCTTGTTACTCCTATTGAAATGTAACACTTAGTGCATTACATTAGGTTATAGTCATGATCATTTTCTATATGTCAAGCTTCTAGTTATCCTTGTATTTTGCACTAATAATTGTTGGGATTCAGAAACTACTTCTACTTATGGCAAATTGGCAATATTCTACTTATGGCAAATTGGCAATATTCTACTTATGGCAGCTCTACTGTATTACTTACACTGACAGATCCTGGCTGTGGATGTCTTAACACTACCACATCAGCATAAGCAGTCATCATCATAACTGTGTCTGTCAATAGAAAAGGCAATCTGATTACATTTGAAAGTATTTGACCACATATCTGCTTCATTGTTTGGTGTTCTGTAGTGTTACTTAGCAATTCAGTGTAGTTTTACTTCCCCAACTGAAAACTAAATTTGTACACCTAATTGCTAGGAATCCCTGCAGAACATTACAGGGTTATTTGTTGCACTTGTTTCTATAATGGCGTGAATTCTAAGGAACAAAAAACATGATTAGTTAGTTAGTAGACAGGCGAGAATCAGCGACATGTAGCAGTCCATCATAGGGATGAAAAAGAATCATTGTGGAATGCATCCTGATAGACTTGCTCCACCTCTTTGTATTCCTCATTCCACCATATTTCACATACACATACAATCTCGCCTTAGAGTCTCCTTTGTATGGGGATATTAAGCACTATAAAAGTCCAATTAGAATTGGAATCATTATGAATCCATTTGATGAGTGGGAAAACCTATCTGGTGAAATACTTTTGTCACCCCCAAATTCTGGTAAAAAGTCATTCAGTCCTCATAACACCTTAGACAAAAGGACTTGAAGAAAGTCTAGCATCCTGATAAAGGCGTGACTTGAGTGGACTCCTACAGGTTGATGATGTGGAAACTGTTCTACTGTTTAATTACTTCTATCCTGAACTCTAGGCTCACCATTGGTGATCAGTTCAATTTAAATCTTGGACAAGTGAACCTGAGAATTATATTCATATATTACAGATTAGGGAATTATTGAATGTATATGTCAGATCTATTGGTGTTTCGGGAAAAAGTATAGCATACACGTGATAAATGAGACTTAAAGCCATTGTACACTAGCACGGCGCAGTGCAGCGCGGCTAAATAAAATAGAAATAAAGGAAGTAGTTCACTGCTTATACATATGTGCGTCGCGGCAGCTAGCGGTGCGGATTTTTCCATTTAGAAAATTTTCTATATTTTCAAAAAACCACGCGGCTTTTTTCACTGTTTTCCCCAAGTTTTCATAGATATTTGGATTTCCCACAAAAAAATGGTAGTATATCACATAACTATACACAAATATATTACTAGTAATTGGAAAACAAAATGCAAAGTCCTCAGGTCCATTGTGAAGGGATTAATTACTGGGAGATAGATGACAAAATTTGTGTATGTTTACATAGACACATAAGAGGGTTTAATTGAAAGAGGATTGCAATTACCAGTAATTCTAAAAGGGCCAGTATCTTGTTTGTGGATGGATTGATTACTTATAATGGAGAAAGGGATGTGAAGTTAGGTGTATGGCAATATATGTATACACAGCACAGCCACTAGGTAATTAAGTGAAAGGGGTGTAATCAGTATTATAAAAGAGACACTGGTCAAGGGCAAAGCTCTTCATTGTGGCGAGATTAAATGTATGTAAGGATAGGATAGGTGTGGAAATGTACTGTGGGGTGTTAGATGTTTAATTATATGTGATTATTTTAACTATTGTAGTCACTTTCGTTGTAGTTTAATATTTTGTCAATTTAATATAAAAATCGCCCAAATGAGTAAGATAAAGAAAATTCGTCTGCTCAGCATGTAGTAAAAATCGTACCACGCCGCACCGCGTATATGTGCAACGGCCTGTAAAATACACTGGAGTCCCAAAGAATTATACGGTTAATTAATGCAACTATTTTAAAGGTTACACACTATGGTGGAATGGCATGTCACAAAATGGGTGTTACCCTCACAAACACTTATTAAGTCCTCAGATGACTAACTGATCATTATTAAGCCTGTTATATCAACGAGAATCTAATTAAGTAAAGGAACATAATTAATCTGATGCATTAAATACATTTCCATATATCTCATCTTCAATATTGTAATCATCATTCACAGAGCTAGATCAAAGTAAATGGGATATTAACCTCATTTAGACTTTGTATTTAGAAAATAAACTTTTTCACTGCCTAAATTATAATGTCCTAGACATAATCAGCATTCATATAGTGATTGTTTTCCTACAAATAAGGCACTGTAAAACCGCATTGAGAACCAGTAAACAAAACCATGCACTTTTATTTGTCTACACAAAGTGCAATTACCTAAAATAGACCAGACATAAATTGAAAAAGGCAAAGAATGAAAAAAAAACACAGTAGCACATACAAAGGTTATTTACTAAGCTTTCTAACTTCCTCCTTCAAAGTACACACAATTTATGAAAGTTATTATCACAACAGTTTTACAGACAATTTAAAAGAGTAAGTTCAGAATTTCCCTCAAGATATTTTTGAAAGTCCATTAAAGCAAAACAACACAGTTACTTGGATGAAAAATCATTTAAGTCAAAGTCTGTTTAACAGAATTCTCTTTTCATAGAATTAATTTCAAGTCCTTAGGGTATATTTCTGATTAAAGTTTATCCTATTATTTGAATTGCCTGGTTAAAGCCAGGTCACACTGTGGCGACTTTTAGTGGCGAATATGCACGATCCTGAAATTCTTCCCTGTTGGTAGCAAATTCTTGGTCCATCTTCACTGTTCTCCACCATTCTCCATGGATCGTCATCTAGCTACGACAGTTTCAAACTGTTCAAAACTATCGCCGGTATTCGCCGATTCGTGGACATTTTTTAGTTCACCACTATTGGTAGCAGATTCTTCTATATCGTAGCTCTGTGGTAGGACATTCTCCAGCAAATCGTACTACCTTCTTGTTCTCAGTAAATTCGCCAGATATTCTTCCTTGTTCTCAACTGATTCTTCCTTTGTCGTAGAAGATTCTTCAAGTATCGCATTCATTCTCCCCTACTTGTAGCTGATTCGTGGGTAAATTCGCCAGATATCTTCACCAGTTCGTAGGGTATTCTGTGTATATTCTTGCTTTGTCTCAGGACATTCGAAAGGCATCGTAGAACATAGTAGGGGGGGTCGTAGAAGTATGAAGTTCTTTTATCACATGACTACACTTTCCCGCTTTTTTTTGGAGAATTCTGGCGAATTTGAAGTCGCCCCGTTCTTCTATATTCGCAGATATCATCCTAGCACCCTCGCCACTGTGTGACCTGGGCATTAACTAGTTGTATTATTATCTTGAAATTCTATTCAAAAGGGGAAGGTTTTCCTTCTAGTTATTTGCTCCTTGTTAAATTTAGCTTTGGATTTATTTAAAGGTGTTATTTACAAGAGTACACAAACCCAAACTGGTGGCATAATATATTACATGTATTAACTATTTGACAGTGAAATCCTCTGTAACATATATTCACAACAGTGTTAATGGTTTTCTAAAAATTTAATTATTTAGCACTCGTCATGTATATGTTAATATGTTTACTTCAACATGACCATTCTTCTGTCCGGCAAATCCAGGAACTTTTGTTTGTAAGTGAAAACAAAGTTTGTTTGTGACACAGAAACCAGCAAATTACGAAAATTAATTTATGCGAGTACTGTGTATTAACATATATATATTGTAAGAATTATTACTGTAAATAGAGGAATAAATTCGGAGTGCTTCTGAATAACCTTAACCCTTTTACTCTGGGTTTCAAAGGATCAAACTATTTATTGTATTTTATTTGAAGTTTGTACACAAAAACTGCCTGAAAAACAGACTACTGCCACAGTGTCTACACTTCAAATACGGTATGTATCAAGTATTTACAAAGATTGACAAAATTAAAAGCATATGAACATATAGCAGAGACTTTGTGTTCACTGATGCATGTGTCATTTGAAACCTTTATGGGTACAACCCTTTATGTGTTTACAAAAGTAATAAAATGGACACTTTGGATTCACAAAGCACAAAGATCTAATTCATAAAGGACAAGTCTCACTGCTCTGTAGGAGCACTACAATACACTCCATTGCAGAAAGCTGTATACAGGTTTTAATCCATCCCTACACATAGCCCAGAGATGGTAAAAATTCAGGATTCAGACACGTGTTGAAAGCTGCTACCAATGAATGGAAAACACAGACTGGAGCTAATCCCCCATTCACACTACAGGCGGTACCCCCGCAGTTACAAGTTTTTCTTGGCGGCAGAACTGCCCCCAGGTCGCCCCACTTCGTCCGAGTTGTTCACACTACAGGTGGATGGCCGATGATTGGATACATTTTTTAAACCGTCAATAACAGTAGAATGACAGTACTACAAACGTTGGTCATGGAGAAGCAACCTCCATTAACCTCAACTCAGCTTTAGTGGCTGTCAGATGAATACATGGCGAAATGACCAATACCTTAACTCACCTTATGTCGCCAAATTACACAAAAGATGACCAAATCACAACCTTATATACACCGTGGACCACTACTTCAGTTACTGTAGTCAGAAATACATACATGCATGCACGAATCGTCTGTGCATGCTCATGGTACTGAAATCAAAGGCGGAAAATTCAAATATTTTATAACTTCCGTAGGATGCCCAAGGTAATAGACTGTTCGCCATGGACTCACAAGGTCCCATACGGACATCAGACGATGATCCAAGGACAGGGACGTTTCACCCAATGCGTGTTACAGCAGATGATACCGTCTGTGGCATGAATGGGGTATTAACCATAAAACTTGAAGATCTCTATTGTTTTATTTTTCATGCTCAATCCCTTTCACAGTCTATTTTCCGATGTCCTACAGGCTGAAATTTCCATGCAATTGCAACAAACTTTATCAGGTTACACAATGTACTGTAAATTTATTCAGGGTTTTACATCATGCTACTGCTGAGACCAATAAATTGCAAATTTAATAAGTAAATTAAATTTTTATAAGTTAATACCCTATCCAATGGACAATAGCTTATCCGGTCGGCGCAGACCGGCCCGCCAAACGTCAGAAAAAGACGTCCTGTGTCTCCACCAGCAGGTCGGTCCGGAGTACCAGTGCACTCGCCAGGTGGCGTGTCGTACTTCCTTCCTGTCTAGACAGAGTGACGTCATAGCATCTTTTTTTGTTGTCTAAACTTATTAGGCCCCTAGTAAATTGAGAGCGGGGTCGGTGGGAGGGTCTTGTGTGTCCATTGGATAGGGTATTAACTTATAAAAATTTAATTTACTTATTAAATTTGCAATTTTATTGCGTTAATACATCCTATCCAATGGACAATAGCTGAATAACTACCGCTTGGCCGGCGGGTAAGTTACTAGGGATTTACGTGAACTCATGTTAGGGATAATGAAGATTCCTTCTTAAAGCCTGGGTAGATATTGAAGTCAAAACCCTTAAGGCTATGGTCGAATATCATCATCCGGTTAACCGGAGTGGAACCGTCAGAGTCGACCTTGTCCCCCCCCCCTTCCCTTTTGCTATCATACCTGCTCTGAGGTAGGGGAAGAGAGGGATGAGTTCAGTCCCATGAAGTTAATTCTCCCGGAGGAAGCACGTGAGATTTTTTTTTTTTTTTTTTATTATGCTGCTTAAATATATGTGTCATATATATACAATATGTATAACTATTTACATAGGCTCTGATCTCCTCTAGGTACCAGTCTGTTGGTGGATCTGTTGGGCAGCCACGACTGGACCAAGATGGAAGAGCTCTGAATCAGCCCAAGCCACATCCTTCAAGTAGAATTGAGTGAAGGTATTATGGGATTTCCAGTGGCAAGCTGATAGGATCTGCTCCAAGGAGACTCCCGACTGGAAGGCCTTAGAGGCAGCAAAGGCCCTGACATCATGAGCTTTGACTTGATGTAGGGTGTGGGCATGATGATCAGAGAGCTCGTAGCATAGGATCACAGTCTGTTTGATCCATGATGAGATAGTGGCAGGTGAAATGTCCTTGTCGAAACCTTTCTTGAAAGAGACAAAGACCAATTCTTTGTCCTGCCTAATGTCTGAAGTCCTGTCCAAGTAGTAGCGCAAAGCTCTGACTGGGCAAAGAGACCTATCAGACTTGAGGGATCTGTCCAGAGTAGGAGCCAGGGCTGGTACGACCACTGGGGCTATACTCTCTGGACCTTCCTTAGCCAGCTGGTTCTTGGAGAGAAAACTGGGTGATGGATATAGAGACACCTTGGACCAATCGGCTTGATGTCTGATGTTTTTGTGCTGCCATGCATGGATCTCACTTCTTCTTTTGCCCGAACCCAGGGCCAAAAGGAAAACTGTTTTGAAAGTTAAATGTTTCAGGGATGCGTCCCTAAGAGGTTCGAAAGGGGGCTTTGTCAACTGGTGTAGGACCAGGGAAAGGTTCCAGGAGGGGATTCCCCTCCTCCCCTTGGGTCTGTCTCGGTGAAAACTTTCCAGGAGACGGGTGAGATTATCATCTTTGCTGATATTGACTGTTGTACTACCCAGTTTATCAGCGATAGCAGATCTGTATCCATCAATGGTGCTGGGCTGTAACTTCTTGTCCTCAAAGAGGTACAGCAGAAATTCAGCGACTGACTTTACAGGCGGAGATCTGAAGTCCACCTGATTAGCGATGCACCACTTTGTAAAAATGGCCCACTTCGCCTCATAGACTGATCTGGTTGACCTTCTTTGAGGAGCCTCAATCCTTGCTGCCACTGCCTCAGAGAAGCCCTGTTGTTTAATTGCTGTGGCTCTAGGAGCCATGCATGCAGATTCAGATTTGTCAGATTCCTGTGAGGGATCTGATTGAAGGGTTGAGTTAACAGGTTTGGCAGGTTGGACAGACTGAGGGGGACTTGGCTGGACATGTTCACCAAGTCCCAAAACCAAGCCATGTTGGGCCAACCCAGGGCAATCAGAATAATCCTCTTGCACGGGGAGTGTACTAGCTTCTCCACCACTTTGCCCAATATGGCTGTTGGTGGGAAGGCATTGGCATCCAGGTCCTCCCATGGTAGAGTGAGAGCGTCCACTGCTACCGCTAGGGAGTCCGGTACTGGAGATACAAACTGGGGCAGCTTGTGATTGAACCTCGTAGCGAAGAGATCTATCTGAGGTCGGTGCCACCTTTGGCATAAAGTCTGAAAAACTTCCGGCAGGAGGGACCACTCTGTCTGAATGGTTTGACCCAGACGGGATAGCTTGTCCGCTATTACATTTAGCCGGCCTGGAATGTGCCGGGCTTTCAGGGTTACCTGCCGCTGGGAACACCAGGTCAGGATCCTCCAGAGAAGGGCACACAGGGGGCCTGACCTCATGCCTCCTTCTTTGTTTATGTAGGAAACTACTGTGGTGTTGTCTGTTGCCACAAGTACTATTTGACCGGTACAGAGATCTGTGAACTCTTTGAGAGCAAGAAGAACTGCCTTTAGTTCCAAGTAATTGATATGTAGTCTGCTTTCTGGCAAGGACCAGGAGCCTCTTGCAGTGCGGTCGTTTAAGTGAGCGCCCCAGCCTTCTTTTGATGCGTCTGTAAAGAGCTGCAGAGCATGTCTGATTGGGTGTAAAGGTTGGCCGGATAGCACGTTTTCTTCCAGTAACCACCACCGCAGGTGAGGGTGCAAGGCTTTGGGGATGGGAATCACTTTTTCTAGTGATTCCGGTACGTGCCAGCTGTTCTTGAGGTGCCACTGTATAGGTCTCATGTGTAGCCGACCTAGGTGAACTTGCTTCTCTGTGGCCGTTAACAGGCCAATGAGGGACATGAACTGCCGGACCGGACAGGTCGGTTGGTCTAATATCTCTAGAATTTTTTCTTGAAGACTTTGCCACCGGTCCGGAGTCGGCCGGACCCGACCGACCTTGAGGTCGAACTGGTAACCTACAAAGTCGAAGATTTGCTTGGGTTCCAGCTCCGACCTGTCCAAATTTACTAGCCAACCTAAATCTTGACATATCTTCACTAGATGTTGGGTATGCCGGAGACAGACTTGGTGGGATCCAGCCCGGACCAACCAATCGTCTAGGTATTGGTGGATCCTTATACCCTGGCAGGTGGCCATCAGCTTTACCTCCTTTGCTATTACAGTGAACTCTAAGGGTGCTGTGGACAGGCCGAAAGGTAAGGCTTTTAACTGGTATGTCTGTCCCTGGACATGAAACCTCAGATACTTCCTGGATTGTTCTTGTATTGGGATGTGGAAGTAGGCGTCTTTGAAATCTATAGAGGTTACCCACTCCCCTCCTTGGAGGGATGTCCTGATGGTTTCTGGTGTCTCCATCTTGAATTTTCCGTCTTGAGAAATGGATTTAGATTGCTGAGGTCTAGAATAGGGCGCCACTTGTTGTTTGGTTTTGGGACGAGGAAAAGTCAGTTGAAAAAGCTCAGAGATGTTTTGTTCATGACCTGTTCTACCGCATTTTTGTCTATAAGCTGATGTAATGCCTCCAGTAGGTAGCTGTTCCTCTGGGGATTGACATAGCAACTTATGACAGTCGGAGACCGTGTGAGTTTTGGCCGGACCCGGAAGGGGAGGGTGTAGCCCTCTTTTAAGATCTGAACTACCTTCGGGCCGGCACCCAGATTCAACCAACTTTCCCAAAATTTTTGAAGTCGGGCCCCTACAGGCAGATTGGGAACAGCATTTGGGACATTTGAGACAGGATTGGCAAACAACAATTGAGTGACATAAGAAGCACCTTTCAGAGATTTTAATTGAGATTTTGTTTGGTGACAGTCTGACACTCCGGGACTTAAACCTTTCCTTTGCGGAAGCCCGGGTGCAGAAGGAACATACTGTACAACATGATATTTTACATTTGAACTTAAAGAATTGTTCAGTGTCTGATCTGTGAAAAAACTCTGGGTCAGCAGCTGATTGGAAACCCTGTTTGAACAATAACTGTCATTTATACTGCTGCTGCCCACGTGCAGGTCGGGATGAAAAACTAGAGGCCTTGCCTCTGCCTCTTTTGAATTGTCGGCGGTTAATGTTCTTCCAGGCTGGCCTGTCCTGTTTCCCTTCCGACCGGCCCTCTTGCTTCCTATCACTCTTCTCATATGGGTGATAACGGTTCTTAGCCCGTGCAGTAGTAGCAGGTGCGGGATGACTCTTGCTGTCATACAGAGCAATTTCTTCTTCCGCTTTCTTGACCACAGGCTCTGCAAACAGAGTGGCAATGTGCAAGGGGCCTGTTCTGAGAGCTGCGAAGGTGTCGGGCTTGATTCCATTCTTCAAATGGCTAAGGTAAGAGTCTCTACGGGTCAAGGTAATATTCCCCATGGTAAGAAAAACAAAGTCGGTTAAATGCTCCATGGCCTTCGCAGCCGCCTGTGTAATACTGGAATTGAATTCCATAAGGAATTGAAGTTCTTCGGCCGCCTCAGATAACTTGTTTGACACTTTGCCCTTGTTTTCATTTCTTATAACTTTCAAATGGGCATTCATTTCTCCTTGAACTTTAAACAAACACCTGTTAAAGCTAGCAGTCTGGTTACACACCACTGAGGCTTCTCTAGCCGTCCTTTCCCAACGACGCAGGGTATCTTGTGAAATTCTACGGGAACCCGGAGGGGTGGCTGCCAAGGCTGCTCTTCTGGCTATACGACCAAAACTATTGTTCAATTTAGACGGGCCTGTATTCCAACTGGTGACAGTGGCCGGGTCCAATTGTTGATCAGAAAATAGTCCATACCACTTTGTTTGCGGCTTAGGGGGTCTGAGAAAGTGGTCCATTGGCAGGCTGCCGGCTTCTGTAGTTCTGGACGGGTATCCCTCCGTCATGGTGAGATTGAGTTTAGATAGCTTGCGACAAAGATAATCTTCGGTAGGCATCTGGACTGAGACTTTGCTGGGAAGGGGAGCTTTAGGCCCAGCGAAAGGGTTGTCGTCAGATGGGTTTGAACTATCCATGTCAGGGATATGCGACCAACCCATGAAGGATCGTATGCCGCGCATGGTCTCCCTGTAAGTTTGTTCTTCTGATGTCGGTAGTTCCTGTTCAAATTCTGGATCTTCCGAAAAGTCCCCTTCCTCTGCAAAAAGTTCCACCGGGGGGGTATCAGAGATTTGACTATCAGTATCTGAATCTAAGCTAGAAATGCTGTCCTTTCTGCTCTTCTGAAGGGTCGGTGAAGCAGAGCCGGTGGAGCCAAGAGGTCGGTCGGAGGGAGGATGGTCGGTTGTTTGGCAATCTCAGAAGTAACTGTAGTGGGTCGGTGACAACCAGCACTAGGCTTACCGGTCGACTTATGCTTCTGAGAAGCGGTGTCTGGACCAGTGCGCCCTTGAGAAGTGCTCTGACCTTTAAGCTTACCGGCTGACTTTTGCTGTGAAGCAATATTGTCTGGGCCAGTGCGCTCAGATGATGAAGATCCAAGTAATGAAGAGTCTCTGACAAGCTTACCGGCCGACGGCTGCAAGGCAGCACTAGAGTCTGGGCCAGTGCGCTGAAATGCGTCATCTGAAGGGTTAGATGGTTGAAAAAAGGGTTCAGAGTCCCGATTCACATTAGGCGGTGCAGAATGAGTAGGGGCAACTCTGACATCCGACGAAAAGGCAGGTTCCATAGACTTGGCTAACAGTAATGCCTCTAACCTGTTAAAGCGGTCGGACCACTTATCTTCTAAAGCTGTGAGCTTGTCGTCTGAAGCAGAAGAGAGAGTTGTAGTAGTAGTTTTCTTGGGTTTAACAGAAGATTTGTCCTTTTTGGTCTTTTTCTCAGGAGGAACTGGAGACTTATCAGCACTAGGTCCAGCCACAACCCCAATAACGGAAACACTTGACGGGTCTATAAGCTCATCCGTGGGTTGGGAAATGTCAGCACGTTTAGCCTCCCGCTTTTCCTTCTTAATTTTATAAGACGGTGTTGAGATCTGGGCACGTTGCTCCGGGGTGAAGGAATTACACAGAGAACAGTCAACAGAGTCCTTGTCCTTCACACAAGGTTCCTCACCTTTTCCTTTTTCCCTACAACGTGCGCAAAACGCATGTCCATCGAAAATGGCCATTGCATGACCACAACTCCCTCTCTTCTGGCCAGGAGACGACATAGTATTGTAGGAACACAGAAGATAATAATAAAATAGAATCCAAGATCGTTCTTCACACTTAACACTGATAAAACACAAATTCTGGCAGATATAAATTTTCCACTGTGCACTGGTTCGCGCCAAACGAAAAAAGATGCTATGACGTCACTCTGTCTAGACAGGAAGGAAGTACGACACGCCACCTGGCGAGTGCACTGGTACTCCGGACCGACCTGCTGGTGGAGACACAGGACGTCTTTTTCTGACGTTTGGCGGGCCGGTCTGCGCCGACCGGATAAGCTATTGTCCATTGCATAGGATGTATTAACGCAATAAAAAGGTAAACTCCGTCAGTTCAACAAAATCACACTATTACCTTGCAAGGACTCCCCTTTCTTGGTGGAGGAAGTACTTTCAGTAAAATTGAGCACTGTCCCTCCCAGTCGTTGCATGGCGGCGGCAAAGGAATTACTGGTCCTTGTACTCACTTCAAAAAACATGGCCGCCAACACCTTGCCCTGCGGCATTAATGACAGATGCTCGTATTAATCTTATTTTTTTTTAATTTCTCCACAAAACCTGTACAAGCAGTTAACGTAACAATCATAGAAAGCTTAATTGTTAGATATATGTAAGCAAATGGCAGGAGTGAGAAAAATTCAATATATTAATGCAACCTCAAAACTTTGACTTAGTCTGTATCAAAAACCATACAAGGTTAAGGGGCTATTAGATTTAACTGTATTATGTACCAGTATATGCTTTTAGCAATTAAAACTAGAAAAAGGTTTTTGCTAACAAAAATCAGTGGCCCGGATGGAGAGCTGTACCAGTTGCAGTATGAGACTGTAAGCAGAACGTAAGCTTTACTGCGTTTTGTATCTGATCGAAAAGTGGATGATTTAAAAACTGTAGCAGTTACAGTATTAAACTGTAAGCAAAATGTGAGCTTTATTGTGTTTCGTAAAGTAGTATATTTTACGAAGCATTTTTGCTAGAGGTTGGCTGAAGAGAAACTGTAGCTGTAAATGTGGAATCGTAAATTGTTTCCAGGATATATTTAATTTAAGGCTTTTTCCATTCTCTCAAAACATACAAGACGCCGCAGAGTGATACCATAATAAAGCCAAACCATTTAAAAAAAATATATTAAAATTTGACATTTGAAAATTCAGGGTTTTTGTATCCAGAATGTGATCTGGATTTTTCACAAAATTTAATTTTATTTCCTTCAGTCAGGCCCTACCTACATAAAAAATTTCATAAAGATTTGTCTTTTCGAGTATTAAGAAACAGAGATACAGACAAACACATCCAAAACATAACCTCCTTATGGTAGTAATCAGAACAGATATTAGTATAAGGTAATATTTCTGAATATGTCAAAATATGAATTTAAAATACTCTTCATTATTCATATACAAATTGTGCATGTAATAAGGAATCTTTATGGATTTTCTTTGCTAATGCATATATTTTGACTTTCCATAAAGTAAGGCTGACCATAACAAGCTTTGTTTTTAACTTTTCTGGGTAATTTGTCAAAATACTCAAGTACATGTATATTGCAACCCCTCTCCATTAAAAACCTGGGACAATGTGAATATAGAACAGTGTTGTAAACTGGTTTTCTAATTGTAAATTAAATATTTTTAAAGTTAACATGCAACACAAAATAACTCAAAGTATTAAATATTATAGAATTTAAGTGATATTTGTGCCTCCATAGTGTACACTAAGAGAAAAATAAAGAATGTTTGTGTGTGCACTGCAGTAAATCTGTATATGCAGGAGTGAGTGTTTACCTAAGTTCAGTCACCTGAGGAGACGTTGCAAAGGTCTATTGTTAATCTTCCCCACCCACCCCCTACCCCTTTCCACTTCAATTGAAACACTGAAGAGAGGAAAAAACAGACATATATAACACACACACAGAGGCAATTTTTTTTCTGTAACACACACACAGGCAATTCTTAGCTCTGATGCAGATTTTCCACAGATCAGAAAATGTGGCAAATGTATAGTTTTATATGCAGCTATTACATAATTTTGCAATCAGCTACAAGTCTAAAATTTTACTATGTTATAGCTGAAAGAAAAAAAGGTGAAAAACATATTTAACAAAATGTTGTAAATGCAATACTTTTTAAGTTATAAGTGATTTACTGCATGAACTCATGAGTTTTAATGCCTGAAAAAATTATTTAAAAAATTCATAAAAAAAATTAGGAAAGATCCAGGCCTGATACTCACACAAGGGAATTTACTTACAGCCTAGTACATATCTGCAAGATAAGAGAGAGATCCCTGCAATAGTGAATGAGAAAATTGTGATAAAGTGTTGAAATTTTCATACTTTGAGTGGGGGTACCTCTCTTCAAATGGCTCTAGCAAACAGACAAACAGACTGATCTGCATGAATTTTACGATTTATCATCCTCGATAGATAAGGTGTCTTTTAAAAGTAACAGCATGTCTCTGGGTCTTGTGGTTTTTGAGAAGTTGTTCGCAGAGTGATGCCATAATGTCAGCTCACTGACAAGTCAGCTGACATAAAAATGAAGTGGGAGCAAGAACTATATATTTACTATGTTAAGATGGCCAAAGTCTCTGAAATACAAGAATTTTAAGTAAAAAGAACATAAAAATCTTCCTTAAGCTTAATCAATATGTCGCGTTAAACTGATGTTTTTGAACCGTAAGTCAGTTGGCGGCTGAAAACACTCATTTTTACGTCAAGATGGCCATGGCTGTACTTGTATTGGAACTCCAAGGTGGAAATAAAATTAGAATGTCCCTATTGTCATCTTTAAGAAGTGTGCAAAATTTAACTGAGGTCACCCAAACAATACAATAGCTGGAGGTTAAATCTCCATAATTTCACTGAAAGGTGGTCATAACTTCATTCATATTGGGACTTAAAGTTGACCATAAAAGAAGAATGTCCCTTTTGTCATCCTTTATAAGTGGACAAAGGTTAGCTGAGGTCTCTTGAACAATAAGATAGCTAAAGGCTGAAAACTTCCTTTTTTCACTGTAAGGTGACCATAACTTCATTGATATTGGGACTTTAAGGTGACCATAAAATCAGAATATCCCTTCTGGCAACCTTTATAAATGTGCCAAGTTTTATTCTAAAAATTTAAACATTAACCAAGCTTAGGGCTCAAAAACCCTACATTTTAAGTTTAAGATGGCCATAACATTATTAATATTTAAATCATAAGGTAGTTAGAGTCTTCTTTTGATCAACCTCAATATTAATATAAGAAAGATTCTTTAAAAAAAGAAAAAACAAGCATTCTGACGCATGCATTTATCTCCCGCCGTATAAATTAGATGTCCTAAAGATAGTGGAATATAAATTTTCCTGCGAGATGGAGGCACATGTAGAAGTGACAAGTTTAATGTTTGATTGCAATACTTTTAAAGACAAAAGGCATTTACTCATTTTAGTAGCTATTACTTTGCCATCCAAAGAGCTACAGTTCTGCCACTTCATTATGCAGATCAACTCAAAGTAGGAAAGCACGTCTTTAGAAGAAATAGCCTATCTGTACTACTTTTAGAGATACAAGACATTTACTTATTTTAGTGGCTATTACTCTGCCATCTAAAGAGCTACAGTTCTGCAACTTCACTATGTGGTAGATCACCCAAAAGTAGGTGAATGACTTATTTAGAAGAAATTGCCTGCCTGTAGTACTTTTAGAGACTAGACCAAGGATGCATCTGTGGCCAGATGCAAAATGTATCCACCGGCAAAGGCAAAAGTAGCTATTACTCAGCTATGGCACGAGCTAGAGGTCTGAAATTTTAGTATGTTATAGCTGACCCAAAAGTAAGTGAATAACATATTTGCACAAAATTCTCTAAATGCAATAGTTTTCAAGTTACAAGTGATTTTACTCATGATGGAAGTTAGTGAAAAGCCCAAAAGTAGCTATTACTCACTTAGCTATTCAGATAGACACCCAAGTTACTCACCATGTTGTTGCTATGGAAAAAGTAGGTGAATGACATATTTTAACAAAATGCTCTAAATGTAATACTTTTCAAGTTATAAATGATTTAGTGTTGAGTAAGAACTTCAAAGTAGCTATTACTCCGCTATGCAATGAGCCACAGGTCTGGAATTTTACTATGTTATAGCTGCCTCAAAATAGGTGAATAACATACCGAAACTAAATAATGTAAATGCAAAAGTTTTTAAGTTATAAGTAATTTACCCAACAGTGATAACCTAAAAGTAGTTATTATTCAGCTATGCCATGAGCTACAGGTCTGAAATTTTACTATGTTATAGCTGACCCAAAAGTAGCTGCATAACATATTTGCACAAAGTGCTCTAAATGCAGTACTTTTCAAGTTATAATTGATTTAGTGCATGATTTAATTAATTTTAATGTATTAAAATTTATTTAAAAAATTCATAAAAAAACTTAAGCATGTGAAACTTCTCCAAAATGTAGGTGAATGAGTTATTTGAGAAATACTGGCTATCCGCAATACTTTTAGTGATAATAGGCATTTACTTATTTTGAGTAGGTGAGTAATTAGCTACAGGTCTGAAACTTCACCAAGTGAAAGCTGTCCCAAAAGTGACTTATTTGAGAAAAATTGGCTATCTGCAATACTTTTAGAGATAATTAGCATTTACTCATTTTGAGTAGGTGAGTAATTACCTACGGGTCTGGAACTTCACCATGTGAAGGCTATCCGCAATACTTCTAGGGATAATTAGCATTTACTCATTTTGAGTAGGTGAATAATTAGCTACGGGTCTGAAACTTCACCAAGTGATGGCTCTCCCAATAGTAAGATGAATGAGTTATTTGAGAAAAATTGGCTATCTGCAATACTTTTAGAGATAATTAGCATTTACTCATTTTGAGCAGGTGAGTAATTAGCTATGGGGCTGAAACTTCACCATGTGAAAGCTCTCCCAAAAGTAGGTGAATGAGTTATTTGAGAAAAATTGGCTATCTGCAATACTTTTAGAGATAATTAGCATTTACTCATTTTGAGCAGGTGAGTTATTAGCTATGGGTCTGAAACTTCACCAAGTGAAAGCTCTCCTAAAAGTAAGTGAATGAGTTATTTGACAAAAAATGGCTATCTGCAATCCTTTTAGAGATAATTAGCATTTACTCATTTTGAGTAGGTGAGTAATTAGCTACAGGTCTGAAACTTCACCAAGTGAAAGCTCTCCCAAAAGTAGGTGAATGAGTTATAGGAGAAAAATTGGCTATCCGCAATACTTTTAGAGATAATTAGCATTTACTCATTTTGAGTAGGTGAACAATTAGCTACGGGTCTGAAACTTCACCAAGTGAAAGCTCTCCCAATAGTAGGTGAATGAGTTATTTGAGAAAAATTGGCTATCTGCAATACTTTTAGAGATAATTAGCATTTACTCATTTTGAGTAGGTGAATAATTAGCTACAGGTCTGAAACTTCACCAAGTGAAAGCTCTCTCAAAAGTAGGTGAATGAGTTATTTGAGAAAAATTGGCTATCTGCAATACTTTTAGAGATAATTCGCATTTACTCATTTTGAGTAGGTGAGTAATTAGCTACGGGTCTGAAACTTGACCAAGTGAAAGCTCTCCCAAAAGTAGGTGAATGAGTTATTTGAGAAAAATTGGCTATCTGCAATACTTTTAGAGATAATTAGCATTTACTCATTTTGAGTAATTAGCTACGGGTCTGAAACTTGACCATGTGAAAGCTCTTCCAAAAGTAGGTGAATGAGTTGAGAAAAATTGGCTATCTGCAATACTTTTAGAGATAATTCGCATTTACTCATTTTGAGTAGGTGAGTAATTAGCTAAGGGTCTGAAACTTCACCAAGTGAAAGCTCTCAATTAGCTACAAATGAGAAAATAGCTATTACTCACTTATAGCATGCAATAGAACCCCAAACTATGTACCATCTTATAGCTAAGGACAAAGTAGCTGAACAACATATTTTAGGCAAACACTCTAACTGCAATAGTTTTGGAGTTACAATGGCTTTACTCAACAATCAGAATTTCAAAGTAGCTATTACTCAGCTATCAAAGATTCAACAGGTCTGAAACTTTACTATGTGATAGCTTACCAAAAAGTAGATGGACAACATATTTGAAAAGATTTCCCTAACTTTAATACTTTTGAAGATATTTGACATTTACTTCTTTTGTTATTTAGCTACAAATGAGAAAATAGCTATTACTCACTTATGGCACGCAATAGAACCCCAAACTATGTACCATCTTATAGCTAAGGACAAAGTAGCTGAACAACATATTTTAGGAAAACACTCTAACTGCAATAGTTTTGGAGATACAATGGCTTTACTCAACAGTCGGAATTTGAAAGTAGCTATGACTCAGCTATCAAAGGTTCAACAGGTCTGAAACTTTACTATGTAATAGCTTACCAAAAAGTAGATGGACAACATATTTGAAAAGATTTCCCTAACTTTAATACTTTTGAAGATATTTGACATTTACTTCTTTTGTTATTTAGCTACAAATGAGAAAATAGCTATTACTCACTTGTGGCGTGCAATAGAACCCCAAACTATGTACCATCTTATAGCTAAGGACAAAGTAGCTGAACAACATATTTTAGGAAAACACTCTAACTGCAATAGTTTTGGAGTTACAATGGCATTACTCAACCGTCGGAATTTGAAAGTAGCTATTACTCAGCTATCAAAGGTTCAACAGGTCTGAAACTTTACTATGTGATAGCTTACCAAAAAGTAGATGGACAACATATTTGAAAAGATTTCACTAACTTTAATACTTTTGAAGATATTTGACATTTACTTCTTTTGTTATTTAGCTACAAATGAGAAAATAGCTATTACTCACTTATGGCATGCAATAGAACCCCAAACTATGTACCATCTTATAGCTAAGGACAAAGTAGCTGAACAACATATTTTAGGAAAACACTGTAACTGCAATAGTTTTGGAGATACAATGGCTTTACTCAACAGTTGGAATTTGAAAGTAGCTATTACTCAGCTATCCATGGTGCAACAGGTCTGAAACTTAACTATGTGATAGCTTACCCAAAAGTAGATGAATAACATATTTGAAAAGATTTCTGTAACTAATACTTTTGAAGATATTTGGCATTTACTTCTTTTGTTATTTAGCTACAAATGAGAAAATAGCTATTACTCACTTATGGCATGCAATAGAACCCCAAACTATGTACCATCTTATAGCTAAGGACAAAGTAGCTGAACAACATATTTTAGGAAAACACTCTAACTGCAATAGTTTTGGAGATACAATGGCTTTACTCAACAGTCGGAATTTGAAAGTAGCTATTACTCAGCTATCCACGGTGCAACAGGTCTGAAACTTTATTATGTGATAGCTTACCCAAAAGTAGATGAATAACATATTTGAAAAGATTTCTGTAACTGTAATACTTTTGAAGATACTTGGCATTTACTTCTTTTGTTATTTAGCTACAAATGAGAAAATAGCTATTACTCACTTATGGCATGCAATAGAACCCCAAACTATGTACCATCTTATAGCTAAGGACAAAGTAGCTGAACAACATATTTTAGGAAAACACTCTAACTGCAATAGTTTTGGAGTTACAATGGCTTTACTCAACAGTCAGAATTTCAAAGTAGCTATTACTCAGCTATCCAAGGTGCAACAGGTCTGAAACTTTACTATGTGATAGCTTACCAAAAAGTAGATGAACAACATATTTGAAAAGATTTCTGTAACTCTAATACTTTTGAAGATATTTGACATTTACTCCTTTTGTTATTTAGCTACAAATGAGAAAATAGCTATTACTCACTTATGGCATGCAATGGGACCCCAAACTATGTACCATCTTATAGCTAAGGACAAAGTAGCTGAACAACATATTTGAAGAAAAAGTTGTAACTGCAATAGTTTTTGAGTTATGAGCCCTTTACTCCAAGTAGCTAAGATAGCTATTACTCAGTTATCTTTAGGCCTAAGTCCATAAAACCAAAAAAATTTTCGAGGGCATGAAAATTCATTGGGACAATTAATTTACAAAAAATCTGTAGCTGTAGTAGTTTTGGAGGAATCTGCGTGACTAACTAACGCACGCACACACGCACGCACACACAGGCATCATTTCATAATCTCCCTCCCGGGCTAAAGCCCGGCGGGAGATAATAAAGGGGCCAGATGGTTTTATTCCAATTTTATGACTTTAGGGGGACCATAGCTCCAATTATATTAACAGTTAGAATGTATCTGGTAAATTTTATAGCACTGGTGTGTGTGTGTTTTTCCGAAACGCGATGACGGGGTGTTTTTGAAAAATGCTTAAGGTTACCTTAAATAGAGCTTAAGGGCTGCACAAAATATCCCCCAAAATTTTCCCGTCCCTATAGTTTTAAAGAAAGATAAGAAGGAAAGGAAAATTTGACAGCCCAAGAAGTTATTCAAGGGAGACCATAATCCTGCGGTGGCGGGCGGGGATCAGTCGAACTAACGTGTCCCTGACAGGCCGCTTAATTAAGTTATTATGTTGTTCCAAATTTTGATCATTCACCAGCAGGCCTAAAATAATAGTGAAATCTGTAAATTTGATAAATCTTAATCTCATTAGTTCTTTCATATTGCCAGATGGGGACTCATGAATTTGGGAAGGTATGGAAGTTTTTCCCTAAATTCATATGACCACTTTTCCAACTCCCAGGTTTTAGCTTCTGTATAGAACAACATCAACCATTTGACCATAGCGATTCTAGATAGACAGATGGATGAAATTTTCAACAGAGAACAACCAAAGTTAAACTATGTTATTTTGTCACCATAGTTGTTAACTAGATATTGCGTCTTGACACAGTGTATCCCCGGACGGGACATGGTTGAAGTGTGACACACAGAGTATTATGTTTGCCGGATGGCACATGATGGACCTTATATACATTTTGTACTTACAGTAGATTCCCTCTATTTCACACCAGTAGTATAAGATTCAGGGTACAGGATTTCGTGTAAGATGTCTTGACATGTTAAAGCTGTAGTTACAATAATCAGGAGATCCCAGCCATTGTAAGTGTGAAAGACCATATTCAACCCTGAAGGAGGGCCCCACTGAAAGATTTGAGGCACATAATTTCTTATAAGTTGTCTTCACATCTCAAATGTCTAAGACCACAAATAAGGGAAACATAGGCCATTATAAGTATGAAGGACCACATTCACGCTCGAATGAGGGGTTCACCATGATAATGAGCCCACCAAAAGATTAGAAGCACACGATTTTCTATAAGTTGTCTTCACAACCAAAAAAGCTACGACCTATATTATAAGTGCGAAACAGGCCACTATAGATATCAGGGACTAAATGCAACTTCCAAGGAGGGGTCAAAGCTCAAATCTGACCCCACCAAAAGTATTGGGGAACATGGTTTCCAGTAAATTGTCTTGACATCCCAAACCTCTATGCCAAATTATAAGGTGTGACCAATAATAAGGGAGATATAGGTCATTATAAGTATCAAGGACCACATTTGACCTTGAAGGAGGGATCCAAGGTCAACTCTGACCCCACCAAAAGTATGGTTTCCTATAGGATGGTTTCACATTGCAAACCTCTAGGACCAATAATAAGTTATTAGCACTTTTAAGTTTGCCTATCCTCGTTTGACCTTGAAGGAGAGGCCCAAGGTCAAATCCGACCACATCAGAAGATTCCAGCCCATGATTTCCTATAGCTTGGTTTCACATTGCAAACCTCTATGACCAATAATAAGCGAGTTATTAGCACTTTTAAGTTTGTCTATCCTCGCTTGACCTTGAAGGAGGGGCCCAAGGTTAAATCTTACCACATCAAAAGATTTGCAACCCTCTTGGACCAATAATAAGGGAGATATAAATACTTTTCATGACTGAAAAGAAACGCCTGTGGCGGCCATCTTGTTTTTCAAAATGAGGCCAAAATATTTTCTGTCAAGATTTTGTAATGATGAACATATCCTGTGAATTTGAGATCTCTACCTATAACCTATCGTCTGGGGATACAATAATTACAAACAATAAACAAGCAATCAGTGCCTATAAATGGGCTCTGTGTCAGCTGACTTTGTGCTTTGAGGTTCAGAGTACAAGACTTGGTGAAAGTAGAAAATGACACTTAAGTTGTGTACTGGAAATGGTATTCATAAGTTCACAAGTAAAGTTCAAAGTTAATGGCTGAGGTGCTTCCTAAGAAGCTACTATGGACCTGATTCTTATTATGAATTTTAATGCATTAAAAATTGTTTTAAAAATTCATTAAAATAATTAAGAAAGATCCTAACCTGATACTCACTCAAGGGAATCTACTTGTGGCCTATTACACATACACAAGATAACAGACAAATCCCTTCAATTGTCAAATTGAGAAAACTGTGACAAAGTGTTGAAATTTGCAAATTAAATAAGTAAATTAACACCTTACCTAATTTGCAATTTTCTATACCGGTTGGCGCCAATTGGTCCCACCAAACATCAGAAAAAAACGTCATGTGCATGCACCAGCAGGACTGGCCTGTGCTATCCATTTGTCAGGTGGTGCGACCTACTTCCTTTCTATCTACACAACATGATGTCATAGCATCTTTTTTGTTGCCTTAACCTTGATAAGCCCCTAGTCAGCTGACAGTGGGGTCAGTTGGGAGGGTCTCTCTTATCCATTAGGTAGGGTATTAACTTAAGATTGAACTCAAAAGAGACATTAAGTCTCCGAGGGACATAAACTGGTCCCATTGGTCGGTTCCCGGTGAACAGGTTACCGGAACCAATCAACCTTGTTCCCTCCCCCTTTTTCACAAACCTCCTCTAAGGTGGGGAAAGAGAGGTATGAGTTCAGTCCCTGGAGAGGCCCTCTTTGGAATCAAGATGGGTCTAGCTAGTAGTCCTTGGGCAGGCCACTGCCACCTTGAAGATCCTGCTGTCCAAGGTAGCAGTCTGCTTGGTTATGTATGGGCTAGTGGTGGATCTGCTGGGCAACTACCACCGAGCCCAGATGAAACAGCTCTGAATCAGCCTCACCGTATTATCCACGTAAGAAAACTCCTACTGGAAGGCCTCAGAAGCACAAGACCTAACATCATGGCCTTTAACCTGATGTAGGATAAGGGCCTCTTGGTCAGAGAGCTCATAGCACAGGATCACAGTCTGCTAGATCCATGATGAGACAGTACAAGATATATGTTTGTCAAAATCTTCCTTGAAGGATACAAAGACCAGTTCTTTGTTCAGCCTGAGGTCTGAGGTCCTGACCACATAGTAGTGCAGGGCTGTAAAACAGGCATAGTGACCTATCAGTCTTGAATGATTTATCAAGAGTTCGAGCCAGCGCAAAAATAACCACTGGGGACACACTGTTTGGACCCACTGTTTTGTGTAATCAAACATGGCTCCCACTCCTGTGTTTACTGGAACCCAAAGCTAAGAGGAACACAGTCTTGAAGGGCAGATGCTTAAAAAGGCCTCTTTAAGGGGTTCAACAGGAACCATTGTCAGTTGGTGTAGGACCAAGGAAGGGTTCCCAGAGTAATGCCCCTGCAACCCTTAGGTCTGTCTCTATGAAAACTATCCAGGAGACAAATAAGATTTTCATCCTTGCTGACATTGATAGGTGAATTTCCCAGTTGGTCTGCAGTGGCTGATCTGTAGTCATCAATGGCACTTGGCTGTAACTTCCTATCCTGGAACAGATGCAGGAGGAAGTCAGCTATGGGTTTGATAGGTGGTAACCTGAAGTCCACATGATTACTGTGGCACTACTTTGTTAAAATTGCCCACTTCATTTCATAGATTGATCTGGTTGAGACTCTTCAAGGAGCCTCAATTTGTGTTGCCACTGCCTCAGAGGAGCCTTGCACCTTTATTGCTGAGGCTCTAGGATCCAGGCCAGAAGATTTACGTTCAACAGATTCTTGTGTGGAATCTAACTGAATGGCGGAGTAAGCAGAATAGGCAGGCATAGAAGGATTTGGCTTGACATGGCTACCAGATCCCAGATTCAGGGTATGTTGGGCCACCCTGGAAGCACTCATGATCATTCTCCTGCTTGGGTAGTCCCTTAGTTTCGCCACCACCTTGCACAGAATGGCTGCCGGTGGGAAGGTATATGGGTCCAAATCCTCCCGAGATAGACTGAGTGCATCTATTGTCCATGTTAGGGAGCCTGAAGCTGGTGACACAAAGTGAGGTAAGTTGTTGAACCTTGTTGCAAATAGGTGTATTTGAGGTTTGTGCTACCTGGTGCATATCAACTGGAAGACCTCTGGAAGGAGAGACCACTCTGTTTGGATGATCTGGCCTAGCCTGAATAGCTCATCTACTACCACATTCACCTGGCCTGGAATGTGTCAGGAATTGAGGGTTACCTGACTGCTGGAGCACCAGGTCAGGATTCACCACAGTAGGGCCCACAGTGGGCCTAACCTCATGCTTCTTCCTTGTTTAAGTAGGCACCAACTGTCATGTCATCTATTGCTATGAGTGCAATCTTGTGAACAGAGGTCTTTGGAACTCTTTTAGCACCAGAAGGACTGCTTTTAGTTCCAACTTCGTTCTGGCAGGACCAAGTCGCTCTTGTCACGAGATCTCCTAAGTGAGCACCCCAGCTTTCTCTTGAAGCATCAGTAAAGATCTGAAGAGTATGGGCTGAGTGGGTGTAGTGGCTGACCTTGAAAGACATTTGCCTTTTGGAGCCACCATTTTAAGTGTGGGTGGAGAGATATTGGGACCAGGATCACCTTTTCTAGTGATCCTGGCATACTCCAGTGATTTTTAGGTGCCACTGAATTGGCCTCATGTGGAGCCAACCTAGGCAACATGGTTTTCTGTCAAAAGGACTATCGGGAACATAAGCTGTCTGACCCAACAGACGGGCTTGAGATCAGCTTCTGGATTTTTAAGTTAAGGTCTGCCAGTGTTCTAGAGTGGGTTTGACCTTGCCAACCTAACTCCTGACACATAGTTACTTGGGTCTGAATATGATGGAGACAAGTTTTGTGGGATGTGGTTCTGACCAACCACTCATCTAGGTACTGGTGAATTCTTATGCCCTTGTTTTAGCCATCACATTAACTTCCTTGACTACCATTGAGAATTCCATTGGAGTAGTAGACCGACCAAACGGAAGAGCTTTGAACTGGTAGGATTGACCCTGGCGTGAAAATCCAGGTCTTTCCCGGGGCTGTGGATTTATTGGGATATTATTGGGATATTGGAGTAAGTGTCCTTGAAATCTATGATGTTAACCATTCAACTGTTTGCAAAGATGTCCTTATGCCTTCTGGTGTTTCCATTTGAGTTATTCTGATTTCGGATAGTCGTTCAGTGAGCTCAGATCTAGGATAGTTTCCCAATTGTTGTTGGGTTTTGGAACCAAGAAAAGTCTCCTGAAGCCAGAGAAACCTTTCACAGATTCAATTTGTTTTATATTTAACTGTCCACGAGTGTCTCTGTCCTCCCAGCCCGCTCCACAAAACCCCTCTGGGTTACACAGTAATTATCATTTATAAGGACTTTGATTCTTGGCTGGCTGGTGTGAGTAGTGAGACGCCTTGCCCCAACCTTGATTGTTCTGACCACGATAGCTGAGTGTTTTCTCGGCTGGCGATCCAGATTCCTGGCTGGTGTCCACTGCCTGCTTGCTAGACTGACTGTCTTGATGGTAATGGCTAGATTTCTTATGGGAGCTACCAGAGAAATGGAAATCATGGTGTTTCAACAGGTGTTGTAACTGCTCAGTAGCACTATGAGCTCCTACTGCAGGATTGCCTTTAGCGTGGTCATTCTGAATGGTCTTCAGCTGAGTCATCATATTGTCCTGCATCCTAGTGAGGCATCTATTGAACCCGGGTTTCTTGGGAGATTGGGCGGGAGGCTGGTGGGTTGGAAGAAGACAAGACTGAGGATCTAGCAATCCGGCTGTAAGTACTGTTCAGTTTGGCTGGTTCATTATACAAGGACACAGCATTCTTTGATTTTATTTATTTGGGGTTTTACGTCACTTTCAACACTGTACAGGTCATATCACGACGGGTAGTTGGAAGGGCAGAGGAAACCAGTACATACAGTTCACTAGGGTTCTGTACTGTAAACTGTCGACCAACGGCAATCAACTACCAGCTTTCCCACTTACGGCCATGACGGGGATCGAACCGTGGCCGCAGAGGTGGGAGGCGAGAGTGTTACCACTCTGCCACCGTGGCCCCACACAGCATTCTTTGAAGGGCTCTGGTTACTTTAGTGGGTGCCATATCACTTGCTTTAAAATTTGGCCGGCTTGATGGACTGGTCCCTCTGTAACCCCAATGTATCAGAACTTCTTCAGGAGTAACCCTCCAATAAAGTTATATTCAGTTTCTCCAGATTTTTACAGTCAAAAGTTGGCTGGTAAGCTAATGAAGATCTTTACTGTAGGTTGGGCTGTAGAACCAGCAAAAGGGGGTTGACTGGTGTGATTTGTCTGTGACCAATTTGAGATAGAAATTGCTGCTTCACTGGCTAGTTTGTAACCCACTAGCTTCAGAAGTTCTGGGCCTCAGTAAAGCCAATGGTCGGCTGGTAAACTAACAGAGATCTGCCCTGTAGTCTGGGATTTAGAACCAGCAAAGGGGTTGTTCTCTGTTGAATAGGCCTGCTTGAGGCTGGGGATGTGATGCCAGCCCATGCAAGATCTAATCCCCAGACTGTTTTTCTGTAATCAATTTCTTCAGAGAGAAAATGGTTGGCCTTACTGGCTAGTTTACACCCTTCTTGATCTTCTGCTGGTACGGTAGACTGGCTGGTCTGGTCACTCACATAGATGAATGCTGCTTCTCTAAAGACAGGTGTCTGGTCGTTGTAGGTCTGGTCGGTTGGTCCGGTCACTGGTGTGTTGAAGCAATTTTCTTACGTGAAGGGTCTGAAGCTGGTACCTAGTTGGTAGGCTCTGAAACTCTGTTTCATGTTGAAGTTACATGACCAGTACCAGTCCGATGTTGGTGGAGCAATGGGATATGTACATTTGCTAGGCATGAAGAATCTCCCATAAAATAGGGCTTCTCCCAAATATATGGTCACCCATCCCAGTACTAACAGTGATATGGCTGGTACTAACTTGTGATGTGGTCAGCATGTTGTGTGTTTCCTCTATTAAACTAGGAAAGGGTTTTTACCAACAAAAATGAGCGGCCCCAATGTAGACTTGAGTTAATAAAGCTCTAGTAGTTGTGGTATGAGACTGTAAGGAGAAGGTCAGCTTTACTGTGTTTTGTATCTGATGGAAAAGTGGATTATCTAAAAACTGTATCAGTTGCAGTATTAGACTGTAAGCAGAATGTAAGCTTTATTGTGTTTCGTAGAGTGGTATATTTTATGAAAAGAATATATCATTTTTGCTGTAAATTTGGGATCGTAAATTTTTTCCAGGAGATATTTAATCCTAGATTTATAATGATAAAGATACAGTGTAGTAAACTCTAATTGGCTATAGATGTATATCTTTGAGGCATTTTATGCCTCTGAAAATTCATTGCTATTTATTATTCATGCTTTAATATTTTTAAAAGATAAATATGCGTAAGATAATCAAAAAAATCCTTTATTGTTCCATAATTTGTAAAAAAAATACACAGTCATGTTGTCAGATGTTAATCTACAATCTACTGTCACAATCTACGATTTCCGTTGGACGAAATTATTATTTAAACGGCTAATTTTCGTTTGTTCTCAGCTAATTTCGGCCATGTTGGATGCAAGTGCGTCGTATTTTCTGTAAAATATCCTGGTAACCCCAAAAAGGCAGGAGTTTGACCTAGTTACTGATGTTAATTTGATTTTGGGGTCATAAGCTTTCATATCATGGAGGGGTGAAGATGTGCTTTAGTTTTGGACTAGGAATGTTGAAGTGATTATGTAAATTTGGAATGTTGGGTTAGTGTGTTGGATACTGACAGGTTAGTGTTTCACTGTTTGTGATGATACTTTGTGATTTGTGACTTATTTGTATTTTGACTAAATCTGTTCCAGGAATTTTGTTTTAGTAAATGTGTTTTTAACTCAGTGATTTAACTTGTTGCAGTTATGATTTGACTTTAGTCTTGCATATATGATTTGCATTTCAAGTACAAGTAATGTTTAAAACAAATCTTGTGATGTATCTAGTCACTAGCAAATGATTGAAGTAATCCCATCAGTAAATCTCAGTTTTTAATGTGAATATTAATTTATTTTTACATGTGTGATTGTAATATTGAACATTGACAGCTTATTTAGTTTAACTGCTGGGCAGTACAAATGTAGATATTGATTGCTGGTAATTTAAAGCTGTGGTTTTGGTAATTTAAATGTAAACTTAGAGTATTATGGTGTTTTGGTAAATTTCATATTGACCTATTATACTGTTTTAGTGTAGCTGTCAAGTAAGGTATTCCTGTCATAGATGTCCAGCGACATGTGCTGTCAATATGATGTATAGCTGTTGATTGTGAGAGATCAAGAAAATTTTAGTTGAGCCTTCTGCGTTTCTCTGGTGTTCCGCTTCCACTCCACCCCCTTGGTCTACACTGGTCCTGCTAGCTAAGAGCCGCTGACAGCCACCGGTCACACATTGTTAACATTCTTAATTCACACATGACACTATATCTGAATATCATGAAAGCCCAAGGATTTTACATATTATTAAGGCTTTTTCCATTCTCTCAAAACAGACAAGGCATTCTTTCCACAAGGCTGTACTTCCATGAACCTAAAGATAAATGTCTTTGTTTGAAATGTTTACCCCCAAAAAGATTTACTGTAAGCATATCCCTTAATAAAAAGAAATGAATACATATTGATATCCCCTATCAACCTTTTCTCTCAGTGTGCACATTATGTAACACACAGATGTTAGTTACCACACAAAGCACAGTGGGGCATCAGTGAGTGACTGGGACTTTCCATGAATCTACCTCCAGATATGATACAAAAGTAAATACAGAGTTGGAGGAGAAAAAGAGAGAACTCATTCATTTTCAACTAGACCTACGCATCGGAGAACCAATGCAAATTTGTATCCACCGGAAAGACAACTCACCAAAGCCAGTGAATCATCGTTTGACCTTGAAAGAGGGGCCAAAGGTCAAATCTAACATCAGAAGATTCCTAGCCCAAGATTTTGTACGAGTTGGTTTCATATTGCAAACTCTAGGATCATTAATAAGCAAGTTATAAGCACTTTTAGGTTTGGCCTTCCTCGTTTGATGTTGAAGGAGGGGCTCAAGGTCAAATCTGACCACATCAAAAGATTCCCAGGATATGATATCCTGTCAGTTGGTTTCACATTGCAAACCTCTAGGACCAACAATAAACAAGTTATAAGCACTTTTAAGTTTGGCTATCTTCGTTTGACCTTAAAGGAGGGGCCCAAGGTCAGATCTGAACACAACAAAAAATTCCCAGCGAATGATTTCCTATGAAATGGTTTCACATTGCAAACCTCTACGACCAATAATAAACGAGTTATAAGCAATTTTAAGCTTGGCTATCCTCGTTTGACCTTGAGGGAGGGGCCCAAGGTCAAATCTGATCACATCAAAAGATTCCCAGCCCATGATTTCCTATAAGTTGGTTTACCATTCCAAACCTCTAGCACCAATAATAAGCGAGTTATAAGCACTTTTAACTTTGGCTATCCTTGTTTGACCTTGAAGGATCAAATCCGACCACACAAAAGATTTCCAGCCCATGATTTCCTATAGGTTGGTTTACCATCCCAAACCTCTAGGACCAATAATGAGCGAGTTATAAGCACTTTAAAGCTTGGCCATCCTCATTTGACCTTGGAGGAGGGTCCTAAGGTCAAATCCATCCACACCAGAAGATTCCCGGCCCATGATTTCCTATATGTTGGTTTACCATCGTAAACCTCTAGGACCAATAATAAGTGAGTTATAAGCAGATATAGGCACTTTTAAAGTCCACTATGTGAGGCACTTTGGCACTCCGTGGATGACCTTGAATTAAGAGCTTCAAGGTCAAATGTCTGCAATGTTGTAGAGGACAT
Organism: Sabellastarte sp. h YS-2021; assembly: GCA_964017235.1. Classification (NCBI taxonomy): domain Eukaryota; kingdom Metazoa; phylum Annelida; class Polychaeta; order Sabellida; family Sabellidae; genus Sabellastarte; species Sabellastarte sp. h YS-2021. Next base: position 32,452,798 of record OZ024929.1, read on the forward strand.
GTATATCTGTTATACATATCACCTATGAAGAGATTCAACCTTCTACCTATGAGAAACAGACAGTAGAAAATGTAGATAATTTTCAAAGAAATGCCCGCGGCGGCCATCTTGTGTTTCAGAATTAGGTATTACTCAGTTAGCTATGGACCTACAGCTCTGAAAATTTGCCATGACAGAGTACATTTAAAAGTACATGAACAACATATTTGACAAAAAACGCTCTAAATTTAATAGGTTTGAAGATATAAGTGATTTACTCAATGGTGAACTGTCAAGGTAGCTATTACTCAGTCAGCTATGGACCTACAGCTCTGGAAACTTGCCATGACACTGTGCATCAAAAAGTAGCTAAACAACATATTTGACAAAATTATTGTAACTCTAACAGTTATGAAGAAAAATATCATTTACTCATTTTGGTCATGGTTAAAAATAGCCAGCCTCGGCAGGCAAGAGCACCAGCCCGCAGGTACAGCTAAATGGCCAACAACATTGAGATTTGGGAAAATCTTAGGAACAACTTCTGTTGTAAGAAGTATAGAGAACCCACAAGATGATCTACAAAAGATTCACAGGCCATGATTTCTTACAAGTAGTTTTCATATTTTAAAGCCAAAGAAACAATTATAAGGGAGATATAAGGCCTTTTTCATATGATGACCCTCCTATTTGGCATTAAAGATGTGATGTGGTGGCCATTTTGTTTCCGAAACAAGCACACAATTACTCTTGGGTAAGCTTTCCTATCCATTTACATTTTGTGCAATCTGATGAAAAGGTTACAGAAAACAATAAAGATTTTAGAACAAACTTTAAGACCCGAAAATTTTAAAGGTGCTGCCATGGCAACAGTCACTGCTGGATACCCCCCAAAACCTAATCAGCTCTAGATCCTCTTGGGGTAAACATATCCTGAAGATTTGGTGAAAATCGATACAGGGGTTTAGTCTGTGGAACACCCACAAAAATTTAAGACCTGAAAATCTTAAAAGTGTTGCCATGGCAACAGTGGTAGCTGGATACCCCCCAAAAATCTTATCAGCTCTAGATGCTCTGGGAGCAAACATACCCTGAAAATTTGGTGAAAATCCATGCAGGGGTTTAGTCTGTGAAACACCCACAAACTTTAAGACCCAAAAATCTTAAAAGGGTTGCCATGGCAACAGTGGTAGTTGGATACCACTAAAACCAAATCAGCTGTAGATCCACCACGGGTAAACATGTTCTGAAAATTTGGTGAAAATCCATGTAGGGGTTTAGGCTGTGGAACACCCACACACTTTAAGACCCGAAAGTGTTGCCACGGCAACAGTGGTAGCCGGATACCCACCAAGACTTTATCAGCTCTAGATCCTCTTAAGGTAAACATACCCTGAAAATTTGGTGAATATCCGTGCAGGGGTTTTGTCTATGGAACACCCACAATCTTTAAGACTTGAAAATCTTAAAAGTATTGCCATGGCAACCGGATACCTCCAAAAACCTAATTAGCTCTAGATCCTCTTGGGGTAAACAACCCCTAAAAATTTGATGAAAATCCATGCAGGGGTTTAGGCTGTGGAACACCCACACGCTTTATGCCTCACAGTCTTATATAGGCATTGTATACGCAGTAAAAGGAACCATTTTGAGTCATTTTAGCAGGCCTAATGTGACCTTGAAAACAATAGCCAAGGTCAACAAACTGGATGCTGGTACTCCATCATGTACTCAACCCTCCAAAGCCATTTTCAATAGTTTCCATGCAATATAGTCAGCATTAAGTGTGACAATATCTCCAAAAAGGCCAAAAATGACCTCGGTGAGATACTTCTGCGGTCTGTGGATGACCTTAAATGAAGAGCTTCAAAGTCAAATTTCTGCATGCTTACAGAGGACATAAATATGTATTATATATACCACCCATAGGATGATCTAACTTTCTGTATATGAGAACTGGGCCAAAATGTGAAAAAATAGCCAAAATATGACCTTTAAGAGGCCACCAGTGACCTTGAGATTGAAGGTCAAGGTCACAAAACAATAGCGTTTGTGCCATTGCCCATTTATACCCACATACCAAATTTGAAAGGTCTAAATAAAATATTTTTTAAGTTATCGCGTCGGAAAGGAAACCTCTGCGGCGGCGGTGTGACTGTACTGAATCCTAAGTATCCCCGACTTTCGTCAGGGGAGACAATAATGATATTTTAAAAATTTACAAAAAAATAATGGGTTTATTACAGAACACAAAACTGACAAAGATGATAACAACAACAGACCTTCAGGATATAGTCTAATGATCTCTCTTTTGAAACAGCCACTCGGAAACTGTGTGCCAGGTTGAACAGCTGATGTAACTGCAAAAATAAAAAAAATAAAAAATAAAATAAAAAAGATATCATGAAAATTTAGAGAGGTTGAAAATTACAATGTTAAATGAGTTAAAGTTCAACACAAGCATATGTTTCAATTACTTATATGATCCTAAAATTTGAATTGTGCTTCACTCATGCAAGACAAAGTCCAGCTTTGTATCTCTTCAATTTTATCAGCACACTGACCTACGGCTTACTGGTTGGAGGGCTTTTTTGGACTCTTCAACTGAGGACTTTTTGTAGTCTTCAACTGGTTCAACATAAAACACACAAGCATGTCTACATTTTGTGAAAACTATATTTTGCAAAGTGCCCAAAAGAGTTCAGGGATTTTGCAAAGTGCTTGGTTACAAAGTATGCCTGCAACGTACATATCGCAGTGGCTGGACCTTTTTTAACAAAAAGAAAAAAAATTAATTTCCAGGTCCTTAAAATAATATCCAGTATTCTGTATGCTTTTTATGGTGAAACCTTAACTGTGTTAATTCTCAGAAATGAAATCTCAAGGGTCCCTGAGGGCCATATTCACAAATATCTTAGAAACTTGAGCTTTAGTCTTAATATTATGGTCACATTTCGAGGAAGGAATTGTTCATTACAAAAAACCTTATCATATGAAAATCAGATACCGTGTATTTTGTATTGAGTCCACTCCTCTTACATTTCTTAAATCTAAAGTTTTTGAACAACACATATTATCCAACATGTATACGAATATGAAGGAAGTTTTATTTTGAAGAATTCTAAAACTTTAAGTGGATTGGTATTATTTAGCATAAAACAGGAGTCCATTTAAAAGTTTTTACACCTGTGTCTGTAGTTTAAATAGGGCTCACATCTAAGCTTCCTGTATGAGAGAGTATTAGTTTGTATTTTGATAAAACCTAAACAAGGGGAAAATGGGTGATTACCACCATATATGGAAGCCCTTTTCCCACACATTTCCAAAGACATTTTTTTTTATTTTAAGAAAAAATGACCATAAAAACTGAAAACCCCAAATATATATCAGAAATATAGAAATAAAAAGTAAAGATATTAAAGTGCATGTTAAATTATAAATTGAGAAAGTTGTGTAATTTAAATAGTTTAATGGCCTTTTAAGTGTCCAATATTTATCAGAAAATTTTATAAAAATAATGGACTGTTGACTTGGTTCCTTCAGGATCTTGTAAACAATCCAGTATTTTTAAATATTGGACACATACTGGATCATTAACCTATACATAATACAGCATTAAATTATATGAAGTACATGAATTCAGAAAAAGGCTCTTTTCCAACTTGGATACTGGTAGGTTGCAAAATAATAGCACAAACACATTAATGTACCAGATGTTACTTTTCATAGAAAAATGACAACTTGTTGCTCTAGAAGCTGAAAAGAGTACCCATTCAAAAGTAAAACATTTTACAAATTACGGCTGGAAATCACAGACTGTAGATCATGTGCTTTGAAACACACACTAAGTCTGAAAAAAGTTGCTGAAATGCATAAGAGGACAATTTTTTTGTCAGGTCCACACAGTATGACATGCTATTATAAGTACTGGAGTAAGCATAGGGAAGTAAATATGTACATATTTGTGACCCTTTATACTTATCTGGTGTATGAAATATACTGAGGAGAGAATCATAATGCTAAATTATTATTGTGCTATGGATATAGCAATTTAACAATATTAATGGGCCAAAAAATATACTAAGCAGAAATGTTTGAACAATTTAGAAAAAAGTAGAAAAACACAAGACACAGAGAATTTTTCTGGCATGTGAAATCATCTAATGCAAGTTCAAACAAATTTAAGCAAGTCATTCGTATACATATTATCATGTGTATTATTTAATATATAACAATATGTGTTGTTGACATTTTTAAACAACGATATTACATTAATTTAAAATGGCTATCAACTCTCAATGTGGTGTATGATACTATCAACTTTGTGAAACTTGAATTCTAACTGGATTTTTTAATGCTGAAAACATAGAATCATGCCAGCTTAATAACCTATTGTTAGCTCAGACTGATTCAACTGTGAGCACATATTCCAACTGAAACTACACTGACTAGTAGTGTGCTGAGGTAAAAGCAGTAAGTCATCATGAGTGTCATAAAAAAACTGCAGGAGGCTCGAGATTTATTCGAATGTAGTATTTGTCACAGTGAATACAACGACCCTCGTCTATTGGTCTGCAACCATTCTTTCTGCCTAACCTGCCTGCAGCAATGGGCACAGCAGCGGACCAATCAGCATCGTCGCATTGTTTGTCCCACCTGCAAAGCGGTCACTCCAATCTCAGAGAACAACCCAGTAGAGAAACTGCCGGTTGATTTTAAGGTGAATGCTATCTGCGATGCTTTTAGTGATGTCATTGTGTCACCTCAATTCAACAGAAGCATAAGTGGGAATATTATTCACTGCGACATATGTCTATATGCAGAAGCCTCTGTTTGTTGTACTGACTGCAGGAAACAGCTGTGCCAGGAATGTCAGGAAAAGCACAAACGTCACCGACTTTTCAAGGATCATAACATTGAGTCTTTTGAAGACAAGTCCTGCCTGAAGTGTGATATACACGAGTCAGAGACCATTAAATATTTCTGTAAGACCTGCAACAAGGCAGTGTGCACCCTTTGTGCCCTGGGAGACCATGAGGAACACAACACAGGGACCCTGGAAGAAGGCTTACTACAATGCCAACAGAACCTTCGGGGCCTCATTCATCCCCTGGGTCTGAGGAAGAAGCTTATTATTGCTGCCATAACAGAGGCTTCTCACACCGAGCGACAGATGGAGAAGGCACTGGTGCGATCACAGGAGCTCATAGAGAGGAAAGCAGACTCCATGGTGGCTGAGGTACAAGAATGGGAGAGTCATCTGAAGAAAACACTACTGGAGCAGTTTCAGAAGAGCAAGCAGAAACATGAACAGTATGTACAGGAACTGACAGAAACCACTGAAGTGATTAACAATCTCTGTGAGAGCATCAATGCATCAGTACGTCAGTCCAGTATAAACCTGCACATAGTGTCGAACTATGGCAACACGATGAGTAAGTTTAAGGCTCTCACATCTAGTGAGCCTCAAGAACTGGAGATGAAAATACCTTGTTTCAATGAGGACATCAGCTTGAGCCCTTTCTTGGAGAGTTTAGATGCTATCCGTCAAAAGGAAGTTCGGATTAGTGATTATGAAGATTATGAGCTACCACAGCAAAAAATGCAGTGGCAGATTACAGAACGGTCGGCTAAGATTGGTGGCCTGATTAGTCCAGTTAGTGTGTCCTTTTCACCAAAACAAGACATACTTGTTTCCGAAGTTGATAACAACAGAGTTCAGATGTTCGACAGCACTGGCAAAAGTATAGGCATGATCAAATATAAAGGAGTGAAATGTGCGATCTCGCATCCCAATAGTCAGATTTACTTGGTAAATGCAGAATTCCCGGGAGTTGTGGTTTGTGATGAAGAAGGCACTCAGATTGACCATTGGGGGATGACCATCTTACCTTGTCCCCGTGGTCTGGCTGTGAATAAAGATGGAAATGTTCTTGTGTCAGACAAAAAAACCTGCAAGATCACAGTACACACAGAAAATGGGGACCTACTGCACTCTACAGAAGGAAAGCTCCTTCGTTGCCCAGTATCTCTTTGTACTGACTCACAAAACCGCATCATTGTAGCAGATCGTGACCAGAATCTTGTTCAAATCTTCAGCCCTGAATGTCAGCCCATATTTTCCATAATTCCAGACATCATCTATCAGAACAGCGAAGGTATCCACGTGGTTGGTGTGTGTACAGACTTGGCTGACCATATTTTTGTGGTTCTTCATGAGACCCAGAAGATTATCAAGTACAGTCCCAGTGGGGAGTGTGAAGGTGATGTGCTTACTAGACAAGACGGGCTGGCATGGCCAACTGCCATAGCAACATATATAGGTGGTGTGCTGGCTGTGGTGGAAAGTAAAGTGCCTAAATCACACTCGGCATTGAAACTCTTCAAGTTGTATTAAATACAACCTCTCTATAATATGTAAAGTCATGGTTGACAGGGTGATGTTTACACACTTAACATATGTGTAGAGGCAGTGTGCTGTATGCTGGTGCTATTGCAGGGACTGAAATATGATCTACAAAACAGCTACTGGTCTCTCAATTACCAAAGATTTTATGCTAAAATAAAGGACATTTAAACGGTTCATAATATAGCCTGGCTATAACAGTAAGTAAACTTCATAAAATATTTCAGAATAGATCAGCCAATAGTTTAATTTTTGGATAATAAACTATAAGGTACTGATAAAGTGCAACAATCTTTTAGAAAAAAACACTATCTGGTGAAATGCCAGGAATGATATTGCAAATTGGCCATATGAAAATCAGTATTAATTAACTAGGGTATATTGATTGATGTTTTTGAAATATTGATATATGAACCCTTAAATGAAGTAGAAACCATAACTAACAGAAAGCAAGGTGCTCAAATCAGATTCCCTTCTTTAAACTCTTCAAAATTCAGTGTTTGCATTTACTCGTAGTGACCCCAGAATTGACTGTAAATATATTTCAGTATTTTGCTTTGTATATTTGGCCGAGAGAGAAATTCAGACAATATAATAAAGTCACTTACTATTATTTTATAATATGCTTCATGCACTTAACAATTACTTTATTAATGTTACGATTTCATTTTTCTGAAAAAAAAATTTGAGACACGTTGAAATGCTATTCATACAGACATATTTTACAACCTATTCATACCGTGTGGGGTCATAAATCCCATGTATATTTTTGAGGATTTGCCAATATAAGTTAAAGTTTTGAGTAATACATTTATTTTGTTAACCATATTAACGTTAGTCAGTGTAAAATAAGAACTTTTGCATGTATAAATCTGGTATTAATAATCAACTAGAAAAAGGTTTTTGCTAACAAAAATGAGCGGCCCGGATGGAGACTTGAGTTAATAAAGCTGTAGTAGTTGTGGTATAAGACTGTAAGGAGAAGGTCAGCTTTACTGTGTTTTTTATCTAATGGAAAAGTGGATTATCTAAAAACTGTATCAGTTGCAGTATTAGACTGTAAGCAATTGTGAGCTTTATTGTGTTTTGTAGAGTGGTATATTTTATGAAAAGAATATATCATTTTTGCTGTAAACATGGTATCGTAAATTTGAGATTGTAAATTTTTTCCAGGAGATATTTAATCCTAGATTTATAACTAGATTGGGCCAACTCGGCGCCAACATATCCCCAGACAGGTCATCACTCACGCCACAGGTTTTGATCGGGAATTTTTTAAAACATAATTACCCATTATTATATGAACTTCAGCACATCAATCTACTCTGTTTATATCTCCCCAAGGAAGATGGTGTATCCCCAGACGCCGAATACATACCTCAAATTATATTTTCAATCTTCCTGCAATGATAACTCTAAACCTATTTTCAAAGTATTTAAATGATTGATGATTGAATGTCCATTCTAAAATAATAATCCCAAAAGAGCATATCTGTTTCTATATTTGTTGACAAATAAAATATTATTTTCAACTCAACTCATCATATTTTTCAATCTTCCTTCAAAGTATTTAAATGATTGATGATTCAATGTCCATTCTAAAATTCATAATCCCAAAAGCGCATATCTGTTTCTATATTTGTTCAGAAATAAAATATTATTTAAAAAAAAATTATTTATATTATTATTTTATTATATTATTTTTAGAATTTGCAAATTGTTTTCAGTTATTCATTTCCTCTATACCTATATATGTGGTCCATATATATGCAACCTAAATATGTGACACAATCTCAGTTCTGACTCCCCTTTGTGTTATATGTAATGAAGCCCACCACCTCCCACCCCCACCCCTCTCCCCTTCTCCACACCTCTCTCACTATTACACAAGATCTGCAACCCCATTGAGTTCTTTGTTTCTCATCTGATATCACTAAATACCTTTGTTTATTTAGTGTCACTCAATATAGCTGGAGGTCCCAGAGGTGGGTGGGGGGAATCCGGGTGGGGGATGTGGGTTGAGCATAAATGGTAAACAAACAATCTATATAAAAGGGGTACTCAAATACAAAAAGAATTGAGAATTTTAAGTATGTGATTATCAACTGAAATGAGTTCATAACTGTAGGAGCTGTGCCAAAATTAACTGAGGCAAGTTGAATAAAACTGGGCTAGTTGAGGGTTAAAAATCCCCTAGTTTTACTACATAAGGATATAATTTCATTAATATTGGGACTTAAAGCTCACTTAAAGTGTCCATTTTGTCTACTTGAATATGTTTAACCAGTTTCATTTTAAAAAGTGAAAAACTCAGCAAGCAGAGGTATAACACACAAAAATAAGTTCTTAAAAGACTAAGATAGCCATAACATTATTAATATTCAAAATTTAAATAGACAGGCATTTCCTTTTAAAAATTCAAAGATTTCAGCTCTATAACCCACATAGTTTGACAGTTACTGGGCTTTAAAGTGGCATAATATCCATAAATTGGGTTTCTGTGGGCATTTTACAATTGTTAAAGAGACCTTAGCAATTAAACTACAGATCTGAAACTTTTTGGGGGACATACATAACAAACAAAAATTATATATAATACAGTTTAAGACTTGTCACACTAAGCATTTCCAAATAACAGGGCAAAATACGGAAAAAATGTCAAAAAAGGCTCTTGGGCGAGTGTCTATGGCCCTCATACACAGGTTAAATGTCTACTAAAAACCTTGATTTTCGGCATATGTAAAAAGGACATAATAATGCATTCCCAGATGGGATTTCAGCTCCATCAATCACATAGTTTAACAGTTACAGGGCTTAAAGGTGGTAAAAAGTCCAAATATTGGGTCATTGTGGGCCTTTTAGAGATCTCGATGTGTCTTTCAAATTAAAGCTTCAGACTTAAAATTTGTTACATACTAAGATTACACATAGAATATGTATCTAATAAAGTTTGAAACTTCTCAGACTTACCATTTCCAAGTTACAGAGCAAAATGTGTGAAAAATGTCTTAAAAGGGTCACTCAGGTGGGTGTTTAAGGTCCTCATACACAGGTTAAATGTCTACTTGAAGCCTTGATTTTTGGCACATGTAAAAAAAACATAATAATGTATTCCCAGATGAGATTTCAGCTCTATCAGTCACATAGTTTAACAGTCACAGGCCTTAAAATTGGCAAAAAGTCCAAATACTGGGTCTTTATGGGGCCTTCTAGAGACCTAAATGTGGCCTTCAAATTAAAGCTTCAGACTTAAAATTTGTCACATACTAAGATTACACATAGAATATGCATCTAATACAGTTTGAAACTTCTTAGACTTACCATTTCCAAGTTACAGGGAAAAATATGTGAAAAATGTCTAAAAATGGTCACTCGGGTGGGGATTTATGGTCCTCATACACAGGTTAAATGTCTTCTTAAAGCCTTAATTTTTGGCACATATAAAAATAACATACTAATATCTTCTCAGATAGGATTTGAGCTCTATCAGTCACATAGTTTGACAGTCACAGGGCTTAAAAGTAGCAAAAAGTCCAAATATTGGGTCTTTGGGAGCCTTTTAGAGACCTCAATTTGACCTTCAAAATTAAAGCTTCAGACTTAAAATCTGTTACATACTAAGATTACACACAGAATATATATCTAATACAGTTTGAAACTTCTCAGACTTACCATTTCCAAGTTACAGGGAAAAAGATGTGAAAAATGTCTTATAAGGGTCACTCGGGTGGGTGTTTATGGTCCTGATACACAGGTTAACTGTCTATTAAAGGCCTAAATGTTGGGGCACATATAAGAAAACACATAGATATATTCCCAGATGATATTTAACTTAGATGAGAGACATAGTTTGAAAGCTACAGTGCTTGAAAGTGGCAAAAAGTGCATAAATTGGGTCTCTGTGGGCACTTTTGAGACCTTAAGTCGACCCCTTTGGGTAAACCTACAGCCCTAAAATTTTCTACAGACAAGGATTACATATCAAAGTTATACCTAGCGCAGTTTGAGACTCATCAGAATTATCACTTCCAAATTATAGGGCAAAATATGTGTAAAGTATAGCAAAAAATCCCTAAGTGGGGGTATTTATGGGCCTCAAACACAATTTTCTCCTCAACTTAAAGTCATGATTTTCGGCACATGTACTAAGAACATATTAATGTGTTGTCAGGTAAAATTTCAGCCAGCTGAGCATCATAGTTTGTGACCTACAGGGCTCTAAGTGGCCAAAAGTGCAATTTCTGACCTTAAGGTGGCCATAAGTTCTTTTTTACTGGGAGTTTAAGGTCACCTTAAAATAGGGATCTTCCTTTGGGCACCCTTAACATGTGTACCAAGTTTGAAAAAAAAATATTAATTTGTTTTTGAGTTATCGCGTCCACAAGGAAATTTCTACGGCGGCGGCGGTGGCGGCGGCGCGACGGACCTGAATCCAATATATCCCCGACTTTCGTCTGGGGATATAATGATAAAGATACACTGTAGTAAACTATAATTGGCTATAGATAGTGGCATTCATATGTTGTATATCTTTGAGGCATTTTATGCCTCTGAAAATTCATTACTATTTAATATTTTTATAAGATAAATATGCTTAGGATAAAACAACTGTTTATGAGAAAGTGTTTTTTTTTTCAGTCATCTTATCTTCTGAAAGAAGCCAAGTCTATACATTTGACCAGTTTACATAGTGTCTGTGAATAAGTAGCTAGATCAACAACTCCTGCTGCTAAACAAAAACTGAATTAATTAAAGCTTTTTTTCCCAAAAAGGAAAAGTCATATCCACATGTGGGATTTTTTTAATGTGCCTAAAATTGGGAATTTATATTATATGAACACTGATCAGCTGCAATATATTAATGACCACATCACTGCATGCTAGACACCTCATTTTTTTTCTTTGAAGATGCCATAACTTCAAAAACACTAGGTTAGCTTTGCCGGATAACAGAAATTTTGTTTTAAGTATACATGTTGCAGGTGTGGTTTTAAAAAGTCTTAAAATAAATGAGGTAGAAGGAAAAAGTATATATTTATTATGTTAAGTTGGCCAAAGTCTCTTAAATACAGGAATTTTAAATAAAAAGGTCATTAGAAGTCTTCCCCAAACTTAATCAATGTATCAAGTTGAACTGATATCATTGTACAGTAAGTCAGTTGGGAGATGAAAACCCTCACTTTTACTTGAAGATGGCCATGACTGTGCTTGTATTGGAACTTCAAGGTGGAAAGAAAATAAGAATGTCCCTATTGTCATCTTTAATAAGTGTGCAAATTTTAACTGAGATCAGCTGAACAATACAATAGCTGCAGATTAAAAACTCCATCATTTCACTGCAAAGTGGTCATAACTTCATTCATATTGGGACTTTAAGGTGACCATAAAATAAGAATGTCCCTTTTGTCATCCTTTATAAGTGCATAAAGTTTAGCTCGGGTCAGTTGAACAATAAGATACCTGGAGGCTGAAAACTTCCTTTTTCACTGTAAGGTGACCATAACTTCATTCATATTGCGACTTTAAAGTGACCATAAACTGAGAATGTCCCTTCAATATCAATATACGTTAGATATGGAGAAAAGAAAGGGGCCAGACGGCTTTATTGCAATTTTATGACTTTAGGGGGGCCATAGCTCCAATTATATTAACAGTTTAAGGTCACCATAAAGTCAGGATAATCCTTTGGTAAATCTTAATATATATGCCAAGTTTGGTTGAAAAAAAGTCAAAAACTAAGTGAACTGGAGGGCTAAAACCCCCTTTTTTAACATTAAGGTGACCTTAAGATTGCAGTCCAACAAAATGCCGTAATCCTGATAGTTTTTGAGATACAGATCAAGTACCCATTTAAAACAAGAGGAGAGTGCCCGTGAACGGGCACTGTGTCAGCTGACTGAGTGTTTTTGATTTGTGAAGGTGATTAGAGGACAGAATAATTATCAGGAAAAGGGCTGTACAGAAATACAGTAAATGGTAACTGAACAGCAAGTTCAAAAGAAATTCCGAAGCTGACAGAAGAAAAGGATAAAAAAGTTGTGCCCTGTAAATGGTATTATGAAGGAAAATAACAAGGTAATTGTTTAAGTGTAAAAAATAGGTTAAAACATATTTAAAGAAATACTACAAATGCAATATCCTCGTTCGACCTTGAAGAAGGGGTCCAAGGTCAAATCTAACCACACAAATACATTCCCAGCCCATGATTTCCTATGGTTTACCATTCCAAACCTCTAGGACCAATAATAAATGAGTTATAAGCACTTTTAAGCTTGGCTGTCCTCATTTGACCTTGAAGGAGGGGTCCAAAGGTCAAATCTGACCATACCAAAAGATTCCGAGCCAATGATTTCCTATGGGATGGTTTACCATCCCAAATCTCTGTCACCAATAATAAGCGAGTTGTAGGCACTTTCAATTTTCGCTATCCTCATTTGACCTTGAAGGAGGGTTCCAAGGTCAAATCGGACCATATCAACAGATTCACAGCCCATGATTTCCTGTCTGTTTACCATCCCAAACCTCTGGGACCAATAATAAGCGAGTTATAAGCACTTTTAAGTTTGGCTATCCTTGTTTGACCTTGAAGGAGGGGTCATTGAAGGTCAAATCTGACCACACCAAAAGATTCCCACCCCATGATTTCCTACAGGTTGGTTTATCATCCCAAACCTCTAGGATCAATAATAAGGGAGCTATAAGCACTTTTCATGACTGACAAAAAACACCTGTGGCGGCCATCTTGTTTCTCAAAATGAGGCCAAAAATATTCCCAGACAACATTTTATGGTTATTAATATATACTGCAAACTTAAGAAAGCTAGCTATAATATTTTTTTTCATCAGAGCAGTAATGGTGAAATCTCTCTCTACACACTGCGGCTATCCAGTGGATACAATGATTTACTCAACAGTGAGAACCTGAAAGTAGCTATTGCTCAGCTATGCCATGACATAGAGGTCTGCAATTTCACTATGTTATAGCTGACCAAAAATTCTGTGAATAACATATTTAACAAATTACTCTAAATGTAATAGTTTTCAAGTTACAACTGATTTACTCAACAGTGAGAACCTCAAAGGAACTATTACTCAGCTATGCAATGAGCTACATGTCTGAAATTTTACTATGTTATAGCTAACCCAAAAGTAGGTGAACAACATATTTAAGCAAACTACTGTAAATGCAATGGTTTTCAAGCTACAACTGATTTACTCAATAGTGAGAACCTGAAAATAGCTATTGCTCCGCTATGCCATGAGCTATAGGTCTGTAATTTCACTATGTTATAGCTGACCCAAAAGTAGGTGAACAATATATTTTAACAAAATACTCCAAATGCAATATTTTTCAAGTTATAGCTGATTTACTCAACAGTCAGTACCTGAGAATAGCTATTGCTCAGTTGTGCCATGAGCTATAGGTCTATAATTTCACTATGTTATAGCTGGCCCAAAAGTAGCTGAATAACATATTTATATGAAATTCTCTAAATGCAATAGTTTTTAAGTTACAAGTGATTTTACTCATGATGGAAGTTACTGAAAAGCCCAAAAGTAGCTATTACTCACTTAGCTATTGAGACAGACACCCAACTTACTCACCATATTGTAGCTATGAAAAAAGTAGCTGAATAACATATTTTAACAAAATGCTCTAAATGCAACACTTTTCAAGTTATAAGTGATTTACTCAACAGTGATAACCTAAAAGTAGCTATTACTCAGCTATGCCATGAGCTACAGGTCTGAAATTTTACTATGTTATAGCTGACCCAAAAGTAGTTGAATAACATATTTATACGAAATTCTCTAAATGCAATAGTTTTCAAGTTATAAGCGATTTACTCAACAGTGATAACCTAAAAGTAGCTATTACTCAGCTATGCCATGAGCTACAGGTCTGAAATTTCACTATGTTATAGCTGGCCCAAAAGTAGCTGAATAACATATTTATATGAAATTCTCTAAATGCAATAGTTTTTAAGTTACAAGTGATTTTACTCATAATGGAAGTTACTGAAAAGCCCAAAAGTAGCTATTACTCACTTAGCTATTGAGACAGACACCCAACTTACTCACCATATTGTAGCTATGAAAAAAGTAGCTGAATAACATATTTTCACAAAATGCTGTAAATGCAACACTTTTGAAGTTATAAGTGATTTAGTGCATGATTTCATGAATTTTAATGCATTAAAAATTATTAAAAAAATTTATTAAAAAAAAAGTAAGACAGATCCAGGTCTCATACTCACACAAGAGAATCTACCTCTGGCCTAGTACATATATGCAAGATATGAGAGAAATCCCTGCAATAGTCACTGAGAAAATTGTGATAAAAAGTTGAAATTTTCACACTTTTGGTGGGGGTACCTCCCTTGTAATGTCTCTAGCAAACAGACGAACAGACAGATTTGCATGCCTTGAACAATTTTTCATCCTCGATAGATAAGGTATCTTTTAAAAAAAACAGCATGTCTCTAGGCCTTGTAGTTTTGGAGAAGAAGTTGTTCACGCGGACGCGTACGCCCACGCCGCAGAGTGATGACATAAAAAATTTACGGAAATAAAAATGCCTTTCATTCAGGCATCTATGGTCCGATTGATCGGAAAATCCTTTCCACCCTGCGGATTTAGGTCTAGAATGTACCTGATAAATTTTATAGCACAGGCGTTTTTCCGAAACGCGATGACGGGGTGTTTTTGAAAAATGCTTAAGGTAACCTTAAGTAAAGCTTAAGATCTCCACAAAGTATCCCCCAAAATTTTCCTGCCCCTATAGTTCTAAGGAAAGATAAGAAGGAAAGAAAAATTTGAAAGCCCAAGAAGTTATTCAAAGGAGACCATAATCCTGTGGCGGCGGTGATCATCAGTCGAACTTACGTGAAAACAAATAAGCGCCCCTGAAGGGCCGCTTAATTATTAGAACAATAATGCATATGTAGATGAAAAATTCATAGTTTTGGGCAGTAACGTTGGAAATTATGCATGTACATGTATATACCTATTGGGTAATTTATATGTTCTTGAGGTTACAGAAGTGACAAAGGTTTCTTTACATTAATTACATGTTTTTATATACCTACTGGTAAATAAAAATAACTGCGTTAAGAATAAATATTTTACTGCAATACATTAGACACCAAAATATAACTGCGCTAAGGCCAGTGGTTATCTTAATAACACATTGAATTGTTAATTTACTTTTAAAAACTTTTTTGTTAAATGACAAAAGAAAATCATGGCTTTACTATCATATATCATGTTGAACATTATGGAGAACTTGTGTATCAATTTATGCCCTATTTATACATTATACAGGAATTTTGTGATTAAATTTCTATGGCAATGACAAAATATTTTTTCCCTATTTGCATCCATTTTCCCCCATACCCCCATCCCAGCTTTAATATATACCTTTCCCACCTTCCACATTTTCCCACCTTCTACAATTTGCTACCTATTATTTGTATTTCAGCCACACTGCAATTTGGCAAGACAAAAAAAAATTGTTCTATATTTAATTAGATAATAAGTTGTACAAAATAGTCAATTTCAGCGGGGTCATTTATAAGCCCATATTCTTTTGTACACATCTCATGTCCTGGTTTGTGAAATATTGTTAGAAGAGTAACAAATTCATGAAATATGATAATGAAAATTGAACGTATTGAAATTTTATCAAGCATTTTTAATGTGCGGGGTCACAAAAGACCCCACACGGTATGAATAGGGCTAACTTATAACCATTCTTGGTGTTCTTTTAATTGTATTGTTTAATAGTAAAGCTACATCCATGTTTCACATTTCCATAATGTGTTTCATTACCACTGAATTATGTTCATCTGAAGCTGACATTAATACAATAATGCAAATCTCCAAAATAGCATTAGAGATGCCCATACCCCACAGTCTGGGGAAATAGTTTTTAACACCATGAGATATAGACGTAGTGAAACAGTACAAAGATCTGGATAGTTTCAGAGCAGAGTCAGTTATATAAGGCTCCAAATAATGATAAGTAGAGAAAATAACATCTAAGAGAAAGAAAATGTATGAAAGATAAATGATTAAAACAAGACAATTCAACAGCAAGATGACAGTATTGATCAGTAAACTAAAAATTATGAAGCTGTAAAATTTATTTATTGGAGAATAGTTGTCAATGGAAAAAGCACAATTATGTAAAAGTGCATATAATAATCAGTTGCTGCAATCCATATATCTTTTGTCATAAGAGAAAGATGTCTCAAACAAGGCAGGTGAACACCCTTTGGCAGAGCTAAAGTTAAAGGTCACACCATAATGCACACCTACTCCCCCTGACCAATGTCCCTACCAGGTATCAACTTCCTACACCTTACGGTTTCCGAGATGTAGCCTGGACACGATTTTATAGGTCAAGGTCACTATGGCAAGGTCAAAGGTCAAATCAAGGTCACACCATGATGTTCCGCCCATTAACCAATGTCCCTACCAAGTATGAACTCCCTACACCTTATGGTTCCCGAGATATAGCCCGGATAAGATTTTCCAGGTCAAGATCACTATAGCAAGGTCAAAGGTCAAATCAAGGTCACACCATAATGTTGCACACCTACACCACCTAACCATTGTCCCTACTAAGAATCAACTTCCTACACATTACGGTTTCCGAGATATAGCCGAGACAAGATTTCATAGGTCAAGGTCACTACGGCAAGGTCAAAGGTCAAATCAAGGTCACACCATGACGTTGCATACCTACACCCCCTAACCAATGTCCCTACCAAGTATCAACTTCCTACACCTTATGGTTTCTGAGATATAGCCCAGATAAGATTTCATAGGTCAAGGTCACTACGGCAAGGTCAAATCAAGGTCACACCATAACTTGAAAATTTTAATTACTTAAATGTAGCTTTTATAAGCTACAAGCTTACCATGTGGGACTTAATGCTGATCTCGGATGGCCACAGGGATCATGGCCAACGTCTTAGAAAAAAAGACATTTATTGTTGGCCGTAGCCTCTCGTTGTCGTCACGTGATAACCTCCGACCAATCGCCCTACTTTCTCGTTGAAATTTTCTAAAACCTACCCCTCAGCTGTAAACAGCGGGGAGGCAGGGTGGGACTCTTCTAAGTCCCACATGGTAAGCTTGTAGCTTATAAAAGCTACATTTAAGTAATTAAAATTTTCAATTTTATTATGCTACAATAGCTTACCATGTGGGACTTAATGCTGAATTCAACCGCCCGGTGGCGGGATTACAGCTGAGACTGGAAGATATGTCATTTTTTTCTAAGATTTGAAGTAATATATATAGAAATAGTGTTAGAAATACCCCATTCACAGTGCCCCAATCCCGAAGACCGGGCCTGTGAAGAGCCAAAAACCTAAGTAGAATGAGAGACAGTGCTAAAAACTGTCTAGGTGTTTTGATTGTAGGACGGAAGTGCAGCAGTGCTCACTTAGAGGTCTAAGGGTCCCTAAGGGCCCTTCACGAGTGACAGACCAGCCCAATGGTTGGAATTCTCATAAATGTTTGCCACCTGAATATGAGATTAATGACAACTTAATAAGTCCTTAATACAAATTACTTGATAAACTAAAAAACAAAAAAGACCTTACCCGAAACATCTTGAAGGTAAAGGAATACCTAGATCCTGGGAGAGACTCCTGAAGACTTGGTTGTAGCGGATGTGCCCCCCCCCCTTTTTTTTCTTTCCGAGGACAACTGGTCTGAGGGGAAGGATCTAGGACTTGTTGTGCCACCACTACGGGTCCTAGATACATATTGTGGTCGGTGTCTGACCAAGTAAGGTCTTTTAGGTAAAAATTTGTAAATGTGTTGTGAGCTTTCCAGTGACAGGCTTGCATGATTTGGTCCACCGATACCCCACCGTAAAAGGCCATAGAAACCGCGAAGGCCCGGATGTCATGCGCTTTAACTTGGACCAGGTCCAAGGCTTGTTGGTCTGCTTGTTTATAACAAAGTAGGATGGTTTGTTTCAACCAGGAAGAGAGAGTAGCAGGTCTGATGTCTGAGGTATGTCCTTTCTTAAAGGAGATGAAAAGGAGGGAACGAGACCCTCTCAGGTCTTTGGTTGGGTCCAGATAATACCTCAGGGCTCGCACCGGACACAGGGTCCTGTCTTCTTTAAATTGTCTATCTACAATGGTAGTCAAAGCAGGAATAGTCACCGGAGACACACTTTGAGAACCTTCTCTTGCTAGTTGGTTTTTGGCTATGAAATGAGAAGAAGGGAACAAGGCGACCTTTTCCCATTGGCCTAGATTAGATACTTTGTTTGCGACCCAGGCATGGATTTCGCTGCGGCGTTTGCCGGAGGCCAAAGCTAGCAAGAAAGCAGTTTTGAGAGTAAGATGTTTGAGGTCTGTGTCTTTCATGGGCTCAAAGGGTGCTTTTGTGAGCTCGTTGAGGACAACAGAAAGGTTCCACTTAGGTAAATTTCTGGAACTTTTTGGACGATCCCTGTGAAAACTGGAGAATAACCTATGAAGGTCTGCATTATGTGCAATATGGTGGGCCGTTGGGCCCAAAGTGTCAACAATTGCAGTCCTGTAACCATCAATGGTCGAGGGGCGCCTGTTTAGGTCTTGGTACAGATACATGAAAAAATCTGAGATTTGTTTTACAGATGGAGTGGAGAAATCCACCGAATTTTCTCTGCACCATTTTTCAAATAGGGACCACTTTGACTTGTAGATGGTCCTTGTTGATGACTGCTGAGGAGCAGCAATTCTCTCTGCCACCTCCACAGAGAAGCCTTGTTCTTGGAGTTGTCCGCTCCTAGACACCAGGCGTGGAGGTTCAGCTGTTGTGGGTTGTTGTGGAACACATACTTGTGGGACTGCTTGAGTAGGGTCGTTGACACTGGATGTTGTAGTGGGATCTCTGTTGAGAGCTGCACTAGGTCCCAAAACCAGGGCATCCCTGGCCAGCCTGGGGCTATTACGATGATCAGGCAATGGCATTGCTTGATCTTTTGGATCACCTTGTGAAGGAGAGCCGTAGGAGGGTAAGTATAGGCCGTGAGGTTCGTCCAGTTTATGTTTAGAGTATCTATGTCCCAAGCCTTTGGGTCTGGGACAGGAGATACTACAGTGAAAGTTTGTGGTTCAGGTGAGTGGCAAATAAGTCTACATGAGGTGTGAACCACTTCTGGCAGATCTGTTTGAACACCTGCGGATGCAGAGACCATTCTGTTGACTGCACTTGGTTGGACCTGGACAGTAGGTCGGCCATCACATTCAGGCACCCTGGAATGTGCCTGGCTTTCAATGTTATGTGGTAGTGATGGCACCAGGTCATGATCTTCCACAGGAGAGAACACATTTCTGCTGAGTGAGTTCCTCCTTGTTTGTTGATGTAGGCTACCACTGTTGAGTTGTCCGTCGCAACTAGCACTGTTTGGTTCTGGCACTGGTCCTTGAAGTCTCGAAGGGCCAGGGAGACCGCCTTCAATTCTAGGACATTTATGTGTAGCCTTTTATCCCGATCTGACCACAGACCCTTTGTAGAATTTTGATCTAAGAGAGCGCCCCAACCTTCGTTTGAGGCATTGGTAAAGAGTTGGATACTGTGGTCCTTGGGATGAAGGTCTGCACCTTTCATCACGTTGAGGGATTTTGCCACCAATCTAGGTGGGCTGCAATGGAATCTGTCAAAGGAAGGAGGTTGTCCAGCGACTGAGGATATCTCCAGTGCTCCTTGAGATGAAACTGAAAGGGCCTCATGTGAAGGCGTCCCTCCGGGACCATTTTCTCCGTTGAGGCTAGCAACCCAATTAGCAACATCAAACATCTTGCAGTCAAAACACGTTTTGACTTGAGTCGTAGGATCAAATCCTGAAGTTTGAGCCATCTCTCTTGAGTGGGTTTTACAAGGGCTGAATCTAGACGGTAGTCGTAGCCCACGAACGAAAAACACCTGAGTAGGTTTCAGTTCTGATTTTTTCCTGATTTATTATCCACCCCAATGACTGGGTTAGGTCTACTACTGCCCGAGTGTTGGGCTTCCTCCTGAGACTGGGACCTGATCAGCCAGTCGTCCAGGTATTGGTGAAGTCTGAGTCCTCTGGAGTGGGCCATTAGTTTCACTTCCTTTACAATCATTGTAAAGACCTGGGGGGCTGTGGCTAGTCTGAATGGGAGGGAGGTGAACTGGAACACCTGAGACTTGTAGCAAAACCTTAGGTATTTCCTTGAGTTGGATGGGTGGGGATGTGTAGGTAAGCGTCCGACAAATCTATCGACGATACCCATTCCCCTGGAATCAGGGAGGTCCTGATGGACTCTGGGGTTTCCATTTTGAACTTTTCTACATGTAGAAAAGTGTTGAGCCTGTTTAGGTCTATGACTGGCCTCCACCTTGGGTGAGGCTTGGTACTAGGAACGGGCGACTGTAAAACCCGAGAGATTTTACATTTTCCACCCTTTCTATTGCGTTCTTTGATAGAAGAGACTGGATACAAGTGGCCAGGACTTGGTCTTTGAAGGGCCTTGTATTCTGACTGGATCAGGAGTCTGACTGGACTTGGATTTGAAAAGAATGACAGGATTTGTTTGCCAGTTTTATCTGAAAGAACGGAGGCGACCTCCTACTGGTG
Source organism: Sabellastarte sp. h YS-2021 (assembly GCA_964017235.1). Lineage (NCBI taxonomy): Eukaryota > Metazoa > Annelida > Polychaeta > Sabellida > Sabellidae > Sabellastarte > Sabellastarte sp. h YS-2021. The sequence goes on from OZ024929.1 coordinate 32,473,800, forward strand.
GACTGAGTGAGGCTGGAGGAGTCATTGGGGGGGGGGGGAAGGGTTTTCATGCCCTCGTCCCCTGGAGTGGGTCGAAAAGACCTTGGAGCCTCGGCTACTCGATTTCCCCCTACCTGGGGAAAACGATGGATACTGCTTGGGATGGAATCACCCCCATTGGGGTGGTTCCTCTAGGAGCCTCTAGATGTGGGGAATTGGAAAGGGTTGATTAATAGGGCCTAAACCCTAAGTGTTATTACAGGTGCCTTGATGAGGGACTCCTGTCCCTCCTAAAGTAGTTGTGAATGGGGAACTTTAAGATCTAAAGATCCAGTATCTCACCTGAATTCACCATACCCCTTCTGACTACTTATATGCACCATGAAATTGAGTTTGACCTGTCTGGTAGTAGCCTTGCTACTGTCTTAACAGATATCCATAACCAGGTTGTATTCAGAAGAACCTAGTGAAGAGCAGCCTGAAGCTCAACTCTTGCTGACCAGAAGGGGGAGAGGGGCTTACCCAAGGAGGCCCCTAGGGAGATACAGATTTGAAAACTTGTAATTTGTGTTCAAAACAAGGTTGTTCCATTTTAAGGGAAATTAACAGCCCAAGTTCCTGTTGGCCTAGTAAATCATTCAGAGTCCAGACTGTGGGGGTTCTAGGCATAAATTCCCTGGGGGCAGGGAGGTTCAAAAACTGCCTAAGTTTCAATGTCCTCAAAAATGGTTAGGGTGAAGTCAGGCAACCTACTTCCCTAAAAATACAGAGTCAGGACTGAATGAAGGACCTTGTTTAGAAGCCCTCTTGGGCTTGAGGACTTGGACTTGGACCAAAGCCTCCATTATAAGTGATATTTACTGCCATGCTGGTGAACTATAGGTCCAAGTTTTTTTGTTTTTTTTTGTTTTTTTTTGTGTTAGGATTGTTCAGTGTTGTGATCTGGAATCATCATCTGAACATCAGATTAGATGATCCGATCATCCGAGGATTAGATCTATATACAATCAACCGAGCATTGGATATCAGATTAGATGATCCGAGAGATGCACTGAAAAACCGAGTATCAAATCATACTTGGGTGAATAGCAGTTGGGAATACTGCATCCGATTCTCGGGTGCATTAAAAACCTCGGATGAACTAAGATCTGATCTGGCTTCAGATTCAAGCAGGGATCTGATCCACCCTGGAGAAAGAAGTTTGATATTATAATTTCTATGTAAGCTTTCCTTAAAAGTAAGCTTCCATGTAAGCTTTGCCCTTCCTTCTTTGAAAGAACTACACAACTGGATTTACGTATGTAAATCAAGAGTGACACAAGGTCACCTGCCCCGCCCTCCTCACTGCAGGTAGGGCTAGTTGTGAGATAAGGAAAGCAATAATTACACAGAATTTTATTAAATAACATAGAATCTAAAAAGCAAGTACAATATTTCTTATATTATGAAATTGGATGAATTAAAATAATAATGCCAAACTAAGGTTACCTTAGTTTGAAGAAACACGTAATGTCTAGACGATTTGATGAAGGATTCTATTCCTGTTTATTTAAGTATTAACGTTATAAATGGTCAATAATACAGGAAAGAAGGGATAAAATATTTTATTTCATTTTATTTATTTATTTAATTTAATTTTCTTGATAAACGTACTGTAAGAAACCCCTGTCTCTCAGAGCATTTATTTTATTTGATTACAACAGTCATATATTCCTGTATATAAACTACCTACACGAGACGTGCATATTACAAGAAATGCTGTCTCGACAATAAAACGGAAGTTGTTTCCGATGATTTCACTCGACAAGGACTCGTTTGTGTTACATTTATATACATTTAAACCCTAAAAAAGGTCCAATAATGAAGCAGATAGGGGCTAAATATTTTATTTTATTTTACTGACAGGCATATATATATATATCCTGTATTAGAAACCACATAAACGAGTCGCTGTTTCTTTACAACGTGAACCCGGAAGTGGACTTCAGTTGTAAAATATGGTAAAGATACTTATCTGAACTATGAAAAGACATCGAATTGTGATTCTATGTAATAAAATAAAGAAACTGATGTAGTTTCCATATCCAACGACAAGTATATCCTTGTAAAAAAGAAATACCTTTCCTTGTAAAATAAAGCATTGCTAATTCGCGTGGCCAACAAGAAAGTAGGGCGATTGGTCGGAGGTTATCACGTGACGACAACGAGAGGCTACGGCCAACAATAAATGTCTTTTTTTCTAAGACGTTGGCCATGATGCCTGTGGCCATCCGAGATCAGCATTAAGTCCCACATGGTAAGCTATTGTAGCATGATAAAAGTTGCACATTACACCCTCTAACCAATGTCCCTACCAAGTATCAACTTCCTACACCTTATGGTTTCTGAGATACAGCCCAGACAAATTTTTCCCGCCGCCCGAACGCCCACCCATCTGGACACCATGGGTGAAAACAATACCCTGACAGCCCTTAAGGGCTGTGGGGTATAAACTACACTGAAAACGGACTCCTAGCTGTTAGTGTTTCTTATTGATCTTGAGGTGCTAAAAATGTTGTATTTTATACGTTCAATGTAATATATAACTTTTTATGTTATGACTCCAAATATTAACAATTCTAACTACATGTATACAGAAAATCCCACGGAAAGTGATACACATAAGAAAACTAGTTCAGCAATATTGGTGCCGGTGTAACATGAAATTTTTTCCCGTAAGTAAAACTAGATTGGGCCAACTCGGCGCCAACATATCCCCAGACAGGTCATCACTCACGCCACAGGTTTTGATCGGGAATTTTTTAAAACATAATTACCCATTATTATATGAACTTCAGCACATCAATCTACTCTGTTTATATCTCCCCAAGGAAGATGGTGTATCCCCAGACGCCGAATACATACCTCAAATTATATTTTCAATCTTCCTGCAATGATAACTCTAAACCTATTTTCAAAGTATTTAAATGATTGATGATTGAATGTCCATTCTAAAATAATAATCCCAAAAGAGCATATCTGTTTCTATATTTGTTGACAAATAAAATATTATTTTTAACTCAACTCATCATATTTTTCAATCTTCCTTCAAAGTATTTAAATGATTGATGATTCAATGTCCATTCTAAAATTCATAATCCCAAAAGCGCATATCTGTTTCTATATTTGTTCAGAAATAAAATATTATTTAAAAAAAAATTATTTATATTATTATTTTATTATATTATTTTTAGAATTTGCAAATTGTTTTCAGTTATTCATTTCCTCTATACCTATATATGTGGTCCATATATATGCAACCTAAATATGTGACACAATCTCAGTTTTGACTCCCCTTTGTGTTATATGTAATGAAGCCCACCACCTCCCACCCCCACCCCTCTCCCCTTCTCCACACCTCTCTCACTATTACACAAGATCTGCAACCCCATTGAGTTCTTTGTTTCTCATCTGATATCACTAAATACCTTTGTTTATTTAGTGTCACTCAATATAGCTGGAGGTCCCAGAGGTGGGTGGGGGGAATCCGGGTGGGGGATGTGGGTTGAGCATAAATGGTAAACAAACAATCTATATAAAAGGGGTACTCAAATACAAAAAGAATTGAGAATTTTAAGTATGTGATTATCAACTGAAATGAGTTCATAACTGTAGGAGCTGTGCCAAAATTAACTGAGGCAAGTTGAATAAAACTGGGCTAGTTGAGGGTTAAAAATCCCCTAGTTTTACTACATAAGGATATAATTTCATTAATATTGGGACTTAAAGCTCACTTAAAGTGTCCATTTTGTCTACTTGAATATGTTTAACCAGTTTCATTTTAAAAAGTGAAAAACTCAGCAAGCAGAGGTATAACACACAAAAATAAGTTCTTAAAAGACTAAGATAGCCATAACATTATTAATATTCAAAATTTAAATAGACAGGCATTTCCTTTTAAAAATTCAAAGATTTCAGCTCTATAACCCACATAGTTTGACAGTTACTGGGCTTTAAAGTGGCATAATATCCATAAATTGGGTTTCTGTGGGCATTTTACAATTGTTAAAGAGACCTTAGCAATTAAACTACAGATCTGAAACTTTTTGGGGGACATACATAACAAACAAAAATTATATATAATACAGTTTAAGACTTGTCACACTAAGCATTTCCAAATAACAGGGCAAAATACGGAAAAAATGTCAAAAAAGGCACTTGGGCGAGTGTCTATGGCCCTCATACACAGGTTAAATGTCTACTAAAAACCTTGATTTTCGGCATATGTAAAAAGGACATAATAATGCATTCCCAGATGGGATTTCAGCTCCATCAATCACATAGTTTAACAGTTACAGGGCTTAAAGGTGGTAAAAAGTCCAAATATTGGGTCATTGTGGGCCTTTTAGAGATCTCGATGTGGCTTTCAAATTAAAGCTTCAGACTTAAAATTTGTTACATACTAAGATTACACATAGAATATGTATCTAATAAAGTTTGAAACTTCTCAGACTTACCATTTCCAAGTTACAGAGCAAAATATGTGAAAAATGTCTTAAAAGGGTCACTCAGGTGGGTGTTTAAGGTCCTCATACACAGGTTAAATGTCTACTTGAAGCCTTGATTTTTGGCACATGTAAAAAAAACATAATAATGTATTCCCAGATGAGATTTCAGCTCTATCAGTCACATAGTTTAACAGTCACAGGCCTTAAAATTGGCAAAAAGTCCAAATACTGGGTCTTTATGGGGCCTTCTAGAGACCTAAATGTGGCCTTCAAATTAAAGCTTCAGACTTAAAATTTGTCACATACTAAGATTACACATAGAATATGCATCTAATACAGTTTGAAACTTCTTAGACTTACCATTTCCAAGTTACAGGGAAAAATATGTGAAAAATGTCTAAAAATGGTCACTCGGGTGGGGATTTATGGTCCTCATACACAGGTTAAATGTCTTCTTAAAGCCTTAATTTTTGGCACATATAAAAATAACATACTAATATCTTCTCAGATAGGATTTGAGCTCTATCAGTCACATAGTTTGACAGTCACAGGGCTTAAAAGTAGCAAAAAGTCCAAATATTGGGTCTTTGGGAGCCTTTTAGAGACCTCAATTTGACCTTCAAAATTAAAGCTTCAGACTTAAAATCTGTTACATACTAAGATTACACACAGAATATATATCTAATACAGTTTGAAACTTCTCAGACTTACCATTTCCAAGTTACAGGGAAAAAGATGTGAAAAATGTCTTATAAGGGTCACTCGGGTGGGTGTTTATGGTCCTGATACACAGGTTAACTGTCTATTAAAGGCCTAAATGTTGGGGCACATATAAGAAAACACATAGATATATTCCCAGATGATATTTAACTTAGATGAGAGACATAGTTTGAAAGCTACAGTGCTTGAAAGTGGCAAAAAGTGCATAAATTGGGTCTCTGTGGGCACTTTTGAGACCTGTTGACCCCTTTGGGTAAACCTACAGCCCTAAAATTTTCTACAGACAAGGATTACATATCAAAGTTATACCTAGCGCAGTTTGAGACTCATCAGAATTATCACTTCCAAATTATAGGGCAAAATATGTGTAAAGTATAGCAAAAAATCCCTAAGCGGGGGTATTTATGGGCCTCAAACACAATTTTCTCCTCAACTTAAAGTCATGATTTTCGGCACATGTACTAAGAACATATTAATGTGTTGTCAGGTAAAATTTCAGCCAGCTGAGCATCATAGTTTGTGACCTACAGGGCTCTAAGTGGCCAAAAGTGCAATTTCTGACCTTAAGGTGGCCATAAGTTCTTTTTTACTGGGAGTTTAAGGTCACCTTAAAATAGGGATCTTCCTTTGGGCACCCTTAACATGTGTACCAAGTTTGAAAAAAAAATATTAATTTGTTTTTGAGTTATCGCGTCCACAAGGAAATTTCTACGGCGGCGGCGGCGGCGGCGGCGCGACGGACCTGAATCCAATATATCCCCGACTTTCGTCTGGGGATATAATAAGTTCTTAAAAGACTAAGATAGCCATAACATTATTAATATTCAAAATTTAAATAGACAGGCATTTCCTTTTAAAAATTCAAAGATTTCAGCTCTATACCCCACATCGTTTGACAGTTACTGGGCTTTAAAGTGGCATAATATCCATAAATTGGGTTTCTGTGGGCATTTTACAATTGTTAAAGAGACCTTAGCAATTAAACTACAGATCTGAAACTTTTTGGGGGACATACATAACAAACAAAAATTATATATAATACAGTTTAAGACTTGTCACACTAAGCATTTCCAAATAACAGGGCAAAATACGGAAAAAATGTCAAAAAAGGCACTTGGGCGAGTGTCTATGGCCCTCATACACAGGTTAAATGTCTACTAAAAACCTTGATTTTCGGCATATGTAAAAAGGACATAATAATGCATTCCCAGATGGGATTTCAGCTCCATCAATCACATAGTTTAACAGTTACAGGGCTTAAAGGTGGTAAAAAGTCCAAATATTGGGTCATTGTGGGCCTTTTAGAGATCTCGATGTGGCTTTCAAATTAAAGCTTCAGACTTAAAATTTGTTACATACTAAGATTACACATAGAATATGTATCTAATAAAGTTTGAAACTTCTCAGACTTACCATTTCCAAGTTACAGAGCAAAATATGTGAAAAATGTCTTAAAAGGGTCACTCAGGTGGGTGTTTAAGGTCCTCATACACAGGTTAAATGTCTACTTGAAGCCTTGATTTTTGGCACATGTAAAAAGAACATAATAATGTATTCCCAGATGAGATTTCAGCTCTATCAGTCACATAGTTTAACAGTCACAGGCCTTAAAATTGGCAAAAAGTCCAAATATTGGGTCTTTATGGGGCCTTCTAGAGACCTAAATGTAGCCTTCAAATTAAAGCTTCAGACTTAAAATTTGTCACATACTAAGATTACACATAGAATATGCATCTAATACAGTTTGAAACTTCTTAGACTTACCATTTCCAAGTTACAGGGAAAAATATGTGAAAAATGTCTAAAAATGGTCACTCGGGTGGGGATTTATGGTCCTCATACACAGGTTAAATGTCTTCTTAAAGCCTTAATTTTTGGCACATATAAAAATAACATACTAATATCTTCTCAGATAGGATTTGAGCTCTATCAGTCACATAGTTTGACAGTCACAGGGCTTAAAAGTAGCAAAAAGTCCAAATATTGGGTCTTTGGGAGCCTTTTAGAGACCTCAATTTGACCTTCAAAATTAAAGCTTCAGACTTAAAATCTGTTACATACTAAGATTACACACAGAATATATATCTAATACAGTTTGAAACTTCTCAGACTTACCATTTCCAAGTTACAGGGAAAAAGATGTGAAAAATGTCTTATAAGGGTCACTCGGGTGGGTGTTTATGGTCCTGATACACAGGTTAACTGTCTATTAAAGGCCTAAATGTTGGAGCACATATAAGAAAACACATAGATATATTCCCAGATGATATTTAACTTAGATGAGAGACATAGTTTGAAAGCTACAGTGCTTGAAAGTGGCAAAAAGTGCATAAATTGGGTCTCTGTGGGCACTTTTGAGACCTTAAGTCGACCCCTTTGGGTAAACCTACAGCCCTAAAATTTTCTACAGACAAGGATTACATATCAAAGTTATACCTAGCGCAGTTTGAGACTCATCAGAATTATCACTTCCAAATTATAGGGCAAAATATGTGTAAAGTATAGCAAAAAATCCCTAAGTGGGGGTATTTATGGGCCTCAAACACAATTTTCTCCTCAACTTAAAGTCATGATTTTCGGCACATGTACTAAGAACATATTAATGTGTTGTCAGGTAAAATTTCAGCCAGCTGAGCATCATAGTTTGTGACCTACAGGGCTCTAAGTGGCCAAAAGTGCAATTTCTGACCTTAAGGTGGCCATAAGTTCTTTTTTACTGGGAGTTTAAGGTCACCTTAAAATAGGGATCTTCCTTTGGGCACCCTTAACATGTGTACCAAGTTTGAAAAAAAAATATTAATTTGTTTTTGAGTTATCGCGTCCACAAGGAAATTTCTACGGCGGCGGCGGCGGCGGCGCGACGGACCTGAATCCAATATATCCCCGACTTTCGTCTGGGGATATAATTAAAAGTACTTTCTAAACCACGGATCTCATTTATTATTGTATTTTATTGCTATTAAATGATAGCTTAAGAAATATAATGTAAAAATATCGACAACTTTCAACAATATGTTGGATATTTTATAAAATAAAGTGTTTTGGTTTATAATATAACCATTTCTGCGCATGCACGATGGCGTAGAAACGGGTTAAAAGACAGATGGGAGAAAAATTTCACATCACACCGGTTATTGTTTGGATAACATAATGTTTGGTTAGTACAAATTAAATTATTTCTGCCTTAGTTATCCACTTACTTGTGAAACCCACATGCCATCTATAAAAATTCTACTTGTAATTTGGCAATTTAAAAGATCAGTCAATAGTCACAAGTTCACTGAAATGTGAGCCCCTGGGAAAAAAACTCCATTAAATACAATGTTTGTTTTTTTTACATACAAGTAAATATCACGCCCTTATTGGATGATTTCCACTAAAATTTACTATGGAATATATGTACTTATTTTCTCAATAAGCAATAAGTGAGGGTAGCAAATGCAACATCAGTTCCTTTTTACAATGCCCTTCCTAGACAGAAGGAAGCTGTTAGAAACATGTACTATTGACACAGTAGGTGTACATGTAGAAGTACAAATTTGCAAACTGAATAAATAAATGGAATTTTTATAAGTTAAGACCCTATCCAATGGACAATTGCTTTACCGGTCGGCATGACCGGTCCCGCCAAACGACAGAAAAAGTCATCCTGTATATAATACCGGCAGGACCGGTCACAGAGTGTGCATTCGCTAGGTGTCACCCTGTGCATACTTCCTGTCTAGACAGGATGACGTCGCGTCTTTTTCATTTCGTGGGTGGAGTATACTGAGGTGTTTTTCTAGAGTGAAGATTTTTAAAGATATTCAACGAACTTTTAACTTTAGTTTATTTTCATCTTAATATTTAGTGTTCAAGAGTATTATGGCGTCCCCTGGACAAAGAAGAGGGACTTGTGGCCATGCTATGGCTCTGTTTGACTCAGTGAAGATTCTCAGCCCATGATTTCCTATAAATTGGTTTACCATCCTAAACCTCTAGGACTGATAATAAGCGAGTTATAAGCAGTTTTAAGTTTGGCAATCGTCGTATGACCTTGAAGGAGGGGTCCAAGGTCAAATCTGACAACATCAGAAGATTTGCAGCACATGATTTCCAATAGGTTGGTTTTCACATTGCAAACCTCTAAGACCAATAATAAGGGAGATATAGGCACTTTTAAAGTCTGCTATGTGGTTTACTTCGGCACTCCGTGGATGACCTTGAATTAAGAGCTTTAAGGTCTGCAAGGTTGTAGAGGACATGTACTGTAAATGACCTATTTAGCGCACAGTGGGCCAAGGAAAGACTTTTTTGTTCAATATTTGGTGGAAAAAAGTTCCCCTTTTAGCACACCCATCATGAAACACTTTCCGGGATGAAGTATAGGTCAATCTGGTAAGAATAACGTTGTTTCGACATTTAGAATCTACTAAAAATACCCACTTCCTGTAAATTTGGCGGTAGATAAAAACAAACTCGAAAGTCATGACAAAATTGCAAATTTAATAAGTAAATTAAATTTTTATAAGTTAATACCCTATCCAATGGACAATTGCTTTACCGGTCGGCGCGACCGGTCCCGCCAAACGCCAGAAAAAGACGTCCTGTATATACTACCGGCAGGACCGGTCACAAAGTGTGCATTCGCCAGGTGGCGCATCGTACTTCATTTCCTGTTTACCTATTGACGTCATAGCATCTTTTTCGTGTCTAATCCTAGTAAGACCCCTAGCAAGCTGATAGCGGGGCCGGTTGGGTGGGCCTTGCCTGTCCATTGGATAGGGTATTAACTTATAAAAATTTAATTTACTTATTAAATTTGCAATTTTATTGCGTTAATACATCCTATCCAATGGACAATTGCTGAATAACTACCGCTTAGTAGGCGGGTAAGCAGCTAGGGACTTATGTGAACTCATAACAACAAATTTCAACAGGCCCATTTGACCTAGGGTCAGAGAACCCTGAAAGGTCAGGGTGGGCACTAACTCACCGGTTAACCGGGAGCCTACCGACGTTGCCCCCCCCCTTTTTTCTTTCCTTTCAGCTTTGGTCTGAATTGGAAAGATAGAGAGAGAGAGGGGCTGAGTTCAGTCCCAGAAGAAATAAACTTCCCAAAGGAAGCAAGTCACAGGTTTTTTTTTTTTTTTTTTTTTTTTGAAAATATATGTACACTCAACATATTTACATTATGTACATAATTTATCTAACATATTTACAATATGTACATATTTACATATATACAACATCCCCTCACTTCTGGGCCTGGTGGTGCACCTGCTGGGCAGCCACTACAGGTCCCAGGTGGAAAAGCTCTGAGTCAGCCCAGGCAACATCCTTCAAATAGAATTGGGTGAAGGTGTTGTGAGATTTCCAGTGGCAGGCTGACAAGATCTGATCCAAGGAGATCCCTGATTGGAAAGCCTTAGAAGCAGCAAAGGCCCTAACATCATGGGCTTTAACCTGATGTAAGGTGAGGGCCTCCTGGTCAGAGAGCTCATAGCACAGAACCACAGTCTGTTTGATCCATGAGGAGATGGTGGCAGGCGAGATGTCTTTATCAAAACCTTTCTTGAAGGAGACAAAGACTAACTCCTTATTCTGCCTGAGGTCTGCAGTCCTGTCCAAGTAGTAACGCAGGGCTCTAACTGGACATAGGGACCTGTCACCCTTGAGTGACCTATCCAGAGAAGGTGCCAGGGCTGGGATGACCACTGGTGCCACACTATCTGGACCTTCCTTAGCCAGCTGGTTCTTGGATAGGAAGCTAGGTGAGGGATACAAAGACACCTTAGACCAGTCTGACTGGTGTCTGATGTTCTTATGTAACCAAGCATGGATCTCACTCCTGTGTTTACCTGAACCCAAAGCCAGCAAGAAAACAGTCTTGAAAGTTAAATGTTTCAAGGAGGACTCTTTCAGGGGTTCAAAAGGAGCCTTTGTGAGCTGATGTAAAACCAGTGAAAGGTTCCAGGAGGGGATGCCCCTCCTGCCCTTAGGTCTGTCTCTATGGAAACTATCCAGGAGACGAGTGAGATTCTCATCTTTGCTGACATTAATGGTGGAATTGCCCAGTTTGTCAGCAATGGCGGATCTGTAGCCATCAATAGTGCCTGGTTGTAACTTCTTGTCCTGAAACAAGTGCAGGAGGAAGTCAGCAATGGCCTTCAGAGGTGGTGCCCTGAAGTCCACCTGATTACTGAGGCACCACTTTGTAAAAATGGTCCACTTTGCCTCATAGACAGATCTGGTTGATCTTCTTTGAGGAGCCTCAATTCGTGCTGCCACTGCCTCAGAGAAGCCCTGCTCCTTGATTGCTGAGGCTCTAGGAGCCAGGCATGTAGGTTCAGATTCGACAGGTTCCTGTGAAGGACCTGGTTGAATGGTTGAGACACAAGGTTGGGTATGCTGGGCAGACAGAGTGGGATCTGGCTTGACATTGCTACCAGGTCCCAAAACCAGGGCATGTTGGGCCACCCTGGAGCAATCAGGATTATTCTGTTGCAGGGGTAGTCCTGGAGCTTCTCCACCACTTTGCCCAAGATGGCTGCCGGTGGGAAGGCGTATGGGTCCAGGTACTCCCAGGAGAGACTGAGTGCATCCACTGCCCAAGCCTGGGGGTCTGGCACCGGTGACACAAACTGAGGTAGTTTGTTGTTGAATCTGGTGGCAAACAGGTCCACTTTTGGCTGGTGCCACCTTGCGCATACAGCTTGGAATACTGCTGGATGAAGTGACCACTCTGTTTGAATGGTCTGGCCAAGTCTGGATAGCTTGTCTGCTATCACGTTCAGCCGGCCGGGGATGTGACGTGCCCTGAGGGTTACCTGCTGTCTGGTGCACCAGGACAGGATTCTCCACAGTAGGGCACACAGTGACCCCGACTTCATCCCCCCTTCTTTGTTGATATAGGCAACCACTGTTGTGTTGTCTGTAGCTATCAACACAGTCTTGTTGCAGACCAGGGTTCGAAACTCCTTTAGAGCTAGAAAAACTGCTTTTAGCTCTAAGTGGTTTATGTGCAACTTGCTTTCTGGGAGGGACCAGGTTCCCCTTGCAGTATGGTCGTCCAAGTGAGCGCCCCACCCTTCGTTTGATTTGTCTGTAAAGATCTGCAGAGCATGTTTTAGAGGGTGTAATGGTTGACCTAGTAGCACATTGCTTTCCTCCAGCCACCACCTTAGATGAGGGTGGAGGGACTTGGGGACCGGTATCACCTTTTCCAGTGACTCTGGGACCCTCCAATTGTTTTTCAAGTGCCACTGTATGGGTCTCATGTGGAGTCGCCCTAAGTGGACTTGTTTTTCTGTTGCTGTGAGGAGACCTATGAGGGACATGAATTTCCGGACCGGACAAACCGGATCCGACATCATTGATCTGATCTTGTCTGTCAAGGCCTGCCAACGGTCTTCTGTTGGTCTGACCTTGCCCTCTTTCAGGTCGAACTGGTAACCTACGAAGTTGAAGACCTGTTTGGGTGCCAGTTCTGACTTTTCCTTGTTCACCAGCCACCCTAGTTCCTGACAAAGAGTGACCAGGGTTTGAGTATGCTGGAGACAGGTGTGGAGGGTAGAGGCCCTCACCAGCCAGTCGTCTAGGTACTGGTGGATTCTTATAACCTGTCGTAAGGCCATGAGCTTGACCTCTTTGGCCACCACTGTGAACTCCATGGGTGCTGTGGAAAGACCAAAGGGCAGGGCCTTGAACTGGTAGGAGTGGCCCTGAATGTGAAAACGCATGTACTTCCTTGACTGACTGTGAATTGGTATGTGGAAGTAAGCGTCTTTGAAGTCTATGGATGTGACCCACTCCCCTGCCTGTAGGGAGGTTCTTATTGTCTCTGGGGTCTCCATCTTGAACAACTCTGTGTTTAAAAAGGTGTTCAAAGTGCTCAGGTCCAAGATAGGTCTCCACTGGTTGTTGGGTTTGGGAACCAAAAATAGCCGGTTGTAAAACCCTAGGGAGGTCTGATTTGTTACCGGTTCTACTGCATTCTTGTTTGTTAGCTGAGTCAGTGCCTCCAAAAGGAAGGACTGTCTTTGGGGGTTTACATATTTGCTGATGACCATTGGTGACCTGGTGAGGTTGGGTCTGAACCGGAAGGGAAGGGTGTAGCCCTCTCTCAGTATTCTGATAACTTTTGGACTCGCACCCAGAGTTTCCCACTTCTCCCAAAACTGCTGAAGTCTTGCCCCTACAGGAAGATTTGTGACAACAGTTTGGACATTTGTGACAATATTTACAAAACTCAAGTGATCTACACAGGAAACATCTTTCACATGGTTTATTTCTCTGATAGATTGACAATAAATGGGATTTACACCTTTCTTTTGCGGTGACCCGCTGGCAAAAGGAACACTTGCAACAAAAGAGTTTACATGTGGAAACACAGTCTCGCTCTTGTTTGTCACTGGTGGTGGTGGGTTCAAGCCCTCCATCTTGTCGGATACATTTACAGAGTTCACCAATCCGACCATACTTGCAAAACAGTGATTGTCATTTATGCTTTTTAAAACCTCTGGCCAGCTTCTGGCTGAAGTTTGAGGCTTTAACACCCCCTTTCTGAGCAGTTTGCCGGTCTCTAATCTGCTTCCATGCCGGAGTAGTGGGCTTCCGGTCCGGCTGGTGAGGGGTTCGATTGGAGGAGACGTATGGATGAAAACGTCCAGGTTTCCTTGGTGTGGTACCAGCAGAACGCCTCTCTTCACTACGTAAGATTTCCTCTTCAGCTTTGACCAGTAAGCTGTCCGGGAAGAGTGATAGTTGGTGAACTGGAGACGTACGTAAGGCAGACAAGGTGTCCGGTTTAATGCCACCCCTTATGAACTCTAAATAACTGTCCCGACGGGCCAGGGTGAGATTAGCCATGCTGATAAAGACTCCCTCTGATAAATCCTGCATGGTACGCTGCATAGCCTGTGAAATTGACCGGTTAAACGTAACCAGATATTCCAGTTCTTCAACAGCTTGTTGTTGTTTCTCAGCACTTTTGCCCTTTGAGGAATCGAACCTCAGGGACTTTAACTGGGTGACCATGGAGTCCTGTACTTTGGTGAGGCATCTAGAGAGGCCAGCAGCGTGATTACACATCACTGATTGTTCTCTGAATGACCTCTCCCACCTTCTAAGGGTGTCCTGGCTGAAGGTCCTGGAAGCTGGGGCAGAAGGTAAACTGCGCCTTGCAACTCTAGAAAACATACTGTTAAGCTTTGCCGGTTCCGGAGACCAGTCACCAACAGCCTGGTTAGACACATCCTTCTTAACAGCTTGCATGTCGTACCACTTGGAAGTACGAGGTGTCTTGACAAATTGGTCACGCAGCAGACCACTGGTTTCTGTATTCCTGGAAGGATAACCTTCAGCAATAGTTATATTTAGTTTCTCCAGCTTTTTACAAAGCCATTCATCCACCGGCAATTTTACTGACACTTTACCGGTAGTCTTCACTCTAGAACCGGCAAAGGGATTGTCATCCATAGATGCAGCTGAGGTGTCATAATCCGGGATTTGATGCCAGCCCATGAAACTCCTCACCCCTCTCAATGTTTCCCGGTAATTAGCATCTTCAGAAAGATCCTGGTCAGTGTTAGTTTCCGGTACATCACCCTGGTAGTGAACACTAGCTGGTGAAGCCGGTTCCGCATCCACCTCAGCCTCACTGTCAGATTCCCTAGCAACCTCAGAATTCTGGCCAATGGGAGGCGACTGGTTAGACAGCGTAGTTTCATAACCGGAAGGCAGAACCTCAGGACCCGCACCGGGAGCCTGTGGAGGCTGGGTGGCAGTCCCTGCACCGGGAACCAGTAAAGGTTGGGTGGCAACAGTCTCAGAGGTACTGGGGCCCTGAACAGGGTGGGTAGCACTCTTAGTCACTTCCTTCACAGCTTGTGTACCGGGAACCCCCAGCGGAGGTTGGGTAGCCGTCAACTGCGTAGCAACGTCACTAGTGCCCTCAGAAAACATAACACTTGTAGAAGCACCCGGATCAAAGAAGGGGTGTTCTCTGGGCACCACAGAAGCAGAATTCACCGGTCTCACAGGGACAGCAAATGACTGGTTAATCAGCATTGCTTCCAGACGGGAAAATCTCTCACTCCACTTGTCATCAAGGGACTTGAGGTCATCTGAAGTGGGCTTACTGCTGTGCTTCCGTTTACTAGACCTTGGGGAGCCATCAGAACGCTTCTTCTTCTGCTTGGGTGTAGAATCAACAGGAGACTGCGTCCCTGAATTGACCGGACCCAGCAGTGAAACCTCAGACGGATCAACAAGCTTGGGAGACGTACTTGTCAATTCTTCAGATTTCTTCTGGCTAGAGCGTTCTTTCCGTTCCTTGTAGGTGGGGGTTGCTAACTGGTGGATCTGAGCAGGCGTAAACGCCTTACAGATACTACAAGCCAACTTCTTCACACACGGGTCGTCTCCCACCCCCTTGTCACGACAACGCGCGCATTTCTTATGGTTGTCGAAAAGGGCCATAACGTGCCCGCAAGAACCTCGTTTCTGTCCAGGAGACGACATAATGATCAGGAACGTTGTAGAATTACTCCGTACTAATAAAAAACAAGAAACTTGGTAAAACTTCAAAAACGTATCTCTGAAGAAAATCTTCTGCACACTCTTTCGCGCCAAACAAAAAAGATGCTATGACGTCAATAGGTAAACAGGAAATGAAGTACGATGCGCCACCTGGCGAATGCACACTCTGTGACCGGTCCTGCCGGTAGTATATACAGGACGTCTTTTTCTGGCGTTTGGCGGGACCGGTCGCGCCGACCGGTAAAGCAATTGTCCATTGGATAGGATGTATTAACGCAATAAAAATGTCAATTTATTAAGTAAAAATACATACAATATATAAAAACTAGAAATAGGACACCCTGTTGCTTGTAGCTGCGACATATGAATAGAAACAGGATAGCATAGAAGAACACACATTATCATGTGTAATGTCCACCCTATCAACCTTTTACAAAAATTGTACAGTAATCTTACAAGGCCCTGTTTCATCTGTAAAATATATCAATGATGCTTAAATATTTATTAGTATACATGTAAATTATTTCAGCTTCATGCCTTTTTGCATTGGTTGGGTAGAAAATTTTGATGAAATCACTCTATCTTGCATGGTTAAGGAGATAGAAGCGAATTTCCGTTTTTCAATTTTTGGCAAAAATTCAAAATGGCTGCCATATGTGGGAAGAGGAATATTTTTTGAAAACTGCCAAGGGTACACTGGTCAGATACCCTGTGGGTTCATTGAAATCGCTCTATCTCACATGGTTAAGGAGACAGAAGCAAACTTGTGTTTTTTCATTTTAGGCAAAAACTGAAAAATTCAAAATGGCCGCCATTTTTGGGGAGAGTAAAATATTTTGAAAATTGCCAATAGTACATTGATTAGATACCCTGTTTCTACAAAACAAGATGACTGCCAAAACTGGCGAAAATTGAAATGTTTCAAATTCACATAGAATACTCCTCTACTACCATATGGGTTAAAAATTCAGTCGAAATCGCTCTATCTCTTACGGTTTCCGAGATATTAACATTTTTGGGTTTTCCGCAAAAATCCAAGATGGCCGCCAAAAGTGGCGAAAAAATTGAAATTTTTCAATTTTGTATAGGATACTTTGCTATCACCCTACGGGTCAAAAATTCTGTTAAAATCACTCTATCTCTTGCGGTTTCCGAGATATTAACATTTTCAGTTTTCCGCAAAAATCCAAGATGGCCACCAAAAGTGGCGAAATTGAAATTTTTCAATTTCATATAGAATACTCTCTCCATACCCTGTGGGTCAAAAATTCTGTCGAAATCGCTCTATCTCTTACGGTTTCCAAGATATTAACATTTTTTGTTTTTCCGCAAAAATTCAAGATGGCCACAAAAGTGGCGAAAATTGAAATTTTTCAATTTTGTATAGAATACTTTCCTACTACTACGGGTCAAAAATTCTGTCCAAATCGCTCTATCTCTTACGGTTTCTGAGATATAAAGATTTTTTTCGCTTTTCGCAAAAATTCAAGATGGCCGCCAAAAGTGGCGAAAATTGAAACTTTTCAATTTTGTATAGAATACTTTCCTACTACCCTATGGGTCAAAAATTCTGTCCAAATCGCTCTATCTCTTACGGTTTCTGAGATATTAAGATTTTTTCATGTTTCGCAAAAATTCAAGATGGCCGCCAAAAGTGGCGAAAATTGAAATTTTTTTAATTTTGTACAGAATACTTTTCTACTACCCTGTGAGTCAAAAATTGTGTCGAAATCGCTCTATCTCTTACGGTTTGTGAGATATTAAGATTTTTTTGTTTTTCGCAAAAATTCAAGATGGCCGCCAAAAGTGGCGAAAATTGAAAATTTTCAATTTTGAACAGAATACTCTTCTACTACCCTGTGAGTCAAAAATTGTGTCGAAATCGCTGTATCTCTTACGGTTTCTGAGATATTAAGATTTTTTCCTTTTTCGCAAAAATTCAAGATGGCCGCCAAAAGTGGCGAAAATTGAAATTTTTCAATTTTGTATAGAATACTCTGCTACTACCCTATGGGTCAAAAACTCTGTCGAAATCGCTCTATCTCTTACGGTTTCTGAGATATTAATATTTTTTGTTTTTCGCAAAAATTCAAGATGGCCGCCAAAAGTGGCGAAAATTGAATTTTATCAATTTCACATAGAATACTCTGCTACAACCCTATGGGTCAAAAATTCTGTCGAAATCGCTCTATCTCTTACGGTTTCCAAGATATTAACAATTTTTGTTTTTCCGCAAAAATTCAAGATGGCCGCCAAAAGTGGCGAAAATTGAAATTTTTCAATTTTGTATAGAATACTTTGCTACTACCCTATGGGTCAAAAATTCTGTCGAAATCACTCTATCTCTTACGGTTTGTGAGATATTAAGATTTTTTTGTTTTTCGCAAAAATTCAAGATGGCCGCCAAAAGTGGCGAAAATTGAAAATTTTCAATTTTGAACAGAATACTCTTCTACTACCCTGTGAGTCAAAAATTGTGTCGAAATCGCTGTATCTCTTACGGTTTCTGAGATATTAAGATTTTTTCGTTTTTCGCAAAAATTCAAGATGGCCGCCAAAAGTGGCGAAAATTGAAATTTTTCAATTTTGTATAGAATACTCTGCTACTACCCTATGGGTCAAAAACTCTGTCGAAATCGCTCTATCTCTTACGGTTTCTGAGATATTAATATTTTTTGTTTTTCGCAAAAATTCAAGATGGCCGCCAAAAGTGGCGAAAATTGAATTTTATCAATTTCACATAGAATACTCTGCTACAACCCTATGGGTCAAAAATTCTGTCGAAATCGCTCTATCTCTTACGGTTTCCAAGATATTAACAATTTTTGTTTTTCCGCAAAAATTCAAGATGGCCGCCAAAAGTGGCGAAAATTGAAATTTTTCAATTTTGTATAGAATACTTTGCTACTACCCTATGGGTCAAAAATTCTGTCGAAATCACTCTATCTCTTACGGTTTCTGAGATATTAATATTTTTTGTTTTTCGAAAAAATTCAAGATGGCCGCCAAAAGTGGCGAAAATTGAATTTTTTCAATTTCACATAGAATACTCTGCTACAACCCTACGGGTAAAAAATTCTGTCGAAATCGCTCTGTCTCTTAAGGTTTCCGAGATATTAACATTTTTTGTTTTTCCGCAAAAATTCAAGATGGCCGCCAAAAGTGGCGAAAATTGAAATTTTTCAATTGCACATAGAATACTCTACCACTAACATGCGAGTCAAAATTTCTGTCAAAATGGCTCTATCTCTTACGGTTTCCGAGATATTAACATTTTTTTTGTTTTTCCGCAAAAATTCAAGATGGCCGCCAAAAGTGGCAAAAATTGAAATTTTTCAATTTTGTATAGAATACTTTTCTACTACCCTACGGGTCAAAAATTCTGTCCAAATCGCTCTATCTCTTACGGTTTGTGAGATATTAAGATTTTTTCGTTTTTCGCAAAAATTCAAGATGGCCGCCAAAAGTGGCGAAAATTGAAATTTTTTAAAATTTTGTATAGAATACTTTTCTACTACCCTGTGGGTCAAAAATTCTGTCGAAATCGCTCTATCTCTTACGGTTTATGAGATATTAGCAAACAAGACCACTGCCGCGGTATGTATCTCCTGCCGAGTACCGCAGGGGAAGAAATACTACATTGAAATTTTTCCCCTTTGCATAGGACACTGTTGTACCATCCTGCAGGTCGAAAATTCGCTTGAAACCGCTCTATCTGTTATGCTTTTCGAGATATTGACACTTTTCCATTTTCAGCAAAAATCCAAGATGGCCGCCGAAAGTGGCGAAAAATGAAATTTTTCCCCTTTGGACAGGACACTCTTGTATCACCCTGTGGGTCAAAAAATCGCTCGAAATCGCTCGATCTGTTATGGTTTTCGAGATATTGACACTTTTTCATTTTCCGCAAAAATGTAAGATGGCCGCCAAAAGTGGCGAAAATTGAAATTTTCCCCCTTTGCACAGGAGACTCTTGTACCACCCTGCAGGTCAAAAATTTGCTCGAAATCGCTCTATCTCTTACGGTTTTCGAGATATTGACACTTTTCTATTTTCCGCAAAAATCCAAAAAGGCCGCCAAAAGTGGCGAAAATTGATATTTTACCCCTTTGCACAGGACATTCTTGTACTACCTTGCAGGTCAAAAATTCGCTCGAAATTGCTCTATCCCTTATGGTTTTCGAGATATTCACACTTTTTCATTTTTTTCCGCTAAAATCCAAGATGGCCGCCAAAAGTGGTGAAAATTGAAATCTTTCCCCTTTGCATAGGACACTTTTGTACTACCCTGAAGGTCTAAATGCAATAGTTTTCAAGTTACAAGTGATTTCACTCATGATGGAAGTTAGTGAAAAATCCAAAAGTAGCTATTACTCACTTATCTATTGAGATAGACACCCAAGTTACTCACCATGTTGTTGCTGTGGGAAAAAGTAGGTGAATAACATATTTTAACAAAATGCTCTAAATACAATACTTTTCAAGTTATAATCGATTTAGTGCATGATTTCATTAATTTTAATGCATTAAAAATTATTTTAATAATTCATAAAAAAACTTTAGCATGTGAAATATCTCCATATTGTAGGTGAATGAGTTATTTGAGAAATACTGGCTATCTGCAATACTTTTTGTGATAATAGGCAATTACTCATTTTGAGTAGGTGAGTAATTGGATATGGATCTGAAAATTCACTAATTGAAAGTTCTCCCAAAATATAGGTGAAGTGAGTTATTTGAAAAATACTGGCTATCTGCAATACTTTTAGAGATAATTCGCATTTACTCATTTTGCGTAGGTGAGTAATTACCTACAGGTTTGGAACTTCACCATGTGAAAGCTCTTCCAAAAGTAGATGAATGAGTTATTTGATAAAAATTTGGTACCCACAATACTTTTAGAGATAATTAGCATTTACTCATTTTGAGTAGGTGAGTAATTACCTACGAGTCTGAAACTTCACCATGTGAAAGCTCTTTCAAAAGTAGATGAATGAGTTATTTGAGAAAAATTGGCTATCTGCAATACTTTTAGAGATAATTCTCATTTACTCATGTTGAGTAGGTGAGTAATTAGCTATGGGTCTGAAACTTCACCATGTGACAGCTCTTCCAAAAGTAGATGAATGAGTTATTTGAGAAAAATTGACTATCTGCAATACTTTCAGAGATAATTCGCATTTACTCATTTTGAGTAGGTGAGTAATTAGCTACAGGTCTGAAACTTCACCAAGTGAAAGCTCTCCTAAAAGTACATGAATGAGTTATTTGAGAAAAATTGGCTATCTGCAATACTTTTAGAGATAATTCGAATTTACTCATTTTCAGTAGGTGAGTAATTAGCTACAGGTCTGAAACTTCACCATGTGAAAGCTCTCCCAAAAGTAGGTGCATGAGTTATTTGAGAAAAATTGGCTATATGCAATACTCTTAGAGATAATTCGCAGTTACTCATTTTGAGTAGGTGAGTTATTACCTATGGGTCTGAAACTTTGCCATGTGAAAGCTCTTCGAAAAGTAGATGAATAAGTTATTTGAGAAAAATTGGCTATCTGCAATACTTTTAGAGAGAATTCGCATTTACTCATTTTGAGTAGGCGAGTAAGTAGCTATGGGTCTGAAACTTCACAATGTGAAAGCTCTTCCAAAACTAGATGAATGAGTTATTTGATAAAAATTGGCTATCTGCAATACTTTTAGAGATAATTAGTATTTACTCATTTTGAGCAGGTGAGAAATTAGCTACAGGTCTGAAACTTCACCAAGTGAAAGCTCTCCCAAAAGTAGATGAATGAGTTATTTAAAAAAAATTGGCTATCTCCTATACTTTTAGAGATAATTTGCATTTACTCATTTTGAGTAGGTGAGAAATTAGCTATGGGTCTGAAACTTCACCATGTGAAAGCTCTTCCAAAAGTAGATGAATGAGTTATTTGAGAAAAATTGGCTATCTGCAATACTTTTAGACATAATTAGCATTTACTCATTTTGAGTAGGTGAGTAACTAGCTACGCATCTGAAACTTAACCAAGTGAAAGCTCTCCCAAAAGTAGGTGAATGAGTTATTTGAGAAAAATTGGCTACCTGCAATACTTTTAGAGATAATTCGCATTTACTCATTTTGAGGAGGTGAGTAAGTAGGCCAAAGTTCACCAAACCATTTTCCCCTTAGCATAGGATACTCTAGTACTACCCTGTGGTTCAAAAATTTGCTCGAAATTTCTCTATCTCTTACAGTTTGAGAGATATTTCTGATTTTTCACATTTTCACTAAAAGTAGCAATAAAGTAGCCATTACTCACTTGTACATTGAGCAACAGTTGTGAAACTTAAATATGTTACAGTTCACAAAAAAGTACATGAACAACATATTTGAGAGAAATTGTGTAGCTGCAATACTTTTGAAGATATAAGCCATTTACTCATTATGGTTATCATTAAAAATTGAAAAAGTAGCCATTACTCACTTAGCTATGGAGATACACTTCCAAATTACTGACCATGTTGTAGCTGTGGAGAAAGTAGCTGAACATCATATTGGAACAAAATTGTGTAGCTGCAATACTTTTGAAGATATAAGCTATTTACTCATTGACAGTTAAAAGTCATATAATTATATTAGGTAAAAGCGCTATTACTCAAATGTAGGCCAAAGTTCACCAAACTTTTTCCCCCTTAGCAATAGGATACTCTAGTACTACCCTGTGGGTCAAAAATTTGCTCGAAATTGCTCTATATCTTATAGTTTGAGAGATATTTCTGATTTTTCCCATTTTCACTAAAAGTAGCAATAAAGTAGCCATTACTCACTTGTACATTGAGCAACAGTTGTGAAACTTAAATATGTTACAGTTCACAAAAAAGTACATGAACAACATATTTGAGAGAAATTGTGTAGCTGCAATACTTTTGAAGATATAAGCAATTTACTCATTATGGTTATCATTAAAAATTGAAAAAGTAGCTATTACTCACTTAGCTATAGAGATACACTTCCAAACTACTGGCCATGTTGTAGCAGTGGAGAAAGTAGCCGAACAACATATTGGAACAAAATTGTGTAGCTGCAATACTTTTGAAGATATAAGCCATTTACTCATTATGGTTATCATTAAAAACTGAAAAAGTAGCTATTACTCACTTAGCTACGGAGATACACTTCCAAACTACTGACCATGTTGTAGCAGAGGAGAAAGTAGCCGAACAACATATTGGAACAAAATTGTGTAGCTGCAATACTTTTGAAGATATAAGCCATTTACTCATTATGGTTATCATTAAAAATTGAAAAAGTAGCTATTACTCACTTAGCTATGGAGATACGCTTGCAAACTACTGACCATGTTGTAGCTGTGGAGAAAGTAGCTGAACAACATATTGGAACAAAATTGTGTAGCTGCAATACTTATGAAGATATAAGCCATTTACTCATTATGGTTATAATTAAAAATTGACAAAGTAGCTATTACTCACTTAGCTATGGAGATACACTTCCAAACTACCGACCATGTTGTAGCTGTGGAAAAAGTAGCTGAACAACATATTAGAACAAAATACTGTAAATGCAATAGTTTCAGAGTTATAAGCCATATAATTATATTAGCTAAAATAGCTATTACTCACTCAAAAGTAGGCCAAAGTTCACCAAACCCCAAAAATATTGAAGAGCAAAAAAATTCATTAGGACTTGTGATTTACCAAAAATGTGTAACTGTAGTAGTTTCAGAGAAAACTGCGTGACACACGCACGCACGCACGCACGTACACGCACATGGTGCAAATTATGATCTCCCTCCGGCGAGCCGGGCGGGAGATAATTACTCAAAAGTAGTACTGAAAATACACAATGAAGTACCTAAATGGCTATTACTCATGTACTGACAAAGCTATCAGTCCCAAATGCAATACCAAGCGAGCTATGGACATAACAATCTTGTATTCAAAATTGTAGTAAAATATCTTTAATTATTTTGGCTTAAATGCACGGAAACCAATGGGTACTGAAAATAGCTGTACTTAAGTATTACTCGGTAAGCAAAAGAGGTACAACAGCCGAAAGCAATCCCAAGCAAGCTACTGACCCAATAAGCCTGCATACCAAATTTGGTGACAATAGCTCTAATACTTTTCCTTTAAATGAGCGGAAACCGTGCATGACGCCGGACGCCGGACATCGGACGGCGGAAAAAGCAAAAATAATATATCCACCCCCCAGGGGGGTGGACATAAATATTTGGATATTGTGCACTGTCACCGACGATATTGCTGGGAAAAAGAGGTAAGGCGGATGTGCTAAATAGGTCATTTACGGTATATCTGTTACAGATATCACCTGTGGAGAGATTCAAGTAGAAAAATGTAGATTATTTTCAAAGAAATTCCCACAGCGGCCATCTTGTTTTTCAGAATGAAGCTATTTTCAGTCCCAGAGAAGTTTACCTCCCAATGAACCTAGCTTGTGTAGTTTTCCTCTTAGAGCGTTAACGCCGAAAATCTCTCTACGCGGCGGCGGCGTAGCAAACGCTAAACCAAAGTATCCATACAATTAATTGGATACAATTAATAATCCCAAAAGAGCTTATCTATTTCTATGATTGTAATATATTTGTAGACAAATAAAATATAAATACTAATAAAACTGCTTCCTGCTAATATGTCAGACAAGGCAATAATAAAGTAATATCTGCCTATAAAATATAAAATAAATATGTGATTAGATTAGATTGTGACCGGTCCTGCCAGTGTTATATACAGGATGACTTTTACTGTCGTTTGGCGGGACCGGTCGCGCCGACCGGTAAAGCAATTGTCCATTGGATAGGATGTATTAACGCAATAAAAATATACTATAACTATTTGCTCAACTTCAACTCTTTTGTATGCATTACCCATAGTATGTTTATTTTAACTTCCTGTTTTTAACTCTGGCTAGTTGGCACCAATCCTCCCATCAATAGGGCCATAACAGGGCCAACTGTGCAGTAAATAGCTTGTACCTTTCTGACAGACATAGCTTGTTGGAGACACTTGCGATCCCAAGGTGTACATCAGTGATGTCACCTGACATTAAATCTCTCAGACAGACCATTAAGTGGGTTTTCAATCTAATACAAATGTAACATATGATGCATTGTCAGATTTAAAGTTACTTAAAATAGCCCAGGCAAAGTGGTATTAAACTTCATTGTTAAAACATGTTGGGTTTGATGTGTGAAGGTCAAACTAGGTTGGATTATTTTTGTCACAGATCTACACTGATAAAAACATAATTTTCGTTACAATTATTTTTCATGGAGTGTTATATTTCCAAGTAATAACCAAAACAGTGTTACATCCAGTTTTTATACTGTAAAGTTATCAAGTGAACAGGTCATTTGGTACAAGTTAAACTAAAGCGCAAAGACTGTATTTCACAACTATTCCATATCCAACACATTGTCATGAAAGTTTTATTCACTGTAGCTGTGATGAGTTGGCCGTAACAAGACTCATAACTTTGTGGGCAATATCTGGAGATCAGATTGATGATCAGAACAATCATATACTTAATTTGTTATAAAACATCACTTTGGAACTTATTAAATCATCAAATATTAAAATACAATAAACTAGATTGGGCCAAGTCAACGCCAACATATCCCCAGACAGGTATTGACACCTATTCAATCATGCCACAGGTTTTCATTGGGTATTTTCGATGGAAGCCATCTGCTGTATGCCATAAATATTAGGAAAACATAATCACCCACTATTATATGAACTTCAGCAATTCAATCTACTATGTTTTTATTTTCCAAACAATTTGTATCCCCTGACAACGAATACATAACTATTAAGAAAAATTTTGTATTTATCATATTTTCGATCTTCCTGCAATGATAACTCTGAACCTTTTATCAAAGTATTTAAATGATTGAATGTCTATTCTAAATTAATAATCCCAAAAGAGCTTATCTACTTCTATGATTGTAATATATTTGTAGACAAATAAAATATAAAATAAATTGTGATTAGATCTTAACAGATGAACTTTTATTTTTAGAATATGCACTGTTTTTCAGTTACTCAGTTCCTCATTACCCATATATGTGGTCCATATATATGCAACCTAAATATCAGTCCTCATTCCCGTTTGTCTTATTAGGTAATAAAGTCCTCCCCTCCCCACATCTCTCTCCCGACACTATGTCAATAGATATACATTACAATTGAACCATACTGCTCAGTCGGTGTTGGGAATAGGTTTCTCTTCTGTAGCTGTCTCAATGGTCAAGTCTATGCATTTTGCACAACTTACCCCCAAATATCTGTCAATCAATCAATGCTTAATCTTCGTATCTATGGATTCTAAGGCACACCATCTAGTTCGTTAGGCATAAATCATCAAGACGTTAGACATATTCCAAGTCGCACCCAAGGGGGCAATCCGGTGTTCAGTAGTTAGAAACTAAGGTGGAAATGATTTCTGAAATAAGTAGGTTTTTAGCCAACTTTTGAAACATGAGAGATTTGGAGCACTACGTATATTATGTGAAAGATCATTCCATAACTTTGGGCATCACAGGAGAAACTGTTGTTGCAGTGGACCTTTGATTTATGGATGGAAGAACAATAATGAGGAACCCGGAGGAACAAAATTTTGTGGTTGGAGCGTCTTGTGTTCATGGCTGATTTGTATAAGGAGAGGTATGGTAGAAAATACTTTGGCTGGCCAGTAGTGAGGTACTCGTACACAAGAACTAGGGTTTTAAAGATAATTCATTGTCTGATAGGTAGCCAATGAAGTGTCTTCAAGCTGGATGTAATGTGAGTGAACTTAGAAGCACCGGTGACAAACCGTGCAAGAGCATTTTGAATGTATTGGAGCCTGGTAGCATTATGGGATGACAAACTACAAAATAGAGAATTGCAATAATCCAAACGACTGCTGAATAGAGCATTTGCAATCACCACTGATGTATCAATGGAAAGAAACCTACTGATATGATGAAGGTCCCTGAGGCTAATAAAACAAGATTTGATGACAGAATTTATGTGATTGGTGAAAAAAACTTTGCATCAAACAGAACACGCAGATTGCGAGCAAAATCTGTGGGAGAGAGACAATTACCCAGTCACTTAAAATCAGAAAAGTGTTATATTATGTAGTATAATTGGGAATTTATAAATTTGAAAATTTTAATTACTTAAATTGAAAATTTTAATTACTTAAATGTAGCTTTTATAAGCTACAAGCTTACCATGTGGGACTTAATGCTGTTCTCGGGTTGCCACACCCGGGGCCAACGTCTTAGAAAAAAAGATCGTTCTTGTTAGCCACCGGATATACTGGTAGTTGTCGTCACGTGATAACTTCTGACCAATCGCCCTACTTTCTCGTTGAAATTTTTTATTAAACCTACCCCTCAGCTGTAAACAGCGGGGAGGCAGGGTGGGACTCTCCTAAGTCCCACATGGTAAGCTTGTAGCTTATAAAAGCTACATTTAAGTAATTAAAATTTTCAATTTTATTACACTACAATAGCTTACCATGTGGGACTTAATGCTGAATTCAACCGCCCGGTGGCAGGATTACAGCTGAGACTGGAAGATATGTCATTTTTTCTAAGATTTGAATTAGTATATACAGAATAGTGCCAGAAATACCAGTCTGAGTCCCTTTTACAGTGCCCCGATCCCGAAGATCGGGCCTGTAATGAGCCAAAAAACCTAAGTAAAGAAGGGACAGTGCTAAAACTGTCCAGATGTTTGGTAGTAGGACGGAAGTGCAGCGGTGCTCACTTCGAGGTCTAAGGGTCCCTAGTAGACCTTCACGTGTGACTGACCAACCCAGTGGTTGGGCATCTCATGAAATTTTTAACCTGAAATATGAGATTAACGACAACTGAATAAGTCCTTAATAGAAATTACCTGATAATTAAAAAATAAAATGACCTTACCCGTAACATCTTGAAGGTAAAGGAATACCTAGATCCTGGGAGAGACTCCTGAAGACTTGGTTGTAGCGGATGTGCCCCCCCCCCCCCTTTTTTTTTCTTTCCGAGGACAACTGGTCTGAGGGGAAGGATCTAGGACTTGTTGTGCCGCCACCACGGGTCCCAGATACATATTGTTGTCGGTGTCCAACCAAGTAAGGTCTTTTAGGTAAAAATTTGT
Source organism: Sabellastarte sp. h YS-2021 (assembly GCA_964017235.1). Classification (NCBI taxonomy): domain Eukaryota; kingdom Metazoa; phylum Annelida; class Polychaeta; order Sabellida; family Sabellidae; genus Sabellastarte; species Sabellastarte sp. h YS-2021. The sequence continues at coordinate 32,501,663 of OZ024929.1, forward strand.
GAATGTGTTGTGAGCTTTCCAGTGACAGGCTTGCATGATTTGGTCCACCGATACTCCACCGTAAAAGGCCTTAGAGGCCGCGAAGGCCCGGATGTCATGCGCTTTGACTTGGACCAAGTCCAAGGCTTGTTGATCTGCTTGTTTGTAACCAAGTACAATGGTTTGTTTCAACCATGAAGAGAGTGTAGCGGGTCTGATGTCTGAGGTATGTCCTTTCTTAAAGGAGATGAAAAGGAGAGAACGAGACCCTCTCAGGTCTTTAGTTCGGTCCAAATAAAACCTCAGGGCCCGCACGGGACACAGGGTCCTGTCTTCCTTAAACTGTCTATCTACAATGGTAGTCAAAGCAGGGATAGTCACTGGTGACACACTTTGAGAACCTTCTCTTGCTAGTTGGTTTTTGGCTATGAAATCAGAAGAAGGGAACAAGGCCACCTTTTCCCATTGGCCTAAATTAGATACTTTGTTCGCGACCCAGGCATGGATTTCGCTGCGGCGCTTGCCGGAGGCCAAGGCTAGCAAGAAAGCAGTTTAGAGAGTAAGATGTTTGAGGTCTGAGTCTTTCATGGGCTCAAATGGTGCTTTGGTGAGGTCGTTAAGGACAACAGAAAGGTTCCACTTGGGTAAATTTCTGGAACTTTTAGGATGATCCCTGTGAAAACTGGAGAGTAACCTATGAAGGTCTGGATTGTGTGCAATGTGTTGGGCCGTTGGGCCCAAAGTGTCAACGATTGCAGTCCTGTAACCATCAATGGTCGAGGGGCGCCTGTTTAAGTCTTGGTACAGGTACATGAAAAAATCTGAGATTTGTTTCACAGATGGAGTGGAGAAATCCACCGAATTTTCTCTGCACCATTTTTCAAATAGGGCCCACTTTGACCTGTAGATGGTCCTTGTTGATGACCGCTGAGGGGCAGCAATTCTCTCTGCCACCTCCACAGAGAAGCCTTGTTCTTGGAGTTGTCCGCTCCTAGACACCAGGCGTGGAGGTTCAGCTGTTGTGGGTTGTTGTGGAACACATACTTGTGGGACTGTTGGAGTAGGGTCGTTGACACTGGGAGTTGTAGTGGGATCTCTGTTGAGAGCTGCACTAGGTCCCAAAACCAGGGCATCCCTGGCCAGCCTGGGGCTATCACGATGATCAGGCAATGGCATTGCTTGATCTTTTGGATAACCTTGTGAAGGAGAGCCGTAGGAGGGTAGGCGTAGGCCGTGAGGTTGGTCCAGTTTATGTTCAGAGCATCTATGTTCCAGGCCCTTGGGTCTGGGATAGGAGACACATATAGAGGGAGTTTGTGATTCAGGTGAGTGGCGAATAAATCTACATGAGGGGTGAACCACTTCTGGCAGATTTGCTTGAAGACCTGTGGGTGCAGAGACCATTCTGTTGACTGCACTTGGTTGGACCTGGATAGCAGGTCGGCCATCACATTCAGACACCCTGGAATGTGCCTGGCTTTCAATGTTATATGGTAGTGATGGCACCAGGTCATGATTTTCCACAGGAGAGCGCACATCTCTGCTGAGTGAGTTCCCCCCTGCTTGTTGATGTAGGCTACCACTGTTGAGTTGTCCGTCGCAACTAACACTGTTTGATTCTGGCACTGGTCCTTGAAGTCTCGAAGGGCCAGGGAGACCGCCTTCAATTCCAGGACATTTATGTGTAGCCTTTTTTCCCGCTCTGACCACAGCCCTTTTGTAGATTTTGATCTAAGTGAGCGCCCCAACCTTCGTTTGAGGCGTCGGTAAAGAGTTGGATACTGTGGTCCTTGGGATGAAGGTCTGTGCCTTTCATCACATTTGAGGGGTTTTGCCACCAATCTAGGTGGGCTACAATGGCTTCTGTCCAAGGAAGGAGGTTGTCCAGCGACTGAGGATATCTCCAGTGCTCCTGAGATGAAACTGAAAGGGCCTCATGTGAAGGCGTCCCTCCGGGACCATTTTCTCCGTTGAGGCTAGCAACCCAATTAGAGACATCAAACATCTTGCAGTCAAAACACGTTTTGACTTGAGTCGTAGGATCAAATCCTGAAGTTTGAGCCATCTCTCGTGAGTGGGTCTTACAAGGGCTGAATCTAGGTGGTATTCGTAGCCCACGAACGAAAACACCTGAGTAGGTTTCAGTTCTGATTTTTCTTGGTTGATTATCCAACCCAAGGATTGGGTTAGGTCTACCACTGCCTGTGTGTCCCTTTGGGATTCCTCCTGAGACTGGGACCTGATCAGCCAGTCGTCCAGGTATTGGTGAATTCTGTGTCCTCTTGAGAGGGCCATTAGTTTCACTTCCTTTACGATCATCGTAAAGACCTGGGGGCTGTGGCCAGTCCGAAAGGTAGGGAGGTGAACTGGAACACCTGGGCCTTGTAGCAAAACCTTAGGTACTTCCTTGAGTTTGGATGGATGGGGATGTGAAGGTATGCGTCTGACAGGTCTATCGACGATACCCACTCCCCTGGGACCAGGGAAGTCCTGATGGACTCCGGGGTTTCCATTTTGAACTTTTCTACATGTAGAAAAGTGTTGAGCATGCTTAAGTCTATGACTGGTCTCCACCTTTGGTGAGGCTTGGGTACTAGGAACAGGCGACTGTAAAACCCGAGAGATTTTACGTTTTCCACCCTTTCGATAGCGTTCTTTGACAAGAGAGACTGGATACAAGTGGCCAAGGCTTGGTCTTTTTGTTGGGCCTTGTACTCTGATAGAATCAGAGGAAATCTGATCAAGTTTGGCTTTGAACGGAATGGCAGAACGTAGCCATTGGTGATAATGTTTAACACGTTTTGAGAACATTTGTTTATTAGCCAGTCTCTCTTGAAAGAACGGAGGCGACTTCCTACTGGTGGACTGAGTGAGGCTTTGGAGGAGTCATTGAGAAGGGGGGTTTCCACGCCCCCTTCCCCTATTGTGGGGTCGAAAACGACCCCTGGAGCCTCTGAAGTTGGATTTTCCTCTTCCCGAGGGAAAGGATTGGTTACTGCTTTGAGAGGTATTGCCCCCATAGGGGCGTTTCCTGTAGGAGCCTCTTTTCTTGTGGGGGCCACGAAAGGGCTTATTCTGGTAGGGTGCGAAACCCTGAGAATCTTTTGAGGTGCCTTTTTTGAGAAGGAAGTCCTCAACTTCCTTTACGAGTTGAGACTCGAACAAGGAGGAGTCCCAGAAGGACGAGTTCCTAAGTTCTTGGCGTCTCGTTTCCCCTAGCTGGGGATGTAATAGAGTCATTTCGGCTTCGCGCCTAAGCAAGCCGGTATTAGCCATGGAATATAATTCCCTCTGGAGAATATGGGCTAGAGATTTGCTAAGACAGGTAAGAGCTCTATGTTGAACAAGAACCGTCTTGTTCCAAAAATCCAAGTACTCAGCAACTTCCTCATATCCGTGCTTTGCTGCTTTCTCAGGATTGGCACCTTTCTGGATCTGAGATTTTATCTTCTTGACAGTTGACTTAATGCCATGTTGGCACTTTTCCAAGGAAGCATTGCAAGAAGAAGAGGTTTTGGCAAAGGCAGCGGTGAAATTGAGGGTTGAAATATTTTGTCTAGCCTGATGTTCCAGCTCCTTAAGAACTGGCAGAGGGACTTTGGCTACTGGTGCCCCAGGAGGTCTAGGAGTAATACAGATCTTAGAAAAGTCTGTATTCAACTCCTGAATTTTGTCTTGAAAAGTGGGCTGTCCAACCTTATACCACTTAGAAGTGGATGGAGGAGGCTTGACATATTTGCCCTCAGCTAAATTGGCAGCTTTGAAATCATGTTGAAATTTATCAAAGGCGTCCTTGGTAACTGATCTAAGTGGTAGAATAGAGGAAGGACCTCTAGGTCTGAGCTCTTGACGGCCTTTTTCGTCATCCAGACCCAACACTGAAGTTGAAGACCTAGGCATAGAGTCCCTGGGGTCAGGGAGAGAAAGAATGCACCTGAAGGTGTCTACTTCTTCAGAGTATTGGGAGGGAATGTCAGACAGAGCTACTTCCCTATAATAAGGGGGGTCTGGATCATATTGTGGGAGGTCTTGATCAGAAGCTGCGCCTGAGGGCTGAGCCCTAGAGGGCTTAGAAGACCTGTGTCTGGCAACAGGGGAGTGATCTTCCTCTGAAGATGACACATATCTGGACCTAGATTTATGCTTGCTCTTGTCAGAGTGTTTCTTAGGTCTAGTTGGATGGATCCGAGGTTCGTCGGAATCCTCATCCAGTTGGTCCGAGGCAGAGCTCGTGCTACTGTTTGTCTGTGGCTTTGTTTTTTGTGTGAGTACGAGGAATCCTTCGGTATAGCCTCAGAAGGGGCAACGTACTTATCCGAGGTAGTTTGGTTAAGTACTAGTCGAGGAGGGAGTGCTGGACCAACGTCCACATCCATTGCCGCGGACTGAGCATTAGTACTTGACCTCGGAGGGGGTAGGTCCAGATGAGCAGCAATGTTGCAGGATGGACCAGCTTTTGAAGCATGAGACGAGGGTTCAACCTCAGATGGCTTTTTAAATTTTAATTGATAACTCCTCTCGGAGTGATTGAAATGCTTCTAACATGGATGCCTGGAAGGAACCCATTTGCTGCTGTAAATGTATATTTAAGGAATCACCCAGGGATTTCTCTAAATTTCTTTGAATTTTGTTTTGCAAAACAGTACCTGGGGTGGTTGGGACAGCTTTAGCTGGGGTTTTTAATGATAAAGAAGTGAAGGCGAGAGGTTGAGGACGGGGGGGGGGGGGGGGGGGGGGGGGGGTAAAGAGGTTATCAGCAGCACTCTCTAGGTCTGCATTGGAACCAGTAAAAGAGTCCCCATCGCCTTCACCCAAGAGATCTAGTTCATCTTTAGAACTAGTTTCCGCTTTTTGCTTTTTTAAGTACCGCTTCCTGTTTTGAATTTTTTGCAATTGCTCATCAGTGAGAGACGTGCAAATATGGCAGGGCACTTCAAAGGTGACACAGGGGTCATCTCCCTTGCCAGCCTCCCTACAGGTAGGGCAGTAGTTATGATTATCAAAACTGAAGCAAAAATGGCGGCATTTCTGAGCTCTCGTTTGTCTTAGTTTGCTTGATGGAGAGACATTTTAACGCAATAAAAAGACGTACAATTGAAATTGCCTGAACCGAGAAAACTCAAAACACACGGATTGTAAGGAAAATACTTAAGTTGTGAAATCAATAATTTTACAGAACAATCTATGAAATATATGAAATGAAATATTCAAATATTAGCCTCCAACAATACGTAAAGACTGAGAAATAAATGAAAATGTCTGTATATTTACAAACTGCTACCAGTCAATCGTGGCCAACGAGAAACTAGGGCGATTGGTCAGAAGTTATCACGTGACGACAACTACCAGTATATCCGGTGGCTAACAAGAACGATCTTTTTTTCTAAGACGTTGGCCCCGGGTGTGGCAACCCGAGAACAGCATTAAGTCCCACATGGTAAGCTATTGTAGCGTAATAAAATGTAGCTTTTATAAGCTACAAGCTTACCATGTGGGACTGAATGCAAACTCAGGAGGCTGCAGGACTCTAGCCAACGACTAAGAAAAATGGACGATTGGATTTGGCAGAGCCCGTGGTTTAGTATGTACCATAGCAGTGTCATTTGGTAATTCAACCAATGTACAAGTTGCTCAATGTACAAGTGAGTAATGGCTACTTTATTGCTACTTTGGCCGAGTCCGTAGTTTAGTATGTACCATAGCAGTGTCGTTTGGTAATTCGTCCAATGTACAAGTTGCTCAATGTACAAGTGAGTAATGGCTACTTTATTGCTACTTTTAGTGGAAATGTGAAAAAATCACAAATATCTCGAAAACCGTCAGAGATAGAGTGATTTCGAGCAAATTTTTGACCCACAGGGTAGTAAAAGTGTATCCTATGCAGAGGGGAAAAATTTCAATTTTTGCCACTTTTGGCGGCCATCTTGGATTTTTGCGGAAAATGAAAAAGTGTGAATATCTCGAAAACTGTAAGAGATAGAGTGATTTCGCGTGAATTTTTGACCCGCAGGGTAGTATAAGAGTATCGTATGCAAAGGGGAAAAATTTCAGTTTTCGCCATGTTTGGCGGCCATCTTGGATTTTAGCGGAAAATGAAAAAGTGTGAATATCTCGAAAACCATAAAAGATAGAGCGATTTCGAGCAAATTTTTGACCCACAGGGTAGTACAAGAGTATCCTATGCAAAGGGGAAAAATTTCAATTTTCACCACTTTTGGTGTCCATCATGGATTTTAGCGGAAAATAAAACATTGAATGGTAAGAGATAGAGCGATTTTGAGCGAATTTTTGACCCACATGGTAGTACAAGAGTATTCTGTGCCTAGGGAAAAAATTTCAGTTTTCGCCACTTTTGGCAGCAATCTTGGATTTTAGCGGAAAATGAAAAATTGTGAATATCTCAGAAAAGGTATTTCTTCCCCTTTAATGCTAGGCCGGAGATACACACCGCAGCAGTGGTCTTGTTTTATTTTAATCAAGGCTTAATATTTTGCTATTTTCTGGTGGATATATGACTTTAATGTATGTACTAGCTACTTGATAAAAGAATTATTATTACAATGAAAAGGCCAGCTAGCCCCTAATTGGATTTAAGCATAGTCTTTCAGGGTTACTTATTCCCCTTTTCAAGTGATATATGGTTATGGTGTGGCTTCCTGGATTAAAGGGACACCATTAAAGGAACATTTTATTCATCAACCCTAATCATAGATCTAAATATTATCGATGACCTTTGAAAAAGAAATACATTGTTAAAATACATTGTTAAAACTAAAGTGAATTCGGTTCTTGAACAAGAAATATATCTTAATCTTATTACCTTACTTGTTGTTTCTTATACATCAAGTATCATAGTTTGACAAATATTTGGATATTTAAATTTATAAACTTGCAAATTTAATAAGTAAATTAAATTTTTATAAGTTAATACCCTATCCAATGGACAATTCCTAATCCGGTCGGCGCAGACCGGCCCGCCAAACGCCAGAAAAAGACGTCCGGTGTTTCCACCGGCTGGCCGGTCCCAGTACTGTGCATTCGCCAGGTGGCGCATGGTATTTACTTCCTGTCTACACAACATGACGTCAGCATCTTTTTCGTTGTTTTTTGCTGAATAACTACCGCTTGGTCGGCGGGTAAGTTACTAGGGACTAATGTGAACTCACAAGTAACAGCAAATTTTAACCTACGGTCTAGGCTGACTTCGTCAGGAGACCTATCTGAGGTAGGGGAAGAGAGGGATGAGTTCAGTCCCAGAGTGCAAATAAACCTCCCGAAGGAAGCACGCCACACTTAATTCTTATGTACATAAGAACTGTTTATACATATATATATAAATCTCCTCAATCCAAGGGCCCCTTGTGGATCTGCTGAGCAGCCACTACCGAACCCAATTGGCAAAGCTCTGAATCAGCCCAAGCCACGCCCTTCAGATAGAACTGTGTGAAGGTATTATGTGACTTCAGTGGCAGGCTGACAAGATTGGATCCAAGGAGACTCCCGACTGGAAGACCTTAGAAGCAGCAAAAGGCCCTGACATCATGGGCTTTAACCTGATGTAAAGTGTGGGCCTCCTGGTCGGAGAGCTCATAACATAGGATCCCAGTCTGCTTGATCCAAGAGGAGATAGTGGCAGGTGAGATGTCATTGTTGAAACCTTTCTTAAAGGAGACAAGAACCACCTCCTTATTCTGCCTGAGATCGGAGGTCCTGTCCACATAGTAGCGCAATGCTCTGACCGGACAGAGGGACCTGTCAGACTTGAGGGATCTATCCAGAGTTGGGGCCAGGGCTGTTATAACCCCTGGGGCCACACTGTCTGGACCCTCTTTGGCCACCTGATTCTTGGAGAGAAAACTAGGTGATGGGTACAGGGACACCTTTGACCAGTCAGATTGGTGTCTAATATTTCTGTTTTGCCAAGCATGTATCTCACTTCTACGCTTGCCCGACCCCAGGGCCAAGAGGAAAAATGTCTTGAAGGTCAAATGCTTTAAACGAGGCCTCTTTAATTGGTTCAAAATGAACCTTGTCAGCTGGTGCAAAAACCAGGGAGAGGCTCCAGGAGGGGATTCCCTTCCGGCCTTTGGATCTGTCTCAGTGGAAACTATACAGGAGACGAGTGAGATTTTCATCCTTACTGATATTGATGGGCGAATTTCCCAGTCTATCAGCAATGGCTGACCTGTAACTATCAATGGTACTGGGCTGCAACTTCCTGTCCTGAAACAGGTACATAAGGAAGTCAGCAACTGACTTTACCGTGGGGGCCCGAAGTCCACCTGAGGAGTGATACATCACTTTGTAAAAAGGCCCACTTGCCTCATAGACTGATCTGATTGATCCCCTTTGAGGAGCCTCAATTCTTGCTGCCACTGCCTCAGACAAGCCCCGCTCCTCGATTGCTGAGGCTCTAGGAGCCATGCATGAAGATTAAGATTTGTCAGATTTCTGTGAGGGATCTGATTGAATGGCTGTCAACAGGTTGGGCAGATTGGGCAGGCTCAGTGGGATTTGGCTGGACATGGCCACTAGATCCCAAAACCAAGGCATGTTGGGCCACCCCGGAGCAATCAGAATGATTCTCTTGCACGGGGAGTCCTGCAACTCCTCCACCACTTTGCCCAATATGGTGGATGGTGGGAAGGTGTATGCTTCCAGATCCTACCATGGCCGACTGAGCGCATCCACTGCTGTGGCCAGGGGATCCGGTACCGGTGACACAAACAGAGGTAACTTGTTGTTGAACCTCATGGCAAATAAGTCTATTTTGGGCCGGTGCCACCTGCTGCATATTTAGTGGAAGACTTCTGGAAGGAGAAACCACTCTGTTTGGATGGTCTGGCCTAGCCTGGATAGCTTGTCTGCTACCACGTTCAGCCGGCCTGAAATGTGTCGGGCTTAGAGTCACTTGTTTCCTGGTACACCAGGTCAAGATTCTCCATAGTAGGGCACAAGAGGGCCCGACCTCATGCCTCCTTCCTTGTTTATGTATGACACTACTGTGGTGTTGTTGGTTGCTACAAGTACTATCTTGTTTGAGAAAAGGTCTTAGAACTCTTTTAAAGCCAGAAAGACTGCTTTAAGTTCTAGATAGTTTATATGCAGCTTGCTTCCCGGAAGGGACCCGGTTCCTCCTGCAGTGTGCTCGTTTAAGTGAGCGCCCCACCCTTCTATTGATGCGTCTGTAAATATTTGCAGAGCATGTTTTATTGGGTGTAATGGTTGGCCTGTAAGTACATTGTCTTCCTTCAGCCACCATTGTAAATGGGGGTGCAGGGATCTGGGGACTGGGATCACCTTTTCTAGTGATTCTGGTACCCTCCAGTTGTTTTTGAGATGCCACTGTATGGGTCTCACATGAAGTCGGCCTAGATGAACTAGCTTTTCTGTAGCTGTTAGTAACCTATCAAGGACATGAACTCCCGGATCGGGCAAGCCGGTGGGGATAGCCGTTTTAGCATAGTCTCTTGAAGGTTCTGCCACCGGTCCAGAGTCAGTCGGAACCGATCAGACCTGAGGTCGAACTGGTAGCCTACGAAATCGAAGTCTTGTTTGGGCTCCAGCTCTGATTTCTCTAAGTTCATCAGCCAACCCAGTTGCTGACACATTATTTACTAGTTCCTGTGTATGTTGGAGACAAGCCTGGTGGGATCTGGCTCTCACCAACCAGTCGTCTAGGTACTGTTGGATTCTTAAATCCTTGTGTATGGCCATCAGTTTCACCTCCTTTGGGATCACGGTGAACTCCAAGGGTGCTGTGGACAAACCGAATGGCAGGGCCTTGAACTGGTATGCCCGACCTTGGATGTGAAATCTCAGGTATTTCCTGGATTGTTCCTGTATAGGTATATGGAAGTGGGTGTCCTTGAAATCTACTGAGGTAAACTACTCCCCTTGGTCTCCGAAAGGCTTGGTTTGTCCAGACCTAGAATAGGTCTCCAACGGCCGTGTAATTTTGGAACCAAGAAAGGTCAGCTGAAGAAGCCCAGAGATTTTGAACTGGCTCAACTGCATCTTGTCCATTAGCTGATGGATTTTTGGTGACCTTGTAAGTTGGTCTTGGGTACAGCCCCCAAGGCTTCCAAGGTTCCCAAAAAGGATTTAGTCTAGATCCTACAGGCAGATTGTGTTCCACATTTGGGACATTTGGAAGTCTGACAAACATTTCTGGTCCCTCCGGACACCAGTCCGGTCTGGTGACAGTGATCCAAGTTAACAGTCTCTCAGTTCTTGTTGTGGTCCGGTCAACTTTTCACCTTTACACTCTTTGCCCCAGACCAGCTGCCTGCAAGGTGCAGCATTCACCCAGTAATTGTTATTGGAAAAAAGGCTGACCCCTGGCCAGACATCATGAAAACTTGTTTGACTGTAGGCTACCTTTCCTCTTGCTGCTGAAAAAACCTATTTTTCCAGTCAAGTCCAGAACCGATTACAGGCTGGTAAGAGGTGTGATAAGGCAAGGTTGCCTGGTAGTAGCTTTGGAAATTGCCATATCAAGACCACTGATTGGTCTAAGAATTTTCTGTAACCAAAATGACCTTGGGCAACTCTGTCAGGTACCAGGTCCCTGTAACCGGTAATTTCCTGTAACCAGTTATTCTCTGTAACCGGCCAACTGGAGTCACCCATGAAGTTAGACAGCTACTGGTCTATATTTAGCTAGTAGGTTGAAGTAATTCTTGTAAATGCTTCCACATCTACCTGAAGAGTTGAATGGACTAGGTGGGTAGACTCTATAACCGGTTTTGGTGAAGCAAGGTTGTATAGCCGGTACCTTGTCGGCAGGCTCTGTAACCAGTGGTTGAGGTGATCACTCTGCAACCGGTTTTGGTGAAAATAAGGCTGTATAGCTGGTAAACTGGTCTGGTGATTTGAAGACGCTGTAACCAGTCAGTTGAAGCCATATTTGTAGATACTTGCTGTCTACCTGCCCCAGAATCAACACAGAGTTGAATGGACTGGGTCGGATGACTCTGTAACCAGTTGGGGGGGGGGGGGGGGGGGGTCGGGTAAGCTGTATCAAGGCTGTGTAGCCGGTACCTGGTCGGTACACTCTGTAACCAGTGGTTGAAGCAACTGTCCAAGGCTGTGTAGCCGGTCGGTATACTCTGTAACCAGTTGTTGAAGTAAGTGTATAAGGCTGTGTAGCCAGTACCAGTCGGTACATTCTGTAAACAGTTGTTGAAGCAAGTGTACAAGGCTGTGTAGCCAGTACCAGTCAGAACACTCTGTAAATAGTTGCTAAAGCAATTTTACAACTATCTTTTGTGTTGAATTCAGCTTGCTGTAGGTTTCCTCCATTAATTAAAGTATTTCTTTAATCACACGTCTTATTTGTAGATTTGACAGTTGCTGGGGGAAGCCCTTGTGAGCTATTTTTAGAAGCACTTGTTGTTCGGTGTGTCATGTGACCAGCTTGCTGGTTGGAAAGACACGCGATTGGCTGATTGGAGCTCGACAGTTGTCGCGTTCTTTTGTGATACTTAAACATGCAAATGCGCAGTATTCTGCTCATCCACAAACCCCACTACCGACAACGAAGGCCGGTCCATGAGAGAGGGACTGGTATCTCAGTAGACGTAAGTTGTGAAGAACGCAGTTCCGACCTTCCTGGTCAATGAAAACACGTCACCAGATTCGTGATTTGGTCGGAAGGACACGCAATTGGCTAACTGGAGATGACGTCAGTATTCGCGTTCTTTGTGTGATGCTTTACCGGCAACTTTACAGTCCACAAAACCCCACTACCGACAACAATGCCGGGTCTGCAAAGCAGGGACTGGAATCACAGTAGACGTGAGTTCTGAAGAACGCACTGCCGACCTTCCTGGTCGGTGAAAACATGTGACCAGCTTCAGGATTGGGTAGGAAGGACACGCGATTGGCTGACTGGATATAACGTCAGAGGTCGCGTTCTTTGAGCTGGCCGGTCGGCTGATGCTTTAAAAGCAGAGATGCCTGGACCAGTGCGCTCTGTAGATGTGTAGATGAAATTCCTTCTTCCTTTCGTGATAAAACCAGTGAACTGGCCATCCACAACCCCCACTACCGACAACAAAGCCGGGTCTGCAAGGGAGGGACTGATATCACCTTCTGTTGTGAAGTCGGTTGAACTGGAGCTTGCCGGTCGACTAATGCTTTACAGCAAAGATGTCTGGACCAGTGCGCCCTGAAGATTTCTGAAGAATGCATCTCTTGCTTCTGATGAAAAACACTAAATACTCAAGCTAGGCTGGTGTGGCTGATGCTTTACAGCAGAGAAGCCTGTACCAGTGCGCTCAGAAGAAATGTACCTCTTATATGGGGAATTCCTTCTATTTAAAGTGTTCAAAACTACGAAGTTTCCCGTGATTCTATTTGTAGCACTAGAAAAGACGTTTCTATGGTGATTGTAACTGGAAGGTTACAGAAGGTACATTCAAACAAAAGACACGGATAGCAATACCTTGTAAGTAGAATATCAAGTATTTCCTTCATGTCGATCTGCCCCTAACAACAATTGTTGAATGGGAGGAAACTAGCAAAATGGCGGCATTATATTTCTCGTTGCTTACTGCCCTGTCATCAAAACTAAATTGAGTCAGCTAGGGAGAGTTTCCAGCAGATTTCTTAATGTATATCAGTGCTTGATATGTAGGAAAACACTTCTACAACAATTCATTTGCAAATAAGGTTGAAAATCCGTCATAATGCACACTTTTCCTTAAAAATCTGGATATTGTTGAAAACACGTCTGCACAGTACACGCGCCAAACGAAAAAGATGCTGACGTCATGTTGTCTAGACAGGAAGTAAATACCATGCGCCACCTGGCGAATGCACAATACTGGGACCGGCCAGCCGGTGGAAACACAGGACGTCTTTTTCTGGCGTTTGGCGGGCCGGTCTGCGCCGACCAGATTAGCAATTGTCCATTGGATAGGATGTATTAACGCAATAAAATTGTTGATTTATATTACAATTTATTTTAAATGAAAAAAAAAAATGAAAATTACAAGTTTGTATCACATATCACGCTTTTGAAATAATAAAGTGATGTAACACTAGTTATCCCAATGATGGATTGTAAACACATATCAAACTTTGAATATGACAAAGCCATTTAAAGTTTTAAATAATTGTTAATATGAAGGCATAGCAGATAACACCCTAGTATTAAAGATATAATATAAAGACATAGCAGATAACACCCAACTATTAAAGATATAAAGTCTTCCTTATGATTTTAGTAAATACGTGTATTTACTGGACCAGAAAACCAGTAAATACGCGTATTCACTGATTTTTTACTGACCAAATCAGTAAATACACATATTTACTGAAAATTTCAGTAAATACGGGTATTTACTGATTTCACATATTTACTGTAACATATACACTGGATAATATAATAAAAATTGAAAAAGTTTCTCTTAAACTTCAAGCATTTTAACTTCCACGCGCCAAACAAAAAGAGGAAGAGTGCATGCGCAAGCATGCGCAGTACACCGGCAGGGAGGCTACACAGCCACCTGGTGAGTGAACAGGACACTACCGGTCCCGGCCGGAGCCCAGCTCAGGACATTTTTTTCTAACCTTTGGCGAGACTGGCATGGCGCCAGACAAATGCATCTGTCCACTAGGTAAGATGTATTAATGCAATAAAAAGAACATATTAATATATTCCCAGATGAGATTTCAGCTCTATCAGTCACATAGTATGACAGCTATAGGGCCTAAAAGTGGCAAAAAGTCTATAAATTGGGTCTCTGTGGGCATTTTAGAAACCTTAAGGTGACCTTAAACTTAAAGCTACAGACTTTAAATTTTCTGCAGAAAGAGATTACATACAGAAGTTATATCTAACACAGTTTGAGACTTTTCGGACTTACCACTTCTAAGTTAAAGGGCAAAATATGTGAAAAATGTAGGCGACTTTATGGGCCTCAAACACAATTTTATCCTTAGTATAAAGTCTTAATTTTTGGTTTATGTATGAAGAATATATTAATGTGTTCTCTGGTTAAATTTTACACAGATGAGCTTCATAGTTGGTGATCTAGAGGGCCATAGGTCCATTTGAGACTTAAGATGACTATAAGTTCTTTATTATTGAGAGTTTGAGGTCACCCTAAAATAAGGATCTTCCTTTGGCCACTCTAAACATGCATACCAAGTTTGAAGAAAAAATGCAAATTCGTTTTCGAGTTATGACATTCACAAACAAATTTCTACGGCAGCAGCTGCCCCGGCAGTGCAACAGAGCTGAATCCAGTACATCCTCAACTTTCGTCTGGAGATACAATAATGGTCGTTATTTAACTTACTTACGTGGCTCTGCCATAAGTGCACATATACCTGTACAATTTAGCCACACCACCTCCCCCCCAAAAAAAAAACAAAAAAAAACCCCAAAAACTATAATTTCTTACAATAAAATGACTGTAAATACAACTAGTGACGATATCTTAACATTATTTTTAGTTTTAATTTCCTTCATTACTCGAGTTCAACACACTTCTAACAGGTGATCATTGAAGTTAAGAAATAAGTACTTTCTTGCTGATTTATACTAAACTGACCCATCATCATAACCAAGTCAAAATATCATGTTAATATATTTCTTGATATTACTAAGATGACATAAAGCTACTGATCACTCCTGACCCGTTAGAGTCATAAAATTGACCTTAAAGGCAAGAAGGAGGCAAAAACCCACCTTCCTAGTTTTGAATAGTCCTGAAGAATAATTCAATTAAGTTTTATAGGATTTCAGGCAATGTTTTGTAGATAAACTGCAAAATATAAGAAATTCAACTTTGAGGGGAAAATTTGATGTGATATTGGAATCCTAGGCCACAGTTTCCTATTACCTCCCAATAAAATTCAAAGCTCTAAATCCAAAAATAAAAGAGACATTTGACATTTGACATATCTTTTTGCCTGTATACTACACACCAAAGACACTTGATTTGGCTGATTTTAAGTAACCTTGACATGATGTGTAACTTTTGAACCTACAAATGTAATATTCATCCTTTCATGCTTCAATAATACACTGAACCTGTGTAAGGTGCTTAATGTGAGTAGATATACACGATCTGTAGCCAAAAGGGTCAATTTCAACATATTTTTCTACTAATAGATAATCAAAAGGCTCTCAATTGATCCATTAGGGACTGATTGATCTGTGGATCCATATGTAGTACTTTCTGAGAAAATCTGATGAAAAGACGTACAAAAAAATTGTTTTTGATAATGTGACCGTGAATAAGGTCGAAGGTCAAGTTTGTATCTTTCAAAGATTTTTTTATGCCTATACATTATGACTGTCAAAAATTATTTTGACAGGCCATATATTAAGGGAGTTATTCAACTTACAAAATACTGAAAACGGGGTGAAACCAATATGCAACCCCTATTCAAGTCACACTAAATAAGTACATCATTATGCATACTGCTGATATACCTGTGTACATCATTACACCTATAGCCAATATACCTGTGTTCACTATTATTCACAATGCCACCGACATACACCTGTACATTAGTACACCTACCTGTTCCCTGGTGAAGGATGAGACTGTGAGCACATGCTGTCCGGTGAGTCCTGGCGTGTGGTGTGGTAGGCCTGTGGGTTGGGTACTGGGCAAGGATGGCGTGTCTCTAGGCAACAGCTGATGACCTGGCAACTGCTGGGGTGGGGTCACACTGCTAACAGTAGCAGCACCTCGCTCAAAGCTAGGTGTCAGGAAATCTAAAAATAATATTGAGCAGGAAATTGCTTTTGCACACCTACATCCTATTTGACTATCCATTGTAATATGACCTACACCTAATGGTGTGATCGTCTGGGTATATGAGGTCTCGATACCATAAACAAAACCATAAGGGATATCACAGTGCCATCGTTTCACAAACGAACCTAAATTTGCTCTTTAAAGAATGTACATTGATAACTTATACTGAAATAAAATAGATTTCATGTTTTATTTGTGCTGACAGTTGTTAAAATTGTTGAATATTTAAAGCAATAAAAAGTAAACAAAATAGCATCAGAGATGCCCGTACCCCACAGCCTGGGGAAATAATTTTCAACACCATGAAATATAGAAGTAGTGAAACAGTACAAAGATCTGGATACTTTCAGAGCATTGTCAGTTATACAAAGCTCCAAATAATGTTTAATTAGAGAAAATAACATCTAAAACAAAGAAAAGGTATGTAAAGATAAAGTATTAAATCAAGACATTTCAATAGCAACATGACAGCATTTATCAGTTA
The DNA here is from genome assembly GCA_964017235.1 of Sabellastarte sp. h YS-2021. Lineage (NCBI taxonomy): Eukaryota > Metazoa > Annelida > Polychaeta > Sabellida > Sabellidae > Sabellastarte > Sabellastarte sp. h YS-2021. The sequence continues at coordinate 32,517,908 of OZ024929.1, forward strand.
ACTATAAATTACAAAGATTTAAATTTTATTAATTGGAGTATAGCTGTAAATGGAAATAGCACAATTATACAAAAGTACATTATTATACTAATCAGTTGCAGCAATCCATATATCTTTGTCATAAAAGAAGCATGTCTCAAAACTTGCATGTGAACACACTTTGGCAGAGCCAAAGTTAAAGGTCACACCATAATCCACACCTACACCCCCTAACCATTGTCCCGACCAAGTGTCAACCTTCTACACCTTACCAAATCCAATAAATAGCCAAGACAAGATTTTCAAACTCATGGTCACTAAGACTAGGTCATAGGTCAAATCAAGACTACACCAAGCAATGGACACCTCCAACGAATGTCCCAACCAAGTATCAACTTCATACACCTTAGAGTTTCTAAGATATAGCCCGGACAAGATTTTATAGATCAAGGTCACTACAGCAAGGTCAAAGTTCAAATCAGGGTCACACCATGATGTTGCACACCTACAATCCCCAACCAATATCCCTACCAAATATCAACCAACTACACCTTACAGTTTCCGAGATATAGCCCGGACAAGATTTTATAGATCAAGGTCACTACAGCAAGGTCAAAGGTTAAATCAAGGTCACACCATGACACCTACAACCCCCAACCAATGTCCCTAACAAATTTGAAAAATTTTGTTGTAATTTTAATTTTTATTAGATAAATACTTACCATTTCCTGACCATTGCTATATGTTGGTGCCATCCAACTCACTGGCCAACGTTGAGAAACGTTTTAAGAAACCTTAAGAGGCCAGTGAGTGAGTGTGAACTAGCATGTCCCCCTAGTGGTCATGTGACCACGCTAGTAAACAACCTTCATTATTTTTGTTGCAGAAAATACTCCCCTAGTACTGAATCTGCGGGGAGGCAGGGGGGGGACTATCCTGGTCAGGAAATGGTAAGTATTTATCTAATAAAAATTAAAATTACAACAAAATTTTTCAATTTTATTGCGAAAAATACACTTACCATTTCCTGACCATTGCTGAATGCAGCCTTCATGGAAGGAGGGCAGTACTAGAATTTAAAGACCCAGTACACCACTCTGCACAGCTATCATACACAGCACAAACCTATAGGCATTCAGATCCAAACTAACCTCCCAGATGAGGCAGTGGAACTGTTGAGCACTACAAAACAACACAGCCTTGTTGCTGTTGTTGTTGCTGTTGTAGGAAGGAAGTAAGCATTACAGAGACTCACTACCTAGCCTACAACTAAAACATTATGAGAAGTTTACATTGAAATTTACATGCATACCACAACATATAAACTTCCAACAGTCACCACATACCATACAGATCCCCTAAATCATAGTATGTAGTTGAAGTTCTCACAAACTGACAGTCATTGTCACAGTTGAATGTTGCATCTAGACAAACATCCAACACCCACACAGGTGACACAAATATTGGAAGTGTCATCAGCATATTGTGTAATTCCAAGCCTGAATGAAGTCAACAATTCTGCCTAATAAAAAGACAGATAGTATGACAGACATACAGATGCAAATGTATACTAAAGTATCAAAATAGGTATCACACATATACTTATAAGATAACAAACTGTAGGACACAATATCAAAGTCTGACCACAAGCAAACCAAGCAGGTGAGACTGAAAATTGGTGAAAAAGTTATGGTTTCCAGTAACAGGCATCTGAAAATTCATATACAGAAACACTATACTAAAACCTAAAGATTCTTGCTTTGACTCGCTGCTGTTGAGAGTCAGAATTTGACTTCTCCTCAGTCAAAAAGCTAGTCTGCCTACAGCAAGATAAGATAGTAGACCTGAAAATATCTGCTGTAAAGCCTTCCTAACTAGGCACAGACAAGACATAATAATTCCTCATTGAATCCTTTGTCCCAAGTAAAAGTATTTCAAAACCTCACAAGACAAAGAGATCTATCTTGAGTAAAACTGCTGTCCCAGTGATTGAGAGCTGGCATATCGACCGGCTTAACTGAAGTAGGCCCATCCAAAGCCAACTGAATCTTGGCTAATAAATGGCCAGAGCCACTTGTGAGCAATACTCATTCAAAGTAAGGGAAGACAAAGCTAACGAAAATACCCTTCTTCCTTTGCCTAATGCCAAAGTCAAAAGAAAGACCGTCTTGAAAGTTAATAACCTCCAAGAAATCTTCCCCAAAGGCTCAAACGGCTGTCTGGTGAGACCAAACAAGACCAGAGACAAAAGGTAAAGAAGGCTTAACCTATTGACTACTGGATTGTCTCTATAGAAATATGTCAACAATCTATACAGCTGAAGAGTTCTAGAGACTTATTCTCCTTCAAGGAAAGCAATCTACCATTGTTATTCTGAAACCAGCAATAGTAGATGGCTTAAGATTCCTTTCCTTAAAGAAATAATTAAGGAAATTTGCTACATCTAGAAAAGAAGTATCTGAGAAGTTCACCACAAAGAAGCCTCAGATGTGCATAGATTTACCAGGTCCCACAACCAAGAACATCCACCATGACCATCATGATTCAATCATGATGAATCTGCACCTGAAGGTGGTCATCTTGTAAATCACCTGAAGAATCCTTGGCTATCCTGGTGCAATCATGATGATTCTGCACCTGTAGGTGATCATCTTGAGTCACCTGAGGAATGAGAACCACTGGAAACAAACACAAAGCTGTCCAGATCCTCCCAAGAAATGAGTAATGCACCTGATCCCCAAGCCCCACAGTCTAAGAAAGGAAACACATACACTGGAAGCTTAAGATTCAGGTTGTTGGATACCAATGGCATAATGATTGAACTCACCAGCAAGGGAAGCCTTAAAAAGGAACCTTTGTGGAACAGATCCACCAGATCCCAAAAATAAGACATCCCTAGCCACTCTGATGCAATCCAGATGATTCTGCACTTAAATCTTGGAGTAGCCTTTCTTAATAGCTACAAAAAGAATTTTCTTGACTTTCCTGAGATCTTTGACTTATCCAGATAACCTCTCAAGACTCTCACTGGACAAAGAAACCTATCTTGCACCAAAGCATGATCTAAAGAAAGTTCCAAAGCAGGAATGACTACAGGTTGAAAATCAAAGGAGCCTTAGAAGCCAAATGATTCACCTGCATCACCTGAAGAATCAAGGTCACAGGACCAACAAACTGTCCAGTCCATCCCAAGAAAAGTTGAAAAAGACAAGCTTGTGGTTCAAACTAGTTGCAAAACCAACCCATCATTGGTGATTGTAATCAAAGACAGATTTGATTGAACACCTGAATCAGAATAGAAGATTCAAAAGTCATCCAAAACACATTCAATTTGAATCATCTTGACTCTCATGAACAAAGAATTTGTTGGAATATTTGTATACCCTGGAAAGTGATATGCCTGAACCTGAACCCATGGCATTCGTCCAAGGAATGATTATTCAGATAAGAAAAACATTCCTGAAAGTGGATACCTCCCTACCTGTTCAGATAGGAAACCACTGATGAAAAATCTGGGGAAATCAACAGATTCAGAATCCGAATCAGACCTCCAAATGATTCTAAAGGTAGTAGCCCTGTTACTGTGGAGTCTTGAGCCCTCATGATACAACAGACCAATGGCTGTTTGATGCCATAATTGTGCATCCCAACCGTTAAAGAAAAGATCTAATAACAGAAGGAGATTGTGCTCCTTCTGATGATGTACAGGGAGCTCCTGCAAACTGAAGATGATCCCTAAGAACCTGAGAACAGAAAAACTGGTACATTATCTGTGTATAATGTGTGGTATCTGTGGTACATTAGCAGCTAAACAAATGACCCAATGGCACTGTTTTGTCCTATGAAGCCATACCGCCACCAAAGAAATGGCTTCCTTAGAAACCATTAGCCGGAGAAAATGCTTTGCTATGAGTGAAGAAGTACCCTAAGGTGGAATCTGCAATCCAAACTAAAAATCCTGGTGCTTTAGACAAGATGTTGTTTTTTTTTTTTTTGTTTTTTTTTTTTTTTTTTTATTATAAGCTGGTGAACACCCAATGCCTTCTACTGCAGCCATCAGGCTCACTATCCGTTGATACAATAGTAAAGTCGAAAATAAACCATTTGCAAGAGCAAAGCAATGAAATGGTCTATATATTGGTAAAGCATGATGCGTTCTTATAGATCCCACAACCTCACCATGGACTAACATAGCAAACAGGCAGTGAACCGGTGTGAACTGTCATCAACAGGGAAGTGAAGATAACAATTCGCGTGAATCTGGCTATGGAAGAATGCAACTGCACTGTAAGGAAACGCGTTAACACACCCATTCACTTACAAGTAACAACTCGCAAAAAAACCCAACAATATGAAAATAAGGTACTTAATTAGGCTTATTTACCTCAACTATTAGCGGTAGCCATCTCTTCCCAGCTTATCACAACCGATAAACTGTAAAATTGTAGCGATATCACCATCTTACTGGTGTTATCGCCCTTTTGTCGATCATTTCATACACAGCTTTTATGCAAACTGATGTCTCCCGCATTTTATTCATTTATTCTTCAAACACATGTGCACAACTGCTTTAGGAACATGAATAAGTAATCCTTCCTGCTACTGTTGCTTCTGTAAAAAGTAAAGTATGGTTGAAAGAATCCTCTTACTATGTTGAGATGTAAAATGTAGAATATCTGCCACTAGTGGACAAACATTCCTCCTAAAGATTACTCCCAACCCCTCTAAGACTTACAGAGGAGGAGAGTTTGAAACAAAGTTGGAGGATTAATTATCATAATGGGAACAAAAACTGCCCTGGGGCACTAAACCCTTTTCTAGCCATGAGTAGGAGTTTGCTCCTTCCCAGACAGAGGAAACACTATACCCGAGATCACAATATGAAGTTTTCCTGGACATTTGACCAAAAGTTCAGCAGGAGAAAACCTCATTAAGAGTGAAAAATGCACTTTTATTCTACCAAAATCATGTAAGAGATAAGATAGAGAAAAGTAAGACTTGTAACACTCCTGATAAGTAACAAGTTGAAGACTGCTCCCAGCACTGCCCAACAAACAATTCCTGACTACTGAGGCTGTAATTGCAAACTCTGCACACAGCCCAAGGCATAAAAGAAACTCTGTGAGATCCTGCAATCCTTAGCTCCTTGAAGACGTCCTGCCAGAGGTCCTGTTAGACCACTTCAAAAAATTATCCAGGCTTTAACATGCTCTCTGCAGCAGAAACCCAGAGAACCTGTATTCCCGAATAATAAAATGATAATGGCTACTAGTTCATAAGTACCGGTGCCGGTCTAAGAGCAGCCGAAAAACCGGTAAGAAACCACAGAAACAAATGCCCATTACTGGGATGAATCACAGTTCCGGGAATCTGACAAACCGATTTCTGACCTTTTGGGAGGTATGGAAACTTGATTGTATTCGGATGACGTCATGCAGGTATTTTCCTCCGTGAAAAGTTTCGACTGAACCTCACCGGAGGAAATAAACGGTGTAAAAGATCCACTCTGCATCCGGAACTTGCCCACGATGTAGCCTCCAAGAAAATCAATGATGTCTGCCACCACGGGGAATTCCAACCGGTGGCCTATTCGGTAGAGGAAGATGTGGTGAGATCTTTGCTACCAAACGCCTGGCTATACGAACCCGACGTGTGATAAGCTTTGTGACAATCGAATTGTCTCCATCGTTTCCTTTGTCGCCTAGCAACATGTAAACTGTCCCTGCCGGAGCTAGTATGACTGCCGACAGTTTCAGTGTTAATAAATGAAGTAAATCTTCAAAACTGCATAAAAAGAACTCCCATATGATGTAATACGAGAGTTATGAAGAAAAACAGGCATTCTGAGCAGCAGAAGATCTTCATCCAGCGACAAACATTCCTGTCGCCATTTTACAAAAAGTGGTAAACAATCCGTGAAGAAAAGTCTACAAAAGCACTTTTCCTCTGTGCTTTTCCTCTTAATTTTGTCCTGAGAAGACATAGTCAACACAGACGTCTTATAACAGAACTCAAAACCACAAAAAGTCCAAATACTTAATAAAAATCCGAAAAGAAAATAAACATCCACACTCTAGGATGGCCAACAAAAATAATGAAGGTTGTTTACTAGCGTGGTCACATGACCACTAGGGGGACATGCTAGTTCACACTCACTCACTGGCCTCTTAAGGTTTCTTAAAACGTTTCTCAACGTTGGCCAGTGAGTTGGATGGCACCAACATATAGCAATGGTCAGGAAATGGTAAGTGTATTTTTCGCAATAAAAATCAACTTCCTACACCTTACGATTTCCAAGATATAGTCCTGACAAGATTTTATAGATCAAGGTCACTATGGCAAGGTCAAAGGTCAAATCAAGGTCATACCATAACGTTGCACACCTACAACCCCTAACCAATGTCACTACCAAGTATCAACTTCCTACACCTTACAGTTTCCGAGATATAGCCCGGAGAAGATTTTATAGGTCAAGGTCACTACAGCAAGGTCAAAGTTCAAATCAAGGTCACACCATGACGTTGCACACTTACAACCCCTAGCTAATGTCTCTGCCAAGTATCAACTTCCTACACCTTACGGTTTCTGAGATACAGCCCGGACAAACTTTTTCTCACTGCCTGCCCACCCACCCATACAGACACCATGGTTGAAAACAATACCTCGACAGCTCTTAAGGTTTTTTTCACTTCCTGTAGGAAGTGGAAGTTATCATTACCATAGTTACATCCTAAATTAAAAAAAACAAGCATTCTGACGCATGCAATTATCTCCCGCCGTATTAATTAGATGTACTAAAGATAGTGGAATATAAATTTTCTTGTGAGATGGAGGCACATGTAGAAGTGACAATAGCTTATAGCTAAGGACAAAGTAGCTGAACAACATATTTTAGGAAAACACTCTAACTGCAATAGTTTTTGAGTTACAATGGCTTTATTCAACAGTCAGAATTTCAAAGTAGCTATTACTCAGCTATCCAAGGTACAACAGGTCTGAAACTTTACTATCTGATAGCTTACCAAAAAGTAGATGGACAACATATTTGAAAAGATTTCCCTAAGTTTAATATTTTTGAAGATATTTGATATTTACTTCTTTTGTTATTTAGCTACAAATGAGAAAATAGCTATTACTCACTTATGGCATGCAATAGAACCCCAAACTATGTACCATCTTATAGCTAAGGACAAAGTAGCTGAACAACATATTTCAAGAAAAAACTCTAACTGCAATACTTTTTGAGTTATGAGTCCTGTACTCAAAGTAGCTAAAATTGCTATTACTCACTTATTGTTAGGCCTAAGTCCACAAAACCAAAAAAATTTTCAAGGGCATGAAAATTCATTAGGACAATTAATTTACAAAAAATCTGTAGCTGTACCAGTTTTGGAGAAATCTGCGTGACACACTAATGCACACATGCATGCATGCACAGGATGCATTTTATAATCTCCCTACTGGGCTAAAGCCCGGCGGGAGATAAAAAAATGCAAAAAAGTTGAAATTATATGAATATTTCATATCTTTATTAAATCCCTTCGAAAATAAGGTCAAGTTAATGATGAACTTTGATTATGAGATGCATCACAGATGATCATTAATCCTCAAATATCATCCATTTCTGTCATCAACGGTGAATCTGTGGTATCGCTGCTTGTGATGATACCACTATCTACACAATGTCTTCAAAATGAGGAAACTCTCCTTGTACACACCAATTAATTTCTTTACCACGAAGCCACAACCAGTGTACATGAATAATTGTACTGATGAATAAGTTTCTTGCTTCTTTTATACCTTCACTTCAACAACTCTGTCTGCTCATTTTTTCTCTTCACAGACAATATCTATGTCTCGAAGTGTTGTGAACGATAAAATTATTCTCTTGTTTTGTTATTTTTCTTCAATTTGGTTGTTGTACAAAAGATCAAAAAGCTTCATGATGAACATTCATGTACATGAACACATATTTTACTAGAAATCCAGATTACATAGAATTGAAATTCACCCACCTCCCTGACCATAAACCATGTCTTCACGATGCTTTCTGGTGACATTTGGCGGCAGTGAGAACTTCGAGTCTGCCACCACTTTTCTGGGACTGGCGGGAGCAGACGTGAGAGGAGACTTAGGTATGTGAATAGTGACGGCAGCAGTACTCAGATCAGAGGAAGTGGCAGGAAGTGTGTGGAAGTCACGTCCATAACCCGGCGGTGCAAGAACCTGAAAGGAACAAAAATGCATTTTACTTTTAATGTTTATACTTTAGACAATATACATTTGGATTTAATTTTGCCTTCAATATACTCTACAACTCATAAAACCTGCTAACTTAATCAGGCGGAGGAGGGGGGGGGGGGGGAAATTCCTGTCTTGCTTTTCATTCTTTGTAAGTACCAATTTAAAAGATGTGTCAATCTGCTGAATATTCTTGTTGTAGCAATCATAGATAACTTATAGATACTTTTTTCTGCACTCAAATTACAGACATCATTCAAACATATAAAAATTCCCACTTAAAACCATAGCATGAAAAACAAAACACTATACTTTCTAGAATCACATACCTGACCATCGATATAGGCGACCTCTCCCCTGAGAATGACCCTCCTCACTGTGCCTTTGACCTTCATGCCTGCAAAGGGCGTCCACTTGGACTTGGTGAAGGTCATGGCCTTGGGAATGGTCCACTCTTCGTCCAGATCCACCTCGATGTAAGTGTCTTGCTGCTCTGGGAGATTAAAGATCCGGCGAGGGTTGGTGTACAACTTCTCTACTATATCCTGATAATTGGACATAAAATAAAGAAGCAATTTTAAAGAACTGAGAAACTAATTGGGGCAAACTGTTCACTTTATGTTGTAATTAATTTAACATGCTGCAACTATAGTGTAAAAAAGTTACGAGCTGAAATCTTAGGTGTTTCATGTACAAAGGGTTTTGCTGAATAAGGCATTAATGGATATTTTCTGTTGGTGTAATTTAGAATGGTCAGCACAAACCTCAATGGTCAGTCTTCCATCACTGACCGCTGTGAGTAGAAGAGGTAGCATGGTCTCCAGGCCTGGGAATCCAGGTGGGGGAGTGGACAGAGAACTCTCCTCAACAGCATGTGGTGCTGCAAGTGTAAACATGGACACAAAAGCCTGGGAATTAGTGTTGTGATTGAATTTAAATTTTAGAACCCAGTTACCAAAAGCAGAAATTCGGCGAAAAACCGGGTGCATTTGATTCAGTAAATGCCAAGACAAAAGTTTTCAAATGCATACATGAGCTATAAATCACATATAAATAATGAACCGTGATGTGCTTTTTAAAGACTTTTGAGGGCAGAATGTCTGATACATAGATAGAATATTATAAAATAGCATCAGTCTGAGAGATGCCCGTACCCCACAGCCTAGGGAAATATTTTCAACACCATGAGATATAGAAGTACTGTACCAGTACAAACTTCAGGATACTTTCAGAGCACTGTCAGTTATATAAAGGTCCATTCAATGTTTAAATGGAGAAATAATGTTTAAAAGAAAGATAATGTGTATAAAGATGAAGTATTAACACAAGATAATTCAATAACAAGATGACAGCATTAATCAGTAAACTAAAATTCAACACTCTTTATCTACATCTGCATGGCCGAATTATGGTTTAGATGGTTTGAATATTACCATGCATACGGAAGTGGTAATACATTTAAGGGGCTATCAACATAACGCCTTACTTTTACAGCCGACGAAAGTGGTATATAACAGGGAAATAATTTTTTCAAGGATGTATATTTCTAAGGCTTAAAGTAACAACTTATTGAGGATAATACATCTGTTTGCTATGTGATATGTTGAATAAGGGAAATGAGGTTATGCAATAAAATGTTCTTGTTGTTTTAAACTTATATATTACACATATAAACAGTAAATAACAAAGATAAATGTGAAATAAATATGTTCTGTTTCTGGACACCTAAAATAGGGCGTATACCTCCTCTTCTGACACAATTAGTACACAAAAAGAAAAGCAACAACAGTTTTTTACACACTGTTCCAAAGAAAAATGCCTCACACAAATTTTGAATGAATTAGATTTTTATTTAATTTGGGTATTTATTTGCAGAGATAAAAAACAAAGAAACATAACATTTTATGTTTTCAATTTTTCATCACTCTTTCACATTACACTCATTTAAAATTTAAAGAAACCACTATTTCAAATTGTAAATCATTCAAATTAATCTGTATGCTTTTGGAGCTTTGTGTATGTACATGTACTTAGATCTTTATTTAGAACTGCTTGGTGTTCACAGTGTGTCACACTACCTGAGCCTCTCCCTTCTCAGTATATCTCAGTATATATGTCTCTAAATAAAAACAAAATTTCCTTACATGAATGTCTATGTTTTAAAAATAAACTACTCCATTCTCATTGAATATATGTACATCTTATGTTCCATCAGTGAGAATTATATTTTACATGGACAGATATACTCTTTCAATGTAAGAAGTGCCTTGACTAATGTAAACAAAGTTTTGTAAATTATTGCTAAAAAAACTTTTATCAGATTAGTATAACACTAGATAGATTTATTATATTGAAAATTAAGGTGAAACAAATATAGATTCAGTGTGTATAAAATATACGCTTCACTGTAAGTAAGCAGAAAGGCTATATAGACACGCAGCAATGATTACAAAACCTATTACTATATGCAGTGTTTTATATTGATCTTTTTAAACCACTGCAAGAAAATGACGTAAATATACCTCTCGTAATGAATAGTCCGTGCATAGCAACAGTGACTCTGTCTGCTACACCATCTGGTGGATGTTACGTAAACAAATTTTATGTACTTACGTTGATAGCCCCATTAATGAATGCTTATTGTGGTGTTGGAGCAAAATCTGAGGCTCACTTGATGAAATTCTATCTCTTACAATGGGAAGTTATGAAAGTAAAATTCTTAATAAATTCTAATATGACTTTTGCTTAATCTGCATCAAAAGACAGACCCAAAGGTCCATGAAGATTTTAAAGCTCAAGGTCACTACGACAAGGTAAAAGGTCAAATTAAGATCATACCATGATAATACACACCTATAGCCCCTAACCAATGTCCCTACCAAGTATTAACTTCCTACACCTTACAATTTCTGAGATATAGGCCTGACAAGATTTTATAGGTCAAGGTCACTATGGTAAGGTCAAAGGTCAAATCAAGGTCAGATCATGACGTTGCACAACTACACCCCCTAACCAATGTCCCTACCAAGTATCAACTTCATACACCTTACGGTTTCCGAGATATAGCCCAGACAAGATTTTATAGGTCAAGGTCACTACAGCAAGGTCAAAGGTGAAATCCTGGTCAGACCATGACGTTGCACATCTACACAGCCTAACCAATGTCCCTACCAAATATCAACTTCCGACACCTTACGGTTTCCGAGATATAGCCCAGACAAGATTTTATAGGTCAAGGTCACTACGGCAAGGTCAAAGGTCAAATCAAGGTCAGATCATGACGTTGCACAACTACACCCCCTAACCAATGTCCCTACCAAGTATCAACTTCATACACCTTACGGTTTCCGAGATATAGCCCAGACAAGATTTTATAGGTCAAGGTCACTACAGCAAGGTCAAAGGTGAAATCCTGGTCAGACCATGACGTTGCACATCTACACAGCCTAACCAATGTCCCTACCAAATATCAACTTCCGACACCTTACGGTTTCCGAGATATAGCCCAGACAAGATTTTCAAACTCAAGGTCACTACGGCAAGGTCAAAGGTCAAATCAAGGTCAGACCATGACGTTGCACACCTACACCCCCTAACCAATATCCCTACCAGGTATCAACTTCCTACACCTTACGGTTTCTGAGATATAGCCCGGACAAGATTTTATAGGTCAAGGCCACTACGGCAAGGTCAAAGGTCAAATCAAGGTCAGACCATGACGCTGCACACCTACACCCCCTAACCAATGTCCCTACCAAGTATCAACTTCATACACCTTACGGTTTCTGAAATATAGCCTGGACAAGATTTTATAGGTCAAGGTCACTACGGCAAGGTCAAAGGACAAATCAAGGTCACACCATGATGTTGCACACCTACACCCCCTAACCAATGTCCCTACCAAATATCAACTTCCCACACCTTACAGTTTCCGAGATATAGCCCGGACAACATTTTATAGGTCAAGGTCACTACAGCAAGGTCAAGGTCAAATCAAGGTCAGACCATGACGTTGCACACCTACACCCCCTAACCAATATCCCCACCAAGTAACAACTTCCTACACCTTACGGTTTCCAAGATATAGCCCGGACAAGATTTTATAGGTCAAGGTCACTACGGCAAGGTCAAAGGTCAAATCAAGGTCAGACTATGACGTTGCACAACTACACCCCCTAACCAATGTCCCTACCAAGTATCAACTTCCTACACCTTACGGTTTCTGAGATACAGCCCGGACAAACTATTTCCCGCCGCCCACCCGCCCGCCCGGACGCCCGCCCATCCGGACACCATGGGTGAAAACAATACCCCGACAGCCCTTAAGGGCTGTGGGGTAAAAATACTGTGAAATATTCGTTGTTGTTGAATATTTGGGTAAGCTTATGCTAAAATAATGAATATGTGAGAAAAGTGGCTTTGATTAAAGAAAACGAAACATAACTGGATCAGTGTCTTTCGGTCGGAAAATAGGTATCCGGCTTACTGTCTTCTACACTACTGGGAATGTATACATGAGGCGGTGATAGAAGAGATGCATTTGTAAACTAGATTGGGCCAACTCGGCGCCAACATATCCCCAGACAGGTCATCACTCACGCCACAGGTTTTGATCGGGAATTTTTTATTTAATCCATTTGTTGTATGCCATATATATTGGGAAAAGTTATATGAACTTCAGCACATCAATCTACTAAGTTTACATCTTCCCAAGGAAGATGGTGTATCCCCAGACGTTGAATACATAACTCAACAGATCATATTTTCAATCATCCTGCAATGATAACTCTGAACCTATTTTCAAAGTATTTAAATGATTGATGATTGAATGTCCATTCAAAATTAATAATCTCAAAAGAGCATATCTGTTTCTATATTTGTTGACAAATAAAATATTATTTTTAACTCAACTCATCATACTTTTCAATCTTCCTGCAAAGGGTAACTCTGAACCTATTTTCAAAGTATTTAAATGATTGATGATTGAATGTCCATTCTAAATTCATAATTCCAAAAGCGTATCTCTGTTTCTATATTTGTTCACAAATAAAATATTATTTAAAAATCATATATTATTTATATTATTATTTTATTATATTATTTTTAGAATTTGCATTGTTTTTCAGTTATTCATTTCCTCAATTCCTATATATGTGGTCCATATATATGCAACCTAAATATGTGACACAATCTCAGTTCTGACTCCCTTTGTCTTAGATAATTAGATAATGAAGCAAACACCACCTCCCACCCCCACCCCACCTCTCTCCCCTTCTCCACACCTCTCTCACTATTACAGAAGATCTGTATACCTTTGTTTATTTAGTGTCACTCAATAGCTGGAGGTCCCAGAGGTGGGTGGGGGATGGGGGGTGGGACTACAAAGAGATGGAGTGTTGCAGCACAAATGGTAAACAAACACTTATAATATAAAAGGGGTAATCAAATACAAAAAGCTCAGTTAATCTTATCACTAAAATAAAATCAAATATATAAATAAGGAATGTCTATTAAAGGCCTAAATTTTGGAGTACATACAAGAAAAACATATTGATATATTCTCAGATGATATTTCACTTAGATGAGAGACATAGTTTGAAAGCTACAGTGCTTGAAGATGGCAAAAAGTCCATAAATTGGGTCTCTGTGGGCAATTTTGAGATCTTAAGTCGGCCTAACAGGTAAACCTACAGCCTTTAAATTTTTCACAGACAAGGATTACATATAAGAGTTACATCTAGTGCAGTTTGAGACTCATCAGAATTACCACTTCCAAATTATAGGGCAAAATAAGTTAAAAATATAGGAAAAAAGTCCTAAGTGGGGTCTTTATGGGCCTCAAAGACAATTTTTTCCTCAACTTAAAGTCTTGATTTTCGGCACATGTACTAAGAATATATTAATGTGTTCTCAGGTAAAATTTGAGGCAGATAAGCCTCATAGTTTGTGACCTAGAGGGCTCTAAGTGGCCAAAAGTGCAATTTCTGACCTTAAGGTGGCCATAAGTTTTTTATTATTGGGAGTTTAAGGTCACCTTAAAATAGGGATTCTTCCTTTGGGCATCCTTAACATGTGTACCAAGTTTGAAAAAAAAATATTAATCCGTTTTTGAGTTATCGCGTACACAAGGAAATTTGTACGGCGGCGGCGGCGCGACGGACCTGAATCCAATATATCCCCGACTTTTGTCTGGGGATATAAATATAATGGTTGAACCATCACAATGATAATAAAGAAGTAAGGGTGACAACAACCAGTTGTGCTGTACTATGGACATGATGAAATTTGCATTTGAGTAATCCCTGGTTAATATCCAGCCTGCCTTTCAGAGTATGAAAAGTCACATAAAAATTAACGTACAATAGCTAAATCCATAAACCCATGAGGTAATTAACAGAGGTCACTCTAAGGAATAGATTGGGACCTAATGCACTGGTTACAAACCATATCACAACATGCAGCTGAGTGGATAGTGAAAATCAGTACATATGAGCTAATCAATATTTTGCACTGAAAATTACCAGGCATCAGAACAACATTTCAAATATCAGGACCAAGATTCAAACCCATAATCTTGGAAGTTGGCGGCAAGTGTGTTACCGCAACAACACAACCCTCTTGGTTGAATAAACAATCCACTGGTTGCCTTTGAAGTAACGATATATGCTGCAAATTCTTTTCATATAACTCTAATATTTCTACATATATGTATTCTATGTATATCTATTTTTAATATGTTCATTATATGTTTACAGTATGTACCCTACGTATACATTTTAAATCAATAACTCTGTTAGGATCTGTGGTGGTGTTACCATCGAAAGTAACCAGGTCCCAACAACAAAAATTGGACAAAAATAGCATCAGAGATGCCTGTACCCCACAGCCTAGGGAAATATTTTCAACACCATGAGATATAGAAGTACTGTACCAGTACAAACCTCAGGATACTTTCAGAGCACTGTCAGCTGTATAAAGGTCCAAACAATGTTTAAATGGAGAAATAATGTTCAAAAGAAAGATAATGCGTATAAAGATGAAGTATTAAAACAAGATAATTCAATAACAAGATGACAGCATTAATCAGTAAACTAAAATTCAACACTCTTTATCTACATCTGCATGGCCGAATTATGGTTTAGATGGTTAGAATATTACCATGCATACATAAGTGGTAATACATTTAATGAATGCTTATTGTGGTGTTGGAGCAAAATCTGTGGCTCACTTGATGAAATTCTATCTCTTACAATGGGAAGTTATGAAAGTAAAATTCTTAATAAATTCTAATATGACTTTTGCTTAATCTGCATAAAAAGACAGACCCAAAGGTCCAAGAAGATTTTAAAGGTCAAGGTCACTATTTCAAGGTCAAAGGTCAAATCAAGGTCACACCATGATGCTGCACACCTACACTCCTAACCAATGTCGCTACCAAATATCAACTTCCTTCACCTTACAGTTTCCAAGATATAGTCCAAACAAGATTTTATAGGTCAAGGTCACTACGGCAAGGTCAAAGGTCAAATCAAGGTCAGATCATGATGTTGCACACCTACACAGCCTAACCAATGTCCCTACCAAATATCAACTTCCTACACCTTACAGTTTCCGAGATATAGCCCGGACATGATTTTATAGGTCAAGGTCACTATGGCAAGGTCAAATCAAGGTCAGACCATGACGTTGCACACCTACACCCCCTAACCAATATCCCTACCAAATATCAACTTCCTACACCTTATGGTTTCTGAGATATAGCCCGGACAAGATTTTATAGGTCAAGGTCACTACGGCAAGGTCAAATCAAGGTCACACCATGACGTTGCACACCTACACCCCCTAACCAATGTCCCTACCATATATCAACTTCCTACACCTTACGGTTTCCGAGATATAGCCCGGACAAGATTTTATAGGTCAAGGTCACTACGGCAAGGTCAAAGGTCAAATCAAGGTCACACAATGACGTTGCACAACTACACCCCCTAACCAATGTCCCTACCAAGTATCAACTTCCTACACCTTACGGTTTCTGAGATATAGCCCGGACAAGATTTTATAGGTCAAGGTCACTACGGCAAGGTCAAAGGTCAAATCAAGGTCACACCATGACGTTGCACAACTACACCCCCTAACCAATGTCCCTACCAAGTATCAACTTCCTACACCTTACGGTTTCTGAGATATAGCTTGCACAAAATTTTATAGGTCAAGGTCACTACGGCAAGGTCAAAGGTCAAATCAAAGTCACACCATGACGTTGCACACCTACACCCCCTAACCAATGTCTCTACCAAATATCAACTTCCTACACCTTACAGTTTCCGAGATATAGCCCGGACAAGATTTTATAGGTCAAGGTCACTACGGCAAGGTCAAAGGTCAAATCAAGGTCAGACCATGACGTTGCACACCTACACCCCCTAACCAATATCCCCACCAAGTATCAACTTCCTACACCTTACGGTTTCCGAGATATAGCCCGGACAAGATTTTATAGGTCAAGGTCACTACGGCAAGGTCAAATCAAGGTCAGACTATGACGTTGCACACCTACACCCCCTAACCAATGTCCCTACCAAATATCAACTTCCTACACCTTACGGTTTCTCAGATATAGCTTGCACAAGATTTTATAGGTCAAGGTCACTACGGCAAGGTCAAAGGTCAAATCAAAGTCAGACCATGACGTTGCACACCTACACCCCCTAACCAATGTCCCTACCAAATATCAACTTCCTATACCTTACGGTTTCCGAGATATAGCCCGGACAAGATTTTATAGGTCAATGTCACTACGGCAAGGTCAAAGGTCAAATCAAGGTCAGACTATGATGTTGCACAACTACACCCCCTAACCAATGTCCCTACCAAGTATCAACTTCCTACACCTTACAGTTTCCGAGATATAGCCCGGACAAGATTTTCAAACTCAAGGTCACTACGGCAAGGTCAAAGGTCAAATCAAGGTCAGACCATGACGTTGCACACCTACACCCTCTAACCAATGTCCCTACCAAGTATCAACTTCCTACACCTTACGGTTTCTGAGATACAGCCCGGACAAACTATTTCCCGCCGCCCGCCCACCCGCCCGCCCATCCGGACACCTTGGGTGAAAACAATACCCCGACAGCCCTTAAGGGCTGTGGGGTAAAAACCAGATTCGTTTGAATGAGTATACATCAAACTGTAAAATCTTCTATGGCAGTAAATGAAACTATTCTGTAGTAATCTGCAGTATTCTGTCACTTTAGTCGTCATAATTTTGTTTTGTGCCACTAAGGGCTTCCTGGTGCAGAAATTAAACACTATAAAAACGTGATTAGATCACACTCGACTGACCATGATCTGTGGCAAAGCAGTCGATGATGTCCATATTTTCCCACAATGCATCTTGGTCTTCCTTGGTGACAAGCTTAGGCCGCACTTCCCCCTTGAAGCAGGTGCCCTCTAAAGCACCCTCTGTGAGAAACAGGTGGTGTGGTGTGACCTCACAGGTCACTGGCAGTCCACGCTCTTTGGCTACTTTGATCACGAGAATCTGAATTCAACATTGAACGAACTGAATGAAACAAAATATATATCAAAAGAATAAAATAAATCTACATTAATAATTAAATATGAGCAGAACATAGTGACAGGTGGCTGTTACAATGAAGATAACTAAAATCAAAACAGTAATGTGAAGATAAATATAACAAAATATGATGAATTAACACCAATTTTCGAAGAAAAGAATAATTTTGGATTAATTTAGGCAAAATTAATATGGGCCTGAGTTTACTTCTTTAACAATAAAAATCTGAATGAATCTGTCACAAAAATCTGACTATCACCCGTACGTGGGTTCGACTCCCACATGTGGTAATGACGAGGGCTTGTCCCAATATGACCCCGGCTATTAAATAGGACGTAAAACTCCATCTTTGACCTTGCTCCATTTTTAATCCAAGCTATATTTATTTCTCATAGACACCCTGACATCCCCAGGCTATGAAAATGACTTTCTGCCAGTACCAAATAACCTATCAAAGAAAACATTAAACTGTACCTCCTCTTTCCTTGCCACATGACACACATGGACGGGTCTCTGATACAGCTCAGCCAATAAGATTACAGCGGCTGTGGTGCGCGACTCGGCATGGCAACAAATTGGCATCTTCTTCGGCCAGTGCTCAAAATGCTATAATATAAAGGTACATGAATGTTACGGACTTTAGTTCTTGTTCCAACTAAAGTTTGAACCCAAGTACTCCGTTATTATTATCCTCATCCTCAAATGGGTGCGTTTTTTTTATCGAAAACAAACCTTCATAAAAGCCATGGAGGAATCTGGAAAATATTTATCTTAATAAATATAACTATATTACTGTTTATTATATGAATGATAATATATATTTACTTGACATATATAGTGTCAATTTATTTTCATGTCTGCTAATACTAACACATATTCAAAAAGAACATTTAGTAAAGTGGTGTCGAGATGTTCACTGGATTATAGAAACTATACTTTTTGAGTGACAACTTAGTTTGAAAACGCTTTGCCAAGTACTTAGTTTATTTTTGAACTTGATAGAATTTGCATGATTTTTGTCAGAAGTGGAAAAAAACGAATGGAGGTTAATTGTGTTAAAAACCGCTGATATCACATACAGAAATATTATACTTTTTTCACATTTTCAATTCCATATCGTTCAATACTTTATTCTTTAAAGAACATGCACTAATTAAGGTTATGGATGTTCTATATAATGAAATGATGCTTACTAAAACAGTATAACAGCCGAAGTACAATCAAATTTTAACATCCTCATCAGCAATGGCAGTACTTAACATCTAGGACTGGACATAAATTTCCCTTAATGTCAACCATCAATAACAATAGGCAGTCCAGTGATTTGAAGATGTCTGGTTTGCGGGATCATTAAGTGCAAACCACTTAAGGGGGGAGAAACGAGAAGGTGATGCTCATGGTGAAAATCTCTTTTTAAATTTCAAACAACTCAACCAAGGATGCACCTGCCGTAAGATCCATTAAGTATTCTTTTATATTTCATCACTACTCCTGTGTTTGGGTTTGTACATTCTTGGACACTTTTTATTTATTGTGACATTAATTTGATGTTATAAAATAGTTTTTCTGTAATATTTATGAAAACTAGGAGACTTTTCTAAATATTACATTTTGGTAAATGAAGTTAAACAAATTTTACTGCAAGAAATAATATTTCAATATCAATCAATATGGAAAGCCAAAGACATGCTAAATATCAATAATGACATTTCCATTCAATACTTATA
Source organism: Sabellastarte sp. h YS-2021 (assembly GCA_964017235.1). Lineage (NCBI taxonomy): Eukaryota > Metazoa > Annelida > Polychaeta > Sabellida > Sabellidae > Sabellastarte > Sabellastarte sp. h YS-2021. The sequence goes on from OZ024929.1 coordinate 32,537,438, forward strand.
TTCAAAAGTTCAGATATCATTAGAGAAAACAACATTTCCACGATTTTTACTCCAAATTATTCTTCATGGAGTATCCAAGTGCAGCTTACCTTCATCCAGTCTGAGACTTCATCCATTCTCAGTGTGGTGAAGGTGTCGTTCAGGTACATCTTCAGTGCACATGACTCCCCGGCAAACTTGGGCACTTCGGTGGAGTTGGTTGTACTGGCCCCGATAAAGATACCATAATCACAGCGACAGGAGTTCATTGCCAGCTATATATCAGCATACATATTTTTATTTTAAGACTGATTATAGCATAAACATGGGAACTATTATTCTTAAGAGTTTTTTATACAAAATTTGACAGAAAAGAAATCCAAAGAAAATTTTTATGCCTGGTTATGTAGACATAATTTTTTGTTGTTGTTTCTTTTACATAGTATACTGTCATATGCATACAACTAGTCTGCCTTAGATATTGGAACTGCATTATGTAATACTGACAAAATTCCTTGTGGTCAAGGTGTTAACATATAAGAATACTAAACTTGCCTCAAAGTAAATACAGTAGAACCTCTATTATCCTATTATCCAAATTTTCAATTATCCAACTTCAAACCCACTCTTCCAACTCCAGTTAAACCTGTTATTTTAGCCGTTCTATTTTCATTCCCTTCTGTTATCCAATGTAATTGCTACTCCCTTAAGAGGGTAAAGTGACAGAGGTGCTACTGTATTGGCTAGAAAACTTTCACAGTAATGAGTAATTTAAAGAAAAATGTCTTCTATTTACCCAGATATTACAGAATATGGAGTAAATTATATGTTTTTTAGCAAAAACCACAACTTTAATTGATATTATGTGACGGAAATGCTGAAATATAGCATACTTTACACAAACGTTTCATTACGCGGGCAATCCTTGAGAGTAACCGAGTAGTTAAAATGGACTCGAGTCCTAGCAAAGACCGACTTGTTTATCGAGGCTTGAGTAACAATTTGCAGACCTAGCAAATACTTAAGTATTGTCACTGACAACGTGTTGTGCCCCTGATTATTTTTCAAACATGCTTTTTTTAATTGAACACAAATTAAGTAGTAACATTGAAACAGGATGTAACCAGCTGAGAAGTTAATGGGAGTGTAATTGGCAGAAAAAAATTTAATAAAAATCACAGAAATATAGTTCTACGAAATATAAAGTTAGAAGAAAGGGAAGGGGGGACTAATGAGTGCTTGATAGTCCAATAATATCCATAAAGAATCACACAAATTGGTTGATGCCAATTGGGGCCAGAGTGTGTAATTTGGGTGTCCAGTCCAACTCAGTTCACATGTGCCTGGCTGTATTGGATGCCTCAAATTATGGTGTACACTACTCTAGCACAGAGAACTACATGTATCTGCGGTTGTGTCCATCATTCTTGGAATGACGTGAAACTAGGTTAGTTGTCCATCCTTTAAGACTGTCATTATGTTCATGTTCTTCTCCTAAATGCCCTTTTTATTTATTGGTATATGTTGCATTTAGAGTAGGTTATCAGGTAGATTGCATTTGATTTCGGACCTGTGCATAAATAAGTTAACATAGTTTGGTGCTAATGATGTGCCCATGGCAGTTCCAGGTCATGATGTTTTGGTCTCGGGTTTGAGAGTGTGCCAGAGATATTCAACCTCAATGCTGGGTTTTGCCGTATTGAGAGTGTTCAATGTCTCATCTGATATCCTTGTGATTGGGGTGGGTGTGTCACAACCACTTCAGAGGTGATGGTTCAGAGGTGATGTTGTCTCGGTACACGGCATTACAGAAATCAGTCTGACTAGCAGTTGATGAAGATGCACTCATAGTAAAAACTACAATAAATATACTTCCTGCTTATAGACAGACTAGACTCAATAAAATGTTGTTGCCCAACAACATTTTATTGAGCCTAGTCTGTCTATAAGCAGGAAGTATATTTATTGTAGAAATATAAAGTTACCTTAATTACAAAATCACTCACTTTTTGTGCCAATGCAAAGGACTGCTTGTCTACTAGTGGCGGGTTTGTATTTGGCATAGCGAGTACCATGGTAACGCCTCCAGCCAGAGCGGATGCTGTGCCCGAGTTAAAGTCTTCCTTGTGAGTTGCTCCTGGTTCTCGCAAATGTACATGGACATCGATTAAACCTGTAAACAGAGCAAGAATGTTAAGGTTTTAGTAATGGCTCTTGATTATAGCTTCTGATTATTGCTGAAAGAGGCTAAACTGTTACTTATCGTTAAAACTATAAATATTTCGAGGTAAGATCTTAAAATGTATCAAATTAAAGCATTTTATCTGTATTATATTTCTAAAATATCAAAACATTATGTCACTGGCAATTTAGCCAACAATCTGGTGAATTTATTGTTTTTCTAGCATCTCTCGATCCGCCATTTTGTTTGTTTACATCTGGAACAGATGTTATTTTCAGTATTTCTAAAACATGCTAAACCTCGGAAATGGTTAATCGGTTAGTTGATGATTAAAGCAAGCTACTACCCAGCTAGCAAATTTTGCTAATCATTTCAGTTCTACTGTTGCTGAATTATTTCATTTTGATTTCTGAAAGGATGAATAAAGGTCTGGAACCAAAACAATTTTTAATGTTCCCTTGACACCATGTCATTCTATATGGACTGCTGTAAAGAGAAAAATTTGTATAAAAATATTGGTGTTTATCTGATATTGATAGTTTTGAACACTGACCAATGGTCAATAGGTGACTAACCAGGTAAGCGTACAATCTTCTGTGAAGTCAGGCAGTCCATGTTGGTCTTCATTGCTGGTTGGTCTCCTACTTTGCGCAGAGCCTACAAAACAAGACAATACAGTATGTTTGGTGGTTGTGAGTACACACATTTAACTGTACAAGACACCTGCAGGTCACTTTATCTATCATCCACTATTGGAATAGCACCTCTGTTATACAACATTCTATTATCTGTATATTCAATGTTATAACCTCATTTCCACTCTACCAGATTAGTATTTCTTCATTGTTAACTCTGACATGGAGGTTATGTTTTTGTCTGTTTTCTGTGTTTGCAAAATAACTTAAAAGTTATGGACAGATTTGGCTAAAGGAAATTTTGACAATGTGACAAGAAACAGATGATTTGATTTTGGTGGTCAAATTGGTTTAATTTTATTATATAATAATGAACCCATTAGCAGGATTTACCTCAATAAGAAGTTTGGTGCACTTCACATCGGTGATCAGCGGTACAGAATAATCCACAGCCATCCTCCTTGTTTTGTAACCCTGGCAACATAAAACCACATGACTCACATGTCAAAATTCGAAAATAATTCAATAATTGTTTTAATATCTGTACCTAACCATCAATTTTTGTTGCTATTTTAGGTTTTATCAGGGAAGAGTCTACATAACCAGACTCTAAGGCGCAACACCCAAGATCTTTTGGTCAATGGGTATAGGATGGGTCATTACCATAGATACTGACTAAGTATTAATAAACCTATGGTGGGAAGGCTTTGGCAATCAAATACGTGATTTCAGCTTCTTTCCAAAGGAGGTGACAGCTACTGATTAGACATAATCTCAAAAACAAATTTCAAAACCAACAATAAACACTGAAGGATATTCTGAAAGAGAAATAAACAACTATTTCTTGGACTTTACCTGTGATTGAACCACAAAAGAGTCTCATCCTTTATTTATTCATATAGGATATTTTGGGATTGAATCTCCCATCTAGTCAGCACAGTTTATTTCGACATTACACTTACTTGAGTCATAAATGAAGACGCAGCCCTGGATCCTCCATTTCTTGTGGGCAGGTTGATAACCAGTCCAACTTTGTTCTGAGACAGGAAGTCAGCGATGGTGCTCTGGTGGAATCCATTGCCACCTGCTTTACCACCACCTGATTCTGTGTTCTCATACGGCCAGTCTACCTCTTGCACCTGGAAAGACAAAATCAACAGACTTTATTTCATATAAAAGCTTTGCTTGTAGAAACACAAATTAAGTGTAGAAACTGAAATATCATAGTTTATCAATACAACCGGATATCACAGGGTACAGATATTGGTTTGGAGCCACCTTAAAGATGTATCGCCTCACACTGGCTAATATAAAAACTTTGTTTATTTTAGCTTGTGAGAATAGATATTTACATACATAATATCACGAAAGCTGTATTCAGGTTCTGCTCTACACAAAAATTAACCTTCAGGACATATAATTTGACCTTTGGCTCATGCTGTGACCTTCAGATTCTGCTGTACAAATTTTTTTACCTTCAGGTTATACTCTACACAGAATTTGGCCTTCAGGTTCTACTGTTAACAGAATATAACCTTCAGATTCTGTTATATATGGAATATGACCTTCAGGCCATGTTTAAATAGAATTTGACCTTTAAGTAAGTCCTGTTATGTAAAAATGTGATCTTCAGGATTGGTCATACATAGAATTTATCCTTAAGTCATGCTGTATACAGAGTTTGACTTTCAGGTTCTGTTGCACATAGAAATAGACATTCAAGTTATGCTGTACATATATTTTGACCTTCAAGTCCTGCTGTATATACATTTTGATATACATATAATTTTGACCTTCAGTTTTGTTGTACATAGATGTACAGTTCATGCTGTACATGGAACTTGACCCTCACCTACTGCTGGACATAACATTTGAATTTCATTTCTGTTGTACATAGATTTGGATCTTCAGCTACTGCTGTATATAGACACTGATTTTCAGTTCTGTCATACATTAAGTTTGATCTTTCCGATCATACTGTACAGAGAATTTGATCTTCAGTTCTGTTGTACATAAATTTAGACCTTCAGGTCATCTTCAGGTTCTGCTCTAAATTTCACACATACCTTGATTCCATGCTCTGAGTAGAAGTCTGCAGTCCCCATGCTTGCATACAGTTTGTAGCCCATACTTTCCATGGTGCGGATGGTGGGCAGCAACTCACGCTTATTCTGAAAAAAGATTTAAAAATGCTAATATACACAATATGCCATGGAATGGTTTGATATGAGTTATATATTGTAAAAATGTTATTAGAATATTTTACTTAGAAAGACAATGTAAATTTACATCATTAACATCGAGAATAAATTTTAAAACAATTATCAATCGATAATGACATACAGATACATGTTACCAACACGACTATACTGACAATACACTCACTGCCCAGCTTCCAATAGATAACAGTATGTTTTTCTTGGGAATCCTGAAGCCGGTGCTGAGTAGAGCTTTGAGGTAAGCTTCCTGTCTACTTTCACCAAAACACGCCACTTCTCCAGTACTGGCCATTTCAACACCTAGCAACACGTCAGCACCCGCCAAACGTGAGTACGAAAATACAGGCACCTGTAAACCAGAGAATGGCCAGTTTCTCAGACATGTCACATACATAAAACTGTGTATAATCCAGGCATGTGTACAGTTTGTAAACTTATGGAGTATTAAAACCAAAATAATTCAATACAAACAAGATTACTCAACAGAATAAACTGGCAAATTACAACTAATAAAAAAAAACACAAAAAAAAACTCCATTTGAAGAATGTAAATTTGAAGATTACAAATGTTTAAACCTACCTTATGACTAATTGGGCAGGATTCTATGACCTGAATGGGGTAGTGGGGTGGAGAGATGGCACACAATAGAATAGTACTGTGGGCATTTCATTTGTCTTGCATGTCTAACTTTGAATCAAACACTGACTATCATTGGGAAAGCTGTCGACAACCTACTGATACCTAATGGTTTTTACTGCAAAGTTTTGACAACTTGTATGCCCTGCTTTCCTCCATCCCCTCTAGTATTTTCAGTAATTTTCCCTCTGGCGACACCCACAACCCTGAAATACTGACCTAGATCTTCCCTTGACTATCCCCTTGAACGATACTTTTTGTTAACCTAGTGCACGGAGTTCCCCATTGCGAGGAAGATACTGTGCCTGTAAAGCAAAAGATTGGATTACCTTGACACCCACACGTCCACAGCCCTGCAGGACGTTGACTGGTTCCATCTTTTCACCTACCACCACTCGTGTTGCCATGGCAATAAAGTTGTGATCCAGGGATTTAGAGATGAATGGGAAGGATCTGGAGACTCTTAAATTGCACTCAATCACTTTCAGTTGATTGTCCTGGAAGGTGTTTATTATGACACATCAACTTCAATAACATTATTACAAAACAAAATCAGGATTCGTGAAAATGTTTTACATTACACAGGCAATTTACATTTTACATAATTCTTGTTATTTTAAAATGTAAAAGATTTACTTATATTACATAGGAATCCAGCTACACTTTTAGTGTAGTTTCTCAAGTGAGCTTTGATATATCAAAATTATTGTGTAACACACGTATTTGTTTTTACATTGATCTTAGGGGTGTGACGAGTACAAATAATTCAGGTCAATTACTCGCAGATAAAAACTCGACTCGACATCGAGGCCTCGCGACATTTAGTATCCACCATAACAGGAAACGACATCCAATATGGCGGCTCCCGTAAACAAAAAAAATATAAAGATAAAAGCTTTGAATTGTTTTATTAACTAAAAAACGTAACCGGTTCTCTTGGTTGTTGTATATACACGAGCATTCGACCCTAAGAATTGGAGTCGAATTTTCGTGAAATTTGCCTCGCTCGGCGAGTGTCGACTGCTCGGTCACACCCCTAATTGATCTTAATCTAAAAGTTGACTGTCATCTAGATAATCATGACTATTTTTGAAATAATCCGATAAATGTTGTTCTTTATGTTTTAAAGATTTAACCAAGTTTACAATTTGGGACACCAAAATTTCTGCAATTGAAGTTCATAACACAGGACACATTCTACTGTAAGCGGTCATGCGACTTATTTCAATCAATCTTCTACCTTGGCAATCAGTTGCATGTTGAGGGGTCCTGACACCTCCAGTTCCTTGGCAATAGAGCAGATAATCATCTTGATCTTGGCCAGAGTTTCATCATTCAAATCCTGTGGTGGCGTTACCAATGTGGCATCGCCTGCAAAACAATAACCATAGAACTAAACTTAACAATTGGGGACGATAGATATCAAAGGAGCAATAAGCAACTGATCACATACCCTGTTAATCATCTTAATCTTTCTGTAAAAAGTTTATTTATTTAAATCTTATAGTGGGATTACAAATATGAGTCACCCTTGATCTGCATTTTAACAGCTGGAAGATAGAAACAAAGGAGCAATAATAACTAATTTATATAGATAATAAAGTGATTACAGATTGTTTGATCTTGGTAGCAATCTCTTCAGTCAGGTCCTGTGATGTTATGACCGTCACTACATAGTATCTGACACTGAGGACATAACACTACAAATCATAAATAGACTGACACAAAATCATTTTATTTAACTCTAGCATTTGTGTTAAACCTCACAAAATTGCAAATTTAATAAGTAAATTAAATTTTTATAAGTTAATACCCTATCCAATGGACAATTGCTAATTCGGTCGGCGCAGACCGGCCCGCCAAACGCCAGAAAAAGACGTCCTGTGTTACCACTGGCTGGCCGGTCCGTAGTACTGTGCACTCCCCAGATGGCGCCTCGTACTTCCTTCCTGTCTAGACAACCTGACGTCATAGCATCTTTTTCGTTGTCTAAACCTCTTAGACCCCTAGTAAGCTGATAGCGGGGTCGGTGGGAGGGTCTTGTGTGTCCATTGGATAGGGTATTAACTTATAAAAATTTAATTTACTTATTAAATTTGCAATTTTATTGCGTTAATACATCCTATCCAATGGGCAATTGCTGAATAACTACCGCTTGGTCGGCGGGTAAGTTACTAGGGACTTATGTGAACTCACAAGTAATAGCAAATTTTAACCTACGGTCTAGGCTGACTTTGTCAGGAGACCTATAGGTCCAGGCCTGGGTTGACCTTAAGGTCAGGAAACCCTGTAAGGCCATGGTCGGTTGCCAGCAGCCGGTTACCCGGGGCTATACCGCCGTCGCCCCCCCTTTTTTGCAGACCTGCTCTGAGGTAGGGGAAGAGAGGGATGAGTTCAGTCCCAGAATGCAAATAAACCTCCCGAAGGAAGCACGCCACACTTAATTCTTATGTACATGAAGAATTGTTATGCACATATACAAATCTCCTCAATCTAATGGCCACTTGTGGATCTGCTGAGCAGCCACTACCTAGCCCAATTGGTAAAGCTCTGAATCAGCCCAAGCCCCGGCCTTCATATAAAACTGTGTGAAGGTATTGTGACTTCAGTGGCGGGCTAACAAGATTGGATCTAAGGAGACTCCCGACTGGAAGACCTTAGAAGGAGCAAAGGCCCTGACATCATGGGCTTTAACCTGATGCTAAAAGTGGGCCTTCTGGTCAGAGAGCTCATAACATAGGATCACAGTCTGCTTGATCCATGAGGAGATAGTGGCAGGGGAGATGTCTTTGTCGAAACCTTTCTTGAAGGAGACAAAGACTAACTCCTCGTGCTGCCTGAGGTCTGGAGTCCTGTCCAAATAGTAGCGCAAGGCTCTGACTGGACACAGGGATCTGTCAGACTTGAGGGATTTATCTAGAGTAGGAGCCCGGGCTGGTATGACCACTGGGGCTACACTCTCTGGACCCTCTTTTGCCAGCTGATTCTTGGAAAGAAAGCTGGGAGATGGAAACAGGGACACCTTAGACCAATTGGATTGGTGTCTGATGTTCTTGTGCTGCCATGCATGGATCTCACTCCTTCTTTTGCCAGAGCCCAGGGCCAAAAGGAAGACAGTTTTGAAGGTCAGATGCTTCAGAGATGTCTCCCTAAGAGGTTCGAAAGGAGCCCTTGTCAGCTGGTGTAATACCAGGGAAAGGTTCCAGGAGGGTATTCCCCTCCGCCCTCAGGGTCTATCTCTGTGGAAACTTTCCAAGAGACGAGTGAGATTATCATCTTTGCTGATATTGACTGTTGTATTACCTAGTTTATCAGCAATGGCAGACCTGTATCCATCAATGGTGCTGGGCTGTAACTTCTTGTCCTCAAAGAGGTACATTAGGAAGTCAGCCACTGACTTTACAGGTGGTGACCTGAAGTCCACCTGATTAGTGACGCACCACTTTGTAAAAATGGACCACTTTGCCTCATAGACTGATCTGGTAGATATTCTTTGAGGAGCCTCAATTCTTGCTGCCACTGTCTCAGAGAAGCCCTGTTCTTTGATTTTTGTGGCTCTAGGAGCCAGGCATGGAAATTAAGGTTTGTCAGATTTCTGTGAGGGATCTGATTGAAGGGCTGTGTCAGCAGATTGGGCAGGTTGGGCAGGCTGAGAGGGGCCTGACTGGACAGGGTCACCAAGACCCCAAACCAAGGCATGTTGGGCCACCCCGGGGCAATCATAATGATCCTTTTGCACGGGGAGTCCAGTAGCTTCTCCACCACTTTGCCCAATATGGCGGTCGGTGGGTAGGCGTATGCATCCAGATCCTCCCATGGCAGAGTAAGTGCGTCCACTGCTACAGCCAGGGAGTCCGGTACTGGAGAGACAAACTGAGGTAACTTGTGGTTGAACCTCGTGGCAAATAGATCTATTTGAGGCAGGTGCCATTGGTTGCATATTTGTTGAAAAAAACTTCCGGAAGGAGGGACCACTCTGTTTGGATGGTCTGACCCAGCCTGGATAGCTTGTCTGCTATCACATTTAAAACGGCCTGGGATGTGTCGAGCTTTTAGAGTCACTTGTCGCTGGGAACACCAGATCAAGATTCTCCACATTAGGGCACACAGTGGGCCCGACCTCATTCCTCCTTCCTTGTTTATGTAAGCTACTACTGTAGTCCTGTCGGTTGCTACCAGAACTATTTTGCCTACACAGAGATTTTGAAACTCTTTTAAGGCTAGGAACACTGCTTTTAGTTCCAGATAGTTTATGTGCAGCTTGCTTTCCGGCACCGACCAGGACCCTCTTGCAGTGAACTCGTTTAAGTGAGCGCCCCACCCTTCTTTTGATGCGTCTGTCAAAATTTGCAGAGCATGTTTTACTCGGTGTAATGGTTGGCCTTGAAGTACATTGTCTTCCTCTAGCCACCATTGCAAGTGAGGGTGCAGGGACCTTGGTAGAGGGATAACCTTCTCTAGAGATTCTGGTACCCTTCAATTGTTTTTGATAATGCCACTGTATGGGTCTCATGTGTAGTCGGCCGAGGTGAACGTGCTTTCCTGTGGCTGTTAGAAGACCTATCAAGGACATGAGCTGCCGGACCGGACAGGCCGGTAGTAATAAAAGTGCTTGTATCTTGTCCTGAAGGCTTTGCCACCGGTCCGGAGTCGGTTTGACATGGCCGGACCTGAGGTCGAACTGGTAACCTACAAAGTCGAATACTTGTTTGGGTTCCAGTTCTGATTTCTCTAAATTCACCAGCCAACCTAGGTCCTGGCACATTTTGACCAGGATTTGGGTGTGTTGGAGACAAATGTGCTGGGATCTGGCTCTCACCAACCAGTCGTCTAGGTACTGGTGGATCCTTATACCCCTGTGTATGGCCATCAGTTTCACCTCATTTGCTAATACAGTGAACTCCATGGGCGCTGTGGGCAGACCAAATGGCAGTGCCTTGAATTAATAAGTCCGGCCCTGGACATGGAATCTTAGATATTTTCTGGATTGTTCCTGTATTGGTATGTGGAAGTAGGCATCTTTGAAATCTACTGAGGTGACCCACTCCCCTTGTTGGAGGGATGTTCTGATGGTTTCCGGCGTCTCCATTTTGAATTTTTCCACCTTGAGGAAAAAGTTTAGGTTGCTTAGGTCCAGTATTGGCCTCCATTTGTTGTTGGGTTTTGGGACTAGAAATAGTCGATTGAAGAAACCCAGAGATGTTTGATTGTGGACCAGTTCCACTGCATTTTTTTTTTTTTTTTTTTTTGTAATGCTTCCAACAGGTAGCTGTTCCTGTGGGGATTGACATAACGGCTCACAACAGTTGGAGACCTTGTAAGAGTTGGCCGGGTCCGGAAAGGAAGGGTGTAACCCTCTCTCAAGATTCGAACTATTTTCGGACCGGCCCCTAGATCCAGCCAAGTTGCCAAAGGTTTTGAAGCCTGGACCTTTCAGGCAGAGTTTTTGCAACAGGAGGGACATTGACCACAGGTTGGACACAAGATAATTGAGTGACAGAAGAAACCAGTAATTTCCTGTAACCAGTAATTCTCTGTAACTGGCAAACTGGTAGGCTGGAGTCACTCCTGAATTTAGACAGCTACTGATCTATATTTAGCTAGTTGGGTAGGCTCTGTAACCGGTTTTGGTGAAGCAAGGTTGTATAGCCGGTACCTTGTCGGCAGGCTCTGTAACCAATGGTTGAGGTGATCACTCTGCAACCGGTTTTGGTGAAAATAAGGCTGTATAGCCGGTAAACTGGTCTGGTGATTTGAAGACTCTGTAACCAGTCAGTTGAAGCCATATTTGAGATACTTGCTGTCTACCTGCCCCAGAATCAACACAGAGTTGAATGGACTGGGTCGGATGACTCTGTAACCAGTTGGGGTCGGGTAACTGTACCAAGGCTGTGTAGCCGGTACCTGGTCGGTACACTGTAACCAGTTGTTGAAGCAACTGTACAAGGCTGTGAAGCCGGTCAGTATACTCTGTAACCAGTTGTTGAAGCAAGTGTACAAGGCTGTGTAGCCAGCACCAGTTAGTACACTCTGTAAATAGTTGCTAAAGCAATTTTACAACTTTTGTGTTGAATTCAGCTTTATTTCTTTAATCCCACGTCTTACTTGTAGATTTGACAGTTGCTGGGAAAGGCCTTGTGATCTATTTTTAGAAACACTTGGTGTGCGGTGTGTCACGCGATTGGCTGATTGGAGCTCGTCAGTTGTGGCGTTCTTTTGTGATACTTAAACACGCAAATGCGCAGTATTCTGCTCATCCACAAACCCCACTACCGACAACGAAGCCGGGTCTGCAAGGCAGGGACTGGAATCACAGTAGACGTGAGTTCTGAAGAATGCACTTCCGACCTTCCTGGTCGGTGAAAACACGTGACCTGCTTCGTGATTGTTCGGAAGGACACGCGATTGGCTAACTGGAGATGACGTCAGTATTCGCGTTCTTTGTGTGATGCCTTACCGGCAACTTTACAGTCCACAAACCCCACTACCGACAACAAGGTTGGGTCTGCAAAGCAGGAACTGTAAACACAGTAGACGTGAATTCTGAAGAATGCACTTCCGACCTTCCTGGTCGGTGAAAACACGTGACCAGCTTCATGAGTTGTCGGAAAGACACACGATTGGCTGACTGGATATGACGTCAGAGGTCGCGTTCTTTCAAGCTGGCCGGTCGGCTGATGCTTTTAAAGCAGAGAAGCCTGGACCAGTGCGCTGTGAAGGTGAAGTCCTGTCCGGATCTGAAGTCGGTTCTTCTTACTCAGCCGGCTGTGCACTCAAACCAGTGTCCTGGCCATCCACAACCCTTGCTACCGACACAAGGGCCGGGTCCACAAGGGTGGGACTGAGAGTGATCAAAGATGCAGTTCCTTCTAAGAAAATACTTGGTGAGGTCGGCTGAACTTGAGCTTGCCGGTCGACTAATGCTTTACAGCAAAGATGTCTGGACCAGTGCGCTCTGAAGAAATCTGAAGAATTCATCTCTTGCTTCTGATGAAAAAACACTAAATACTCGAGCTAGGCTGGTGTGACTGATGCTTTACAGCAGAGAAGTCGGTACCAGTGCGCTCTGAAGAATGCACCTCTTGGGGAATTCCTTCTATTTGCAGTGTTCAAAACTACGTAGATTGAAGTTGTCCGTGATTACTATTCATAGTACTAGAAAAGACGTTTCTATGGTGATTGAACTGGAAAGTTACAGAAGGTACATTCAACAAAAGACACGGATAAAAATACCTGTAAGTAGTATATCCATTATTTCCTTAATATTGTCGATCTGCCCCTAACAACACCATGGTTGAATGGGAGGAAACTAGAAAAAATGGCTGCCTTCATATTTCTCGTCGATTACTGCCCTATCATCAACACGAAATTGAGTCAGCTAGGGAGCGTTTCCAGCAGATTTCTTAAGGTATATCCGTGCTTGATATGAAGATCACATTTCTACACTAAAATATTCCCAAAAAAGGTTGAAAATCCATCATAATGCACACTTTTCCTTTAAAAACTCTGGAGATGTTGAAAACACGTTCGCACAGTACACGCGCCAAACGAAAAAGATGCTATGACGTCAGGTTGTCTAGACAGGAAGGAAGTACGAGGCGCCATCTGGGGAGTGCACAGTACTACGGACCGGCCAGCCAGTGGTAACACAGGACGTCTTTTTCTGGCGTTTGGCGGGCCGGTCTGTGCCGACCGAATTAGCAATTGTCCATTGGATAGGATGTATTAACGCAATAAAATTATATTTTTCTTAATTTTCACCATTGAAAACTGGTCTTAGATATCTGAAACTATTACAGTAGTGGGAATATGGGACTATTCAGTGTATATACAATGCACTAGATTTACCATTGCTGAGCACTGTACTTACCAGAATGCACACCTGCATTTTCTACATGTTCAGACACTGCTACACATAGAACCTCTCCTTCCTGAGCCACAGCATCCACATCTATTTCCTGTTACAACAAGAAACAGCAAGTGTGAGGTTATCAATATGATTTTACCCCACGATAACATTGTCAACTTACATTCAACTAATAGTGAGATCCCAACTGACCATCTCCAGTTTCAGGAGACAATTTAAGTTATACAGTAAATTCTGGCTTATCCAAACCCTGGTCATCTCAAAATCCAACTTAACCTAACTTTTCTTGTGTCTCCCATATTTTGGTTTTGTTGTCTACTGTTCCAATGAGCGATAATAGGTGATTTTACGAAAATTTGCATATTTACTTAACTAGAAATCGTGAAAGCCAGTATTGTTTAACTTAACACACAGTAATCCCTTCAAATTACGCCCTTTCTCTTCTCAGCTAGGCGTCACAATTAAGTGCGATTAAGGCGTCTTCTAAATTCACAACAAAGGGGGACCAAGAGTTTAGAGGACGAACTTGTTTGACAGAAGTGAGGCACTGAATCAATCAACACCCCCTCCATACACAATACATTATGGACATGGTGTTTTTTAAATGTAGTGTCTTTGTTGGTGGATATGGTGTTGGGAAATAAACAACAGATTCAGATGCATTGTCCTTGTTCCCAGGCTAGGTTATAAAGAGCCTTCAAAAATCACGCCTCTGACTTAGCCTGTGATTATAACAACAGTTGTGTGACAGACGTTTAAACATCTGTAATCCACTGAATTAGATTTTACAGTAAATTTATTGAAACATCAGTCTGCTTGGCTTAAAACTGTTAGGCCTTCCCTCTGCCTTGCACCTAATCTAATCTACTGCTTTGCAGGCGCAATATCTTCCCCACTAAGGGGAACTCAGTGCACTAGTTAACAAAAATCATTTTTAATAAGGGGAGTCAAGGGGTGTTCAAGGTCAGTATTCCAGAGTTGTGGGTGAAACCGAGAGGGAAGGAGACTAAGTTGGGAAACTAGAATTGAAAAGGTGGGTTTTGAGGTGTTTCCTGAAAGATGCGACAGAGGGACTTGAATTACCTGAATATACTTTTACACTTACCTATATTGTCTTTGGATATACATACTGCATGAGAGAAGTTGCCCAACTTTAAGAGTTCCACAAGTATTTAAAGCTATTAGGCTGTACTTTATTGCACCTGAACCTTTTGATGCTTACCTTAGCCTCCTTGATGAACTTGGAGATGACCACTGGGTAGTCCTTGGAGACAGAAGCTGCCTGTGAGAGGTAGTTCTCCAGGTCGTGATGAGAGTGAGCCACATTCATAGCTGCTCCACTCAGCACATACGACGGTCTGACCAGGCAGGGGTAGCCAACCTCTTCACAGAAACGCTTTGCAGTCTGTCAAAACATAGGGAAAAGATGTTGATGTAGAGTAAGAAATCTAAAATTCGCCAGGAATCTAAAATTCGCCACCTCTAAAACCTTAGTTAATTTTATAAAGAAAATGATGTTTTGTCTTAAAATTGGTATTTTTTAGTTCAGAAAGCTTTAAGTTACTATACATTCAACAAATCTCACCTCAATTCATTTATTTTATTAGTATTTCCACATGTGGCGAATTTCAGATATGTGGCGAATTTTAGATTTCTTACTCTACAGGCAGGCAGAACCAACTGAAATAGCATTTATACCTCAGTTTTACCTGCAACTATTCACAGTTGAAATTGAATCACTTGAAAATTCTATGAAAGTAAATGTGAAATTCAGAAAAGATCTCAATAAATTCAGCTTTCAAACACTTTGCCATTCAGCATAAATACAGTAACAGTCAAGTTAAAGAAATTTTGAAATTACATACCTATATTCTAGAATTCCCTCCCTCCTTTTATAAGATCTAATCCCAAAGTGACATTTTTTCCATGAAGTATCTTAAGACTCCCCTCTTCAAATTAAGTTTTTAAGTTTCCCCACCTAGTATATTCATTTGTTCACACCCACAATGACCTACAATGTCCCTCCACTATGACTTTTGCTGATTTTTTAGCTTGGTGCACTGTGTTCCCTATTGTGGGGATGATATTTCACCTGTAAAGCAGTATTAGACTACATAAGAAAATTAACAGAGGCCCAGGCTACTCACTGCCAAAATAAACATGTCTTCTTACCTCAAGGTCTGTGAGTTCTTTCCAACGTGGCTGTAGAATCCCAATAGAGTCCAACATGCGGGAGAATTTGAAGCGATTTTCTGCATTGTCAATAGACTCAGGAGATGTGCCCATGATTCTTGCCTGTAGATATACTTCTTTATTTAATCTTTACTGGAAATAACATACTAGTTTATAATGTTTATGAACTGAGACCCATTCACAATTTAAATCAACTATTCGACTAGCAACAATGAGATGAACATGGAATTCTTGACATTGGGTTCGCTGTGCAAGTCCATATTTTAAGCAATATCTTTCCAATTATGAATTAAACAGTGGAAAAATACAACATACTGAATCATGTACATAGAACTTGTAATATAAGGCAAAAATAAACAAACTAACACATCATCCAGTGGTGCATTTACTCTTTCATTCTTACTTTAATCTTGAGTCACTCAATTCTAATTAGCATATGAATAGATCATAAATAGTTTTTCAGATAAAAATAGAAATCAGAGTGAGAACAATTTTTAAATTTTATATTTTTATTTGCATTTTGAAACTGATTTAAAGAAGAAGAAAAAAAACACATCATGTAGTAAAGGGTGCTGGTGTCTTATTTGTTTCAAATGTTCCCACCATTATACACACAGACAATTTTGATGGGGATGGATATAATTTGCCATTGTACTATTTCAATAAAGTGGTCTTGATTATGAGATACAGGTGTAACCAATCTATGACTATTTTAATGATAATGTTGAATATTTAAGGTTTTAAGTCAGCCATGCAGAATAACGGAATTTCTCTGATGGAAATTTCACATATCTTCAACCAATCAAACAGAAGTTGAAAAAAATCTCCAACATAAAAACCATTTTGTATCTCTGTCAGTAGACTAGCCAAGGTATATGGGTTCCAGCATAATTGTCAGATTGAAATATATAATGTTGCATTATTGCTGATAAACATGTGCCTTAGAACATGCCTAATGCAACCCCCACAGGCTAATTTGAGGCTTGCTGAAGCCAATATCCTGGACCTGTAATTAATGTTATAGCTGTTCAACCTGTCCAATCAGATTTAACATGACCACATTATTTTCTGGTCAAATTTCAACATTATAGATCAACATTTGGTATTGATTTGGGACAATTTATATTTATTTTTTGACCATTTTAATAAGAGTTCTCAACTGACCCTCTGCCTGTGCAGGTCCATGGCGATGTTGTTAGGCAGCTGTCCACCCATGGAGAGAATCATGCCCTCAGGATTCTCCAGGTCATAGATACTCATCACTGTCTGCAATATGAAACAACAACTGGTTCCAATGAATTTCATAGAAACGGTAACTGTAACCAGAAGTTACTGAATTGAATGGTTATTCCTACTCCAGCGGTTCAAACATAAAGAAGAGATAATATTAACTATTGAAATAAGCCTTAAAATGTAAATAAACTTGCCTTTGTTATGTTAAATACCATGTGATGTTCTTTCTGGAATGGCTTTAAATAAATAAGTGCTAGACTATGTGCAAAGAGGTAATTTGAAGAAATTCATTATGAGAAGGCAAAGTACAATGTGAAAAAGACAAAATGAAACCAGGTAATGGAATTAACCTTGGGCATTTTTACCTCAAATGTGATTTCATCAAAATAGAGTCTGTCACACATGTCGTAGTCTGTGCTCACAGTCTCTGGGTTGTAATTCACCATGATGGTCTGCTTGCCAAGCTAA
The DNA here is from genome assembly GCA_964017235.1 of Sabellastarte sp. h YS-2021. Taxonomy (NCBI): domain Eukaryota; kingdom Metazoa; phylum Annelida; class Polychaeta; order Sabellida; family Sabellidae; genus Sabellastarte; species Sabellastarte sp. h YS-2021. The sequence continues at coordinate 32,554,851 of OZ024929.1, forward strand.
ATATTCATGATAAATATTTGCATCAAAGCATATATATATTTACCTTTTTCATAACAATTTATCTGATAAAAAAAAAATTGAAAACTTATTTTTTTACGATGTGATGTAATTCACCACGATGGTCTGCTCACCAAGCTGAATGTACAAATATAAATAATTTGATAACAAAGCATATGTATTCGCATTTTTAACTACTATTTCTCTGATAACAGTAAACTATTTTAAGTTTGTGATGTACTATACTTAATGTTCTAGTACATGTTATTCTCAAATGACCGTATCTAAACAGACAAAATTCACAACTAGGAAAAGACTTGTGTAATTCAAAAAGAACCATTCAAAAGGAGATAAGAAATAAATGTCGTTAAACAAGAACACATATTATCTGACGCCAAAATAAGAAATATAAAAAAATAAAACATGCCAGGAAAAAGTAAATGTGAAATTTGCATAGTAAGGCTACACTGGCCGTTTTGGACCCATCTCACAGATATGAGGTAACCTTTACGTTTAAAATGCAATATGAAAAATCATTTTCATGTATTATGCTACATCAACAATGGAATGGGTATTATTGCCTATATTTCTAAGTTCACCAAAAATTAACATCACAAAAATGAAACTTTATATTACTTATAATCTTTTTCAATAATTCTTCATTCTAAACCTTAAATAATTTTACTTCTCATCACCTACTTTCTATAATACAATTAACTGCAGACCAGTCATAATTCAAACTACTTTATTTCATTCTTACCAATTTAATTTTTAATTTGATATTATCACCCACCTTCCTTAGCTCTTTAATACACTCCACAGCACACCAGTCAAATTCCACACTACTTCCAATTCTGTAAACTCCTGACCCAAGCACCATCACATGACCTCCATTAAAGTCAAGGTCATGTTCTGAACCATTGTAGGTCAAGTAGAGGTAATTAGTGAAGGCTGGCCACTCAGCAGCGACAGTATCAATCTGCTTCACCAAGGGAAGAATGCCAAGCTCCTCACGAGTCTTTCGGATTACAAGTTCCGTGCTACAAATGCACACAGTAACTATACGGTGGACTTTCTAAAGATCACTGTGCTTTATCCAGCATTTTTTTCACTTTATGTTTTGAAGAGAATGTCTAAAAAAAATTCAGTGTTTTTTTTTTTAAATACTTCCTGATATATATTATAGCAAGAAATCACATATTCAAGTGCTTCATGATGGTTTTAAACTATGGTTCACCTGTATTAAACCAATGAAGCCAGAAGGCCCAAATTGAATTTGCTTTGTCATTTATTCCTATTCTAAAATGGTTACATTTATTTTGTGGCTCAAAATAAGCACAAATTTTACGTGAAAATCAAAATAAACCCATTACCATGTTGGCTGTTTCATCAAAGAAATATATATAATGATATGATGGTTAAAAAAAATAATCATTTTTTTGTCACATTAACTTCATAGAACTGGTTATGAAATATTGAGATAATCATTCTAGATGCTTTTCGATTTCTTGTAAGCATTAAAACAATAGTACAATAATGTGATTTTGTAGGGCATTATAGGTTTTTACAGGCACGCCATGAATCATTACAGCCCGAGGGCCGTTAGGCCCGAGTGCAGTAATGATTCATGAAGTGCCTGTAAAAACCTATAATGCCCGTGCAAAATCACATTATTACTATTATTATTAGATCTGCATTTGTCATTATTATTCACCTAAATTCTCATAAATATTAAGTATTATTCTAATATTTTCTTGCAAAACTGTAGTACTTCAAAGGAAACCATATATTTTGATTCAATTGTTTATCTGTAACTGTAAACATGTTCAAAATAATTTTAATTTTAATAATTTTAATGTTAAAACCCTTTTTAAAAGATTGCTTTAAAAAGCTAAATACAAAAAAAAAAAAAATTAAACTGTCCTGCTGGGATTCGAACCCCATCCCCCACGATTAAAATATGAAGCATTCTACACTCACGGCCACCAAGATTCATGAACTTTGACCCTGTAAAATGTTATTTATTCCACCATCAGTAATGCACTCATTCAAAACATTCACATTTTTGATGATTTTTCATTCCTTAACTTTAACTCATACCATTTGTACTCGTTCTATTGTAAAAATGCTTTTAAGCTGTTTATACTCTTTTTATTTGATCAAAATCCATCAAATAATAAGGTAGATATGGCATTTTGAAAATTTCAAGTGGGAGCAAATCTATTGTAAACAAACTTACGAGAAACGTTAAAACATGCATTAATATTATTATTCCCAAAATAGCGGGCGGATAATGAAAGAATCTGTGCAAATATGGTGTTTTATGGACCTTTAAAAAAACATTAATGAGCTAGGGAATGCCTGCCTATCTAATAATAATAGGCTATTTTTTAAAATCAGGCAAGAAATAACAATCTTATTAATTTTTAACCATTTATATAACTGTGAGTTGCTATTTTTACATTTGTAAGCCAAGGGACGATGCATGCAGAATTCAACAGCATTATTTTGTTTACTGCTGTATATTCACAATTTCAGAATTACCCCAAAGACTGGTCATGGTTACTGCACAGCCTACCATTTTAGAAGTGCAAATCATTGATCAATATCGTCTTTATTCTTGGGTCACACACTTCTATGGGGCCCTTTCATATCACAATGACCCATAACTAAAGGTGGATAATCCTGTTTGTCTGTAGCCCATGACCCCTGTACAGAAAAGTTTGACCTAGATATATTGTATAAAGCTCAGCACACTAGTGGTTCATGACTCTACACTGTAAAATACTAGGCAGTGACAAGTTCCTACAAGCTTCTTAATGTCAAAAGCCATCACTGAGATTCAAATCTGAAAGACTGGTACATGGTGAAGTTTTACTGCTTCAGAGATTTTCAAGATGTTATGAATTTGTTCAATTATCCTGACAAAAAGGTTTACCTCTGGATAGCTTTGGCAATCTGCTTGTCTGAGAATCCCAACTGTTTGGCTTGCAGTAATTCAGCAGATTGCAACATGGAGTGCTACAGAATAAAAGATACACAGAATAAAGCCTAACTGTAAAGTAGGGACGTCATCATTGGGAAGTTTGCTGTCTCGATACCGTGAACAAAACAGTGGGCGATATCGCGGTATTTATCACTTAAGTTAATATCTACATTTCAACTTCATATTTTTAATTCAAAACATTATAAACCCTGTAAATTCTCCGAAAGAACAAAGATTTTTACTTTATTAAGGGTAAAATCCAAGAATCTTCATTTTAGAATAAACTGAAAGCCATTTCCAGTTACGAGTTCTGGCTCATGTACACCCACATATACTTTTCATTAATGTAGTAACTAAACCCCGGAAATCGACCTATGAAAACAAAGCTCGATATCGTGTGCGGACTTGAAACATCGGCGATATGATGATATCACGGTACACGATGACGTCCTTACTGTAAAGCATCTCTTTGTGTAGCCTACAAATATTACAACTGGTTCCTTGTATTTATACTTGGCACAAAATCTCCTTTACTATGATACCCAAACTATTTTACCTATTTCGACTACACATTTACAGCCCAAGCTCTACTGGGTGACATTCCCCCCGCAGAAAGACCGAGTCTCAAGGTGACTATTTATCAATGTCCCTGAGATTCTTCAGCCAGCCACTGGAACCCAATGACAGAGTATCGCCATTTTAAGTTATCATCTTAGTTACATATACCTGCCTGTAACTATGATCAAACCCATGTCCTCTGTGTTGCCAGGCGAGTGTGTTACCAGCAAGGATACTGAGGCAGATACTACCAGATATCCAATAAGACTAATGGATGGATAAATAAATCTGCATGAGAGTTAGTAAGAATTAGAATTTAGTTGATTAATTTACTTTGTTTCAAGACATGGTAATAAAGGAACAAATGAGGAATTATCCTATGCATTTGGAATTCATCATTTGAATACACCTCTTAAAATTTAGCAACTAAAAATGAAACCTTGTGGAATATTCTGCCATAGATTAGATCAATGGCCAAAAATTTGACAGAAATGATGAAAAAGTCGTGTTTTACAGTTGTTCGAATCGAGTAACCCACTAATTAGAAGTGGAGGCAATGTACATAAAACAACTTTTTTCTTTTAAAAAAAAAGCTTAAAATTTCCTCATATTTATTGTTTATGTGTACTTTAACTATACTTTGTAAACTACAATGTACACAGTGAAGTAAGTATCCAAAACTTCAAATTTTAATCACCAAAAAAACTGCATTTTAGTTGTGGTTACAGGGCTCGATGTTTCCAGTGGTCCGGCAGCCCGAGTCTGCCGAAAATTCGACCGGGCTGCTGTTGTACACTGATAGGCTGACCGAAGGGCTACAAGCAAATAAAATGCATAAATACGTACATATTTCGATATATTGTAGCTTTATTTTACAAAACAATGGTTGAAATAGTTCTAATTTCATCATTGTTTACGTCTGCCATGACACTTTTTATTTTCAGCCGTGAACATTCGATGATAATTATTTTCAGTTGCGAATTCATTCAAAAATAATTATTTTCAGTTGTGGATTCATTCGAGTTTTTTTCATGGGGCCTACAGTGCTTTACATGATTTTATGTTTAGTCAAGTTTAACTGGAATTAGCAATTTTAATAACATTGGTGTAATTTTAGTTTAGAGTTAATGGTTTGTGTAACTGCAAATGATTCAGATTGTTAACATACTTATTATGACATGTTTATTTGCAGCAGTAAGCCTTGATGAGAACAGTTCATCATAAAATATTTCGGGCTCCTCCTTTGGCCACTGGGCTGCCTAACGCCAACTGTAGGCAGCCCGGTGGGCTGCCATACAATCTTTCGTAACATCTTGCCCTGGGTTATGATTCATGTACATTTTACATATATATTGTTATTATTATTATTATGTACATTATTTTACAAGTATATTTTACAGATAGGGCTCATACTAATTTCAAACAAATCCGGTTTTCATCAATTTTTCTTTTTGAGACCTGGTTTCTTTATTTTTTTTTTCAATCACAAAACTACAAACAACTTATCAGTTATACCAGTACTTAAATTCAATATTTCAGTAAAACAGTGTTTGCCGTCTAAAATTCATGAAACTGTCTAATCAAAAATACTTGTGTGCCACTGTAAATATTTGACACTTCAAATGTATAATTGTTAACTATTTACTGAAAATGTTAAAAGGGAAACACAGAATTGTACAGTACTTACACTGAACAACACTTCAGAAGGTCATTTAAATGTCTGACAAAATAACTAAAATACCTAAAATGTTGTGCATACATAACATTTCTATGTGCCATACTTAAGCCATTGCTTTTGATTGTTTCCCTTTTCATGTTGATGGGATATTGCAATATTCACATTATGTTCCACAAATTAAGAGCTATGAACATAAAATTCCATTATGTCTTGTTAACATCATTCTGGTAGATTCTATTTATTAGAAGATGATGCCGGATAATATTTATATGGGAATTAATCATCACACTAGAGTAATTACAAGGGGATATAAACATAAACAAAATATATAAAGTTGGTTCATGTAACATTAATTGGGTGCTGTGTATGAGCTATGGTACCTTGACAACACATCAAAGGTATACTACTTGAAAGCATTTGGGTGCAAAAGACACAATCATAGCAATTTGAAAAATTTTGTTGTAATTTTAATTTTTATTAGATAAATACTTACCATTTCCTGACCATAGCTATTTGTTGGTGCCATCCAACTCACTGGCCAACGTTGAGAAACGTTTTATACTACCTTAAGAAGCCAGTGAGTGAGTGTGGAAGTAGGAAGCCCCCCAATGGTCATGTGACCACGCCAATAGGCGCCATTCATTGTTTTTGTTGCAAAGCTCACCCCTAGTAGCCTAGTACTGAATCCGCGGGGAGGCTGGGGGGGACTATCCTGGTCAGGAAATGGTAAGTATTTATCTAATAAAAATTAAAATTACAACAAAATTTTTCAATTTTATTGCGAAAAATACACTTACCATTTCCTGACCATAGCTGAATACAGCCTTCATGGATGGCGGGTAGTACTAGAATATAGAGACCCTAGTTACAAACCAAATGAACAGTAATAAAGCACACCACAAGCATACAAGCATTCATATCCAGACTCACCTCAAACACGAGGAAGCCGACCTGTTGAGTATTATTGTGGAAGCCATAATCCATCTAATGATACTGTTCATACCACCACCACTAACATCAAGAAAACAGCAACTAACAGGAAACTGGAATATTTACAGCTGTACACCCATCTCAGAACTCATCTGAAAAACAAGAAGCCAAATATAAGACCCCAATACAAACACTGGCTTCAAAATACAATAACATAGTCCAAGTATAATGACATTATAATAACAAAATACTAATAATGGCATTACCTATTAACAATTTACAACATGTTGAGCCGCCACCACAGGCCCAATTTTCATTACATCACCATTATGCCAGCACAAATCTTTCAGATAAAAATTTGTGAATGTTGAATGGCTTCTCCAAAAGCAAGAAGCCATTATCTCATCTAGAGCCACTCCTCCCTTAAAAGCCAAAGAGGCAGCCAAAGCTCTAACCTCATGTGCCTTGACCTGGGAAACATTTTGAACCTCCTGATCAGACTTTTGGTAGGTCAAAATGATAGACTGTTTGATCCAAGAAGATATAGTAGCTTTAGAGATATCTTTTGAGTAGCCCTCCTTAATAGCTATAAAAAGAAGTTTCTTGCCTTTCCTAAGATCTTTTGTTTTGTCAAGATAATATCTCAAAGCTCTCACTGGACAAAGAGACTTATCCTGAATCAAGGAAGGATCCAATGTAGGTTTCAAAGCAGGGATCACTACCGGTTGAATAGCCAAAGGACCCTCAGAAGCCAACTGATTTTTAGCTATGAAAGCTGTTGAAGGCGAAAAAGTCACCTCAGACCAGTCCCTTTTCCTACTGAAGGAGTCAAAAGCCCAAGCATGAATCTCACTACGCCTCTTACCAGATGCTAGAGCCAACAGAAAAACTGTCTTAAAAGTCAAAATCTTAAGATCAGCTTTACCTAAAGGTTCAAAAGGAGCCCGAGTGAGGGCAAGTAGGACCAAGGACAAGTCCCAGTTAGGAATAGACCTATTTGCTGAAGGTCTGTCCCTATGAAAACTAGCAATCAAACGATTCAAATCCAAACTTTGAGAAACCATTTGACCTGCAGAGCCTAACCCATCTGCTACTGAGGTTCTATAACCAGCAATAGTTCTAGGTTTCAAATTCCTATCAGTGAAAAGATGATTCAGAAAATCAGCTATCTGAGGAATAGTTGGTTTTGTGACATCCACCTGATTCTCCTGGGCCCACTTTTGAAATATGGACCACCTTGAATCATATACTCGCCTTGAGGATTGTCTCTGAGGTGCCTTAATTCTATCTGCCACCTCAACAGAGAATCCTCCTTGACCTTCTTGTAAGAGTCCAGATACCAAGCATGGAGGTTCAGGTACTCCAGATTCTTGTGGAATCTGAGACTGAAGGGTTGCTTCAGGAGATTGTACATTTGAGGAAGCCTCAGTGGAATCTTGACTGACAATTCCACCAGATCCCAAAACCAAGGCATCCCCGGCCACCCTGGTGCTATCACAATGACCCTGCACCTGTAGGTGATCATTTTCTGAACTAACTGAGGAAGGATGGCTACTGGACAAAAAGCATAGGCGTCCAGAGCCTCCCAAGAGATGTTCAATGCATCTATCTGCCAGGCCTTGTCGTCTGGGACAGGAGATACGTAGGTTGGAAGCTTGGCATTCAAGCTGGTGGCAAACAGATCCACCATTGGCTTGTGCCAAACTTGGCAAATTTCTTGAAAGACCTGAGGATGCAAAGACCACTCTGTCTGAATGGCCTTGTCCCTCCTGGACAGGGAATCTGCTATCACATTGAGATTCCCTGGAATATGTCTGGCCCTGATCTGAATCTCCCTGGCATTGGACCAAGCCAGAATTCTCCAAATCAAAGCACACATTTCGAAGGAGTGAGTGCCTCCTTCCTTGTTGATATAGGAGACCACAGTTGAGTTGTCTGAAGAAACCAACACTATTTTTTGCCTTAATTGTCCTTGAAAATGTTTCAGAGCTAGAAAAACAGCTTTCAGTTCCAAAATATTGATATGAAAGTCTTTTTCTGATGGCTGCCAGAACCCACTTACAGTACAATTGTTCAAGTGAGCCCCCCAACCCTTCTCTGATGCATCTGTGAACATCAGAATGTTGTGTTCTTTCTGATGCAGATTCGAACCCTTGAGTAAGTTTTGAGGATCCATCCACCAAGCCAGATGGTCCTTTATCAACTGAGAAATTGAGACCACCTTGTCCAATGACTGGGGAAACTGCCAGTTGGTCTTCAGAAACCACTGAAACGGTCTCATATGGATCCGACCCAAAGGAACTGTTTTCTCCATGGAAGCCATGACCCCAATTAATGACATGAGCTTCCTTGGAGTAGTGTTGTGACCTTGCAAAATGGAAACTGCCAAAATTTTGAGCTTGTCCAATTTCTTTTGATTTGGGTAGACCAAACCTTCTCGAAGGTTGAACCGATAACCCAGAAACTCGAGATCCTGAGTTGGATTGAGTTCTGATTTTTTCAAATTGACAATCCAACCCAACTTTTCGACTAGACTGATCAATTTTTGAACATCCCGAGCACAAGAATCCGGATCCTTGGCCCTCACCAGCCAATCGTCCAAATACTGATGGATTCGAACCCCTTGTGACAGAGCTATGAACTTGACCTCCTTCACTACTCGAGTGAACTCCAGTGGAGCTGTTGCAATGCCGAAGGGTAGGGCTCTGAATTGGTAAGCCTGACCCTGTACATGAAAGCGAAGATATTTCTGAAACTTGGGATGTATGGGTACATGGAAGTAAGCGTCGGTAAGATCTATCGAAGCCACCCACTCGCCTACCTGAAGAGAAGCCCGAATGACTTCCGCGGTTTCCATTTTGAAGGTGGGAACATGCAAATACGTATTTACCACACTGAGATCTATAACTGGCCGCCATTTGTTTTCTGGTTTTGGAACCAGAAACAAACGACTGAAGAATCCGAGAGAGTTCTTGTTTTGAACCGGAACCACTGCCCTTTTTTGAACCATTTGTTGAACCGCTTCCAGCAAAGCTTTTTGTTTTACTGGAGATGTGTAACTGCTTTTGATAGTCGGAAACCGGGTCAGTGGTGGTTTTTCTTTGAATGGAAGACAGTAACCTTGTTTTAAAACAAGAACTACCCTCGGATGCACTTTGAAGTTTTCCCACTCTTTCCAATAACTTCCTAAACGGGCACCAGGAAATTTTGAACTCACCTCCATGCAGTCACTTCCTCCTGCCCCTACCCCCTCGGGCAGAGCCTCTGTTGGAGTTGTAACTGTTAGATTGCCTCTTGTTTTGATCTCCCTGCTTCGCTTGGGGACGAAAACTTTGAAAAGCAGCATTGTGGTACCTGCTCTGCGAGGAATCCTTCTTCACATCAGAATAACGGGAACCATAGTTGTCAGACCTCTGTTTTTTGTAGACTGGCTCCCGGTTTATCTGGCTCCACTGAATGAAATTTTGTTCAACTTCAGAGAGCACCTTTGAATTGAATAACTCCTTTTTTGTAAGCGAAGCATTCCTTAACTTCGCAATGTCCTTGTCAGTTACATCCCTGTGGCATAACTTCAAAAAATTATCCCTTCTATTTAGTAGCAGATTTGAAGCTAAAGTCATAGATGTATCCAGAACATCATCCAAAGCTTTCCCTAGACAACCCATGGTGGTAGATTGTAAGTGAAGGCAATTCTGAATGAAATTCATGCTTTGCTGAATGTCTTCCTGTACCACAGAATCCTTAAGTTTCTCCACCTCTGTAAACATCTCATTTGTAGCCTTTTCAATGGCAGATTTGAACCAAAACACATGGTTAAGAATCTGAATATTCTCTCTTGACACTGTTTCCCAGGCCAAGTAATGTTTCATGGGTGCTGACACTGCTGTAGGAGTCTGGTATGGAGGAGTAGCAATATTTTTAAAAGCATCTTGAAGGCGAGGTGCAGTCAGCGAAAAAGACTGTGGAGATACTTGGTAGAATTTCATTTGAGGCTTGGGAAAGTTCAGAAACTGTCCTTTGGACATAGGAGGATGGTGGGGATCATTATCGTCCACATCCGCACTCCCCAAAGCTGAAAACTCCTTAAACTTCCATAAATCAACTAAAGGCTGAGCTGGAGGTAAGGCCATGGATTGCTGAACTGATTTTTTGACCTGGTCCCTACCAGAAAATACAGAAGGAGGAACCAAGGAATCCACCTCTGAAACTTGCAAATCCAACCATTTTTTAATGGTTTCTAAAGTATCTGCATAACCTGGTGTATCCTCATCTCTACTGCGAACCTCACCTTGCTCCAACTCCGGATCCGGTTCCTCTGATGACTGTGACAAAGACCTTTTCCTTGATAAACCAAATCCGAAATCCTCAGATCTGACACCTGAACCGGATTGTTGTTCAGCCTCAGCCCTAGTAGTTGTAGCTGACCTTCTCTCCAAACGTCCCGAAGTGGAAGGTGGGACCGGTTGAGATTTAGAATTCGCCACCGGTTGCTTAGCAACCTGTAAACTGTCCCTGTCAGAGATATCACGACTGCTGACAGTTGCAGTTTCTTTTCCTTCCAAATTCCTCAATCTTTGAGACATATTTTCAAACTCTGTGAAAAACCTGTCCAATTTCTCTTCCAAAGACTTGCCTTTCTGTAACAATGGTCTTTGTGAAGCACCAGAAACTGACGAATCATCTTCATCCAATAAGGAATCATCAATAGTGACATCCTTAGCTTCAGAATTCTGCTCTTTTTTACTTTTATATCTATTTCTGTTCTTAATTTTCTTCCTCTGTTCCTCAGAAAAGCCTACACACACAAGACATTCTGTAGAAGAAGCCACCACACAGAGGTCATCGCCTTTAGCATCGTCACGACACTTGGGACAAAAATGGTGGTTATCCCAATCCGCCATAAAATGGCCACAAAAAGAGCTTTTCCTTTGTCCTTTTTTAATTTTATCCTGAGAAGACATTGTTAAGAAACAGATGCCTAATACAGAATAAAAAGCAAACTTGCAAATACTTGAAAATCGTTAGAAAAAACGAAATATTCCAAAACACATCCACACTCTATGATGGCCAACAAAAACAATGAATGGCGCCTATTGGCGTGGTCACATGACCATTGGGGGGCTTCCTACTTCCACACTCACTCACTGGCTTCTTAAGGTAGTATAAAACGTTTCTCAACGTTGGCCAGTGAGTTGGATGGCACCAACAAATAGCTATGGTCAGGAAATGGTAAGTGTATTTTTCGCAATAAAAAGAAAGAGCATCATTTTTAGTGAAGGCACATCACTCAATAGAAGACACATATTACTAAGGTGCAACCTATCTAAATCTGAGTGGAGTATTCACATTGGAAATAGAATACTTAATAAATACCACATATACATATCTGAAAACACATTACTTATGTATATAAAAAAAATCAATGACCCCTTTAGTCAGATAATTGCACAGGTGTTTCTGGTCAAACACTTTCATCAAAGTCTGTGATTAATAATTGATATGACTTCTGCCTTCTTGTTTTATACCAAAAAATACCAAATTTGATGTTTTATGTACAGTACAAATGCCAGGGTGATAGACTCTACTGGGCATTACTGGCACAGGCCCTCAGTATTGACATGTGTTGGAGTCGTATTTCCTCATGTAATGGCAGCAAATCTCATAAGTAATGTATGTAATTTCGATGCTAATAATGTTACATTATGTACCACAGAAACATATTTTCAAACATATTATCACTCCAATGGGACTACAATTATAATACCTCCATTCCCCAAACCATTACACTAAATCAGTCATGCATTTTATTCAATTCACATATAGATCATAATTCAATAAAGTTTATGATGTTTGTACCCATCAACATGTTACATTAAAGGAATCATGCATTTAATTCACTTCAATCAATCGCAATAAATGACAAAACCCTTTTCAAAAGGAAGGCATTTCACAAGTAAGCCCCATTCAGTTAACATGCTTGCATGTCACTTGCATTACTGTGCTAGGACAAAGGCCTTACCCACCCCTTGGCTCAATTCTAGAGAACATCTCTGCCATTTCACAGGGGCCTTGGGAAAGGTTAGGGGTTTTACACCCTGGTACTTTCTACCTTAGGTCCGGGGACTTTCCCCAGAGGCTGCAGATACTAGGTATCCATGTGCCTCCGTAGCAAGTCTGTGAACTGCACAGGTCTCATGACCAGAAGTGAGCTGCTTTATACAAAAACATATTGATGAGAGCAAATTATGGTTGATTTGGTTTGAATTTTAAGCAAGTATACACAAGAGATGGGACTTTTTTTTCACTTAAATATAAGTGATTTTGCGTTACTGTGTTTGTGAGTTCACTGATCCACAATATAATTATGAAGCTATTAGTTTTCTATACATTTTGTATATAGTTTTACTAATCAAATTATTTTAATTTAAGGTAGAAACAAAAGTTTAACAACAATGGCATCACATTTCAAAAACTTTAATCAGGAAATTTGTATGTACATGAAAACTGCATGAATGAATGAAGCTGAACAATAAATATATATAGTTTAACTTTTAGTGGGTTGTGTTAATATTCATACCATTGAAACCATAATCTGTACTTCATCATATGTTCACCTATAAATACCTGTGATCACCAGTGTCAGACACTGAGCTTGGTGGTAAGCTTGCTGTACGGGTCCACCCTGAATGTTCATACATTTGAAGGGCCCGTGGGAAGGTCTGAGACAAAGGCTGTACAATGTCCTAGCAGGGCACCACATTAAAGTGTGGGTGGGTCACCAGAAATAGCCTGAACTCTCACTGCAAGAGAGATGCTCACTTCACGGTGAAGTGGGGGTTGATGCATTGTGGGTATGACGGTTGGAAAAGGCTCATGGCCAGCAAAGTAAGCTCAATTAGCAAGATGGTACTCAGTACCAGAACTCAATTCAGACTACTCTACCTCCAAGCCATTCTTTTAAACTGGTACAAAATTTAAGGTTAAACAGCATCTATTTGGCCCATAATTCAATCTCGTTACTAATGCAAAAATTAAACATTCTGGTGTCACAAGTAGTTTTAAAAATTCCCACCTATGAATGAGTACACTAAAAGGTTAACCAGACTAAAGCTAAGATGTATCCAACGGGAAAAGTACAAGAAATAAAAGAATTTCTTATTATGACAATTCAATTTTATGATGAAGCCAGGTCAAAGTAAAGTAAAACTCCTTAAAATATAAAGAGTCCTTATAATTACCCAAAGGGCTTGAAACTGCTGTACTTGTTACAGTTTATAACAAAAACAACATTTTCAATTTTTGCCAAAAATTCAAGATGGTGAATATAATTCAAATAATTCAAAATATTCTAGTTTTTCCTAGAGAAGGGTGACAAGAAAATCTCCACACACACACACTGCAGCAGCATAGCTTTGCAAAACCAATAGTATCCACCGGATGCTATCCAGTGTATACAATTACTATTAGCAGACCATTTCTTGTGTCACATATATTGTTATCTGCACATGTATCAATGAATATCTTTCTACTAGAAATTCAAATACCGATATTACAGGAAGCATTATGGCTCAGAAACTTTTGGTACAACAGCCTTATAAATGTATCTACGTTTCTCTGTTAATATAACTCTGATTGGATTTAATTTCATACAGAATTCAAAATTGCTGGAAATTATCAAAGTTTTACAAACAAAGGGAAATAAGGAACAATCACAGAGTTTGATTTTTGTATTAGTTTGTTAGACACAGAAAATAGTGCACTACAAATAACAACGCCAACACACTTATCTGAGTAAAAATAATTATTGATGGTTGGCCCTCACATTTCAAAACTGGTAAAAACAAAGACAAATTGCAATAGGTTGCAACAAGCCTTTCACACTTTTACACAAATTACTGATTGAGTGGGATAAAGATTATTGAGAAAACTGAAAACAAAATAGAAAATTTGAGTTAATATCAGGTGAAAGTTTTCTTGGTTTCAACTACAAATGGAACACAAAGGTCTTGCGTTTTGATTGTGTATTACCTGAGGTACACCCTGTTTAACCTACATATAAAATACAAGTTACATATTCAATGAAATCTGATCAGCAAATTAATTACCAAAACATCAACAACAGTGAGTATCAGGCAACTGTTCTTTTTAAATTGTCTAACATATATTTATAATAAAAGATCTATAGAAGATGCACAGCATAAACTTACAGATCTAGTAATAATGTAATGTTTTAACAATTATATATCTGGAAGAAAAACCATCGTGATAGAACTTGTGTCACAGAAAATGAAGTGTTTACAGTTACAGGCAATTCACATGATTAATCTCTGTTCTCCAATATCCACACACCTCTTGACCCAACTAAAGGCACACATGCACAAACCGACTGTATATGCTTAGATATCAGCCCTCTCTAAACTGAAGAAAAATGTGAATTTTTACTTTTTTTGAAATATCACAAGTCTAGCTTCTCTTACATCCCATCGTAAGTGCATACAACACATAAGTGTGCTGCAAATATTGTTGAAAAATATGAACGTAGCCTGGTAGTGGGGTAGCAGAGACTTGCATGTGCAAACAAGGTATATTTTCCCAACGAGAGTGTCAGTACTTGAACATCAAAGAACAGACTACGACTAGCTACAGGCCCCATAGTGGGTTAAAATGGATGCAAGGTACATATGAGTGTATTACATGACATATGCAAACCCTGCAAGTGAATGGGGAGATCTTGCAACATTAGCAAGGGGAATGCACATGCACAAGTCTCTTGTAAGTTTCCCTTGAGATATGGATGCATTTATAGGAATACTGCATGCACACAGAAAAAATGTGCATGCCAATTTTCATTGCGGGGTCTGTGCGACCTAGATATTCTGTCATAAAATCCCAAGTGTAGCTTAAGTGTCCCTTGCAAATCAGCCAATTTTTCTCTGCAACCAGGACGTATGTGCATGTATGATGGGATGTAAGAGAGGCTTTAGGAAGTTAAGCTTAATTGGAGCCTTATGTTATATGTGGATGACACATAATTTTACAATATAAATGGGAAGATTCATTAATACACAAGATTAGAGGTGGGAATCGGACTGGAAAATCCGAATCGATTTATCGGAAATGTCCAGAGATGATTAATCAAGTCGAATCGATTTTTGGGTCATACAGGGAATTTTACAAAATTCCTTCCATAAAAAATAAGGTCTGGGCTACTATCAGTGACGGATTTACAAATTCCAGTAGAAATAACTGTCGGTATTTTTCTTTGAAATCTATCAAGCTTTCCTGATATTTTAATGATATATATGTTGTACTGTGTTTCTATGTTATCTTTAATTCATTTTTATCTTTAATTCATTAATAGTTATAATAATATACCGGGTATATTATAATAATAGTTATTTTCTGGAATAAAATGGATGTAAGTTCTGTCACTTTATTGTCAAGAAGTTTCACAACTTGCAGCTAAGTTTCATAGATAATAATTAACATGTAAACTTCTAAACGGTGACAAATGTGTTGAAATAACATAAAGTATCCCCAGTGTGACAGAATACAGCTAATTAAACTGAACACAATGGTGAAAAAATTATAAAAATTGGACAAGAAACAAGGAAGTTATGGCCATTTAAACATACATTAAACATAAAAACAAAGTACCGCGATCGCATTGCTTCCCGATTATCGCCCATTTAAAACCACTTTAGTTACCGCTGACGCTTCTGAAACTGTACCTTGTAGCCATTTAGTTCGCCTTCATGTTACTAATATCGCTATTCGTTGTAAAACCACGGTAGTTGTGTTATTCCTTCATTGTAACCAGTATTTCTATTATCGTCCACTCAAAATGTCTTCCGTGGTTTCGGGTTTTTTCCGTCGCCAACGTTTCCAATAGGGATCGATGTAGATGCTAAAACGCGGACTCGAGTTTAGAAATCGAGTTCTCGGCAAATTGTTCCACCACTACACAAGATATATTCTAAATATGTATTCAAGAATACACAGTCAACTAGACCAAGGACGCATATGTGGCCAGATGCAAAATGTATCCACCGGCAAAGGCAAAAGTAGCTATTACTCAGCTATGCCACGAGCTAGAGGTCTGAAATTTTACTATGTTATAGCTGACCCCAAAGTAGGTGAATAACATATTTGCAGAAAATTCTCTAAATGCAATAGTTTTCAAGTTACAAGTGATTTTACTCATGATGGAAGTTAGTGAAAAGTCCAAAAGTAGCTATTACTCACTTAGCTATTGAGATAGACACCCAAGTTACTCACCATGTTGTAGCTATGGAAAAAGTAGCTGAATAACATATTTTAACAAAATGCTCTAAATGCAATACTTTTTAAGTTATAAATGATTTAGTGTTGAGTAAGAACTTCAAAGTAGCTATTACTCAGCTATGCAATGAGCCACAGGTCTGGAGTTTTACTATGTTATAGTTGCCTCAAAGTAGGTGAATAACATATTGAAACTAAACTAGAGGTCTGAAATTTTACTATGTTATAGCTGACCCAAAAGTAGATGAATAACATATTTGCAGAAATTTCTCTAAATGCAATAGTTTTCAAGTTACAAGTGATTTTACTCATGATGGAAGTTAGTGAAAAGTCCAAAAGTAGCTATTACTCACTTAGCTATTGAGATAGACACCCAAGTTACTCACCATGTTGTAGCTATGGAAAAAGTAGCTGAATAACATATTTTAACAAAGTGCTCTAAATGCAATACTTTTCAAGTTATAATTGATTTAGTGCATGATTTCATTAATTTTAATGCATTAAAAATAATATAAAAAATTCATAAAAAAACTTTAGCATGTGAAAGCTCTCCAAAATGTAGGTGAATGAGTTATTTGAGAAATACTGGCTATCTGCAATACTTTTAGAGATAATAGGCATTTACTCATTTTGAGTAGGTGAGTAAGTAGCTACGGATCTGAAAATTCACTAATTGAAAGCTCTCCAAAATGTATATGAATGAGTTATTTGAGAAAAATTGGCTATCCGCAATACTTTTAGAGATAATTCTCATTTACTCATTTTGAGTAGGTCAATAATTAGCTAGGGGTCTGAAACTTCAAGTAAAAGCTCTCCCAAAAGTAGGTGAATGAGTTATTTGAGAAAAATTGGCTATCTGCAATACTTTTAGAGATAATTCACATTTACTCATTTTAAGTAGGTGAGTAATTAGCTATGGGTCTGAAACTTCACCATGTGAAAGCTCTTCCAAAAGTAGATGAATGAGTTATTTGAGAAAAATTGGCTATCTGCAATACTTTTAAGAGATAATTCGCATTTACTCATTTTGAGTAGGTGAGTAATTATCTACGGGTCTGAAACTTCACCGAGTGAAAGCTCTCCCAAAAGTAGATGAATGAGTTATTTGAGAAAAATTGGGTATCTGCAATACTTTTAAGTGATAAGCCAGCTGCCAAATATGAAAGAAATGTGGACTCTAGGTCGCTAACAAGCAATATTCCACATTTTAGACATTTTTGTCTACCACAGGCCTAATTTAGACATAAAGCCTACCAAAAAGATAGGGTGGCGAGTTCTCTAGCATACCAAGCCACCTGCCAAATATGAAAGAAATCTGGAAAGAAATGTGGACTGTAGGTCGCTAACAAGAAATCTCTGCGGACGCGGACGACAATGAATCCACAGTATCCCCGCTTTGCGCCTGGGATACAATTACCTAAAATAAGAACGTGGAATGGGTGAAGAATCTGATAATCATTTTTTTCATTGGAACATCAAAATTAAAGTGGGCCTTTGGTAAAATAGTTATCTTTGATGTGGTGTTTTTTTCTAAATATCTCTCAAACATTTTTTGTGGAATTCAAAATATGTCGCATAATTATGCACCAATTGTAACAAATTTTATTGTAATTTAACTTTTTGTAAGTTAAATACTTACCTTATCCTCACAAATGCTTACTTGGTTTTGTGGAGGCAAAACGCGGCGACCAACAAGAATATTTAAAAATTATTCTTGTTCGAGAGGTGAACCCCGTAGTTAGTGATAGGTGCGCATGCGCACAACACATTGTCGGTTGGACTTTGTCGAGAGATCCTCATTTAATTTTTGGTCCCCTATGAAAACAAACTTGTGAGGGGAGGAAGGGTGGGTCTGTCCTTGTGAGGATAAGGTAAGTATTTAACTTACAAAAAGTTAAATTACAATAAAATTTGTTACATTTTATTGCGTAAAATAGCCTTACCTTATCCTCACAAATGCTTGATTCCAACCCTAACAGGAGGAGGGGTTTGTTTTGAAACCTCCCTGTTAATAGACTATGGGGTTCACCATAAAAGCATTTGAAGGAGAGGATAAGATAAGCTTAAGAACGCTGCACTAAGATTACTCATTACTGTGAAAATCTGTGAAGATAAGTAATGAATGCTAACCTCATGAATATTCATGATGCACTGTTGTTGTTGACACTTGATTCAATTGGTATGTGCTATCTTACAGCTACCCATCACCGATTAACTGAATGGTCGGGGATGGCTTCCTGGGTCCCTCGAGCAAGATGCTGTCATCCACCAGAAAGGCACCCCCAAGCTGACTTCTATGGCTCCTTAAATACAGTCATGGGGCCATCTGAAAAAAGAAGACAAATGTCAGTACAAGCTACTGGTATGGCTGAAGACATGTAAGTATGTAGGACATATGAAAAAACATGGAAAACATACTCAAAAATTCACCACATGTTGAGCAGAAACCACTGGGCCTAACTTGAAATCTGATTGGTCGGTGGACTGCCAAGCTACATCCTTCAAATAAAAAGTGGTAAAAGTGTTGTGGCTCTTCCAAAAATATGAGCCTAGAACTTGTTCTAATGAGACCCCACCCTTAAAGGCCAAAGAGGCTGACATGGATCTTATGTCATGAGCCTTTACATGAACATTGTCGGACATAGAATCCGAAGATTGATAGGCTAAAGCAACAGTTTGTTTGATCCAAGATGAAATAGTGGATCTTTGAATATCTTTGTCAAAGCCCTCCTTAAAGGAGATAAACAAAAGATTTTTGCCCTTTCTTAGAGTAGAAGTCCTATCCAAATAGTACCGAAGAGCTCTAATAGGACACAGAGTCATATCATCAGACAGATCGGAGCTCAAAAATGGTTTTAGAGCTGGAATGACTATAGGTCTGATCAAATCTGGACCCTCAGAAGCTAACTGGTTCTTAGCCAAGAAGGCAGGAGAAGGAGAGATAGTGACCTCCCTCCAGTGAGGCTTATGTCTGAGGGAAGAGAATGTCCAAGCGTGCACCTCCCCCCTCCTTTTGCCAGATGCCAAAGCCATCAAGAAAACAGTCTTGAAAGTCAAAACCTTAAGACTTGCATCCTTCAAAGGTTCAAAAGGAGCCTTAGTCAAAGCCATAAGAACCAAGGATAGGTCCCAAGAGGGAATACCTCTATTGAGAATAGGTTTGTCCCTATAAAAGCTTGCAAGAAGTCTATTCAAGTGTATGCTCTTGCCCACTTCCAGACCAAAAGGTCCTAAATGGTCAGAAATTGCAGTTCTGTAGCCAGCAATTGTGGCAGGCTTCAAATTTTTGACAGTAAACAGATGGTTCAAAAATTCTGCTATGTCTGAGATAGAAGGCTCTGCGCTGACCACCTTATTCTGTTGGCACCAGAGTTCAAAAATGGACCACCTTGACTCATATAATCTTCTAGATGAGGGTCTTTGAGGTGCCTTAATTCGATCTGCCACCTGCTCAGAGAATGATTCAAGTGATTCTGAGTGGTGTCTAGGTGCCAAACATGCAGATTCAGAAACATGAGATTCTGATGGAACTTCTGACTGAAAGGTTGTTTTAGCAGATGAGGCCAATGAGGAAGTTGTAATGGGGGCTTGGTTGACAGATTGACTAGATCCCAAAACCAATGCATTCTGGGCCACCCTGGTGCTACTACTATCATTCTGCACCTGTAGGTGTTCATTTTCTGTATGACCTTTGGTATGAGAGCTACAGGACAAAAGGCATAGCCGTCCAGACCCTCCCAGGAGATGTTCAATGCATCTATGTTCATAGCATTTGCATCTGGGACTGGTGAGACATAGATTGGTAGTTTGTGATTCAATTTGGTGGCAAACATGTCCACCATTGGAGTGTGCCAAACTTTGCAAATAAGACTGAACATTTGAGGATGAAGAGACCATTCTGTCTGAATTATTTTGTCTTTCCTGGAGAGACTGTCGGCTATGACATTGAGGCAACCCTGAATGTGTCTGGCTCTTATGAGTATGTTTCGAGGATTGCAGTAGGCCATGATGCGCCAAACCAGGAGACACATGTCCCACGAGTGTGTTCCCCCTTGTTTGTTCAGATAACTGACTACAGTGGCGTTGTCTGTTGCTATAAGAACCCTCTTGTCTAGAATACTGTTTTGAAAGCTTTTTAAGGCCAGAAACACTGCCTTTAACTCTAGGACATTGATATGAAGCAATTTTTCCTGATCTGTCCAATTGCCACTGACTGTCAGATTTTCTAAATGAGCTCCCCAACCCTGGTTTGACGCATCTGTGAAAATAAGGGTATTGTGTTCCTGAGGATGTAAAGGACAACCCTTTTCTAGATTTTTGGGATTTTTCCACCACTGAAGATAACTTTTCAGAAGATTTGACACCGGAATCTTCAGGTCTAGAGACTGGGGATATTGCCAATGTGTCTTCAGGTACCACTGAAACGGACGCATGTGGAGCCTGCCCATTGGTATTGTTTTTTCTAGGGATGCTAGTACACCTATCAGGGACATAAGCGACCTTGGGGTTGTTTGTGATACGACCTCCATGTCCTGAACAGCTTTTTCTAGAATTTTCAACTTCTTTTCGGTTGGAAAGACTTTTCCCTGAATCAAATCGAAATTGTAACCCAGAAAGTCGATTTTTTGTGTAGGTTCGAGCTCTGACTTTTCGAAGTTTATCACAAAGCCGAGATCTTGTACCACCTGAATGAGTTCTTTTGTCTGTGAACGACATTGGTGGCTGGTATTTGCTCTTAACAACCAGTCGTCTAGATACTGGTGAACACGAATTCCGCGAGACTGAAGAACAAGTTTTACTTCTTGTACGATTCGCGTGAACTCTAGAGGTGCTGTTGCTAGCCCGAATGGCAGAGCTTTGAACTGGTACGTTCGCTTGTCTACATGGAAGCGAAGCAAATGCTGAGAGGCCGGGTGTATGGGAACATGAAAGTACGCATCTTTGAGATCGATGGACACCAGCCATTCCCCTTTTGTAAGCGAATTTCGGATGATCTCTGCAGTCTCCATCTTGAAAGTCGGAACCTGCAGAAAGCTGTTCAGTACACTTAAGTCTATTACTGGGCGCCATTTTTTCCCGGGTTTTGGTACAAGAAACAATCTGCTGCAAAAACCTAGAGTTGTGCATACCTTGAGAGGGTAAATAGCCCCTTTTTTGAGCATATCTTCTACGCAATCTGTGAGAAAGCGATGCTTTTCCGGTGTGCTGTAACCACTGCGAATTGTGGGAAGCACTGACTTGGGCGGATTCGATTGAGGAAGAATTTGGTAACCGAATCTCAAGATCTGCACAACTCTTGGATGACAATGAAGGTGTTGCCATACCTGCCAATATCTTTGCAAACGGCCTCCATGTAATAGAAGTGGGTAGTCACTTGCGTCTATTGCCTCCTCGTCTTGAAGACGATTGGTAGGGCTTCTTATTGAATCTATCTGGTTGGCCACGAAAAAATTTTGAACCAGAGGAGTAAGAGGCAGAAGAACGCCTGTCATCAGAGCGACTGTTCGACTGGAAAGTCTGGCGGTTATCAGTCTTCAACCTCTTAGGGGATCTGTCCTGTTTCTTCTGTATTTGATCCAATGTAGTGGGACAAAATAAGTCCCCAGATTTGAATCCTGTTCTTCGCAATTTGTTGAAGTCGTGCTCCTGCAAGTGAGAAGCACAGACTTTCAAGATGGAATCTCTTCAGGCCAACTGTAAGTTACAGGCCAACGCAATAGAGAGATCAGTGACAGACTCCAAAGCCTTATCAAGTGAAGTAAGGCAGGCTGACTGCATTTGTAGGTGAGATAACAGCTTATCAGAGTCCCTGAAAACATCTGAACCACTCTGTTGAAGCAACTCCTCCATAGAAGATGAAGTTTTGCCAATAGCCCTCATGAACCAATTGACATAAGATAAAATCTGCACACATTCTCTAGATACGGTCTCCATACTTGTATGCTGCTTGATAGGTACATGAACAGAGGATGGAATCGCCTTTGGGAAGAGAGATCTGAAGGCATCTTGACATTTGGGTGCAGAGTTCGAGAATTCTACCGTGGACGACCTGTAGAACTTCATGGGAGGCCTGTTATATTGTAAAAAATTGTCAGTGTTAACAGGACTGCACTGTAACCTCTCAGGCTCACCTTTCTTTGGGTTACCAGAAGCTTTGGCCTCATAAAAATCCCAACGCTCAACTATGGCTTCCAAAGGTGGCATGACCATGGGAAGAACTTGTTTCCTCTTTGATTCCTTGCTCTTGGAACCAAAAATTTTGGTAGGTTGGTCAGAGGATTCTTCTGGAACTTCAACCTGTAGTAAAGTTCTGACAGCAGCCAGAGTTTCCCTGTAAGTGGGATCTTCTTCAACCTCCTCATGAGGAGATGGAGATCTAAGCCTTTTGCGTGAGGAAATGCTCGTAGATTCATGGACCGAGCTGACATCAGAGAACGCATCTTCACCAGATTCCAAAGCTCTAGGGCGAGGCTGATGGGGTGTCGGCAAAGAAGATGAGGAAGACGCATTCGTCTTCAAGGAAGTAATTTGTGACTGCATATCTTCTAATCTCTGTAGAATTTTTAGCAAGGAGTCCTCTGCTACAGGCTGAGATTTCTCAGCTGTAGGGGAACGAATAGGGTCAGATTCCTGCCCTAACAGGGAGTCTTCAACCTCTTTGGACACAATAATATCTTTAGATTTCTTTTTGGACTTGGAACGAAGCTTTTTCTTCTGCTCAGAAGTGAACTGTAAACAGTTGAAGCAATCATCTTCTTTTGAAGTGACACAGACATCCTGACCCTTGCCCTTGTCTCTGCAAGGATAACAGAAAAGGTGTGTGTCCCAATCGTACAGTGGGTGACCACAACCAGCAGCACGTTTCATAGATTTTAACTGTGACTCCGCCATGATGACCTTCCAAAGAAAAACGCGCAGCCTCCACGACGACCAAAAATTGAATGAGGATCTCTCGACAAAGTCCAACCGACAATGTGTTGTGCGCATGCGCACCTATCACTAACTACGGGGTTCACCTCTCGAACAAGAATAATTTTTAAATATTCTTGTTGGTCGCCGCGTTTTGCCTCCACAAAACCAAGTAAGCATTTGTGAGGATAAGGTAAGGCTATTTTACGCAATAAAAAAAAGAATTTCAGGACATCCGTATTATTCGTAAAAAATAGAAGACTCATTTGGCCTGTCGTCTTATTTTTTGTAAAAATTAGTGACACCTCTTGTTCTCTTATTTTTGAGTGTTCTTATTTTTGGCGATTGACTCTATTGTCTCTTATAACCATCAGTGTGCACAGACAAGGTAAGTAATTAGTTACAAATGTCGCATCATATTGTGTCACCATCAGTGGACAAGGCCTTAATACATAAATGTTAACAATACATAACTACATCACTTGTCTAGCGGCTCACAAAACATGAAATTTTTATATTGTGCTGTTCCAGAGATCTGGGGGCCATATTTTTTTTTGTGTACAGGTTACACACTGCAGATCTTACTATGACAACCTTGGGGAATAAAGTAGGGGTGTGACAAGTACAAATATTTGGGCTCAATTCCTTGCGGATGAAAATTCAGCTTGAAATTGAACCCTCGCAATGTTTGACAGGAAACAACATCCAATATGGCGGCTCCATTATGCAATTTAATGTAAGCAAGATGTCTTATTAACGTTTTTACACATAAAACATAAGAGATTCAATAATGTCTTTTATATACATACGAGCACTTGACTTTTAACATTAGGATCGACTTTTATGCTTTGTTCAGAAAGCCTTGATTACTCTTTCACATCAACAGGATAAATTGTTACAACAAATTTAAAAAATCTAAGAAAACCCACGATAATTTTAAATAGAAGGTAGTTGTCCTGGCCGGAGGGAGAATGAGGAAATGTGTTGGACACAATAGGAGATAATAAATAAAGATTTTACCAGGAACTTTAAAAGAGTTTTTTTATTTACAAATATCTGCCTTTAAAAATTGCCACTGTTCAGGCTGGGCGTAACATTCTTACTCTAAAACTTATTTTTAACAATTTTTTTTAGAATTTTTTTCTAATTGTAAAAATTAGCCATACAACTTCATTTTTTAGTGAAAAAAATTCTACACCAATTGCGTTTCTTAAGCCAACAATTGAAATAGTAATGTTTTCCATTTCGTACACAGCAATTGTAGCCAATTTCTCAATTTAACCTTCAGAGTTAGGAAATTCTCAGAAACTGACAAATTCTAATCTAATCCTTTGCATTTTTGGATAATATCTCTATGTTCTGTTGATAAATAGGCTCAGATTGCAGGTGTACTTCATGTTTCTAGAATTCTGAAATTCGAAGCTTAAGTGGCATAAAACTTCAGTAGAAACAAGGCCAAAAGGTGTTTTGGTTACCTAGCACGAGCGCAAAGCCATCAGAGACATGAGTAGTGCACTAGAATTTAAGAAAATATCGTGACAAAAAGAAATTCCAACTTAGATGCATCCCACAGCTGGTCCGAAAACTGAGACGGTCATCCATCCAAGTACTAAATGTTTAAACTAGAAATAGGACGCCCTGTTGATAGTAGCTGCGACATATGAATGGAAACAGGATAGCATGGAAGAACACACATTATCATGTGTAATGTCCACCCCATGAACCTTTATTAGTATACATGTAAATTATTTCAGCTTCATGCCTTTTTGCATTGGTTGGGTCGAAAATTTCGACGAAATCACTTTATCTCGCACGGTTAAGGAGATAGAAGCAAATTTGTGTTTTGCCATTTTTGGCCAAAATTCGAAAATTCAAAATGCCGCCATTTTTGGGAGGGGAAAATTTTTTTGAAAACTGACATGAGTACATTTTGTTAGATACCCTGTGGGTCGAAAATTTTGACGAAATCGCTCTATCTCGCATGGTTAAGGAGATAGAAGCAAATTTGTGTTTTGCCATTTTTGGCAAAGTAGCAAAGTAGCTATCTTCACCAAAAGCAATCCCATGCAAGCTATTAACCCAATAAACCTCCATACCAAATTTCAGAAAGATAGGCTTAATAGCATTCCTTAAAATGTCTGGAAACCAAAGAGATACTCAAAAGTAGCAAAGTAGCTGTTACTCAGTTAGCTATAGAGCTATCATCACCAAAAGCAATCCCACACAAGCTATTGACCCAATAAACCTGCATGCCAAATTTGGTAAGATAGGATAAGAACTGGCGCCTAAAATGTCTGGAAACCAAGTGGGACGCCGGACGCCGGAAAAAGCAAAAATAATATGTCCACCCCCCAGTGGGTGGACATAAAAACATTTCCACTCAAACCTAGGTTCTTGAGTTATTTTATAAATGTTTAATAAACATTTTCAGTAAAAACTTTTGTAAATTTGGAAAATTTAATAGTAATTTAAATTTTTATTAGAAATACTTACCATTTCCTAACACTCTACTACTACTACTGTTAGGAAATGGTAAGGGTATTTCGCTATAAAAAGAATGTTTATAAAATGTTTTTTAAACATTACAGCAAAAACATTTTCTTGGAAATGTTTACAAAACCATAAGATAGAGTTTAAGTAGGTTTTAAAAATGTTTTCAAATGTTTAAACAATTTAGAAAGGTTTCAAATGTTTACTGAGTAGTCATCACTCTGTACCACAATTCCTGAAAGTCCAACGCAAGAAGGACATATGTATGGGAAAAAGGCAAAAGGACATGTGTCCTTTTAACTATTGGAGGGCAAGAGAGGGAAATTCAGAATGCACAGGTGTTGTCAATGTCTTCAAAGTCCAGATACAAAAGGACATATGTATGGGCAAAAGCAAAATAGACATGTGTCCTTTAAGCTATTTGAGTGTTGTCAATGTTCATCAAAGTCCAGAGGCAAAAGGACATATGTATGGGGAAAAGGTAAAAGGACATGTGTCCTTTTGGGTATTGGAGGGCAAGAGAGGGAAATTCAGACTGCACAGGTAAATTTCATCAAAGTCCGGAGACAAAAAAAAAAAGTGATCTGTAAATATTATCCAAGATGGTAGATTAAAAGCACAAAATAACTCCATGATAAAGTCAAGATAAACCGACCTGCTGCTTTTCCATCACACAGTAGAAGTTGATGATATTCTGAAGTCGGTAGAGAAACCAGTGGTCTATCTTAGTGAGACTGTAGAGTCTGTCAATACTGTACCCTGCCTTTAAAGCAGCAGCCAACACAAACATACGCTGGTCTGTGGGATTCATCAACTCCTGGCAAGAAATATCAGAAACTGTTAAGTGCTGAGGAAAACATTGAAGAGAAAGAAATTTTGTATAATTGTATTCAATCCCATCAGGGTTGGGAACAGAAAATCAGATATTATCCAAGATGCTACATTGTACAGTAATCTAAAAAAAGATGATTATAAAATTTATTTTGAAAATCATAATTCCCTTGATGGAAATAAACTATGTGGCTCTGACAATCGACATCCAACTTTTCCACTTAACATCAGAGCAAAGACCCACACCTGTGACCCTGGATAATGGAAAAAAATGTCATAGCGAGCCAATGACATACCTCATCATTGGGTTCCTTCAAGTAAGGGTCAAATCCGTGCACATTCTCATCCACCATTCTGAGAGCTTTCTGAAAGGCCTCCTCAAACTTCCTCCCCACTGCCATCACTTCCCCCACACTTTTCATAGAGCTGCCAATCTTATAAATAAAAATGAACTAAAAATTACTCAGTATAATACTACTTCCAAGATACTGATAATGCAAAACTGTTAACAAGATACTGGGCTCACTGACACATCCCCAGAGACTTCCCAATAAAAGTCACAAAAAGCTGTCCAAAATAAAAACTTTGGTAATGATTCCAAGTAGTCTTCTGAAACTTGAAGAGTAGGAAATTGGCTCAAATTTCTTTTCTTTACTAAGGTACTTATGATTCTAAGTATTACTCTCTTACAATTTTCAGATACTGACATGTTCACATTATACACCAGTGATATTTGTAAGCTGACATAGAAACATACTACACTACAGACTGGTCATGAGGATACAGATTTGATGAGCACCTAGATGTCAAACATATTCTCTTGCTGTCGTATATTGGCAAATCATTATGACAGAACTACTGATGTGACAAATACAGAGCCAATGTTGAATTCTACTCTTACTGGACTTGTGATTTCTGTGTCACTTTCACTTAATCTGTTGCAAAATATTTAGTAAACTTTCTTTTTCTTTCTTAATTTTAAGGGATAGTCTCAGTGGTGATTTGTTTTTACAAATTTGGAATCAAACACTTGGAATTGGATTCTATTTGATGAAAAAAATTTTGGGGTAAACTGGATCAATATTGTAATGTGTGGTATCTTTTAACCATTGCTTTGCACTGAACAATTTTCCACGAAATACACATTTTTGCTTTATCTGTGTCTTCTCTTTGTAAAGCTAATATTCAATTGCAAATCAACATTCTGTGAATATTGAGTACCATCAATTGTGCAAAGACAAAATAAATATTGCAAATTGATTTCAGAAAGCCGATTTTATGTGGTTTGCTCTGCATTTTGGTCATTCAGATATACTTCAGAGTGTCTAGAAGGACGTATGTAGTCATAAACAATTGAAGTACTATTTAATTCCTATTTTAACTTGCTATAAACACATAATTTGACAAAGGTTTATTTTTAAGCTATTTTCCTTTTATGAAATACAAATATGGCTTATGCATTTCAAATTTTAAAATTGCAATAAATTAATTTTAAGAACCATTTAAACTACAACTTTACTTCAATAGTCACCATCATACCTTCTTGCTAACCCTGTGGAATTTTTTCAAATCCCAGCGTGGTATTTTAACCACACAGTAATCCAAACTAGGTTCAAAACAGGCAGTTGTTGAATTGGTGACAGAGTTTCTCAGCTGTGGCAAAGACTTCCCCAGGGCCAACTTGGCTGCCACATAGGCTAAAGGATAACCCGTGGCTTTACTGGCCAGGGCCGAACTGCGTGATAACCGGGCATTGACTTCTATGATGTAGTACTGAAATGTATCAAGATACCAGATTTATTGGTTGGCCAGTTTTAACTATTGAAAACTATTGACCTCTATGATATGGTACTGAAATATACAAAACAACAGAAATATTCAATTTTTTTTTTTTTTTTTTTTTTTTTTATAAAGTGGGTGATATAATATACAACAGAGTAAACACTGCATGGTAATAATTAACAGATTACTTTTATGAAAGATTTGGAAACTAAAGGTATAAATAACTACCTATCTTGATGTGACCTTTTTAGTGTTGAAAGTGACTTAAAAACCCAAATAATCATATACAGTAATTTACCATATACAGTTCATCATATAGTATAAGTCACTTCTGAACAACTTACTGTCTTTCTAGCATTATTGAGCTGAAAAGGTTGTGTTGTATTTATAGTGCATTTTCAATTTTGTAGTAACCATTGTATATGTCAACAACATACTGTTTTCAGGCAAGATTTAGGAATTAAATGCATATATTGCACTGATGTTTTTTTTTTGTTTTGGTTTTTTTTTTCAAAATATATCTAAAACCTTATACTTTATGGAAGTATTGAATGACTAAAAGTACTTAACTAAACATGCAGGTTTTTACTACAAAAAGTGACAACATACCAGAAAATTAGGTACCAACTATTTTATTGTAATGAAAATATGTAGTAATACGGTAATCGGTGTTGACTGACTTGTGGTCATCTAGTACCTAAATCAGTGAGACCCTCTGGGAAGAATGTCTTCAAATAGCCATGTTAGTTAAGCTTCGTGATGATTTAATATTTGTTTATCCTTTTCGTTATGTTGTAGAATTTCATACTATGAAACCCACAGTGAAAACTTCAAAAGGTGAAGGAAAAATGTGTTTCTGTAATAGAGTAAAACTGATTGCTTGTGTTTCATCTTATAACCTTGAAGTTTTACTTTACAAAGTACTTGATAACGTAAATGAATATGTTCGTTCAGTCTTAGTGGCAGCATATGTAACTTCTGAACATCTAAGCTGTTTAACCATGTTTTCAGGGGGGAATAAGAGTACCCCTTTCGATGAAGAGTGGTATAATAATTCAGATCTAAAGTCTCTGTTTTTCAATCAAATATGTCTTGTCAAGTGAAAATATCGACCTTTAATACTAACGGCCTACGCAACAAAACCAAAAGGCTTGCAGTGTTTGAATGGCTAAATAAAAAAAATAACAGCATAATTTTCTTACAAGAAACTCACTCATCTCTTGAAACTGAAACAGAATGGAGGAAAGATATGAGAGACTTTGATCTATACTTTTCACATGGTACAACATCCTCTCGAGGTGTTTGTATCCTTATATCGAAGCGGCTTGACTGGACAATACTAGATAAAGTTATGGACGAGAAAGGACGATTTCTGCTATTACATATTAAAGACAAAGAATCGGAATATGTATTAGGCAACCTTTATGCTCCTACAAAAGATAAAAAGATTGAACAACTATCATTTTTTCATTATGTGCAAAGTATTCTTACTCGATATATTGAGAAACCTATCGTGATCGGGGGTGATCTGAACACTTACCTAAATCCAGAGTTAGACAAATGTGGTGGCATTAGGGAGGTACAGTCAGAATCCTCAAAAGCTATTGAGGATTTATGTGATCAGTTTTGTTTATTTGAGGTCTATAGATTTCTGTTCCCCCAAAAAAGGCAATATACTTGGCGTAATAAAGAGAGACCTACTTTAATTCAATCAAGGCTAGATATGTTTCTGGTATCATAAGATTTTCAGTATCTGAGTCCTAAATGTTCAATTACACCAGGAATAATTTCAGATCATAGTCTAGTTCAGCTTACCTTCAAACAAAATTCAGTATGGACCAGGGGTAGGGGTTTTTGGAAATTCAATGCACAATTATTGAAAGACGCAGAATATGTATGTAAAATCAACTCTGTTCTATCTGACTTCCAGCTAGAAGAACAAGAACATGACAACAAATCACTCCTATGGGACTTTATTAAATGTAAGATTAGAGGAATAACTATATCCCATGCCTCGTATATAGCCAAACAAAAACGTTTTTATGAAAATAATCTAACAAACAAATTTCATTCACTTGAGATGGAGTTGGGGGAAGCACCTTCAGCCGACCTTATACGGTCTTATGAAGATACTAAAGCAGAGTTATATCAATTACACCTAGATAGAGCAAAAGGCTCGGTTTTAAGATCCAAAGCTCAGCTGGTAGAAAATGATATCAAAAGTATAAGCTACATGCAAAGTATAGAAAAACGGAATTTCAACACAAAATGCATAAAGTGTCTGAAAACACAGAAAGGGGATATTTTTGCTGAGGAAGAGATCTTAAATGAAGAAAAACAATATTATAAGTCTTTATACTCTCATGATATTTCCAAAAATAATACCCACCATTGCAAAAAATCTCTAGAAGATCTTTTCTTGCTTACAGACAATATTCCAAAACTGACAGAAGCTGAAAAAGGTGCTTGCGACCAAACCTTATCTATAAAGGAATGTGGCAAGGCTTTAAATGAAATGGAAAACAATAAGTCTCCAGGATGTGACGGCTTTACGGTCGAATTTTACAAATTTTTCTGGGATAAAATAAAGATATTTCTTCACAACAGTTTTGTCTGGTCGTTTCAACACAAGCTTTTATCACTAGATCAAAGAAGGGGAGTTATCACTTTAGTACCAAAAAAAGGCAAAGACTTAAGACTTTTAAAGCATTGGCGCCCTATTACCCTTCTTAACGTTGATTATAAGATCTTAACTAAAGCATTGGCTATGAGAATGCAAGGGGTACTGGATAACATTGTAGATCATGATCAAGTTGGGTATATAAAGGGTCGTTTTATAGGGTTAAACATTCGTACTACTGCAAACATTTTGACTTTCTGTCAAAAGACTTTGCAAAAAGGCCTAATAGCTCAAATTGACTTTCAAAAAGCTTTTGATACAGTTGATTGGTCCTTCCTATTGAAATGTCTTAAAGTTTTTAACTTTGGTGACACCTTTACATCCTGGGTAAATATACTATATACCCAGATTGAAAGTTGTGTGACAAATAATGGTAAATCTTCAGAATTTTTCACTTTAGAAAGAGGTATAAGACAAGGTTGCTGTCTTTCTGCCCTTCTGTTTATTCTTGTCGTGGAAATTTTAGCCATAAGCATTAGGAATAATAAGGACATCAAAGGCATTAATACAAACAAAGAAGAGTTCAAGATAAGCCAACTTGCAGACGATACCACTCTTTATCTTGAGGATATATCTTCCCTGAAAAACTCATTATTATTATTAGAAAAGTTCTCAGTGTGTGCTGGACTTTGTATTAATAAAGACAAAACAGAAGTTATTCCTCTGAATATACAAAATGTTGATAAGCATAAGTTAGGTATATCCTGGCAAAAAGGAAGTTTTAAAATGCTTGGCATATGGTTTAGCAGCAACGAAGATGAAATGATTCGGCTAAATCTGAATGATAAAGTCGAAAGAATTAAAAATACAATCACAACATGGTCAAACATGCATCTAACAATGTTTGGAAAAATTACAGTACTTAAAACAATGGTGCTTAGTCAAATTTTAAATGTATGTAGCACTGTGTATGTACCAGAATACTTCATAAAAGAAGTTGATAAACTATTTTTTCAATTTTTGTGGGGGCAGGGAAAGAGGGCAAAAGTGAAAAGAGAAGTGATGATTAATTCTAAAACCCTAGGTGGAGCTAAGATGATTGATTTTCAAAACATGATTTATTCTATGAAAGCATTATGGATAAAAAGGTTTCTGGGCTCTACCTCAAAATCAACTAACCTTGCCCTGCATTGTGCTGGTATTAAAGACAAAAGTATTCTGTTGCATAAGCTTCCTGCGACAAATTTTCCTTCCAGTTTGTCAAAATTTGATAGTCAAATCATAGAATCATGGTATAATTTTTATGCCGTTAACCCTAATGGTATACAGGAAATTTTAAATGAAAAACTAGTTTATAACAAGTTTATTTTAATTGGTGGAAAAACCATTAGCCCCAATCACGTCTTTATAAAAAAAACGAACATTTCACAAGTTGGGCAACTAGTTAAACATGGCAATTTTAAAAGTATACAAGAAATTGAAATAGAGTTCAACTGTGACCTAAAAGACCTAAGATATCATTCTGTTCTGTCAGCTATTCCAATGGCATGGAAAACCAAAATAAAAAGTAATACAACTTTAGATTTTACACCTTCAAGCTGGGAAATTGTGCGCCTAAAATTAAATGTTGAAAAACTGAGCAATAAAGATATTTATAATAGTTTAACATGTAATATATCAATTCCACAAGCACAAAACAAATGGGTAGAATACTATCCATTCATGGACAAGTTTAACTGGTCTAAAATCTACCTACTTCCAGCTAAAGTGTCAAACAATTTAAAACTCCAAAGCCTACAGTTCAGCATCATACACAGATATACAGCTTGTAATTATAATCTAAACCTATGGAATATAATAAAATCCCCAATGTGTCAAAGTTGTAACTTAATTGATTCAATTGAGCATTTTTTCTTTTATTGTGACTGTGTTCAAAGTTTGTTGAATGTTGTCAAAATTTTATCAAAAAAAGTTCTTAATTTACACTTTAATTGTACTGTCTTAGAAGTTCTCCTAGGTATTCCATGCCAAAGAAATACTGCCTTACACTTGTTGAATCTGATAATGTTATTGACAAAACAATTTATTTATCTGTCTAAAAAGAATGACAATCCCCTACCAGAGTGCATATTTTGTAAAGTTTTATATAGCAGCTTAGAGACAGAATTATATCTATGTAAATTAAAAGGGAAAAATCATGAGTTTATAAGGTTAATAGAAAATATACTAGAATTTATAGAAAATAGATATTTGTAATAAGAGGTACAAGCAACTTGCTTCATGTGGTTTATTCATTGTGCTTCATGGTATTATAATGTTATCATTTTGTATAAGGTGGAATTGTGTATGACTTCTACAATGTGACTCAAAAAAAAAAAAAAAAAAAAAATAAAGAAATATTCAATGCAAAATTTCTACCATTGTTCTATCAAACTTTCTGTTCTTGTGATTACTAGCTAGTAATGTATTTTCAGACATCTGTGCATTTCCAACATTTCTACTTTGATAATAAAAAAAGTTTTTCATAGTACAGCATTATATACATTTCACTTTTTCCTCTCACTTTTCTAATGCATGGGTTTAACTAATACCAAACTTTGTGTTCATTCAAAAGGTAAGCTGCAGAAATTTCGTACAACAATTTTTTGTGATAACTCAACTTTGATCATGGAGAAAGTGATGCAATATTTATATTAGAATGAGATGCTTTAAATACATACAGTAATGCTGGGAAATTGCTTAGAAATTTGGGTTATATATTTGGTACCTCTACAAGCTAGTGAACTTCAAGCCAGAACAATCATTAAACGAACATTTCCAAAAACTAGTAAAAACAGAGAAAACTATCATAAAATCTTATCACTTTATTGAAAATATGATAAAAACATAAAACCCAGAGATATTTGGGAAAATTTCTATATATTCTAACTAAAACATTAGTTTTACGGATGGGAGAAGACATCTTGCAGAGTCTGAATTTCAGATGTTTGTACTGAATTTACTTTTCGGGGCAGTCAATTAGCAAACTATCAAACCAACATAGTCCCTGCACTAATATCTAGCACTGACTTTAGTACATACCTCCTGTGAGAGAGGATTGAGAGCATACTGTATGTTGCACTCTCCCACAATTCCCAGGTGTCTGATGACCTTGACCGCAGTGCTTCTCAGCATGTTGTACTCAGTATTGGTGAGGGTTTGACTCGGAGCCACCACAATGGATTCTCCTGTATGGATGCCAAGAGGATCCACATTCTCCATGTTACAAACCTGCAGAAATAGAAATAATGGAAAAGTTTGTACAGACTGATACACACGAGTAAAGCCGTCTGTTGGAGAATGTATTTCTGGCAATATCTACAATAAACTTAAATTTATCCAACTAGAGAGTTTGGCTTTAGTTGTGGCTAACTTCAAATTCAATGTACAAAATTACAGCATTTTCTAATGTGAACTCAAGCTGATTCCACTTTTCCATCGCACACACGCTGTATTTGTTTTAAACAGGGTCACACACAGATTATTGGGGGACAATTAGATGAATACTCAATTAATTGTTGGTGTCATGGTACAGTCATGGTCGGTCACTGACAATATCTAAAAATCGATTAATTCTTACCCCTGTTTATGTATCTCAGTATCCATGTGTTTTTTTTCCATATATTTTAGGCAGTCTCCTTTAATAAATCAATAGATTTGTCATGAGTTTTCGGTTTGTTTATAACTACCAGCATATTTACAGGAAGTAGGTGTTTCTGGTAGATTCTAAATATTGGAAACACCATTATTCTTATCAGATTGAAGTATACTTCATCCTGGAAAGTGTTTCATGATATATTGAAGAACAGTGCAGTAAAAAAGTCAATTATGGGTCGATCATCGGACACAAAAATGGATGAATAATCATCCATGAAAATCGAGGTGATTCCACTCACTAACACAGAGCAGAACATTTTTTTGTTGGTATTCACCTGCATCACTTATTATGCATAATTAGCATTACAAAATTCATTAACAAGTGCCAAAATCTCATTAATATTCATGAAACCGTGTAACCTGTAAATATTTTATACACATCATTAGAACAGTATATCAACAGAGCATCTGTTTGTCTTTGTTGCATTAAAATTCATTCAGAAATGGCAGAGAAATCACAAATTTAATATTGAGTTTGTATTTTCATTGGTGGCCTTATTCATATGTTCCCTTAAATATGCAAGATCAGTGAATACACCTATTTACTAAAAATTTCAGTAAATACATAGTCATATTTACTGATTTGATTAGTAAATATGAGTATTCCCTAAAATGTTCAGCAAATGCATGTATTTACTGGTTTATGACCGGTGTTATTTCAGAAGTTTACTAATTTAAGTATAACACTGTCCCCTTCCATTGTCATATATTTTTTCCATAGTTTTCCTTTTACACATTTCACCTAAAGTTGACTTTTACTGTTTCTACTTGTACAAGTTCCACCGTGTAAGTTCTTAATTTAAAGTAATCCCATTTGAAATCTTGTTGCACATTTTGAGTAAAAAAAATTTGCCTTTTAGACATTGGCAAACTGTGAAATAAGTTTGATATGGATTCTGATGAAATATTAAGCAATGTTAACAATGACACAAGGAACAAATTATTCGATTTGGCAGTGATCTGGATCACCGTCTGGATCCAAATTTTAAGGAATTTTTTATCATTGCACTCATAAGATAGCAATATTGGAGGTGCTGACCCTTGGCAGAAGTATACACTCACTGAATGCTCTTGTTATGAAAATGCATCTGGAACAAACCACAACCGAGTTCAGTATTCAATACGATGAAAGTAAAAACCATAAAGTACTTAGTGAAGAAATATGGTTTACATTTCAAGTATCTCAGTACACAATGAGGAACAGTAATGATTTAATACTCACTATGGTATTGTTCTAATATGCTTTAGCATTTACGTCAATTTTCAGATGATGTTTTAATTTAAACTGTGGTATAATTTTTAATATTTCTCATTGCTCACCATCCCACAGCTAATTTATTGTAGTATTCACAGTGATATGGTACATTGCAGTAATTACTCGGATTTTGTGCATTCCAGTATTCACCTCACTACAATTAGTACTTACTGTTATACAGTTATCAAAGGCATCCCTGACGACCTCATACTCCACTTCTTTCCAGCCTTTCAGTGACTTGTCAATCAACACCTGGCTAGTGTGAGCAAATGCAGTCTGTGCCAAGGCCTGGAGCTCTTCCTTGTTGTCAGCAAAGCCAGAACCAAGGCCACCCAGAGCAAAGGCGGCACGTATCAACACTGGGTAACCAAGGCGATTTGCTGCAGCAACAGCCTGAATATACCACTACTTTTTATTGAAATGAAATGATAGATAACCTTTCTTATGACAACAAATTTTTGAAATATAACAAAAAATGTTACAACAGACTCAGACTTATTGCCATAGATTTTACTTATCTGTATATCCAAATTTAGGTTTTAAGATCAAACACGTCTTGTGACTAGAGCTGAAACGATTAGCAAAATTTGCTAGCCGG
Source organism: Sabellastarte sp. h YS-2021 (assembly GCA_964017235.1). NCBI lineage: Eukaryota > Metazoa > Annelida > Polychaeta > Sabellida > Sabellidae > Sabellastarte > Sabellastarte sp. h YS-2021. Next base: position 32,591,462 of record OZ024929.1, read on the forward strand.
GTAGTCGCTTGCATTAACTGTCGACTAACTGATTAACTGTTTCCGAGGTTTAGCATGTCATGGGTGATAATCAAGCGATTAACCGAGTCCAAGTCTGTTCTTCCAAAATGAGGAATCAAGGTGCATTTTCGGGCTCGCTTGCAGCCCTAATCCAGTGTATTGAAATATTTTAAATTATTTTATAAAATAAGTTCAGTTTACTTATTACTTCTATAGATGGAGATACAGAGTAGGGGATAGAGAATTTGGGATAATGGTTAAGATGTTATTCCAATCAAGTAACCTGCTCAGCTAGTGTCAGGTTAGTGCTAATCAATCTAATCTAAATGCTAATCCTAAAATAACTGCTAGAGGTGGAAACAATGATAAATATCAAAATCAGATTCTGAGGCTTTGAAAAATCCAGTATATCATGTGCTTATCACTGATATGATGAAATGTAACCAGGGAAGTCGCAACTAGCCAACTAATTGATGACGGTTAAAATAATGTTATATCTCGGTGTTAAATTTAAAGAATGAATAATCGGTCAATGTTATAAAAGAAGGCAAAAGCCATGTTTTCTGTATTGTTTATACATTCACATAAAACCATATACATCTTCTATCAAGATCCTTACATTGCCCACTTCCTGTCTGAAATAAATGCACCCGAAGTTGCAGGAAAACAGCAAATTTATTTAATTTTACAGGTATTGGACACATATTTTCATTTTATTTCACATATTTAATCTTTTTATTGCCTTTTAGAAGATGAAACATAAGATGTTTGGTATTTTTATAAACTCGATGGTTGTTCAGTACCTTCACTAATAGTATCTGGCAATTAGCCAACAAGAAATATTTGGAGTCGTGACAGCCCTAAATGTAACCAAGGTCATACGTGAGCCATAATTTAGGATATGTATGTGTGAAGTTAATTAACTCCATTTTTACCCATTATAAACAGAAAATGGAAGATATTTCACCCAATGTATAGCTTTTTCAATGTTTTAATGTAGTATGAACCATTATTAAGCCTAAAATAATAACATTTGCAACAATTGGTTCTGAAATATTCTTTTGGGATTTTCATTTTTGTTACAAACTACTGATAGGTAGATTACTGGTTTACGGTTTTCATCAGTGACAAGCACAGATTAAACCTGTACATTATTATTATCAGCTGAACACACCTCTTCCACTGTATAAGCTGCCTCAGCCGGTGCAACATGCTCTCCAATTTCTTCCATTTTATCTGCAAACAGCTTGCGATCCTCTGTAAGTTCTATGGACATGACAGGAGTGCCAAGCACCTTCACATTGAACTCTTCAAACACCCCCATCTTCCTCAGCTGGATACCACAGTTCAGACCAGTCTGACCTCCAAAGGTCAGGAGGATTCCATCAGGCCTCTCACTCTTTATCACCTAACAGATTAAAAACAATATTACATTACACACTTCCATAGACAGACTTTGAAATGGTTAAATAACTCAGAAGGTGAAAATGTCAAATATCATCTGAAACATGGAACCATAATATCTATTTTGTTGTTTTCAAATTCTGTTCTCACTTTTAAGCATTAACCAAAACAAAATTGGTGATATAACACAAAACAGATGTTAAAATCCTTACGACACCAGAAGAAAATGACGATTAATTAAATTATAAGCGATTAGCAATGTTTGTCTTTCATCACTGCTCAATATTTGCCAAATTACAAGAACACATGCAGTATATTTATTACAATATACCAAAAATATGTAAGCATTTCAAACTAATTAAAATCAACTAGGAAAGCTCTCGAAGAGCGCAGGCCTTTACCAAGCATCTCATATCCACCCCTAGATTTTTTCCCGTTTTAGATAATAGCTTGTTGAATTTTTTTAGGATTCTGATCAAACTAAAGTATATCGCAAAGAGTATAGTGGCAGTGTGCTGTATCTTTCGGCCAAGCAATCTTAGAGTTTATTATTGAGGTATACACGCATATACTAAAAATGGTCATATTTCACAATGAAAAAAAAAATCCTCAAAAAAAAAAAAAAAAAAAAAAAAAAATTCCTCAATCCAGAGAGTACTACATGATCCGGATCACAACCAAAACCAAGTCATCTCTTCTTTGTCCCATTGTCAACACTCCCCAAAAGATTCATCACAATCCGTTATTACGTTATTTTCCTAACAGACAGACAAACAAAGAAACCAACACCACCAAAACATATCATCAGAAAACAGAAATTTCATTATTTTGAAACATTAAGTGAATACTAAGCCACTAAAATATTCAGACAAAAGAAACCATAATTCAATACTAAAAATAAGTTTATAACCGAAATTTTCATTGCTAGCATTTACACTTCTGACACCAATGTAGTGTTTACCATTGGTGACCAATTTATAATCTGTCTACCACTGATACTGGTAGCAGCTCTATTTAAAATTATTGTGTAAAATTAGTAGTGTGAACAGTAAATAAACAACTGAATTTTCTTACTGTTATGGGTAAAAATGATTATTTTAGCCTTTGTAACGACCGATACATCACCAAAATAAAAATTTATAAATTTGGTGAAATATCTCACATTTTACTTTATACTGGATAATGATGCTTATTAACTTTAAATTATACCGCGAAAACCAGTTCTAAATTCATGCATGCTTGCATTTTAAGTTTCACTTCGTAAGGGACAAGCATACAAAATGCAGGATTTCATTTGTTTCAAAGCCCCAGTAACTGACTTTGATTTTATTAAACTGTCCCACTAATTTGCAAACCTCATCATTAAATAATTCATTTCCAGATATTCTTGGTACCTGTTTTACATAGTCAGGGGTGATGGGCAGGAAGTAGACTTTGTCGGCCATTCCAGTGGATGTCTGGACGGTTGCAATATTGGGGTTAATCAGTACTGTCTGAACATCCTCCTCTTTCAGAGCTTTAATTGCCTGAAATTGAGAAATTTGTAAAAGAAATTAGATTAAAACAGATAATGAAAGATAAGATAAAGTATTGAGTTGAACAGATCTATTTTTTCTAGATGATGTTCGAGATAAAGCAGAAGTTACATTATTGAAATTTCTCTTAACAGAATATTCACTTGTACGAAAACAGTTACTTATTTTATGCCAACACCTCTTCTCTATTTTATGAAAATTCTATCACCCATGTAAAACTGGATTCCCCTTTTGTTAATTCTAAGTTTAACATGACTTTTTTTCTCACTTAATCTTCACAAATTGCAGACTCTAAGGTGCAAGAAATCCACAAGTCTGAGTCAATAAAAATCAGATATTCTGGGACGTAGAAAGGGTTGGCAAATATGGAGACATCAGGAAAGAACAGAAACTAAACGGACAAGTCTTACTGATCAGGTAGGAGTTTTAATTTTCATCCGAAAGATTTAAGTCAGGTGACATATAGGATGTCATCGGACAAGTCGTTCCATCTGGTATGGTTAAAATATTTCTTTGATCCATGAATAGATGGACAAAAAGATGGCCTATTACGTCTGGTATTATGGGGACAGGTGCAGAATGGTAACTATGAACCAAAGAATTTACTATATAGGAAGGCATTTGTACACCAGTGTTACAGGCTATAAAACAGAGCAGTGTTTAGTAGGCAGCCAATGTAGACTTCTAAGGATGTCTGGACACTAAAGGTTCCATTGTATAATCAACCTTTACATTAATCTTGTTGGAATGACTAAATGTAACTTCTATTAATATTTAAATGATTAGTTACAATATTTTGACACTCTATTTACCTGAGAACCGGAGTAATCAAACTCCCCTGCCTGGCCAATAGACAGTCCTCCTGACCCGAGTATCAGAACTTTGTGGGGTATTTTATCCAATGGAGCCGGATCAATAGCCTTTGGAACATACTGTAACGCTGTGTTAATCCTCTCACAGATGGTCACTCTGAAAAATAACGGGTTAGACATAATCTTAAAAGCCATGTTCATGCAATAATCCAGAACCAACTTTCTTAACATCCTTTGTGAAAACAAAAACCAGTTTTCAGGGGCTAGAAGCAAACAATATCTGGTAGTTTTATATGCTTCTCACTGATTCAGGGAAATATACATGCTATTGTCAATGACCTAAAATTTGAAATAGAAAATGTCTTTGAGAAATATTATACAGTTAATGTGAGATATTTCATCAAATTTTCACAGGTATTTCAATGTTTTGATGTATTATTAGCCTTAAAAAAGGTTAAAAACTTATACATATTCATCCATAAGGTTCTTCAGTATATCATTGTGATAAAACCTAATGATACAGGACCGTTAATTTAAGTGGTATTCCAAGAGACTAATTTTTCTGCATGTACCTCGGTTTGCACCCACATACGCTGTATTTGTGTTATCCCCTAGGTCACAGTTACAGATATGATTACAAAACAAGGATGTAGTATCATTTTTTTTAAATTTTGTATTCGGAATAATTCATTATTCTTTAATCAGTGCCAGGGGTATTTTTTACACTAATGAATAACTAATTAGGTGTACTCATCTAGTAGCTATGCTTGTATTTCATCAATGTTACAACACACATGGAAATCTTCCAACATGATGTTTGCTATTGCAAATCCAAAAATAGCATCAGAGATGCCCGTACCCCACAGCCTGGGGAAATATTTTTCAACACCATGACATATAGAAGTAGTATAACAGTACAAAGTTCAAGATACTTTCAGACCAGTGTCAGTTATATTAAGGTCCAAATAATGCTTAAGTAGAGAAAATAATATCTCAGGAAAAGAAATGTATATAAAGATGAAGTATTAAAACAAAACAATTCAATAATAAAATAACAGCACTTATCAGTAAACCAAATATGGCCGAATTATGGTTTGGATGTTTTGAATATTACCCATGCACACAGAAGTGGCAATACATTCAATGAATGCTTATGTGTGGTGTTGGAGAAAAGCCTATGGCTCACTTGATGAAATTCCATTTGTTACAATTGGAACTTGCAAAAGGAAATTCTTAATGAATTCTAATATGACTTTAACAGTGCTTAATCTGCATCAACAGACACACCCAAAGGTGCAACAAGATTTTAAAGGTCAATACAGCAAGGTCAAAGGTCAATCAGTGTCACACCATGACGTGGCACACCTAAAACCCTCAACCAATGTCCCTACCAAGTATAAACTTCCTACACCTTACAGTCTCTGAGATATAGCCTGGACAAGATTTTATAGGTCAAGGTCACTACAGCAAGGTCAAAGGTCAAATCAAGGTCACACTATGACGTAGCACACCTACATCCCCTAACCAATGTCCCTACCAAGTATCAACTTCCTACACCTTACGGTTTCAAGGTAAGGTCAAAGGTCAAATCAATGATGTTGCACACCTACTACCCCCAACCAATGTCCTCACCAAGTATCAGCTTCCTACACCTTACGGTTTCCGAAATATAGCCCGGACAAGATTTTATAAGTCAAGGTCACTACGGCAAAGGTCAAATCAAGGTCACACTATGACGTTGCACATCTACACCCCCTAACCAATGTCCCTACCAATTATCAACTTCCTACACCTTACAGTTGCTGAGACATAGCCCGGACAAGGTTTTATAGGTCAAAGTCACTACATCAAGGTCAAAGGTCAAATCAAGGTCACACCATGATGTTGCACACCTACTACCCTCAACCAATGTCCTCACCAAGTATCAGCTTCCTACACCTCACGGTTTCCGAGATATAGCCCGGACAAGATTTTATAGGTCAAGGTCACTACGGCAAGGTCAAATCAAGGTTAGACCATGACATTGCACACCTATAACCCCTAACTAATGTCCTTGCCAAGTGTCAACTTCCTACACCTTATGGTTCCTGAGATATAGCCCGGACAAGATATTCAAACTCAAGGTCACTACGGCAAGGTCAAAGGTCAAATCAAGGTCAGACCATGACGTTGCACACCTACACCCCTGAACCAATGTCCCTGCCAAGTATGAACTTCATACACCTTACGGTTTCAGAGATACAGCCCGGACAAACTATTTCCCGCCGCCCATCCGGACACCATGGATGAAAACAATACCCCGACAGCCCTTAAGGGCTGTGGGGTAAAAATGCTAAAGATTAATGAAATATTTGAATAAACTCAGATTATCTTCAATTCTCTAAAATCTACTCAATATCTGACTGCCATCTGGTGTAAAACATCTGAATATAAGCCTTTAGAATTATTATGTATTAGCTTCACATTAACATCGAGTCTACTGGAATAAAACCATTACATTTGAACAAGTCATGGTGAGTCTGTGTGTGTGTGTGTGTGCGTGCGGGGGGGTGAGGTGTGTGCGTGTGGTGGGGGGAGGGGGTGATGTCTGGAGGAAATTTACAACAGATTCTTTTTCTTACTGGTTCTTCCCATTTTTACAGTCTTTCACATGGTCCAGAAACACAGTGAAGAGCATCTCCATGTCCCTCGGTCCTCCCATATGTTCAGGGTGGAACTGAACGCTACAAATACAACAAAGTTACAGAAAAACCATCATACACAACACTGAATGTGTTACAAGTTTCATTTTTATAACGTTTTGACTGCACTTTTGAATTAAATGATTACAATGAAATATGACTAATGTATTAATGAACAAGTTTCAATGAGGAGGTCCAAATCACCTAAAATCCCTAAATATCCAACAAAAAAACACATGAAACTAGACCTAGCGCATCGGAGAACCAATGCAAATTGTATCCACCAGAAAAAAACTCACCCAAGCCATTCTAACATCGTTTAACCTTGAAGGAGAAGCCCAAGGTGAAATCTGACCATATCAAAAGATTCTTAGCCCATGATTTCCTATAGGTTGGTGTGACACTGCAAACCTCTAGGAATACGAATAAGCAAGATATAAACACTAATTTTGGCAATCCTCATTTGATCTTGAAAGAGGGGCCAAAGGTCAAATCCGATCACACCAAATGATTCCCAACCCATGATTTCCTAGATTTTGGTTTACCATTCCTAAGCTCTAGGACCAATAATAAGCGAGTTATAAGCACTTTTAAGTTTGGCTATCCTCGTTTGACCTTGATGGAGGGTCCAAGGTCAAATCCGACCACAGCAATAGATTCCCAGCGCATGATTTTGTGTACTATCCTCGTTTGACTTTGAAGGAGGGGTCCAAGGTCAAATCCGACCACACCAAAAGATTCCCAGCCCATGATTTCCTATAGGTTGGTTTACCATCCCAAACATCTAGGACCAATAATAAGCGAGTTATAAGCACTTTTAAGTTTGACTATCCTCGTTTGACCTTGAAGGAGGGGTCCAAGGTCAAATCTGACCACACCAAAAGATTCCCAGCCTATGATTTCCTATAGGTTGGTTTACCATCCCAAACCTCTAGGACCAATAATAAGCGAGTTATAAGCACTTTTTAGTTTGGCTATGCTCGTTTGACCTTGAAGGAGGGGTCCAAGGTCAAATCCGACCACACCAAAAGATTCCCAGCCCATGATTTCCTGTAGGTTGGTTTACCATCCCAAACCTCTAGGACCAATAATAAGCGAGTTATAAGCACTTTTAAGTTTGGCTATCCTCGTTTGACCTTGAAGGAGGGGTCCAAGGTCAAATCTGACCACACCAAAAGATTCCCAGCCCATGATTTCCTACAGGTTGGTTTACCATCCCAAACCTCTAGGACCAATAATAAGGGAGATATAAGCACTTTTCATGACTGCAAAGAAACACCTGTGGCGGCCATCTTGTCTTTCAAAGTGAGGCCAAAAATATTCCCAGTCAAGATTTTATAATGAGGAACATATCCTGCGAATTTGAGATCTCTACCTATAATACCCTTTGCTCTAGAGGGCCACCAAAAGTCCTTGTTTAAGGTCGAAAAACGCCCGTGGTGGCCATCTTGTTTTTCAAAATGAGGCCAAAAATATTCCCAGACAAGATTTTATGGCTATGAATATATCCTGCAAATTTGAGAAGGCTAGCTATAATATTTTTTTCGTTAGAGCGGTAACGGTGAAATCTCTCTACACACTGCGGCGACGGCGGCGGCGTAGGCGTAACGAAGTCAAATCCATAGTATCCACCGGATGCTATCCGGTGGATACAATGACAAAGAACACTTGGCGCTCCCTATACTCAATTTATTCCCCAATTTTAAATGAAATTTTCTTTGACACAACATTGCCAACAAACCTTATCAATAGCTTTAATTCTGATCAAAGTGTAATTGAAAAAAAAAAACCTTTGTAAAGTTCCGATTCTGGATTGAGGTAAAATCATCCTTTTAAAGCTAAACTGAGTCCATATTTTGATGGTGAACTTGTAGCAATAGTCATTTGCCAGTGTCTGATATTTACAGTGCAGATTCAAATCAACTAGTATTTAGTAGTACATGTGTAAATTTCTTCAATTCATTTAACCACACATGGTGATGTCAAATATAGCATTAAACCTAAATCAATATATACCTTACTCTGTGCAAATTTAAGGTGTAGAGTAAGAAATCTAAAATTCGCACATATCTGAAAAGGTTTTAGAGGTGTCAAATTTTAGATTCCGGGCGAATTTTCGATTTCTTACTCTAGCATATACATTGTACCTGAATATCGGCTTTGAACAATGCACAATGCCCTCATTGGTCTTGTCGTTCTCATTGGTAAATAAGACCTGCCAGTCTTCAGGCAGTGTACCGTCATCCACTGCAAACCCATGATTTTGTGTGGTGATGTAACAGCGCCCAGTACCCAAGTGTGTGCATGGCTGGTTGTGGCCACGATTGCCATATCTATGGAAACACGATATTATTGATCAACATTCTAGGATTAACTAAACTACAGAAGCCATAAGAGGTTTAAATAGTGAAATATGAATACAAACTTAGGGTTTTGTGAGGTAAAGTTGACATGTAAATTTTTAACGTGACAGTGTTAACATGAAAATTAAGTAAACATTCCAGGGTACCTAATTTCAGCTGAAATAAATAACAAAATCATGTGAAAAATTGTTTAAGTTAAAGAGTATTATGAGAAATGGATATCCTAAGCTTTGGAAATTGTACTTAATTCCAGATTTCAACGTGAGCTATCACTAAACATTAATGCACAGCTGTCATTAAACAGGCAAAAATGGAATGATATGTGTTCCGCCTTATGCTCCACTAGGAGTGAAGAGGATAAGTAAGTAAGTAAGCAAGTCATTAAACATTAATAGATCCAACTGTTCAAAGTATTCAATCTGGTTTCCCACTAAACCCAATATCTGAGCCAAACAATGCCAAAATTGAAATAAAAAAAAAAAGTGTCAAGCATCATATCTTTCGTTCATTTCCATTTTTTTTATTATTATTATTTCCAATTACATGTAGAAAGAATAGAGTGATGCATTTTACCAAGAAGCTTTCTTGAACATGAAAAAAGTATGGCTTGGGGGTAGAGTAGTCTGAATTGAGTTCTGGTACTTGAGTACCATCTTGCTAATTGAGCTTACTTTGCTGGCCATGAGCCTTTTCCAACCGTCACTCCCACAATGCATCAACCCCCACTTCACCGTGAAGTGAGCATCTCTCTTGCAGTGAGAGTTCAGGCTATTTCTGGTGACCCACCCACACTTTAATGTGGTGCCCTGCTAGGACATTGTACAGCCTTTGTCTCAGACCTTCCCACGGGCCCTTCAAATGTATGAACATTCAGGGTGGACCCGTACAGCAAGCTTACCACCAAGCTCAATGTTTGACACTGGTGATCACAGGTATTTATAGGTGAACACATGATGAAGTACAGATTATGGTTTCAATGGTATGAATATTAACACAACCCACTAAAACTTAAGATATATGTTGAATATTAGCACAACCCACTAAAACTTAAAATATATGTTCAATCACTGGTGCAGTTTCATGTACATACAAATTTACTAATTAAAGTTATTGAAATATGAAAGATTGTTGTTAAACTTCTGATTTTACCTTAACTTAAAATAATTTTATATGTAAAAATATTTATAGAAAGATGATAGCTTCATAATTATGTTGTGGATCAGTCAATTCATAAACACAGTAAAGCCAAATCACTTAAGTCCCCAAAAAGTCCCATCTCTTGTGTATACTTGCTTAAAATTCAAACCAAATAAACCATAATTTGCTCTCATCAATATGTTTATGTATAAAGCAGTTCACTTCTGGTCATGAGACCTGTGCACTTCACAGACTTGCTACGGAGGCACATGGATACCTAGTGTCTGCAGCCTCTGGGGAAAGTCCCTGGACCTAAGGTAGAAAGTACCAGGGTGTAAAACCGCTAACCTTTCCCAAGGCCCCTGTGAAATGGCAGAGATGTTCTCTAGAATTGAGCCAAGGGGTGGGTAAGGCCTTTGTCCTAGCACAGTAATGCAAGTGACATGCAAGCGTGTTAACTGAATGGGGCTTACTTGTGAAATGCCTTCCTTTTTATGCATTTATACACTATACATTTTGTTCAAAAGGCAAGATACAGTTCTTTATATTCTCAACAAAACAGAAAGAAGAAAGAAGGCGAATATACACTTCTCATGCAATAGAACTTCTACTTTTCCTAATACTTGGGTTTGTGTGTCATTTGAACTTATGAAAAGAAAGTTCTTTAAAGAAAAGTAAAGAAGTTCTTTAAAAACAAAAAACAATATCTGGGAAATACTGCCTCATGGGGTATTACAAATGATATTGAAATTAACACTTTATCAATCAATATTGAAATATAACTTTATGATCCCTTATATATGTTAAATGGAGGGGTGTGACGAGTACAAATATTTCGGGTCGATTCCTTGCGGATGAAAATTTGACTCAACATTGAGCCCTAGCAATGTTTAGCCTTGCATCAGTGGAATTAGCTGATGTCAGCATATAAAATAGTTAATATGTTTAAAATGGAGCATTATGCGATTTAATTCAAGTAAAATGTCTTGTTAACGTTTTAATACATAAAACACAATTGGTTCAGTATTGTTTTATATATATGTCACAGTGGAAACTCCAATCCAGTGCCATTTCTAATTCTCCTAGTGGTAGTTCCAATTGGAACTACCACTAGTGCCATTTCTAATCCTTTGCTGATAAACAACAATTAGAAGTAGCATTACTTCTAACATCCTTGTTAAATGCAATGAATATTACCAATTAAAAAGGAGAAAAGACTAATTACAACATTCTAAGTGTTCAGCCTAATGAGTTGCTACACCTGATATCCACAGTCTTTCCTATTTAAAATGTTCCACATAAAAGGTTTTTATATAAAATGTAGAGTAAGAAATCTAAAATTCGCCAGGAATCTAAAATTCGCCACCTCTAAAACTTTATTTAATTTTATGAAGAAAATGATGTTTTGCCTTAAAATTGGTATTTCTCAGTTCAAAAAGCCTTACTTTACTGTACAGTCAACAACTCTCACCACAATTCATTCATTTTATTAGTATTTTCACATGTGGCGAATTTCAGATATGTGGCGAATTTTAGATTTCTTACTCTACTTATTTCAGGCAGGGCTTTTCCTTCTTAATTTCTCCTTGGTTTCTTGTGTATCTTTGGTTTACAATCCATATATATTCACTGAATTTTGACCTGTGAGTACATTTCTGCACTCTGTATAGAGATTAAGTACTATGAAAGTATGGTGAGATTACAATTAACCAAGGTTAAAAATAACAGCCTCAGTTCTCGGGGTATACTTTGTTACCTTCCTCCAATAGCAAGAGACTGTTTCATGGAAGATTCGTTTAATTTTTTCATGGGACCATTGAGTACAAGCATCCAGTGAACACAGACTTACTTCTAGCTTCAGCTGCTTTGGTCCAATAACCACATATTATTGACTATCAGACTTATTTAATTGTAAAATGAGACTACTGAGTGTAAGACTTACTTCATTTTGATGGTCTTTGCTCCAATAGCCAGAGAAATGAGTTGATGTCCCAGACAGATCCCAAACACTGGCTTACAGTTGGAGGCGTTAAGCACCTGCTTGATGTTTTGTATGGTTTTCTCACAGAACTCCGGATCCCCAGGTCCATTACTCAGAAAGAGACCATCATAGCCTGTTTGAAATGTGAAAAAAACAAGGGGTTTACCATTTCACTATTCATAGATGTAAACAAAAACTTTGTCTTTCATAAATCATAGGTAAAGTAGGGAATAATGTATGTGTAGATACTAATTTCATAATAGTGCCATGAGACAGGCAACAGAATGCTAAAATTTGATATGGTGTATCATCTGTCAATTACCAACTAAGTATTTATCAAAACAGAATATGTCACATTCAGCAAGGTTACATAAAGGTCAGTTAAAACCTAGCTTCAAGGATGCCTGTAAGTCACAGGCTGGGTGAATATGTGTGTGAAAAAGTATTCATACGTAGTACAGACTAAGGCAAAGCTACTAGTTTGGTGAGTTAAAGCGACATCTTGATAGCTAAAGAGTGAAATGAAACAGCTATCTGAAATGTTGGAAAAGTGTGAGAAAGTGTCAGAGGGAGCTTATGTTTTGAAACATCAACAAGGTGTTTGTAGTTAATGTGAAATCAATCCAATTTTAATATATTTATGCAATACATTTAGATAATTATTTTAGAAAACAAGCATATTTTCCTTAGGAGAACTCAGATTAACACCAACCTTTTTTTACACCAAACTTGGTCATAATATGTTAATACAAGAAGTAGACTGTGTGATAAGCCATTTTTACACAAATGCAGTCAAGGTCACTATGGTAACATTAAATCAAGGTAACACCATGACTTGGCATTACATCTTTACAAAGCATGAAATGACATGCAGCCTAAACAAAATTTTCCCACAATAAAGGTTCTTGGTCCAAGGCTGAAAAACTATCCATACATTCATTAAGTGCTATGGGGTAAAAATGAGACATATCTAACATGGTTTTGAGCTATAATTAAGTAATTATGTAGTTTGTTAATGTCACATATTTAATTCACAAGTATTATGTACATAAACTGGATCCAAAATATAAGAATAACTAAAAAACCTAGATACACCCACCTGTGAGGTCAAGGTTATGATCCCAGGGTACCACGGTGACACTTGCACCTCTGTCACACAGACACCTCAATTGATTGTTCTTGATCCCACAGTCAACAGCTAAAATCTTCAACTCACCATCAGGGTTGAACACCTTGGGTTTCTGTGAATATAATGTAATCAAATAATATATAACAATGGACTATACTCAAGTGTCCATCCAACTACATGTATTTCAAATGAACACAGATCCTATTTGCCTTTTTAATATTTATTTATTTGGGGTTTTACATCGCTTTCAACACTATACAGGTCATATCACGATGGTTAGTTTTGTGGGCAGAGGAAACCAGTAGATACAGTTGGTCAAGGTTCTGCACTGTAAACTGCCGACCATCAGTAAAGAACTAACAACTTTCCCACATAACATCTGGGGTTTCAGCTGCCGACCTCAGAGGTGGCAGCGAGTGTGTTATCACCACGCCACCGTGGCCACAATTTTTTTTTTTTCATAATTCAATTATTCAAGTAGTTGTCTTTTATTGAGGAGAAAAATTAACTCCCATTACATTTGACAAAAAACTAAAACTAGATATTGCGTCTTGACACAGTGTATCCCCAGACGGGACTTGGTTGAAGAGTGACATACAGAGTATTATGGTTGACACAAATATACCCCTGTGGGGAGGAGGCCTAAGTGTTTATGGGAGCAACTTGTACTGACACTAAGTAAACAAAATGTTTGCTTAATGAAAGACACAAATGTAACCAGACCTAGTGCATTGGAGAACCGATGCAAATTGTATCCACCAGAAAGAAAACTCACCAAAGCCAATCAAGCATCACTTAACCTTGAAGCAGGAGCCCAGGGTGAAATCTGACCACATTAAAAGATTCTTAGCCCATGATTTTCAATAGGTTGGGTGTAACATTGCAAACCTCTAGGAACACGAATAAGCGAGTTATAAGCACTTTGAGTTTTGGCTATCCTCATTTGACCTTGAAAGAGGGGCCAAACACACATCAAAAGATTCCTAGCGCATGATTTCCTATAGGATGGTTTCATATTACAAACATCTAGGACCAAGAAAAAGTGATTTAGAAGCACTTTTAGATTTTGCTATCCTCGTTTGACCTCGAAGGAAGGGCCCAAGGTCAAATATGACCACATCAAAAGATTCCCAGCCCATGATTTCCAATAGTTTGGTTTCACAGTGCAAACCTCTAGGACCAATAATAAGTGAGCTATAAGCACTTTTAAGTGTGGGTATCCACGTTTGACGTTGAAGGATGGGTCCAAGGTCAAATCTGACCGCACAAAAAGATTCCCAGCCCATGATTTCCTGTAAGTTGGTTTAAAATTCCAAACCTGTACGGTTAATAATAAGTGAGTTATAAGCACTTTTCAGTTTGGCTATCCTTGTCTGGCCTTGAAGGAGGGGTCCAAGGTCAATGCTGACCACATCAAAAGATTCTTGGCCCATGATTTCCTATAGGTTGGTTTACCATCCCAAACCTCTAGGACCAATAATAAGGGAGATATAAGCACTTTTCATGACTGACAAAGAAACACCCGTGGCGGCCATCTTGTGTTTCAAAATGAGGCCAAAAATATTTCCAAAAATATTTTTTGTAACAATTTTTTGATTGCGGAACATATTCTGCCAATTTGAGATCTCTACCTATAATATCCTTTGCTCTAGAGGGCCAACAAAAGTCCTTGCTTTAAGTCAAATAAACGTCCTTGGCGGCCATCTTGTTTTTCAAAATGATGCCAAAAAATATTCCCAGTCAAGATTTTATGGCAATGAATACATCCTGCAAATTTGAGAAGGCTAGCTATAATATTTTTTGTTAGAGCGGTAACAGCCAATAATAAAGGAGTTCTATGGCCTCACAGTCTTATATATATATGCAGTAAAAAGGTACCATTTGAGTTATTTTAGCAGGCCTAAGGTGACCTTGAAAACAATAGCCAAGGTCAACAAACTGGATGCTTGTACTCCATCATGTACTCAACCTCCAAAGCCATTTTCAATAGTTTCCATGCAATATAGTCAGCATTTAGAGTGAAAATATCTCCAAAAAGGCCAAAAAATGGTCTCGGTGAGGTACTTTGGCGATCTGTGGATGACGTTCAGTGAAGAGCTTCAAGGTCAAATTTCTGCATGCTTACAAAGAACATATATATGTATTATATATACCACCCATAGGATGATCTAACTTTCTGTATATGAGAACTGGGCCAAAATGTGAAAAAATGACCAAAATCTGACCTTTAAGAGGCCACCAGTGACCTTGAAATTGAAGGTCAAGGTCACAAAACAATAGCGTTTGTGGCATTGTCCATATATACCCACATACCAAATTTGAAAGGTCTAACTAAAATATTTTTTAAGTTATCGCATCCTTGAATCCCAAGTATCACTGACTTTCGTTCGGGGATACAATCATGATTTGACATTTTAAAACATTGATTATCAATCTAGGACAAATTCACATGAAGCTTTCACATTCGGCTAAAGTTCAAGATAACGGTTGTAAATGTTACTGCAAAAATGGATTTCAGTAACTACCAGTGTGTACTAGTGCTGTAACGAGTTGACCGAAACTCGAGTCGTAACTCGGTGGGCGATATTTGGGACCACATCGATTTACGTAATTTAAACTCGAGTTTTTAAGAAATAAATTATGATATACTAGTCTTGTTATAAAACCAGCACTTTTACAGTTTATCTAACCATAAAGACAAAAAATTTAATGAGCAATGGTCGTTTTTTTTATTTCCTTATTTACGTGGATGTTCCATAATGTGCTCATACATACCTGTCGGCAACAGAATATATTTCCTTGCAATAAAATGGTACTAAATACGTTAATGGCGGATCCCTTGATGACAATATTTGGACATTATTATTTTATTTATATTTGTGTCATTTACTCGAGTTCAACTCAAGTTCAACTCGCATCTAACAAGCGAGTGTCGATCTACAGAAATCACTGATGATTACAGCTCTAGTGTGTACTGATCTGGTCAGTGAATATGTCTATTCCCTAAAACCAGTATTTACTGGTGTATGATCAGTGCCACTTGACAAGTTTACTGGTTTGAGTTTCAACAACTATGTGAAATGAAATTTGGATGTTAATGGTTTTTAAAGATTTCAAATTGAAATTTAAAGTAAACTGAAATACACATTATAGGGATATGTTTCTTTTTTATAATGACTATTATAATTTACTCTTATGATGCCAAATATTAAATTAAATAAAATAGCATCAGAGATGCCCGTACCCCACAGCCTGGGAAAATAGTTTTCAACACCATGAGATATAGAAGTAGTCAAACAGTACACAGATTGGGATACTTTCAGAGCAGTGTCAGTGTCCAAATAATGTTTAAGTAGAGAAGATAACATCTAAGAGAAAGAAATTACATGTAAAGATTAAGTATTAAAACAAAACAATTCAGTAAACTAAAAATTATGAAGCTTTAAGACTTCTCCCATTTTGATTTTCATTTGTACGGTCGAATTATGGTTTGGATGTTTTGAAACTTACCCATACATACAGATGTGGCAATACATGCTTTTATGTGGAGTTGGGGCAAAACCTATGGCTCACTTGATGTAATACCATCTGTTACAATGGGAAGTTGCAAAAGTAAAAAACTTAATGAATTCTAATATGACTTTAACATTGCTTAATCTGCAACAGACAGACCCAAAGGTGCAACAAGATTTTAAAGGTCAATACAGCAAGGTCAAAGGTCAATCAGTGTCACACCATGACGTGGCACACCTAAAACCCTAACCAATGTCCCTACCAAGTATCAACTTCCTACACCTCTTACGGTTTCCAAGATATAACCCAGACCAGGTATTATAGGTCAAGTTCACTACGGCAAGTACAAAGGTCAAATCAAGTTCACACCATGACGTTGCAAACCTACTACCCACAACCAATGTCCTCACCACGTATCAGCTTCCTACACTTTACAGTTTCCGAAATATAGCCCAGACAAGATTTTATAGGTCAAGGTCACTACGGCAAGGGTCAAAGGTCAAATCAAGGTCACACTATGACGTTGCACATCTACACCCCCTAACCAATGCCCCTACCAAGTATCAGCTTTCTACACCTTACAGTTGCTGAGATATAGCCCGGACAAGGTTTTATAGGTAAAGGTCACTACGGCAAGGTCAAAAGTCAAATCAAGGTCAGACCATGATGTTGCACACCTACAACTCCTAACCAATGTTCCTACCAAGTATCAACTTCCTACACCTTACGGTTTCTGAGATACAGCCCGGTCAAACTATTTCCCACCACCCGCCCGCCCATCCGGACACCATGGGTGAAAACAATACCCCGACAGCCCTCAAGGGCTTTGGGGTAAAAATGGCCTTACACTTATAAATATTTATGGTTGCTAATTTTAGGTATGTACTTTCTGTAGATATTTCCTGTAAGCTTCTACTATACTTAGCCAAAACGAAACACAAGTTTTATAAAGAATAAATTACCATATATCTTGCATTTTGGGTGGTTTTTTTTGGCCAAACATATTTTTAATCTACAGACCTTTGGCTAAGCATATTTTTAATCTACAGACCTATAATATCACTATCAATAAATTAAGGTCAATTAAGTTAAATCAAATTAAGGTTAACTAGAGGATCGCTCGCAAAAAAAAAAGATAATGTTTTTGCTATGCAAAAACAAAGCGTCCCGAAAAGGATATAAAGGTGAGTGATAAAGTATTAAGAAAATGCTTCGTTTCTAGCCTTATACTGTTGTGGCAACCAAAGTCAGCGCAGTCTCCTCTATCTAGCACGGTTTTCAAGATATAAGCATTTTTGTGTTTTGCAAAAAATTAAAAAATGAAAAATGTCCGCTATATTTGGTGAGACAAAAATATTTTGAAAATTGGCTATTCTGCAAAGATACCCAGCAGGTCAAAAATTTTGTTGAGTTCGCTCCATATAGCACGGTTTTCGAGATATAAGCATTTTTGTGTTTTGCAAAAACTTTGAAAATTCAAAATGGCCACCATTTTTGGGGAGAGAAAAATTTTTGTCAAGACCACTGCCGCGGTGTGTATCTCCCAGCGAGCATTAAAGGATAAGAAATAGCTTTTCCGAGATATTCACAATTTTTCATTTTCGTGTGTGAAAGCTCTTCCAAAAGTAGGTGAATGAGTTATTTGAGAAAAATTGGCTATCTGCAATACTATTAAGAGATAATTCACATTTACTCATTTTGAGTAGGTGAATAATTAGCTATGGGTCTGAAACTTCACCAAGTGAAAGCTCTCCCAAAAGTAGGTGAATGAGTTATTTGAGAAAAATTGGCTATCTGCAATACTTTTAGAGATAATTCGCATTTACTCATTTTGAGTAGGTGAGTAATTAGCTATGGGTCTGAAACTTCACCATGTGAGAGCTCTCCCACAAGTAGATGAATGAGTATTTGATAAAAATTGGGTATCCGCAATACTTTTACAGATAATTAGCATTTACTCATTTTGAGTAGGTGAATAAATAGGTATGGGTCTGAAACTTCACAGAGTGAAAGCTCCCAAAAGTAGGTGAATGAGTTATTTGAGAAAAATTGGCTATCTGCAATACTTTTAGAGATAATTCGCATTTACTCATTTTGAGTAGGTGAATAATTAGCTATGGGTGTGAAACTTCACCAAGTGAAAGCTCTCCCAAAAGTAGGTGAATGAGTTATTTGAGAAAAATTGGCTATCTGCAATACTTTTAGAGATAATTCGCATTTACTCATTTTGAGTAGGTGAGTAATTAGCTATGGGTCTGAAACTTCACCATGTGAAAGCTCTCCCACAAGTCGATGAATGAGTATTTGATAAAAATTGGGTATCCGCAATACTTTTACAGATAATTAGCATTTACTCTTTTTGAGTAGGTGAATAAATAGTTATGGGTCTGAAACTTCACAGAGTGAAAGCTCTCCCAAAAGTAGGTGAATGAGTTATTTGAGAAAAATTGGCTATCTGCAATACTTTTAGAGATAATTCGCATTTACTCATTTTGAGTAGGTGAATAATTAGCTATGGGTGTGAAACTTCACCAAGTGAAAGCTCTCCCAAAAGTAGGTGAATGATTTATTTGAGAAAAATTGGCTATCTGCAATACTTTTAGAGATAATTCGCATTTACTCATTTTGAGTAGGTGAGTAATTAGCTATGGGTCTGAAACTTCACCATGTGAAAGCTCTCCCAAAAGTACATGAATGAGTTATTTGATAAAAATTGGGTATCTACAATACTTTTACAGATAATTAGCATTTACTCATTTTGAGTAGGTAAATAATTAGCTATGGGTCTGAAACTTCACGGAGTGAAAGCTCTCCCAAATGTAGGTGAATGAGTTATTTGAGAAAAATTGGCTATCTGCAATACTTTTAGAGATAATTCGCATTTACTCATTTTGAGTAGGTGAGTAATTAGCTATGGGTCTGAAACTTCACCATGTGAAAGCTCTTCCAAAAGTAGGTGAATGAGTTATTTGAGAAAAATTGGCTATCTGCAATACTTTTAAGAGATAATTCGCATTTACTCATTTTGAGTAGGTGAGTAATTAGCTATGGGTCTGAAACTTCACCATGTGAAAGCTCTCCCAAAAGTACATGAATGAGTTATTTGATAAAAATTGGGTATCCGCAATAGTTTTTGAGATAATTAGCATTTACTCATTTTGAGTAGGTGAGTAATTAGCTACGGGTGTGAAACTTCACCAAGTGAAAGCTCTCCCAAAAGTAGGTGAATGAGTTATTTGAGAAAAATTGGCTATCTGCAATACTTTTAGAGGTAATTCGCATTTACTCATTTTGAGTAGGTGAGCAATTAGCTATGGGTCTGAAACTTCACCAAGTGAAAGCTCTTTGGGATAGCTGCTCTGCAGCGATACCCTGAAGATCAAAAATTTCGTCAAAATCGCTCTATGTAGCACGGTTTTCAAAATATTAGCATTTTTGTGTTTTGCAATTTTTGCGAATAATTCGAAAATTCAAAATGCCCGCCATTTTTGGTGAGACAAAATTTTTTTCAAAATTGGGATAACTACTCTGCAGAGATACCCTGTGGGTCAAAAATTTCGTCGAAATCGCTCTATCTAGCACGGTTTTCGAGATATAAGCATTTTTGTGTTTTGCAATTTTTGCGAAAAATTCGAAAATTCAAAATGGCCGCCATTTTTTGCAAGATAAAATTTTTTTGAAAATTGGCATGGCTACTCTGCAGATACCCTGTGGGTCAAAAATTTCGTCAAAATCGCTCTATCTAGCACGGTTTTGGAGATATAAGCATTTTTACGTTTTGCAATTTTGCGAAAAATTCGAAAATTCAAAATGGCCGCCATTTTTGCAAGACAAAAATTTTTTCAAAATTGGGATAACTACTCTTCAGAGATACCCTGTGGATCAAAAATTTCGTTGAAATTGCTCTATCTAGCACGGTTTTCGAGATATAAGCATTTTTGTGTTTTGCAATTTTTGCGAAAAATTCGAAAATTCAAAATGGCCGCCATTTTTAGCAAGACAAAATTTTTTTGAAAATTGGCATGGCTACTCTGCAGATACCCTATGGGTCAAAAATTTCGTCAAAATCGCTCTATCTAGCACGGTTTTCGAGATATAAGCATTTTTACGTTTTGCAATTTTGCGAAAAATTCGAAAATTCAAAATGGCCGCCATTTTTTGCGAGAAAATTTTTTTTTGAAAATTGGCATGGCTACTCTGCAGAGATACCCTGTGGGTCAAAAATTTTGTCGAAATCGCTCTATCTAGCAGGGTTTTCGAGATATAAGCATTTTTATGTTTTGCAATTTTTGCGAAAAATTCGAATATTCAAAATGGCTGCCATTTTTGGCGAGACAAAAATTTTTTCAAAATTGGGATAACCACTCTGCAGAGATACCCTGCGGGTCAAAAATTTTGTCGAAATCGCTCTATCTAGTACATTTTTCGAGATATAAGCATTATAAGCATTTTTGTGTTTTGCAATTTTTGCGAAAAATTCGAATTTTCAAAATGGCCGCCATTTTTGGCGAGACAAAAATTTTTTTAAAATTGGGATAACTACTCCGCAGAGATACCCTGTGGGTCAAAAATTTCGTCGAAATCGCTCTATCTAGCACGGTTTTCGAGATATAAGCATTTTTGTGTTTTCCTTATTTGGAAAATTCATAATGATTAATTAATCATTAATTACTCGGCCATTTCTTAACCAATCAATGCCAAAATCTAATGATTTCCAGATTTTAATAGAATGAATGTATTTGCCAAGTTTCAGGTGAATTGATAAAATTCCTTTCAAGTTATCATCCGGACAAGCTTCCCCATCGAAAAAAGACATTTTTGGTCATGTGAGCTCTCTGATTGGTTGAAATGTCACTGCAGCATATTCAAAAAAATTCCCCAAGGCTACTGCCTAAACCTGCCAAATTTGAAAAGAATCCGCCTAACGGTTACAGAGTTATAAGGAAAACAAAATGCGGAGCCGGCGGAGCCTGAAGGTCTCCCATACACAAACAAGCGTCCCTTGCGGGACGCTTAATTAACAGTCTTCTTGATGATTTAAGTAACTATGTGTATCTACTTGACCAAAAAACCATTAAAATGTGTATTTACTAAAATTATCACGGAATACGTTATTTAATGACCAATTCAGTGAATATGCATATTCACTGAAAATTTTAGTTAATACATCTATTTACTGATTTGAGATATTTACTGTAATGTAAATGGCTAATCATAATTTACCATATGCATATGGATTTCTTTCTTGGCGAAGAAATAAAATAAAATTGTTAAAGAAGCTGTACCTTCAAGGAGACTTCTGCAACAAGGTGTCTCTTGTTTGGATCCTCAAAATTCAAGTTTTCCTGAGAGTCTCCAGACATAACCTGTAAAAGAAAGTTGACACTGAACACATCAATAACAAATTTTTGTGGAGAAAAAGGTTTAAAAATTAGTATTGATGAAAATATATTTTGTGCACTATGTCTATAGTACTGTCCTTTTTCAGATTAACACATTTAGAGGACAAATTTCCAAAATATCATCAATGGTCAAATCAACACTCGGTTGGAGAACACCTTAAAAAAAATTTTTAGCTCTTTTTTTAGCTTTCTTATTCCTGGTTTAACAATTTACAAAAATACAAATTATTTTTCAGGGGCTTAAAAAGTGAAATCCTAATAATTGTACATTTATGAGTGCTTAGGTTAAACTTAATTACAAACATACATGAGCCACAATTTATAGCTAGAAGCTCTTTTCATAATCAAAAAAAAAAAAAAAAAAAAAAAAAATTCCAAAAACAAACCAGCTTATATCACCAGTATTTATGTTTAATTGAACATCTGATTCAAATTCATGCCTGGTACAGAGGAAAGATGGGCCCCAAGGTCAAACCTGACCATATCAGAAGACTCCCAACCCATGATTTCCAATAGGTTGGTTTCACATCCCAAAACTTAAGGACCAATAATAAGTCAGTTCTAAGCACTTTTAAGTTTTGCCACCTTTGTCTGACCTTGAAGGAGGGGCCCAAAGTCAATTCTGACCACATCAGAAGATTCCCATCCCATGGTTTCCTATAAGTTGGTTTACCATCCCAAACCTGTATGACCAATGAAGAGCGAGTTATAAGCACTTTTAGGTTTGGCTATCCTTGTTTAACCTTGAAGAAGGGGCCCAAGGTCAAATCTGACCACATCAGAAGATTCGCAGTCCATGATTTCCTATAGGCTTGCTTCAGAGACCAAACCTTTAGCTCTAGGACCAATAATAAGGAACATATAGGCCCTTTTAAAGTCCACTACGTGGAGTACTTTAGTATTCTATGGATGACCTCAAATGCAGAGCTTCATAATCAAATGTCTGCATGCTTGTGAAGGACATATATATCTGTTAAACATATCATCTATTAAAGAGATTCAACCTTCCAGTTACAAGAACCAGACAGTAGAGAAAAGTAGATAATTTTCAAAAAAATGCACATGGCAGCAATTTTGTTTTTCAGAATTAAGCTAATTTCAGTGGCAGAGAAGCGTACCTCCCAATGAAGTCGTCCTGCAAATTTGGTGAAGCTAGCTGGTCTTTCTTTCTCCTGAGAGTGTTAATGTCAAAAATCTCTCTATGCATGGTGGTGGCAGCGTAGCGAATGCTAAACCAAAGTATCCACCAGATGCTTCTAGTGGACACAATTAACTAGAGTGTATGATTTAAATAAAGAACAAAGTCAAAAATAACTAGACCTAGCGCATCGGAGAACCGATGCAAATTGTATCCACCGTAAAGACAATGCACCAAAACCTCTAGTACCAATAACAAGTGAGTTATAAGCACTTTTAAGTTTGGCTATCCTGAGTATCCTCATTTGACCTTGAAGGGGGGCCCAAGGTCAAATCCGACCACACCAGAAGATTCCCAGTGCATGATTTCCTATATGTTGGTTTACCATCCCAAACATCTAGGACCAATAATAAGAGAGTTATAAGCACTTTTTAGTTTGGCTGTCCTCATTTGACCTTGACCGTGGGGCCCAAGGTCAAATCCGACCACACCAGAAGATTCCCAGGAGATGATTTCCTATATGTTGGTTTACCATCCCAAACCTCTAGGACCAATAATAAGCGAGTTATAAGCACTTTTAAGTTTGGCTGTCCTCATTTGACCTTGAAGGAGGGGCCCAAGGTCAAATCCAACCACACCAGAAGATTCCCAGCCCATGATTTCCAATGTGTTGGTTTACCATCCCAAACCTCTAGGACCAATAATAAGCGAGTTATAAGCCCTTTTACCTTTGGCTATCCTCATTTCACCTTGAAGGAGGGGCCCAAGGTCAAATCCGACCACACCAGAAGATTCTCAGCCCATGATTTTCTATATGCTGGTTTACCATCCCAAACCTCTAGGACCACTAATAAGCGAGTTATAAGCACTTTTAAGTTTGGCTGTCCTCATTTGACCTCGAAGAAGGGGCCCAAGGTCAAATCTGACCACACCAGAAGATTCCCAGCCCATGATTTCCTATATGTTGGGTTACCATCCCAAATCTCTAGGACCAATAATAAGCAAGTGATAAGCACTTTTAAGTTTGGCTGTCCTCACACATGACCTTGAAGGAGGGCCCCAAGGTCAAATCTGACCATGGCAAAAGATTCTCCGCCCATGATTTCCTGTATGTTGGTTTACCATCCCAAACCTCTAGGACCAATAATAAGCGAGTTATAAGCACTTTTAAGCTTGGCTATCCTCATTTGACCTTGAAGGAGGGGCCCAAGGTCAAATCCGACCACGCCAGAAGATTCCCAGCCCATGATTTCCTATAGGTTGGTTTATCATCCCAAACCTCTAGGACCAATAATAAGCGAGTTATAAGCACTTTTAGGTTTGGCTGTCCTCATTTGACCTTGAAGGAGGGACTTAAGGTCAAATCCGACCACACCAGAAGATTCCCAGCCCATGATTTTCTATATGCTGGTTTACCATCCCAAACCTCTAGGACCAATAATAAGCGAGTTATAAGCACTTTTAAGTTTGGCTGTCCTCATTTGACCTTGAAGGAGGGGCCCAAGGTCAAATCCGACCACGCCAGAAGATTCCCAGCCCATGATTTCCTATATGTTGGTTTACCATCCCAAACCTCTAGGATCGATAATAAGCGAGTTATAAGCACTTATAAGTTTGGCTGTCCTCGTTTGACCTTGAATGAGGGGCCCAAGGTCAAATCCGACCTCAGCAGAAGATTCCCAGCCCATGATTTTCTATATGTTGGTTTACCATCCCAAACCTCTACGACCAATAATAAGCGAGTTATAGGCAATTTTACCTTTGGCTATCCTCCTTTGACCTTGAAGGAGGGGCCCAAGGTCAAATCCGACCAAACCAGAAGATTCCCAGGCCATGATTTTCTATATGTTGGTTTACCATCCCAAACCTCTAGGACCAATAATAAGCAAGTTATAAGCACTTTTACCTTTGCCTATCCTCATTTGACCTTGAAGGAGGGGCCCAAGGTCAAATCCGACCACACCAGAAGATTCCCAGCCCATGATTTTCTTTATGCTGGTTTACCATCCCAAACCTCTAGGACCAATAATAAGCGAGTTATAAGCACTTTTAAGTTTGGCTGTCCTTGTTTGACCTTGAATGGGGGGCCCAAGGTCAAATCCGACCTCACCAAAAGATTCCCAGCCCATGATTTTCTATATGTTGGTTTACCGTCCCAAACCTCTAGGACCAATAATAAGCGAGTTATAGGCACTTTTACCTTTGGCTATCATCGTTTGACCTTGAAGGAGGGGCCCAAGGTCAAATCCGACCTCACCACAAGATTCCCAGCCCATGATTTTCTATATGTTGGTTTACTGTCCCAAACCTCTAGGACCAATAATAAGCGAGTTATAGGCACTTTTACCTTTGGCTAGCCTCGTTTGACCTTGAAGGAGGGGCCCAAGGTCAAATCCGACCACACCAAAAGATTCCCAGCCCATGATTTCCTATAGGTTGGTTTACCATCCCAAACCTCTAGGACCAATAATAAGCGAGTTATAAGCACTTTTAAGTTTGGCTGTCCTCATTTGACCTTGAAAGAGGGGCCCAAGGTCAAATCCGACCACGCCAGAAGATTCCCAGCCCATGATTTCCTATATGTTGGTTTACCATCCCAAACCTCTAGGATCGATAATAAGCGAGTTATAAGCACTTATAAGTTTGGCTATCCTCGTTTGACCTTGAAGGAGGGGTCCAAGGTCAAATGTGACCACATCAGAAGATTCGCAGCACATGATTTCCTATAGGTTGGCTTCACATTGCAAACCTCTAGGACCAATAATAAGGGAGATATAGGCACTTTTAAAGTCCGCTATGTGGGTTACTTTGGCACTCCGTGGATGACCTTGAATTAGGAGCTTCAAGGTCAAATGTGTGCAAGGTTATAGAGGACATGTATATGTGTCATACATATCACCTATGAAGAGATTCAACCTTCTACCTATGAGGAACAGCCAGTAGAAAAATGTAGATTATTTTCAAAGAAATGCCCGTGGCGGCCATCTTGTTATTCAGAATGAGGCTATTTTCCTTCCCAGAGAAGCTTACCCCCCAATGAAGATATCCTGCAAATTTGGTGAACCTAGCTGCTGTTGTTTTCCTCTTAGAGCGTTAACGCCGAAAATCTCTCTACGCGCGGCGGCGGCGTAGCGGACGCTAAACCAAAGTATCCACCGGATGCTTCCGGTGGATACAATAAGCAACAAAATTTTGAAACTAGATTTTTTTTACCTTGCCAAGCATTGTTCCTTTCTCCCTGATTTTCTTAGTCAAGGCACGTGTATCAATTCCTTGAAACATACAAAATCTAATGACAAAGACATGACATTGGGTACCAAGAATACTTCATCAAGGTAAACCCATTTATCATGTTATTTTAATCTGATTTAATTTTTCTGACATTTATGTTACATTTAAGGCAATATTAAGGTCAATAAGGATGAAGGAAAACCAGAAATTACACCAATGCTATTGAATAAATGGATATAATGGATGTAAAATATACCAGGGATCTATCTACAACATTTTTTATACACACAGTAGTTGCATCACAACTATCTCTCAGGCTCCTGTATTATCATAAATATTTTTACAGCAAACCAGGTGCTTCTTTGGTAATACCATTTAAATAAAAATAAATGTGTCAATCTAAACTTTTCATTAGTGTTGTAAGTCAAATTAAACAAAGGAAAATATAACAATTTTGAAGATCTTGTAATTTTGGATGTTATTCATTTAAACCCAAAAAGCAAATTCTTGAGAAACTGCTTCAATAGCTTTTCTTACTAGCTAATTGCTTTCCAGATGTTTCATGTTTTGATAAGGCACCACCCAGAGACGGGAGACCTAATCTTTTCTATTAAATTTTGTTTACTGAAGTTGGAAGTGATACCTTTCTAGTTACATTTACCCATACTAAATTTAAGGTGGCCTAAACTCACTTTAAGTTTACCTAAATTTAACTGTCATGTTGCATTACAAAATGCTTATATTTTCCAACAAGTACATTGCACACTGACATGATACTGGCAAAAGCTCTTGTCAGTACGCTTTCAGATTATTGTAATTAGTGCTGTCGCGACATTCGTTACTTCCGATACTATCGTTTACTAGGTCTATTATGAGCGATAATCGGAACAGTTTCTTCAAATCCGATTGCAAAGATATTAGCATATTTATATAATAACTAGAAATAGGACGCCCTGTTGATAGTAGGTGTGAATAGAAACAGGATAGCATAGAAGAACACACATTATCATGTGTAATGTCCACTCATGAACCTTTTGCCCAAATTGTACAGTAGTCTTACAAGACCCTGTTTCATTTGTAAAATATATCAATGACGCTTAAATATTTGTTAGTGTAGATGTAAATTATTTCAGCTTCATGCCTTTTTGCATTGGTTGGGTCGAAAATTTTGACGAAATCACTCTATCTTGCACGGTTAAGAAGATAGAAGCAAATTCCTGTTTTTCTATTTTTTTGGCAAAAATTTGAAAATTCAAAATGGCCGCCATTTTTGGGAAAAGGAAAATTTTTTGAAAATTGCCAAGAGTACATTTCTTAGATACTCTATGGGTCTAAAATTTCAATGAAATAACTCTATTTTGCACGTTTAAGGCAAATTTGTGTTTTTCCATTTTGGGCAAAAATTTGAAAATTCAAAATGGCCGCCATATGTGGGGAGGGGAAAATTTTTTGAAAATTGCAGAGTACATTGGTTTACTGAGATACTGAGATAGGACGTGAACCACTTCAAGGCTGTGCCAGACACACCAAACCATGATTTAAGACAATTAAGAAGAGTCGGGTGGTCAATTGTGTCAAACGCAGCTGACAGATCCAGTAAGACCAATGCAGTAGGCTCGCCCCGTGATAGTGAGAGATGGATCTCATTTTTGATAAGCAGCAGGGCGGTTTCTGTGGAGTGACCACTTTTGTATGCAGATTGCCTAGGATTATCAAGATTGTTACTATTGATATGTTGCATGAGCTGTTTAACAACTACACGCTCCACCAATTTTGACATGAAACATAGTCCTGATACCGGTCGATAATTTTGCAAATCCTCATTTGGAAGTGATGCTTTCTTAATGAGAGGAGTGACAACTGCCTTCTTGAATTTTTGAGGAAATACACCCTCAGCCAATGACAGATTGACAAGTTTTGTAATTGACGGGAGTAAAATTTCCACACAATCTTTCAAAAGAAAAGTAGGGACTGGATCTAAAAGACATGATTTTGTAGGGGAATTTTTGATGATTTTTAGTACCTCGTCCTCCGAGACCTCATTGAAGGAAGGTAGGTTGGGAGGTGTACACATGGGTGATATGACTGTTGCCGAAGAGGCTGTGAACATGTCACGAATCCTTTTGATTTTTTTATGAAAGAAGGAAGCAAATTTGTTTGCCAAGGATTTCTCAGACCGATGAGGAGGGAGAGTACTCTCTTGACCACTATTGAGGACTTGACAAAGTGTATGCCATAACTTCTTTGGGTCACGGCTGTTATCACTAATGATGGTGCTATAGTATTCAGCCTTGTCTCTATTTATGATTGCATTGCACCGGGCAATCTGTCTGCGCAATCTACTTCTACTCAACTGTGACCTATCCCTACGCCACATGCGCTCAAATTGACGCCTGATAGATTTGGCCCTACGGTAAGAATCAGACAGCCATCCAGCTGGTGTTTTCTTAGCTCTTCGACAAATCAATGGTGCATGCCTGTCCAACACACCACCAAGGTCACGAATATACTGGTCATACAGGTCTGCAGCCACTGTAGCAGGAGATGTGACAAAGGATGTGTTTGCAAGATCCTCACAAAAGCTCTTCATATTGATTTTATGGTACCTGCGGTAAGAAATACTGTCAACCTTCGGTACTGCAGGGCATGCAAAATCCAAATGACATTTCACCAGTGCATGATCTGAGACCATTTCCCCAACTGTCACATTACAGACAAAGGAGGAATCACTTGGGCTAAGTATCAGATCCAGTGTATGACCATGCAAGTGGGTAGCTTTATTAACATTTTGGGCAAGATTAGAGGTATCTAATAGATTGAGAAATTTTCTTTGGTCAATACAATCTGTGTCCACATGGACATTGAAGTCACCACAGATGATGAAGGAGGAAGTGAGAGATGACAGAAAACCACAGAAATGCAGGAAATCATCAAGAAAGGCAGAGGAACATGAACCTGGGGTGCAATAGACACAAGCCATAACAAATGATTTTGAGTTAGTGACAATTGATATGACGATGTTTTCGAAAGTGGAATGTGTTGGTGCGTCAACAGTCTTGGCAGGTAAGTTTTTCTTGGAAAGGAAGCCCACTCCGCCACCGCGACCAATCGTCCGGGGCCTATGAGTGAGTTGAAATCCAGGCGGAGTTACTGACTTCAGTAGGCTGTCGGTATCAGAAATGTGAATGTGAGTTTCTGCAAGTGCCAAAATATCAAGATTATTCGAGACAATTGTGTCACAGATCAAGGGACCCTTATTCCTGATGGAACGGCAATTCACAAAGCCAAAGTTTACAGGACCTGGATTAAGGGCGATGTCACCAGATAACAACAACAGAATCAAAAGACATTTGACCCTGGCATATGCAGGAAACTTATTTGAGAAAATTTTACAGGAGTAATCCCTGATCGGGGAAGGAACACGAAGGGCACAGGGAGAGACTAAGAACTGACTTTGGTCAGCCACTTTCAGCCAAAAGAGGAGACTGAAGCACAGAAAACCCAACAACATCATGGCTAAGGAGCAGGCAAGACAGAGTAATAGACACCTAGCAAACTAAGTGGTTGGGGTGACTCATGATAAATGTCCCTAGTAAGCTCACGTTCCGATCTTCGTCCCGTGGGCGACTCACGGGCACCCTATTCACCCCAATAAGCCTCAGAACCTTAAAACTGCCCTCAAGATAGCCACAATAACTTATATAACACAACCGTATCTCCATAACCGTGCGAGATAGAGCGATTTCGTCGAAATTTTCAACCCACAGGGTATCTAAGGAATGTACTCTTTGCAATTTTGAAAAAATTTTCCCCTCCCCAAAAATGGCGGCCATTTTGAATTTTCGAATTTTTGCCAAAAATGGCAAAACACAAATTTGCTTCTATCTCCTTAACCGTGCGAGATAGAGCGATTTCGTCGAAATTTTCGACCCACAGGGTATCTAAGCAATGTACTCTTTGCAATTTTGAAAAAAATTTCCCCTCCCCAAAAATGGCGGCCATTTTGAATTTTCGAATTTTTGCCAAAAATGGCAAAACACAAATTTGCTTCTATCTCCTTAACCGTGCGAGATAGAGCGATTTCGTCGAAATTTTCGACCCACAGGGTATCTAAGGAATGTAATCTTCACAATTTAAAAAAAATTTTCCCCTCCCCAAAAATGGCGGCCATTTTGAATTTTCGAATTTTTGCCAAAAATGGCAAAACACAAATTTGCTTCTATCTCCTTAACCGTGCGAGATAGAGCGATTTCGTCAAAATTTTCAACCCACAGGGTATCTAAGGAATGTACTCTTTGCAATTTTCAAAAAATTTTCCCCTCCCCAAAAGTGGCGGCCATTTTGAATTTTCGAATTTTTGCCAAAAATGGCAAAACACAAATTGGCTTCTATCTCCTTAACCGTGCGAGATATGGCGATTTCGTCGAAATTTTCAACCCACAGGATATATAAGGAATGTATTCTTTGCAATTTTCTAAAAAAATTTCCCCTCCCCAAAAATGGCGGCCATTTTGATTTTTCGAATTTTTGCCAAAAATAGCAAAACGCAAAATTGCTTCTATCTCCTTAACTGTGCGAGATAGAGCAATTTCGTCGAAATTTTCGATCCACGGGGTATCTAAGAAATGTACTCTGCAATTTTCAAAAAATTTTCCCCTCCCCACATATGGCGGCCATTTTGAATTTTCGAATTTTTGCCCAAAATGGAAAAACACAAATTTGCCTTAAACGTGCAAAATAGAGTTATTTCGTTGAAATTTTCGACCCATAGGGTATCTAAGAAATGTACTCTTGGCAATTTTCAAAAAATTTTCCTTTTCCCAAAAATGGCGGCCATTTTGAATTTTCAAATTTTTGCCAAAAATAGAAAAACAGGAATCTGCTTCTATCTTCTTAACCGTGCGAGATAGAGCGATTTCGTCGAAATTTTCGACCCACAGGATATCTAAGGAATGTAATCTTTACAATTTTTAAAAAATTTTCCCCTCCCCAAAAATGGCGGCCATTTTGAATTTTCGAATTTTTGCCAAAAATGGCAAAACACAAATTTGCTTCTATCTCCTTAACCGTGCGAGATAGAGCGATTTCGTCGAAATTTTCGACCCATGGGGTATCTAAGAAATGTACTCTGCAATTTTCAAAAAATTTTCCCCTCCCCACATATGGCGGCCATTTTGAATTTTCGAATTTTTGCCCAAAATGGAAAAACACAAATTTGCCTTAACCGTGCAAAATAGAGTTATTTCGTTGAAATTTTCGACCAATAGGGTATCTAAGAAATGTACTCTTGGCAATTTTCAAAAAATTTTCCCCTCCCCAAAAATGGCGGCCATTTTGAATTTTCGAATTTTTGCCAAAAATGGCAAAACACAAATTGGCTTCTAACTCCTTAACCGTGCGAGATAGAGCGATTTCGTCGAAATTTTCAACCCACAGGGTATCTAAGGAATGTATTCTTTGCAATTTTCAAAAAATTTTCCCCTCCCCAAAAATGGCGGCCATTTTGATTTTTTGAATTTTTGCCAAAAATGGCAAAACGCAAAATTGCTTCTATCTTCTTAACCGTGCGAGATAGAGCGATTTCGTCGAAATTTTCGACCCACAGGATATCTAAGGAATGTAATCTTTACAATTTTTAAAAAATTTTCCCCTCCCCAAAAATGGCGGCCATTTTGAATTTTCGAATTTTTGCCAAAAATGGCAAAACACAAATTTGCTTCTATCTCCTTAACCGTGCGAGATAGAGCGATTTCGTCGAAATTTTCGACCCATGGGATATCTAAGAAATGTACTCTGCAATTTTCAAAAAATTTTCCCCTCCCCACATATGGCGGCCATTTTGAATTTTCGAATTTTTGCCCAAAATGGAAAAACACAAATTTGCCTTAACCGTGCAAAATAGAGTTATTTCGTTGAAATTTTCGACCCATAGGGTATCTCAGAAATGTACTCTTGGCAATTTTCAAAAAATTTTCCCCTCCCCAAAAATGGCGGCCATTTTGAATTTTCGAATTTTTGCCAAAAATGGCAAAACACAAATTGGCTTCTAACTCCTTAACCGTGCGAGATAGAGCGATTTCGTCGAAATTTTCAACCCACAGTTTATCTAAGGAATGTATTCTTTGCAATTTTCAAAAAATTTTCCCCTCCCCAAAAATGGCGGCCATTTTGATTTTTTGAATTTTTGCCAAATTGCTTCTATCTCCTTAACTGTGCGAGATAGAGCGATTTCGTCGAAATTTTCGACCCATGGGTTATCTAAGAAATGTACTCTGCAATTTTCAAAAAATTTTCCCCTCCCCACATATGGCGGCCATTTTGAATTTTCGAATTTTTGCCCAAAATGGAAAAACACAAATTTGCCTTAACCGTGCAAAATAGAGTTATTTCGTTGAAATTTTAGACCCATAGGGTATCTAAGAAATGTACTCTTGGCAATTTTCAAAAAATTTTCCTTTTCCCAAAAATGGCGGCCATTTTGAATTTTCAAATTTTTGCCAAAAATAGAAAAACAGAAATTTGCTTCTATCTTCTTAACCGTGCAAGATAGAGTGATTTCGTCAAAATTTTCGACCCAACCAATGCAAAAAGGCATGAAGCTGAAATAATTTATATCTACACTAACAAATATTTAAGCATCATTGATATATTTTACAAATGAAACAGGGTCTTGTAAGACTACTGTACAATTTGGGCAAAAGGTTCATGGGTGGACATTACACATGATAATGTGTGTTCTTCTATGCTATCCTGTTTCTATTCGCACCTATTATCAACAGGGCGTCCTATTTCTAGTTTTAATATACTGTCAGTTTTCAGAGTGTTCCTGCATTTAACGATGCATAAACAACCAACATAAAAAGATAAATACGACACTAAAATGGTGTAATCAGGTGAGAAAACAATATTACTTGACATTTTAATTGAATAGTTTCGTTTTGGGGTGAGCTTATGAAGTCGACATATGTCGATACTCGGTCGGCCAACGTGGGCGATATTCGATGTTTATTTGCACTGGCGAGTGACAGCACTAATTGCAATATAAGCTTATGTGGATTAAGCACGGCCAACATAGCTCCAAAATGCTTAAAACTCCTTTCAAGTTTACCAAATTATGAGGCACTTCAAAATGTGAACTGGCATTCCTTTTTTATACAAAAGTTTCACTGGCTCCCCATTAAACCACATTCTTTTTTAATATTTAAGGTTCTAAATTACAGTTGAATTTTGTCTCTAAAAGTGCACAAACTCAGGCATTACAACAGAGCGAGGGTTTATAGTATCTATACCCACAAAAAAGTTTTGCAGTTGCTGCACCATCCAAGTGAAATAAATTATCACTTGTACTCAGGTCACAAATAACCTTGACTTCTTTCACAAGCTAATTAAGAGTCTTTCTTTCATACATGTCTTCCCACAACTGTAACCCTCTATCCTCTGGTGAATGTGGTTAATCTCCTTGTTATTAGACTATCCGTTCTATGAAAACCAGTGCCTTAGAAGATATTTTCAACAATTAGGTAAAAATAAAGGGTTCAGTTTAAATCTAAATCACATCAATAGTTAATTTGCCCCTGAGCCAGTGTGCCCATCAAACTAATTGTACTGATGTATGGTAGGGGTTGGACCATTATCCCTGATACAGTGAAATTGTAGAAAGAGTGTGACTTAGAGTTTGTTATGCAAAACATCTTCACAAGATATCTTAAAGTCAACAACCCTAATTGTAACAAAAATCAAGATATTTGACCAAATTGAAAGTGTTTTCTCGTTCATAAAATAATAGTCATAAAAGCAGTTTAAAATACTGACATTTTAAACAATTGTTTCTTTAATATTCAATACCCGACATTACAAATTACTATTTTTATGATCAAATGAAAATCAAAACACAGGTTTACCATAACCGACATTACAAATTGCTATGTTTTATTGTAGTCTGCTATACTGTCACATATTACCATACAATGCTGGAATGCTGTTTTCCTTTAGCCATGCACTCAGTGACTGATTGGCACTCCAGTGACTGTACTTGTCCACATAGTCTGCCACAATCAATGCAGATACATGGATATTCTGAGATTCAAACCACTTTGGAATGTCAAACTTGTCTTTTTCAGAAGCTGGAATGCCTGTTTATGTGAAGATATATACTAATATACATACAGTAACATAAAGTACAAGTGTAAAATAAATAAATAGCAAAATAGTGTTCAGTTGTTCACCAACTGGAAACTTAACACACAACAATCAACTTGAAACAATTAACACTGTGCAACAAATGCAAATGGGAAACCTAGTAATTTTTGATAATTAATATAGAAAACTACTTGCCCAAGGTAAATTTTGTCTTTTTTCTCAAAGTAACACTGTGCTACCACCTGATATTAAGAAATATATTATAATATCTTTTAAATATAAATTTATACACAATTAAAATATGATATATATTGCTATAAAAGAAATTTATCCAATATATAATGGAACAAAATTTGTGTATATGCCACATATTTACCATAATTTCCAATCAAAGGGTATGTTAAAACAAGGATTTGTGACTTGTATGATGGATCAGTCAGTGATTCTGGATAGCCCACCATTCCAGTCTGGAAAACTGTCAAGCCAAATTAAATATTGCACATTAATTACAATAAATAATGACTGAATGCTTTATTCTTTTAAATATAATATCATAGACATATATATTACGTACTGTAAATACTTAATTGAAATTATGTATATTTGTTCAAAGAATTATGTTGCCTTATAAGAGCTTTAAAACATAACTCTTATTTTCTTACAACAACAATATGTCAGAAAAACATAAAATTAATTAAGAAATTTTGTCTTTAATACACCAATTAACCAAACGCCTATGTCACTCTGGTCATTTTATTGCTTTAACATCTTTTGATTACTTTAAACCAGTACCATACAACATGTTTCAAATATTATTTTATTATATTTAATGTTATTATTGTTGTTGTTTTTTTTCCTATTTGACCATTCTACAAAGAAAAGTACAAAACTGGTCTTACGAAATCTTCGATTGAATAGACGAGCTCAACGAGAAAGGTCCTACCGATTGCTCGTTTTCTTTTTTTCGACTGGACAACAGTTGCTGCACGTGTTTATCTGAATATTCACAAACAAATCATATAATGTGCATATTTGCTTACCAATTTCTCCAGTGACACTTCTAGGTGAACCAAAACTGATGCCTTTATAAAAAGACCCATCATCAAGATGCAATACACCCTCCATTTCCAAAACTAGCGTTAAATTAGTCGCTTAAGCCAAGACTTTGCCAATGTCGTTCACTTTTTTCTTAAAAGCCTCTTTTTATTATATGTACGGAAAGCAATAGCTTCACAAATAGAATTACTTTACTCTACGTGCTTAATTGAATCACAGTGTTATATTTTGGCTTCAAAACACACTTGATGTATCAGAAAATATCCAAAAGTTTAACAAATCTTGCAGAAAATAACTAATCCAACGTGAGGATCACCGCCATGTTTTAGGTTCAGAGCACCTGCCGAGAGCATAATGTATTTTATGTGTTTCACACAATTTTTTTCTTAACTGTAAGTGTGATAACACTTGAATTTTCGAACGTAATTAAACATTCATCTGAATTTAGAATTATTTATTGCATTTATTTGAAAATAAAAGAAAGCATCAAAGTTGTAAAGACAATAAAAACGTTTTTCTGTAAAATCAGAAACTAAATGCTCTTTAGATAAACAGGAAATTCCTTCATAACGACATGTAAATAAATGGCCGACATTGCCTGACTGGCTTTTTTAGTTGTAAACTGCTCCTGTAAAATAAGTTATGTCACAGTTAATAACCAAAGATTTTGTAGAAAGACGGGCCTCTCTGGTCTCGTCTGTGCCTGATGAGTGGCAAATGGGAGGACGTCAGGCATACAAACTTGAGTTTAAAATGTGCCAACTGCAACAACTTGCATATGACTTTAAATGGGGAAATGAAAGGTAAGAAAACTGTGAAAAAAAAAGTTTAATGTCCCAAAAGGGATAACACCCAGATATTTAAATTGTTCATCAGTTTATCATGATTTGTAATACTTGATCTGTTATGTCAGATATAAAAGAAAAGAAACCAAGTTTATTTGTCCAAAAGTCACTTAATTGGAAAATTAATGAGCAAAAGCAGTATGCAGAAGCTAAATGCATGCAGTTGTGCATACCCCAGTTATTTCCAGATCACCAACGGTTGATTTACACACAGAGGAAAAGAAAGAATCACAAAAGTTCAGTACGGGATAATACTATATATGTATTTTGTAACAGTTGATAATAAAAAATTTCCTCATCACCTTTTGTGAATTTCCTACTTATGACCAGTTACTCCTTTAATGTTATGATTTCAGCTTATCAAAGTTATTATAGGTACTAAGAACATCTTTCAAATTTCATAATTAAGCACTGTTTTTCAACATCTAATATAACTCAAACTTATTAAGAAATTGTATATTAACAATATATATTTACTCAAAGGTTCATTTTAATACTTTGTGTTTTTGTTAAAATTGTTACAAACTTTCATCTCCCTATTAAGATGATCCCTTATTTTTGTACCAATACATTATATTAAACTAAACGCCCTGTAGTTCATTCTGCAACTAGTTTGGAACAAGTTTGCATCATCTCTAGTGTTATAATCCCAATTGTGAGTTTTCAATAAAATTAATTGCGGTCAATACATCTGCATGCATGTCAAGTGGGTCATAATATGTGACCCAAAAACTCCTCCATAAATGTTTGTAAATCAAAATATGTTAGAAATAATAATGTTGTATGCTTTTGGATACTGCCTTGCCACCTGTTAATGCCATAAAAATTAAAATACTCATAACTTAAAATTGTAAAAAGTACCTTCCAGATGTAATAAATATAAAGTATAACTGTTTCAAAGAATGGAACAAATACATAACAGAAGGCTTTGGAGATATGCATATGTGGCTGCTTCTGCTATATAAATATTTTATTTTTAATGCTCGACGATAGGAGAGGGTTATTGTGATCAGTTTGTTTCTGTCTGTCTGTCTGTCTGTCTGTGCACCGTTTCGCCCTTATAACTCAAAAACTATAACACCAATCGAGCTTAAATTTGGTGGGCAGATATTTCATGGGGTACAGATGGATTCTTGAGAATTTGGTGTAATTTGTGTGAAAATTAAAGCCAGGAGATAGTTTTTCTTATTTGTAATTGGGCTTTTACAGTGAAATCTGCTTCCCTGTCTGTACACCATTTTTCCCTTATAACTCAAAAACTATAACATCAATCAATCTGAAATTTGGTGGGAAGGTAATTCAAGGTATTTCATGGGGTACAGACAGATTCTGCCAAATTTGGTGTAATTTGTTTGAAAATTAAAGCCAGGAGAGAGTTTTTCTTATTTTTAATAGGGATTTCACAGTGAAACTGCTTCTCTTCATCATATACGTAAAAAATCAATATTTTACTTTCTGATGATGTCATTACTCAGTGATGTCACAATGCAACTGTCATTGTGAGGTCACAAACCTAGCTGTCTTTAAGTAAAAATATTTCTTCTCATTTTATGGCTTGAAATTGACATAACATAATAAAGAGGGAGGTGGTATATTCATCATTTTTATTAATTATTATTTCTGTTTTATTTTCTCCTTTTTCTTTCAATTCTTTGACAGTTCATCACAAAAAATTACCATGCGTGATTTTCACCAAGAAGTGACCTTTAAGCAATATTTTTACTTCCACCAGCAGTTTATATTTTTGTGTGCTAATTGTTTAATTGTCTCTTTGTCTGGTTCTTTTGTGTGTGTGTGTGTGTGTGTGTTCCGATTACTCTAGAACTAATGAACAGATCTTTATTTAAAAATTTGTGGGTAGGACCTGACTGAAGGAAGAAGTTACTAAAAGCAAGATCTGGATCTTATTTTGGATACAAAAAAAATCCCGATTTTTCAGAGGTCCCATTTCAATGTATTTTTAATGACTTTAGCTTTCTACTTCATATTTCTATGAAGATTAATTTACATGTTTGGTTTTATTTAATTGTCTTCCTTACAATACTTTATATCACTTGAGAGATTGGTCACATAGAGTCGAGCGTTTTGCTCTCTCTGAGTGCATCTTGTCTGAGTTGTGATAAATGGTTCATGTCGATAATTTGTAGCAGGACAGTGTAGTTTAATGTTAATACATATTTACAAAAAATGCCATCACTTTTGGTTAAACTTTATGAACATAAATTGTGCCACCAAAACAAGTTTATGCATTTTTTAACACTTCATACTTGTACTTCTACATGTTAATAAAAATGAACATAAACTTTTAATCATATTGTTTGCAAGGAAAATATATATAGTTTGATGCTGCATGTGTTTATGTGCAAATAGACGCTGAAACTTGGGCAGAGACCTACTACTTGTAACTATTATAAACTTAACCAAATTATATATTTTAAGTAAGGTTATGGGTAATTATTCTTCCATAAAATGCCTAAAATTTCTTGTAAAACAACATTTTATATGCAAATACTTGATTAAATATTTGTTCTTATCTTCTTTTATGTCAAAGCTTGATTTACCTAAAACTGTTTATTTAGTTTACTGGCAAATATTCACTGTTGGCATATGGCTGCCCAGTTTACCCATTATAGGAAATTAATTGTTGAAAAACCAGAATTAGTGAATAAAATAGAAATAAATATGACAGTATTTTCCATATTAGAGCATCAAATGTTGTGCTCTAAACAATAGTAAACCTGCATTAAACTAATGGGAAGAATTGTTATATAACATTTTTGTATGGCTGAACCTGTGTATAATGCTGTTGGCCTCTGTATGAAATAATTTTAAATTCTAAAATATGACAATATGTGCACTTGATATTTGTGTACACTAGAATGTAATTCTCATTTTTTTCATCATTATTGTCTATTGTAGAGCACCACTGCCTAAGCGTATTAGTATCACAGAAACCCCATCCAAGATAGCTGTTCTCGATATATCACTAAATGAGATCCTGTCCCTTGATTATGATGGACTGGGACCCATCAATCACTTGAGACATCTGGATGCATCCCTGAACAGAATTGAAAGGTGGAAATAACTCACTTAATAATAATCAGCTGATAATAATATACTAAAAAGCAATATACATCTACCATAACATATATATTATTTTTCCACAAACGTTATTTTAAAACTTAAATACAATTTATTAGAATTCTGTACTTTAATATTGGCCTTGATATATTATTTCTGTGGTGTTCTTACTGACTGTTATTGTATTACTTTTCTAAAGTCATAGTTGATGGATATTTTAGGTATTCAAAGTTGTGTGAGTGTTTCCTGAACCAATTATTTATGTGCTGCTCTTAAATGTTTTCATTTCATACATTCATTGTGAAAAAATACACTGTTATATGTTATAGTTTCTAATGAAATATTTCTTGATAAAATGCATGCATATTTGAATGACACTAGTAGATGCATAATATGCAGTGTTTATACATATGTAATACTCGTGTCTTAGCTTTCTCTTACTTTTTTTCTCGAGTATTTATGTTCATGTCTCTTTCAGTTACAAAGGTGTGGAAGTGTTACAGATGCTGCACACATTAAACTTGTCCAATAACTTCATTAGAAGTGTTGATCCAGGTTTGGGGCGCTGCCAGAACTTAACTGTGCTGAATCTCTCCATGAACCATATCCAAGATATCTCTTATTTACCATCGTTAAGTAATTTGGCAGTCTTGTACCTGAATAACAATAAGGTTAAAAATTTTACAATAAAATATAAATTGGTCTTTAATTCACATTTGGGTGTTTTCAGCCTTTTTAACCCCATGCAGGCTGGAGTTATAGTCATCCCCTGCGCAGTCCAGGTGGCAGCGGTAGCGTTGACAGGGGCAGACATAAAGCTTCTGGGTGTTCTACAACCTAAACCATGGATTTTTACCAAATTTGTAGGATGTGTTTACCCCAAGAGAATCTAGAGCTGATTGGTTTTGGGTGTATCTGGCTACAGCTGTAGTAATAGCAACACTTTTAAGATTTTTATGTCTTAAAGTGTGTGGTTCTACAGCATAAACTGCTTCAAGATCAAATGATCATAGATCAAGATTATCATACAAGAAATACCTTATATCTCCCTTATTATTCCTCCTATGGTTTGAAAATGTGAAACTACCCTATAGGAAGTAATAGCCTGCAAATCTTTAGCAAGTGCTGAATTTGGCCTTTGACCCCTGCTTCAAGGTCAATTTAGATCATCATACTAAAAGCTCTTGTATCTTCCTTATAAGTTATAATTGGTTCTAGGGCTTCCAAATATGAAAACTACTTAGGAAATCATGGCCTGTGAATCTTCTGCAATTGTTAAATTTGACCTTTGATCCCTGCTTCAAGGTCAAGTGGGGGTCATCATACTAAAACAGCCATATATCTCATTATATATGTTCCTTGGGCTTAGAACTCACATCATGAATGAATAAAATATGTAAGTTTTCCCCCTCCTTCAACAACATGAAGGTTCTTATATCTGACAACATCTCATGGGTTCTATATACTTTTAACAACTGACGTTTTCCTTAGATTTTTCAAATCTCAATGTTGTGGCCCATTTAGTTGTACCTGCGATCTGGAGTTCTGGGGCCGGATTCACAAAAGGTCTCAAGTCTCAAATCTGAGATTTTGGTCTCAAATCTAAGATTTTTCTTAGATTTTTCTCAGATTTGAGACCTTTTGCTCAGCTGGGATTCACAAAAGATCTCAGGCTAAGGTTTTTCTCAGATTTGGTCTCAAATCTAAGACTGCCTAGGGGGTGACTTAAGTTTTCATAAAATAGAGTATATGTAATAAAAAGTAACAAAACAAAATGAAAATAGTGAAGTATGACATATTATTTAACTTGTAAGACAAATTATGAATATATATTAAGAGATTGTACAAAAATAACAGCAAACATTTACATTACAAAATTAACATGAGTGGCTTGTTTTGCTGTTATAATCAGTTCTTTTGAATGTCAGTACAAATTATAGTAAAAAGACAATGTTTTGCTTGATTGAAAATATTCTAAAATGTGAGTGTATATGGTAGAGTGGTAAAATATAAATGTGCATGTATACTTTCCACTAATCTCAACAAAATGTTACATCAGTTTTGATTGGTCCAGACTCAAAACTTGGCTTAGATTTTGGTCTCAGCTGAGATTCCTTTCGTGAATCTCAACTTAAGCAGAATCTCAGCTGAGACAAAAATCTCAGATTCGAGGAAAATCTCAGCTGAGATTTGGCTAAGACTTGAGACCTTTTGTGAATCTGGCCCCTGACCTTTTAATAAGGTCATCTTTATTGGCAAAAGCATTTAATTGAACAGTTTTAAAGTTCTCTAGATTATCCTTAAATGGTGTTTCATTTGTAACTAAGAGCCTGTTTCAGTGATTTTTACCTATGCAGCCCTTAAAGGCTGTATTGGTATTGTTTTCACTCAAGGCTGCCGTTTTGTGGTTGGGAATATTGTTTGGGTTGTTCTCTTAGAAACCATAAGAATGATAAGATGTACGAAATCCGTACTTAGGAGGGATATTGGTTTGGGATGTAGGTATGCAACATCATGCTGTGAACTTGACTGTATTGTCATTGTGACCTTGACCATTAAAAAGTTTTATAGTCCATATATTAAGGCATAGGAAATTTGTACTTGGCGGGGATATTGGTTGGAGGTGTAGCTGTGCAACATGTGACCTTGATTTGATCTTGCTGTAGTGTCTTTTACCATTTAAACCTTTTGGGCCATCTCTTGGAAGCTGTAATACTTGGTATGGATATTGGTTATTGGGTGTAGGTTATCAGCATCATGATGTAATCTTTTTTTAACCTTTGCTCAGTGACTTTGTCTGTATTTGTGTAGATATATCTTGTCATTCACGCTACTTCAGATCTTGCATCAACAAACAAACCTTGAGGTATACAGGCACCTGTGTTTTAATTGCATTTTTTGCACACAATTGTTAATACCTTTGTCTTTTGTTTATAAAATCCAGTTTTTTACCCCACAGCCCTTAAGGGCTGTCAGGGTATTGTTTTCGCCCATGGTGTACGGATGGGTGATTGAGCGGGCCGCGGGAAAAAGTTTGTCTGGGCTGTATCTCAGAAACCATAAGGTGTCGGAAGTTGATACTTGGTAGGGACATTGGTTAGGATGTGTAGGTGTGCAATGTCATGGTGTGGCCTTGACTTGGCCTTGCTGTTGTGACCTTGACCTATAAAATCTTGTCCAGGCTATATCTCGGAAACTGTAAGGTGTAGGAAGTTGATACTTAGTAGGGACATTGATTTAGGGGTGTAGGTGTGCAAAGTCATGGTCTGACCTTGATTTGACCTTGCTGTAGTGACCTTGACCTATAAAATCTTGTCCAGGCTATATCTCGGAAACTGTAAGGTCTAGGAAGTTGATACTTGGTAGGGACATTGGTTAGGGGGTGTAGATGTGCAACATTATGGTCTGACCTTGATTTGACCTTGCTGTAGTGACCTTAACCTATAAAATCTTGTCCGGGCTATATCTTGGAAACTGTGAGGTGTAGAAGTTGATACTTACTAGGGACATTGGTTAGGGGGTGCAAAGTCATGGTCTGACCTTGATTTGACCTTTGACCTTGCCATAGTGACCTTGACCTCTAAAATCTTGTCCGGGCTATATCTCGGAAACCATAAGGTGTAGGAAGTTGATACTTGGTAGGGACATTGGTTAGGATGTGTAGGTGTGAAACGTCATGGTGTGACCTTGATTTGACCTTTGACCTTGCTGTTGTGACCTTGACCTATAAATTCTTGTCCAGGCTATATCTCGGAAACCGTAAGGTGTAGGAAGTTGATATTTAGTAGGGACATTGGTTTGGAGATGTAGGTGTGCAAAGTCATGGTCTGACCTTGATTCGACCTTGCTGTAGTGACCTTGACCTATAAAATCTTGTCCAGGCTATATCTCGGAAACTGTAAGGCCGGTGTAGGAAGTTGATACTTGGTAGGGACATTGGTTAGGGGGTGTAGGTGTGCAGCATTATGGTCTGACCTTGATTTGACCTTGCTGTAGTGACCTTGACCTCTAAAATCTTGTCCGGGCTATATCTCAGAAACTGTGAGGTGTAGAAGTTGATACTTACTAGGGACATTGGTTAGGGGGTGCAAAGTCATGGTCTGACCTTGATTTGACCTTGCTGTAGTCTAAGTGACCTTGACCTCTAAAATCTTGTCCGGGCTATATCTCGGAAACTGTGAGGTGTAGAAGTTGATACTTACTACTGTAGGGACATTGGTTAGGGGGTGCAAAGTCATGGTCTGACCTTGATTTGACCTTTGACCTTGCCATAGTGACCTTGACCTCTAAAATCTTGTCCGGGCTATATCTCGGAAACTGTAAGGTGTAGGAAGTTGATGCTTGGTAGGGACATTGATTAGGGGTTGTAGGTGTGCAGCATTATGGTGTGACCTTGATTTGACCTTTGACCTTGTCGTAGTGACCTTGACCTTTAAAATCTTGTTGCACCTTTGGGTCTGTCTTTTGATGCAGACTAAGCACTTTTAAAGTCATATTAGAATTTTAGAAGAATTTAACTTTTACAACTTCCCATTACAAACAGATGGAATTTCATCAAGTTAGCCACAGATTTTGCTCCAACACCACACATAAGCATTCATTGAATGTATTACCACTTCTGTATGCATGGTAATATTCAAAACATCTAAACCATAATTCGGCCATGCCAGGTGTAGATAAAGAGTACATGCATTATCTTTCTCTTAGACATTATTTTCTCTATTTAAACATTGTTTGGACCTTTATATAACTGACAGTGCTCTGAAAGTATCCTGAACTTTGTACTGATACAGTACTTCTATATCTCATGGTGTTAAAAATATTTCCTTAGGCTGTGGGGTACGAGCATCTTTGATGCTATTTTATATAGTTCACCAGCAGGTTATGTTTTGGGGTGCATTTGTTTGTGTTAATGATAACTCAAAAAGTGAAGAATGGATATTTTTAAAATTTGTTATGTGGGTATAGAGCCTGACCAAGAAAGAAGTGATTAAATTTTGAGAAAGATTGAAATCATATTATACATACCTG
This sequence comes from Sabellastarte sp. h YS-2021, assembly GCA_964017235.1. Lineage (NCBI taxonomy): Eukaryota > Metazoa > Annelida > Polychaeta > Sabellida > Sabellidae > Sabellastarte > Sabellastarte sp. h YS-2021. Next base: position 32,635,940 of record OZ024929.1, read on the forward strand.
AAAAAGGTCCCATTTTTCAGTGAGTTTGGCTTTCTAATCTAATCTAATCTAATCAGCAATATGTTCTGAATACAAAATAATCTTAAATTATTGGAAACATGCTCTGCTGGAAGTCTAGATGCGCTCTGTGAGTGCTTTCTATTTTTTTTCTTTCAACTTCATGTGACTTAATGCATTTAATATCGCAGACATTTATGTCTTCAGACTGCTTTGTGTTTATTGTTAATTTTTTGTTTACAAATGTTGTAACTGACATTGTAGTTTTTCTGCATTTCTTATAATTTAGATCTATTTGTTATTATTGCTGGACTATGGCAAGCTTTTAAAACTTAAAGATGATCTATATTCCTAAATATTACAAATGCGTAAATAAAGCTGACATATTTTACAAATGATTAGTTTATGTAAAACGACAGTTTTTGATCCATAAATATGATAACTTCTCAATTTGTGAATACAAAAAGTAATTAAACTGTGATAAGTGAAGGCAGAAGTTTATTTAAGTAAGATTTTAAAACAATGCCACATAACTTAAAACAGACATTTTTCTTTTTTATCATTGTAGCTGCGGTCTCTTGATGGAATTCAAGGATTATCCCATTTGGTAGAGCTCTATGTACAAAGAAATCAGATTGTAAGACTTCTGAAAATTTTAATCAATGAGTAAAAATAAATATGGAGAGATTAATCAATATAAAAGTCTAATTAGGATTTTAAGTTTGAAGACAAAGTTTATATAAGGCCCGAAAATCTTGAAAGTGTTGCGATGGCAACAGTTGTTATCGGATACCCCCCAATGAGCTCTAGATCCTCTTGGGGTAAACTTCCCCAGAAAATTTGGTGAAAATCCGTGTAGGAGTTTAGGCTGTGGAACACCCACAAGCTTTATGCCCACCGCTGCCGCCCGGATTATTCATAGTATTTAAGATTGAGCTGATTTGATTTATCTCATTGCAACCTGATTTTCAAAATTCTGTACAGTCAATATCACCATTAGTCTCAGTCTTAGGTTTGGAAAAAGAGGTGTACAAACTGCACTAGTTAGTCATTAGTGCTGTGAAATGACTTAGAATTTCAGGTTCGATGTTTCTGTACAAGCCAATGAAAATCAATCTTGTTTGATCATCGAAACAATGTTTTCAAAACTCTTAAAAACGCAGAAATCTGACATAAAATCCTGTCACTTTGTCGAAACTATGGTAAAAATATGTCTATGCATATTTTGAATAAATTGTGCAATATTTTCAGGTTTCATATAGATCGGCGAAAATAGGATCTGTTGGGATTTGGTGTGATTTTTAAGCATTTTGCAAAGTCTGCATTTCAGACATTTGAACCAAACTTCTAATTTGGGACAGTAAACGAGCGAACTGTCAAACTTCTACATACATCGTCGCATCACTATATATAGTCATGATTCTGTGTTGTAAATCCTAGTGGGAAAAGATTCAAATGAACAATGACAATACTTTACAGGCTGATATCTTGCCACTGTCCAGCTCCAGGAGACTTTCTGTGCTGAATGCAGCGGACAACAACATAAATGTGATGAAATCCACTGCCGATGTGATACGAGGTCTGCCAAGGCTTACCAGTGTCTCACTGCATGTATGTAAACCTAAAAGAGATTTTACAAAACTGGAACACATTTAAATGTAAATAAGTGCTTTGTTCAAAGGAATGCCTGTTGATACAGAAAATGTAGTTTCCCATTGTACCATATAGAGACATTAAATTGATATCTGGTTGATTTATATATGGTGTTTTGCAGGGTGTTTGAAATAATAAATACCAAGACAATGTCATCGAATTATAAAGTGTTTGTTGGTCAAAGAATTAGAGTGTGTAGCATTTGCCTACATGCCTGGCAAGAGTTGTAAGTTATTTGACCTTTGATCCATTTATATGATTTAACAGTTCAAATACTATCGCTTGATTACTAATCCTTTAAATAATAGTTTGTGGTGTAATATATTTTGACAGAACTTAGAACTCAAAAATATTTTCAAAACTTTTCCAATCTTAATTGCATACACTTTTTGTGCAATTCATAAATGTATAAATGTTTCAGGGTAACCCCATTGAGAAGGAGGCCAGTTATAACAGTCAGTTACTGGATGGAACAACTCTGAATGTATTGGACAATGTGAACACCAAGCCACTTCCTAAAACCACAGTGAGTAAATTATTATTTATAGACTAATTGTTTTGATTTGTGTATTTTTATGCCAGTAGTTTAATTGTACAATAATCATAATATATCTAAATATTGCATCTTTTGTTTGAATTATCACCTTTTAAAATACACATGAATATATTTCCTTTATTGAAAGTATTGATGTATGAGCAAGATACATTATGAAATATTAAGACTCATTTATTTTGTCCATTGATAGGACATGTACTTTAATAAAGGCCAGAAGCTGGCAAACATATTTCAGTAAATGTAGATTTTGATGCGATCTATTAGAACAGTGTATTTTAATACTTGAAATTATTATAAGCATTTTACTTGTATCAAAGATACTTCATAGAAAGAATTGTGTAGTGTCCCTTGTGGTGAATTTTAATTGTCTGATCATTTTTATAAATCAATACTTTCTACACAGAACCAGAGACTTCAAAATCCAAACTTAATGACGATCAAAGAAGCAGCGAAGCAGGCTTTTTATGATGTCATACTGGCACGAAGGCAACTAATGGAGGAGAATGTGCGCTTTATGCAAAACAGAATCAGGTAAAAATCCATTAAAATAAAGCATTCTGATTGGTTATATTTGATATGAAGGATTCAGATCCTGTGTTGAGCTACTGTATGTGTCAGAATTTGGGTTCAGAAAAAAATAACTTCCACTGAAAACAACATTTCTGGAAAACAAGGTAAATCTATACTCTAGCTAGAGGACATGATATTTACTTCTGTTGAACATGGAATTTTAATTATCATTGGTCTCTTTCGTAATGCAAATAGTTTTGAAATTTGAGATACTTGATATCAGTATTGATATACATGTATTCAATATTATAATATGAACGTATGTTGCACACTTACTTTTTTATTAGAGCTGAAAAGAAAGATGAAATTTGTGATTGAATGTTAATTCCTTGTTTGCAGAAACTTTCCAAAAATTCACTGCAAGTTTTAGTAAGGCCCATTACATGTAATTTAATTAGAACATCAAAATTTAGGTTGCAGAAGACACACAAAGAGTTGTCATCAAAATTATTTCAAATGAATTAAGTTTGCTTTCTATCCAAATACTTTCTGTCTATTACTATTTCAAAAATGGATTGTTATTTGCAAAATCTTGCTTCTTTTAGATCAAGTTTAGTATTCAAATCAAATATTTGAATGAGTAAAAATGAAGTGAAACATAAAATTTGTGAAACAAAGAACAAGACATGATAATGTCCTTGACAACTGTGTTATACTTACATTTGTCTTTGTAGAGAGATGCAGATGGACTTCAAGGAATGGGAGGATAGAATGCACTTAGATATGAATGCCTGTACACGTCATCTCGACTCCCTCAACTCTGATGACTTGCTCAGGTTCTTTCATGGTTAATTTATATTAATAAATCTGGTGCTGATTTAGTAACAATCCAGAATTTCAGTTAATTTTGTTTGTGTTGCGTTAATGTAAAGACTGACCTCAGATCAGATAACTTTCTAAGGTTCTCTGTGGATAGGTACTCCGCTATTGGTCTAAACTGTTGCAAAATGTTTGAAAAATGTATTATTTTGTGGCTTTTGTTTTTAAGATATGGCCCATTAATTGAGGAATTTTATGCATTTTGCTGAAATTTACATTTCTTTCAGTCTAAAGTGATTTTAAATCAATCAATTCAGAAAAACAAGACAGATTTTGAAAGAATGCTGATGTTAAATTTCAAATATATACCACAAATCACAAATGTGCATTTAGTAATAGTGAAAGGGCAAATTCTTAAATATAGGGAAAATAATTTAGTTGTTTTAAAAAGAGACCACAGTAGCTAATATAAAGTAGAATATCAGATAGAAGTGCAGAAAACTGAATAAACCTTAAATGGAGAAGACCCACCAGGGATCTTATAAAAAATTATACTCGACCCAGTTCTGCTTCAGCTTTCTGTGTAGATGAACCCTGTCAGTCGAATCCTGAATATTGTGCTAAAAGTTTCTTTTTAACCTGAAATTCTGGAGAACAGCCTGACAGGACGATTAACAGATGAATTTCGGTGGAAAATTTTCTTAAATGACTTAATGTATATATTTTTTTAATTATACGACAGCCTGTAAAGGCTGTATGGGTATTGTTTTCAACCATGGTGTCCGGATGGACAGGCGGGTGGTCAGCATGAAAAATTTATTTGGTGGGCTGTATCACAGAAACCATGAGGTATAGAAACCTCACACTTGCTGGGAACAAGTTGGGGTTGTAAGACTGCAGTGTCATGGAGTCACCTTGATTTGACCTTTGACCTTGCCATTGTGACCTTGACCGTTAAAATCTTGCCCAGGTATATCTTGGAAACTGTAAGGTGTAGCAAGTTGGCTCTGTCTCTGTCAGAATGTTTTCTACTGCCATATTTGAGATACATTTCTTCTATCACAAAGATATGTGGATTGCTGCAACTGGTTACTACATGTACTTTTATCTAATTGTGCTATCTCCATTGACAGCTGTCCTTCAATTGAAAAATTTTACAGCTGAATAACTTTTATGCTGTCATCTTGCTATAGAATTGTCTTACTATGTCATTCTCTTTCTCTTAACTGGTATTTCTCTTGCACCTTTACTAACGCCATCTGGTTATAAAAGTCTGTCAATCTTTGTACTGTTTCACTGTTTTCATAGTTCATGGTGTCAAACATTATTTACCCAATCTGTGGGGTACAGGCATTTCTAAAAAAAAAACATGATTTTGTCCCAAGAGTGACAGCACAACTGTAAACATCATTGAACGCTTGTGGAAAGTAACCAATGGACTGATAGAACTAATCTTGGGGCAAGATCACTGACCTTTTCTTTAGGAAGATTAGGTTGTGTCATAAGAACTACGAACATCATAGGTTATACTACTGTAGCACCAAAAAGATCAGTCTTAACATGCAATAACACATTTGTAACAGAAGAGACTGCTTGTGAGTACTCAAGACAGAAATGTTCACACATGTGTGTTTACACATGTCCAGTACTTTTATTGCCACACTTAGGCCTCCATCCTTCATGAGTGGGGGCGTGGCAAACTTGCGGTAGTGGAACCGCAGTATAAAGAGATTTATATGTGGTTTAATTAGATTTTCATATTAACATCACATGTTTTAAACATAAAACCACATTATTCTATTTGTTTCTTGTTTGTTTTGTGGTAGATATGACCCAGATTGGCTGAGAGACACACTGCAAACTCCTACTCATGGCAAACCATGGCAAACTGTAAGACTTTTACCAAATACAGTAGACTGTATAAGTAGAACCAATAAAAGTTCACATAAGGTATACCGGTAACTTAGAATCACTTCTGGAGTCCCAGCATCTACAAATGCAAGGTTTTTGAAAATATAAGAAGTTATTCAGACCTAGAACTAAATCCACTAGATATTGGAGTTTATTACTGTGTTGACTTGATAAATACAGAAAGAGTATTAATGTCGATTTCTAAAAAAGTAACCCAAGTTCTAATCAACACTGGCAGTAGAACACTGCAAATACTATTTTCAGCAAAATTTTTATTTGGGTATTTCATGTGTATACCAACCTTTATCCTCTAAAGTGCTTTCTGGTTGCTTTTTCATATAATCTCATAAGACTTTTATGATCAAAAATTTTTTTATAAATTTATCCTTTTTTAGGGTAAAGTTTGTGACAAATTCATATTGCAGTTTCAAAAGAGTTAAGTGACCACAAGTGCATTATTCCAGCAAACTCTTTTGAACATGGTCATGCTGTTAGCACAAGAGAATTACTGAATAGTTACTGCCTTTTTTAAATACAGCCGAAATTCTTGCCTGGTTTAAATTAGTATTCAAATGTACTCGACAATATATATCACAGTAAGCACACCAGGTCAAGCTGCCAGAAGCAGGCATCTTGATACTTTAACCAGATGCATGTATCACCAACTCGCAATAAAGTACATGTAACTGTCAATCCCCAGAAGAGGAGATTTCTGGCTTCACAAAATTATAGTGTTCAATCACACTTTTACATTTCTGAAAGAAAAAAAATATTGTTTTATTTATTGTATTAGGCTTTAATATTGATGCATCAGAAAAGGTGAGATTATAACTATGTCCCACTATTCTAGGATGAAGAAAAGGAGTCTACAAGTTCTGTAGAGGTAACAGTGGCCATAGATAACATGCATATATATTGAATTTATATGTATGCTATAATTAAGCATCATCTGAATATGAAATTTCATTGTTTTACATTGGGTTTGTTTCAGCCACCCTGCTGTCCATCTTGTAAAACCATTTTATAAATAGCCTTCTCAGAATGATTTGCTGCATTCATGTTCAGTAGCTTTTGGCATATTTTGCATTCTTTATAAAGTTGGCCTTCCCAATTTGTGTATTCGCCAATCACACTTTTCTTTGAAACTATTAAAGGAGGCTCATTAAAATGAGAAGTGAGTTACCATAAAAATAGGGGAAGCCAATGATTTTCAGATGAAGCAAAAGTTGTTTGTTCTTTTGCCAAGTATCTAGTCTTTAAAATTTGGATACACCTTGGTTTTGGTTTTTCTGTATTAAGAGTTTTCTCGTTGGAGCTTCTGGTAAGTTAAACACATTTTGTTGCTGAATATAAGATTTTGATTGTTTCTTTATTCATTTGTTTTAAATGTCAATAATAGTTAATGTGAATATGCTAGTACATGCTTTTAAACAAAAATGAATACAATAAGAAATGAAGTATAAAAAGACCAAGGTTTTCAAAAACCAAGAAAAGATTTCTTTAGAATTTCCATAGAATTGATAATTTGATTACTTAATTTTCTCTAAACATTAGAGTGGTTAGTTATACGGTTGTACACCCAGCTCTTGCCCCTATAGTTATGGGTTCAAATCTTGGCCAAATTGTTAAGTGGAAACTTGGCAACTGCTTGCTGAAGATGTCTTCTGGGTTGCAGTGCAGAGTCTTGATCAACAAGTATGCACAGCCTTCCTCCACCACCCTTGTGACCTAGCCTGTTTTAAAGAAATGGAGTAAAAAAAATGTGATAATTGCCTAAGTATGTGAAATCTGTCACTGAGGAAACCCCTTTGTTTTGGCTTGTTGGGGAACTATTTACACATTTGTGGTTTTTGTAACCGCATCATATCCTCTGATTTTGAGGATAAATTTTGATTATTTTGCCAAACCCGTTAAAGGTTCCTCTCCTAGGGTAAATTTCATATACTGGATTCAATTTACATTCCATAATCAAACAAGGCTAAAAAATCTTCCGGTCTACATGCACAAGCTGCATAGCCATCAGAGACACGAGTGGTGCACTAGAATTTATGACAATGTGCAAAGAAATTGCAACTCAGACACATCCCATAGCTGGTCTAGGACTCAGTCGGTCACTCATCCCAGTACTTATGGCCTAACTCATCCCACTACTTCTGTAAGCCATTGCCGCTTACTTCAGTGAAGAGACAGATACTCCTTACACTATGCTATAATTCATTAAAGTTCAGAGGCAAAAAAAAATAAAGATGATTCCTAGAAACGCGAGCCTCCCTAGAGCACACTCTTAAATATAGAATCAAATATTTGAAGTGAAAACTAGATGACTACACAGTTACAAATTTGTTATGGCTCCGTGGTACTTTGTTTCAAATATGTCTTCTGTAATGCAAGATAATGAAATTTATTTACATTTATTCCAGACCATGTGTGGCTAACTTCAATCTTTATTATTATTTTTTTTTAATTTCATAAAGATTTTATCAAAAGCTTTGCTTTTATAATCCTTAAATTTGAGCTTCACATGTTATTTTGTAAATATACTCTCCGATGATTAAAATATTAAGAATCATCCTGCTTCAATACTTTTGTCACCATTAATATTGATTATGCTATAGTATTCAATGGGATAAGTAAAAATAAAGACTGATAGGGTCTTATCCCATCAGAGAAACGTGTGAAAATTTTATTTCCTTTGAAAACGTGAATAAAAGGTATAAAGGTAGTACTCATTATTGTCTTACCAGTAACAATTTTATTTGGTAGTACTCATTATTGTCTTACCAGTAATAATTTATTTGATAAAGCAAAAAGTGACGTTGAAATAAATTGCTTTGGTGTCCCCACCATTAAGGCTATAAGAAGCAATACACTACTCATTATATATAAATTTTAAAAAATTAGGATTTCTCTTTTTTCTTAATATTAATTTTGTAGTTTTTGTATTTATTTTTATATCACTTAACTACAAGGAGTAATTTTGGCATATTTTACATCAAAATATTGCCAATTGTCTGTCAGAGTGGCGTAATGGTAAGAGAGTGGGTGCAAATATTGCTATTCATTCCAGTCCTATCCTACACTTAAGGACACTATTTTACAGGTAGTTAATCTTTCCATGCATTCAATGTCTAGTATCTGCAGGATATTTGCTGCCGATTAACCACAGAAATCAATCCATACATCATGTGACTATTATGAGTTGATGCTACTCTACTTGAGTACTCCAGTTTTTCTCCCAAAGTTCTTTAATAAGTATGCTCTTCATTGTTATTCATTGTTAAAACATACAGAATTTTTATGCTTTTTGTCTTTTAAAATTTACAGAAAATGACTCAAATCTTATGTCGAGGGATACGAAATATTTATACTTTTCTTATCCAGTAATGGTGTAAACATCAGTGGAAAAGGTCCTCTAAGATCATTTTCTGTACTTTTAATGAAGAAGGAAATTCTGCTGGTGAAGGTTTTACCTAAGTAGGTTTAAATTACAAATCATTTTTTTACTCATATTTTATACATATTTAACAAGTACACTCTGTAATCTTTAATTGTAATTGCACAGCTTCCATACATCCCTCTGAGAGATAACAACCCCATGAGCAAGTACTGGGAACCAAAGATTGGAGCTACTGACCCCAAACCAGCTGCTGCCCTGGATCCCACCAAACCAGCCCCCAGCAAGCCTGACAGGGGTCCATCCAGGGAGAAAAAGGACTATGGAGGGATAACGGATCCAGATGAGGTAAACTGTCGGACATTAGCTACTGAGGAAATCTATTTATGTTGCTTAAATTGTAGAACATCCTTACCAACTTAGCAAATTTGATGATGATTATTTATCGTGACAGCTGCAGAATTACAATGATAATGTCACGGTTTGGGGTGACAGAGTATAAGGTGTGAAGTGAGCCATACCCCTGACATTAACAATGGAGGAAACTGCCATATTTTTTTTAATATACCTCATATAGAGCAGGGTCTGTATCATCTTTTCAATTTCATAGTCATACCAATTAAATACCATTACAATTCTGGGATACTGAAAAACTGGTGTTTGGTATGTCCCCAATCAAATAGGCCCACAGGAAATAAAGTTGATGAAAACAGAACATGTCAGTTCTGCTCGGAGAAATCACAAAAAGAAGTATTAAAATCCACAAAAATATCAGATGAAAGGTTTAATTTCTTCAGATTTAATTAATTAATTAGTTAATTTTTTTTAATGTTTTCCAACAATTATATGTGCTGTGCTAACAATTAATTGAAGATGCCTGTTGTAAAATGTGTTCTCGGTATTCAAGTGAAATAGTCTTGATACTGAGATCCCCATGTTGCTGACCTGTCCTTATCACATTCTTGTCAAATTTGCAATTTGTCAGTTGATTTGTTATTTTAATACAGAAACTCTGTTCACTAAAGGCATCAGTGAATAATGAACCAAAAACTCAGTTAAAGGTTAGTGTAAAACTTGCATTCTCTAGCAGCATTTTCACTGATGTTTTGCTGATTTGTTTTATGATTCCTAGCCCTGTTGAAAATCATCAAGTGGAATTTCAAAGGGGCCAGGAATAATGTTTCTATTTCAAAAATGACATATGAGGATTTTCCATTTACTTCTGCATTAAAGATAATTCTACTAAACAATATTTTACTCAAAGGGGTTCATCTGTAAAAATATTTCAAATACACGTAATGAGTCTGTATATTTTCCTACATATATTCCTTTCAGGTGCTACGCCATGTGTTTAATGAGCTGGCAATGGAACAGGCAGACAGACCAAGTCGTCAGGGAAAGTCCCCATACATACACTGAGAACATAAACATAGGACAGTTTTATCTAGTCAGAAGAATTAATACCAGTGCATTAGCAGCCTTTATCTGTACCTGTTCTCCAGTTTCTGTGTCCATATCTGTTCTTATATTTACCCAGTTACCTTGTCACATTATGGTATTGAGCATTGTAAGCTTTCTGTGTGTTGAAGACATGCGTGGATGGTAACACGTCTTTACAGTTAATTGTTAATGATAACTAATGTAATTTCATCAGTGGTAAAATTAAGTAATCAGTTGTTCAACATAAGCTTTACCTTTTTCCAATTAATCAAATACATATATTATAGGAATAAAAGACATATTTGAGTGCTTTATTGATGGTTTTAAATTCTCGATCGGCTGAATATTAAAGCCACGAAGATCGATAATATACAACCATCATAAAGCCCAAGAATTTGTCTTTTATTCCTATTCTAAAATGGTTACATTAATAATTTGGTCAAAAAGCGGGTAAATCTTACAGAAAAATCAAAACAAATCCAAAGCCATGTTGGCTGTTTTATTAACGAAACATGCAGAGTGATGGATGTGCAAGCAGCCTTTTTATTAAAATTTTGTTAGGAAATCCCCCACAGAATTCTGTGATCTCATGAATATTAATGAGTAGTTGATCTTTAAATAAAATATTGATAACAATGCCGACTGAATTATGTGACCTCATATTTACTGCAAATGTTTATTTCACCGTGAGCTGTTTGTTTACGTGAAGAGACGATACACACAGAATTCAACCGCATTATTTTATTTACCGTTGAATATTCACGATTCCAGCATTGTGCAAAAGATGTGTCCAAGGTTACTGCGCAGCGTACCATTTTAGAATTGGCTAAATGACCAAAAAGTTCAATGATTAGTCCAAGATGTGGATGATTAATTGAAATGGAAAATTGATGGATATTCCCAGCACCAGGACCAAGTGATGAACAACCTTAATTTTTAACCATTTACATTGATTATTATACTGGTTGAACCAAACTAGTTTGGTTTTATAGATAAAGACACATAATAACAAAAAGAAGAGAGATATTTTCTTTGGCATTGATTGCAGCACTGTATGAATATAAGATTAGAAATTCAGTACCATATCAGATATGGACACAGAATCAGAAAACGAGGCTGAAAGTCTTTCGAATCTACAGGCTCGAGATGCAAAGCCATCTGTAGGACACTACAGTAGCATGCAATTGATGAAAGTCTGGAGGTGCAAAAAAAAAAAACAGAAAAACAAAAAAACAAAAAAAAAACAGAAAAAAAGTGATCTTTAGAAGCGTGATCCTTGAAAAAAGGTCACTTGAGAATTAAACAAAAAATTAATTTTTTTTTTGTGTGTTTGTAATTAAACTCAAACCAAGTTCCAGCTTCTGTGACATTTTGTAAGAGACAAGAGGAAGTACCAGGCCAGTTTGAGAGTGGCTGATGTAAACAAGTTTATATTCAGGAGAAAATTCTTTGAAATTCAATGTTATGTGATGTTTGAAAATCCTCAAGAATACCCTGTTGTTGTGAATTCATTTGCAGTAATAAAATCAACATATAATTTTTGCATTACCAGTAATAAAACCATTAGCTTTGGTCAGTGCTTTGACTATATTCAAGTTGTTTACAGTGATCTGGGTATCATTTCAGCTTAATCACAAATTGCAGTAACCTGTTAAGTGGCAAGTAGATTTCCAGATATAATGTACTAAAATATCATGTACGGCAGTGTTCATCAAATCAAAAATTTTATTTTGTTGGACATTATTAACCAGGCCCAGAATGCTAACAGTTCATAATCTTAGGACACAAACAGGGAATTGTTGCTGAATAATATGTGTATATATGTACATTTGCATTTATAACCCATGCTTCTTTATTGGATGTAATCAAGTATCTGTGATATTTTTGAGAAAATGTTAAGTGGAAGTAAGAACTGATTTATATATGCTATTATAAATGTATGGAAGATGTACATAGTTATTACAACATCCGTCATTTTTGTATAAATCAAACCATACAGTGCAAACTTAATTCAAATAGTAATGTAGTACAAACTATCCAGCCTTTTTTCAAACTATTGGTTTTGAAAATTGAAAGAATACTTTAGAAAAATGAAAATTTTTAAAATGTTTTTTATCTAGAAATGACAAATGCTCTCAACAGAATAGAAATGTTTGTACTTTTCATTTGGTAGTGGTGAAAACAGAAACCACTTTATCCTTTGTAAACCATATCTAGTCCATTCAACATTCTGGTCTAAATGGTTTTAATGTCAGACTTTTGCATGTTTTTCTGGAAAAATTTTAACGGAAGCTATATATTCTGGATATAGAAGTGTTAAGTGTTATATACACAATTTTATGAGACGAGAAAAGTGCACTAAAATGTTTCGAATATTACATTATTCTCAAAATATTGCTTCTAATGTAGACTGCCTTTTTGTATGCAAGCATGTCATGACTTGGTTTGCTCCTCACTTTTTATTAGTAGTTAAGATGATGGTGCTGTTGTCTATGAAGAAATGGTTGCAATGGCATCATGTAACACCAACAACTGGGAAAGCTCACATAAATTTTTCACACACCAATACAATAACATCTTCCAGTGTGTCAAATTGGCCCTTTTGCCTTTATTCTGCAAATGATTATGAAATATATTTTCATAAAATCTTCCATGTATCAAATATGTCTAGATTTCGGTGGTGCTGTGTATGTAATCTCATTATATATATGTTGAGTTTCTGTGTAAACATCAAGGCTTATGACCGTTTTATGAATAATCCAACATTAATACCACTAATATTCTACCAGCTCTTTTATTCCTGTTGATCAGAACATGTTTGTTTTTTATCCTGTCAACAAAAGTTTAAGGGGGAAATAGGAATAGGCATTAGACAGGATCCGTCCGTTTATCTGTCCTTCCACTCATCCAACATCATTGTCCTCTCATATCCAAAATACTTCACCAGTCTTTATATCATATTTTCTCAGGATCTGCATCATAGTGAAAAAATGCACCACAAACAGTTTTGCCAAGATTCAACAAAAACACAACTGTTTTTCTTTGGACATTTTAGCACACGAATGCTTATGCATGCTCCTGACATCGAAGCTGAAGCTTCATTGCTATTGAACTTTTAGAATATGTTCACAATGGCAGGAGGGCAGTGGCTTGCAGTTTTAATTAAATTCTGGCAAAAGTTATTGTCATGGTAACCATTTTACTTTGAATTTTTTTATTTTCTGTTAATTTTCATTTTTTTCTTCATTGGTAACCAAACCACTTGATATATTCTTGTGAAAATTTTACTGTGTGTTGATCTCTACAAAATATCTTTTTGTGGAACAGTTTGCCTAAGATTAGACAAAAGTGTTGCTATGACAAACATTTTTCTTTGGAAATTTCAAATTTTAGCCATTTTCAAGATTTAAATATTTATGCATACTCATAACATCAAAACTGAAGTTTCATTGCTATTAAACTTTCACAATGTGTTCACTATGATAAGAAGGATGGTCTCTTGTAGTTTAATGAAATTTAACAAGAGTGTTTCTTAATAATTGTTATATCACCAGTGTCTCCCTTGCTTACTATTTACAACTTTCCAGTATCATTAGATATATTCTGTTGCTTGGTGTACATCACATGTGTTGAAGTCAGTTTTCTAAGCCACCTTGTACTTAGAAAGTATATTTTAATTGCTTTTAATTATGAAAGGATCTGTGGAGAAACAGTTCTAAGGATTTTTATAATAATGTGAAATATGTCAAATGTATGCAGATGTAATTTTCCTTAATGGTTGATTTGTTGTCACTGATAATTTATCCTGAAAACTGGATGTACAAATTAAATGAGTTAAGTTTTTGTATGTGTTATACTCCTCTTACAAAAGTGAAATTGCATTGTATGAGTTAATATTGCAAGTTCAGTTTAAACAAGGGACTTAGTGAGTTTGAATTTGAAATTCACTTTAATTCAATTTTCTATTTTTATAATTTTTTGTCTTCAAACTTTAATTAGAAATTCTCAATCAAAAACATGTGCAGTTGTAGCTTCTGTACGAAACCTTTTTAATGGTTGAAAAAAATGGTCATTTTTTCATTGATTATTTACTGATGGAACTTTATCCTGTCTTTGTTTAATAAACTTCATATTAATTAAAACATTTATTATTTTTGTCTATTAAGGCAAAATGACCAAATGATTGGTCCATAGAGGCTCCTTCATTCAATTCCAGTTTGACAAGGTTATTAGATTGTACCTCAGAACTATACCATAAAATCTTTTTGACACCATGAGATACAAATTGAAACAGTACAAAGATTAGAAGACATTCACAGCAATGTCAATTATGTAAAGGTCCAAATAATGTTGGTAGAAAAAATAAAAGATGTCTGTAAATTATGAAGCTGCAAAATTTATTAATTAAAGTATAGCTACCAAAAGAAATGGCACAATTAAGTAAAAGTATATAATAATCAGTTGCAGCAATCTATATTTCTTTGTGAAGTCATAAGAGAAATATGTCTCAATTATGGCAGGTGAACACACTTTGGCAGGGCCAAGGTTAAAGATCACTCCACTTAGCATACCTACACTCCTCAAACAATGACCCATCCAAGAATCAACTTTTCACACCTTACAGTTTCTAAGATATGGAGCAGACAAAATTTTAACGATCATGGTCACACTATGTTGTTGCTTACCTACATCTCTGACCAATGTCCCAAACAAATATCAACTTCCTACACCTTAAAGTTTCTGAGATCTAGCTTGGGCAAAATTTTCAAGGTCACCACAGCAAGGCCAAAGATCAAATCAAGGTCACACAATGACATTGCATACATAAACCCCTAACTGATGCCCATACCAAATATCAACCTTTTACAACTTACAGATTCAAAGATATAGTCTGGACAAGATTTTAAAGGTCAAGGTGACTACAGCAAGGTTAGATGAAATCAAGGTCACACCATGATGCAGCAAACACACTCCCTAACCAATGTCCCTACAAAGTATAAACTTCCTACACCTTACTGTTCCCGAGATATAGTCCAGACAAAATATTAAAGGTCAAGCTTACTACAGCAAGGTCAAAGGTCAAATCAAGGTAACACCAGGATGTACACCTAGTACACCCAACCAATCTCCCAAGTTTCAACTTCCTACACCTTATGGTTTCTGAGATATAGGCTGGGCAAGATTTCAAAACCACAAGGTCACTGTGGCAAGGACAAAGGTCAAATTAAGGTCACACCATGACGTTGCACACCTACACTTCCCATCCAATGTCCCCACCAAATTTCAACTTGCTACACCGTATGGTTTCTGAGATACAGCCCGGACAAGACTTTCAAACTCAAGGTCACTAAAGATAAAGTTCAATTCAAGGACACAATAACATTGCCAACCTACACTTTCAAACTCAAGGTCACTACAGCAAGGTCAAAGGTCAAATCAAGGTTACACTAGGACGTAACACACCTACATCCCCCAACCAATGTGCCTACCAAGTTTCAACTTGCTACACCTTATGGTTTCTGAAATACAGCCAGGACAAACTTTTTCCCACGGCCCACCCAACCGACCACCAGACCGCCTGCCGATCGGAACACCTCGGGTTAAAACAATACCTGCACAGCCCTTGAAAGTTGTGGGGTAAAAAAACATCCTTTAATTAAGTATTTCAGTTTTTATTATTTTCTTACATAAGTTAACATTAACAAAAGTTTTAACATTACAAATTAAGTTTACATGACTATGAAAAAGCTTAAAACTCTATCAGCTCAATAATCAACATAATAAATGCATTAACATTACACATGTGATTACTTCCTTGACCCAATACTTTCACAGAAAAAGACTTATTTTTTTCTCCCTGAGAGCTTACATCATAATTAAATGTGTGATTTGTTGCACTTTCATCATCTTATTAGATAATTTTTTTGAAGTTATTGGTAAATTTTAGCATTTTCTGAAACACTATGTAACCCTACATATTTACTACAATACCGATGATAGTTGTACTCTCTGTGGCCTATAGTTGTCAAGAGTAGAAGGTCTCCAGGTTCAATCCTTGCCTGGGTTGTGAGACTGTACCCTTGGACATGGTACTTGTCCCTCTGTAACAAGGAGGATATACCTTAGCCACGCTCTGTATTGACCATGCTTTCGTAAGTGCCTTCCACAATCTTACGTTATTGTCGATAAATTGCTAATATGTTGTTCCAATGTAAACTTTCTACACTAAACCCTATATTCGGTCTAATTTGTTTATTTTATATCAATTTTCAACAAAATTTTCCTTTTTTCACCAGTCATTTTACATTTTACTAAGAGATTTGTTGACTAACCACATATTTTACTTCTAGTTGCCGTGTGCTAAAACGCAATTTCCTTAAATATGCATTATTTTTCAAAACACCTGTCTGGTTTTCGTTGTTGTAAATGCCCATCCCCAACTTTTGCAAATATTTGGTGGTCATATTGCCCATGGGCACTTCAGAGAGCAGCTACGGTATATAACTACATATTTGAAGACCACCTTTAGTTGATGTTAACCTATGACAGACTGCCATGCTGTTCTGGGCAGTAGAAATACTCCCGAGTTGCTTCCTGTCACAGTAACCAGTAATGAGGACAAGACATATAGGCCACTAGACCCAAAGACCTCACCTTTATCTACTAATCAGAGAATGACTTGGGAAAACTCAATCAATGGTCGGAAAACATAAAGACCATACACAGACTCAAAGAAATATAGATATCCTTGGTGGGAAAATACTACAGTAAGTAACATGAAAATTTATGAGAATGATGTAGCTATTTCTGCAAGACTACAGTTGAATTCCAGTGTACTACAAATACATCCCATTAAGACAAATCACAAGGGATCACAAAACTACTTCTGTTAGAAATAGCAGATAAAATTTGTTGGGAAAAGTTCCCTCTTGTATTTAAATCTTCCAAGGAAATTCTACAAAACAGAGTTCAAAACTAAACAAGAATTGACTTGATTACAAATTGTGAGTATTTGGATGATAAGATTTCTAATAACTTATTAGGTGACTCAAATATTTATAGCAAGTCACTCTAAAGAAATGCAATCATTTAACACCTGAAAGTCTTAAAAAATCA
Source organism: Sabellastarte sp. h YS-2021 (assembly GCA_964017235.1). NCBI lineage: Eukaryota > Metazoa > Annelida > Polychaeta > Sabellida > Sabellidae > Sabellastarte > Sabellastarte sp. h YS-2021. The sequence goes on from OZ024929.1 coordinate 32,653,336, forward strand.
ATTATGAAGAATCGTTCAGCAACACAACATATATACAGTGTGTGTTGTATTACAGTGTAGACTTAATCAAACCACAGCAAAACATAATACCAGGAATATTACCATCACTTTATAATACTTAAATAATTAGAGTAACAATCAACAATAATGAATTTATACAAGATGGCCCTTTCATTGGAATATATATATATATGTTACAGTGAATATGTGTAATCAGGGAATACGCGTATTCCCTGAAAATTTCAGTGAATACGCGTATTCCCTAAAGTGGTCAGGGAATACGCGTATTCCCTGAAAATTTTAGGGAATACATGTATTCCCTGGTTTTGATGACCAGGGAATACGCGTATTCCCTAACTAGAAATTGTTGAGAATGCAGCTTTGTATTCTTATGAAATAACTTTTGCTATGGACTCTTGTGTGTTTATATACTATAACCATTAAAATCCCCCAACATGATTTTACATAGCTTTTACTGTACCATAGCAAAATACAAAAAATATCACTTTGCCAAAAGGCAGTATTCATGTCTGTTAACATTGAGCTGTGCAACTAACTTTTATGTACTTGTGAAGACAAGACAAATTGCAACTGATTTCAAAAAAGCTAAAGAACGATTTTCAAGAACAGTGTATTATTTTGTAAATATTAAATAATGTTTTAATAGTTTAGCAAATGACATATCTCAATCTGTTTGGCTTCTTAGTCCTTTGATTTAACTGTATAAATGCCCAGTATACAGGTCAGTAATAGCCAATAATGATGATTGTGTTGAGTCAGGGGAAGCAATGTAGCTTGATACTGAATTTAAAATTTAAATATATTTTGACAAAAACTTATACAAGAAGCTAACTATTCACAACATTACATATTATTATTTATTAAAAAATGTGAATACTTTTAATTTATTAAACACCAACTTGTCATAGCAGTTTTCTCTCAAGGCTTAAAGTATTAATTAAACAATCTCAGTTAATCCAATTGGCTTCCCAGTCCTGTGATTTGTCTTGATTTTGCTCTTTGATCTTTAATACTTTCAATCACAGAGAAGTCATCCATTCTACAGTGGTCAAACAGGTGGTTAAGGTTAAAGAAATAATCCCTTTGTTATTATAAATTCAAGGGAAGCCATTCAGTCTGCCACTAAATATGTGTTTTGTGTCAAAAATATTTGTCAGGGATCCATAACTAAAATTCTATTAATTCGAAACAACCATCGATTTTAAATATTCTAAAATAGACAACTTTGTCAAACCAAAAGTTCAAGTCAAAACTTTTTGCGCAGGATATAAAAACAATGAAATATAATCTTAACCCAAAGGTTGATTATTTAAAAAAGCAACATGCATATAATCTCTGCACAAAAGTTCAATATTTAAAAGCAATAAAAACAGATGACCCATTACACATATTCACTGATTTCAGTTCAGTGAATATATGAAGCTATTACTTGACAAAACCAGTGAATACACGTATTCCCTAAAATTTTCAGGGAATACGCGTATTCCCTGACCACTTTAGAGAATACGTGTATTCACTGAAAATTTCAGGGAATACGTGTATTCCCTGATTACACATATTCACTGTAACATATATATATGTTTATTCATTATGTTACACATATATATTATACATGCATATACATAATATTATAACTACATATTAAATGAGAATTAAGAGTTTTTAAATAGAAAGTGAAAAAAAGTATACAAAGAAAAAAAAGTATACAAAAGTATACAAAAAAGTATGAATATTTTGAATATTTAGCTGTGAACTAACATTATCATTCAAAAGATTTTGTACTATCTTTTCCACTTGACATCTTTAGTTTGTGTGTGTTTTATAAATTAATTTTCCAAGAGTCCCCTGAATTGTAATCTCAGAAATAAACAACTATATCTTGTGACTTTGTGAGGACATTCAACTCATTCTGACAGGAATACCATGCAGATGTGTAACGGACTAAGAAATTACTGTTGCCACAATTATTACATTATATTAATTACATTCTATTGTCCTGAATATTCTTAATCACCCCAAGCCTCAAATACATGCTTGAATTAAATAAACTTTGAATATATTTTAACACTCTTTTCATACATTTAAAGTTACCACTTCAGCAAATAGTCCTCTATCATAGTGGAGACACAACAGATTATGGCCATATTAAAATACAGAGTACCCCAATAGAGAGTGACGTTTAAACTAAGGATGTACAGAATAATCATAAAAGGACAGAGTTACAAAATGTTTGAAGTACAAAATTACACAAGATATCTTGTTATATTGTCAAAAAGTTTATTCAAATACTCTTATATAACTATTACAAGACAAGAGTCCAGTGGTTAGCTT